>JACDTU010000007.1:0-1200000 GCA_022376465.1 Cubamyces lactineus | reverse complement strand
GAGAGCAGCAGGAGGGTGCGTGGTTGCATGGTGAAGGACTGGGGAGGGCGACGGCCTGCGAGTGGACTTGTCGCAGAGCTCTTCATGCCGATGGAAGACGAGAAGTGTGCATCTTGCATGGACGCCGACTGACGTTGAAGAGCAACAGCAGATAGCGAAGGCTGAGAGAGATGGAGGAAGACGGTGCTCAAATTCTCATCGCCCGCTCGTTGCGCTTCCCGAAGTTCTGGCAGATAGGCGCTATCCCGCACTTCAAACCTTCATCTGCACAAGATGCCGCGTTCCCCCATTCTCTCGTCTACCTATGCACGGCTGTACGCATTCTCTTCTATTTTTTCTCAAGGACGACTGAGGTGCACATGTCGACTCGGAGTGCCAGTGGTAGAGTGCATAGCCGCGGCCGTTGTGGCACCGCCATGTGCGTCCAGTGCCACTTTTGGCAGGCTGACTTTGAGGATTCTGGTTCGTGCGCAAAGGCGAGTACTCTCTACCTCTACCGCGACGACCTCGCCTGGCATATCTGTCTCACGCAATGTGACACGCCTGACACACATGAAGTTCGAGAGGTGCGCAATCCTAACACACAGACGTCCTCCTATGTAGGACACAGCATCCTCCAACATAACGGGTGGACCACAAGTTCGCAGTTCATGTTCGCAGCTCGGGAGCGGGAGCCAGGGCACATCCGCTTACCAACAGCCACACCGCCATGAAATGTTAGCCGAATCGCCCGGCGCGTCCAAGTATGCTGTTCCTGTGTGGTTACGCGATACAGCGCGCGACATTCTGGCAGATCTTGGGATCTACCCGAGACCGCCGACTCAAGACAAACCTCGAGAAGCCGACAATGCCCGCATAGACTGCGTTCGCTAATGCGTTCAATTGAAGCCAACAATCGGCGAAAGAGGAGCGGAATACACCAGCTGGGTCTATGCGCCGGGATCTAATGGGCTTTGTCACTTTGTGGCGCTGGCTTGGGCCGTATACGTATCCAACTCGTGTCTACCTCGAGGAACTGCCTGCGGTAGCCTTTGCCACTATGTCCGTCCCAGTAACGTGGCCATGCGCTGGAACCCGCCATACTAACCAAATGAAGCCGCGCATAGCGAGCTAGTATTGCCCTCTCGTGGCTACTATGAACGTTCTCTGCTATGGACCACCCAAGCGTTAACATAGCATACCGCTTTGTAGCTGCCATGTTCAATCATGGCCCACTTGCTTTGTCCGTCCCAAAGGCCGGCTCGTAGCCTTCGTTGGCGATGCACAAGTCAAAGCTCGCACTCGAGCAGCCGTATATCATCCCCGGCTGGTCGTCCTGCTCTGCCAATCCGCCCTCCTCCATCACCACACAGCGTCGACATTGGGAGACAACACCGTTATCTGCGCGCCGCGTTATACTCCGTTACTCGAGCTCTAGATCTATTAGCAGGCGACGACATGCAAAGCTACAGCCACCCGGACGTCTTTTTCTGCCCGTTCTACAACCCGCCTGGTGTCTCCGACCCGATCACCTCTATTCTCTCGGGGGAGTCGGAACACTGGAACCCGAGCCCATCTTGGACGCCACCTTCTTCTCGTCCCGCAAGTCCTTCGACGCCTGCTTCTTCACCGTCCTCCGTACGAATTCCATGCCATTACATATTGCGTCCTCCGGTATGTCCCTAACCAGAACAGCAGACACCCGGGTCCTCGAGAGACACCTCTCCATCTGCCCCGATCTCTCCGTCCTCTGCATCGGCCTCATCGTCGCCAACATCCTCGGGAGGGACCAAGAAGCTACAAAAATACCGCCGAATGTGTGCCAAGTCAGGCAAGCCGCTCCTCGACTTCGTCGCGGAAGTCGAGGGCCGGCGCATCGTCCACGAAAAGCGGAAGCAGGTCAGTATTAGCACCTCGCTCAGCGCGCACGGCTTTCCGTGTCCCGTATTGCCGCCGTCTTGTCGCTGACCCGCGTATATCCTTGCAGATAAAGTCTTCGCAAACGACTCGGAACTCGCCCGTGCGACCAGGGTCAGGCCGGTACTGACCTCTCGCGACCTCACGAACATATGCATGCAGCGCCCTTGCTGCCTCCGTTATACCCTACGTTATTATACCCTTCTCTTACACCGCAGGCCCAGCCTTCTGGTACCCTCTGCGGCTTGTACCTCTTTTCGCCAATTCACCTGTCCTTACTTGCGTCATCTAGCGTGTATTCTTTCCATTACTTTGGTTCCGAGAGGGCTGGGCCGTGCACTCGGAAGGCGGGCGCTTTCGGAGGATTGTCACGGCCCAGGTGCTTCTGAATCTGTATGCATATAGATCTTCTCCGAATATCTCGGATAGGTTCGCGGAAGACGATGGTCCCAGCTTTTGAATGGGATAGATGCTTCTTCAGATCGGCCTCGTGCGGAAGACATACAGCCCGCTGAAAGACTTGATATCACGCATCTCACTGTCGGTGGATCTCGCGTGCTCTTCTCTGTCTGTCTAGCCCAGTCACAATGTCGGCCAAGACGACACATCTTCCAAGCCCTTTGCCTAGCTTGGAATGGTCGCAATGTAAAGTTCAGAGTGCGGGGGCTGCGGAGGAGCGGAGGGTTTGTGGTCATCCGAACTTCGACCCCACGCTTGCCCGCATGAGAACTCGGTGGTGTCCCGGAATGACGCAGGAACAGGTCGCTATAGGCCGCTATCCCTGTGCTGGCATGTCTCTTGCTTGCAAGGGTGGCAGATGCGCGCGCCGTTCGATTTCCATCGCGTAGTTAAAGACTGGAGGGAGGGGAGGACGGAGTGCCGGATTGCGGAGATTAGCGATCGAGGAGCAGTGCGGGGCCGAGCTAAGGGAAATAACGTGATTGATTGGGTTGGCACTTACCCCGCATTTCCCCGCATTCAGAGCCCCTGGCACGCGCGCGGGGTATGCCCTTATAGCCCTAGTCTGTCTCTCCCCTCTATCTAGCATATACCTACCCTCGTCGCCCTCGTGCTGCGCGGCTCATTGCCTTTTTCTCCCCTACCACCATGTCCGCCTCCAACCCCGTCACCAAGTTCGAGGACAACCCGCCCGAGTCGCGCACCTTTTCGCGCCAGAACGAGCTCCCGAAGCTGCCCATTCCACCGCTCGAGGAGACTTGCCGCCGATATCTCACCGCGCTCGAGGGCCTACAGGACCCGCGCGAGCACGAGGAGACCCGCCGTGCCGTCGAGGACTTCCTCCACAATGACGGCCCGCGCGTCCAAGAGAAGCTCAGGGAGTACGCAAAAGACAAGGCAAGGTCCGTAACGTCGTCATCGCGTCCATCGCGTCTATATCCTCCGCTCTTCCTCCGCTCACATTGAATGCTGCCCTCCACCGCCACCTCGGCCCCGCAGTTACATCGAGGAGTTCTGGTGAGCGCAGCGCTTTATGGCATTCAATCAATGCTGTAACACAGAACCTATTCACTTCTAGGTATGAATCGTACCTCTCGCACTCAGATCCGGTCGTCCTCGCCCTCAACCCCTTTTTCGTCCTCGAGTGAGTCTTTTACCAGAGATGCTATCCGATACACATGTCAATGACCTCGACTCGTGCAGGAATGACCCCACACCAGACCGAGGGCAACAATTGCCCCGCGCCGCCTCCCTCATCGTCTCTTCCCTCGGGTTCATCCATGACCTCCGCGCCGGCATCCTCGAGCCCGATACCATGCGCGGCACGCCTCTCGACATGGACCAGTACACGCGCCTGTTTGGTACTGCGCGGATACCCACCGAGGTGCGTTCGCGTCTCGGATGCCCCTTTCTGGAAGGTTCCCAGGCTGACGCCCCGCCCCGACGTAGAGAGGCTGCAAAATGGAGGTGCACGCGGACTCACGCCATATCGTCGTCCTCCGGCGTGGACAGTTCTGTGAGTACATCTGCATCCACGCTGTCGGTCCTTGACCGTGGCCGTGGCCGTCGTCGCGGCTTCGACCAAGATTGTGTGCTCTTCTCTTCTCCTTCTCACGGCGAAGCGGGAACGCGATTCTCATCGATCGTCTCTCAGATTGGTTCGACGTGCTCGACGCCGAGAATAGGCCGGTGCTGACCGAACGCGAAATCCTGCGCAATCTGCAGGCCATAGTCAGCGATGCGGACCAGATGCCGATTCACGAGGTGCGTCGGACGAATCGCTACGCGTTTCATAGGGGAACGGCTTTGCTAAGCAAGGAGCACATGGCGCGTATGTATTTGTATTTGCAAACCCGCCACAGGTCGCGCGCAACTCGATTGGCGTGCTGTCGACGGAGAACAGGAAGGTGTGGTCGCAGCTGCGCAAGGCGTTGATTAGCAACAAGAACAACGAGTCGTGCCTGGACGTTATCGACAACGCGCTCTTCGTCGTGTGTCTTGATGATGCTGCGCCCGATAATTTGGCGGAGTTGTGCGACAACTTCCTGTGCGGAACGTATGACTTGAAGGGTGGCATTCAGGTCGGGACGTGCACCAACCGGTGGTATGACAAGGTGTGTGAACATGTCACGGAATGGTGAGTGTAAGCTAACGAGCGCCATTAGCTACAAATCATCGTTTGTGCCGATGGCGCGGCTGGCATCAACTTCGAGCATACTGGCGTCGATGGACATACCGTTCTGAGGTAAGAGGTCACGACAACATTGTGACAACATGTGTCCTGACAATCCTGTCTTCTCAGGTTCGCTGCAGACATCTTCACAGAGGGCCTGATGCTGCTCGCGCGCTCCATCAACCCCTCCGCTCCGACGCTCTTCCACGCGCCGCTCTCCCCGTACGCCAAGTCGTACAAGCCGCCGCGCGGGCAATCCAAGGACCAAATCCCCCAGCCGACCTACGTCATCGACACCGCGCCAAAGAAGCTCGAGTGGACGCTCTACCCAGAGCTGCGCGCGGGGATCCGGTTCGCGGAGACGCGGCTGAGCGACCTGATCTGTCAGAACGACTGCCAGGCGCTCGAGTTCAAGACGTACGGGAAGAACTTCATCACGAGCCACGGCTTCAGCCCGGATGCGTTCGTCCAGATGGCGTTCCAGGCGGCGTATTATGGCTTGTATGGGCGCATTGAGTGCACGTATGAGCCGGCGATGACGAAGGCGTTTTTGCATGGTCGGACGGAGGCGATCCGGACGGTGCAGCCGCACACGGTGGACTTTATCAAGGTATGCATCACTCTTGTTGGAATGTCATTGACATTAATGCTGATGGTGTATGTAGACGTTCTTCTCGGAGGCACCGAACCCACAGAAGGTCGCTGCCCTGCGCAAGGCTTGCCAAGGACACGTCCAGCTCACCAAGGAGTGTAGCAAGGGTCTAGGCCAGGACAGGTATGTCCAGCTCTATCATATTGACAATGGCATCCGCTGACCTGCGTTCTGCCTAGGCATTTGTATGCCCTATACTGCCTCATGCAGCGCGAACGGGAGCGCGAAAGCCAGGCTACCGTGGCCAAGTCCGATTACGATGAGGATGAAGGGCGGCCACTCTCACCGACAAGCACTACATCCAGCGGGAGCGGCAGTGGGCAGCACAAGCTGCCGTTGCCTGCTATCTTCACCGACAACGGGTGGCACATCCTGAACCGGTCCATCCTTTCCACCTCCAATTGCGGTAACCCTGCCCTGCGCTTGTTCGGCTTTGGACCCGTCGCCGCGGATGGATATGGGATTGGGTACATCATCAAAGACGAGGGCATCTCCGTGTAAGTCTGATTCCGCCCCCGCAATTAACGCAAACCATCTCATTTCGACTGTTCCTCACGACAGGTGCGCGTCGTCAAAACACCTGCAGACCCGCCGGTTCCTAGACACGCTCAAGGGATACCTGCTCGACATCCAGCGGATCCTCATCCAGCTCCACCTCTCCGCGAACCAGCGCCCGGAGCCGTTCGTCGACCACGCCGGCGTGCTGCGCGATTCGAAGACGGGCCGCCCGATCAACGGCCATCGTGGGGTGGAGAGCGCGATCAACCCGTACGACGACGAGGACACCATGCGTACGTGTCTCCTCTTTGCTTTGATCTCCTTCGCATACCTTTTTCTCTCTTGCTCCACATACCCTCTCCGTCCCTTCCTCAAGGTGGAGAGGGGATGAGGTACGAGAGAGAATCGTGTGCGTATATACACGAGCTGCGGCTCGTCGTGCGTTCCGATGACAGAGGTGGACTGACGCGGGTCCGATTCTTGAGCAGCCGGCTATTCCTTCTTCGACAGCGGCGACGTCGAGCTGCTCGGCCGGAAGAAGTCGCGGCCGTCGTACTACAACACGGGCAAGATCATCCCCATGTCCGAATACGTGTGAGCCCCCCCTCCCCCCCTCCTCCTCCACCTTCTCCCCGCATCTTATAGTAATTTATGAGATGTCGGAGTATGGGGCCGGGGCTATGTGAGTCGAGGCGTGGGACGCACACGCACACACTATCGTTATATGGTCATGGAGTAGAGATGTGCAGTCGATCCGGAGCGGCTGGGGGGCGGATGTTGCCCAGTAAGTCTTGTTTTGTTGTACGTTCTAGGATCTGGGAGAGCCGTTGTTTAAGTGCGGCTAATTGTACCACTACTATCCACATGGTTGTACTATACTTCTTGTTATATGTATGTACGTACGTTTTGTATAGGATCAAACACAATGCGTGTGCCCTAGTATTCTTTAGCTTGGACTCTGACATGACATGGAGGGAACAACTCCGTAGCCAGAAGCTTAGAGGCAACGTACATTGTAACACCTAGGACCTAGCTACCTCGTCCGGCAGCGCTAGCCTATACACACACGAGTTGCACGTTGCACGCAGATATATATGAAGCAGCGTCGTGATCGATCGTATAGCGAAGAGCGTGAAGTACAGCAGCGAGGCAAATTAGTACAAGTCCGCACCCGGGACGTTTTCCTTTCTATCGAAACAAAACAACAACAACCCTCGCTTTAGATTTCGTCTTTCCTTCATCCCCTTCGTCCCTGTCCAATCCCGATTCTATGCTCTGAAGGGACGGGACGAGCATTCATGTCATGGTTCTAATGTCCCGGGTGTGCGCGAGCCCCTGCGCGTCGCGAGCAGCTGCACACGCGCGCGGTCGGGGGCTGCACCTCGCGAGACGGTAGTAATGGCAAGCGAGCGTGTGCGTGTCGGTCGCTATCAGTGGTGAGCCAGCCGCCCGTGCGTGCGCTCGTACTCTCGCTGTTCTTCCGCGTAGACGATATCCGGATCGCGCCCGCGCACCTCGGGCAGGAGCAGCGTGAAGCCCGCGCCGGCGATGCAGCATCCGAAGAAGACTGTAGAGACGCAGATGACAAGTCAGCATGGGATATTCGCGTAATACAACACGAAAGGGCGGGAGGGGACGTACTCCAAAGGACCGCAGGGGTGCCGATCTTCTTGGTGAGACTGTTGAACGCGAGAGCGGAGATGATCGCGCCAGCTTTGCCGCACGCGGCGGACATACCGTGCGCGGACGCGCGGAACCGGGTCGGGAACACTTCCGCGGGGTAGCACTGTGCAAGTCCATACCGTTAGCAACAACTTACACATTGGCAGACAGCGAAAAAGGAAGTGCAACGCACGTAAGTTGTCGTGTTCGCGCCAAAGTTGAAGAAGAACTGGAGGAACGCGAAGCAGACGACGAACGACGCCGTGCTCAGCTCGTGGAACTTGCCCGCGAGCACCCCAAGGAAAAGGGCGGCGAGCAGGAAGCCCTGGATCTGGATCCACTTCCGGCCGAGCTTCTCGATCGTCAGGATCGTCACGTAGTAGCCTGCAAACCGGATGTGCGAGGCAATTTAGCATTCTTGATTCGCTTGTGTGGAAAGGGGACTAGGAGAGGAAGGGGCGTACCTGGTACGAAGCCGAGCGCGGTGACGATGAGGTTGCCGATGCCGATCTTGAACAGCCTGTTCCACGGGGAGCCGCTGCTGCCATCGAAACCAATCTGCTGCAGCACGACGTTCTGGTTCAGGTTGATGCCGTAAAACCTACACACCCCAGCACGCAACAAATGTCAGCAAATTGCTATAACGCCGCGCCGCGCCACACGCCAAGAAACACCAAGAGGAACGGAGAACACTCCAGTGAAAGCGATGACAAAAGCCAAGCAGATAATACGTACGCAATGTCGAGCAGGAACCAGCACGAGCACGTCCCGATGAGCACCTTCAAGTGGCGCCACTCCGAGAAGTAGTGGAAGAACTCCCGGAAGTGGTTCTTCTTGGCCGCCGCGAGGTCCGCCGCGCGACGCTTGGCCTCTGCCGCGCTCTCGTCCTCGCTCGGCGGGGTGCGCGTGCCGTCCGACTCGGACTCGGGCGACGCGGGCGTGACCTTCTCCGAGACGCCGGGATCTGCGTTTGCCTTCTTCTTGAGCTCCTCGATCGACTCTTCGTCCGCGACGGGCACATTGCCCTTGCGCGACTCGACGTAGCGCGTGGACTCTGGGAGTGTGAGACGCTGGTAGAGCGTGCCAAATGCGGGGACGAGCGACAGGCCAACGAGGATGCGCCATACTGTGTAGCAAGGCATACGGTGCGAATGAATGGCGGCGGCCGTTAGTCGGACCGACCTACCCCGGTCATTTGAAAGAAGAGCGACGCACCTCCGTCGACTTTGCTTGTCTTGCCATCGACCTCCATCGTGTGCTTATAGCACAGGAGGATGATGATCGTGGCGAGACTACCGACAAACGAGCCCCAGCCCTGGTTCGCGAAGATGTACGAGAGGAGGGTACCGCGGCGCCGGAGGTTGGCGCGGTCGGTTGCGACCGATGCCGACATGGGATAGTCGCCACCAATTCCGATCCCGAGGATGATACGCCATACTGCGAGCCAGATGAGTGAGCCGGAGGGGGAAATTGCACCTGTCAAAAATGCATTCAGTACTTGACGGTCTTGGGTCTTGGGCGCTTCGCAAAGCAACCGGACGTACCGGTTGGGTCGCAGATCGTGCCAATCGTAGCGAAGATGATGAGCATCAGCTCCTTGCCATCTGGTAGGAGAGTTAGCGCGACAGTTGCGAGCCCGCTAGAGAGGGGGATACGTACAGACTGCTTTCCGACCAAAGTAATCGGCGGAGTAGCCTAAATGCGATAAGGTTTGTTAGCATATGGTCGCGGGGATTGCGCGCAAAGAATAGAACGGGCGGGACAGACGCGAACGGTGGTCACACGAGCAGCGAGGGAGAGGAAACATACCGAAGGCGAACTGGCCGATCACGCTGCCGATGTTGGCACCGGCCTTGATGAAGCCCTCAAGGCCAGGAGGGAGGTCCTCGCCACCGTATAACCGGTACTGCAGCATGGTCGCGACGGGCTAGAGGCGGGGTCAGGACAAGGGAGATGCATAGGTGTGGCTGAAGACGTACGTTGATGATGAACAAATCGTAGGCTTCGGGCACGTCAGAAACAATTGCAGACATTTGCGAAGAGCATATACGCACCATCTAGGAAGAAACCGACCTGTGTAGAAGGGAGGGGGAAAAATGAGGATGGGTCGTGTGACCAGTAATGGTGGTAGATAGACTCACCCCTGCGATGCCCAAAAGCTTTACCTCGCGATAGGACAAGAGGAAAGGGAGGCGAACATCTCCTTCGCGTTCGTACTCTTCGAGATTTGACTTGTACGTTGTGGGGCGGTTTTGGGTCGCGGGGGCGCCAGAGTCAGGACGCACGGGCGGCGACATGGCGCGCAGAGGGGGAGGTGGTGGTGGTAGAAGTAGTAAAGAGCGAAGAGAGCAGATATGCGAGGCGGGACTAAGGACTATAAGGTGAAGGAAGCTGATGGGCGCTGTGAAGGGAGAGGACGCACGTTCGTGGGCAGTCTCCAGCTCGCTCCACTGGGAGAGGGAGAGCGTAGTCCAAGCCGTCTAAGCGAGTTCGGTCTGCTCTTCCGCCCGGCGCTACCTTCTCTCTTTTTTCCTTTCCCTTTCTTGGCATGCGGCTCCTCTCATCCCCCGGCCGAGGCACCGCCACAAGCCCTCTTTTGCTCTCGTCCCAGGCCAGTCCAGTTCTCTCAGCTTAGCACAAACGTCGCGGCCGATCCCAAGTCAGCGCAAAATAGCCAGAATAGAGCGTATCGTCCACCTACCGACATTGACGTGAGCCTCTCCGCCATGAGGTACGATGGTGATCAGTGTGGCATCCCAGACCCAGACAACTGTACACAAACCACAACCACAACGTCAAGCAAAGGCGTGCGGGTACGATTCATGTTTTCGGTAGGCCCGTTTCCTAACCTGCGCGTCGACCACATCTGGGTATCGTGCCTGCGCCTTTTTGTCCATTTGTGGAAACGTGGATCAGAGCTAGAGAACGCGCGTCTTCTGAGCAAACGCGCACCGTCGCAGACACGGCACTCACTGTGTTTGCCGACATGTTGAATGGGGGTCAGGGCGTAGCGCGTCGTTCGAATTCAACATGAATATAGCATGCGCCGCAGTCAGCAGTGAACACCGGAGATAAGCTACGTGCGTCAGTGGCGAAGAGGGTTTCGCTCATGCCAGTCCTAGGTGATTGGGTTGCTCGCAGATAATGGCTACGGTTCACTGACATCATTCCCTCCCTTCAGGTTCAGTTGCATCCGCCCCACTGCCAGACCTTGTTTTGTGTTGACAGTATGAGCGCTGTACTGCAGCATCCCTCAGCGGGCTGGCTGCAGCACCATGAGTTCCACGTCGAGAGTGGAGCGACCACTCAGGCTGGTACCAGTCTGGTCCCGTCCTCGCCATGAATTACGTTGCGAATGCACCACGCACGTTCTTCGGCCTGCAAGGCTACCGTAGGACGAACCGACGACTTCGCCCGACGATGTCCGCATGCCACTGCTGCGCGCGAGAAGTTCTGCATGACCCTCATGACCAGTGCCTCCCTGTTTGGTCCACAACACAAGCTCTGGACCTGTGAACGAGGCGCTACTACGTTCTAGAGGTGAGCGTGATTTTTATATTCAAGCGCTGTATCTTTGCACTGCACGATTGTGTAGCGAAACCTATACTTTACTTCGATGACTGCCTGATGATCGCAGTACCTAGTAGGACTTTGACGGTCAAGTTGATGATCTTCATGGGTTGTACGCAAAGCTTGTCAGCACTGGTGAACAAATCATGTAGCAGTGAAAGCACAGAAGCGATAAGCTGATATGGCCGAGTCGTTAAGGCGAGTGATTTGAATTCGTTTCAATATCACTTGGGCATTGCCCGCGTAGGTTCAAATCCTGCTGTCAGCGATCTTTTTTGACGCTCCTCCACAATTTTTGCTGGAGGCGCGGAGCGCCATTCCATTCCATGTCTCCACCTCTACTCCCGTATGCATACTTCGCGAGGCCTGTGAAGTCGCGCAAGATGCCACGATAAATTTACTGAGCTCATGGGTATGGAGTGCTAAGAATACAGCGCATGGTAAGACAGGATTAGACAGGAACGATGGCCGGACTGTCCGCGCGCCCAGCGCCCGCGGAAACCTTGTTGTTCGTTTCCAGGAGGACTGCGGAATGGTCGTGCTTGATCGATTTGAGCTTTGCGGTTTATCCACCGGGGCCGGGGCGGTGAGGATGGGTGCCTGGTGCGCATTTGTCGTCGGCGTTGGTCCGCGCGGCCCTTTGGGTGCGGCAAGGGCAAGCCGAGCAGCGATTCAGAATCGTCCTGAGGGCTGTCCATACGCGAAAGAGAGCGTCGAATGCGGTCCGAGCAGGAAATGCCGGCGGGGGGACCGGCGTCAGCGCCGGAGATACGGGGTCATCGAGCTGAGACTGGACCGGAGCCGGATCAGGAAGCGTGGCGGGGATTGGACGTTGGGCTGCGAGCATTGCTGGCCGATTCGAACTCCGCTGCGGGCGATGTGGCTGGGAGGTCGGTAGGGAGGAGAAGAGGGCATCAAGAAGCGCTCAAAGGCTTGCCCAACGCCGTCGTCGTCGCCGCGCTGCGACCCCCTCGACCCCCTCCGCACATCGTCTTCACCGTCGTCCTCAACCCGCCCGCTCGTTTACTGCTTCGCCTCTTTTCTTTCGTCCCCTGCTGAGGGTGGTCGAACCATGCTCCGGTTGACCTCGGACCACTTCCCAGTCTGTGAGTAGTCCCTTGTCTCATTCGATCGTCCTTAGCATGCCCCGTCCACCGCGACCTTAATTGACGCATCCCTCTCCTTTGCGCTCGACAGTTGTACCATTCGGGGTCATTGGGTACGCCTACCTCTCCTCTGCCGCGTCTCCTGGCCGCGCGGGCTGACAGCGCGTCCCCAGCTTTTATCGATATTTGTGGTACCTAATACGCATAGCTGCCTCACTCACCTACCGCCCCGTCCCTCTACCCGAGAACCCGACCTATATTGCCGAGGAGGATGTCACCATCATCGTCCCCACCATCGATGCTGGAGAGGAATTCAAGGAGGCCGCCCACAGCTGGCTCGTTGGCAAGCCCAAAGAGATTCTCATCATCACCGAGGAGAAGATGCTGGGCCCTCTCCAGGAACTCGCGAACGCTGTCGACCCAGAGCGCATTCGCGTGCTGACCGTGCCCTTTGCCAACAAGCGGCTTCAGATGTCCCACGGCATTAAAAACACTACGACCGACATCATCGTCTTCGCCGACGACGACGCCATCTGGCCTCCTACCCTCCTGCCCTATGTCCTCGCGTGCTTCGAGGACCAGAAGGTCGGCGGTGTCGGTACTTCTCAACGTGTACAGCCCTGTGGAGACCGCATGACAGTCTGGGAGGTTCTGGCCGCGTTCCGTCTCTCCATCCGCAACATCGAGATTTCTTCGTCGACTCACATTGATGGCGGTCTTCCTTGTCTGTCTGGTCGTACTGCTGCCTACCGCACGGTCATTCTCAAGGACCCAGAGTTCTTGCACGGCTTCACGCACGACTACTGGCTTGGAAAGTACCAGCTCAACTCCGGCGACGACAAGTTCCTCACGCGGTGGATGGTCAGCCACGGCTGGAGCACGTACGTGCAGTGCTGCAAGGAGGCTGAGCTGCTCTCTACGATGAAGCCCAACTGGCGCTTCTTGAAGCAAGTGTTGCGGTGGACTCGAAACACCTGGCGGTCTGATCTGCGTTCCCTCTTCATGGAGCGACACATCTGGACAACACACCCTTACGTTGCGTACACCATGGTAAGCGCCCGACCGCATCTCTGGAACGTTCACCCAGCGCTCAACTTCATGATCGTTTCAGGTGGACAAGCTGTTCAACCCGTTCACGCTCTTGGCAGGACCCTGTTTGGTGGCGTACGTCGTCTACAAATCGACAATCCCAGTCGAAGACGGCGGCTACCACTTGCCGTGGTGGTAAGTACTTTGTACCATGCAGGTGATAAGACAAACGTGCTCATACGCAATTGCGCAGGAATGTGGTGGTTAGTTATATTGTATGGTTGTTCGCTACCCGGACGGCGAAGCTGCTTCCCCATCTCTGGTACCGGCCGCAAGATATCATCCATGTCCCCGCCTTCATCCTATTCGGTTATTACTTCTCGATCATGAAGATTTACGCTCTGTTGACGCTTCACGAGGTCAGTGTATTCGTCCCCGTCGTAACACCGTCATGTACTAATGGTCATGCCTACAGACCGGTTGGGGTACTCGTGCGGGTATCGGCGACCCGACGGCGGCTACCGCTGCGGCGGACTCGGGCAAGACTAACAACGCGGGTTACGTAGAGAAGCTCCCGGATACTCCGAGCTATCCTCAGCAGCAGCAGTATCCACCACAGCAGTATGCGCAGCAACCATACTCCCCACAGCCACAACAGCCGTATTACCAGCAGCCACCAGTGGAGTTGCAGACAGGATACGCACGGTGATCTCAGTGGCGCGCGCCAGGGTGTGTATGAGATGAGATGCCTATGACTGCTACTTTCCTCTCAGGCGCATTAGCACCCCTCCCACCCCTACCTTAGCTCCGTCCTGCTTGCTGGGCACCGTCGTTGTCTAGCATCCAGGCCCCCGTCTCCGTGCTGCACATCTGTCTACGCCCCATCTACGAACTTCAGAATATACCCACCGCGTCCTACAGCGCCCGGTGCATGGAAATCTAGCGGTCTGTCGTACGCCATACTGCATACATCTCTCTACACAGCCCACCTACGCGCTCATCCTCCTCCGCCGTCACCCCGCCATCGTCCCCGCCCGCACCTACATCCGCCCCTCCTACTAGCCACTAACTATACGCGTCCTCGCCGCCGCCACCGCTTGCCGCTGCCGCCACTACAACACAACCGCAATCAAGTACTGTCTCGTAGCTACGCTCGCACTCCGGGTAGTGTACATGTAATGTGTACAGTTGGACCAATCTCTCCCTCAGGACACTTCACGCCTCGGGTTCGCCTTTTTCCTTATTTCGAATGTCTTTTGTTGGTTATACTTTGTCTGTGATTTTGTGATAGAGACACCGTCGTCGTCGTTCCCGCCGGCCCCGCTTGACCCTTCCCGGCTAACATTGCTGCGACTGGTGCTGCTGCGCTCGCGAGGACGTCGATCCTCCCCCGCTTGCGCGGTCGTACGCGCCTCGCTCGATGCGTGTGCTGTGCGGTTTGTCGGCGTGTCGCTTGGGGACCGGGCATCAATCAGCAGGCTGCAGCAGCGCATCAGCCGGTATACGTAACTGTCGATACTTGTAGTGAATTGCTGCTGCGGGCGGTGGCGGGACGTCGATATTTAAATTCATTTCGGCTCTGGCGACTGCGCCCAACCGTTTACGGATAGTTCGTCCGCAGCGCGGGTTTTCCGTGGTTTTGGTTTTCCTGGCTGTCATTCGTGGACATTTTTTGCTTTTCACTGCTTCGAATTCGCTGTTGGGCATGCATTCCGAATCGCATTAAACGAGGTCCGTACGGTCTACAGAACATGGAATGTCCATAGCCCTTTCGCTTGTCTTCTTTCGGGTATCTTCCACGTATATGTCGTCTACTATCGTAGCTATTCCTTCGCTAGTCGACCACAGTATTCCACCATTGACGGTACTACTCACTCGTGGTTGCGCGCGGGGCATACCGGCTTGTCTTACATATATAGACTGGACGCTGTCGATGTCGCGGTGCGAAGATCCAGTGTGAACGTTAACGTTGAATCCTAACGTAAACGTAAACTAATCCCCCTTTCGTTGCTTCCGGTTCTACGAGCGCGCATGA
Source organism: Cubamyces lactineus (assembly GCA_022376465.1). Classification (NCBI taxonomy): domain Eukaryota; kingdom Fungi; phylum Basidiomycota; class Agaricomycetes; order Polyporales; family Polyporaceae; genus Cubamyces; species Cubamyces lactineus. The sequence goes on along the minus strand of JACDTU010000007.1, from coordinate 1,184,920 downwards.
TCAGGCTTTGTTCGTAGTCCCGGTCGTAGACGAGAATGGACGTTCCTTTCAAGAGCAGTGCCAAGTATAGGACATCTACATCTTCCAAGCTGCGCCGTTTTGAGAGGACGTGCCGTTCTCCGGCAGTGGGCACTGAGGTGAGCTTGTTCCAATTATTCGTTGAGAGCCTTGCGGGGCGTGCTCAGCGGTCATCAGCCGACGGACAGGTTTCTGTCATCAAGCCGTACGTATATATGATAGCAACACGTCTAAGTACACTGCGCGTTCGTTCTGATCTATCCCCCATGTACCGATACAAGAGTAACATTTACTTCTTTCGCAGATGGCCCATCTGAATTTGTTTTTGACTTCCGGACTTCCCTCGCTCCGCATCCAATCGAATCTCTCCCAGTACACTTCGTGAAGCCACCATCATTCACCCAACCTCCACCCCCAGCACGTCATCCTTTGATATCTCACTCCCCGCACCACTTGCGCGCGCTCTGGAAGAACTGGAACCAAGGCCCGACGCCCTTCCACGCGTCCACGAACTCGGGCGGGTACCAGCTGTTGCTCTCGAGCGTGACGACACGCTCCGGGTGCGGCATGAGCGCGAGGACGCGGCCGTCGGGGGTCTGCACGCCCGTGATGCCCGCCGGGCTCCCGTTCGGGTTGAGCGGGTACACCTCCGTCAGGGCTCCAGCCGAGTCGACGTAGCGCACGCCGACAAGGCCTTGCGCCTCGAGTGCCGCCTGCTGGCCCTCTTTGCTGAACGCGACGCGGCCCTCGCCGTGCGCGACTGCAACGGGGAGCTTCGAGCCAGCCATGTCACGGAGGAACACCGAGCGGGCAGTGGCCTCGCTCGGGACGACCTCGACGACGCAGACACGGCCCTCGAAACGTTCGCTACGGTTCGCCTTGAAGTCGGGCCAGGCGTCCGCCCCGGGGATGATCTCGCGCAGGGCGGACATGAACTGGCAGCCGTTGCATACACCGAGCGCGAACGTATCCTTGCGCGTGAAGAACGCGGCGAACGCTTCTCGTGCTGTCTCGTTGAGCAACACAGAGTTTGCCCAGCCTTTGCCCGCGCCAAGTACGTCTCCGTACGAGAACCCGCCGCACGCGGCGAGCCCGCGGAAGGACGCAAGCGAGACTGTGCCGCGGAGGATGTCCGACATGTGCACGTCGACGGCGTCGAAGCCTGCGGCGGTGAACGCCCACGCCATCTCGACCTGTCCGTTCACGCCTTGTTCGCGCAGAATGGCCACCTTTGGGCGCCGGAAGAGGGACCGGGAGGGGTGGTGCGTGAAGGTGAGGTCGTAGTAGATACCCTTGAAGTCGGCGGACTTGATCAGCTCGAACTCCTCCTTGGCACCCTGGGGATTGTCGCGCAGAGTTTGCATACGGTAGGACGTCTCGGCCCATGCAGCTTGGAGGTGTGCGCGGGTGCTGCTGAATACGACCTTCGAGCCAGCAGTGAACTGGATGGTCTCGTCCGCACTGATCTGTCCGATCGCATGAATGGAGGATGCAGGGAACCCACGCTGGGCGAAGAAGTCGATGACGCGAACGATGTCGCTGTCGCGGACCTGCAGGACCGCGCCGAGCTCTTCGTTGAACAGCGCCGAGACATAGTCCGAACCAGGCACGATCGGGTCCAATTTGACATACAAACCGGTCCTTGCAGCAAACGCCATCTCGACCAGAGTGGTGAAAAGACCGCCGTCCGAGCGATCGTGGTAGGCGAGAACAGCGCGAGGCAGCTCCTCGCGAATCGCCTGCGACGCGACAAAGAACGCCTTGACGTCCTGCGGGTCGACGACGTCGGGTGCTTCAGACCCGACCTGCTTGAAGACTTGCGCAATCGCCGAGGCACCAAGCCGCTGTTGGCCACTCGCAAGGTCGAAGAACAGCAACGTCGTAGGCTCCTGGAGGTCCGTGCGGAGCTGCGGGGTCCACGTCTTGCTGACGTCCTCGACTGCGCCAAACGCGGTGACGATGAGCGATAGCGGCGAGCTAACCTCACGCTTCTCCGCGCCGTCCTGCCACTTCATCGACATAGACATGGAATCCTTGCCCACGGGAATACCCACACCAAGAGCCGGACACAAATCCAGTCCGACAGCCTTGACGGCGTCATAAAGCGCCGCGCCCTCGCCCTCCTTGGAAGCGGCACACATCCAGTTGGCGCTGAGTTTGACGCGGCCAAGGTCGCCGACATATGCGGCAGCAAGGTTCATGAGGGACTCCGCGACAGCCATGCGCGCCGACGCTGCAGCGTTGAGGATGGCGACAGGGGTACGCTCGCCCATCGCCATCGCCTCACCGATGCGCACGTCGAAACCGTACGAAGAGCGTGTGACGGCGACGTCCGCCACGGGAACCTGCCAGGGGCCAACCATCTGGTCACGAGTGACGAGGCCAGTAATCGTACGATCGCCGATGGTGATGAGGAAGGACTTGGAGCCGACGGACGGGAGGCGGAGAACTCGCTCGACGGCCTCGGAGATCCGTGCAGACTCGTCGAGGGTGGGGAGGTAGCTCGAGAGGTCGCTGTGGAAAGCTGTGGACGGAGGGGCAACATGTTGGTCGGAGCGGTGCATACGAGGAGGCTTGCCAAAAAGCGTGGACATCTTGAGGCGGATGACGTCCTGCTTGAGTAGACGGTCCGTCACGACGAGTTCGTCCGAGTCGTTCGCGGTGCCGACCACGGAGAAGGGGCACCGTTCGCGCTCCGCAAGACTCCGGAATAGCTCTTCCTTCTCCGGCGAGATTGCCAAGACGTAACGCTCCTGGCTCTCGTTGCACCAAATCTCCATAGGGGACATGCTGGAATCCGCCACGAGGACGTCACGGATCTCGAACGTGGCCCCCAGGTCAGAGTCGTGCACAAGTTCGGGGAGCGCGTTCGAGAGACCTCCCGCACCGACATCGTGGATGGACTGAATGGGGTTCTCCTCGCCCAAGTTTGCGCACGCGTCGATGACCTGCTGACAACGCCTTTGCATCTCAGCATTATCGCGCTGCACGCTCGCAAAGTCAAGATCGGCCGAGCCGGCTCCTGAGACTTGACTGCTCGCAGCACCTCCGCCGAGACCAATAAGCAGCCCAGGTCCCCCGAGAACGATGATCTTCGCGCCGGCAGAGATCTTCGATTTGTGTGCGAAGGGTGGACGGACGTTACCCAAACCACCGGCGATCATGATGGGCTTGTGGTATCCCCTCACTTCGGACTTCCCACCTTCGGGGAGCGGTACGCTCTCCGCGAACGTCCGGAAGTAGCCTGCGAGAGCGGGACGGCCGAACTCGTTGTTGAAGGCGCTAGCACCAAGGGGGCCCTCAATCATGATGTCCAAAGCGGAGGCGATATGTGCTGGACGTCCGAAATCTGTCTCCCAGGGCTGCTCGTAGCCAGGAATGAGAAGGTTCGAGACAGTGAAGCCTGCAAGGCCCGCCTTGGGCTTGGAGCCGCGCCCGACGGCGCCTTCGTCACGGATCTCACCACCTGAGCCAGTGGCGGCACCAGGGTAGGGCGAGACAGCGGTAGGATGGTTATGTGTTTCTACCTTCACAAGGATGGGCATGTCTTCGACCTCGCCGTGGTACAGATGTTTGACTCCAGGGTTGGCGGGGCTTTCGGCAGTGTAAGACACGGCAAATCGAGGTGCGCGGTGACCCTCGAAGACGGCGGCATTGTCAGAGTACGCAGAGATAGTCCCAGTGCCGTTCAGCTTTTCCGTGTTGCGGATCATCTGGAATAGAGACGTGTCCTGATCCTTCCCGTCGATGGTCCAGGAGGCGTTGAAGATCTTGTGGCGACAGTGTTCGGAGTTCACCTGGGCGAACATAAACAGTTCGGCATCGGTGGGGTTGCGGTTGATCGGCGAGCTTCCGGTGACATAGGCGTCGATGAGGTAGTCGATCTCGTCGGAGGATAGGGCGAGACCGAGCTCCTTGTTAGCAGTAATGAGCCTCTGCCGTGCGGCCTGACCATCATGGTCGGAGACGAGGTCAATCGTCCGAAGCGGGCTTGCAGAGTTGTGCGCAAAGATCGCCTCTGGTTCTGGCAAAGAGGTCTGGACGACCTGTGTCATGCGATCGTGAATAAGCGGGGCGATGCGATCCAGGGCCTCCTTGGAGATGTTGGAACCATCGCTGGTCGTGAAAACGTATGCATATCCACGCTCGAGACGTTCTACGTGGTCACAAAGCCTGCAGATCGCTGCGATGTCAGTTGCCTTACTCGACCAAGGAGAGACCGAGCCAGGGCGCGGCAGAACGAAGACTACGTTCTGACCGCTCTGCAGCGCGGAGGCCGTCCCCGGGAGTTGGATGTGATCTCCATATTCTAACAGCCGATCCAGGATCTGACGGAATGGGGACTTGGGTTTTGTAAGTTCCTCTTCTGCGGCCACGGATTTGCAAGCGACGAGATGAAGGTAGACTTCATCCACAGAAGCGATGCCTGGTAACGCCTTCTGAACGTTCTTGAGGAGAACGTCTCGCTTTGACTGCGAGACTGCTGAGCTTCCCGGGATGACGAGCATGTCGACTATCCGTGATCGCTTGTTCAATGTTTGTCCTTGCAACGAATGTGGTAGGCAGCCTCACCAGATTGATGCCTATATGACTCGCAGATAGCTTTCGCGTAGTCTGTCCAGCCAGTCAAAAGTACGCTCAGAGCGAGCGCCTGCGGGCGATGAGATATGTGTTAACACCACACGCAGCACCGTTAATAAACCAACTTACTTGACAGGGATTTTGCGCAAAGCGCGGGAGGCACTAAACGGTGGGTGGTGGACATCGAGCAAGAGCAGCGCGACATTGAATTTTGCGTACAGACCCTGCTCAATCTAATCTTATCAGCGTGGACCATGACCGATCTGTGAAAGCTGGAGGTTCTACAAAACACGGGTATGTTAGCAACCTTAGGTTTTAAGATATCGCCCGCCTAGCTCAATCGGATAGAGCGTCAGACTCTTATGCGGGTGATCTGAAGGCTGCGAGTTCGACCCTCGCGGTGGGCTACAGGTTGCTTTTTGCCTGTTCTCGGTTGACCATCTCGACTGTCGACTCGAACCCGGGCAAGGTTGGGCGCCGGCAGAACTCTCTTGTTCACTTACCACCATCATCTTGTGTGTACGAAGGCCCGCTGAAGATGTATGTACAATCCTACCGTCCGTTTGAAATGCTGACGTGTACGGGCAGCTCTGGACAACGCAACATCGATGATGATTGTGCGAAGCCCTAACTACCTAATATTAGACCAAGTTGAACAAGATTCGCATTCGCGTACTCGATCTCGTTCAAAGTCTCGTCGCAAGCATCCACTCCAGAGGGCATACGACAAGCAAATTACAGTGCTAGTTGTTGTGCTCATCACGGCTGGACTAGGGTCTCTTGCTGCTGCCTACTACTTCTATGTGACTGCTTTCAGCTGGTCTACTAGAGTCATATCACCCAATGGTGCATCCCTTTCTGACGCCGCTGGTGCTTTTCACGCAGAACACAGGGACCCCGCAAGTTACTTGGAACGGCCTTTGCTATCAGCTTCGGAGAACTTTCTGGCCTATCTTCCTCACAGCGGGTTTCACAACCAACGGATCGCGCTCGAGAACGCGCTTGTACTGGCTCGCATTCTGGGCCGCACTTTACTCCTACCGCCAATACGCTTGGGGACCCCTCTGAAGTACGCATCCTTCGACACTCTCTATACTATGTCCGCGAACGCGTCCAAAACCACACTGCTGTACTGCCAAGACCCGACGGTATACAACCCGGACTTGCCCTCGGAGTGCGAAGGCTACTCCAACTACACGCATATTTCTTGGGGATGGCTCATCAACCTGACGGACATCAGATTGGAGCAACACTTACTAGAAGGCTGGAACTTCACTGACGCTTGGCTCGAGGATAACTTGGGAATCACTGCCGACGACATCTTCTACCTGAAGGATACTGCCCGCAACGAATTCTCGTTCCAGGACTTCTACTCATTAGACCCACCTGCTCGGAAGTTCTCTCAGTCTGTCAATATTGGCGCGCTGGCCAGGCGTCCAGAGCGTTTGGTCCAGCTGGGGACGCTCTTTGGCTCGAGTCGATTGCACTTTCGTTCTCAGGCAAATTACGACCTGCGCAAACACATTCGTGAGCGCATGGCGTTCACGAACCCGCAAATAGTTTACGCGGCAGGGGCTATACGTGAAGCTCTCGGAGGCTCCTACCTTGGCGTTCATCTTCGGGTCGGAGATGGGTTCTTCGAACGGAGTGCTCCCACGAATGTGCGCTTGACCTGGTGGAAGCTCCTTCATCTTGTCCTTGGCTTTTCTGATGGAGAGATACTCGCGCTTGAGCACCAGCTTTTCCCTGAGGACTCGGAGCTTGGGCCACCTACCATACAGGCCGATGCCCCGGCCCTGCGCACCCCACACCCGCCGCTTCCACCTTTCCCTGTGGACGCAACTCCTGCCTCTCGAATTTCATGCCGCACAGCTTTGCATACCTCACCGCTGCTCGTGCGTCTCAACGCCCCGGTCTTCATCGCAACAGATGCGGGATCGCCCGCAACGAACCCTCTGCTCTCTCGTTTCACTCGCAGCTTCCCGTGTACGTTCTTCCTGGAAGATTTTCCCGACTTGGTCTCCTCTCTTGGCGAACTCAAGAGCCCTGTGGATGGCGTGCCGCTTGGGCCGTTCCTAATGCCGTTTTTGGATGCGATGGTCGTTGGGCAGGCATGGCAGTTCGTTGGGACTGAGTTCAGTACTTTCAGTGCGTTCGTGGCGGATGTGCTGTGGAGGACGTATCATGGATTTGAGATCGTGCAACGGGGATGAAGAGGGGTTCTCTCGTGTCAATGCGTTCCGTGCCTTCACGCGATTGACGAACGTAGGATATAAGCAAAGACGAGTTGTATCACGTATTGGCCTCGCGGGCAGCGTTCAAATTCGCGAATCAAAGTCAACTATGCTGCTCCTGCTCCACTGGCTGAGACGTGCTAAACCTTCTTCCCAGTATTGACAGGTGTTACCGATGCTCCCTTCACACCTGGGTATATCTCGAAGGAATCGTCGATCTCACAGACTGTGAGCTTGTCCGCAGGCAGCTGAGACAAGTGGTTGAGCATAGGCGAAATGAGAACAGGTAAGCGGCAGAAGGACGTACTGTTCCGTCTGCGAGGTAGGCTTGGATGATGTTCTTGGTGCAGGTTGAATCCTCGTAAATGGATGTATGCTGATAATGCAACTTTGAGCTCCGTGTGAACACAGAAGTGCCTGAAGGTTTCTCTTACCCCGAAGCCGTTCTGCCTCACGAGTGCTGCCTGGTCACCCAAGACGTCGGCGATGTGCTGAGACTCGAAGAAGGGCGTCGCGTTGTCCCACTGTTAAGACATTCGAAGGTCAGACAACCTGGCAAGAAATATCTACACAAATTGAAGGAAGCACAGAGTTCCCGATTACGAGGACGCGATTTGCGAACGTTTTGTTGAACGGACCCTGGTATCGCTCCACCGCACGAACGGGCCAGTAAGAGCAGCGGTGCCACGGAATGGGCCAGAAAGCACCGACTGACAGAGCGTTGCGAGTGAGTTATCCATATATGCGCCAAAGATTTCGAACTTGGGGCGTACAAGAAGGCGACACCGTGCGAGTGACGTTGACGATCTCGTCGAAGATATCGTTGATGGTCAGGCCCGGGTCGGCATCGACGCTGTCGGCGCATACTACTGCAGGTTCCGTATAGCTATTCTGGGCGGAGAAGGTACGCTTGGATAGAGCTCGGCTATACGCTCGTGAGCGATATGCTCGGGGTATAAAGAGCTGTAAGTGCAACACGTACCGCTGGTCCTGGGTGCCATTGCCAGAGCCGAAGATAGAGTCGAGGAGGCCGGGGAGGGTTTCGTTCGCAAGGACATACCACTGGCCAGGCTTGTACAACCCGCCGTAGATATTTCCTGCATAGCCATTCAGTACTAACTGATAACAGCCTTCCGGCCAGGCACGACGGTCAGCGTACCTCGCAGGAGCATCATGGACACGTTGCTAGCAGATGGGTGGTCGTGAAGAGTCTGCATGATATCGTGCCAGTTAATTCACATTTAAAGGCCGCGTCTATTGTGTTACCGACTTCGATGGCCTTTGAGATGTGATCGACCACGTCTGCTCCAGTCGCGCCCTGGAATGGCGCCACGGCACATTCATCTGGCCCTGCGAGAGCGCATGCGTTCGCGAAACCGTTATAGGAATCCTCAGCAGAGCTGACCTGGGTGCGCCACAGCTGATGAGAATGTAAGTAAGTTGTTCGCCTGCATACGGCAACCTCACTCACTAGATACGACTGCTTTGTAGCAACAGCCGTAGCATCGAGGACTCCGTCGAGTATAACACGGCCAACACGCTGGACAACAATTAGCGGATGACACCCCACTTGATGCGCGAACTCGTGCTTACATCAGGAAACACTGAGGACCCGAATGAGGAGAGTTTGGTTAGTGGTGCTTCTGGTCACCAAGGAATCGGACTCACTTTCTGCGAAATACGTGCCGACAATAGTACCGTATGAAAAACCCCAGTAGTAAATAGGAGTGCCCGGGCCCTGCAGCGCGTCCGCGAGAGCGACCATGTCGCGCACCGTCGCCGCTGTCCCGATGTACTGCAAGGTAGTGCCGTTAGGGCCCTGCAAGCAGCGTTCGCTGAAAGCACGATACTGGGCATCGATGATTGGCGCTTGAGCGTAGAAATTGTCGATGTCAGTCTGGTTGGTGAAGTTGCCGAGCCATCTAGTTCCGGTGACTTCGATGGAGCCGTTCCAGAAGGAATTGTACTCTTCGTCGGACAAACAAAAGACGTCTCCTGGGCTGTAACATGCGATTCATTAGCCAGCCTTGGGAACATTTGGATGGGGCGGGATCACGCACTAGGTGTACGGGCCAACGCCGCGCGCGTCCCAGCTGACGATGTCGTAGACACCTCCAGAGTGGTTCAGCATGGCCGGCCCGTCGGTCGCAAGGGACTCTAATCCGGAAACACCTGGTCCACCTACGCAGTCGCAATAGTCAGCGACGTGTACATGTGCACGAGATAATGAGCGGGTCCTCACCCGGATTCATGAAGATGGTGCCCTTTGATTCGCCTACGGTGGCATTGGCCTTGACGACAAGTAGGCGACCGTTCCCAGCAGAGGCATTGTGATAGTACAAAGGAATGTCAAAGTAGGCGCAAGACAGGCCTGCGTCCTGGTACTCCGGGCAAGGCCCCCACTGGAGTCCAACAGGTTGAGTCTGGATATCGACGCCCACCGAAGCAGCATACGCAGCGACGCCGAGGCCAACGAGCGTGGTCGTCAGCAAGGCGCGCATGTTGAAGGAGCGTGTGGGTCAAGCACGAAGCGGGCGGAATTTTTGGTAGGGGTGAGATCGGGGTAGCGAGCTAGGATGACGGTCAACTTATAGTGGTACAGCTGGAGCCGGCATCAACTGTGCAGCCTGCGGGTTCAAGCTAGATTAGTTTTGTAACTTTTGTCGAATATTTTGGCACCTTCGTATGCGCTACTCGGTGTCACGGCACTCCAAGCGGTCGGTCTTCTGGGACTGCGGATGAGGAATACACAGGACGACGATCAAGTGTAGGGCACACACGGCGCAAAGGCGCGTGCTGCCGTGCAGGTTAATTCTTCGGCGGTCCGCTATTTGTGGGGTTCCAGACGACGCGTCATGCATACTTCTGGGTGATTGCTCTGGGTTGTCTTGCGCAGGCATATTGCGAGAGGCATTGATAGAACGATCTACTGTAGTTCAAGTTGCTACTTATAGCGGCTGAATGGGAACTGCAACAATGTCGAATAAGCGCCTATCCTACTCCATGAATACACGTGAAAGTTGCCGATCGGCATACCCCGACCCCGCTATTCCGCGTAAATACGCGCTTGGTAAAGTACCGTGGGCCGCTGTTGTCCCTAACGCCGACTCTCTCGTCCTTACGCTCTCACCTCGCACACGCATACATCTCAGGACTGCTGCGACAATGTATTTGCAAGGATTAATATCTGGCTCCGAATGCGCGGTGCCGTTCAACCCCCTGTCGCAGGTGCTGAAGCACACGGACGGCGACCGAAGCCTGCAGCAGGTGTGTAGTAGTAACCCCAACGGATTGCTGAGGGAGAGTGTGCTCACTTCGGCTCGTACCAGGACAGAATCGCGGGACCTTCTGGCTCTAGGGTACGTTGCAGCTCCGCATACGCGAGATGATTATGCTGAGTATCGATGCTGTATGAAGCTGCACCATCTCCCCGCTTCATCCGCAAATGGCTCCGAACGAGACCTCGCAATGGCCCGCCAATTCTTTGAGGGCGGAGGCTCACAACAAGCTGGTGCTCCGCCGTCCTTCGCCATGCCTCGACATGTCATGCCTCCCGAAGCCGAACGTTTCATGAACACCCCACCCCCGCAAGCAGCAGGCCCCGATCTCAGCAGCGCATGGAACCAGATGCAAGCTGGGCGGGCCATGGGTAGCGACATGCTCCGCGCCCAGTCCCAGTCCCTCGCCAGTGGCTGGAATGCCGAGTTTGACAGCGTCTCGCAGATCGCGCGACCGGCGGGCCAGCAGAGCATGCCCATGCAGTCCAATCGTACGTTCCTCTCCCGCTCGTAGCTCGGCACCGCAGTAGCATACAGACGCTGATGTCAATGGTTCGGTGTTCGGGGTGGTGTCATGCAGTGAGCCAGACGCCGTATATGTCGTCCGGGCTCTACGGGCGGTCGATGCCGCTGGGGATGGGGATGTCCTCGTTCGCGATGGGCGCGCCGCAAATGGGCATGGAGTCGGGTAAAGGAAAGGGGAAGGAGATTGACTTTGACGCCGCGTTCGCGCAGTTTACGGCGTCTTATGCGGGCCAGGGCGAAGGCGCGACAATCACCGAGGTCGTCGACGATCAATCTGTAGAGCAGCTCTCGGAGTCCCTGCAGGAAACGAAGCTAGAGAAAGAGGAAGGGTCTGAACAGAACCCGTATCAAGGCACCGACTTCGCAGAGTGCGTATTTCACGCTGTAGCTGTATGCCGAATCCACTTACGCCTACAACCTCTAGGGTGTGGAACCAACTGCAGAATTCGGATATTCCCCCGCCCCCGGAGGAGATGGCTAAATGGGAGGCTCAGTTCAACCAGATGATGAACTCGCAGCGCGAAGAACTCGACTTTGACTACGGCGGGATGATGCAGAGCGCGTGGGAGGGCGGTATGCCCGACTCGGACTACGGGTTTGAGCCTCCTCTGCAGTTCGACGAACAAGGGCTGCCAATTCTTGGCCCGTACGAATTTGGTCAGTAGGACTCATATTCGTGTCGCCTGAGCATGCTAATAGCGCGCATACAGAGAAGGACAACAAGTATCTCGATCCTTCACATTCCAAGTCCTCCTTGCAGGAAGCCAAAGATTTGCTCGCACGCAATGGGTCGCTGTCAGAAGCCGCTCTATTGTTGGAGGCGGCCATTCAGCACGGTGACCTCGGCGAAGGTGGCTACGAAGCGTGGATTCTGCTTGGTGAGACCCGGAGTATGGACGAACGTGACGATGCTGCAATGCGTGCTCTCATGGAAGGCGTCAAGAGAGCCGAAGCCGCGGGCGCTGCAGGTGCAGGCATGCTGGTATGTACTTGCACGATCTACGGGAGAATTCGAACTGACGTTCATGCGTAGTCGCTCGCGATCACGTTCACGAACGAGTCGTTAGAGAAGGCATCGCACGCTATGCTCCTCCGCTGGCTCAATGCGCACGTTCCTGACGCGAATATATCTGAGGAGGCGTGGAAATCGCTGCAGAACTCATCGTGGCACTCCCAAGAGCAGGTAACAGAGGCCTTCCTCAAGGTTGCGCGAGAGCAGTTTAACCGTGGCGAGATCGACCCGGACGTACAAATTGGCCTCGGGGTACTGTTCTATACAAGCAGCGACTACGACCGTGCCAAGGACTGTTTCGAGGCTGCGCTGAGCATCCGTCCCAAGGTGAGTTCTGATAAGGGTTCGATGCGGGGTGTTACGTATCCTGACGCTATTCTAGGACTATTTGCTATGGAATAGGCTTGGATCGTCTCTGTCCAACGGGAACAAGCCTGAAGAAGCACTGGGGGCATACCGCGAAGCTCTGCAGCTTCGGCCGACCTATACCCGCGCGATATACAATGTCGGCGTAGCCTGTGAGTACCTCCCCGATGGCACTCCTTCGCTCCTCCGTGTCTGAACAGATGACCGCGCGCAGGCCTGAACATTGGCGCCCACAAGGAGGCGATCGAGCACTTTTTGAGCGCGTTGGCGATGCAAGAGTCCTCGGGTGGGGCGAAGAGCGAGCAGCTGTGGACGACGCTCCGGCGCGCGTTCCAAGCGATGGTCAGTCGTTGCATCACACGCGATCCTTGCGCTATCATCTGACCGGGCGTTTTTGATTTGTATGATTGTACGGTCGTACAGGACCGCCCTGACCTGGCCGAGATGGCGAAGTCGACGACGAGCCTGGAGGCGTTCCGTGAAAAGGGCTTCGACTTCTGACCTATTGATACGGCTGCCGACCGTTCAGGTGCTGCCCCTCCGAATTCGTTGGTGCATGCAGCGCGGTGGACGTGTACCTTATATCCTGTATTCTAACTTCCTAAGTGCTTATGCGAACGTGGCTTTCGACTGGACGCATATAGTGTGTGAGGGATTGGACGAGCGGGAGAGGGCCAATGGGAGGGGGCGCATATGAGGGTTATCGCGATCGAGGCGGGGATTGCAGATGATTGCGTGCTGCCGATCGATCTGACGTGAAAGCGCAGGAGGGCGGACCGGCGTTCTAGGTCAGATGCTGGCGGACGAGTAGCTGAAGCCCCTTCAATCCGCACCGGCCGCGGCCATACCATATTCGCCCTCCCAGTATTTTAGTCCGTTCTCTTATACCCCTTCTTCCCGCCAACGCCGTCTCGCGTTCTCCGCACACTACCGCTTTCACCGCTACCTTCACCATGTCCTCCGGAGACGTCGAGATGTGCGTAGAGTGCTCCGCGCTTTGACAAATAGATCCCCCTGAGCTCATGGACCGTCCGCGCATGCAGCCATTCGGTCCCCAAGCCGCCTTCTCCCAGCAATGGCATCAAGCTGAACAAGCACTCTTGCTTTCTTACGCAAGACAAGGTTCGTCGAAACACAGTTTGGACTTCGCGATGGTGCTCATATTGCTTGCAGAGGCGCGGAGGCGCTCAGGCGATGTGTACGTTCCCGCCAATGCAACCTTGAGGAGAGATAGACTGAGTGTATATGCGCAGTGCACGCCGTGGGTGTGACCCCGGACGATCTCGACAAGCCTCAGGTGCGCACCGCTTGCCGTAAATCATGGGGAGGGCTCGTCGCTTAGATCAACGCTTGCGCAGATCGGTATCTCGCCTGTGTGGTGGGAAGGTGAGTTGCCCTCTTGAGAGCTTCCTGCGCGGCGCTCTCACACTCCGTGATCTTCGCAAGGCAACCCCTGCAACAACCACCTTGTGAGTAGGAGCGCTTGATTCCCGCCGTTTGTGTGTCTGATTGGGGATGGTGGTATTGTAGCTCGACCTTGCGAGGAAAGTCAAGGAGGGATGCGCTCAGGAGGGCCTCGTTGGCTTGACGTTCAGCACTATCGGTGTCAGGTACGTCTATCCCATGTTTTGCGCTCGCGGAAGAGGACTTACAGATTCATGCCAGTGATGGTATCACTATGGGTACCGACGGTCAGTCAATCTCTGTGAACATAGTATTCTGGAACAGTTCTGACGTTGTAGTGGTGGCTGCTGGGAAATAGGCATGAGATATTCGTGCGTACCGGAGAAATATCGACTATTGAGCAACGCGCTAACGTTACGCCAGGCTGCCGAGTCGCGACCTCATCGCCGATTCCATCGAGACGGTATGTCGTGCTACAACCCGATGTTATAACCATTTACTGATGTACCACAGGTCGTTATGGTCAGTTACAGCCCCATCTGTCTCTCCCGTGATCTTTCGACCTACCCTGCCCCCCCTAGGCCCAACACTACGATGGTAACATTTCCATCCCCGGGTACGCATCTTTCTGCAGTGCTAGCCTCCTAAGCCTGGTCTAACCTCGCACGCCCAGATGCGACAAGAACATGCCCGGCTGCGTGATCGCCGCATGCCGCCACAACCGCCCCACGGTCATCGTCTACGGCGGCACGATCCAGCCGGGCGTGCGCCAGGTCGACTGCCCGTCGCTCGGGCACAAAAAGGGCGACAACATGAACATCGCGGACGCGTTCGAGTCGTACGGCGCGTTCGCCGTCGGGAAGATCACCGAGGAGCAGCGCCTCGACGTCGTCCGCCACTCATGCCCTGGGCCCGGTGCATGCGGTGGCATGTTCACGTACGTGGGTCCTGTTTGAGATGAAGAAGCTCAGTGCTGATAGGAACGTGGGCAGGGCGAACACGATGTCGAGTGTCCTGGAGGTCCTTGGTCTCTCCCTCCCCTACTCTGCCAGTATCCCCGCGACGTACGCCGAGAAGCAGCAGGAGTGCATCAAGGCCGCAGGCTACTTGAAGCGCCTGCTCGAGCTCGACCTGAAGCCCAAGTATGCCGTCGCTGGACATTCGGTTTGCTTCGGTGACTGACGGAGATGCTGCTGCTAGGGATATTCTTACCCGCAACTCGTTCTTGAACGCGATCACCGTCGTCAACGTTCTCGGTGGCTCGACTAACGCTGTATGTTTGCCCGGATATTTAGAGCATATATCGAGACTGACGGCGTTCCATAGGTCCTTCACTTGCTCGCCATGGCCCGTGCAGCTGACGTCGAGCTCACCATCGAGGACTTCCAGACGGTCGCCAACCGGACACCCTACCTCGCCGACCTCAAGTACGTCCCGCCCTCACCCCCACTTCCTCTCACAGCGCTTCTCCTCACCTCCCCCACACAGGCCCTCAGGCAAGTACGTGATGGAGGACCTGCACCGCGTGGGCGGCATCCCCGCGCTGCTCAAGTACCTGCTCAAGCACACGGACCTCATCGACGGCACGCAGCTGACGGTGACGGGCAAGACGCTCGCGGAGAACCTCGAGGACGTGCCCGAGCTCGAGTTCGCGTCCCAGGACGTCGTCCGCCCGCTGAGCAACCCGATCAAGCCGACCGGCCACCTCACCATCCTCCGCGGGAACCTTGCGCCCGACACTGCCGTCGCGAAGATCACGGGTAAGGAGGGGTTGCGCTTTGAGGGCATTGCGAAGTGCTTCGATAGGTGAGCCGCGCTTCGTTTGCTGTCGTTTGTGTGGAGGGGAGGATGCTGAGAGGGAGGTGTTCGTAGCATCCCGCCGTTCTTCACTGCGCTCGAGAAGGGCGAGATCACCGCCGGGATGGCTATCATCTTCCGGTACCAGGGCCCGAAGGGTGGTCCCGGCATGCCCGAGGTGCGTTCGACGTTCCACACTTTACTGAGGACGTCATACTAACTCATGCTACCAGATGCTTGGTAAGAACGACATCGCGAGAGAGAGAGTACAGTCGAACTCATTTGCATTGTACAGGCCAGACTGCGGCGCTCATGGGTGCCGGCCTCGGTGGCAAGACCGCCCTCATCACCGACGGCCGCTTCTCCGGTGCCTCGCGCGGCTTCATCATCGGTGAGCTACCCCCCCCCCCCTCCTCTCTCCCTCTCTATCATCGTCAAGTCATCAGATCCGCTCACTTTCACGGCGTGACGCACAGGCCACGTCGTGCCCGAGGCGTTCGTCGGCGGGCCGATCGCGCTCGTCGAGGACGGGGACAAGATCGTGATCGACGCGGAGAAGCGGACGATCGACTGGCTCGTGGACGAGGCGGAGCAGGCGCGCCGCCGCGAGAAGTGGGCCCAGCGCGAGTACCGCGAGAAGCGCGGGGTGCTGTACCGCTATGCGCGCGATGTCGCGGTGAGTCGCCTTTCTCTCGTTGTTGTTGTGCCCCCTTCTTTGCTCTTTGCTTTTCGGTTTTTTTTGCTTTTTGGTTGGTGTGTTTGTGTGGGATGCGAGGCTGACGGTGCTACCTTTTTTTCTTTCGCCGGTGTAGCCCGCGAACGTTGGCGCGTACTGCGATTGAGGAGGATGAGAAGGGCGAGAAGGTTACGATGTGCCGGGCTCTCGAGGAGCAGATTAGAAGTGCTGTATTATGTGTACATCCCTATGAATACAAATGTAGTCCAGGCCGTGAGCAACCATACCGGACATCGAGAGCTGTCGCCTCGAACAGGATATGGACAACAGTAGACATGCGGAAGTCTGCATCATCAGTGTCGGTTTGGTTCAGTATTCTGCTGACGTACTGGCGATACTGATTGCGCTCGTTCGCTTCTCCCAAACATCTTCTCCGTTGCATACCGCACCACGAGGTTGACCAAGTGGTTGTTAGCAGATCGAAAGCGCTGCATTATGTACAACCCTATGAGTACAAATATAGTCCGGATCGTGAGCATCGTCGTCAAGCATGAATAGCCGTGCTTGAGAGGATGAGAGTAATCAGCATGTGGCCTCAGAGAGGTGGATGAAACATCGTAGACGTACCAAAGTCTAAACATTTGTGTGTTTCTCCGGTACGAGGTGTGTGTGCGAGGAGATCGCCGGCTGCAAATGAGTTCCATACCGCTCGTGTCTCGGCGCATGCGACGTCCCATCACGCGCCGTGCTCTCGCCTTCCGGGACCCTACACGGCGCAGACGACCGATGCTGCATACCCGGCGGTACATCCTCCTTCTCCCCATGCCTCCTCCTCCCGCCCTCCCGTTCCTCCCCCTCCTCCTCGCCCTCACCCGCCGCCGCGGGCACGGTCTTCGCATGCTTCACATGCGCCGCCTGCGCATCCTCGACGACGACCTTCTGCCCGGGGCGCACCTGGCCCTTGATGACGGCCGGGTCGGGCGGGATGATGAACGGCTCCTGGCGCTTGGGCGGGTCGAGGAACTCGCGGTAGCTGCGGTACCCGGCGGCGCGTGCGCGCCGGGCGCGGCGGTGCCGCTTGTAGAGCCAGACGACGAGCCCGATGAGCCAGGCGACGCCGACGATGCCGCCGGAGATGGCCCCGGAGAGGATGGGCGTGAGTGCGCGTTTGGCTCTGTGTGGGGAGGAGGGGAGAAGGGGAGGGAGGGGGTTGGTTGAGCGAGGTGGAAGGAAGAGGAGGAGGGGAGAGGTACGTACCCGTGCAGTGCTATTTTTCGGGACTGTTCGGGTGTGAGAGCTTCGACGACGCGGCTCGGGATGGCGGAGGGGATGGTAGTCATGACCTGATGTGTGGTATGTGCAAAAGGCAGGACGCAAAGGTCGGGTCGTTAGGTGATCAACGACTGCTGTGGTTTGCGCGAATGACATCATGGACGCACTGGCATGAAGCCTTACGCTTGAGGTGCAAATTCTAGGTCACGTTTGTTATCCGAGTATTGCGAGATCCGTGGGATGGGAGGAGGGTGCTGGAGGAGGAGACGGAGGGAGACGGAGAGGTGTGGGCAGAGGAGAGTGCGCTTGTGCATCGGAGACGTCGGTGAGTACTGGGCAGGCCAGACCGTGTCCGAGGGCGTACAGGAGGCGCTTGCTTCACTCCGAGCGCGTGCTCTTGGCGCGCTCCGGTCATCTTGCTTCCGTTATCTTATCTCCTTCGGCTCCGTTCAGGAGTCCTCGCACTTCGAGCCACTTCCATCTTTCCTTGGTCGTGCTGTCAAGAGTCTCCTTCATCTTCTCCTCCTGCCTCACTTCGAACAATAGTATCGATTTATAACTATAACCGACTAGTGAAGACGTGAACATCTGAAAACACGAGTCGCCGAAATTCTATTCAGTACCACCCCTAAACGCACCCACCCCACTCTGTCTCATGCGCGAGACGGCCTACGGCGGGCAGAAGCACGAATATGAAGCAAATGCCCAGTGCTGTATCGTAAAGACACGCAGTCCATTGCCGTCATCGAATACAAGCGTTTGAATTGCAGCCTTCACTTCATGACTTGAGCAAGCCCGGCCGGTAGCTGGCAGCATCAGAGACAGTCTCCCTTCCCCCAGATCGCTCCTACGTGTTCACTACTCCGAGCATCAAAGCTCGAGCTCCATCCCTCGTGCACAGTGTAAGCAACCCCTGTCTTGCCCACTGATCGATACCCTCCTCTAGGCGACACAGCAGCTCCCCACCTCTTGTACCGCCGCATCGCCTCATGCGATACGATCACGCTGTGGCGGCTCGCGCAACGCCTGTATGCACAACGGCGCATCCCTCCCTGCGATCTCGCCAACACATACAGTACTCACATCTTATCCAGCATCGATGATCGCGCAGGCTTCGCGGTACTGCCTTCCTTGGCGCGTCGTTGCATCGCATCTCCGCGCACGCGCACAGGCTGCCCCCGGGCTCGTCTAGTGACATGTCAGATGTCCCCGACCTACGTCCTCGACTGCTATAAAGGCCACGAGCGCGACCCATCAGGGTCTCAACTTCTCTCCTGCTCTTCTGCTTCGCTACCTCCAAAGGGAACCCCACTATCTTCGAACACCCAGTAGTCCTCACGGAACCCACCACGATGTCCTACCAGCCCGGCTACCCCCAACCCTCTCCTGCAGGCTACCCAGGCCAGGAGCACCACCACCATCATCACCACCAACAGCAACAGCAGCCCGGCTACCCAGGGATGCCCCCTCCCGGACCTGCGCCCCCAGCGCAGCAAGCCAGCTCGTCGAACATCGCGACAACGGGCCAGGTCGAGGGCGCGCAGTTCCGCATCGACCACCGCGACAGCAACAGCATGCTCTACTTGCGTTTGCAGCCGGGGTACGAGATCAAGGCGAAGCCGGGGAGCATGGTCGCGATGGACGCGACGGTCAAGATTCGCGGCAAGCTCAAGTTTAGCGTCAAGAAGATGTTCACCGGTGGCGAGGTGCGTCTTGCGTCTGTGCAGTGTGCATCGTCCGTGCCATCCATAGGCCGTGGAGCGTCAGACTGGGAGTGGGGCCCCTCGAGGTCAGACCAGTAAATGATGTCTGAACATGAGCGAGGGCAGGACGGATGATTCGACCCATGGTGTGAATGCGAATGATGGACGCTGATGCACATGGCCGAGCAGCTGACGGAGTCGTTCTTCACCGGCCCCGGCGAAGTCCTCCTCGCGCCCGAGACGTGGGGGGACATCGTCCCCATCTACCTCGACGGCCGCACCGAATGGACACTCGGGCGGGACGCGTTCCTCGCGTGCACCGGCGGCGTCACGCGGACCACGAAATCGCAGGGTCTCGGAAAGGCAATCTGTAAGTTCCCCCTCCTCTCCTACATCAACTGCGGCATGCTCGCGGTACTGACGTGCGGCTCCCAGTTTCGGGCGAGGGCCTGTTCGTGTACCACGCAAACGGCGCGGGCGTAATGTGGGTGACGAGCCTCGGCGCCGTCTTCTCGCGCACGCTGCAGCCGGGCGAGCAATGGATCGTCGACAACGGCCACCTCGTTGCGTGGACGGCCAAGTACAAGGTCGAGCGGATCGACGCCGGGGGCTTCCTCTCGGGGTCCCACACCGACGAGGGGCTCGTCTGCAGGTGAGCACTGCGGCAGCACGGTGCTGGAAGTGCTTGAGGTGATTGAGGGGTGCTGACGTGCGTATGTGTGTGTTGCGCAGGTTCACGGGTCCGGGGATCGTGTACATCCAGACGAGGAACCCCGAGACGCTCGGGGAGTGGATTCGGGAGCAGGTCCCTCAGCAAGTGTGAGCGGCGATGAGAATCTTTTCAATTGTGAGCATTGTATGATATACCCCGAGCATGTACGCTGCATCAGATGTATCAGAGCATACAAGATATCATGTTGGGATGATGCTTATGGAGGTTGGAGGACAATGGATATAGCGACTCAGCTCGAGTCAGCCTGGCAGCGACAACTGCATAGGTTATTGTTCTGAAAGAGGCAGGTGCGCTTCCGGATTTGACGTGTGTCGTCCTGGTCGGCGTTCCCGTCCTATCCCTTTCCTGCTCGCCTGGGAAGGGAACCATGAGGACGGCACATATATAAGAGCACTCGCATTCATAACTTTTAAAAGCACCGGTGTCAATAGCATACATCCACCCCCCTTTCCCCATTCTCTATATCTCCTGCCGGTACCACCATCCTCCCCCATCTAGCCAACAGCTGCCAACTTTTCCTACAAGATATACACACAAACAGACAACAGATTTGAGATAGAAAGAAAGAAGTCTTCAAACGTCGCAGCGACTCGGAGCGTCGACATCTACGAAAACAGTAGGCTGTCCAGCGGTTGCCTCGTCGGGGACGGGCGCATAAGCCTGAGCGGGTCGAACTGGGACCTGTGCGCATATAACCACAACCACAACCACGAGCGTGGCGGAGCGTCGACGTCAGCAAGCGTTCAGAATCACATCCACCCGACGGGCCTCGACGGACCACACGAGCATGGCTAGCAGAACGAGAGCAGCACGCACCCAGGTGGTATCAACGTTCCCCGCTGGATCGGCGAACGCGGGTCGAACGTCGTATCGTGCAACGCCGGAGGAGTCCTCGTGATCGTCGCCGCCAGTGAGCTGCCTCCCATCCGCGAGTCCCCACTCGCACGCCTTCGTGTCCGCGACGACATGACGGCAACGCCCGCCCGCCCGCCCGGACTCCTCGTCGGGACCGTGCCGCGCGCCATCACCTCCACGCCTTCTTGCACGCTCGCCATGGACGCGATCGATTCTGTGCGTCTCTCGCTGGGCCCGAGGGGCGGTGTAACGGCCGTAAGCGATCCGACCTCAGGCGATCCGGACGCTGTGTAGAACGAACTTATCGTCGTACCGGAATGCAAAGATGAGCGGGATCGGCCGCTCAGGTTCGAGCGCGGCGAGGCTGGGGAAGCTGCAGCGGGCGCTGTCTTTTCTATGGCAGACCTAGGACTTGCGCTTGAAACGACAGACACTTCGGACGCGGGATATACGCTTGGCGATGGATTGAGACTCTGCGCGCGGAACGTGGGCGAGAACGACTTGGGGGACCGCATCAGCGGCGACAGTACCGGCGACCAGGGTCTCCCTGCGGACGTCGACATCGCGCACGCTTGGGAGGGTGGGGATGCGGAGTGCATCGACGCCGTGGTGGGCGATGCGAAGTTCGCTACAGAATGCATGACGCTCCGCGGGCGTACTAGGTGCGGGGAGTGGGACGGGGGGAGTCCACAGCATCGACACACCCACTCCGGCCGCTCGCATCCGCACCTCTCACCGGAATGCGACGCGACCAATCCAGTGCGAGCCGTCGGCAGTGTCTCCAGTACGAATGTAGGGGATGTCTGTATCTCCGCGCTGGCGTACCGTCTGTGCTCGACCGTCTGCACGGTGGCGTCGGTGCGCCCCGAACGGGCTGTGTGGCGGTCGTCCTGGACGCCGGCGCGGTCGTACATTTTGGCAGTCTGACTAGCCTGGGAGCGCACAGCCGGAGGCGCTGACACCGGGAGCGTATGGGCTTGAGCCTGAGCGGGGGTCGTTGGAGGCCGAACAGTCGCAAGAGAGGCGAACGACTGCATAGGTTCATGCGGTGCAAAGAGCATACTGAGCTCGTCGGCCCTTGGATTCGGCGTCACAGGAACCTCCGAGGCGACAGAAGCAGGACTGCGCACAGCGGCGGGCTCAGGCAACCTCGCACTAGCCCTCTCGCGCTTCGCCCGAGTGCGACTCAAGTAGTCTTCGGGGAAGTACCTCGTCCCGCACGAAGATGGCGAGGACAAGTCGCTCCTCACATCTGCGGAGGAGAGGAACGTGCTGCCCGTGACCTCCGACGAGATGCTCATCGGCGAGCGCGCAGGAGACTCGGGCTCGTCCGACCAGTAGGAGAGCGACTGCATGGAGCGCGGACTGAGGGCGGACGCAGACGTGCCGTGCTCGAGGACGGTCACCCCTGTGGGCGGCGAAGACGAGGTGGACGGTTCTGAGGGGCCGGCATCGCCTCTTGCGGTACGCCGAGATCCATATGCACGAGGAGGCGCAGACGCGAGGTTTGGATTGGGTCGCTCCGTCCTCGTCGAGGTCGATTCGCGGTTCCCGGATATCGATTTAGAGGAGGCGAACGAGCCTCCGCGCCCAAGCTGGGTGCTCCTTCTTCGTGTCCCTTGTTCTTGCCTCTCACGCCGGAGTTCCTCAAGTATCTCTGCAATTGCTGCGTCGCGCGCCGCACGCGCCCCGGGCGACTGCACACTCCCGCCCCTTGTGACGACATTCGCCCTCGGGAGCGTACTCCGGTTTTTCGTGTCTCCACGTTCAGGGTCACGACGATCGTAGTCCTGCTGGGCCGGACGACTCTGGCGCGCTCCCGGCCGGTCATCTTGTGCATTTCTCCCGTTCGCGTTCACACTGGCAGTCCTGCCGGCGCTGGAAGACTCATTCGGAGGGCTAATCTTGACGATCTTCGTCTTGCCTTCCCCGCGTGCTTTCTTGAACGCGGCTTCGGCTTCACTCCAGTCCTTATAGCCTTGATAGGACGAGCCCGGCACCCCGTCCGTGACCGCTTTGACGTCAATCCTGCGTTGAGGCGTGCACATCAGGAACGTCCTGTTCAAACTGGCCTCGTCGCCGCCGTGTTAAGGCCGAAAGCTCGAGGGGAGAGCGTGCACGCGGCGTGCTCGATGCGCACAGAAAGTGCCCTGAGCGAACGCTTCCTCGCTTGCAATGGTGAGTGCTGCGGCAGCCCTCACGCTGACTCGAGGACGTGTATTGCTTATTATACAGTATCCTGCAGATGCACGTACCATTGCGCAAAGACACCGGTCTCGGTGCCGACCGTCACGACGTAGGCCTTGTATTTTGGCATCTTTCTCGTTGAGTCTATCGATGTTCCTGCTTGAGCTCACAGACCGTGCTTCTCAGCAGGCGCAGCGAAGCAGCTTGGAGAAAGATGAGGAGAGGAAGGAAGAGAGGTGGCAACGGCATGCGCCCAAGAGTCGACTTGTCTCCGAGGACCGATCGTGAGGCAATGTCCCGCTTCAAGCGAAGTCACCAACTTGAACCAGTGGACGTCCTTGGGTCCCCCGCAGAGCCGGGATGGTATACCTTCAAGTTCCCACACTACTTGACTACTCGAGCTTCAGGGTCCTGCTCTCAGCTTTGTCGGTGTCACCGCAGACCGTTTCACGTCGCGTCGGCCCTCGCGATCGGGTGGCCAGGTCTCGCGCCACCGACGCGTCTTCCCATCAGACGAATATGAACCTCCCTCTGGTCTCTGGTCCCGCCGTCGGCGCAGAGCGCCGCGGATGCATGTGCTCCTATAGGCCTCCGGGCTCCCGCCGATCGGCTTGCCTCCTCTGGAAGTTGTTTTGGTCCCGCGAGGGTTGATCAACGTCGATCGTGGACGGCGCAGGAGGGCGCAGGGTCCCGCCGTCGGTCTTCGGACTCCGGAGAGTCCCCCCTTCAGGGTTCGGAAGAGGTCCCGCATCAAGATATTTCCCTGCGCGTACGATCCTGCAGCAGTCTGGTCTTGCCGTACAACTAGCTGCTGCTATAGCCGCAAACACTGTTGCGGACTACGCTGTTCTAGAACAGTACCTGCAGGTATGTGTGGCACCGCTATCTCAAGGCAACCAAGCAATTTCGAATTCGCATCGTGAACGATCTCTACTTCGCGCCTGTTATGGATAGGGCGCTGGGCGGGACTCTGACTCGGCTCAACAACAGGCTCAGCTCGCTTCCGACAAAACGCCAATAGGAGCGATAGGATAGCATGAGATGTAAGTAGCTAGAAAGCAATGCACAGTGGGATCCGTCCGAGTCAGGTTACCTACCAACCCATGTCGCCATGAGCCCGAATACGTGCGCCAAGCGACTGAATGACAGCGGGTGGCAGATGTCTACCGCCTGCCGCAGCGGACATCGCCTCCGCAAAGACCACCTGCCGCTGCTGCTGCGAAACAACCACGTCAGACGGCGATGTAGCCTCCACGACTGGAGTGCCGTGGTCGGAAGGCAGAACACAAGTGCGATACTACGTCCCGGAGCATGTATGGGACTTCTCGCCAGAAGTCACGATGTCTATATGAGTCGAAGATGAAGATGTGTAAGTAAGCGTATCCTCAGAGGGCCACGTTGCGTTGAGAACGTACGGGATGAGGTCCGCGCCGGATGCGCCATATGTTGAGTAGTTGTAATACGCGCCGAGGCCAAAGTACGCGACGAATGCCAGGAAGAAGCTACACGAGCAAAGAATGAGGCATTCGGCATAAGCAAGCAGAAGTCGAAGCAAACTCCACTTACATTAGGAAGAAGTATCCGAGACCGGAGCCTACGGATTCTTCTTTATCGCTTCCGGAACCACCGTCTCCTTCGCCACCTTTATCCGGTTTCTCCTCGTCGTCCGACGGGCTGCCGAATTCGCAGCCTGCGGGAGCGCTCCATTCTAACCGGAGGTCCTTGCCGTCGTACGAAGTGAAGTTGATATTGGAGGTCTCCGTCGAGCAGAGGAGCTTGAGGTGGAAGAACTGGGGTATTGGATCTGCGTTTAGGACGCTGGGGTATGAATGGCCTGCAAACGTCACATCGAGCCCCTTCGGTGCTGGAAGTACAGCGCAAATAATGTAAGCTCGGCTTGTCGACGAAGGGGTTGGAGAGCGCACATGAAAGGCGATCATATGTCACCGCATCCGCGGACGAGTTCGCCATTGGGATGACCGAAAAGACACGGTCGGGTTGACCCTCTTTGCGATTCGTCCTGACCAGACACGCACGCGTTCCTTCCGGACACTGTCAGGTCTATTCATGAGCTTCTCCGTGTCCATTCCTTTCTTTGGATTAGAACGAGGTTAGGGTCGTATGTACCTGGTCTTCTGGGGGTACATCGCTCTTGCGTTCAAGATCTTTGCATAGGTTAAATGTAACCTTGTCCTCTATCGTCGTGGGCGGTACGGAGAGTTCCCGAGAGACGGTGTGTTCTCCTTCGAGTGATGTGAGGTCGTATTTGACGTCACCTATGGTTATGTGGCAGTCGAATGGCTTGGAGGCATCCTGTGCAGATGCTAGAGCGGAAACGAGCGTGAGGATGGCGAGACGAGCGATGGGATGTCTGACGAAGGCCATGGTATCTAGGCCAGCTATAGCAACGAGGCGTCCAGTACAGTAGAGGCAAGGCGAGCTGAGAGCAGCAGTAATCCGAGGCCGGAGGGGTAGTAGTAGAGTAGAGGAAGTCCAAGTGAGATGGCTTGGGCGCGCGACCAGGACGTGCATGTCGCGTACTGCGCGGACCCCAGATACACCAGTTACGTATGACGCGCTCACCAGAGTCAGTGCACGGGTTCCGTGGCCCGGATAGCCCCCAGAGAGTGTGTCCGTAGCAATCCCATTACGGGAGTATCACGATCATTTCTGTGACACACAAAGGATGTATTCCATTGTACTCTCAGGTCAATTTCTGCGTCAAACGCACCAGAAAGACAAAGCAATCAGGTAATTTCCGGGGACAAGACTAGGTCCTCAGGATTATGTAAACTTTCTGGTACTCAGATAGCCACTTTTCACACAGAAAGGACACGGATAGGCACGCTCTCACTGCCATTTCTGGGCGGACGCGAGAGCTTACCTGAACGAGTCCCGGATTGCTCTTGGAAACCCTCACATTATTTAAAGTGTCAAGAAAACGGATTTCCCCCTGATACGACCGGGTAAGGATTGCTACGAGTAGCATTTTTGGAGGCTGTCCGGGCCACAGAACTCGTGCACTGACTCTGGTGGCTGTATACGCGCGCGTTATACGCCATTCAGGACCCCGAGGACACCAATACAGGACGCGTAAGGGAGACGCGTCAGTCCGAATACGGTCACAGTACTTATGCAGGCCCATCCGTCGCGATCCTCTTGATCTCTACCGCCACTCACTCACTCGCATACACCACGACGGGGACGAGTGGCTTCACATTCGACCACCACCATGTCCGCTATCGACCACATCATACCTCTGATCTATCATGAGCGGCAGCAGGAGGGCTCCATGCTATGTGCTCAGCACGCCCTCAATTCTCTACTTCGTGAGTTAGGCTTCCCGTTCAGCTTTGAGTGGTTCTCATAGTGTAACTATCATATCCAGAAGGACCATATGTCAGTTCAAACCTTTCCTCTAACTTTCTGCTCGGTGATTTATACGCGCGGCGGCACAGTTCAGCCCTGCCGAACTCTCGGAGATCGCACACAGGCTAGATGAAGCTGAGCATGGCTTCTTGGACAACAGTGCAGGTGCAACAAGCACGAACATGGACGATACAGGTACGCTTGCCGTGTTCGACCCTCCTGCTGCGGTAATGAACTCTCTACGACAGGCTTCTTCTCTGTCCAAGTACTTGAAGAGGCTCTCAAAGTCTGGAATCTCATGTCCGTGCTGCTCGCGATTGCGATCGTGAAACACGACTGATCTTATGGCTGGCAGACTTGTGCGTTGGAGAAGCGAATCTATGCGAGCATACCAAGACCATCCCCAGTATGTTCCTACCTGAGCGCAAACGATCCTCGTATTCCGCTGCTGACCTGCCGCGCATGGTTCCCAGTACGCAGATGGGCTTCATTCTCAACCAGTCCCAGCACTGGTACACGTTACGCCGCTTTGGATCCGTCTCTCCAGACCCATCGCTGGACGCCGATCCAGGTAATGGCCACTGGTTCAACTTAAATTCTTTTCTCGCCGCTCCAGAGCGCATTGGGAAACTCTACCTAGGCATGTTCCTACAGCAAGCCGAAGCGGAGGGTACGCCATCTCGTTCAGTGAAGGCCTAGGATGATCTACTAACCGTGGACTCGTCGCCACTACTCTCTCTTATACAGGGTATTCCGTGTTTGCCGTCGTCCAACGCGATCCGGAGGGCCCTCTCGCCATTTCACGTACAGAGGCGGACGAGATCGCGGCTACCATACCGGAGTCGGCCGCCACCCATTACTCTTCCTCTCGCCAAGCATCCACGTCTAGCCATCCGCTCATGGGCGTCGAGGGCTTCGAAGACGAAGACATGGAGCTCCAAGCCGCACTCCAGGCTTCGCTCGCAGGCGGCGCGTTCGATCCATCCACACTCCCCGTATTCAGCTCTGCAGGCGCGGGCGGCAGCCACGACTACCAGTCGCCCATGTCGTACCAAGATCCCAGCCGCACATACGCAAGCGCGGCGGGGCGCGACTACGTAGTTGTCGATGATGACGATGATGATGACGACGATGAAGTCGAGAACGTCGAACGCTCGCGCCCCGCTGCGGCACCGGCAGAGCCGCAAGACGCGGTGGCCGCAAGCATGGCACGGCAGCGCGCCATGATGGAGCGCGCGCGCCGCCAACAGGAAGCGGCGCTGCGAGAACAGTACGAGGACGAGGCTGCACAGTTGGGCGCAGCGCGTCGGCGGCAGCAGAGCGAGGAGGAAGACGAGATGCTGCGACGAGCGATCGCGGAGAGCGAGGCGATGGCGCAGGCCGAGGCCGCCCGCCAACCACCGTCGGAACAGGCGGGCGAGGAGAGCGCATCTGCTGCGCCTCCCGCACACGCTTGGCAGCAGCATCGGGTGTATGACGACGAAGACGAGGAGTTTCAGGCTGCGCTCCGAGCGTCGCTCGAGACCGTGCCCGAAGGCTTCCGCGTACCCAGCCCGCCACCGGTGGTTCCCCCGCAGCCCCCGCGCGAAGCTTCAGGATCGTTGACGCCCCAGCCTCCTCCAATACAGCGACAGCCGTCGTCAGATGTGGAGACCGAGTCAGAGGCGGAGGCTCCCGAGCCTGAAGAGCAGCTGAGTATGGAAGAGATCCGTAGGAGACGGCTGGCTAGGTTCGGTGGGTAACCAGGGCATCACCAGTGTACAATACCACACATGTATGAATTAGATGACGCATAGTTCAATCTACGTGTATCAGTTGCGTATGCATTCTCAGGCACTCGCTACAACGCTTGAGCGGGCACCCCCTTATGTGACTGAACACTGCAGCGCTGTTGGTACCGCAAATCTTGCGGGGACGCAGAGATGGCCTCAGCCTACCGGGAACGAGCATGGAGGGCATACACTCGATTACAGTCCGGTGGAAAAAATGCGATGGTAGAGTGCTTTTGGTGCATGTGCAGTACATGGCGAGCAATAGGGTCATAGCGGGGATAGCGACGGCATAAAAACTGATAGTACAAAACCTCTACTTCGCCTGTAAACGACACATCAAACCATCAACACCCCCTACTCGCGGCGTACGAAAACCTATGAAAACGCACCAAGATGATACCGTCGAAACGCTGCTTGAACCACGCCATCGTGTCCTCCTTCTTGATACGGTGGGAGAAGCCGATGCGGGCCTTCTTCTGCTTCCGCCTCGCCACCCGCGCACCCGGGCGGCCCATCACGACGTAGAAGTCCATACCGAAGATACCGATCGTGGGGTCGTACCGCGCGCCGAGGTCGATGTGCTCCTGGATGCCGAAGCCAAAGTTGCCGGTCTCGGAGAAGTTCTTGCGGACGAGCTCGTACTCCTTGACCTTGAGGCCGCGCTCGAGGATCTCCTCCGCCTTCGGCCCCCGGATGGTGACGTGCACCGCGATCTTCTCGTTGCGACGGATGCCGAACTGGCGCACGGTGTACCGCGCCTTCGAGGTAACGGGGGTCTGACCGGTGAGCTGCTCCAGCACCTTCGACGCCCGCGTCAGACGATCGCCGGACTCGCCGACCGAGATGTCTGCACACGCAAAAACGCACAGACGGTGCGCGGCCGTTTAGTACGCCCATAATTTGCGGGCAGGGAAGAGCAGAAAAGAGGACGCACTGATGACGAGCTTGTCGATGCGGAGCTCCTTCATGGGGTTGGTGGGGGCGGTCTTCTGCTCGGCCTAGAGTACCAGCATAGTTTAGCCATAGAACCAACAGCGCAGCGTTCAGCAGGACGGACCATCTTGTCTGCAGCGTTAGTCTTGTCGCTGTCGTCCGTGTCGTCGATAATTGCCAGTATCCCGCATTCGGGCGCGGTGGCTTGGGAACAGCTGTATAGTACCCGCCGGCATCTTCCGGCATACCAAATCGGGTCACCTTCCTACTCAACGCCGGGCGTCTATTATTTCCCTTGTAATGTACCGCCGTATCCTCGTTGTGAATGCCATGTTATCAGCTGAGCCTGTTTCTATCGCTGCGACGCCATTAGCCTATATTTGCGTATGCAGATATACTAGCGAGCTTGTGTGGGTCAAAGAGCTCTGTGTGCGCACATCATGATTCCTTTAACGTCTGCCTGCGCTCAGTTTGACTTAGGTTCGAAACCTGAGGAGATTCATACAGCAGTATCATAGTATTTTGTCTACCCACCGCTACATGGCACACAATGGGTTGTACGTTCGCCACCTATTTCTTGCTACAACCTAATAGCCTGAGCCTTAGTTTTGCCTCGCTCAGGTTCCACGCTCGAGGGCTTGTAATCCGAGTAGCATACCTTCAACGGAGCAGCCTGGGTTGTCGGAAATTTATTTCTGTACTCGGGAGGTACGCGCCCGAGGGCTTACTATTTCTCGGCCCTCTCAGCCGCCTCGACTAGCCTCCGGTGCATTCCTGATGAGCCCTGCAGGTACCCGATAGGGCCGAGAAATAGTAAATCATCGGGCGCTGGCCTCCCGAGACCGTAGGAAATTTCCGACAGTAGAACGCACACAAAGAGACACACGGTCGACGCAATAATACTGCACTACTACAGTATCGATATCGAGAATAATGATATTCCGGCCAATACACATCTGTGATACTCAAGTCGTGCGCACGACGAACGGAACCGCTGTGACGGCCCCGCCCTCGTCCGCTTTCTTCCTGGCATCCACAACTGAGAGACATAGGACGGGAACCACAACGCGAAGCGACGGGACCGGCACACGGACTGCTACCGCCATATAGTCAATGCTGCTCCGCCCCAGTCTCAGCCTCCACACGCGCACGCTCTGCCCGTGCCGCCTCCAACTCCCTCTCCAGCCACCTCAACAGCACATCCACGCCCTCCGCGGCACGTACAGTCGGGTCTGCCTTGAGGACGTCCAACACGCGCTGGCCCACAGCGATCCCGCACTCCTCCGCGCGGCCGAACCCGCCCAAGCAGCCCTTCCGGTACTCAGCCTCGCTCAGCCCAAGCAGCGCGTGCACGGTGCGCTCCGGAGTACCGGGCAGGTAGGTCCGGAGAAGGACGGGAAGCGAGATGACGATGGGCAAGTCGGCCGTGAGGAGTTCGAGGTCGGCTTCGAGGTCCGTGAGCGGGGGCGCTTTGGGGCTCGCGCCCGGGGCAGTAGCGGTGGTGGCAGTGCGCCCAGGAGCAGCGGGTGGTTGGATGGACTCGAGCAGAGCGATGAACGCACTCAGGCCCTCAAACGCCTCGTCCACAACGTCGCGGGCGAGGCGGGTCTGTGGCTTGTCCTGGGTCGGCTTCGGGAGCTGGCTGAGAAGATTGAACAGCATGCGAGCGTCTGCAGCGACGGTTGGCGCGCGCAGCCCAGGAGACGGCGGCGTCGGGGGGCGAGAAGGCGGAAGCTTAAGCGTGAACCGGCTCGCAGGGGGAGTCGCGGGCGGAGTGGTCGACGAAGACTTCTTAGTCGCCTCCTTCGGCTTGAGCGCGGTGGTGTGCATCGATGGCGATGCTGGGGGTGTGGAAGGCGGCGCCGGCCTGTGCGCAAGTGCAACCAGGCCGCGCCAGACGACAGAGATAACAAACGAGGCGAGCGCGCTCTCTGCGTACGCAGACGCGACGTAGCGAGAGAGCGCACGAGAATAAATGGGTATAAGCGTCTGAAGGGTCGTGATGGCAGGGTGGTGGACCTGGGCCTTGGCGGTAGCCGAGGTCTTCCCAACCACGCCGCCGGTCGATGTCGGCGGCGGCGGAGGAACAGTCTCCAGGGCGTCGATGATCGGCATCAGTTCATTCTTCATGCCGTTAATCAGAGGCTCAACGACCCTCTTCACGATGGAGACCAGCCCCTCGCGAATGCCCCTGAGATTGTCTCCCCTAGTGTCGACATCGACTCCGAGCCCAATTTCATCAAACGCCTCCAGCAGCTCGCCAGCAAATGTGGCGAGTGCGACCGCATGGAGCTGGGTCGCATTCGGTTGTGGTTCCTGCGGTGTCGGCGCTGCGGGAGTATGAAACGCCGGAGATGACAGCAACGGAATCAGGTTGGTGGAGATGTTGGTGAGCAAGACGGAGAGCGGCCTTTGAAGGGTCCGAATAACAGCACGGTATAGGTGGGGGTTCTCGCGTGAGGCGTTGACTTCGCTGTTGGCAACGGTCAGTTGAGATGAATAATCCCACAGTGGGACGATCGAAAGCTTACGAGACAATCAAGGCACCGAGCGCACGCCCACGTCCTGGGGGTATAGGCCGTCTGCCGCCGAGCATCTCTCCGGGTGCGCCGGGGCCAGAAGGCTGAGCGAGGGCCTTAGATACGGCCTCGCTGAGTTTGAGACCAAGTACTTCCATGAATGAGCCATCTTGAATGACAGTCGTCGAAGGGGTGAGACCCGCAGCAGGAGAAGGAGAGGGTCGACGGAAGGTAGACAGAGACAGCTTGGAGAGAGGGCGAGCTGCCCGTTCAGCCGGCACTGGGCCGTCCTGGCGAGGGACAGGAACGGGAGAAGTGGGGCGGCTGGAGGGGCGGAAGAAGGAGGTTGGCCTGAGGGTGTACATCTTGGTAGCGGTATAGGATGAGGTCGCGAGGTCCTGAGGATGAAGGAGGATGTTTTGTAGTGTCTTGTGCTGTTGTTTCTATACTTCTAGGAGTTGAGTGGGGAGTTTAATGGTGGGTAGTTTTCTGTTGGGCACGGAGCAGGCGACCTGGATCCGACAAAGAGTATTGACGAATTTAGCCCATAGGGAAAGGTGGGGGGTAATTTGGTTGGTCGAGGCGGGAAGAGCAGGAGGTTCTAAGGGGGCCTGTCAGTGTCGACGAGAGGGAGGCCAAGGGGACCGAAGTGAATGTTGTTCGTCTGCTGTGGAGCACTGCGAAGCGAGTTAGCTGGGGCTGCCGCAGGAGCGTGGGGTGACGAGGACGCACCAGGAAGGCGAGAATATCATATAGGTTGGTGAGGCGACTGGAGGAGCGACAATGCGCTGGAGGCGAGGGTGGCGAGGGGGAGGGCGAGGGAGCTCGTAGCTGGGAGGAGGAGAAGGAGGGCGTCCTTGACGGGTTTCACGCAAAATTCTCGCTCAGCTATAAGGCGGGCCGCAATTCCCACGTTGGCTTCCCCCGCCAAGCCGCCTCCGCCCAGATCGATGCTGCATCTAACGTCGTTTGTATTCCCTAGCGTGATATCTGCGCATTGTCATCCGGCACCCCCGATCCTCCGGCCTCCTGCGCCTCCCTCCGTGCCACAGCACGACCCCGGACGCTGCGCAGGACGCCCCACGCGTCCTCAATCCGGTCGATCAGCGCACTTTCCGACACAAGACGCCCCCAGGGTCTCTTCATTCATTCTTCGGAAGGCTCTTCTCGGGGCAATTCAGCTCAATGGGCGTTCACGCAATCTCCAAATTGTTTCCTTGGTTCCCCAGTCAAGCGGCCCAAACGCGTCTCATACTAGGCCCATCACGCTACTGCTACCAAGCGCGATTGACTTCACGGCTTTCATATA
This sequence comes from Cubamyces lactineus, assembly GCA_022376465.1. Classification (NCBI taxonomy): domain Eukaryota; kingdom Fungi; phylum Basidiomycota; class Agaricomycetes; order Polyporales; family Polyporaceae; genus Cubamyces; species Cubamyces lactineus. The sequence continues at coordinate 1,152,377 of JACDTU010000007.1, read as the reverse complement.
AAGGACAAGGATATCCCAGAGTCCTTTACGTATCTGTCACGAATTCCAGACACACCCATCACACGCAGCCGACAATCCACAAGCAGCTCATCGTACATGGGCTCTGAAACAGGATATCCGGCGTACAGTGGCACAATGTACGCCATGCCACGTCTTCAGAACCACTGCGCGTTCATGAGTGTGCCGCATCCCGAATCTGGCCCGACGGTATGGAAGTAGTCGCTGGGACGAACAATCTACTGTATGTCCATCTCCGTTGTCACGTCCTTCGCTGCCGCGTGCGGCGAAGCATCGAGTAGCAGCAGTCTTAAAGCAATACGTACGTCTCCACATTGCAGTGGGAAGGTATAACTGACAGCGGATTGTGTATTACATACCACGGTGCGCTCCGATCCTCCGCCTGCACCCAGACCCACACCGTTATCTAAAGTGTCTCGAGCCACAGATCTTCGGATTTTGTCGTCTGTCCCAGGCATCAAGCTTCCAGGTCGAGTGACTTGAGGTCGAGTTGTCATGGATCAAACGGGGCCGCTGCAGCGGCACCTCCATTATTCGATCGTGGATCCACCCAACAGGAGGCACACGAGCGGGCGGCCAGTGGCACAAAGCGTGCAGTGGAAATTGGAAGAGCGTGGATCGATCGTGACGCGTCGTAAAGACGAAAGAGGTACGTACGTAAGAGCCCGAGAGAGAGAATACAACAACACAGATTAAGAAACACCACGACCCTCGGCGCACACCCATATCAGCAGCCTTCCACCGTACCCGTGGCGAGCCTTCCGAGGGTACGTACCCTCGAGAGCTCCCACTCCACCTTCGCCATCGATTATTCTTCTTCTTTTCACGCGTCAAATTGTCCTTTCCGGCGTTCACACTCACGACCGTGTCCACGCCGTGACCGTCTGCGCGAACCCGTTCCTGTTCGCCGAGTTCGGGACGATGCCCTGCCCGTTCACGCTGATCTGGTACTGCGCCGCCACGGTCGACAGGCTGTAGATCCCGACCGTCGACCCCGAGTCGATGTTCACGATCTGCTGCTGGCAGTTGAACGTGTTCAGGCAGTCCTGGCCGTAATTCTACGCGTGCGCGCATACACGCAAAGGGAATGTTCGGATCAGCCATGGGTGCACTATCTGGCGCGCCCGACCCCGCACCGGATCGGAACTATACAGCGCGGGAGGGAAGGGTACGCACCTGGAAGAAGCTGTAGAGGCCGGCGCCTGCGCGGGGATGACGGTGAGAATCGCGTTTGGACGGACAACGGATCGGGAGAAGGCGCCAACTTCGAGGAGGACGTACCGAAGACCAAGATGTTCTGCGAGTTGGACACGGTCAGTGCCCACGCGGCGCCCGGCCCGAGCGAGGGGTCCTTGTACGCCGTGTTTGGGATGAACGGCGCAGGGGGGACAGGGTTTGGCTGGAAGTAGGGCTGCAGGCGCGTGTCGCTCCGGGTCAGCTGCTGTCTGCGAGCATCGGATGGACGGGTCGTACCGTCTCGGTTTGGATCAGACCCATGTAGTGGTTCTGCGCGTTGACGAGGTAGTACTGGTACAGGATATTGTGTTCGCCTGTCGTGCACGGGATAGCGGTGAGCGGTCAGGAGACGAAACGCGCGCAAGGCACACTTACTGGCCGTGCCAACCATCCAGACGGGACCCTGCGACTCTGACATGATTCCACGTCCGGTCCAGATGCTGAGCTGCGGACCCTGGTCCAAATCGTGGTCCGCAGTCCACACCCAGAGACCCTGCAGATAATCGAGCCTATGAGCTGCGCCAACAGGACGTGCGATAGATAGAGGCGACGACTTACCTCAAGGTAGGCACTCGAAGAGGGCGTCAGATGCAGGGCCAGGAATGCCGCGAAGCAGTTGTTGCCGCCGGATCCAGACGTCGGGCAGTTGCTCGCCTGCAGGTTCGTGCCGTCCTCTGAATACGCCGTCAGTACATACAACAGCATTGAGATCTGCCGCGCAGGATAAACGTACTGCCACCGAGGATGATGTGGGTGTCCCACGTTCCCGCAGCACCCTGCTGGCCAGCAGGGTCGTGAACGTTCCACTCGAGAACGACAGCACCGGCGGCTGCAAGATGAGATGCACGTCAGATGGCTGCCACCATGACGCGCGTAATCGAAACTCACCGGGGCCGCGCGTTGAGAATATCATGTCGGTGATTTCGAGCACACCCTGGGAGCCCGCGGTGCCAGCGCGGACCACAGGCACGGCTATGAGAAGACCACAGGTGAGCACACAACAATGAACAGGGGTGCCCTCGTACAGAGTACGTACGGTTGTTGTAGTCGAAGAACGTGCTGCCGGTTCCGAGAATGGTCGCCCAAGCCTCGCCGACGATCTGCGTTCCCGCAGGGATCGTGATTGTGTTCGACACCACGTAGACACCGGCGTCGAAGAAGATGATCTTGCAGCCAGAGTACTGTCCACAGCAGGGGATCGTGAGCTTATTTCACCAGTCATGAGGTGAAGAAGGCACAAACGTTGTTGAGCACCGCCTGAATGGCAGCAGTATCATCTGTCTGTCCATCACCCTTCGCACCTTGCGACTTGACGCTGATGAACTGGTCCGGGGCGTAGTTCACGTATTGGGGGTGACCCTTTCCAAAGATCCTGCCCGCAGAATCGAGCAGATTGCTCGCCTTGTTGATCGTGCCAATGTTCGACTGCACGAAGCGGCCGCTCGGGTTCGTGCCCGCGTACACGTTGCCCTGCGCCCACGAGTCGATCGTGGTCGTGCCACCGGCAAGGAGGACTTGGCCGTTGGCGACGCCAACGGCGGTCGGGACGTTGTTCAGGCGGATGTTGTTGAGCACAAGCGAGCCGTGCAGGACGCCGTTGCTCGGCTGGGAGTTGCGAACGAAGATGGGCGTGTTCGTGACAACTGCGTCAATGATCGCTTCGCCGCCGACGCCCTGGTTATCTTGGGTCGTACCTCCGGTGGCGAGGTCGAAGCCGACCTGGGCGAGACGTCAGTCAATCTGAGCGCGTACACGCGAGCACAGAGATGGATGAACAGCAACCGACCTGGCAGTCGTTGATTGTGACGCCTGGAAGGGCGCATGTCAGAAACAGTGCTATGCAGACCGTGGTGCTTCAGACGCACCTTGGAAGGTCCATCCCCAGTTCCAGAGCCCGTAGACCTATTTGCGGCTCGGTTAGCCCCTGAGCAACACACGTCTCTCTGCGTTCCGTCACGACTTACGGCTGCAGCAAGGCGTCAGTAAGAGCATGTGGCGCATTACAGGTCCCGAACTCACCAGTGTTGGCGTTATTCACGGTAATGTTCCGGACAGTGAACCTACGACGGCGTTCTCAGAAGCCGTTCGTAGCCCCCGGTGAATTCACTTACTGTTGGTTCCCAACCCACATGCCAAACTTTCCGCCGTTGAACACCAGGTCTATGGGCACTCAGCCAGGGCAAACGCCGCACCATCTAAGACCGACTTACCGCCCATAAAGCCGCCGCTATGAATAGTTGATCAGTTTTCAGGTCACGAAGACGGGGCGCTGAGCCTTACCTTCCGTTCTCCATCCAGATACCTGGAGAAGGCTAGGGTCAGCAGAAGGAGAGGGGATGGAACGGACCACAGGGACCAACCTTGATGGGCATTGCCGGCCGCAGTGGACATCTGGAAGACGATGTTGATCAAGGAAGTTGCCTGAGATACTTGCCAGTGGATTCCAGTAGCGGAGGCAGAGGTGGGCATCCGCGACACATCGATCTTGAAGTTCCGGATCGAGTGGTAGCTGAACATGAGGATGATCATGAATCAATTGACATGTCTTCGGGTCTTCGTCACAACACCGCACTTACAAGTTGTCTTGGTTCACATACCAGCCAGGATCAGCATCTGTGGTCAAGAAGTGATCGGTCAATGAAAAGGAACTGGCGAGAAACGTTTCCAGCACTGCTTACCGATGATGGCGATTCCCTGGAAGCCAGGGCTCGCCACAAGAGTGGGCATGTGCTTGGCATCTCCGATAAGTTGCGTGTAATAGTACGAGATGATGGGAGACGAGACGAGGTATGTGCTGTTTTCATGGTCAGGCCATGGCAGTCGTTTACGCGATGCAGTCATGCATACCCTTGAGGGAAGTAGACTACGGCCGGAGTAACCCTGGAAAGCGTGTGATTAGAAGCACATAGGATGATCCTATAATGGGACGAACGAGGTTTGGCCACAACCGTTGCCGCAACGGTTACCAGAAGAAATGGCGGCGCTGTGAGAATGTCAGGCTCGTGCTCGAAAAGGACTGGCTGAGAAGTTCTGACTTAATCGCAGCCGTATCATCGGTGACGCCGTCGCCTTTGGCGCCGAAGTCCTGGGCAGCCGACCGTTAGCCTCCCGCGTGGCTGGAATATGCGTGAGACGTACCTTGACGTTGCGGAAGACCTGATACCCGCCTGGGTTGCTGCTGAAGGGAGCAGATCCACGGTGCTGCATCTGCTCCATCCAAAACGGTGCGCTGGGGGCTGCAGTGCCGCTGGTGACCGGCGCAGAGCATTGTGAGCCCAGACCAGAGACCAACGCCCCGAGCCCAAGGAGCGTGAAGAGAGGTAAGAGAAGCGACGTTAGAGATATGTAGCGCATCCTCCGGCACGGTAGGAACGAGAGCAGTACGACGTAGGGGGTCGACCTCGCTGCTGAGGAAGCTCTGGCATGGCGAGCTCTTTATACGACAGCTCTTCAGGTCCAGTCGAAAGCAGCCCAAGCATAGCCGACCTTCGATAGAAGAGAAAATTTGCAGCTTACAGGTGTCCATTACTCGTGACGAGGCACGGAGAAACAGTGTCGAAGCCGCGTCATGGAGGCGGCAAACGTAGAGCATTGCCATCTCTTGACGATCTTCGAGAGTCCCGGGCGCAAAAGGAAGTTCTCGACGAAGTCGTTGTGTTGCGTTCCACAAGCCTCGATGGCCGCATGACGATGTTGCACAACTACGTGCGCGTCTCTGGTAGGTCGCATGGTGTTGAGAAACACATCGCGACACATGTCTCCGCGGTTCACGTGCCCGCGTGGCAGCGTGGTCCGAATGATGGCTTCGTCTTCGGCGTTGTGTACAGTCGTGTCATTGCGCAAGAACTTGTCATATCCCTCAAAGAGGAACACTGCACAAGGGCTCGTCGGCGGACCTGCACGGTCAGAGATAAGTAACCCGTGAACCAGCCTGATATAAGCGATGTAGTCATCAGCACATGATTCTCTAGAGGTTTTGGCATTCTCTGCGGATCCTCTTCAGACCTGAGGTTGTAGGACATTCACAGGCGCACCTTGTGGAGTAACGGTGCGAGGAGGACGCCGAAATGAAAGAAGTCATTTATCTGGCTACATTTAGCAAGTTCACCGTGATCAGCCAATGGATCAGCACCTGTGGTCGTCGACCTTGCCATAGTCGTCGTTTCGAGAACAAGAACCGTTCCTCTCGTTCTGGGCATCGGTCTACGCAAAGGTGGAGCTAGCGCGATTAAGGTTTTTACTCACGGCAGTACTGAGAACTGGGGGCCATGGCAGTCTGGTGCTATCAGCCCCGAGCTAGTATGATTGAGCCTTCTCTAACGTCTTCGCTGTCCAGCCCAGTAGCCATGAATCCCTACATATCTTACAGACGAAGTCTGGGAGGAACGGCGTCTGGTAGGTTCGCTGTTATTTCGGAAATGGTCACTGTATGCGCAAGAGATGTGTTGAGATAAGCCGCATCGTACCGGTTGGCCGGGGTTGTAACTTCCATCGTATGGGAAAGCCGGGTGAACTGTGAGCTTACATGACCACACGCTCTGCGTAAGACAAGTTCGGCTCTGGTCATCGTGCATCAATGGATGTGATTGCAAGAGCTCACGAGGCGGTTTCGAGAGAATATCTTCGCGCACGATTAGAATAGGCCTTTGTGGTGCCTGGGTTCCTCGTGCAACTCTTATATGCGCTGGTTACCGGGTACTGTCTGCTTGACCACGTGTTCCACCTTCGCGACATTGACTAAACTCGGGACCTCTCGCATGTGGTTGTTGGCGGCACTATGCACAAGCGTTGGGAAGCGGGCCCGAGTGACATATGGGCTCCAGCGTTATCTGGGCTGGCCGGGGAGCCAGTTACGAGCAGACGATGGGCCCGATGAAGACTATGACGCGTTGACATTGGTGAGCATGCATCGCCGAATTCCCTAGATGGGATGAGCACCCAATGGCAGAGACCTGTATTTGTAGTCAGGGCTAGACGCTCTAGAGTCTCATAACAGACTATACATGACGTACCATAGAAGTTCCGTAGTAGGGAGAGTGAGCCGCTTTCATCGACCTTGCAGTGAGTTGTCAGGACACACGATCCATAAGCCGTAGCAACGCCGTACTCTCCCATGGTGGCTCATGGTGATGCATCACGATCACGGCATTGTATGCGTCAAGGTCGATGCTAGTAGCACTCCATGCAGGAGCACCTTCAGATGCACGTCATCCCTGCTACATGGATACGCACGCCAATACATTCAAGGAGGGTTCCATCGGCCCTCATCATCGCTGATCCTTAACTAGTTATCTTCTGTGCAGTAGGAACGACTGTCTTATTCCCGCTGAGGCAGAGGCGGGCTTCCAAGCCTAAACTGATATGCCCGGGGGCGTGACTTCAAGCCGGTGAGCGAGCGGGGCAACACACATGCAATATCTACAGCGTACCAAGTAAGCTTATAGCATCAAACGCTATATGTACCACATATATACACGGACCTACAGAGCAGTCACCCAAGCACCAGATCTACATTGACGTTGACAGTGACCAGATGGGCGGATGTCGAGAAGCGCGGCTGAGCGTATCCTTCAGGCTTTGTGTATCGCCAACACGCGTCGTCTCGCATCATATACGTTATCATCGGGACACAGAGCTTGTTGCAAACGTTATGGAATTTGGTTGAGTGGTGGTAGGAAAGCAACTTCAAGCGCGAGAGGCACGCACTGAGGCAGCCGGCGACGTGCGAACACAAACTAAGCGCCCACCACCACAGGTATTTACTCCGATGCCATCACCATGGGCGCCGGCAAGTCAAGTTTGAGCGACAGCGGTCAATCCTTGAGTCTACTATGTGACATGCTCGTTAGCTTGCTGTACAGACGCAATTTTGGTTGGGCGACGTGGTTAGGCGAGCAGCCACGAATATCAATCCGGAAGCGTTGAATCCTGGTTGACCGTCCTCTACTGTAAAATAGTGTTGTAGTAATCCAAGCAATATCCCACGCGTATACAGATCTACTGTGCCTTCTCCTTCTCCTGCGCCTCCAAGAACTCCTTCGAGAACGGGTACGTCGTGTAGCCCTTCTCGTTCATCGGCAGGTAGAACGTGTCGTACTCGGGCTCGTTCAGCGCGAGGTTCTCGCGCAGGCGGAACGGGAGGTCGGGCTGTACCGCATCGCATTATGTTAGCCTCCGCACAACTCACGACAAGATACTAGCGAGGTCACGCGAGGGGAGGAAGGAGGAGGTACTCACGTTGGCGAGGAATGCACGGCCGTATCCGATGATCTGCCCTGTCCGCTCGGCGACCCTCAGTCCGGATTCGCGGTCGAACCCGCCAGTGACGATTACTGGGCGCGGCGCCCACAGGCCATAAATGAAGTCGGCCTCCTGTTATTCACCACCCATGTCAGTCACAGCACGCCATTGTGTGCAGTATAGTTGGACTTACTGATGGGTCCTCGGGCCCCCTGTTACCGGGAGCGCCGGGGGCGACGACGTGCAGGAAAGCGAGGTTGGGGTATTTCTCCTTGAACTGGTTCACGAGGTAGGTGAACGTTGGCTTCGGGTCCTTCATGCGCTGATCTAAACACCACCCGTAACGACATCAGCAACTCGCCAGCAGAATCCGGAGCGTATCGATGTCACAACTGACCTTGGTACTCGCTCCACGGGCTCAGCCGGATAGCAGCTTTGCTCTGCCCGACGGCAGCAACAACGGCCTCCATGACCTCAAGCGCGAACCGCGCGCGGTTCTCGATCGAGCCGCCATACTCGTCCGTGCGCTTGTTCGACACGTCCTGGAGGAACTGGTCGACGAGGTAGCCGTTCGCGCCGTGGACCTCGACACCGTCGAACCCAGCCTTGTGCACCGCGTTGGACGCGGCGGTCGCGTACCATTGCACGTACTGCTTGATTTCTGCACAAGAAGGGAGCGACACGCGCGATAAGTTCGAGTTCTCCTTACTCCGAGGTACGAGATTAGCGGCGCGGCTTACCATCTTTCGTCAGTTCCCGGGGAACATCATCTGGGCTTGTCGAGAGCGGGAGAGGCGAAGGCGCAACGTAGTCATAGTCAGGACTCTCCTGCTTCAAAGCCGCAGGCCTAGCGGCACGGCCGAGAGCCCACAGCTGGAGGTAGATGTAGGACCCTTCCGCGTGCACGGCGTCCGTGATCTAGGAAGCACACAATCCAATGTCAGCATCTGCCCGTCCCTGGGAATACATGCGCAAAGCTCGAAGGCCAATCGCGCAACTGACCTTTTTCCACGCTGCGATCTGGGCATCGTTCCAGATGCCGGGCACGTTGGGCATACCGCCCGCCTGCGGGGCGATGTACGTCGCCTCGGTGATGAGGAGCGTGCCGCGCACGGCGCCGCGCTGCTTGTAGTACTCGAGGCCCATGTCGGTGTGGACGTGCGCGCTGTCCGCGCGGAAGCGCGTGAGCGGCGCGAGCACGACGCGGTGCCCGAGCGTGATGTCGCCGATCTGGACAGGCTGGAAGAGCGCGGGGGTAGACGAAGAGGAAGAGGAAGAAGACATGGCGCTGAGCTTCGCGGAAGAGAGTCTAGAGATAGATTGCGTGATGATGGGTTGTTTTAGTAGGGGATGTTGTGAGAGGGATGTGGAGACGGGTCTCGAATTTATATGCACCGAGCTTGGGATGCCCTGGGTAAAAGATACAGGAGCGGCAAAAGCACGAGAGCTGACTGAGGATGTGGGTACCAGATTGCCGGAGCGGCCTCAACGAGATGCTGCCTAAGCATTGCGAGCGTGCCTGTGGTCGATTACAGGGGGCGAGATACTGCGCTATGGCATCTCAGCGGTGGGACTGTACCGCTTGTAGAATGCCTGCTCCGGTGCCAGTCGATATGCGAAGAACCCGATAGAATAGACTAGGAGAAACGAGGTTCCATGGGTTACCGTGGCTTGTCTGCTTCATGTTGTTGTCGTGTCATATTCGTGTGTTCTGTTGAACCAATGTCCCGACACTGTATACTACAAACGTATACATACCGACGGCAACCCAGTCTGATTGTGTGGCGATGCTTACTATATGGGTGTTCGTCATCGAATGGTCGTAAAACGAGCGGAGGGCACGTCATTGTTAGCGCCCGATTGAGCTACTGTATTGTATTGAGCAACTTGTAAGCACAGTGCGTGAGTGAGATTACATCTCCTTGACAAAGACACGTCAAGCGATGATCACCGTGGGGAGAAAAGAGCACATACGAGCGAACACGATATGGTACTCCTGAAGGAATCCACAGGAAGGGGACGCGTGACCGTGAAGTGGTTGCCTAGGCGCCGTTCGAGGTTTTGGCCACAGGGTACTTGCTTCACGCCCTGGAGTACCTTGGAAGCCGACTTACAATGAAGTTCCTGCTGGACAAGCGCGTTGAGAGGCATTCACAGTGCGCGCTCTCCTCCAAGACCGCTGTGTCTCAGATGGGACGGTTCGTCATCAGACTCGGCGCCGGAGTCGAACGACACGGAGGCCGAGCTAGGCCGAGCAGAGAATGCGTTGCGGGTAGGCCCAGAACGATCATCGGAAGAAGCTGGGTGTATGAACTGACTAAGCCCCGCTCCTCCCGAGTCCCGAGGACAAAGCGATGAATCCAGGAGCGCAGGCCATGCATCGTTCCGCCGCCAACGATGAAGCATACATGATTCGTTTGAGCGAGGCATTGCAATTTTCGGGGGCCTTTCAGCCTCCGTAGCTGGCGGTGCGAGTCGCCTTGCACTTTACCTTTGTGTGCGGATAACTGCAGCTGCGACACGAATACTGTACTACACGCAGCGGAAGGGCCGCAGAATGATGGATCTGCCAATCGCGAGTCGGATCCGCGTCCGGCGTTAGCCCTTGCGTCAACGATCGATCGGGCTATGTCCAGCACTTGCGGTGCAAGCCTATGAGGCAGGCGCTGAGCGCTCCGAGTCGTCGGTATACTGCTATGCACGTCCACGATGTCCGGGTCTACTGGTTCTGCTCGAAGCGGACGCCTGAAGCTACTCATTGCTACACCTTGGGTTCGTTTTCCCCACACTCCGTCCTGGTCGTGCGCACTCTGAGGACGCATACACGATCCTTTCAGCGGATAGATAGGTCAACCATTGACATGCAACCGCCGTGCTGCAGTTTTGCAATGTAAGTTAAATGTATAAGCTCTGATTTGCAGCTAATCGCTCACTTGCTGTTGGCTTAACCAGGCCGAGTGAGGTGCCTAGACGAGCCGCACGGATGACAGACACTGGAGCGCAAGCTCGCGTGGATCGGGATATGACGTTGTGACCTGAGCCATTCTGCCCTCCCTCGTCCAAATTTGGGCCTGGATCTGGTCCCGCTCAGAGGCTGGGCTTCACGGTGTCATTATGATTGTCCTCCCGGCGGCTGTGACGCAGTGAAGGACTCCTCCCCTCTTCCTCAGCACGGGGTGCGATTCTGGAGCTCGAGGGGCTCATCCCTCTCCCTCGCGAGCATGTCCATCATCCGCCTCTCCGGCACCACATTCCTGTCGTCGCCCCGCTTGGTCCATGGAACAACCTATGTGGCGCCCGATGTACGCCCGCGTACGCTCGCTGGGAGCCCTCTACAATGTATAAATCCTCGTGAGATGAGACGCGGGGAAAAACCCACTCGCCGCCATGATGTTCCTCTCAGCACCCTTTGCAGTCGCCGCCGTCGCCCTCGTCGCTTCTGCTGCTCCTTATACTCCGTCTGGAGGACTGGGGACGAACTCCACACCGCCTGAGTATCATCCTTTGAGCGACTTTGACTTTCAGTCTCTGGTTCGTACGCCACCCTTTGCACCACCACATCTAGTAATCTCACGCCTCTATTCTCTCAGAGTTTGGCCCTCTATCAAGAATACATTGAACTCGATCTCTTCCATCATGGCCTTGCTCAGTTCTCCGAGAGCGACTTCGATGCGGCCGGCCTCAACGCTGAGGACCGTTACCTCATTGAGTTCATGGCCGACCAGGAAGTTGGGCATGCAACACTCATCTCAAATATGCTTGGCCGTAAGCTCCCTCAATACGGTTATATCGCGCGAGCCAGTCATTGACGAACGTTCCAGAGGACAAGGCGGCAAAACAGTGCTCTTACTCCTACCCGTTCCAAAGCGTGCGCGACTTTGTCGACTTCTGTCAAAAGGTTAGATTTTGCCGGTCGCCTACGCATGCATGATGCTAACTCTATGCTGTAGCTGACCCGTTTCGGCGAATCCGGAGTGTACGGCTTCCTTGAGCACCTCAACGCACGCGACTCGGCCACGCTCCTCTTGGAGTCGATTACCACTGAGGCCCGCCAGCAAATGATCTTCCGTCAATTCGAGGGCTTATTCCCTATGCCCGTAAGATGCTCGCTCAGCGATGTCGTTCACGCAGCTTATTGACATCGCATCGTAGGAATGGTTTATTCCTGGCATCACTCAGAGCATGGCGTGGACGCTTCTCGCGCCATACATCACCTCGTGCCCGGAGAATAACACTCACCTCGAGTGGCAGAATTTCCCGGCGCTGCAGATCTCGGTACGTTCATATTCAAATGTTGCCGTCTAAGCTGTAGCTCATCAACGCCCAGAACAATCCCAACGCGACGAATACGAACGGCCCTGCCATCACGCACAACTTGAGCACTCCGCTCTCTGCCCCAGGTCGCACCGTCAACTTGACGTGGGAGGGGCCTGGTAAGCAAGTCGGACCCGATGGCGCATACAACACAAGTACGTCCGCTGGCGACCCCAAGGTATGAATATTACTCCTCCGTTGCATTCGAAGGTACCTTATCCTCGCTTCGCCTCAGTATGTCGCATGGATCTCGCAGCTCAACACCACTTACACCGACCTCACCATCACCGGAAACTACTCCGGTTCCACCGTGCAACCCGGCGGAGAAATCTACGGTAACAACACGTTCCCAACCATCAATGGCACGATGTACGTCTCTGTTTGCTCTCTGGCAAGCGGCGCGATTGACAAACCGATATCTAGCTTCATCCTCGTCACCGACGACAACCCGTACGTGACACCGTTCAACCTCACCATGTTGAACTCGCACGTCGTCGCTGGCCCCGCCATGTACCAGTCTGGATAAACGTTGTCGCATTCTGGATATGAGAATTCTGTAGAGAATACAATTGTACAACACGCGTCATGTCTGTCCTGTATATAACAATCTGTCAATAATCTTGAACATTTAGTATGCTCGCACGTTCTCCACCCCCAAGCAAAGTCGAATTAGCAGCCCAAGAAGTTCGACTTGGCGCCCGTCGAGATTCAATACTGGTATTTATTGGCTCATTGTACAATGCAACAATCTATGTTCAGCATCCTTCTATTCCCCGAACCCAGCCTTGACCGCTCTCACAGACTCTCATCAGCCGCCTTATGCTCGTCCACCAGCGCATCATGCACGCTCTCCAGCCCCACGCCCCTCAAAATCGCGCCCACGCCCTCCTCCCTGACCGCCTCGAGCTCGCGCTCGCTCTTCACGAGCAGCATCCCCGCGAACCCGAGCGCGTTCACGCTGAGCGGCTCGCCCGTGCGCGCGAGCGTGTGCGTCTCCCGCCGGCGCGGCACGACGTGCACGTGCTCGAGCGTGAGGACGACGTTGTACGAGGGCGGGCCGGGCGGGTACGTCCCGTCGTGCCGCACGGTCGAGATCGCGAGGTCGAGCAGCTCGAGGAAGGCGTGTGCGAGCGCGGGCTCGAGCGCGGCGGGGGAGGCGGAGGGGAGCGAGGGGGGGAGGCGCCGCACGTGGTTTGCGTAGGGGAGTTGGGAGAGCGCGAATGGGCGTTCTGCGTGTGTGTGGGGTTAGAAGGTGGAGGTGTCCGGAGGTAAGGCGGGACATAGGACATACCTTCGTGCTCGATCTTGGCTGCGCGCGCGAGCTTCTCTACGGGCGGACCGTCGTCCTCGATGGGGATGAGCTGCAGGTGTTTGTGAGGCTGACTCGCGCCGCTCAGATCACCACCTGCAAGGCGTACGCGTTAGCATCGCAGAGCTAGGTTTGCGGATTATGTGGGTACGCACAGTTATAGAACGCGAAGAACTTCCTTCCTGCCTTCTTCGCTGCGACCAGGAACAAATACGCTTGGACGAGGTCCGGCGGCATGAGCGGGGACGTTTGCGACTGGAAGTCTGTGCATTGCGATGGGTAAGGTGTTTGTTACACAGCGTGCCGGTATCTCGTAGGAGACCGGTGCGAACCTTTCGTGACCATCAGGATGTGGTGGGGCACCACGGAGTACTTGTTGAACTGCGAGTGTTCAACCATAGTTCACCGGATGTTACGGAGCCAGTCGCAACCAACACACGCACGCAAAGATCACCGCGCAACGAGGATACAGAGCCAGTTGAGGTCAATCACTGAGAGATTCAGCGAAGACAGGCGGCGGAAGAGGCTCACCAGAATGACATACTCGTTCCCCTCCGCCTCGTCGCGCACCTCTCCCAGATAGAGGTTCGGTACATACGGCGGCGCGAACGGGTCATGCCGCTTCTTCTCCTGCTCCTTCGCCGCCGGCGCGTCCTCGTTGAAGTCCGGCGTCGGCAAGCGCGGCTTATTCTGCAGCGCAGGGCACAGTCGTATCTGGAACTACTCAATCATCCGCCCGCCCGCCCACTGCGTCAGATCGTCGAGGAAAACCCACAAACAGGTGGGGAGGAGGCGCACCTCTACGTCGTGCTCGGTATGCGTGTGCACGCTCGAGGGGAAGAAGAGCAGATCGCCGGACGCCCGCGCCTTGTCGAACGCCTCGGGGAGCTTTGCGAGGATCTCCTCCTGCGTAGACATGTCCGATCGCGCGATACCACCAGAGCCAGATGCAGACACGGTAGAGAACGCCGATGCGCGACCAGGGAGAGCGGGTGGTGTGCGATTGAGGTCGAGGGTATGTGTACGAAATGCGGGACCACTAAAAGTGCTGTTCCGCAGCCTGAGAGAGCTGGTCCCTTTTGTACGCGCGACAGCGGCCGACGACGAGAGGCGCAAAGGTGTTCCAGAGCCCGTTGGAGCGAGTGTGTTACGGAGGCCGCGATGGGATGAGATGGGGAGTGTAAAGCAGGTTCGAGCGATTGGCTGTGGCATGGCCCTCAGGCTCTTGCGCTCACTCGGTCACCGCGGCGGCCTGGGCGAGAGCTCCCGCATGGCGCGCGTTTCCGTCATTCTCGGACTTTCATCCAACGTACTGTCGGCGAATCCAAGATCGTCATGCTGTACGGCAACGAGACGCGATTGGCACGCGATGCTTAGACAGTGAGACTGGTACAGAGGTCTAGCAATACCGCGCTAAGTATCCATGGTAAATACAACAAACCAGAGCACGAACGCTAGTCCAGTACTACTTGGGGACAATACGCCTCGAAGCTCGAGTCTTCAATATAACGTAGACGCGCGCACGTTGCGCGTTCAAAATCAGGTCGGACAACGGGCACAGACAGATGTGTGGGTTTTCAGGCTGGGCGTGCGTGTTCCGAGAGCAACGAATGACAACAAGAAAGATGGTAAAAAGTTGAGTCGGGAAGGGGGGAAGGTGGGGGTGAGCGGGGTAAGAGGAGGGGGGGAGTGTGGGCGGGAACGGCAGGATGGACCAGTCCATCCGCCGGCAGTCTACATGTTCTCCCCGTACCGTAACCAGGAGCGTGAGAGCTCAGGCTTTTCCGCCCCGCCCCCTATTGTCCTTCGCCTCCGGCATAACCTCCCCTAGCATCTGCGCGCGTATGTAGCAGCACGCGGCTATGAAGGAGTATAGCGCCCCGTTCGTTCCCTGTGCGCCAGACTCAGTCAGAACGCGCGCGCGAAACCGTCAAATAAGTAGACAGACCTGATAGTACAGGATCGCGAAGAATGTCTGCAGCAGTAGCAGCACTATCCTGATGGGGAAGCTCCGGTGTATCGCGGTATTCTTGAGGAACGGCAAAGGATAGTCTAGCGCGAGGTAACCGAATCCAAGGAGCATGCTCAGGATCTGCACAACAGGGGCCTTGACGATGATCGAAGTGAAGACAGAGTCGCTCGCGGCAGGCCTAAACGGTGCGGCGGTTGCTCAGTACGAGAGTACGGTTATTGAGAGCGCGTGAGAGTCACACTCACTGAATGCCACCGGGATTGCGGACGATGCCATTCACAAAGTCAAAGAAGAACTTCCTGTAGTAAATTCCCCAAAAGGCGGCCCAAATCGTATCTAGGTCGTGGGAGGATCAGCACCAGGACAACGTCTCCCTTTCGTCATGTTCGTCTTGAACGCGGACACTCACAAACGGTGGCCGACAACGCGACGTAGCGAGCGTACTCGTGCCAAACCAAGTTGCCCATTGCTGCAAGTTCGTGTGGGGTGGCGTATGAAGAGGGCTTGAGTGTGCTGAGGAAGAGTTGCTGCGAAACTGGATCGAGACTGAACAGGGAACAGGGAAGGTTGAACGGGGTGGAGGAGCGCTGCTCTGTTCTGAAGGAAAGCGGAGAACGAGATGCACGGACTAAGCAGGCAGAGAGAGTGGAATGAGCCGGTGGTCCAGCGAGCGCAGCTCGACCAAGGAGAAAGAGACTGGAGAAGAGAGTAAAGGGAGACGGAGAGAAGAGAAAGCACGCAGCGTTGGCCCGCAACACGCCCGGCCTCCATCCCTCTTTGATATAACAACGTCGTGACAATGTCACCTTCCCACTGCCTCCCGTCGCCAGGGCCCGATCCCTGTCACGCTTCCCGCGCCATAATCTTGTTACTCGACCCTCTCGCCCAACACGCTCCTAATGCGCATTTTATCTGCACTGCATATTACTGCGTACTAGCTGCACTCAACGCCCTCCTTTCCGACACATGAGCAAGCCTCAAATGTCCGCAAAGGCTGCCCGAAACCTCCGAGCCTCTCGCGTGACGCGCTGTGACCGACAAGCCATAGCGCTCGATTTGATGCCGCCCTCTTGATCCCAACGTGATGTCTCTGCCCGTCTGGAGATTGGCCACAGAGCCACGTCTCGACCCAACCAGATGTGGCATCGTCCCGGCCAGAACTCACCTGCAAAGCGACGGTCGAGGAACGAGTCGGGCGATGTCTAATTGTCACTTGCGCAGGTCCTAGCGTCATCACAGCGCGGCTGCGATACATATCGACGCTCAGCTATTCGTACAAGATACGCGAGGAATGGACGAGCGCAGAAAGTCGTGAGGAACGCTACGATAATTCGGAATGCCTATAGACGACGACGACGGCACCATATCGTGGTAGCGGGGATGACGGCGTTCTCCCCTAACAACGACAAGATCCCGCCACAAACCCTTTGGAAACCGGGCGCGCGATGGGCTTGGATGCTTCACACGCTCAGACGCAGGTCTGGCGGCCTGGGTGGGCGAGTTGGAACTCCGGGATCCTGTATGACAGAGGTGAGATCTGCACTGAGGCGGAGACGTGTATTGTATGAACGTGGCGTACCATATGAGAGTACATATCCGCGATGTCAGTTCCATCTTCGACAGGCCCGTTCAGTGTGGCGGTATCCGTCGTGTACGTGCTGCCGCGTCCCATGTACGCCGGGGCTGGTGGCAGCGGCGTTGGCATCTCCGTCACGTCCTTCTCCTTGTACGGCCCACCGTACGAACCCTGCAGAGTAGCACCCGAGTCGCGAGAGAAGCGCGAGGACGATTGGCCAAGGTACTGGTCGCGCTTCTCCGACATCGCACCCTGTCCCCTGAAGAAGTACCCAAACTCCGTGTCGGGGTCCTGCAAGGGCAGAATGGGCGAAGGCAGATTGGTCTTCCGCCTGCGCGCTCGAATGCGACGCCGGCGGCGCATGAATAGGAAGATGAACGCCGCGATGAGGAGAAGCAAAACGGCGCAGCCAATAGCGATTCCGACGATTGCACCTATGGGAAGACCACGATGCGGCTTTGACGTGCCTGCGATCGTTCTGGGGATAGCGATCAGAATAACGGCAACTCATGTCAATGCGGAAATAACCTACGGGCCACTGTGCTCAGCTTGGCCGGTCTGGGGTCTGACAGCGTTGGGGGTGGCAATAGGCTGTCTTGTCGCATCGCTTTCGCTGCTAGTATTAGGTCCTGTGGGGGCTGCGTTCGGGGAAGCTGTGACTGCAGCAGGAGCAGCCGCGGGTTCCGTCGTTTGCGTTTGGTCGGAAGACTGCGGGGTGGACTCTGCCTGTGTCGTGATACCTGTAGGAGTTTCGCTGGGGTCTGCGTTGGGCGATGCCGTGGATGACTGTGCAGGCGCATTCTGCTCAGGATCGTTGTTGCTGGAGCTTGCCGTGGCCACGTTCCTACACGCGGGTCAGTCATTCGTAGACAAAGTACATCGACTGGGACGCACGGAGTGGCGGAGGGGCCTCCGGCAGAAGAGGGATCCACAGAAGACACTTGAGTGCTCGCAGCAGTAGGGCTGTCGGAGGTCGACTGTGCGATGATACCATGAGCGACGGCTTTGCTGTAAATAGCATGTCAGTTGCATATATTGACCCAGACAATTGAACACGCACGGCTGTGACTGGTCCACCGTCTGGTATACAATGCCATCCAGATCAATAGGCCCGGTACCTCCGTTCATGAGCGACACAACATGCTCTCCCATCTTGAGATCCGACGCTCCAACCAAGAGCTGCCCATACTCCGGGCCGGACGCTGTGGCGTTGACGTACGCAGCAACATCGTTGTCGACCACAAGGATGAGTGAGCCATAGTCCGGTTTCTTTGCGCCATAGAACCAAACGCCCGTTCCATTGAACGTTAACTTCGCGATTGCGCCGCTGTCGGAAGTGCTATGGAACGTCGAGTTCGCGTACGCCTGCGCATCTTTTCCCGACAGGTGCGACCACGCATCCGGGGGGTCGTACACGATGAGCGATGAACTGTCATCGACTGGGAGGAAACGTGAGTCCTACTGCGCTGTCTCGCGTAGACATGATGCGAACGCACCTGTGACATTAGAAGCAGCCATCAAGGCCGACCAAGAGAAGATGTCAGAGATAACTTAGCGAGTAAAAAGCGTGGGCGGGGACCGGCCCCAGGTAGAACGAAGGAATGCGAGATGGTGGTCGGAGACTCACACAGAGAGACTCGCAGCTCTGCGTTCGGTGCGTCGTCAGAGTCAGGGACGCTGGAGGCCAATGCCCCCGAGCGAGGCTCAGCGAACGTTGATGCGGATGATCATGGCAACATGTGCTGCTGTTGCATCGCCGGCGCCGTGCCTCACTTGGATCTGATTCGGTGTGGCTGCAGTCGTCGGGATCAAAAGAAGTGGCCAATCACGAGCTGATGAGCGTCGTATAGTGTTTGGGCTTGGGTTACAGAGGCCGCATGTAGTGAAATGACATTGCGGCAGGCGCATGCTTGAGTTTGATACCGGCCGTCGACATGGGAGTAGCTGACAGAGCGCGCCCGGGGCTTTTGAGAGCTTGTGTACCGCGTCGGGATGTATTCTTCGGAGCGCCCGAAGCTGATCCGTCGAGGCCCTCGGAGCGCCCATTTGCCTTTCCTAGGACGTTCCTCCTTGTCTAAACTCTAGACCGGCCCAAGACGACCACTTTCATCCGTGGACTTATTCCTCTCCCCAGTGCATCTACGGCCGCGATGCCTCCTGCTCGACCACCAGCGAAGCCGGCAGTATCCACCTCGCGTGAGATCGTCCCAGTCGGGCCTCGCGAAGTCTTCAAGAAGCACCCGGGCCGCGAGCGCGACGCAAATGGCAACAAGCCTCTCACCGCCCGCGCGCTCGTCTTGCGAAATGGGAAGTACGGTGCGATGGGCACAGGAGAGGTCGTACTGGCGTCTAGGATGAGCGGGCGAGAGAAGCTAGAGCTACTGGCGGGTGAGCTCTCACCGTGTTTCGTTCTGTGGGGGAATAGAAGCAGAAAAAACTCAGGAACGTCTTTCGTACGGCAGAGGACTTGATGAAGCAGGCAATCGCTGCACCTTTCAGACTCGAAGTCTGTCTGAGGATCGCGGACTCGCAGCTCAGCGGTATGATCCTTGTAATGCTCCCGGTAGAGACTTGAGCCTGATGAGATCTCTACAGCGTATTTGGACGAGATAAATGCCCTGCACGATCCGGAGCTCTTCGCAGATCACGTCATGGAACAAGTCAGAGCTCATACAAGCGATACCCAATCCAAGGAATTCAAGGATGTATTGAAGATCAGGGCGCATGTGGTGTCCATGTGCGCGAGCCAGTACGTCTCGCATCGTTAGCCTGAACCGGACACGCTTTTTACGCTAGGCATATATAGCATTCATAACATGTACATGATGGCCTCGGGCTGGAGAGTCGTTGGGGACATCATACGCGACCTCGCTGAAGATGGACTAGACGACGCTGCAGTCAAGTCCCAGCTGAGGTCCAATGCGTCAATGCGTTCTCGCTTTCTCGTACTGTACGACACCGTCAATGTACTGGTACGAGCTGGTCAGAACAACTTGGCCATACTGGCGACCACAGCTCGTACGTGGATCGCGCTTCTACTTCAGCATTTGACGGTAACCTATACGCACCTACAGCGCACTACGCACAGTATTTCACCCGGCACACCGACCCGCAAACCAAGGCTGTTGAATATACGTTTGATTGGATGCAGCTCAAAGCCATTCACAAGTCCTTTGTAGATTCTATAATCGTCGAACTGTGTCTGCCAGATTCACCCATTCCTAAGCCCATCTTGATTCAACTTCTTGGCGAAGCAACAGAAGAGTCTCCAAAGGATGCGAAGCGATTCTCTCAAGCACTGTGGGATGCCATCGGCGACCTATCGGTAGGTAGCAAGGATAATTTCACGCAGCTCGGGGGCTACGCATGTTCTAGCTGACTTGCACAAACCGGCTAATCTTCGTGGTACATCATCTGCAGAACATCGTGGAGTTGCAGTCCATGCTTGGCGGCATTCTGTACGGGCCAGAAGGCGAGAAATGGAAGAGCGAGCCTCGTCAAATGCCCGAAGCATACGAAAATTGGGTAGACGCCCAAATATTCTCCAAGGAAGCGTCAGCCCTTTGGCCGTATTATGTCGACACCGTCTTCCCATTGGATCAAACCCGCAAAAAGTCGGTCCTGGACAAAGTCTGGGGGATTATTGATGGCGTTCGTCCGCATGCACGTATTCCTTGAAGCACGGCTGATCATCGCGTATCCAGAACTACAAGGCTATCTCGGGCATGGGGATCGACGATCTGTGGGATGTCGGGGACATTCGCCATGTCAAGCCTTCATGGCACGGCTTTGGTTCCGGTGCACGCCAGGCTGATGACAAGATGGCACTCGTACCTGCTGGTAAACGTGGTAAAACCGCTGGAGGCAAACGGAAGCCGCTGGCGATCATGGACCGTGACGGCGACGAGAGTGACGGGTCGATGCCCTCCCTCCAAACCGTGTCCGAGTCGGACGAAGAGGACGATTACACGGACGACGATGACGATGACGACGATCGCTACAGCAATTTTGACGATGACAGCGAGGGCGACTCAGAAGATGATTATGATACGGACGAGGAAGACGAGCTCCGTGACCTTCTCCGGGAGGCCATGGATGCCGCGGTCGCCTCCGGAGACTTCTTTGAGTCCAAAGCCAATCCCGCCCCCAGTTTTGATGCCCTCGCTGAGGAACGCAAGGGCAATCCTTTCCTCAAGTTGCTGGGCTCTCTCAGAGGTCTGTCGTCCTCCCTCTGTCTGATGGACAAGGCGAACTGAGCTACTTTCTGTTAGGGCGTATGTTCCCAGCCAGCCCGACAGTGACTACCGCTACGCGCGACGAGCCTCGTAGACCGTTTGTTAGTAAACAACCACCTATACTTCTACGCGCAACCAAGCCCTCGTCGACGACACCGCCGGCCTCAAAGTCATCTACGAATCCTGGTTAGTACAGGGTTGCGATTGCGTTCAGAATTCGAGTTAAAGTATTTTCATAGGTGCGCAGAAGCCTCGACAGACCACAGTCGAGGAGGTCGAAGATGAAGAGGCACCTACTGCCGCTGCTAAGAAGAAGAAGAAAAAACCCAAGAAGAAAAAGAAACCAACTTCGGCTACCGCCACGGCGGGTGAGGGCGCACCGCCCTCTACAGCCACTCCAGACCCTACACCCACGCCCGCGCCTGCGCCACCCTCCAAGCCAACTAACGCTTCGCCTGCAGCGAAGGGTGCGACAAGTCCGCCCGCCGGTCCTGCAAAGTCAACGCCCGCAAAGGCGCAGCCTGCGAAGAAGCCTGCACCGAAACCGACCCCGCCTCGGACGTCATTCAGCAGTTCGACGACGACTCTCCATGCGCTCGGGTCGACGACATCGTTACCTCTGCCTCAGGAGCAGACCGCACAGTCTGCACACAAGTACCTACAGACGGAGGGCCTCGCGAGTGGAAAGTCGAAGGTCAAGACGCGCGCCGCGGTGGGCAACCTGGGAACCGTGCCGGAGACCAAGAAGAAGTTTTACAGCGCGTTCTCGAAGAAGAAGGCGAAGGATGAGGACAGCGACTCTGAAGGTGATGGCGACAAAAAGGGAAAGAGTCCATGGGCTAGCTTGAAGCGCAAGACAGCGGACCTCGTCCACCAGGTTCTGCGTACCCCACTAGACAAGAAGCAGGGCATTGGAGAGATGAGATGGGAGAAGTTCGTGAAGGTGCGCTGAAATGTGACTAATTCATCCCAATGGACGGCTAACCACACGTTTGTACCAAGATGATGACCGACCTGGGTTTCACCTACGTACCTAGTACAGCAGGGTCCAGAGTGCGGTTTGACCCTCCAAATCCGAGAGACAGGGTAGGTGCCTCTGCTTAACATCGAAGTGACATAAAGGTTAATGTTTGCTCGTTCGCGGTGCAGTCCATCACGTTCCACAAACGCAAGTCGTCTTTGCAAAGTCTCATACTGTTCCGCATTGCTAATAGCTCTTCTAGCGCACCCGAACCCGTCTATTCATCCCAAGAAGCTCAGGGACTACTCGAAGATGTTGCAAGATTACTACGGCTGGGACCCTGATGAATTCATGAAGGCGACTCAGTCTGGAGAGTACAGTGATTAGCGGTCCTCGTCTATGCATTATCGAGACGTCTAAGTAGTGGTGGTAAGCTAGCAAGCAGAATGAAAGTGTACTAGAAGTTATGTAGCTCTTAGCTCGATCGCTCGTATATACCTGCATTTTCTGCCATGTCACATTCCGGAGCAATGAACATTCTCCCGCGATGCCAACCGCACGAGAACGGTTGCGGAGTGCATGATGGGTAATGTAGTTGCGAGAATCCCATGGGCGAGACCTGCAGATTTCTCAATGACAACGAGTTAGTCGACGTAAATAATCCGGACTCACAGACTCGGATTAGCGCCTCAAAGAGGAAGCAGATTCTAATGTCTCGATGCAGTGTAAAACATCAAGCTGTAACATATGCACAGTGAACGGTCATGCAGCGCCCTGAATGCACAAACTCACTCGCCACGAGCCTAGTCTGCGCAAATCGTCGCTGGCACATACCCCTTCTGCGACGGACGATCTCAAGGACTGCAGCCACTGAAACGAGCGCCGGGCGGAGTTGTGCACGATCTTGGACTTGACCACAACCTTCTTAATTCCCCCATGGCTGCTCGACCGCCTCCCGCTCGACCTCACATCGGCTTGAATCCGACAAATAAGTTCTCTTCTTACTCAGTTGCCGACTGGGGTGAAGATGATGCGTGGGATAGTGCCTCTGACTCCGAGTCGACCAGCAAGCCTGACTGGAACCGGTCCAACGCCCGCGCATCCTCTTCTACAGCTCCAAAGCCGGTCCCGAGACCTACACTCAATAATTCGTCCTCAACGTTAGCGTCCTCGTACACTCATGTCCATACACCGAGCTCGTACCCACCCAAAGGAGAGCAGCAAGCTCCGCCCGGCAGGAACGGCTGGACGATGATCAGGAAGTCTACGGACCGAGGTAGCCTGGAAAGCCGTGAATCTGGGCAGCTCGGAAGTCATGCAGGCTATGAGGAACTCGATGCGGACATGATAATCGGAGACATGGAGCCCGAGGACGATGAACAGGCGGCCATTCATCACTCCAAGCCGCGATACGAGCAGGGTGTCGTCAGAACGGACGCAGAAGAGATTGTGAATGGTGGGCCTCTATAGATCGTGTGGTCTCATTGACATCTCATCCAACGCTCAGATCCCCTCCATCTCATATATCGCCAGTCTGATAAGCCGGCGAGCACGTCCAAAGTCACAGGCAACTCCGCAGTGGACACTGAGAAGCTCATGCGGGAGCGGTCGATACGCACGAATCGCCGGACGAAGTTCATGAATTGTATAACTCGCGACGACGTCGACATTGGTGTGTCGAGCATGCCTCAACAGTAAGGGAACGTTTACTCATCCGGAGCAGCTCAACTGCGCAAGCTCGCCTGGAACGGAGTCCCGGGCGACTTCAGACCACTTGTCTGGCCACTGCTACTAGTAAGTGGACACTATGCACAGGGAAAAGCCGGCGACTAACGCATCGACAGGGCTATCTGCCACTTCCGAAACCTACGCGTGCGTCTACACTTGCTAGAAAGCGACGTGAATATGCTTCGCTCGTGGAGACCACCTTCGCACGCGGGCGGGATGGTTTGGACCAGCAAATATGGCACCAGATCGAGATTGACGTACCGCGGACGCGACCTGGCGTCCGCTTGTGGATGCAAGCATCTACTCAGAGGGTACGTCTTACGCTCATGTCGCTGTGTCAAAGTGCTGATATACTTGGTTCCGTAGAGTCTTGAGCGCATTCTGTATGTTTGGGCCATCAGACATCCTGCTAGCGGGTATGTTCAAGGCATCAATGATCTTGCTACACCTTTCTACCAGGTGTTTTTGTCCGCATATATCGGTTCGCTGTTCTCATTTACTACCGGGGGATGCCGCTCACATTGATCGCTGTGCCTAGACACCGACCCGGAGGACTTCGACACGGCGTTATTGCCAGACAGTGTGCGGACAGCGGTCGAGGCGGACACGTTTTGGTGTCTATCACGGCTACTGGATGGTATACAGGACAACTATATCGCGGGGCAGCCTGGTATTCATCGCAGCGTGAAGCGTATGGCCGAGCTTGTGGCGCGAATAGATGGTTCGTCTAAATGATCACATTTTCTTGCGCACATACTCATTCATTGGGACAGCCCCTCTCGCCGCACATCTGGAAACCGAGAACGTCGAGTTCATGCAATTCGCGTTTCGCTGGATGAACTGCCTGCTGATGCGGGAGATCAGTGTACAAAATACCATTCGAATGTGGGATACCTATCTGGTACGTTTGAACACAGAATCGCTAAAGTGTGTACGCGCTCATGCAACAAATAGGCGGAAGGAACAGACGCATTCTCGCAATTCCACCTGTATGTCTGTTCCGCTTTCCTGGTGAAATGGAGCAAGAAGCTGCGAGAGATGGACTTCCAGGTGAGCTCAGGTTCTGGGGGCGTTGTCTTTGCGCTGTACTCATCATGCCTCAGGGCATCATCATGTTCTTGCAGTCGCTGCCGACACAGGGCTGGACAGACCACGAGATCGAGATGCTGCTCAGCGAAGCGTTCGTGCACTACTCCACATGGCACAACGCGCAGAGTCACTTCATTGGCAAGTAATCTCTTCGGGAAACTAAGCGGGTCAACGTGCAGGTGCCGGATGCGCAGGAGACGGATGTATTTATGCATGTACAACAAACACAGACCGTGAAGGGGCACGAGACGGTTCGTGCGCATATAGTCATGCCATGCTGGGACCACGTGCATACTAGTGTAAGAGAACGTCCGATAGGATGTGGCATGACCGTGCGGGCAAAGGGGAATCAAGAGCGGTTCATTGCGTCTCAGACTTGGCTTTTACGAACTCGATCTCGCGGTCGAGTGCGGCCTTGAGCGCGTTAGCCTGCTCGGCCGTCTTCGTGCGTATCCGGTAGGGCGTCGACTGACCGTCCTCGTGGCCGATGAACGAGACGACTTTGTCGGACACAGATGCGTTCATGCCAGAGTAGAGGATGAAGTTCTTTGAAGGGTAGATTAGGGACACGGAGACAGATGCAAGGTGAGGTGGTGCTCACGATAGTGATTTTGCCGGTACTGCTGTTCCGGAGGAGCATGCGACGCGCGTCAGTCTCCTTGTGCTTCTTGAGCCTCAGGACACCTGAGAAACATGATCAGGTCAGTATACTACCCCCTCCGTACGAACGTGACGCGACATACCGACACCCAAGTCGCCCCACGACGCCTTTCCGTCTTTGTCCTTCACCATCTTGTACACCTTGCTCCTGATCTCGTGCGTCGTCACCTCATCCTCTTCACCCTCGCCCTCCATGTCGTGCACGGACGTCGACGCGGGCAGGCCTTGTGGCGCATCGGATCCCTCCGCAGGAGCAGGCGTGCCGTCCCCAGATCCTTCACCCTCCTTTTCGCTCTTCTCTTCTGCCCCACCACCATTTGACTCCGCTGCAGGCTTGGGTGGCCCGAAGGAGAAGGGAAGCGACTTGACGGGGCCGCTGCCTGTCTCGGTGTCGGGAGTCTTGGGTGGGCTGCCGAAGCCGAAGCCTACAGGGTTCCCAATGCTGCCCGCTTTGGGGAAACCACTGAAGAGATTGGCCTTTGCGGGCGACGCGGAGCCAAAGGAAAAGGGGTTGGATGAGGCGGACTTCTCTGGGGTGCTCGTGGCGAACGGATTGGACCCGGGGGAAGAGCTGGAGCCAAAGAAGCCGCCTGAGGATGAGGTAGTCGACGTAGGAACCGTAGACGATGCGGCAGCATCCTTCTCTTCTGGCTTGTCTGTCTCCTTTTCCTTACCGGCGTCTGAAGACTTGCCGAAGGTGTTGCCACCAAAGATAGAAGAGGTCGAGCCGGAGGTGCCGAAGAAGTTGGTAGAGCCTGTTGAGGTCGATGACGCGGGACCTTTTCCAAACAAGGAGGACCCAGACGGGGGTGCCCCAAACGAGAAGGGCGAAGGTGCGCTAGAGGTCGTTGTCGATGATGTGGATGAAGAACCGAACGAGAAAGCGGACTTGGGCGCCTCGGTTGATGAAGGTTCAGAGGTCGCGGGCTTGGAACCAAAGCTGAAGGGGCTACCAAGAGTACTTGAGCTGCTAGTGTCCGACTTCGGAGCGAACCCTGAGCTAGTAGACGACCCAGGCGTGACAAGGGGCTTGAACCCTGAGAAGCTGGCGGGCGGTGCAGGCATGGTGAAGCTGGGTGCAGAAGGGGGCTTGGTCGCGGGCTCAGTACTCTTGGACGTCGAGTCGATAGCTGCGTTCTTGGTAGACGGTGCGCTAGACAGTGCCGATGTCGACGCCGATTTGTCTTCACGTCTCGCGTCAACTGAGACGCGAAGTGCTTTGTAGCGCTCCAGCATATCCGCCACGTCCGCGAACGGGTCTGCCTCGATGGCCTTTGAAATGGCCGAGAGGAGAGAAACATTCAAACCTCGGATGGCTTTGTAGTAGTCCACTTCTTTCTCGTCCGCCTTCTGCATGCTATCACTCGAAGTCGTGGAGGTGGGTGTAGAGGATGTGGAAGAAGAGGATACGATGGAGGCGAACGCTTTGGTCGCGGCGGACGCGTTCGAAGAAACTGGAGGGGCGAATGATGTCGATGAAGCTGTTCCCGAGAACGAAAAGGGAGATGCGACAGGCGCAGAGGGAGGATTAGGTGCTGCAGGTGATGCTGCGAAGGAGAAGGGTGTGGAGGAGGTTGCGCCAGAACCGAATCCTGTGAAGCCGGCAAACTTGCCAGGTGCAGGAGCGGCCTACACCGAGTGATCAGAATCAAACTTGTTGTGCATCACGGTGAGAACGAACCTCGGTGGTCGTGGAGCTCGCGGGCGTAGTAGACGCGCTCGCCGCTCCGGCTAGAGAGCGTTTGGGTAAGCCCTTGATTCTACAGGTGCTACGATCAGACGCCTCGTCTATAAGGCATAGCTGAAGATAACATACGGCCGTCTAGCAAGGACGGTCTCGTCCGCTTTCTTGAAACCCGTGCCGACTTCCTGCCACACGAGTTCAACATTGCACTGACCGTGTAAGAACCAGACTGCATTGAACTCACCTCGACGTTATCCTCCTCGGGATCATCATCCCTAGATAGCTGCTTGTCCGCCGCTCTCTTCATGGTAGTACCAGCGTGGGATGAGTGGGAGAAAGTGAATGAGCGAGGTTATGAGCACCGGGCAGGTACTTGACCTTGCACGCGTCCTTCGCCTTTCGCGCCGGGCATTCTGAAGCCAGGCACGTGCTAGAGTCTTCGGGCGCCTGTCGGAGCCTGATACTTTGTTGCGGCGCTTCACATTATCCTGAGCGCTCCCGACTGCGCCAATGTCGGGTTTGTCCCAAATGCATCCGGTTCTTCACCAAATTCGCGGTTTTGAACCGTCCATGAGCTAACGGAATCTGGCGTTACTTGAAAGAAGCAGTTGGATGTTTGTCCCATATTGTCTGGGCCATCGCATTAAAGCAAGAACACAGGGGCGGTGGAGAGGAGAGTGGCTCTCATTAGGGCGTTAGCGTGCTTACGTAAGAAAGACAGCTCCCGGGAGTGCCGAGGCGACTACAGGGGGCGCAGACCGTGGCCTTTGGACTTGGTTCTTTGCTCCTTCCGACACTTCTCTCCGTTCATCCTCTTTCCCAATGTCGTCCTCGTCGACGACTGCTTGCTCGAGGTCACCCTCGCCATCACCAACAACTCCCGAGGCATCTGATACCTTGGGTCCTATCATGAATCAAGAAGACCTCTCTGCCTGGCGCAATTCTCTTCCTGACGCGGAGTTTCTCATCAACGGCCAAATCGACTTTGGAGAGCATGGGAGGAAGGACGAGGATCACGCTGCTTTAGACTTGGAAGAACTTTTGCAGGAGCATGTATATGAAGAGTGAGTCTCCGTAGTGCCCACAAAATATGCTTTGGCTGCGCGTGTTGATTGCATGCACTATCGTAGCGCGACATCCGCTCCCCACCAAGGATCTATGTTTTGCCCAGTCACCAGTCCGTCCTCACCGAATGCACCGACAGCTATCGCGGGCGGGCGAAATACCCTTTCGGTCACCAAACCAATACCCCCTCCCGCCCAGGTGCGCAAGGAGCCGCCCGCATTGCAGCGCGTTGTATTCCCGCCCAAGGAGTCATGTACAAAGTGAGTGCGCTAGACTATCGCCATTCGGTTTGCTTATCGTCGCGCAGCCTCCCTGTATTGTTCCCAAGCCTGCCAGAAGGTGGTACGAAATCTAGGGTAGAGACCCAAATCCGTCTCACTGTTGATTTGGCCCACGCGAGTTCTTCGTCTGGGGAGCCCCTCAAATATGATAGGGTAGGGAGCTGGAAATGGCTCCGGTTGCCCAAAGGCACTACGACGAAGAAGAGGACTCGCAAAGAAGGCAAAGTTGGTCAGTATCACGGTCCTTTTCCCCCGACTTCTTCCCCTCATCTTTGCGATAGACGCCGCATCCGAGGACTCCCTATATCTCACAACGGACATCACATGTGCAACACCCCCACATACTCGTGTCACAGCCTGTTCAAGCTGCCAAACGCGCGAGGTGGGTCGCTCATGAATGTAGTTACCCCAATGTTCTCACCAGTATCTAGGCGAAGCGCGTTGCGCGCAAGATTGCGGCACGTGTCAGGCCTGTACGCTCTGATTCCGACTCACAAGAGGAACCGCGCATCATCCCGGGGAAGGGCAAACACGAGGATACGTCCAACATCCTGCAGTTCAATTGCCCAGAGGTACTGGACTTCTCATCCGGTTCCGTCATCCTACCCCTGCGCATCACTTGCTACTGTCGTCATCATCGTGAAAAGGTAGGCTTCAACCTACACTTCACGATGCTGGACCACATGGGCCGGGTCGTCGGGACGGGCACCACAAAGCCTATTATGATCACCGACGATCATAAGAGCACAGGCGTCAACGCCCAGAAGGCCACATCCGAGTTCGGCTCGAAGCTTGATTGGACAGTCACTGGGGTTGACGGCCAGGATCCCGCTGCGACGAAGAGGAAGAAGGGGCAAGCAACGAACGGTGTTGAACGTTCGAAGAAACGCGCGAAGCCGTATGATGCGAACCAAAGGGTATCTCGGTTGCATCGACAGAGCAGCAGTGGAAGTTTGCAGTCGCCTTCTGAAATGACTTCAGCCTTTGCCACGAGGTCGTCGTCGCCCATGCAGAGCACACTCACGCAGTCTCTGCAAAGTCATGCGTCGACGCCTCCACCAGCGAACTTCGGGTACAATCACAATTCACCCTCCGTTACATCGTCGGCCCCCACGACGGACGCACTCGACAGTACTTCCCCAACGGCGGTCGCTAGCCCCATGATGCCTTCGTTCGACATGAATGCACCCTTGAACGACTTCCTCAACGGTCACTTCAACCCTGACATTACTATGCCTGACTGTTCTGAGCTGGACTCGCCCGCCGTCCCATTCCCGGACCCGTCAAGCTCACCTTTCATGCAAGGTCACAACCAGTCTCAGGCACAGTCGATGATGGAAGCCATGAATCTGGCCGCACCTGCGGTCGCCCCAGCAGTGCCTTATATGCTCTTCAAGCACGATCCTCCCCCTCCGATCAGCCTTCCCCCACCTCGAATCCATCGTTTAATCCCATCGTCCGGGCCGACGTATGGTGGTATCGAAGTGACGGTGCTTGGCGCGAATTTCCACCCTTCGATGCAGCTCAACTGTGTGTTCGGTGGTGCCGCCTCGACCTCTACGCAACGCTGGAGCGACAATACGCTCGTGTGCGTCTTGCCGCCGAGCACGACCCCCGGTACCGTGCAAGTTTGGTTCGAGGGCATGCCCAAGGAGGAGGACGGGACGCCACCGTGCTTGTTCACATACACGGACGAAACCGACAGAGCTCTGTAAGTGCAACGAACCCTGTACTCCCTTCTGTATATCGCTTACATCCATCTAGTATGGAGCTGGCGTTGCAGGTCGTCGGCCTCAAGATGACCGGCAAGATCGAAGATGCACGCAATATTGCTATGCGTATCGTCGGAAACACAGGTGGTCCCGAACCCGATCACAGCATGTCAACCAGCGGTGCTATGCAACTGTCTTCTGAAGCAGATTTACCGCGCCATCTCCTTCTCGGCAGCGCGGGTGATAGCGACTTCGAGAAGCTCCTGCTCGACTTCCTCTCGGTGCTCGATACCCCCCTGGATGGTCCCTCTGGCTCACGTCCTACGCCGATCTCGCGTCAGACAGCAAGCGGGCAGACGCTTCTCCACCTCGCGACTCTCGCCAAATTCCCGGCGTTGGTCAAGTTCCTCCTCGCGCGCGATATCGACGTCGACGCTCGCGATCAGAACGGCTGCACTGCGCTGTTCCTCGCTGCACTCACGGGTTCTGGCGACTGTGCTCGTGCTTTGGTTGATGCCGGCGCTGCCCTAGACGTGGTCAACGCCGCTGGGAAGACTCCCGCGGAAGTCGGCTCCACAGGCTTCTTCGACTTCATGGGCTCTGAGAGCGAACGCTCATCCGAGGACGGTCGTGATCATGACGATGACGAGGGCGCTTGGGGTGACGTAGATGAGGAGTCGGATAGTGAGGACGTTCGGCCAATCAAGGGGAAGACGGGACGTAGGGCATCCCACCGCAACTTGAAGCAACGCTCCGGCCTGAGCAAGGCCGACCTGACCCGCGTGGACGCTGACAGCAGGCCGTCACCTACATCGGCGGAGAAGAAGGCCATGGAGGCGGGTCTTGCCGCTGCAGACGAGAAGCAGGCAGCTGCGACGTTCACCGAGACGCTCTACCGCACTCTCGCCCAGCTGCAGCATGCGCACGGCATGATCCCGAACATCCCGCTCTTGCACATGCCGAACCTCCCCGGGATGCCCGCGTGGGGCGCTTTCCCCCAGATCCCTGCAGTATTCCCCGTCTTGGTTCCGATTCAGCAGTTCTGGGCTGATCGCCGTGGACGCGGTGGTGACGAGAAGGGCGAGGGCGCGGGCATGCCTGCCGATGCGAACGGTCCACAGCCTTGGCTCGGTATCCCGTCTGCCCAGGATTGGAAGGCGTACTGGGAGAAGTGGATGCAACAGGCTAACCGCGCTACGGAGGTCCACGATAATCCTCCGCCTGCGTACACGCCTCGGAGCACTGAGGCCGAGTCGGCATCACTCGAGGTTGTGGCCGAGAAGGCTCAGCAGGAGCCTGTGACCGTCCCGCCTGCGCCTGCGGCTGAAGTCGAATCGCGCGTTGGTGTGGATAAGGTGGTCGCTCGGCCTGTCGGTTATCCTGATGCGGCTGTTCCGGAGGAAGAAGTGCAGTTGTATGGCTACAGGCCTACGCGCAAACCCGCTAGGCGGGCGCAGAAGAAGCGTAAGTGCCTCTCAAACATTATACTTTTGGATAGCCTAACCCACTCTCTGCAGATGACCGAATGTTGATCTTGTTCTGGATTCCCATCCTTATGAGTAAGTCTCATTGTCCCTAAGATGTCATCTCGACGCTCACAGACTTGCCAGTTGGATTCGCTTGGGCCTTCCTCCAAGCCGTACGGATCGCGCTCCACGCGACCAGGGCGGCCGTCACCCTCAAGGTCGGCCTTCGTGCTTAAACCCACTTTGACAAGAATCAGGCCGTTCGGATATCATGGACGCTATTGTACGATAATCTGCTCATACTACTATTTTCCTTCTGTCGGGAATCGCTTCCAGGACCGTTCATGATCACATATATGCCGCTCTCATGCCCATGTCCGCTTCCATTCCTTTATACTTATCGGGTCCCCCTGAAGTGTTCGCTACGACGCTCCGCTCCTTTCACCGAGTGCTTTCTCGTATCCTATTCTATCTCACGTGGTGCCTGAGGCTCACTTGTCTGTCTGTGTTTCCGTAGATGAAGTGTACTAGATTCCCTGACTTGGTTTAATGCAATCGCGCTTGTGCCACATATATATATACGCGTCTCTCGACCCGGGCTTTTTACAGGCTACTATATCAACCGCTCCGGCCTCACAAGGGCACACATCATGTCGTCGGTCAACATCACCCTGGGAGCGAGCGTCGGTCGAACCGCTTCTCGTAGGTATGCTGCTTACCATATCCTTCGTCCGGCCAAAACACCCAAGACTGTCCGGCTATGTTTCGATGAGTGAGGGCGTAGGCATTTCCCGGATGTCCGTATGCTCACCTCTCCTCCCCAGGTGAATGTAACAGCCGGCGTCAGCATCCGGTTCCATATCCGTCAACGAGGAGCTGCGCATCATTCGGAGGGGACACTAGCCGTTCACGCAAGTGTCAGCCGTGTAGTATCAATAAGCTTATTTAGCTCGTCAAGGTGGACGACAGAGCGTTTGGCGCAAGTGTCGAGGCGTCATCAATCCTGCGGAATTACCGTATGGTTGCCAGTCGGCATAAATACTAGGGTGTATGCGGGTGGCCTCAAGCCTCCCACCCATGCAAGCAGCGATGACTACTTTCTCTTGGAACATCCAGCACCGACTCGGCGCAACCCTGCTCTCCTTGTTGCTCACACAACTGTTCGGTTCCTTCGCTAAAGGAGGTTCACCTGTTGTCAAGTTAAAAGGAACTGAAGTCATAGGGACTTCATACAAGTATTTGGGGCTGGTGGAAGAGGAGTTCTTTGGAGGTGTGTCTCTTTTCTGTATTGTCTCCGCTACGATCTCAAGCATGTACTCACCCCCATCATAGGCATCCCTTACTCCGAGCCACCAATAAATGACTTTCGGTTTGCCCCACCAGTACCAAAGGACAAACTGGACACATCTACGTTCGATGCGACACAGTATGGGCTGCCGTGTCCACAATTGGGGGTGAGTCATCTCATGCATCCAGGTGGTAGACAGGGAGCGGGGAATAACACCTCACGCATGCAGTTGAACAACGGGACAGAAGACTGCTTGAAATTGAACATCCTCCGTCCCGCCCGAACCGAGGCGGACTGCGACGCGCCCATGCCAGTCCTCGTGTGGCTATACGGTGGTGGGTTCAAGACCGGCGCGGCCGACCAGCTCAACGCGAGCACGCCCGTGATGCACAGCGTGCAAAGGGTACGCTTCGGTGCACCTCGGACCATCGGTTGCTCAGCTTGACACTGTACCGCTTGCATCTTTGCAGGGCACGCCAATCATCTATGTCAATCTCAATTACCGCGTGGGGCCGTTCGGGTTTCCGCAGGGCGCTGAGGCTATGGCGCGCGGGGCTCTGAATTTGGGGCTGAAGGACCAACTTGCGGCATTATCTTGGGTTAAGCAGAACATTGCCGCGTTTGGCGGGAATCCTGACAAGGTGAGTACCGTGAAGGCGCGAGTATGGTTGGGGTGTCGGCTCAGTGGTCGATAGGTGACTCTCTACGGTCAAAGTGCAGGGTCGATCTCAATCGCAGACCTATACCTCAACTCTGGTCTGGAGAACCTGGTTCATGGCACAGTGAGTGCCGTTTATGACAACTGGTACTCGCCCCGGGCAGCCCTAGACAGCCTCATAATTCAAACTCTCTTCAGATCATGAGCTCCGGGTTCTCTGGGACGACCGCCGTATTCAACGCGACGCGCCGCGAGACGGAATGGACGAACTTCGTCAACGCGACGCCCGAATGCGCAGGTAGTGTCGGCACAAATGACACCTTCTCGTGCATGCGCAACGCGAGCCTCGCCACGCTCCTCAGCGCGTACAACACCTCTTCGGCGGAGTCCCCAGAGAGCTTCCAGTTCGTGCCCGTCATCGACGGCCCGGATGGACTTATCCCGGACTTGCCGTCGACGCTCCTGGCGGAGGGCAAGTTCTCGCGGATCCCGCTCATCACTGGAGCCAACTTGGACGATGGTGTGGCCCTGACATTGACCTGATTGCTGCCACTCCGATGCTCAACGTGCGCTCGTTCACTGCATCTCTAGGAACGTTCTTCACCCCCACGATTGTCACTACCCCCGACCAAATCGCCGAAGTCCTCGCGCTCCTCGCGCTCCCCTTCGCATCCGGGGCCCCTCCCGCGCCCTTCACCGCCGCCGTCTCCGAGATCCTCTCGCTCTACCCCGACGACCCCGCGCTGGGCAGCCCGTACGGCACGGGGAACGCGACGTTCGGGCTCAGCCCCGAGTACAAGCGGCTCGCCGCGATCATTGGAGATCTGAACTTTCATGCGCTGCGTCGGACGTGGATGGAGGCGGTGAGCGGGCACGGGCAAGGGGTGAGTGGGGTGTATGGGTATTTGTTTGCGGACCCGCAGGCGATTGCGGCGCCCCAGCTGGGAGGTGCGTGGTTCACTATCGTTAACCTACTCGGGAAAGGGCGAATCTGACGGATGGCGGTGGGATGGCAGTCACGCATGCGACGGACGTGCCGTACATGTATGGCACCTCGTTCTTGGACGGGCCTCAGCCTGCTGGAGCCTTGAGCGAGGCGATGATGGACTACATCCTTGGGTTCATCACTAGTCTGAACCCGAATGATGGTATAGGCAGTGAACGTACGTCCTCGATCCGTCTATTGGCCTCCGCCTCTCTGCTCATTTCGTGGTTAATGGGTTCAATAAAATGCACCGTAGGTCCGTACTGGCCACAGTACACGTCGAGCAATCAGGTGCTCATGCAGCTCGCTGGTGGGAACACGACGGTCATCCCGGATGACTATCGCCAGCAGCAAATTGCATTCCTGAACTCGGTCTCGAGCGAATTCGGGCAGTGAGCCTGCGTAAGTTTTTTTTGGCGATCTACGGTAGTACCATCTTCTGTGAAGCGTTTGGATAGACACATGTATCATAGAGCGAGCGAGCATGATGCTCGTCTAATAGAAATTAAGCACTCAATACGCCCCCTACTCTCCTCTTGTCTGTTCTCAAGCAATACCAACCAGCCCTTTTACCCTCCACATCCCGTCTAGCGCCTCCATCTGTAGAGTGAATGTGCATGGAGATAAGCACGCCATCGCCGTCCATGCTTGATATTCAGTCTTCGTTCACGACGACGCACCAATTCTGCGAAGCCCTCCTCTCTGATGACTTCTGCCACGAGCGCCTCCAGCTCCTCCTTAGGGAGGCCATACACGCTCAAGCCCTCCTGCATAGTCAAAGACGTGGTTATCCTGGCTCTCACAGTGCTATCTTGAGTTCCCGTAGTGATGGAAGAAGAGATATCAGACTCCTGAGCAATAGCATCGGTGGTCACGCCAGCACTCGCAGTAGCTTTCTCGGAGCCACCAGGTCCACCGGGAATAGCAGCAACAGCAGAGGGTGGTACAGGCGGGGGCGGCATCAAGTCAGGGGAGCTCTGACGAGGTCGGCCAGAACGGGGCGGGGACGAGCTTGCCTGCGGAAACGAAGAGCTCGGAACATCAGACATGTCGCTGGATCCCGCAGGCCGACTGGGGAAGTCGCCAGATTGAGACTTGACTTGTGCAGGGCGGCCAGTGCTAGCAGTGTCCCGAGACGCAATCGCAGTAGAGGCAAGAGCAGGCGGGTGAAGCAGATCAGGAACAGCAGAGGCAGACGCAGGAGTATGACTGAGAGCGGGAGCGTAGACGTCCGAAGCGCGGTGAGAAGAGCTTGATGCGTGAGCAGCAGCCGCAGACGAGACGGACACAGCCGACGAGGGGCGACTTGACAAATTATATGCACCTTCTCCCCGGCCTAGGGTCACTTCGCTTCCGACGTCAGCGGTACTAGCTCTCTTAGAGTGCTCCCAGTGCCTCGCAGTCGAGTCCTGAGCGTAAGTAGACGGTGGCGCTTGAGTCGAGGAGAAGCTTTGCGACTGGATATGAGTGTCCCAGCCTGCAGGGGAAGATCCCACCAAGGAGGAGAACGGAGGTAAGGAAGTCTGCATGCGCCTTATCGTAGTAGAGGGTGTAGGTTCGTCTACAACCATATCCACAGTTGACTGTGAAGAACGTAGCATGCTCTGCGAAGTCGTCTGCAAGGCTGGAATTGACAGAGTCGATGGCACGGCAGAGTGGGTAGCTCGCGGCCGTGTACCGGTGTTCGCCTGCACCGTTGGAGCTCGTGCTACGCCTCGCGCGGGAGGAGCGTTGGCCTTGCACGGACAGACGAAGCGGATCGAGTCGATGAACGTGCTCGCGGCCGCCGCATTCTCGAACGCGATTTGGAAGCGTCGGTATTGCTTCATCGGCGCATCAAAGACGTCAGCGAGGTACCCCATACGCGTGGTGTTGAACGCATATAAGCACACTTACAGGGTTTGCGCCGGCGGAGGCGACGCGCGGGTGTTGGTAGCGGAGGCCGACGACTGCGTCCTGGTATACGGCTTTGAGTGGTATGCCGTGCATGCTTGGTTGCAGACTGGGCATGGCAGAATATGTCACCAGATCGAGGTCCTCCTGTATCCAGACAAGTTTCCGCGATCAGTTACGCGTAAGACGAAGCTTTGTGCAGCATATAGCCTTGCAGCAGCAAAAGACGTACAAAGACGACCTCGCGCTGGTCAACGTCCATGGCGTGCGGCTCCGCGCTGAACGTCCACACGATCCGCAATCGATACGACTCGAGATGACCGGTTGAGTCCTTGCGCGTGTCCATGATGAGCTTTATGACTGGGTTGGCGAAGTGCTGCCATTGGAGTTCGGCTTGCTCGGAGGGTGCTGTTGGCGTGATGTGGTTGTATGCGCGCGAGTACTTGACAAGCTCGTAGGTCGCTGTGGTCGTCGTCGACAGTGACATATGTGCCTGACGTTTCGGGTTCAATGAATTAAGACAGAGAGTGTCGGAGTGATGGACGTAGGGAAGAAGGAGCACACTGGTAGAGTTGTCGTATGATCGCGGACGAAATTAAGTCAGGCAGTACTAGTCACATGATCGCGTGTTTGACGATTTACCACTAATAGAGCGTATTTGCAACGCAGTTTAAACTACGTAGTTTAAGACTTGGTTGGAGCTGATTTTCAACTGGCGAGCAATCGAGCGCTTGACTCACATGAAGTGCCCGTATTGTTGCCACGGCAGCTTGGGGTATTCCTGAGAGCATATGATGCGGGTGCGCAACGAGTAAAGCGAGCAGAAGGAGCTTTCTAACATCCATCATGGCTACTGGTGCAAGGAGATGAGAAACGGCGACTGATGGTGCGGCCAGCAGCGGCTTAGCGCCAAACGTGAATAGTAGCGCTCAGACTTCTCTGTAGCGCCCATACCGCTGCTCCGCTGTTCCAAAACTCGAGTGGGGCGGTTTAAACTGCGTGCAAATACGCTCTAATCTGCCTCTGCAAAACGGCTATGGTCTTAGAGCACAAGTAATCGCAAAATAGTGTAGCATGAGTCGAAGAAGTTAATAGGGACAGGGTGTATCAATCCTTCTAATGCGAAAGTCGATTGCAAAGCATGTGGAAGCCTCAAGTAGACGCAAAATAACTTCAGACTGCAACGCTGTGGTCGGTGGAATGCGTCATAGTCGGATGAATCGTTCATGAATTATATGGCGCAATACTCATTCAACGCGGCAGCCTAGTAATACAAAGTTCTGTTACAATTGCGCAAAATGTCCATAACAATCACTGCTTGTCGCCCATGCCTACGGCATTCTTCGCCTTCTGAGTCAAAGACGGCTAATGGAGCGTAAGCGTTTGGATATTTAGGTAGGTCACCAATCAGATACATACCTGGTCATTGTTAGAGTTGGAGCTGAAGGTATCGCCGATGCGCTGAGTAGTAGACTTCTCGCTCTCGGGCTGCAGGGTGGACGCAGCAGAGTCGGACTTGCCCTTGAACTTGTCGCCGAAGTGCTCCTCGGTCGACTTCTCGGAATCGGGCTGTAACGCAGGATGTGAGATTACAAAGCTGATCAGCGGCGGTAGAGGACGCACCTTGAGAGCGGCGGAGGCCTTGTCGGTGAGACTCTGTCTGCCAGTGTCGGACATGATGATGATAGAGTAATCGGTTGGAAGGCTTGTATGTGCGAGTGGTTTAGAAGTCGTAGAAGAGTCGTGAGTTGACTGCTGCTCTGTCTCCGCCGACGGACAGCCTCTTATACAAAGGAGAGACGCCCGCGGGGAAGAGCTTGAGAGCGGAATGACGCTATGGCGAGAGAGCGTTGGGGCTGCGCGTCATGGCGGCGGGGAGTTCGTTGGAGCGATGGTGATGGCGGACGCGCTCTCACTTGGACGCGTCGCGGTCAGATGATTGGTGTGCGTTCTACGTCACCTGCCTTTCTTGGTACGCCCTCTACCGAAGATGGCTGCCAAGCTGTGACGTCACAGGCTCTCTCGTGCTGCTCGCTCCTGACGCGTTACACGTCTAGGCTCAGTGTCCACTCCAGTCTCTGTCAGTGTCAGTAGTGGGGCTCGGGCATCTCGGTGCATGCCTCTGTGGAACTCCGAGCTCACAACATCCCTCCGAATCGTCACCTTTCAAGTTGTCCCTGATGCCTAGACCTTGCAATCGCCAGTCGCGCTTTTTTCGACTAAACACGGTTCTCGTAGTCGAAATTCGATCCTAGGCTAGCATGTCCGAAAAGGGTCGCGTGGGAGGCGCAGCGTTGCCTACCTGCGATAGCTAAATTGTTGTGCAGGAACATTGCAGCCGTACGTCACCATGTCTTGACCTTCACATCCCTGTCAAGGCTAACATTGGTCTTTAATAAAGAAGGCGACGTGCGTATCATAGCCGTTTTCATATCGATTGACCCTCTCTCAAAAAGCACCAGCTATAAGCGTCTGAGCTGTGAAATCCTCTAGGTGAGAGATCCAGGGAGAGTTTTCCTCTAAGTGAGAGATCCAGGGAGCCGTGCTCACACAAAGACTGCAGAAAAGCACTGTGCATTATATTATGCGACTTACAAAGTCATAGTCAGCGCCAGTGGCGTTAATAGTGATACTCGGATCATGATAGGCCGGGCTCCTATACTATTCCACTAAGAGCGGCTTCGCTCCGGGCCTAGTAAGTCTCTGGGATGACCGAGGCACTAATCTGTATGCAGTAGATTCACAACATTTTCGTGCGTGTTACTATGCCCTAACCCCCTTCCGTCGCACCATACCAAGGTAGCGACCGCTCGGCTAGCACATTGGTCGTCTCACGGTAGCAAAGTATATAGTTCAATCAAGCTGCTGGTATACGTAAAGAGCGCCAGAGATGCTTTTGGATTATTTAGAGAGAGCCTTTGACACCCTCGGCTTCGCACATCGACCACACCTTCCAGATATCTGCTACCAGAACGAATCAGCGCCCCTGATGTTTGGAGGACCCAACCAGCGTGCCGTGCCAAATGGACAATTCACACCCGCATTCCCCCTCGATGGATTCTTTGCAGCGCTGCGATCGTCTGATAGCAGGCCGCCGTCTGATAGTAAGCAGCCTGTATCATTATCGGCGCTGTACACTGACCAACGCACGGTGCGTATGACAGCACACCCCTTTCCCGAGTTCGTCAGAGAGCCGCGTCCGCCCGCGAAACGTCCGCCTCCAGCTGAGCCCGAGTCCAAGTCTGGGCCCGAACCCGTATCCAAGCTGCCAAAGGTCGCACTCGGTGCGCTTCGGTCGTCCTTGACTACAGGCGTCTTCGTCGATTGCCAGTTTACCCTCTACTCCCGCCGCACCTCCGACGGGGAAGGGGTAGACACGCCGTTGGCGGTCTATGCCAACAGCAAAGTCCTCAAGGACACTTCGGATTACTTCGAGTCACGTAAACGCTTTCGTCCCCTCTGTGTACTCGGCTTCCGCTGACGTGTACCCGGTGCTCGGGTGGTCTTAGTGATTGCAGGGGGGTTCTCCGAAGGTACATTTGGAGGGTCGATCGTGGGGGATAAGAAACCTTGCCCTCCGAGTCGGATTGCTGCGTTCGAGTATGAATATGAATCGGACAGCGATCTGGAGGACGAGCTCGAACCTCGGGCGACGCTCCCATCATCTTCGACGTCTGGGCTAGGAGCGGCACTTGATGATTATCAACAAGATGTGCCCGTGAGTTCACGAGAACCATGTTGACCAAGCGAAGTTTCTGACAGTGTCTCACTGCAACTATGTAACTGCAACCGATCAGAACAATGAAGCTTATCAAGGTGTTGCGACGACGTCTTCGACTGCCGTACATCATACCATCTCTATTCCCGACGTCGCCTTCAAAACGTACGTCCCTGTTCTCACTCCTTCACGCTCCCCGCGTTTCAACAAGCCATTGTCATCGCAGGTTTCGAGCGTTTGTCTACTATGCATATACGGGCGACATACAATTCGCACCTTTAAAGTCCATTGAGCAGCCGCCGTCCAATGACGCGCGGGCTGCAGTAGTATCATCGATGCAAGCGGACGTTTCGTTCAGATGCTCTCCGAAGTCCATGTACCGCCTCGCGGATAAAGTGAGCGCACATACATGCCCAAGCTAAGTGCGCTCCGTACGTTCTACTAACACATACTGCTCCTACCGCCGCAGTACGGCTTAGACGAACTCAAAGAGCGCGCTCTGAAGAACATCCGCTCCCAGCTCGCCCACGCCCCGAACGCGGTCTTGCCAGAGCTCTTCTCGCAGTTCTCTGCACGGTGAGCGTGCCTCCGCTTCCTCCGCTTCCTGACTCGGCTCCCCTGGACTGCGGGGTAGCGTCTGGTCTGGTGGTGCTGCGGTAGCAGAGCGCGCGCTGACTTTCTCACGAGAAGGTACCCGCAGGTGATGACGATCTTGGCGAAGCTTGTCTGTGCGTCTGTCAAGGCCCAGCCTCAGGGTCAGGGAGAGAGCTCTAGTGAGAGCTCTGGCTTGACTGGCTTGCGCGAGTGGACGGACCGCGTCGCGCGCGGTGAGCTGCCGCACGCGGGCCTAGTTCTTGCAGAGCTGATCACGATGCTTGCGACGGCGAAGGCTTGATGATATAGTATTGTCGTTCAGGTTTTGTCGTCGGAAATGCGGCCTTGCGCGATGTATGACGTATCTCAGATACTGCCTAGTGCATATCTGAAACGTGGCAAACTTGGTACGTGCATGAGATACTCTCGTCGAACTAAGACGCAAGACTTGTTCCGCGCCGGTAAGCTGCATATATACTACTGCAGTGCCCGGCACGACGACCTTGTCATGAAGTTGGCTAACTGGCGCGCGGAGTGTGCAACGTACATGTTGCTGCGATAAGGGACGGTGACTGCCGTGAGAGAAGACTCATCCGAGTCTAGAATCCCTGGGCGAGTTCTTACGCTGAACCTTCGACCGACACGCGCTCATTCAGAAGGGCCGCCATTTCCCCCACATCGTGGGGCAGATGGGACTCCGATGGCATAGCTAAGCACTACGATCGGCTTGTCCTTATTCTCTTGCCTCCGTGCTGTGTGAATCGCTTCCCGTACCTCCTTCTGCGCATCCATATACTAAGGCAACTAACATGTCTGGAAGGAGAAAAACAACTACTAGATGCACCGCTGGCAACTCAACAACCTCATCTGATAGCACTGGCTCGTTTGGTGCTCCTCGTAGTAATGCAGGGGGATTGCTCTTTGCCTCTCGTAAGTCCATACATGGTAGATACCAGGAACTTCGTCTGTTGTTTCTGTGTTGGTGACTTCGAGTCGTGTGAATTTTGACCCCAGTCCAGAGTCAGCCTCCCTGCCAAAGCCAGTCCAACCGAGAGTCTTTCCAAGTTGGGCTTCACAATCCGCCCGGTTCCAGTCTGTGCAGAAAGACAATTCTGCTTCGCCCCAACTACAGAGGGCGGCCATCGCGGCGTTGCAGTCTTCGTTGTCAACAGGCATCTTCGCCGACAGCCAATTCTACCTCTACTCCCGCTATTCTCGCGATGGAAACGTGGACACGCCACTCCCGGTCCACGCGAGTGGCGCTGTTCTGATGCAAACCACCGAATACTTTCAGAGTTGTGAGTCC
Source organism: Cubamyces lactineus (assembly GCA_022376465.1). Lineage (NCBI taxonomy): Eukaryota > Fungi > Basidiomycota > Agaricomycetes > Polyporales > Polyporaceae > Cubamyces > Cubamyces lactineus. The sequence goes on along the minus strand of JACDTU010000007.1, from coordinate 1,110,389 downwards.
CTAGGACCTTGATTCTAAAGACTCTGTTGCACTTCCGACTCTTACGCGACGTGTTGTCATGCACAGTGCTCACGGGAGGCTTCTCCGAAGACTCCGTCCATGCCGGCCTCGTCCTCAGATCGCCGGACGTCCGTCAACAATCGAGGAAGCTTCAGCGCAGTATCCCGGCCTGCGACTATGAATACGAGTCGGACAGCGACTTAGACGATGAGATGGACGACAGCCCTTCGAACGACGCAACCGAGCCTGAGACACCTACAGAAGCTGGGAGTACCCATCAGGACGCCTCAGTGGGGACTGAATCGCCCCAGACTTTCGAGTCTGGAGGCATAACTGCGACAATCGATAAGACGCATGAAGACGCACATTCTGGACGCGCGGCGAGTGTCTCATCCGATGTATGCATATGATGTGTCAAAGGCAGTAGATAAATGCCTGATTGAACGAGTACAGACAACAGATGGGTGGAAAGACGACTCGGAGGACAGGGCTACCGGGCTCAAGTCCTCCTTGGCAGGGCGCGACGACTCGGACTACGAGCTCACCTCCATCCCGAAATATATCACCCACGTGGTTTTCATTCAGGACGTAGCCTATAGAACGTGTGTATATGTTCCTTCTTCTGTCGTTGTTGAAATGACGAACTACTCTTATAGATTCAGGGCGTTCGTTCATTACGCCTATACGGGCAGCATAGAGTTTTCCGCTCTCAGGTCCCTCTGGGGCTCAAGGCCTAATACCAGCGTTTCTGAGAGTCGAACCTCGGAGCTCGCCTGTTCCCCGAAATCCATGTACCGTCTTGCAGACAAGGTCAATCACTCGCTCTAGCTCAGTGTTGATCTAGATCCACAGTGACTGACGTCGACAATACGAACCAGTACGGTCTAGTTGGGCTCAAGGAGCTCGCGGCACAAAACATCAAATCACAACTTACGCCCGAGGTCGCCTTGCCCGAACTTCTATCGCGCTTTACAGCTAGGTGAGCTTAGTTATACAGCCCGTGCTCGTAGGTGCGTACCTGGCTGATCCGGGCGCGGCAAGATATTCGCAAATCAGGACCCTGGAGATAGACTTTATCTGTACGCCAGGAAAGCCGCTCTCTGGAAGCTTGACCAACCTGGAGGAATGGATGGACCGTGTGGTGACGGGCGAGCTTCCGCATGCAGCTCCTGCTCTTGTTGCTCTGATCCGAAAGCTGGGCCTCAGGTCCTGAACTTAAACTTGTACACGGCTAGCATGTAATTTTGCTTCCATACTGACAATCTGAACGACCGAATCCACACATGGGGTGCGATTCGGAGACCGTTGGGTACTAGGAGACATTGACGCATCAGTACCAAGCGATCGCCAGAACGATAATGGGGCCAAAAAGCAACACTGTGCGAATTGACGCACTATGGATGACTACCGCAGCAATAGCGAGAATCCCGTTCGAAGGTCGAGCTGTTATGTAATAGAAGTCAGGGTCCGGTATCATCCAGCCGAGGATGGCCAGGCGTGCTACCGCACGCATGCCCCTCATGTAGAGCCCCAACAGCTGTTCGCTAGAACCCCCTGCGCTAAACTGGTGTTGACCTGTTCCCCGAGTCTCGCTTCAATACCTCCTCGCCAAATCATTACTGGGGAATCAGTTTAAAGAAGATGTCCCCAAAGCGACGGGGGAAAAGCAAGAACAATGGGGCCTGTGGCACTGGAGAGTCGGGTGAGGGAAGGTCTCAATCGGCGACGGCAGGCAGTCCTGCAGCGGGCAATCTCCAGCCAGCGAGAGACGAACCGAAGCAACCCGAGGCGTCTCGATGTTCATCGACATCCTCGAAGGACGAGCACAATTCACGCCCTCAAACAAGCGGCGCTGGTTCCGCTACACATCCGTTTGCAAACCAATTCAGCGATGATGTACCAGCAGCGACGACGAAGAACCTCAAGGAATCCCCTGGTCAGCCCGATGGCGCACCCGCCCAGCAAGAGCAGTCAAACAGAACGAACACTACCATGAGCTGGGAAGAGACCGGCCAATACGCGTTGAATCTGAGTATCCTGACCGGCCGCTTTGAGGATCTACGTCTCGTAGCCATGTCGAAACGCCTGCCGTCTGGCGTTGTCTGCCAACCTCGGGCGCTGTACGCAAATAGCGCGCTCGTTACCCGAGCACTGTCCAATCCATCGTTATGTGAGCGCCGTTTTTACGTGGTACGATGTCAGACTCACTTGAAACGTGGGTGACTTCTGTTGGTGACAGTGCTCGTTGGCAACTACAACAACAGCGATATGAATGGGACCAGTGGGACGCGCCCACCCATGCAGTATGAGTACATCGATGACAGCGACCTGGAGGATGGCGACTTCGAGGATGACACAGCTCCGAAGTCTCCCATGGATATCACATCAGAGTCGGAGCACTCGACAGGAGGGGAGACGCCGCAAGGAAGTCACCTATCTGACCAAGGAGGATCGGCGGAGTCGCGTTACAGCTCGGCGTTATCGAATACTACTACTCCAGCCGTTGATCCTGCTGGAGACAAAAACGGCGCCACTGAGACGAATACTCCCACCGAGGTACCTCTGGGATAGTTACTGTTCGTCTCTTCCAATGTTGACCTTTCTGTGCATTTTCGTATTGCAGTTGCCTGTCGGCGAAAATTCTAGCGAGTCTGAACCATACGCAGAGTATGCTAAGACAGGCCAATCTGTCCCGCGGATGGGCTCGCCGGTGACTGAAGACACAACCGTAAAGCCGGGAGTGGAACAGTCTAGTCGCGTAGAGTCACCTGTCATGCAGGGTGAAACGATTCGAACGGCTTTCTTGACGGACACGGCTTATCGAACGTACGCCGCGTATCAGGATAATGTGAATACTACTCACCATATCGTCTTCGTTCAGCTGGCGCGCGTTCGTTTTCTATGCGTACACAAAACGGATTGCGTTTGCCCCTCTGCGATCACAAGCGTCGAACCTCATACCTGATGATCGCCTGGACGATGCGACTCAATTGCCTATATGCTCGCCCAAGTCAGCGTACCGACTTGCCACCAAGGTGCTACGACCATACCATACTTGCACGTTCGACCAAACTGACGAGCCTCCCGAGTACAGTACGGAAATCCAGAGCTGGCTTTGCTTGCGGGAAACGACATCGCTGCGAAGCTTTCAACGCAAAACGTCCTCGAGGAGCTCTTCTCGCGCTTCACAGCCGTGTACGTGCTTTCAGTACGAGCGTTCCTCAGTGCTTCTAGATGACAATACGGTTTCACATAGGAACCCGGCTGTTCAAGATATGGAGCTGAATTTCGCCCTCGCATACCTGAAACATCCCGATATTACTGTCCGCTTGCCTACCTGGGTCAGTCGCTTCGCGCGTGGCGAGCTGAGGGAGTGCGCAGATACCTTCGAACGCCTCATACACAAGCTTGGGTGCGCGACGATCGATCCTGCGGTTTCGACCAAGTGTCCCAAGGGATGCGCGATGCCGACAATACAGCATAGGTGCGCGATGTGTGGCTGGATGTTGAGTTAGTATGAGGAGGAACGGAATCGGTGATGGGGACTCGACTCGAATTGCTTACTTACGATGTTTTACTTGAGCTCCAGAGAAAGCTGCCGACTACCGAACAGATCTATACCTTCAAGTTACTCTTGAACGTGTGCATTTGCGGTAGTACAACGGTCGCGCATTGTCAGACCCTACTACCTTGGCTGATTCTCGGATCGCATATCGGCAAGCATTGTTGATAATGGAATAGGACATAGCTGATATGAAGATGGTTACGGTTGTATGAGCCCAATAATGTACTAAGTCGGGCGAAGGATTCAAGAAGACGGACGTCCAGTATTCAGGCGCCCGGCAATGAGGCGCCTTTTCTTTCAAGTCCTCGGCCGTGATCATTGATCACTACGTGTGGGTTCTGCGTACAATTCCGTTCAGCAAGCACTCATCTTCATCCTCCTCTTCCTCTTCCTCCTCCTCTCGATGCCATATGGCCCACAAGTACGGTCCCTTTGTCTGCGCCATGCATGTTCAAAACTTTGTGCCTGCTACCAAGTCAGCGGCTGCTCAAGCTTTCAAGTCTCCAAGCTTTAAATTCTTCAGTCTCGCTCTCTTCAATGAAATCTCACAAGGTCCCATCGTGCTACCATCAGCCATGGGTCACTATAGATGAAAAGGCGTACCAGTGTGCTGCGGTGAAGTCTGGCCCAAGTACGTGATCCCGGGCGACAGTACAGCCATGATTATTCAAACGAGCCGTTGAGTCCCCATTGAGTTACCCGAACGTCGCCCTTTTCCCGAACCTTCAGCTTTTCCAGGGAGGTGGTGGTAGCGCTTTGCTATCTACCAGACAGTGCACCAATACAGTAGTGCCGACGAGAAACCTCCGCATGCAATGGAAATTTATCAGAAGGCGCTGCGGTGAAGGTACTACGTACATCCTGATCCCACTTGATATCTACAGAACTTCTCAAGCCTCGAGGCCAAAGCGGCTTCACCGTCGAGTGGGCGTGGCGAAGGTGCATGAGTGCTGCGGCAGTGGCACATGTGCATCTCGGGCTCCCAAAGGGCTGACTACAAGTACGTCGGAGAGGGAGCACTTGTTCTGCCTCCATTTCCGACCTCCGCTACACACGTCAGGATCTATATTCTACAGGTGGGTCGTTGGCGTACCTTGCTCAGGTTGCAGAAGCAGGCGAAGTCAACGCATCTGTGGTGCGGACGCTGTCCAGGAATGTCAAAACGACCCAAGGAGAATTCGAAGGGCAAGAAGGGCTCTGCCAAGATGCCAGTGGCATCATCCTCCCGGGAAGATGTCCTGCGAGCGGCCCTCTTAGCCAGCGTAAATGGCTCTTCGTTCGAGGATGTGAAGTTCTTCGCATTTTCCCGGCGCAATCGCGAGGGCCTTGTCGACAAGCCCATGCCCGTCCTGGCCAACTCGACTCTTCTCCGAAAGGCGTCGTCGCACTTCGACTACCGTGAGTAGATCCACCACTGCGTTTGTAGTATGCCATTGACGACAGCTCCTCCGGGCCGCGTAGTGTTCACTCAGGGGTACGCGGAGAGCGGCATCGTGGACATGGACGCACCTTATCCGTCTGCACGGCCCGATAAGACCTCAGACTATGACTATGATTGCGACAGTGACCTGGATGAACAGGATGAACAGGATTGGTCGGACACTGCCGTCGGGAGTAGTCTCGACCCAGAATCCTCAAAAGTATGTGTTCGAGTGGCGGTCTGTTTTTCATCGACTGATTCGACTGCCGGCAGGATGAGGAAAAGTCTGATCCCAAGGGCGACTCGGAGGACCGAAATGCCGCCGCTCCGAAGACTAGTTTCACCCGACCAGGTCGACAAGGCCGAGTCGTCTTCCTTGATGGCATTGCTTACAGAACGTGCGTCCCGTCTAGCCCTTTGCTCAGGCTGATCGAAATTGAGAATGTCTGGTCTAGCTGGCGCGCGTTCATAATGTTCACCTATCTAGGCTCGCAGGAGTTGACGTTCGCGCCCCTGCATTCCGAGGGAAAAAGTCGCTCCTGGGATCTTGAGCTCAACAAGACGCCTGCTTGTTCGCCAAAGTCGATCTACCGTCTAGCAGATAGAGTGCGTCCGATGTCTTGATGCGATCGTTGTAGAACGAAGTTGACAGAGAGGCTTCTGGTAGTACGACATCGCGTCTCTGAAGGAACTCGCGGCGAGTGAGATCAAGAAGAGGCTAACGCCTCATAACATTCTAGAAGAGATCTTCTCAGCGTTTACCTCACTGTGAGTACGTAGAGACGCCCCAATGGTACTCGAGCTGATGGTGGCATGCTACTTTTCAGGTACCCTGCCATTCAAGATATTCAGCTGGAGTACTTACAGGAGCATCTACACGAGCCAGTCATCCAGGACCATCTCCCGGTGTGGATCGAGTCTCTTGCAAAAGGGAAACTCCTTGCAGGTTCAGAACGCGTAATCTCGAACCTCCTCAAAGGTAACAACCCGGCGAACAACTCGAAGCGCTGTCCAGGAGGGTGTTCGACCGCTTACTACATAAGTCACTGCAATGGCTGCGGGCGGAACTTTTGAGGGACGATGCGCTCCTATGCGTACCACTGATAATCATATACGAGTCATAGAGACATGTCGACACGAGTTCGATGCCGAAAACGGCGCGCGAAAGCCTGATGAGTGGTAGCCCCCTGCCCGTCTTCGATTATGATGCATCGATCGATGGAATGCAAACGAGCATGAGTATGCATACAGCTAAACATCTCGTACCCTAGTGACCGACGACGAACAGATGTGGATGTTGCCTCAGTTTGAGCTCCAGCTACGACAAACCCGCTTCAGCCATCTCGCCTTCTTTGTATCGGCGCTACTGCTCGTATCTCGCAGTGCGGCGAACCGTCGAATCGCTAAACCGCACGTCTCGCCCCTGAACTTGGAAACGAGCCGGCGATGCAGCTTGATCTATATACGCGGGTTTAATGTCTTAGACATCGGAGCTGTCAGGGCGAAGAACATACCACTGCAGAGTTCTCGGCGGTGGATGAGACTTGACCAGCTATACCATCAACTTGCCGGATCTCCAGGTCCCCAAAGTTCCCGAGCCAGACCTGCCAAAGACATTCTTCCCAGTCGGCCGAGCGCGGCATGTCCGCAAAGAAGCGCTCCGTACACCAGGTAGCATCGTCGCGAGCAAGAACAAGAGGAGCAAGAGGGGCGAACGGGAAGGAAGTCCGTTCACGAGACGTCAGAATCGCAGGTTTGCGCTTGCGCGCATGCCCTCCCGGAGTCATGGCGGAAGAGGAAGATGGTTGCTGGTGGAGCAAAGTGCGATACAGAGTTCTGGGAGGGACGACCGAGAGGTTTCCAGGGAAGAGCACCACTCGCGGGCTAGGAGCAAGAAGACGCGCGAGATTCAGGAAGGCGTTAGGGTGAACTTCGATACCCAGTTCGACGTGCAGTAAATGTACGAAGAGGTTCTTCTGCAAGGGGGGATGCTTCCGTTGTAGAGCAACGAGCTTCGCTGTCAATTCCTCCTGTTGAGGAGAGGACGGCTGTGCGGTTGTCATCACGAGGAGACTCAAAGGGCCTGCAATGTGAGTCAGTCTCGACAGCGATTCAACTCGAGTGTGTCAGACCTCGCCATTCAGCTGCCCAGCTCTCTATATGCTCGATTTCCGTGTCGACAGTCCACAGACAGGCCGAAAAGACGTGATTCTTCGTAGGAGTCGACAGTACGTTTGGGTTGATTTTTAATGGGCGTGAGTGCAACGAGGAGACTTTAGATAGCAAGTGTTCGAGCGGAAGTTGCTCCAGAATAGAGGAATCTAGGTTGATCTTCAGGGTGGGAGGTACAAGAAAAAGGACTCGCGGACGTACCCGAGCCGGAAGGTTGAACACCACATGATTCCCAGACGCCAGAGAACACATAGTAAGACAGAACCAGTACGCTGAGTAGGCCATAGACACAGATAGTAGTCATCAGCATGGGGACGCTCAAGAGCGGAGGACGTGAAATTGTCGGAATCAAGCCAGAAAGCCATACATCAAGACGCGTTGGAGACAAGCTCTTTAGACCATAGTCAAGCATGCGCTGGTTACGGTCCGTTTGTGTATGTCCCTTCTCCATAGTCGGGGAGAGCGAGTGAGAGGATCCCTTGTTCTTCGTCCAGGTCGTAGCCGTTCGGTCGGCGGAGTGCACTTGGACAGATTTGGCCGAGTTCATGGTTTCACACCAGGAGGAAAGACTCTCAGAAGTGCAGGCTGGAGGAAAGATGGACAACGCGCAAGCCAGCCAAACAAACACAACTTATACATTACCATCGCGCCGCTCACGTGACCGTGTTTGTTCCCTCGTATCATGTACCTTCACCTCACTCTCCTCTGATCTACGGGGTATTTTTAGCCCCGCCAGTTGGCACGGTATGTGCTGCACATGAATTGTTGCTACGGAGTGACAGATTAGGACGAATGTTAGAGGTTGTCTAAGAAGCCCAGCATGTCCCTCTTTGACGAGCCACCATCGTCCCATTCAAGTTTCATCGCCTCCGTAAACCTGCGCAAGTTACCGCGCTTTTGCTCCCCATCTTTCCCAAACGCATTCCGAAGTATTTCAAACGCCTCTGCCCTGAACGCCTCAGTGGTGCCTTGAGCGGTCTTCCCGCTGCGATAGATGGGCTTCATCCCCTCTGCGCCATTACGGCATTCTATGAACTCGTAACCTGCTTGCAGATTGTCAGTGACGTGCACGGCGCACAAAGGCTGGTCAGCCCCAAAAGGCCAGAAAATCCTGAAAAGTGTTTCAGCGTCCTTCCGGGTAACATGAAACTGGCACATACATTGGCACACCAGCGATGATTGACTCCAAGACGCTGTTATGACCCCCGTGTGTAAGGAACCAGCCAGTAGCCTGGAAAACTCGAGGATCAGTGAATCCAAGCCAGCAAACCCTCAATGCGCAGCGATCACTCACGGGGTGCTGCAAGACAGTCTGCTGAGGCGTCCAAGGCGAAACTAGACCCTTTGTGCACGATGTTATTTTGTCCAGTACGTTGGGTGGTATATCGTCCGACGAATGGCTCATGATCTGATTGTCCAGGCGCAGTCAATCAAAAGGACCACTCTGCCAGCTCATGAGGCAGTACTGACGAACGGGATCCCCAAATCCATGACGACCTGCAGAAAAGTCCACAGCTTGTCGACCTCTGCGTTGTGAGGCATCGATCCGAAAGAGATCTAGGGAAAGCGGCGTCAGCTCTGTAGAGGCTGCAGCTTCCGAATGAGCTTGAGCATACGTAGAGAAGAGACTGTTTTCCCGAAGATTCCAGTGTCGTGTCCAGGAACGTCTCAATTGCTACGCTATCCGCGGTCTGGTTTGTTTCGTTTTCCACCGCCTGTTTACCAATAGGTACAAGCGGCCCACAGACGTACACGCCTCGAGACGTCTTGGAGAACCAGTTACGCATAGCATTCACTGCAGCAGGTTCGTACGACTCCGCGGTATAGAGGAGGATGCCGTCACATCCCTCCAGTAACCTAAGTCCCCGGTGAGAATCTGAACATGTTTGAGCACGTGCATCAATCGCTTACCCATGAACTCGAGAGAACATGCCAACGACGACCTGCGGCGGGACCCCATTCTAATATAATCGCCTCCGATTAGATCATTGCGGGTGATGGATGAGCCAGGAGGCAAGGAACGTACGGGCTGGGGTTCATACTCATAATCATACATCGGAGGCATCCCTGGAACGCGTATGACTTCACCCTTCGGAATGGTCATCTCCTGTGCATGCGATATCAGTTCGAACGCGCTATTCGCGAAGTGTAAAAATGTCGATGTAACATACTCGTAGGATGACATCTGACATCGATTTTCCCGTCCGACGCGCCTCCTCTTCAGCCCTCCCGCGGACGTCGCCTAATCCACCATAGTACTCAGAGCCAAAGAGATGGAACAATGCAGCTGTCAAGCCCGCGTTGAAGACATAGGTCTTCACATCGTTCTCGCTCGATGCCTTGACTGCGTCAAACGCCTGCACCCCAAACAGCTAACAGCGGAAGCTCAGGTAAGTACGAGAGAGCGACCACGGTAGAAGGGCCCAAGTTCGCATACGTCGAGGATGATGGCTCGCGGCTTCGGTGCGGCAGCATAGCGTATGTTCGTCCTCTGACATACAATACCCTCGCCAGCAACGAGCCTCTTCCATGCTTCCTCGAAAGACTTGTTTAGACGATCCGAATCTTGTAGGTCTGCCTTTCCAAGTGAAATTACCCTTGACGGAGACGGTAGAACTTGTGAATACGAGAAACATGAATCGCGCTGTAGATAGACATGGCTACCTGACATATTCGTCATAGGCTTGTCCGTCAGCTGTTGAGTTGCGTACGACCTCCGCTTGAGCTCGTTCAAGATACTTGTCCGTCACCAGCAAGGTCACTGTGCAGGGCTTCATCCTTACGAGTCGGGTAGCGAGGTTGATGAGCGGCCTCGTATGACCTGAGAAGATAGTGTGTGCAGTGAGCGCGACGATATCGTAACAAGTAGAAGCGACTTGCCCCATGCTTGGAAGGGAAATGCGACAATGTGTCGATCATCTGCGTGCTCGGACATGGTGCTGCTGCAGAGGGGGATCGCGACGACGATGAAGAGTGCACCCACTTACTGCAGCCCTGTCCATTATAAGTGCACCGTCAGCGGGCCTGGATATACATACTATACTGTAGACGTGTAGAGTTTGATCTGTGGTAAGAATACGAGTCATTGGGCTTTGTTGGGCTAACATCAGTGATGGGGCCTAGTACACGGAGGTCTGGACAGCTCCTCGACGCTCTTTTTCCAACCATACGCAGCCCGCAGTGTGGCTTTTTGGCATATCATCCTGGCAGGGCGGAGCGTGATCGGCGAAGGTCCGAATGTCTAACGTACTCCTGTTGAGGTGAGCACGCCGGCTCGATCATGACGCTTCCAGGGTAGTACTACTAGGACCCAGCCAATGCTCAAGTCATAGCTTGTTCAGCCTAAGAGGCACGAGCATCACCGGGCGCTATTGCGCGTACAGCACCACCCTTGAAGCGCGCGACAGTGAGCTCTTGCAATCGTACAATACTGTATGAGGAGAAGCCACCTACTGGCTCTACCGCGGTGGCCAGAACATGGCTATAACATGACATCGCGGCGGCAAGAGGCCCCTGAGCCATATAATGCTTGTGGCTGTACGCTGGGACTGTGGTTTGTTATGGTATGCACTGTAGTTCGATGTAGGAACCATGTGTCCGGGTATGTCGAGGCCAGTCCTATCGATATCGCATTCATTTCCGCGCCCCGCGGAGTGTGTTATCACATACATGGAAGGAGCAATAGACGCAAGCCAAGGAGGCATGCCTGATACGCCAGCTAGCTTTCCCCACGTGAAAGCAGAGGCATCAAGCGGGTACCGGGCCACAAGGCAGCTGGCGGCCGGACAGATCGAAACTAAATGTCCGAGTCGGGCATCTTGTGGGTCGCAAGCCTAATAGTACTTTCCGTCCCATCACGGCCGCCAATACCATGCTTCTATGTGCGAGCAGTGCCGGACCGTCAAGTGGGTCAACCCAATTTCATACGAATTGCCCGACGCACGGAGCCTGGCCTTGGAACCCAACGCCTCGCGGCCGGTTACGAACGCACGGAGTTCCCATGTCAGCGAAGATCTCGATAGATAGTACATACGACGGATATAAAAGCATACACAGCCAACGCGCCCCACTCCTATCGTACACGTCTCTCTCCCCTTAGTTGACCGGATGGAAGAACCCCAGAAGGTGGTCGTACTCGAAACCCGTCTCCGCCTGCCACGACTCGATACGAATCTTCATCACCTCGTCCCAGAACTTGGTCGGCGTCTGCTCTCCGCTGGCCAGGAACTTGCGGATGTGCCGCTCCCACTTCTTGATCAGGTAGAACTTCGCGTCATGCGACGTGATGTATGTGCCCTCCGGGTCGAACGGCGGCAAGCCTTCCTGGTATGCAACCAGCCCGACTTGGGCGAGCCAGTAGAACGGCAGCGCGTTGAAGCAGAAGCGTTGCTGGTTCTCCGGCACGTTACGCGGTGTATCCGGTGAGTTGAGCCAGCTTTGGAGCCAGTAATGCAGCAGGATCTGGACGTGGAACGCGCGGTCCCTGTCAACAAAGTGGGGATTCATCTTGGGACGCAGGCCGGTAGTATCGGGCTGCGAGAGGGGCAGACGATCACGAAGGTACATCTCGAAGAGCTTGCGCATGATCGCGTGTATCATGACGAGGTGCGCGAAAGGTGACACGTTGAAGGGGCGGGGCGCATTGTCCGGATTGTTTTGCGCAAGGTAATAATAGAGCGCCTTCAAGTAGTGACCACATAGTCGGACCTCGACCGACCCGTAGGGCGACGGCGTCTGGAGAATGGCAGCCCATTCAATGGAGTTCTTCGCTGTCCACAGCGCGTCTTCGGAAGGCAGGCCGAGCGTGAACTGCTCTGTACGGAACGTGGGAGAGAGGTTGAAGTAAATTGCATGGCAGCAGTCGTGCAGGTAACAGAGCCAGACGGCTCTGTACGTTGGATCAGCGATCTGACCTTGTCTATGCGCGGAAGCGGCTTACCTCTTTGCCGACTCATGCTTCACCCATCCTCTCCAAGCTCGCTCTACAGCCTCCGGGTCGGAGAAATTGATCTCGGGAAGCTTCCAGTCCCGCACCTTGTCTACAAAGCCACTCATGCGCAGCATCTACGACGCCGGTGAGTACGACTCAAGAAAGCTCGGATCGCATCACACCCACCATGACGATCATGCCGTGGTAAACGTTTGCCTTGGCGCGCTGTTCAGGGTCGCGGTGGAACAAACCAATGACTTGCATGAGACCCGACGCAACGGTGAGTTGTACGATCTCTTCAAAACTTTTTGAGTCCGATGACTGTTGGGTTTCCGAGGGACCTTGCTCAGATTATGACTGCTCAGAATAAGTGATTTGCGTACCAGTTCAGCAATGACCTCGTCGCGTTTGCTTGCGAGAGCCGTGTCGATGAACTTCGCCGCAGTCGGCGTATGGGCATACATTGCGCCGCAGGCTTGCATAGCGACCACGAGAATTGGATGCCGTTCGTCCAACAGGAACGTCGGTATATGTACGAGCGGCATGTGCAAGGAGAAGGTCGAGACGAACAGCCTCACTATGGCACAAAACATGGAGATTCCGTAAGATTACTGCAGTATTTTTTGCGACAGGGCCAGGACGACGTACGGTATTCGTTCAGCTCCTCAGGGGTTGGCTGCTCTATAGTGACAAGCGGTGGGATTGTCATTTGCAAGGGCTCATTAGGTAAGGAATCCCCAAAGCCATCGACCGCGAAAGAGGAGTCCAAAGGTGGGATGGCGAGCTGGACAGGAGAATCGAAGTAGACACCAGGCTGTGGTTGTACCGGGCCTAGACCCGTTGACTCCAAACGATCGGTAAGAATCGCTGCAGGATCTTGATGGAAGTGCTGCCCCGGGATCGCTGGGTTCTTTTGGAAGCTAGAGGTAAACAGATCCGAGAACAAGTTATCGTACATTTGACTAGAGAAGAGTTCGCTGAGGTAAGCGCGTTCTTCTGGCGTTTGGTTTGTCGTAGCAGGAGTGACAGCGTTCGTTTGGTAGTTGTATGGGTGCGCTATAGCATGCGGTATGATTGAAGAAGCCGGCATCGCACGATAGGAAGATCCCGAAGAGTCACCCGCAGGGATCGTTGTCAATGACGCAGTCGATGCCGTGGCAGAGAGGCTCTCCAATGGTTGCGAGACGGAAGGCGTGTCGTTTACTACCTCCACGTGCGCCGAAGGAGACGAACCTGATGATGATTCGCCATGGCTGGACGAAGATCTCCCTTCTTGTGCCGTGCCGTCGGCTTCAGTGATCGAATTGGAGGCATTGGTGTATACGCATTCACGGTTTCTTGCTCTACACCTGGAGCAGGGCCGCTGAAGGTCGCACTTCACCTTCGAATCTGCACAGCTCTGACATGACTTCCGACGCGATTTGTTTGCAAGGGCTCTGAAGGGTTGCGGTGGGAAAGCGAAAACAGAACCCACGTTAGCAGCTTATCAAGCGCACATGAAACATGCTAGCGCTTACGTATCGCAGCAAGTTCTTTTATGCCGAGTTAGGAGGTCACTACGAGTGAACTGGGCATGGCACCGCTGCAACAGGGGAGTGTGAGGTTGGATACTCCCAACAGCTAACGAAGATCGCTCTCACGTCGCATTCGTGGAGCCGTTCGTTTGTATCTGGAGAGTAAGGTCAGTTACCCAGAATATCGTAGTCCGCATCCGGCCACCTTGACTTACGAGTTTTCAGGTGGCGATTCAAGTGTGTTGTCCTCGTGAATTTCGCTGGACAGAGAGGGCATAATTTCGTTTGCGGTAGTGTAGGGACGTTTCCTCGATGCGAACGCATTTTTGAAATCGCGCCGCTCTTTGTCAGCGAAGCCGAGGCAGTAGGACCGCTGACGTTGTCCGCCGAAGACGAGGCGGGCGCCTGGGCACCGCCATCTGGCTGTTGCTGTTGCTGGGTTGAGTCGGTAGACATGGTATGGTAGCGTGTGGTGCTACTGGTAGTCGTGATGGGCGTAAGGCAAGTGTAGCCAGACCTTTTATGAAGACGCTACGATCAGTCCGAATTACGGCAGGCGGAGTGGCCACGAAAGCTGGACAAGAACAGTTGCGCTTACGGCGCTTCTCAATTGCTTGAGGATCCGATCCGCATCGGGACATGCCTTTTCACCTTTTTGGGCAATTTCACGTGGCTGTCACTGCCTCCCGGTCTTTATTTCTTTGCGCTATTCTGCGAGGTTGCAGGCAGTCGGTCACCTAGCACAGTACAGATGACATCCAGCTAAAGAAAAGAATCCATGGTGAGTTCAATGTTTATACATGTACTGTGTACACAGGATGCTCAAGATTGAATGTGATCATTCTATCAGGACTCAAGACTCACAGTGCTAGCAACGTGTTCCACTCGTCGCTCGACTGCTGCACTCCCGCGAGACCGTCATGTGCATATATGATATCGTTATGCAATCAATCTTGGTTCACAGATACACGATCAATGCTTCGGAGGCCTGTACCGTGACGGTGAGGGCATTTCCACTGACCGCTACCGTCTCCGTATTCTCAGTGCCCGCCCTTGCACAATTCGTTCCAAACGTCCCGTCTCCTCCAATAGTGACCGGTGCGCCCTGATCCACACGTGACGTCGCGTTGGGTGCAGTGAGACGTTTCGCCTGCTTGGTGCCGCTGGACGTGGATAGGCCGGTGAATGCGACAGACGCGCTGGTCCGCGCCCCAGAACCATCGAAGTAGTTCGAGTTGGAGATAAGAAGGCGGAGAGGTGCGTTCGACGCGGAGTACACTGCGTAGATAGCTATAGCTGTCGATCCATCGTCAAGCATTGCGACCTTGGCCCCATCAGTACCCAAAAACTCTGAGACGAAGACAGCGCCGTAGTAAGGCGAATAGACGGCATTTTGTCCCCACCAGCAGTACGCCTACGATGGAAAAACACAAAGTATGGTGAGTGCTTCCGGATGGACAACGGTCATGGCACTCACGCAGTTCCCAATAGTACCATGATGGAAGTATAAGCGGTCCACTCCGATGAGTGCACTTTGCAACACATAGTCTATGATCCAAAGCCCCGCTCCAAACGTAGGGCTGATCCCGCCGCCGCCACAAGTGGCTATCAACAGTATGCTCTCAGTAAATCTCTCACAAGGGTCGCAATCAGGCCTGGCGGATCTCGCTCTTACCAGAGTTCGTTTCACCGAGGAAGAACTTCTTGCCTGCGCCATGCGCCGCGGACGCCTCTGCCTTGTATTGGCTAACGTATGACACAATACCGCTGTAGCACGCTCCAATCACTATTCCTAATATCTGCGATGCTTTAGGGCGGACTTACGAATGGCTCATCAAGCTGGGCAGGTTCGTACTCGCACCACCGCAAGCAGACTGCGGGTACGAGTGGCGGGAAATCGTCTTGATTGCGCTTAACGCTGCGCTCCCAATACTCGAAACCAGCGTTCTCGTGTTCCACGACAAGTACACAGCCCCTTGGAAGATATTGCCCAGCTGGACGCATTGGAGCCCCCGTTGACCCGGTGCACCAATCAAGAATTCGACTATGCACACTCACGGCAGGTGCCATGGCAGTGAACCATTTCGCCTCCGATGCGATGTCAACAGATTGGCTCCATCCAGTGCCCGATGCTATGGGCGAGCTGCTGGCGTACACTGGTACCGAGGAAGGTTAGTCTCGTCGTGATCATATAGACTCGCAGAGAAAACTCACGGTCTGGTTCGTTCCCCAGCTCTATAGCAAAGAGGTTTCCCATGCTCTGCTTCGCGCGGGAGCCCGCGGCGAGGGAGTTCGCTTGGTTGTTAAGTTGGCGATTAAGTCCGACTGTGACTTCGCCCTTCAGTTGCGAGGCCAACGTGAGGAAGGACGGTCCGTAGGTGAGAGTCGTCGGTGCATCGGCGGGAGACGCGACGGTGTAGTTCACCGGGGTCTGAAGGTTGGGGTCGTATGTCGCACGATCTCTGCAGAGGCACCATGAGCGTGAGTCAGCTCTCTCTTGTTAGATATGGTTGGCGCTGACTGCGTGGTACCACCGATGCGGATCGCAGGTTGGGCTCCCCGGAGGGTCGCGAGGTTGGCTAAGCAGTTGCTCGTGCCGCTGAGCTGGGTGTAACCTGGGAAGGCGAAGAACTCGATTGAGACGCTAACCAGGGAAGGATCCACGGTAGCAGCATTCGCTGGCGGGCTAGAGGGCACAGCAACCGCATTCGCTTGACGCAGCCACAAGAAAGCAGCGAAGAGGATAGGGAGCCGCGCCATGGCCTCAGGATTGCACCCAGTTGATACAATTCTCATGCAGAGGCTCGCGGGTTCGGCGATCGCAAGGGCGGCGCTGCTTTATACGCCGGCGCATTACCGGACCTAGAGAAAAGAAGCACGGCGGATATTGCGTCCCAAGACCCCAGAGAGGTCACTGGCCATGCTACCCCCGGGCGCGGACCGACGACGGGGCGGCCTATTGACCGTACTACATACCATATGATCGTCTGTAGTACCACCATATTGGACAACGAAACAGCCCAATACGGTAGTATCAAACAGCTATTTGCGGGAACACGTAATGTGTGGTCTTGGTGGCTGTGGTCTGGGATAGGATGAGTTTCTGCATGAATCGGGACATGCATGAGACATTGACTGCTCGCAGCGAGGTTAGTGCAAATATCAATCGGGCCTGGAACTTGGAATACTCCTCCCCCTCTGAACTCCATTGGGAGAAGTGTTGCCCGTTCGCAGGCCAAGCGAGACACCTTGGTCCGCCACTTCCGGACCCCGGTTCGTCAGGAGATTCAGAATCACGACAATGCTTGTAATTCATATGAGATCAAAGCCGCAACCGGAACGTGGCAAAACGACCAACCCGCTTCAAAACAACCCTAAGGAGGACATGGGATCCCCGGCTGTTCTCTGTACACTGTCGCATGAAACTAGCCGGACACGACCATTCCCTCCAGCAGTACCGCATGCTCACGCTCAGAATTATCGCTGGAAACCCACGACGAATCCACGGGAAAGATTTCAAAGTCATTCATGATCTTGAATTGCTCTTGTCCGTAACCTGCGAGATAGATCCTATCGTACATCAACATCTCGCCGCGGTGGTATAAGACCTCCATCCACTCAATGGTTCTGCACGCTCGCCTGGATCGCCAGCACCTTAGCTACCGCCGGACGCTCCTCGAGCTTCTTGTGCCACCTGTTGCCCGCCTCCGTCAGCCCCCAAACGTAAACTGGTTCACCGGACACAGCGACCACTCACTTGTACACGGACGGGTAGTCCTTCGCGACATCAACACCGGGCAGGTCCTTGAGGATGACGTAGAACGCGGCGCGGTTCCACGTGATGAACGCGATGTCCGCGATCGTGGGCTTGCCACCGACGAGCCACTCATGCTTGGAGAGCACACCCTCGAGCACGCTGTACACGCGCTGCGTCTCTTTCTGGTACCGCTCGATCGCGCTCGGGATCTTCTCAGAGTGGTACTTGAGGAACCAGAACGCCTGACCGAAGTATGGGCTGTACGAGAATAAACGGTATTTGTCAGTACGTTGCCATCCTTTGCCTGCCTAGCTACCCCATCAACGGGCGAAGAAGCTTACCCCTGTCCAGATGCCTGGAAGAAGAGCCACTGGAGGAGGGTATACTTGTCGTTTTCGTTTGACACGCCGAGCTTGTTCTCCTTGTCGTACTTCTCGACGAGGTAGAGGAGGATCGCGTTGGACTCCCAGACGACGAAGTCATTGTTCTGGTGGTCAACGAGCGTCGGGATGCGCCCGTTGGGGTTCAGCTTCGTGTGCTCGGGCGCCTTCTGCTCGCCCTTGCTGAAGTCGAGGTAGATGCTCTCGTACGTGAGCCCGAGCTCCTCAAGAACGAACGCGACTTTCCTGTGGGCAGCGAGCAACGATCATACCCGATCAGCGAAACGTCAGGTGTTAAGGTGAGTCAGAACGCGAGGTAAGCTCACCAACCGTTGGGGCCACCGACGTGGGTGTAGAGCGTGAACTGCTTGCCGTGCGACATGGTTACGATGTGGTGCAGACGGTGTTGGATCGTGTAGGAGAGCGTGGGCGAGGTCGAGGAGAGCAGTAGAACGAGCTGTTGTGAGATCCACACCAAACATAGCGCAGGTATTTATGCCTTTGTGCCGGGGGAACGTTCTAGCGACGCTCGTATGGACTCTGGCATGAGCGGAGATGGCGTCGAGATACCTCCCGGGCTCCGACGCCGTGCGAGCTGACGTCCGCTCGCGATGGGTGGATGACCTGGCTGGGAGGCGAGCTTACAAACGGTGAGAAAGTTGGACGCTGGTGGGGTACTCAGGTGGTCGTCTGTGTATACCGCCCTCGCGCCGATCGCCCGTGTCAGAGTAGCTGCGCGTGTGCGCCTCAGATGTATAGGAGATGGTCAGTTGAGGCTCGCTGGAGAGTATCGTGCCATATCCGGGAAGTCTTGGGCTACGCGGCGCGATTCGAATAGGCAGGCAAAGGTGATCAATGGGTCTGGAATTCTTCTTTTCGAAGTAGTTACGGATGCGTCTCTCAAAAGATGAGCGAGTGAGTAATCAGGAACCACGTCGTGAACGAGGGTCGCAACGTAGACGCAGCTGTTTGCAGCTTACATCTAGCGAGTACTGTGACGCGACGTTCCAAGCTCGCTCTTGAGTTATCGCATAGTTCGAGTGTGTGGTAGCTCCCATACGCATATTCCGGTATGTCGGTAAGAAAGATGACACATCTGGAAGTGGACAGGGCTGGACAGGGATGAGTAATAGGTTCTATGTTGGAACGCTTACGAAGGTTTTATCACGACATCGAGATGAGGAGAGGGCCAGAGCAGACGCTTCATGACGGTTCTGCACATCGCAGAAATCGATGAGAAACGAAGCGGGCTGACCGGCCACCACGCGTAAAGCGCGCGGGCGGCGCTTGCGGGCGGCACGGTCACAACCAGACAGCGGCTTCTCTCTCTCTCTCTCTCTCTCTCTCTCTCTCTCTCTCTCTCTCTGTCGTTACGTAATCACGCTACGGAAGACGGGCGTCTAGACCAAAATCTCCAACCTCAGCTATCGACCGTCACTGCTGTAGATCTTCGCCACGATGTCATCCCATTTCAACACTCTATCTTCTCAAACACACAGGTCAACCACCCAACGCCGGGCTTGAGTAGCTCCTGATTCTGGATCACACTGAACGTAGCTTGCGTATAAGCTCTGTGTTCAGGAAGTGGAGGATGGCGAAAGTTATGACGTCAAATCCATGGCTACTCACCACACTGCGAGGCTATATCCCCGTCTCTGCAGCAGCATTCGCACCTGCTAACACTTTTCCTTCTCCCATAAGAAACACTCGGAGAACTGCGACAATTGACTGACGAGACCATGTTTGCGCGCAGCGTTCTCACCCAGACCCTCCGCCACCACATTCTCCCCATCTCCCCTCTTTCATCCCGCACACTGCACAGCACAGCGTCCCGCGCGAGCTCGTCGCAGTCAAACTCCTCTGCTCCCCCCTCATCCTCCTCGAGTACTCACCCTTTCTCCTTCCTACCTGCCAACGCCCTTGAACCCAAGGCGACGCGAACCAAAAGCCTCACCGAGATCCGCGGGCCTTACTACGCGCCAGTCACCAAGACCTACCTTGACGAACTTCTCAAAGACTGGGGAGAATATGTCGACGGCATCAAGTTCGCAGGAGGCGCTTTCTCCCTAATGCCTGAGGACAGGCTGAAGGCATTGATCGATACTGCCCACTCGCACGGTACATCTCCTCAGTACCCTTCAGTTGCGCGTCGTTCCAGACGTTGATACGGGCACAGGCTGCTATGTGAGCACCGGCGGCTACATTGAACGCGTTCTCTCCACCTCGGGTGGCAACAAGTCCGTCATCTCCAAATATCTCACCACCTGCAAGAACATGGGGTACGCCATCACGTGATCGCTCCTTGCCATGCCTTCTCATCACTCTGTTCGTAGTTTCGACGTCTTAGAGATCTCGTCTGGGTTCTTGTCAATCCCGACCGACGACTGGGCTTCTCTCATTGAGTTCACTGCTGCACATGGTCTCAAGCCGAAGCCTGAGGTTGGGATTCAGTGGGGTGCAGGCGGCGACGCCTCGGTTGAAGAGCTCGAATCCGCAGGTACGCGGGACCCCAAGTGGCTGATTGACCGCGCCAAGGCATTCTTGGATGCTGGTGCATATGTGAGCGCAACGAACATTGTTATCTTCTATGTCTGAGTACTGATTCTGCCACTCGCCAGATGATTATGATTGAGAGCGAGGGCATCACGGAGAACGTGAAGAACTGGCGGACGGACGTCATTTCCGCCGTCACGTCCTCCCTTCCGAATGATAAAATCATGTACGTACCCGTACTAACTACTTCATCATCCGTCTTGCTAAGGATTCTCCGCTGATGATTGGGTCACAGGTTTGAGGCGGCCGAACCAGACGTCTTCGCATACCACATTCAAAACCAGGGCGCCCGCGCGAACCTGTTCATTGACCACTCGCAGATCGTTCAGCTCGCGTGCCTTCGTCGTGGCATCTGGGGCACTGGCTCGACCTTCGCACGCGTCGTGACTTTTGAGGGCGCTGGCGAGCACTTCCGTAAGGGCGGTCGCGCCGTCCACAGCGAGCCGTCGGAGAAGTACTGAGTGATGGAAGTCGAGCTAACCTCGGAGGTGTATCATCAGTGTATATCGGCCACGTGTATCACCAGATGCTTGTACTATGAGCACGTCCGGTGCATCTGAGGCATCGTAGTTGCTGTTGATGTTCTACGGCATGGGCAGGATGCGATTCCTTGGACTCGGGCGTGAATGCGACTCTGTATTTTTAGCACTTCTACTAGTGCACACTTGTCCCTGGCCACTACGATAGTGACAACCGTACTCAATCATGCTCAATCGCACTCCCACGATCAACGCATTGTGTATAAGCCTTCCAGTGCACCGCGACGTGCAGTACCTCTTGCGGTGTGCCAGCCAGTCACTGCGTACTGAATGTTCTATCGCGCTCTCTCACCACCACGCGCTCGGTCTTCAAGTACGCCACTGGGTGCAAGACCTCGCGTCATACTCCCGATAGCGAAATCGACGACCTCGTGCTGCTGCAATCAATATAATACAACATCCGGGTCGACCCCGCGTTCACGTTCCCTCCTCCGTCCGCCGCTTTCTCTCTTCCACCACATCCGCTGTAGTAGCGATCACTCACTCCGCCCACCTAAGCTGGTACTACAAGCAAGCTACTCGGCCATGTCATCCCCATCCTCCTCGTCGACCCCGCCCACATTCGCAGTGATCGCCCCAGGCGCCATGGGCGCCGCCGTCGGCCACCGCCTGACCAAAGCAGGCTGCACCGTCCTCACCAACCTCGAGGGCCGCTCGCCCGCAACCGTCGGGCGCGCCCGTGCCGCAGGCATGCAGGACGCGTCCCTCGCCGAGATCGCGGACCGCGCGGAGTGGGTGCTGAGCATCCTCCCGCCGAGCGCCGCGCTCGCGTTCGCGCAGTCCTTCCGGGACGCGGCTGCCAAGTCCGCGTGGGCAGCGGCGGGGAGCCTGACGTTTGTGGACTGCAATGCGGTGAGCCCCGAGACGGCGAAGAAGATCGCGCGGGTGTTCGAGGTGGATGGGGCCGAGGGGGAGCGGTCGGAGCGGCGCGTGCGATTTGTGGACGCGGGCATTGTTGGGGGGCCGCCGACGGATGGATACGATCCAGCGTTTTACGCGTCTGCGGACCCGCGCGATGAGGGGCTCTTGGATGAATTTGTCGCGCTTGGGAAGTGGGGGTTGAGGATCGTTCCACTGAAGGGCGAGGGCGCGGGGATTGGGGACGCGAGCGCATTGAAGATGTCATACGCGGTAGGTGTTGACCGGATGGTGAGCGTGAGGATGCTGGCGTTCTCAAGCGACGATGCACACAGGGTATCAGCAAAGGCTTCATAGGTCTTACGACGACTATGATACTAGGTATGCACTTCAGTTGGGGGTACATACTACTCATTAACATCGCTAACCCCCTATCGTGGATGCATCCGCGACGCGCTGGAATAATCGCATCAACAGCTGCACATGCTTCGTCTCCAGCCACAGCCCAAGCGCTGCTTCACGAGCTCGCAGACTCGCAGCCCGTCTTCCTCGAGCGCATCGCGCGCAGCATCCCTGGCATGCTCCCCAAGGCGTACCGCTGGGTAGGCGAGATGGAAGAGATATCTTCGTTCGTGCGGGACGGGCTGGGCGACGGCGAGGCGCACATTCATCATGGCTTCGCGCACCTGTACGATCGCATCGAGAAAGCGCTTCCAGAGGGCGAGGACATCAAGGTACTGAAGAAGTTTGTGGAGGATGCGAAAGGCGTCGCGCGGAAGCCTAGTCAGAAGTGAGCGGTCGCGAGGTTTCAACAGAGATGCATGCGCGAGAAGATCCTACTACACGGCCACCCTTGTGCTAGACAAGATACATATGTACTATTAGCTACCAAAATGACGGGCTAGTGCCCGTTATATATACAGTCTACTGGAACTATACTCGTTGACGTCTTGTTAAGTACCTCAACGTTGCGTCTGTCTACCAGGTGCGATACATGGCGACGCACGTTCGTCCGCATAGCTGAACCTTGTCAGGACCTAATGATATCGATGCTCACACGACAACACACTAAACAGGACTTACATAGGATGCCTTAGGAACCGGTCGTCGTCCGGGACGCGTCCTTTTCCTCGACCGCCATCGAACCCCCTCCGACTCGGACTAGCACCCGACTCGCTAGGCCCTACGCTCTGTACATGGAACGCTTATCTTATGATATCTGGCATATCATCTTTCAACTGGCTTGCACAGATGGAGGGTACACTGGTTGCGCACTAGCCTCGACCAGCAAGTCAGTCCGCAGCACCTCGGCGGCAGCACGCTTACACTCTGTGAGCCTGCGCAGCCTCCTCCAAGTGCGCCACTTCCTCGTCTGCCTCGAGCGCATCCGCCGGTCGACCGGCGGAGAGACGCCTCCCGTGCACCACCTCTTCCTCTCCTTCTTGCCGCAGACGTGCGACGCGCCGCTCCGCAAGTTCCGCAAGACGACGGACTACGCGCGCGGCGAGCGCGCCCGCCTCCAGCAGCTCCTGAACGACCACCGTCAATGGAACGCGGCCAAGATCGCGTGGAACCACGAGTTCGTCCTGCACGTCACGCGCCTGCTCCAGGCTGTCGCGCCGTCGCTGCACACGCTCACGGTCGTCCAGGCGCGCGAGATCCGCCTGCCGCTGCTCTGGTACCACCTCCCCGCCCTGCGCGAACTCACCTTATTCGGGGACGACCGCATGTTCGTGCGATTGCAGCAGCCCGGCCTGCTCGTCCCTGGCGAAAGCGATGACTCCGACTTCAACATGTATGGTGTGTCGACACACTCCGCGGCCGGCGAGACCTCCGAGGCGCCGTGCGTCCCGTTCCCCTCCCTCGAGCGGCTGCACGCCGTCCTCGCGTACCCCAAGCTGCACCCGTGGAAGCAGACGCTCCCGCACTGGGCCGCGCTCGCCCCACGCTTGACTCACCTGCGTTTGTCGGGGGACGACGACCAGGTGCTGCAGACGCTGCGCGGGGTGCTCGGACTGGCGACGATCACGCTCCCAGTGACCCCATCGGCGGACCGCAGCGAGCATCCCGCAGCGGCTGATGAAGTCTCCAGCGATGTGACTCATCCTCCGTATCCCGACCTGTCGCTGGTGATGGTGCAGATGGGCGAACATTGGGCGAGGAGAGCCGGGAGTGGCGCTCAGGTTCAGAATCGGTCGATGGAGGTGGTGCTGAGGCCGGAGGTCAAGAAGGTGGCCGCGTTGTGCGCTGAAGGGCCCTATGGCAGGACGCGCACAGTTTTTGCGCACAATCAAGGACCTCGAATGGAGGATTGGCTGAGGCGGCTGAGGCGAGATTGGGAAGAGCGCATGAAGGGTGAGGTGGGATGCTGGGGAGACGGCGTGAGCGAGGACACCGACGAAGAGGGTTTGGAAAGTGGAGTTATTGCGCTGACCGCGGTGCCAATAGCCGGTCAAGAGAGCACAGATAGACAGCGAGGTACGCGTGCTGCGAGGAGATGGTGGAAGGCTATGTTCTCCAGGACGAATGAGTGTAAGGCGCGAGGCGATTGATCTTACTATCTAGGACTTCGCGGGGCCACATTGTTGAGCTTGAACTTCCGGAAGGCTATGTTTGCTGAGCATCGTCAGTGCGGCGGTGTATTTATGAATACGTTTGCGGCTTGACATTGTCCGGTAGAAACGGCTTGATTAAACGCACGCGTCAGCTTTGTGGAAGTCACTCTGGTCATCCAGTATT
Organism: Cubamyces lactineus; assembly: GCA_022376465.1. NCBI lineage: Eukaryota > Fungi > Basidiomycota > Agaricomycetes > Polyporales > Polyporaceae > Cubamyces > Cubamyces lactineus. The sequence goes on along the minus strand of JACDTU010000007.1, from coordinate 1,085,962 downwards.
GGAGTCGTGCATACCGTTGTTCCGCCCGGAGTCGCATATGTGCTGATGATTGCAGAGGAATTGGAGGGAGTTGATTAAACCCACGCAAGACTTTCTAGCCCGATGAGTGCACCGCTCACAGATCACTCGGCGCTCAGCAGTGCACCCATGACGGTCAGCACAGCCCACAGGCATGCAACTCACAGGTACAATTGCACCTCGAGCGCGAATCTCACATGCCCCTCGCGATCGATATTTAGATAATGGTGTAGCACACGATGCCCGCCCACCTACGCCCAAGTGCTGTCTCCCATCACTAGCTTTCTCGGCGACGCAACATGTCACTATCTCTGCTGGACAGGCTCCCCCAAGACATCTGGAATGTCGTCTTCAGCTACGCATGCTCCGACGGCGGCCACACCGGCGCCGCCCTCGCGCTCGTCTCCTCTGGCTTCCGCGCGAAGTCCGCGTCCTACCGCTTCCACTCGCTGAAGCTCACGAGCCTCGCGCAGATCGGCCGTCTCCTCCTCTGCCTCGACCGGATCGAGCGGCGCCGATCGTCTCTGGAGCACGCGACCACGACCACTGGCACTACGAAAGGACGAGGCGATCCGGATGTGGACGTGCGGCACATGCTGCTGAGCTTCTTCCCGGAGGACTGCGAGTCGCTCGTCCGCCCGTGGCGCGGCTGGAAAGAGTACTCGTCCAAGGCGGAGAAGCGGCAGCTCCAGTTGGCAGAGGACGAGGATGCGTGGCAGGCCGCGAAGGGCGCGTGGGATCGCCAGTTCCTATACGTGGTCCCGCAGCTGTTCCACATCGTTGCGCCGACGCTGCAGTCGCTCGTCATCCTCCAGCATCCCGCTATTCCGCTTCCGTACGTCGGCGTGCCCCTGCCTGCATTACGCGAGCTCGCGCTCTTAGCCAGCGACACTGTCGTGGTGGAGACGAGGGCGCAGTGGACCGCGCACCCATTACGACATAGCTTCGTCGAGGAAGAAGAGCAAGATCAAAAGCACCCCCTACACTTCCCTTCTCTCACCCACCTCCACGTCGTGTGCGAAGGCTCGAAGCAGCACGGATGGGAGAGGACATTACCAGCGTGGGCAGAGAAGGCCCCGTCCTTGACGCACCTCAGAGTCTCGCAGGCAGTGAACCTAGTCCCAGAAGTCGTCGAACAGATGGCCACAAAGTCGTTCCCCCGCAATAAGCCACCAGCACAGTCGAAGGCGGTCTTCTCCCATCCGTCACTGCGCAAAGTCATCATCCAGCCTCTAGTTCTCACCCCAGTCAGAGGACACGAGCATCTCGAAGAGGTCGGTGTTCTTTCCAAAGCGCCAAAGCGCCGGGAAGGTGCCAAGATTGTCGTCCTGCGCGGCCGGAGGTACCGAGAGGGATACTGGCGAGACAGGCTCAGATGGGAGTGGGAAGACAGGATGCTGGGCAAGGCAGGCTGCTGGGCGGAGCGCGAGGAAGACGAGGGAGAGTGGGCGTACGAGCGCAGGAAGCGGGCTGAGATCGCAGCGCAGAAGGCGAAGGACCGCGCCGCTGCCAAGGCGGGTGCGTTGACAAAGGTGGATAAGATTCGGCTGAATCATGGACTGCTTCGCTCCTTGAGCGAGAGCCTCCTGCGCATGGGAGGAACGAGGACTGTGTACCAGAATCTTGTATCATAGTACTTAGGCGTTTTGGCATGGACCTACACATATTAAGATAGTATCCGCTGCATGAACATTGCTGTAAATTAATACAATTACACTGGATGTGTCCTCCTGTATGCGATGCGCCGTGTGTTAGCGCGATTCAATGTCACAACCAGTTAGCCGTACCACTTCGCAGAGGTGATGTTTGTGTGGTATGTGAACGTGACATGATGAGAACTGCACGTAGGTATGTGCGAGGGGAGAGGTTCGGCGGAGCCGTTCAGAGTCCTCCAGGGGCGCCGGCCATGAGTTGCGAAGCGTTTGTTTACAAGTATTAGGATCCAAAGCCTCCGGTTTCCATTCTCGGCGAAACCTACCCGTTCTGGTCCCATCAAACAAGCCAAACATTGACCTGGTCCGTGCGCACGTTCCTCCCGTATATAAGCCGTACTCAGACATCCTGAATCCTTACCACTCTGGCCTTTTGGCTTAGATCAAGTGTAGTATCTGTTCTTAATAGTTTAACCACTATTATGGAGGCACCGCCTCCATTTTTGGTTATCTAATTTTTGCCGCCCCTGTCCCCTGGGCTCTGCTTGCAACCCGGGGGCGCGATGACCTTGCTACTGCAGTACCGGCTTGTGTCGTCGGGGGATCTCCCTTTTCTTTTCATTACACCTTTGTGACTGGTCATTTGACTGGAAGCTTGGTGTTGTGAATGGATTGGTGGGGATGGTTCTTCATTGTGTACTGCACTGCAGATGCGAGGTTCTGGCTGTTCAAGAGGGTCTAATGGCATATTTTGTCTGCAGGTTGAATAGGTGGAATTGATGCAGCAGTTTGATGCAATGTACAGTCGACACCCTCTTAACACATACCCCTCATAGCCCATAACCTGCGATAACCCATAGAAAAATGCCTTTCCCAACTTGGGATAGGGGCAAATCAAACCCATAACCCATAATCCTGTAATACCCCATACCCCATACGAAGTTCCAGGTCAATAACCCATGGGGACAGCATACCCGAAGGGTATTGTTGAATGAAAGTAAGCCATCCGGGCATGCTACCTGGATACAGATGATAATCACTACTTATAATGCTGGAAACGAATGCCTTGAGCGGCCTCACCAGCTAAGATAGGCCCAACGTAGATTCGACCACATCACATGACAAGCACGTGATCTGTCGACCTCCAAAACGACGCCTTCCGCCTGGATTTTTGCGGAGAAAAGCGGCCATGAAGCCTCGTAGGGGATCTCAGAGGCGTCTGCAGCACTTTTGGAGCCTCATTGAGGGGGGTGCAAGGGAGTGAGAGGCGTTGTGACAGGCGTGACATAGTGGTCGAATCTACGCTGGGCCTATCTTATGCCATGTCTCTGCACTGGACTAGTTACGGGCGCCTCCGGTCGGTAGAAAGGGCGCTTATATAAATATTGAGCGCTAGTTGAGGGCGCTAAAATAAGCGCTTTCCTCCTACCCCATAACCCGCGAAAACCCATAGGAAATTGCCCTTCCCGATTGCTATGGGTTAAGAGGGTGTCGACTGTAGTTGAATTCATGTATTGTTACAAGCATACAATAGCGTTCACATGGGACCGCCAATATAGTACTTGGTGCCAGATGGTAGGATTACGGAAATATCACAGAACCGTGCCAAAGTCATAACGTGTGAAGGAACCGAAGATGTAATACAACACGGGACAGCGAAGTGCTAGATAAAAGCAGATAAATGCTCGGAGCACAAGCAAGGTTCGTGCCTGCGTAAGGACCATGAATGGCGTGGGTGCGGAATGGAAGCAACGGCCCAACGTTGCCCCAGTCAACTGGCTGATAGCTCGTTGCACTTTGGGCACGAAGGCAGCAGCAGCAGCAGCCACCGCCGCCGCAACGGTAGCATGTGAGCCGTAACAAGGGCTCCAAATATGTTACAGGAAGACTGCGGACTTGAGGTTATTCCGTTGAATGCCTTCCCGAACTGCCACGACGCGTTTCCAGTGAGGTTCCAAACGCGATACCCGGAAGAGGAGCGAACAACGTACCCGTCGCGACCGTGATGCGCGTCGCCTTCGTGTCCTGCAAGATGGGAAGGGGAATAGTCAGTTTCTGAGGATCTCCATTCCAGCGGACGGGGCACGAGGCGAACGGGCGAACAAGCAAGCAAAGAAGGAAGGGAAACGCGACCACGTCGCCCTGCATCAGCATCGCGAACCACGGACCACGAACGGCCGCGCGCCCCAAGCGAATTAGGCCATACTCTCTCGCCGATGCGGTGCGCGTGGGAGGGTGCTCTTCCGGATATAGTGCAGTGCGCCGCGAGAGCGGAGACGTCGGACGGGCAGATGATCACGGCGCGGAAGATCGAGTGGCAGAGCGGGCGGAAGCAGCACCGGATGGGGAAACAAGGGTGAGATTGGGACGCACCACGACGGAGGTGAGGAACGAGTAGAAGACGCGCGGGACCGGCGAGTGCCGCTGGGAGATGTCCTTGAATTGCGAGCGGAAATCTGTAACGCGGATGTGACGATGAGGACATCAAAGGTGAGACGGGGTATCTTCCCAAAATTCGCAGCGCGAGACGGTGATGGAAGACGTACATCTTGCCGCTATCTCAGGCTCGTTCGGCTTGCTGCCGTACGAGGGCACGGAGTCGACGACACGCACGCCGCGCGCGAGTTTCTTGCGCAACAGATCGCACTTGTTCAAAAACTGTCGCAGAATCGTACGAACCGTCAGATGCGCGCTCGCGAGACGTTCTCGCCTGCGGTCACGAAGATGTACGCACCAGGATGAGCTGTACGTTCGCGAGAAGTTTCGTAGAGCAGACAGCCTTCCAGAGCTGCAGGCTGTCCTGCAGGCGATTCACCCGCCGGTCCTCGGCCAGCCGCTCGTCGAAGCAGTTGATGGGGGCGAGGAAGATGATAGCGTTTATGTCGTCGAAGTACGGGTACCACGCGTGCCGCTGCGTGAGCATCCGTTTAGTACGGCCGAAAGCATATGTGGCAGGGGATGTGCACGAGAAGGTGACATACCAGAGAACGCGCACCGCCCACGTCGTAGATCAGCCATTCACACCCTGCTTCGGTGCCTGGCCGACTGTGAGCACCCCAGATCATGCATATAGGAGTAACATTACGGCGCGTACCTTTCTCCACCATGATGCGGTGCTCTTGCACGCCCATTGTTCGTAGCCGGGCGCGGACGACGTCATCCTCTGTTGGCTGGTATCCGCGGGATGCAATGCGGCGAATATCGTATAGGAAGCTGTAGCGAACGCGGTGGATGCTATTAGGAAGACGGACGCCGTAGACAGGACGATGGGAACGCACAATCCAGGCCCTTCTTCGGGACGCATGCCCTGCTTGCTGAGAACCGACTTGACAGTGGGATCCTGCCAGAGTGCCTGCATGTCGTCTGCGCAGGATGCAATAACTTCCGCAGCAGCCTCAATGCTCAGATCATCTGCTTCCTCGTCCCCCTGCGTTGTGGATGATTGGTGATAGCTATCACCTTTGGCCTATATTCTCCATGAGCAACTGGAAAAGCCTCCTCGGTAGGTAGGCAGGAGCATACCTTTGGCCGAGACGTCTGCGCGTCCGATGCGGCACCTTCGGTCCGCCTGTCTTGTCGCCTGACAGACGAATCTAAAGACATACGTCCAGCCGCGCGAACACGCCCCAAGGCGCCCTTCCAGCCGCTGCGCGTGGTGACCGCAAACTCTCTTGGCCGCCATCCGCCGACGTTCCACGGGGCTGCTCCTCCGGAGCCCGAATGCACCTCCTCCGTCGATGCCGCGCCTAAGCAGCGCTCGAGGTCCCGCTGCACCTTGCGGAGAGGCCCGAGCCGGAGCATGAGCGCACGATGTGACTCATTGAGCGGGCAACCGGAGGGGTCTGGTGTGGGTTCTCGGTCCTCGTCCTCGTCGTCCATGTCGACGTCTAGCGGTCCGGTCATGGCTTCCGGACCTGGGGTATATGATCGCGTATTTGGGTCGTTCGAGAGGACGTGCTGGGGCAGCACTCTGTACAGTACATCCAGGATACCGTTTATGGAACGGATGAGGTTGAGGTGGACGACGGCGCGCCATGCTGCCCGTTCCGCCATGAAAGCATCGTAGGCATACGCGAGTTGGAAATCTGCACGAGTAGATAAATGAGTCCGGATGCACACAATATAACCGGGCAGAGGTAACTCACTCTTGACCGTCGTCGACTTTCCGCTCTCACTTTGGCCGAGCAGTAGGAGTTTCATGGGCTTGCGCTTTTTGAGAGCCTGCCTCTCTGCTCTAATTTGTTCATCGATCTGCTCGCTGATCCTACGGGCTTCTGCTTCGCGTTGTTCGCGCTGCCATCGCTCATTAGGCGTCTCATTTGGCGGGGGCGCAATAGCAGCGGCGAGCGGGTCTGGCGATTCAACGTCTCGGGCCATGACGGGCGGAAGGAGGGGTGGATGTAGGAAGGAGGTTGGGGTGGGTGGCGCGCTGCACGTACAAGAAGAGATAGAAGAGGAGAGAGAGGGTCGGGTGATGGGAACAGGAGAAGCTGATGATGATGCGCGAAGACAAGGACCGTCAGGTATTCAGGGACGGTATCATGCGCGCGGTGGACCGCTCAATGTCGCATTCACTTCCTTGTCCGGGAACCGCCCGCGGCCGTCTGTCAACGTCGGAGTCGGTTTGGGCCCGGACTTGCAGACTTGCTCACGTCCTGCGTAACCGTAACCTTGCGTTAGCTTCTCCTCGCCTTGGGTTACGTACGGCCCAGTCTGTATAGGTAAGCAGCATTGCTACGTCCGGGATCTTCTTCCGCTGCAGCTTGGCAAGAATGGCTGGGTATGATGGCGACGGCGGAATTCACGGCGATCCTCGTCGGCTAAGTGGACTCCTCCGTCCGAGCCTCGAGTCGGCGTCCTCGATGCGGGATCGCTATACGCAACCGCATGCTGTGCATCCTCCCGCCGGCTACGCACGTGGCCGCACTCCTCCACAACCTCCGCATTTTCCCCGCGCGTTCTGAGCAGCTTTTCTAGTCCTCTCTCTGAATCAATCTCTCCTTCCTCGAGCCATTCCGTCTCTGCTCCGAGGCTTCAGTCCTCGGCTCCGGCGAACGTTGAGATACGAAGAACAACATCACCAACACTCTCGGGAGATGCTCTCTTGCGCAAGATAGTTCCTGAGCCTGCCTGATGTTCTCTCACAACGTTGCAGAGCCAGACGCTCGCCAGGTAAAATCGGGCATCCCAGCCACCAGCGATGATGAACAGCTCTTGCATGGCCTCCGACTAACACCACATGCGGCTGACTCTCACGCGTGCAGAGTGACAGCAGTGATCAAACGTGCGCTCTCCGAATCCCGAAGCAAGAGAACCAAGCCTGATCAGGTCGCAGCCACGCACTTACCTACAGATGGTTCGACCCGCTGCGGGACAACGACATGGGCTGTGCAACCGGCGGGTGTTTCAATCAAAGCCGCTCGCGCTGCACTGGTACAAAGCGGCGATTGTGGCGCGTGGAGGGACGTCTATAGATGTCTCTGCCATCCGTCGCCGTCGTATATCAACGTCACGGAGCGACGAGCATTAATCGCGCCCATGCGTTCATCGACGAGGCTGTTGCATGTTGCGTTGACATACGAGAATGGCATCTGCAACGAATGTCACCTTGCAGCCCGAGGAAGCCCCCAAGCCACGGCGGTGAGCACTCCCGACCCGACGACGAGAAGCATAACCCACAGGGTGCGGTACTAACATCCGCCGGCGGCTGACAGATAGAACTCTGCACGGTGTGGCTGCGTTATACGCTCACTTATCTGGAGAAGGTCTGTCTAGGTTGCCCTGGTGACCCGTGCCACTGGCAGCCACACCGCGAATCGCATGATTGAAAGGATTAACTCACCTCGCCCTCACATATCACCCGCCTGATTAGGTTATGGCAGATTCCACTGCAGCAGGGAAGATCGCAGGCTGCAAACCCGACCCCGCGGCCGAAGCCGCCCTCGGCCTCCTCAAGCCTGTTGTCCGTGTCGCTGGGGAAGTCTACGTCGTTAGAGATGGTCACCACGACACTCTCACGGCATAGGTGGCCCCCGGCGGCAGCGTCTTCGGTTGGCCTGCAGTCAGCCCTTGAGACCTGCTGTAACATCCAAATCAGACCGCAACTAACCAACAGGAGATTGACTTCCATTCTGCATCAGTACAGAGCTGCTCAACAGAGGATTTTGCGACTTCCTCGGAGAGCTTACAGATGCGGACATGGAACAGGCGAAATACCGGGCAGCGAAATCGCAGATGATGGGACAAGTACCATCGTCTTCTCCGTCACGGCGCAGTGTTGCCAGTGGATGCCGATGACTGCCAACAGTTGCATCTAGCATCCTTCAAATTCCTGAAAGAAAGCCTCGGCATGGAAGACATCCGTATGATCACATCGACCCTCGTTTGTTCCTCGGATGTGATAGTGCACGGAGGCTGACAATCACATCTGTCCGTAGGCCGCACACGAGACATATTCGTGTTCAAGACTTCATCCGCTGTGCGATGTCGCCGTCGTCTCCCAGAATGTATGCGCCTATGAATGCTTCAGATTGACATCAGCGTCGTTCAGTTCTCGTTGCACGCAGGCTATTACCGCCGGTGCTGCCATGACGTTGTTCGCCTCTTCTCGCATGCACGAACGTGAGCACAATATCACCTCGTAACCACCCTGACACGGTATCCCGTCGACACCAGGCGTTCTCAGGAATCGAAGGTCGAGATCTACAGACGCCTCGGGTTCGAGGAGAAAGGTCATTCGCGGTTCGCTGCGTACGTCATGGAGCGGCTGAAGGACGCCTTGCCCCCTGAAGGATGCTCGGACGTCGTTCAAGTGATACTAGCACGCCCTCACCTACATACGACTCCCTTTGGGCGACTCAATAGCAAACGCGCACCGAGCGTGCCAACATACCGCCGCCCGCTGGGCTGGCTGAGTCGGATTTCGAGGGTTTCGCCACGTCGATTTCTACTTCCTATCCGAAAATTATGTACAAAACCCTACCGACGAACGAGTAGCACTAGCAAGCAAATAATAAAGTCACGGTGATGTGTAGAGAACAAGTCAGAGAAAACGCGTCCTTCCAGCTCGAGGTCGAGTCTTCCTGGAAGGGAAGTGAGTTCGAAAGTGGAACGAAGGTGGCGAAGTAGGCGAGGAGCCAATGTCAGTCAATTTGAAGCCCGGTGATGATAGATGCTACAACAAGAGAGGGGTCGGGGTCGATGAATGTGTGTATGTGTATGTATCTTGTATGTCTGAGGTGCATGTGTGAATGAGCGAGCGCGCCGGGTGCCGGGCAGTAATAAGGGTAGCGGGGAGACAGTAACGGTAACTAGAACGAGCAGGGAATGATGGTCGGGAGTGATCGGGATGGATGAGACGGTATCGGTTGGACAACATAAACCACAGTGAAGCATTAATGGTATCGGTAGGGTATGAAGGGGTGCTAGGTATGTACATTCGCTGCGCGTGCGATTAGTAGTTGGGTCGGTGGTGGCGGGATTTAGATGAGCGGGGCGCGGACGGGGTGGACGGGCGAGGGGAGATGGCGCCTTGGCCATGTGTGGGGACGAAGTCGGGATCGACCTCGGCACATTTGAGATGGAGCAGGAGGTTGTGCACGAACGTCTGTTCGTACCTGAAGATCGCTCTGAGCATGTCGCATCCGCAAGGCATAGAACGAGATAGACTCACTGTGCATTGGTGAACACCACGAGCATCGACTCCGAGTTGCACCTGAGCAAATTCGGCGCCATAACGAGCGCCAAGTTGGGCGCAGTCATCTTCGTCGCGCTCTGGATTTTCTCCTCGAGGAACAATTGCAGGAAGGAAATGATGAACAACACCACGCGCCGGTTGATTGTAGGGAGGCGCTGTACGATTTGTATACATTCGTCTGGCTTGTGGGCGCACGTGATGCAGTCGTTGTAAAGCTCATCCGGGACGAGCGGGTCGCAAAGCTCCCGCAGCCAGAGCTTCAACAGGGAAGCGAGAACATGAGGATCATCGACGCCTTCGAGGCTGTAGTAACCTCTGTCGATGCGTAGCTTGAGGTCGGAGACCAGGTCGCCATCGCCTGGGACGCGGAAGATGCCCTCGGCCTTCGTACCGCCGAGCGCGAGGATACCATCAGCGAGGAAGGGCAGGATGATGGGCACCTTCTTGTCCGGGTAGTTGCGCTCCTGTAGCCTGAAGACTGTATCAAGGGTCTCCCCAAATATGGATGGATTGAACGCAGCGTCCTGACAGTGGCGAACATGCGTTGAGCTATGCATGGAGACGACATAAGGCAGATAGACACTCACAGACGCCGTCTCGATCTCAGCGACCGTCGGTGGCTTGCCCCTGGGACCTTTCTTGGAGATGTACGCCAATCTGCGAAGACAGTACTTTGCCATGACGTCTATCCGACCCTCATGCTGATTTGTCGCCTGCTGGATGTACGAGCGCAGGTATGTCTCGAAGTCCTTAGATGGTGGGAACGTCACCAAAAGGACACAGAGCAATTGCCAACCCTTGAATGTGCTCTCCCTGCCGAACATGGCACGTTCTCGTCAGCCATAGAAGGCAGGGTACTGGAATGAGATACGCACTTGCTAGGGTTACCGTTTAGTTGCTTCATCACTTGGCAGTAGATCTCGTCGCGAAGCTCGCCGTGACTGAGTCCTTCTCCAAGAAGCCAACGCTCCTCTTCGAGCAAAGCATTAGACATGCCACTGGGAAGAGACGTCGTTGATCCATTAAACGATTTGACAGGCGAAGGCGCGTACGCCCCAGGTCGCTCTCGTTCGCGGTCACCCATGAGGCGTTGAACGACTCTAAAGGTCTTCACGGCCTCCTTGTCTAGGGGTCGATGGAGATTGAGCAGCGGGGAATTGATAGGTGTCTAGATGCATGTCGTGAGTGACGTCGGGCGTGAGGTTGTTTACGCATATCACGCACCTTCTGCCAAGTCATTATCTGAGCAACTGGCACCTTGCGCTTGAAGATAAAACCTGTCCGATGTGTCGAGAAGTACCGGTGCGCGAAGTCAGACTCCGCGAACTGCTGGATGTCGGATGCCAGGTCTTGAGGGAGCACCGGGTATTTCCTATCATTACGCGTGATCAACGCATTGACACTACGCAAGTGGGACAGACGTCGCTCACCCAGTGTTCAGAGAAGCTCCTGACTTTCGGCCAGTGTTCTCGTAGATGTCGACTGGTATCGGTGTGCCACCACTGCGGTTTATCAACTGGCTCATATGTCGAGTAGCCTCTACAGGATGTCGTTCAAACATGCAAGGCAGAGCAACAACAAATCCAACGACATACCAGGGTCAAGCACGGGGCTACTGATGAACTTCCCTCGTATCTGCGCTCCCACAGGTCCCGAGACGCTGCGCCTTGGTTGTGGCGACGCTGGAGTGAAGTTCATGGGCGATGGCGGCACGCTTCCCTTGTCTTTACCCTTGAACCTGAACCGCAATGGCGTATCCGGAGGCGTGCTAGTGAGAACGTGGTCGCTTCGAGCAGGACTTGAAAGCAGTTTGAGGTCAGTGTTAATCCTGACCTTGGGAGGCGATCCCTGTAACGACGGCGTAGCGGAGCGCGCGCCATGGCCGTTTTCAGACCCGTCAGGCTTGTCGTGTGAACCAGACGACTGCGAGCTAGACAGCGCGATCATTTCGAGGGCGGCGTTTAGGCTCTGAGGCTGTGGCGACTTGTACTGCATATAGGAAGAAGACTTCGACCGAGATCGGCCAAGTGTCGACGTATCAGTGGTACTCTTCCGCGGAGGGGCATTGTCCGTCTCCTTCTTAGGGGACGAGGGCTGCCCTTGCACTGGTGTCCCCGACATCGACTTGCGTCCGCCTATCGAGGGCGCAGGGGACGGTGAAGCGTCTGTATTGTAAGGGGACCCCGGGATCGGGTCCAGTGGATGCCCACGCTCATAGGCGAGCGGCCCGCCTTGGGAGCCCGAACTGTGGTGTTGGTGATCGGATGAGGCTGCAGTAGATTTTCGGCCTGGCTGAGCACGTTTGGAAGATCCTGTGCGCGAAGACGTCCCATTGGGACTAGAGGGGGTGTGTTGCGCGCGACCCGGTGAACTGCGTGTGGAGGACTGTGAACGCCGAGGCTGTAGTGCGCCGCCACCACCTTTGTTAGAGCGGTCTTGCTTAGTAGCCTCTTTGTCCGTCATATATGAGCGCGACCGTCGATATGGTGTGCGCTCTGCAGTGCCATTCGAGCCATTCGTAGGTTTGTGTGGGCTCTTTGCATTTGGGTCTGTACCGCGATCGCGCATTGAGAGCCGCCGAGCTAGCGCGGTGTTCTGTAGGACTCCAAGGGGAATCACAAAGGCATTTGGACGTTCCCAGACGGTCTCCCCGGACTTCGTATGGTAGTAGTAGGGGAGGCCGCTGCCCTCGTCATACATTTCCCACCACTCTCCATCTGGACTTGGTGGTAAACTAAAAGCCTGCTGGTCAGACGTGTGGCATAGATAGAACGGTGCCACTCTCACAGAAAGTTGCCAACAGGGGGATCCCAGCTAACTTCTCCGGTAGCGGGACAAGCATAGAATGAGACCTGAGTCTATCGGATGGATATATGCACAACGCCAAAAGGCACCGAAGAAAACATTCAGATCAGTGATGTTCGCGGACAGACAGTGCGGCATAAAGCAACGCGATATAACATGACAACGTACCTGAGGGTCGACAAGAGTCACCCAGAAATGCGATCCCCATCCATCATTCGCGCCTACACCGGTCGAAGGCACCCCACGGAGGCTTGAGGCGCGTCTCCCGTTAAGACGGACTTCCGGCGTTGGCGGCATATTTTCGTTCTGAGCCGCACTACCTCCAGGTGTCGAGGATTGTTCTGCAGCATTTGCATCCTGTGTCGACTGTGCCTTTGTCGGTGTGTCGGGAATGGTCGACATCGCAGAGATTATGAGGGTATCGTGTCAAATTCCGATGTCAGTCTTCTTGAATCCTTCCTACGAAGTAGTCCCAGGCCCAGAATGCGGTTGTGAAGGATCTTAAAAGAGAGTCGAATGCTCAAGAGCAGGTATTTGGGGTATAATACACGGTGTATGCGTTCTGACGGATGGAGGAGGGGATCACAGCGGTTTCGGGCAGAGCGCCCTTGCGCGCGATAGTCTCCCCTAGGCAGACGTACCGAGGCGCTCTATTGAGGGGAGGGAGGGACGAGCGCCACGGACGTCTGCTACGAAATCGAGGGGTCGTAGGGGAGGCTGAGGAAAGTGCTTGCGGATCAACGTGCCGAGTGATGGCCGAGGTGCCGCGGTGGCTGAGAGGCTCTCAGTCTCTGGGACTTTGGACTTGTGGACTCTGTAAGTACACTCTATCGTGCTCGTCGCCACAGCTGCTCATACCAGACCTGTATGTAGATCTATGCAAAGCAAGACCAGATCAGTTCTGAACCCCCCAACCCCTCGACAATTTAATTTTGCAGGCCATGCCCATGTATCTCGCCTGTGATCATGCAGCAGAGCCACGGGCCCTCGCCACCTGCGAATTTGAGCAGTTAAAGATGAGTAAAACGCAGTCCAACGTTGAACGAGCGCACGGAGAGCTTTGCTGCATGCCCAGTTATGTATGTGCGCAACGCAGTACTGCTTTGCTCCACATGAAGTACAGTAAGACGTTGTGGACGATGCATTAGCGCCCCGTGAAGCCACCGCGGCACATCGGCCATCACTCGGCACGTTGATCCGCAAGCACTTTCCTCAGCCTCCCCTACAACCCCTCGATTTCGTAGCAGACTATGCGCGCGAAGGAGGGCGGTCGCCGCTCGCTTCTTGACCACGACGGCGCGGCCAGGCACACGCTCATCTCACCACCCCCGAGTCTCTGTCTCAACTCCATTCTCTTCAGACCTCGTCCAAGCTACCTGTTGAGCCGTCTTGAGATGTGCACTTCTCTCTGAGAAAATCGTCCCTGCTCGTAGTCAAACCCTCATACCGCCAATCACCTATCTGGCAGTTGTAACTGAAGAATGCGGGCTTTCATCGCATGATTGTTCTGACAACGTGCTCTGAGCTCCGTTGAATAGCGTATATTACGCCATGGATGCTGCGTTTTGCTACGGGCGTGTGAGATCTTACACTGTTGCCTCATTCCGAATATAATCTAGAGTGACCTGGGCGATGCAGATAGAAACCTCGTCTTGTAATATGCCGAGAGCGCATTCGACCATTTCCGCGTTGCGAGGCTCAAGCGGTGGACGGCAAGGTATGTCTCTTTCATCACCTGGGTCAATGGACGTAAATAGGACGCTGTGCCTCCAGAGGAGCCTCGCGTTTTGTGCCGATGGACCATGTCCTGCTTCGTTGCACAGGTATTAATGCGTAGCCCCATCAGTGTCGTCCTGGGATATGACCCCGAGCCAAGAACCATGACGTGGTATTCCTCCAGCTCCTAACGGATAACTTCGTTGCGGAACACAATTTGACCACATGTAGGAGGCTTCACGCCGACAATGGTATGTTTCAGTTGACCTACCTACATATCGGCGACTCTGAACCTCCACGCGTGATAACAGGACATCGTGGATCAGGTTCCAACTGATGTCTGGCACGTCATCCTTGAGTTTGCATGCACGGACACAGTATATACCGGTGCCTCTCTCTCTAAGACTTGCAAGGCTTTTCGGATGATGGCGATTCCATACCGTTTCCGTGCGGTATCTCTATCGAAAGTCGATACGATCGACAAATTTGTTCAATGTTTCGAGCAGGCTCACGCAATTGCCGTCGCTCGTGGAGGTGGGGCCGAACTACCTCGTGTGCAGCATCTCCTACTACGCTTTCTCCCCGGATTGAGCGACGCTCCCGTTCAACCGCACGGCCCCTCAGAAGAAGAGTTGAACGTTTGGCGAGCCGCTAAAAGCTTATGGAACGAGCGTTTCGTCGATATCGTCACCTGAGTTTTCGCCCTCATAGCACCTCGTCTCGAAGTTTTGACAGTAGTGCAATGGCACAACACCCCGCTGCCATTTGTGCGATGCAGCCTCCTGCGCTACGCGACCTCACTATATTCAACGACGACCGCCTTTTCCTGCACCTTCCCACAGAACCTACGTATCCCGAGGACGACGCACTGCCCTCTAATGGCTGTTTCTACACTTCCGGCATCCCTCCGGATCTCGAGGGGTGGGCGGCTGCCCCTCCGTTCCCATATCTGAGCAGGTTGCACATCATCTGCGGGAGCTACCGAAAACACCTATGTTGGACGAAGACGTTGCCTATCTGGACAGTGACTGCCCCGCGCCTCGCCCACCTGCGTATATCTCAAGCCACCGAGCAAGCACTCGCAGCCGTAGAAGCTGTCCTCAGCGTACGTTCGTGGAGGTTCCGCGCCTTACGTACCGTCGCGTTGCAAGCAGAATCCGGATGGTTGGGTGGCAAGTTTGCTCACCTGGCGGCGCTGTACGAAGGCGCGAACCCTGCGCATAGCCCCGAGGTCATCATAATGGGCCGTGTCCCGTTCGCCCATGCGGAAGGATATTGGAAGCGACGCGTTATTCTCGACTGGTATGAATCGCTTCCTGGTCGAGGCGGTTAGTATGCCCGGTTTAGGTTGTGGAGGGATACCTTGTGGACGTGATATACTCGTAGCTGGTGAGCGATACACACGGAACTTTAAGGGATATCCTCTATACACGAGAGTTGTCACGATCGCCACTATGATCTAGCGAATTCGCTTGCCCTGTGTACATCCCTACCATGAGTAGATGCGATAGGGCTGTACCAGGGACATGTTCTCGTTTCACGTCTCCTCATATGCTATCTTGTGATATTCTCACGAACCCGATGTACAGGCTATGTATCGCCGCAGGACCCACGGCGCTGCCGGCTTCAAACCTCTTTGAGCACGCCAAGAACGGTGCGAGTCCCTCCAAAGCCCTCTTTTGATTCGATCCTCTTGCATCATTTGTCAGAAGGTGATAGTAGACACCGCGATCTATTTGCCGGGGAGGACGAGATGATGATCGTAGTCAAGTCTTCCGACTGCGGTCGTGTGGTTGTGATCGTCTATAAAACCTCGACGTGCTGGTGACAATCCTTCACACTGATTCCAATCCCTCGCGTCTACTTACATATCTGAACTGCGAACGTGAATACTCTCTTTCTATTGTACCTCATATTGCTGACCACGCTAGCAGAACAACATGCTTTCAGCTGTGCCTATCGAAATGTGGCGAATCATCTTTGCCTATGCGTGTATAGATGGAGGACGGACGGGGATTGCGCTTTCCAGCGTATCCAAGCTCGTTCGCACCCTTTCTACCCCATACCGTTTCCACAGCGTACGACTCGCGACAACGCGTGGCATCAGCAAATTCCTGACCTGTTATCGGATCGCTGTGGCGGCTGCGGCCGCGGAAGAGATCGACACGCCACGAGTCCGCCATCTGTTGCTTTCATTCCTCCCAGGAGAGACCGACATGATATGTCTGGAAGGACCTGTTGTCGGTCGTGACGTCTACTCGTATTATGAGGCCAAGGAGGCGTGGAATAGACGCTTCGCAGAGCTCACTTCCAACCTGCTCTCTCTCGTCGGCTCCCATTTGGAAACGATGACTGTCCTGCAGTCTCCAGGCATCCCTCTGCCCATGATACGATGCCAACTGCCCGCCCTTCGTGAGCTCACGTTGCTGGGAGACGATCGCCTTTTCGTGCGTCTACCGGGGGAGCCTCCCAACGCATACGGATTGCTCGAACCGTCGGACAATACTTTCTATCCACCCTGCACTGGACCGCTAGACTTCGATGCCATCTCTACAGCACCCTGTTTCCCAGCCCTCAGACGCCTCCATATCGTAGACGGCGAACTCAAACGCGTGCCATGGGAGATGACCCTGCCCGTATGGGCGAAGCTCGCCCCGCATCTCAATATACTCCGGATCTCTTGCGCACGAGGACCTGTGCTGCGAGCTGTGCAGCAGACATTGCGGGCTCCGGTTCCCACCTTCCCCACCCTCTGCGTTCTCGAGATCCATCCCGCATCGGAAGATCCAGAGTCCGTAGCTTTGGCCGCCGAGATTTCGTTTCCAAAAGGGGCCGACAGGACGGTACCACAAGATATTCCCGAGAAAATCTCGAGCAGAGCTGGCGATGCGTGCACCTGGCGGCAGCGGTTGGAATGGGAATGGCAGAATCGTATGTAACGCCAAACTTGGAATGTCGTGCAAGGTGCGAATTTTCCTGGCATGGCTATATGGGACAGCCCGACTAACACGATCAAGATGGTCAGAAGGGTGTGTCAGATACGGAGGTTCTATCGCTGGGGATAGTTACAGTTCAGGCTGACCCGTGATAATACGGGTCCGGCGGTGTATGTAGGAGCGCTCGATACTCGGTGCTCACTGCCTCCATTCTACCAACCGTTTACCTTCAGTTCTTCACTCGAGGAATTGAGGCTGCGCGACGCTCGGAAAAGTGCCGCATCAATACAATCTGTGAGCGTTCTTTCCACCATCTGCTAACCACCATTTAACCACGACAGGCTTGACGAGTTGAATCAAACCAATGCATGGGATCTGAAGCCTGGACACTAACGTGAGCGCATAGGGCGTGAATCTAAAGATCTAGGTGTCCGAACCCAAACAATGGGATGGCAGTGGACGCCTATCAACTGCCCAGGAATGTGGGACGTCTCATGCCCCCGCACTTCCCCACATCCCCTAGGCACGGTGCTGCGCCGTCTAGTCTCCCTAGGTTCCCCGTGAGGGCACCCTCCTTGCGCTTCTAAGCAACTCCCCGGGATGTCGCTGATAAGCTGGAAGCTATGCGGACCCGCCTGGCAGCAGAGGGGCCTGCGAGATTTAGGGAGCGCGAATCATGACCGTTGCTCGCTGCCGAAGCTGCAATGACCGCTCACGCACCCACGACCGCTCGTCTCGGCTACCAATTGGGCAGCGACAACGCTCGGGATGAGGTCTTCTGATTCGTCGCCCGCGTGGGTTGCGGAGACTCAGCCCTGGACTAAATTTGTGATATGGTTCTCAGTGGTTCTTTCAGACGCCCTGCAAGCGTCAGCTGCGAGCTATTTAGTCCTGCTGCCCGCGGCCTCCCACCCACGCGCTCCGGTCTCCCCTCCCTATCTGTCGCGCGGACCCGCAACACGAGAGCACGTATCCGACATGGCCAGCTTGGACCCTCCCAGCACGCTCAAGCCCACCCAGGTCGCGGTGGCGATGATCGAGCACGGCGTCGCGAAACATAGGACCCGCGCGGACGTGGTGTTCTTCAAATCCGTGCGTGCATTGCCCCCGACGATGGAAGCGCGATGGCTTCTCGATGCTGAGACGTTTCGGGTTTGACAGGTCGCTGCAGGGGTAATGCTATCCTTCGGAGGCCTCCTCTCCGAGGTCGTGAGCGGCGGCTCTGCTGGAATTGGCGCGTCGAACCCTGGTCTCGTCAAGTTCTTCGGCGGCGCTGTCTTTCCCGTAGGACTCATCATGTGAGAAGCGCCAGAACTCGCAACAGCCAGCGGTGGACATGGTCTAAATGAACATCACCTATGCAGGATCGTGCTGCAGGGACAAGAACTTCTTACAAGCAACATGATGGTAAGTGTACGGAGTACTGGCAGATCGGGGCTTACTGAAGAGTGCTATTGTATCAGATCTATCCTATGGCATGCCTCAAAGGTGCAGTGCCATGGTGGGGTTTGCCCTACAACTGGATCATCGGTACGTCCTGTCGATATACTCGGGGCACTTACCTGACAGTGGTACCAATGATGCAGTCACCTTTGGCAATCTATGCGGAAGTCTGTTCTTCGCGTCTGTTCTAACCAAATGTAAGCGCAACCTCGCGACGTGGATGGCCTGAACATGGAACGTTCCTTTAACCTCATGCGGCGCTAGACACTGGCATCATATCGACACCGCCATACAACGAGTATGCGGTAACCTTCGCTATGTACGTGCCTGTTCGGTGCGTCCCGCTCTATCTCCACTAACGGCGCGCATTTCGTAGGCACAAAGCTGCAGAACCAGAATGGCATCAGATCTTCTTGCGCGGCATTGGCTGCAACTGGCTCGTCTGTGTAGCAGTCTGGGTACGTGCAACGCAGATCACCTGCCAGAATTGTGCTGCTCATGCTGCTTCTGGCCACGTAGCAAGCGGCGGGAGCACGCGACACGATCTCAAAGGTCAGTAGCACGATACCCTGACATACTGTATCAACATTCTGACGAACCTTCAGATCGTAGCCATCTGGGTACCTATCATGGTACGTACCAGGCCATACGTAAGTGCATGTGCTCGCCCTTGAAATGATTATTCTTGGCAGATCTTTGTTACCTGTGGATATGATCACGGTAAGTTCATGTCTGTACGCGATATACTCACGAGCAGAGCACTCACACACATTGGCAGTCGTGGCAAACATGTTCTCAGTGCCGCTGGGAATCCTATTCGGGGCAGACGTGAGTTTCTTATCCCGAAGTTATTTGAATCTGATATTCACGCGTGCTGTAGTTAACCGTGGCAGAGTACATCCGCAAGTACGTAGAGGCTTTCACCGTCGTGTTGAGAAGGGCATGAAGGTTGCTAACATCGTGACATGCGTGCAGGTCTCTTATTGCTGCCTACCTCGGCAACATTGTCGGCGCGTTGCTCGTGGGCCTCCCAGCGCTGTATTTCTACGCTCCAGACTACAAGCCCGCGGGTGCGTTGCGCGAGGCGGAGGAGGGCGAGATCTTCAATGGCGAGTCCAGCCCCGGTGTTGCGCGAAGCAGTTCGGACCGAAGCGTCCAGGACAAGCGCGGCACGACCGTGTACGAGGTAGACAGCAAGCGTACGCAGTAGACTTGCAGGGTCACCTGTCAGCGCTAGTCATTTCCGGCTGTATCATTAGTCAAATTCCATATGTACGAAACGTTTGTTTTGGACGCCTACGTGGTCATGATCGTGCTGGCTACTTCAGCCTGTGCCCATCCCACGTCGTGATGCGAACGATCTCGCCGTGCTTTGGAACATAGATGCTGATGTCCTCAGTGGGCATGGGGTACATCTGTTCAGCTGGTGATGATCGTCGAGCTGGCAGCGTATCCAACTCCGTCTATGGAAGATGTATATCCTGTACGACCACGATTCTCCGCAACATCATGCCACATCAGTTCCCAATACGGCCACGCACCTGCTTGATAGTAGCGATGTACATGTCGGAGTTGACCTCATACCAGCGCAGAGCGCTATTGATCCGCTTGGGCACGCCTTTTCATGCCGGCTCATTGCTGGTAATACTTCCTCCGGACACTATGACGTTCGATTCCAGCAGTCTGCAGACGAGGTAGCATATGCCTCCGGAAATAATCCGCTCGTCGACCAATAGCATCTGGCCAACGCTGTTCTGATACAATCCATTGCATTCTTAACTGCAAGTCTTTTCAGTACGTCACATCGAACGAGCTGAAGGGTGCCAACTCACAGGGCAGATAGTTCACTAGAAGGAAAGGTTCTTTCCGACCCTGACGACTCGCGACTCACACGCCGAAACATTGAGTCAAACTCACCTCTCGCGGTGGCCACTTGAGTGATCACAGGCAGCACGTAGCAGCACTCGCTTGCAGTTCATGCCGTGCCGGTGTTGAATAAGGTCGATACTGCTGTTTGCAGAACATGAGGACCTGGAGCGGGGCTCGGCTCTACAGACCGACATAGTCTATTGTCTGGCTCCACTGTTCCCGGCAATTACAGTAACGATCTCCCGGCGCAAGGCGCGGTGTGGAGTCCCGTAGGTATCGTCATGACGGTGCGGCCACCCCAACACGACGTGCCAGCGCGTCGAGATCGAAATCCTCCACATTCGCAGCGGCTGACGCCTCCGCCCGCTTGCGAGCTTGCGCTTCTCTCAGCCGCGTCACCCTCTCGTAAACCTTCAGCTGCGCCATGAACCCCTGGTTAGGCCGGACCACTCTACGTCTCGCTCGGGCGAGATTGAGAGCCTCGTCGAGCGACATGAACCGCGCCTTGATCAGGTATGCAATGGCTACGCTCGCACTGCGACTCATGCCCCACACGCAGTGCACGAGGACGCGCCCGCCACTTGCGAGGCCAGAGTGCACCCACCGGACGGTCGCGTCGAGGTAGTCGAGCAGGTTCGCGTTGTCGACGTCATCTATGGGGACACAGAGGTGGCGGATGGGCTTTGGATAGCGATGCGAGGGCTTGCGGAGGATAGAGGCGACGTGCGTGATGCCGAGACGTTGTATGACTGCAGGCGAAGTTGCGGTGTACATGTCGCTCAGGAATAGGCCTGGAATGATCTCGCTCGCTTGGGGGAGGAAGTCATCCATAGGTGACTTCTGGATACACATCTTGCGCAGCGCGCGGCGATGAAAGTAGTCGTCGTCCACAGTCAGCGATCGGAGCATCGATACAACTGTATCCGCATTAGGGGGTGATCGCCCTGTGCAGGGATGTGCGGGCTGCTCAGAGTACATTAACACTAACTTCGCAAGCAGATGACGTTGTACGGACCGTGTGGTGCGTCTTCAGCGGGAGAATCTCCACAGTTAGATTGGGCATGCTGTATAGCGCTCGAGTTGGTAGGATCGTCGTACGAGGTGCGAGGCGTGGTGAGGGTGAATGCAACGACCGCCCCTGGTTGGAGGTTTGTATACCTTTCCCATTCGGCTAGCCAGATGAGCAGGCCGCCCATCACCATGTGTGTCGGGCCCGGCGATGACACGTCCTCAACGGTACTGGGGCAGGATCGCGAGGCATCGTTAGGATATGGGCCAAGTCGGGACATCCGCCGTCGGGATCGCCTAGGCAGAGCATGGCGCCAGCCTATCATCGATCCGCGAGGTCCTGTACGTGTCAGCCATTGGCGACGCGGAACAGCGGGCCAACTGCTCCTGGACCGAGATGGGAACGCCTAACCGAAGGCCTGCCCGCAGCTGCATGCATCTCGTGCCGCTTTGTTCACGAGGGTTGGCGATATCGGGGCGCTCACCGGTATCCCAAAGGCCAAAGCATGTTGAGAAAATGTGAAGCGGGACCGCGTAATAATACGCAGCTATAAAGCAGGGCCCGGGCGTTCACTGCGGTCGCCAAGGGTCTCTTGCAGGAAGTAGAGAAGAGCTGCAAGCTGCAACGCATACCGCTGCATCGCCTTCGGGAGTGAGATGAAGGTCAGAAAGTCAGTCCCACGCGTGTTCAAGGTGACCAAGTTGCCACATATGATTCCGAGCGGCGCCAGCAGCGATACAACTTGTGGCAAGCTACAATGCTTGCAATTTAAGTTGAACAAGTACGTTGCAGCTTGAGGAGACCGAGACTCGGATATACGGAGGGTGGGCGTATGAGGACAGGGGGCCAGTCAAAGTTAGCCACAGAGCGGCAAAGATCGAGGGGTTAACGTTGTTCAGTTCCGAACGGCACACCGTGCGGATCGGCTCGAGCCTCGGAGTTGCAAGCCGCGGAGTACTTGCACCTCTTCCTCCTCCAGGTCTCCCCATGTACGTACTTTCGCGGCTACCGACTGGCCGACGAATCGACGTCGGTCCGGTGAACGAGCCTCGAATGCTCGTCGTTTGGCCGCGTTTCTCTAGCTTGTCCTCGTTCCGCCCGTCTAGGCCAAACTCTCGATCTCCACCTCCCCTTCCGGACCTCCAATGAAGCGAAAATTTCCCCAGAGACGTCTTGCGCATGGTGGTCACGCCGGCCTGCATTGATTCCGCGACCGCACTATCGATGGACGTTGGCGTGGCCTGCGTCCGATGAACAATGGCGGTCCGTACGCACAGGGCCTCGTGTATCTCAATAACGCCTCGGGACAACGCAAAGGCCGCGATGACGGAAGGACGATCACCAACTGTATCGGGAACAGAGGCGCTATGAGGACCCGCGGTTCATCGTAGGTGCGTATGGGCACAGACGGTTCATTGGCCAAGAGAGCGTGCTAACCCGCAGTCAGTCTGGGACGTATTCTTATTTCGTCCCTGCATTCCTTCGATCGTCGAGGGTGGAGTGGTGAGCACGGGACACGTCTGCAGGTCTCCGGAGTTCATGCGATCCTCTCGGGGCTCTGAAACACGTCCGCGTCGGGTGCGCAATATGTCCAAGATGAGCGGTGAATGAGATCGATAATCCTGGCAAGGCGTAGGATTTGCGACTCCCGCAAGATGGGGCTGTACCAAAGCATCCATGGAACGAACATATAAGGGCCCGTGTCAGGGACTCATATTCGTCAGTCCGCCTCTTCTCCCGTCAGAGTTGCAGCTGCTACCCTCTACCATTTTCAACGACCTAGGACACCTCGTTTGCACTCGCATTATACAGGTGCGGTGATCGCGTTACAACCAGTGCGTGCAATGTTGTCGTTTCCAGCCGTTCTGGCCTCTACCGCAACTGTGTGCGGGCTCTGGGGTCAGCATGATGGTCCGGATCCCCATTCTGATGGTATGCACCAGTGTGAAAACCCTGTGGCAAGGGCGTCCATACTGGTACACACCATGAGAATGGAAGAGTCCGGACCATACTGTGACCCCCGAGAGAAAACTCGACCTTCATGTTGAATTGAGAGTGAATGGAAACACTCACCATTGACACGCGCCACGCCACACCTGCTTGAGTTCTGTCCAGCACTGAGGGTTGTGGTGAAGCCAGCTCTCCGTGGTAGACGACTCTGCTTCTTTGGGGCCAATTTGCGGCGCTCGCGATCCATGAAATCGTAGACGCATAGCCGTAGACGATTATCTCCGGGTGCGCGGGCGATAGCGGGCGAAGCTTGCAGCGAGATGGGTTATTCATTTCGCAGCAATGGCGCCGACTTACTGCGAGTGCTGCGTGCGGTTGTGGTTCGAGTTGGAGACGGTACGTGCGCTGCCAGATCTGTCTGTGGCGCATGGAATAGGCGAACAGACTCAAGGTTTACGGTACACCGCACTAGCAGAACCTGGTACTCGCGTTGTCCATACAAGGCTGCCGACGGCACCATGACAGGCCGTACGTAAAGACGCGCGCCATCCCTTCTCTCCGCGTACTGCGACAACACCGTTCTCTCTTTCCTTCCTTCCTTCATGCTCGCAGCATACGATGTGCGACGCCGCTCATCGTCCTGGCCTGCTTCTCCGCATACAGCTCTTTGATCTGCTCAAGCTGTTGCCGATAATGGCGCTACAGGATCGTCGCCTTCTCGGCATCATACAAGACGCCACAAGGACGTCCGCGGGTCCGCGTTCTTCGACTTCAAGAGGCCCCAAGACTGGAGACTTTGCATGTGGCTTGGTGGGACGCATATAGCTTGGCTTGTAGGGTCAGTCTCTCAATCTCTTGGTACTATCCGAGTTGCAGATAGTCGTAGCTTCGGGCTGCTAGAAATCTGACCGGAAGGTCTCGTGGCTCTACAGAGAGACCATCCCTTCTCGAACCCTCTGCACCCCTGCTCGCAAGACCAGCTCTGTCATGATTTATTCTCCCACTTGCCTTGCTGTTCGAGCGTGTTGGATCGACCTCCAAGCATTACAGCGCGCCGACATGTTACGGACACATGATTCGCCTTCTCGTCTTCGCGCTGCTGTGCTGCGGCAGCCCCCGAGCCTAATGGGTCAGCAGTCCGACCTTGCGTGTGCGCGTGTTCACGCAGCTATCCACAGTATGTATGACGAACACTCGCGTATCGCAAGGCTGCCGTCAGTCTTAGGCCGATCCGTTCGCCGATGGCCACGAAGGTTACTGAAGGTCAGCTGTCCGTCGCTCCGGTTCGCTTGCCAACAACTCTTTGCATTCGACAGAACCGTGCAGTAACGACTTGGCATGTGACAGACAGTGCTCGTAAGATACAAATACAACGGCTTGGATGCCTCGGAGTTCCCAGTACGTAACACCCACCAGCGCCCATAGCAATCAATATCTACACACACAGCTCCCGATGCAATCCTTCCAAAGTTCCATCACGCTGCAGCAACCTTGCCGCTAAGTTCGCGTTCTACGCGAACGATGTCCTGGGTATGAGGATGCTCCCACAGCGCCGCCGCCACCGCAGGCTCGATAGGGGGCAAGGGCTTGCGCGGATTGCCGCCGTAGCCGTAGAGCTTCTCGAGCAGCGCCTTCGTGCCCGAGATCGAGGCCTTGGCAATGGTGAAGTCCGCGCGTGCCACGATGCCCTGCAGCCGTTGGGCTTCGGGGAGAAGCGACGGGTCCTTGAGGGTCGCTTCTGAGAGCTCGTAGAGTCTCTGGATTGTGTACTGTTGCCCGAGACGTCAGAAGGTGCGGCCAAGGACGCGGCAGGTGTATGTCAACTTACGGGTGCAACGTTTGCTAGACCGGTGATTGCTCCATGTGCATTAACATACGTCGATGGCAAGAGGAAGTCAATGAACCCGCCGAGCACCAGGAAAGGCGCGTTCGGGTTCAAGCGGGGGTATTGCGATGCAAAGGAAGGCTCGGAGACCGTCGCGCAAATACGGGTGAGCTTCCCAACATTTCCACATCTGGAAGAAGCAATCGTCGTTACTATACTGCTCCACGAATAGGCAGGCAAACGGACACGCACGTCAATTTGACTCCCGCAAGGTTGGGGCACTCCGCCGCCAGTTCCGTAATAAGGTCCGAGTCCAGGTCAATGCCGCCGCTCGCGCCAGGATCTATGTATGCAACGGGCCCGGGCCGTCAGCTACCTCCGTCCCGCGTCCGCGCGCGCAATACGCTACAAGCCCCGAACAGACCACGCACAGTTATAGATGATGACGGGGATAGGGCTCTTCTCCGAGACCTCTGCCCAGAACGCCTTCAGCGCCTTGCGGTTGCCCGCAATGGCGCCGGCGTAGTATCCGCTGGCGATGACGATCGCGTAGTCCGCGCCCGCCTGTGCTGCCTCATGGCATAGCTCGACGGTCTCGCGCGTTGAACCGGCACCAGTGCCTGCGACGATAGGCGTGCTGGTGAGGCCTGCTCCGTCGAGAGCGTGACGGGCGGCCTTGATGAGCGTCGTGCGCTCTGCGTGCGTGAGGTGGTGTGCCTCGCCCATGGAGCCCGCGAGGAGCGGGCGGACGCCAGCTTTCGCCACGCGCACGACGTGTGCGGTGAAAGATTCAAGGTCTTCAAGAGCACGAATCCATTTCGATGAGTTTCAAGCATCTTTCGAGCCGTGAAGATCGTGCTCACCAAGGTCCTCGCTGTCGGGCAAGAAGAACGTCGGGATGGGGGCGTAGATTCCGGGCGTCAGCGGACGGGAGGCGCTCGACGCTCCGTTGGCGCCGTTGTGCACTCCATTGACACCGTTGGTGTGCGTTCCGTTAACTCCAGCGTGTGCAGCCATGGAAAGAGCCTCAGGAATGGAGATACGAGCGAGTCGGGAAGGGAAAGGAGGGGCAGTCCGGGCAAGGCCCCAGTGCGGCGGAGTGGTATATGAGGCGGAGGTTTTGGTAGAGTAGGACCGGCCCGGACCGCCGGACCGAGCGTTGCACCTGGCCGATCGTTTTGCAGTTGCCCGCGACCGGTCCGAGAAGACTGCTCCGGGAGGGCAGAGGACGCCTCCGCCACTGGGCTCACAAGCAGCGTTAGCGTGCAAACCGGGACTCGGAGGGTATGACAGCGAGGAAATGACTATTCCAAACAGACCGGAACTAGGAGATATTGGTTATCACTGGAGCTAAGACAGGGCTTGTTCGAAACGATACCTCGGCGGAGCTATAGTGCAACAAACATTGTATGTCTTGAGTTGTGGCAAAATAAAAGTGGGAGCATATCGATACAACCCGGGTACTCAAACACATGCCGCTCTCAAATTCTCCTTTGCTGTTCGCTACAAGTCGAACTTGACGACCTGCTCGCCGGCACCCCGCTCGATCTTCAGCAGCCGTTTCGCGACGCATCCATACACCGGCTTCGTGACCGCGCTCCCTCCCAACAAACCTGCGCTCGCGCCGCCCCCGGCCCCGATGGCCGCCGCCTTCTCCGCAAGGGTTTCCTTGAGCGCACGGAGCGTGAGGGCGAACCCGGGCGCGCCGAGCAGGACGAGCAGCATGTGTGCCGTGAGCACTTGCTGGGCGGTCGGCGCGGCGCCCGGTCCGCTCGGCGCCGCCCCGGACAGGGAAGAGAAGCTGGACGCGGACGGAGAGGCGGGCGTGGGTGTGTGGTTGGAGAGTTCCTGCAGATATGCCCTAGGAAGTGTCGGAGCACTGAAGTCAGCATGCGAGCGTCGGTCGCTTTTTATGAGATGGACGAACATCGTTTCCTTGGCGCGGGGAGGTTTGCTCTTGTTGGTGCTCTTCCCGAGCGCGTCGAACGGGTGGCCGGGCATGATAATCTCACCCACTGTAGCCCATATCTTCTCCTGTTTGGGGATATGAGCGATCTGAGTACTCGCAATGTTGATTAACCACAACCCACCACTACGCGTTCGAGTTCCGTAGTCACCTTGACCTTCGGACGGTGTCCACCACTCGAGCTCGATTGGGCAACAGATGTCGAAGAGACAGGTTCAGAGGGACGATCCTGCCTTCTGACCGGCTCCGGCGAGGGAGACCTGGGCTTCTGAGGCGGAGAGGGAGGTGATGGCGCCTTCTGGAGCACGACTGTAGGCTCGACAGAGTCCTCCTCTGCCTCATCATCGTCGAGCACGCTCTCCACCTCGTCTTCTTCGTCTTCCGCGTATTGATCCTGTTCAGAACCTTCTGGTTGAGCATGAGTGCGCGAATCGTGCATGCCCATTTCAAGCAGCGGCGCTTTTTCAATAGCCTTCTGTTTGGTCACGGGGGTTCCGAATGAGGCCGCAGAGACATCGTTGATGTCGATCTCCTCATCCAAGAGGGAGTCGCCTGTAAAGTGCAGAGTGCGCGCAGCCGCACCGGGCGTGTTCCAAAACGTTCCTTCGCGCTCATCGGGAGGAGAGGCCGGTGACTCTGGGGCTTGCGGTTTCGGCTCGCGCTTGACTTTCAACAAGGTGCGAGACTTCTTCTTTGCGAGCTCCTCTTTCTACATATCAGGTCAATACGTACTGATATTGCACCTCAGATTGTGATGGCATACCCGCTGCTTCAGATACTGTATCTGAGATTGGATGTCCTGGATATGACGTTCTTCCTCTTTGATGGCAGATTTCGGAGACAAGGGCGGGTCCGCGGGGTCTGCACCGGGTTGCTTGGCTTAGAGGTTGGATAGCACGTCCTCGCGGGCCAATCAACTTACTTGCTTCAACTGTTCGCTTAGTCGGTGGATGTTTGCTCTGACTTCTTCAAGACGATCCAGCATCTGGACCGCTTGCTCAGAAGCTCGCGGCATAGGGCGAATCGATTGACTACAGTAATCAGACAAAGAAGACACACTTGTCATCTGAGGAGGCTCACTAGCGATCAAGATACTTCAAAGCCGCATTCGCATACACCTCAGGGTCATGTTCGCGCGGCCTCTGTCCATCCGGCCTTGGATGCTTTGCCGATGGCGGTTTCCGAAGCGGTGTGGCTCCCAAGAATTCGACACGCGCTATCTCCACATTCGTCGGTTCTACTTCGGGAATAGGCAGCTGCTGAGGTTGGACCAGAGTAAACAAGCCCATCTCCGCTGGATCGATGTCGCGAATGAGGTCTCCGAGCGGTGTCTCAAGTATTGCGCGGGCGAAAGGGCCAGGTATAGCGCTGCGAGGAGGAGGAGCGGCTGCGGCGCGAATAGACATCGCAATCGCTGAGAGACGGTCGACGTGGTCTGTGAGGGTTGCCATAGTGCTAGACAGAGCGCACTTCCTCTGAGTCGGTGGCGAACGGAAACCAAGGACTCTCCCTGCGCTCGTCGCGATCGAGCACTCGCGTCGCGTTTCGCCTTGCCCTAAACCATATCACGTGACCATACGAACGCGATCGCGCGAGGTCGCGTGGCGGCGTTCGTACCTTTCTCAGTATCATGGCAAGGCCTAGCAGCTGCCAGGAAGTTCCTCGTTCTGAAGTTGTTGAGGTATTCATAGTGCGTCACATATAGCTGCAGTTCTTGAAAAGTGTAGACCACTTATTAGGTTGTTTGTGTGTACTCAGTAACAGGTGTTCAAACTTTAGGCTCACTATACTTCCGACTCAACTGGGCCTTCTTAAGCACCTCAGTAGATTGCCACTCCCCTCGGACCTTGGTCAATGTTAGTTCTGGTATCGCCGGCCGTTCACATTCCTCGGGCCCTATGCGATGAAACACCCATCCTCATTGATCAGCCTCGCCTCGGGCAGTAATGTCAGGTATCCGGTGCTGCTCTAATCCACCTGTGCTCAGAGCCTCAAATTGCTGTGTCAGGAGTTGCACCGGATACCCAAAGGTTCGACGGGATGGATAAGCAGTGCGGTGCTCCAACGTCATGAACTAACCGCCACGTAGGATTACAGAGTACTGGTCTTCTGGGTATCTGCCTCAGTCATGGGGGGGATCTTTGGCGCGGTACCCAGCGCTCTCGCATGCACCGTGCTTGCGTAGGTTCGATGGTGATTTACAGCTACTTCACTCAACGGAAATTGCGCGCTTCTACTCTGAGTAGGTATATAGCGAGTCTGGGGAGGTCTGGGGATTGGCTTTGGAACACTTGCCGTGAAACTTGATAGTTCTCGTACTTCGTGATGCTGATGGGGATGAGGGTGTCTGTTGATGCAACCGCAGCCTGTTCGTACAAAACTTCTATTCTGACCTACGCCTCTGACGAATCCTCCCACCTACTCTCCCTCCAAACACTCTCGTCCCCTGTACACTACAGTCTCGGTCTTGTTCCTGCTTTATTCTCGTAAGACTTCGAGTGCTATTGCGGATCAAGGCGCTTTAATTGTAGCAGTAGACGCTGACGCGCTGCTTCTGAATCTTCAGACGCTCTGCGGCTGCTGAACTGTGCTTGCACCTCGTCTAGATCTTGCGCAGGCCCATCCCTCGCTCCCCTCCACGATTGCTGGGCAGTTCCGCCACCAACACCATGGTTGGCACCGTAGTTCAGCGTAAAGGGGTCTGGGAGCCCCTCCCGCTCATCATCTACGGATACGCTGTGCACCCTCTGTCGCCTGTGAATCGACGAAACACTAGCTCGTCAAGCCGCACGCGCGGGTCCATCTATACCGACGCTTCCGGAGAAGACCACCTCGTCCATCGGGATGTGGTCTCCTTAGAGGTCGGCGACAACGTATACGCGTTCGAGAAGTATACGCCGAGGGACAAGGAGGTCGAGGGCGTATGGTATCGAGGGTGAGTGCTATGCCCATAGCTACACGCTCCCGCAGTCTGACATAGCCCAGATACGTCGTCTGCACCTCGCGACGTCCACAAGTGAATTGGTCCCTATCGTCTGACCCTTCATCTTCCAACGCCAAAGCTACCGCTCGCACAGACGAGCTGCAGCAAGTCTTCATAGGCATCTTTCCTGCTTCCCACATATTCGTCCGTGACGAGGTATCGGATGCCGAAGGCCGCCTCACCGAGCTCTTCAACGCCCTCAACAGCGGCGGTGCTGATGGCCGCACCTCCGAAGAGGTGTTCGCCAGCTGGAAACAGTCCATGCGGGAGATGGATCCCGTACGCGAGGAAGAAGAGGATAACGATGCAGCTACTCGTAAATCCTTCAAGCTCACACCGCCACCAGACCAAGCACCATCCACCAGGGCCCGACTCCCCGTTTACCCTGCCAGCATCCGTTCAGCGTCACCCAGTGAAAGCCAGTTCAATAAGCCCCTTCCTCCACGTCCCACGCTTACTTCCGGCGACGATACCCTCTCCGGCGCCGCACAACCGATCATTGACGAGATAGCCTCCGCTCTTCGCGAATGGCACGCTCTCATGTTTCAATATCTCGCGCAGCGCGACTACCGCCTCTTCCATATCGTCCGCGAATACATTGAGGTGCTCCACCTTGGAAGGCGGCAGCTGCTCTCCCAGACCTTGAGCTCAGAGGAAACCGTCAACCTGCGGCGCGAGTGCGTCGCTCGTCTTGTCTCCGGCAATCTCCTGCAAGGTCTAGACGTGATCGTTCGCCACCCAACATGGGGCGGCCTGGTCAATGTTGACGTAGAGGGCGAGATTGACCCACGCAGCTGGATGAGCGCTGTGCGAATGTACGCTCTGCAGGCCGCCCTCGCGCATATGGATATATCCCCTCCGCCAAACCATCCATACAAGATCCCGCATTACGGTGGCTCGATCGACTACACGGCAGCACCTACGCCCGTTCCACTCTCTGCAACTATTCCGCTCTCTGCCTCAGTGCACTCTGCGTTCCCGGACTTGCCACGGCCCCGCGGACACTCTCGCTTGATTGGGTCTCTGTCGCCATCCTCTCCGACGCCTCAGCGTGCCAAATTCTATCACGTCTTCCTTGACGTGCGTGCCTTCGTCGCCTCCCCTTGCGGCCCAGGGGAGACCGCAGAGCTCTACTTCTCCCTTTATAACAAAGCCGACGCTCGCTTCGTGTCCGAGGACTTCTGCGCCGTCCTTAACCATAATGGCGTCCTCGCGCGAGATCCCTCTGCTCGTATCCGCACGCTTTTCACCGATCTTGTGCAGTCGGATGCCAACGATCCCATCTATCTCGTCTGCAAGATCGTGCGCAATGGTTCGCTGAAGATGGGTAGTAACATGGGGCCCATCTCGGAGTATCAGAGGGGAACTATCATCGGATCGAGCAACTACGGGAACTCACCGTTATCGAGCGATTCTTACTCCCGCAACTCTACGACGTCTGACATGCCGCCGCAGTTCCGTAGGCCTTTTGGGTGCGCGGTTCTGGAACTCACACAACTCAATGCGATGGCCGCTGAGCAAGCCGAGGTGTCTTCTACTAAGGAGCACACGATGCCCATCTACGTGCCAACGAACGAGACGACGTTCGCGATGCTACACCAGGATATCTTGAACCACAACGTGAGGGATTATGAGAAGTCACCGAGGTGCGCATCTAGTCGCCCAGGCATATAGATGGTATGGTCGCTGACGCCTCAGTAGAGCTGAGATGCTTGCCGTCTCCATCAAGATCTTCTATGGAGATGCGGAGACTGTCGTCAGGGAGAACTCTTCTTTGCTGCAAGACACTCCACTGACCCTTCGCCTGGGCTTCCCTGACGTCGTTTTCCCCGGTGATGTGCGCAACGAGCTCTACATCAAGCTGTGGAGTGGCGACTTCTCCGCATCGCAGAGCACCAACACACGTCGTAACGTTGCCAATTTCGCGCGCGGGCAGGTTGGATCCTCGACGGGGAACGTGCAGGTGACGATGGAGGTCAGGGATCGGGATGGGCGGGCCATCGACGGAGTTATTTCCCAGTGCAGTGGCGAACCTGAGACATTGCAGTTCCACTCGATGGTCTTCCAGCGAACAACGCAGCCCCACTTCGGAGAGCTAGTCAAGATCAAGCTCCCGTTGCAGAACGCGCAGCAGTGGCACTTATTCTTCACCTTCCGTCAGCGCAGCTCCCGCGATCGCTCATCGGGGCGCAACAGCGACGCCTCAGAGCGCCCGTTCGCGTTCGCCTACCTCCCACTCTTCCCCGATGGGCGTGCGTTCCTCGAGGATGGCAGTCATACGCTTGTGCTCTACCGAGCTGACCGCCTCAGCCAGATTACCGCCGACATGTACTTGGGCGCTACACCGTGGCTTCCCGCAAACCAGCGCCCGGAGCAGGTTTACGTCCCGCCGGAGTTGACCAAGGTCGCGCCTCCTCTGAGAGACAGTCTCGTCGTCAGGTCCTCGCTGTGTTCGACGAAGTTCACGCAGAACTCGGTGCTCCTGAGCCTGCTCAATTGGGAGCAAGTGACGGACAAGGAACTGTTGTCGACAATTCTGAGCAAGTTCACCTTCGTCGGCGAAGTCGAGATCGTCAAGTTCCTGCGCGACATCTTCGACTCGCTGTTCGCGATCCTTGTCTCGTCAAACAACCAGTCGGGCGAGATGGACCACCTCGTCTTCAACGCGCTCGTCACCGTGCTGGGGATCGTCCAGGACCGGCGTTTCAGCAACTTCCAGCCCGTGTTGGACGTATACATTGAGAAGCACTTCAATTGCGCGTCAGCGGCTTCGCATATGATTCACTCAATGAATCGTCTTCTGCAAGACCCGACCGCGACCGATACCGCCTCGGCGCTCCGTGCGGCTCTGAAGGTTTGGCACTATATCTTCAAGTTCATCGCCAGATCGCGCGAGTTGCAGAAGGCGAAGGAGCTTGCCGTCGGTGGAGGGGCCACTGCGGACCATTTGGAGGCGACGTTCAAGCGCGAGCTACGTGCTCATCTGGCGGAAGTCAACAGGATGATGGCTACAACGTCTCCTCCGTCTATCATCGGTACCCAGACCATTGCCCTCCAGCACTTCACGTCTATCCTGCCCGAGCTGAGCAAGGTGTTCTCGATCGCCGAGCTGGTGCCGATCGCGACGACGTTCGCGAATGCTATCGCGTCTACGAAGGGCAAGATCGTCATCTGGAAGCTCATCATGTATCTCCAGATCGTCAAGGGCTTCCTTTTCGACAACCCGCAGTCGCGTTCGCTACTTGTCGAGGCGGTATGCATCTGGATTAAGCCTCAGTTCGGGCGCTTCGACGAGTACACGCAGACGCAACCGAGCGACACGGAAGCCGCGAAGGACGCTGCGCGTGTCACCTGGCTGGAGAGCATTCGCCTGTCGGTGACTGTTGTCGCGATCATGCTCGACAAACTGCAGCAGTGCTTGGTGGATCCTACGATTGTCTCAGAGCGCAACGCCCTCAGACAGGAGCAGTATAATATTGAATACCTGCTCTCCCTCTTGCCTAGGTGAGTACCATAGCAAAGCACACCCGTTCATCGAGTGAGTAACACGTATCGCAGGCTGCTGGATTCGTATCAAGAGTATCAAAATCCCGCCTCTCTACGAGCGGTGGAACGCAATCGTTCATCTACGACAAAGACCAACAGCTCACCTGTTACATTCCCTGAATCATACCCTTTCTCTCTCGCAACCCAAATGTCAAAGACCAACGGCATGTCGTCCGGGTCTATCGATGTCAAGCCCGAGTTCAACCCTGGTCTGGGCGAAGTCTCCATCGTCATCCTAGTCCTCATCTTGTCTGCCCCTAAGATTCACTTGGTCAACTTCTTGGAGTCTATTCTCGAGATCGAGGGACGCGATCGCCTCGCCTCGCTGCTTTCGCAGTTCTTCAAAGTCGCTGGATCCATCCTGGACAACGAGGCGTACCCGAAGAACTGGCTGAACGTCAATATTCTCGCTCATCGTGTCCTTTTGAAAATGATGGACCCGATCGCAACTATGTTCGAGCGGGAATTTGTCCCTGACGAACTATCCGGGCGTCCGTTCGACCCGCAGTTGTGGAGGGACTGCTTCTGTGTGCTCCTCAAGCTCCTCTCATCTGAGCACTTGGTCATCGAGGAGTTTAGCCCTCAGGTAGGTTGTTCCTCGATCCGTTATGACTCATTGCCGACCTATGAATCAGAAACGACGTGCTGTCTGGCGTCTCGCAGGAGACATCAGAGGTGAAGGCGCAACTCTTTTGTTGCGCTTGTGGAGCGCTCTTGGCTGGCCGGATGAGACTGCGACGGAGGAAGTCGCTTTGGCGAGGTATTCGGTAAGTGTCTTGTTACTACCTGTGGCTCGTTTTCGGTACTGACCTTACTCCAGAACTACCAGGCGGCGCTCAACCCTCTGGTCGGACACATCGTCAACTTGTGTCTCAGCCATCACGATCAGCTGCGGGAGAATGCAGTGCAAATTCTCTACTGCATGATCATTTCGGAGTACCATGTCTCTCAGGGCTTCGAACACATCGAGAACGAGCTGGTCAGCAAGCTGGACGTCTTGTTCATGTCGGACAGCAAGGGCGACGATATATCTCGCACGTTCTTCATCGGTCACCTGCGGCATCTGTTCGAATCGTCAGACGTTGACGAGGAATTGAGAAATCGCGTTATGGACTTCCTCGAGTCCGTTAACGTCTTCCTTCAATTGCTCCTCAGTGTCCGTGCTTTGCCTGAGGGCGAGGAGTTTGCAGACGACCGCGTCATGGCTACAGTACGTATTCTCATACTCTTCTTCCGCTTCAGGTTATAACGCCATTCAATAGCTGCGGTTGATGAATTTCATACGCCGCATCGGACGCGACGAGATCTATATCAAATATGTCCACCAGCTGGTCAACGTGAGCAAACTCGATGTTTATGACTGAGACCCTTCTGACTGTATGTGTCATGACAGATGCACCTGCAATCGCAGAACTACGTAGAGGCTGCATTGACGCTGAAGCTTCACGCCGACCTATACGAATGGGACCTCAATTCTTTCCTGCCGCCCATGGAAGACCTCGGGTTACCTCAACAGTCGCAGTTCCATCGGAAGGAGACGCTGTGCTTATTGATTCTCGACTATCTCGGTGTGTTCTTCTCTATTCTTCGGGATGTGCACGGCTAATGCGGTGGCGATGCAGGGAAGGGGAAGGCATGGGAGACCGCGTATCAGATCTGCAAGGACCTTGAGAACAAGCACGCCGAGATCACCTTCAACTAGTGCGTGCTATTTACCCCTTGTCTGTTGTGCCTTGATACTGAATGTAGTGCCTTAGCACTCGCCTCGCTGAGATCCTGCGTCACCGCGCAGCATTGCTCGAGCACATCATCACCGACCAGCGGTATTACTCTGACTACTTCAGAGTCGCTTTCTACGGCAGCTTCCCAGATGCCATCCGGAACAAGCAGTTCATTGTGCGTTTTACTCGTCCCCCTAACGAAACTATTCGCCCGCTGACTCACTTCTCATAGTACCGTGGCTATGAATGGGAGAAGTTCGGCGCCTTCTGTGAGCGCATGCTCAATAAACACCCCGGAGCGCAGCTCTTGAAGACAATGGGCGACCCTCCCGTCGATATCCGTTTCGGCAGCGACCAATATATCCAGTGCACAGCTGTTACCCCCGAACCTCGTCGTGATATACCCATTTTCACGAACCCCGATGTACCACCTCAAGTCCGCGCGTATTACGAGCACAGGTATGGTGTTTCAGTGCTTCAACCCGAATATGGCCTACGTGCTAACTCCTTACCTTGCAGCGACATCAATCTCTTCAGCTACTCGAGGCCGGTCAACAAGATCGCTCCGGATGGCACTGAGGAAGTCTGGGTTGAGAAGACGTATCTCACCACGGAGCAGTACTTCCCCACTGTCCTTCGACGATCTGACGTCATCGGCGTCCACGTCGTGTCCATTTCGCCGGTAGAGACCGCCCTACTCGAGGTCGAGCAACGGACTCGTGAGCTCGCTGGTCTTAACCAAAAGTACTCCTCGCTTGCCAAGACCGCCCAGCATGTTTCAACAAACGTCCTTGCTATGAGCCTGAATGCTGCGGTTGATGCACCGCTCAACAGCGGCGTCGGCGCATTCCGTCAGGTGTTCTTGTCGGAGGACTACCTCGAGAGGTTCCCGGAGCGAACTGAACAAGTCCAGAAGCTGCGTGAAGCGATTGACGAACAAGTGAGTTGTAGCACTTGCCTCAGTGACTGCGCGATGTTGACCCCTGGGTGAACAGGTGAGGATGATCGACAGTTGTCTGAAGCTCCATGGGCAGCTCTGTCCACCGGAAATGCTTGCCTTCCACGCAACGCTGGAGAAGTTCTTCCGCAAGAACTTCGCGGAGGAGATCCAACGCCTCTCCGTCGACTCCTCGCCTGAACCCCGTGCTCTGGATGCCATTCCCACGTCCGCCCGGCTTCCCCCTACGGCAGCGATGCCGTCGCCGAACTATGCGAACCTGTACGTGTATTTCCGCGCCCTTGACGTGCTCGAGCTCGTATCTCTAACGTCGCCTCCTAAATAGCCGACAGCCACTGAACGTTGGTCCGATTCATGTCGGTGGGATGACGCCCTCCGCGTCCACTTCGCCTTTGTCGCCGCGCTCGCAGGAGAACGGTGCAATTGGTGATGCCCCTTGGATGAAACAGACTCCTCTACAGCGCCACCTCGCGCATCTTGCCAGACACGGCTTCAATGGAGTTTCGTCAGGCCCTGGCGACAACGGGGGCAGCGACTCGTTATCTGAAGAGTCGCCGCGCAACTCAATGGTTACCGTTGGTAACGGCGGGCACGCCCAAAACCTGTCCGGCGCTGCCTCCGTCACGGCTTCCACCCTGAACAGCATCAATTCCATCAAAGGGCGCTTCTCCAAGTTCGGGAGCCTCAGCTTCGGCCGGAGGGACGGTTGATTTGTCAAAGGTGCTGCGTACGATGAGAGCGCACATGCTTCTCCGATGTTTCGGTTTCGTTTGGAATTCCCATCGTCTCTCCTTTCTCGTGCTCGTTATCTACTAACGTATACCATCGTTTGCTTTCTCGGCGGACCATTTGCTGCTGCATGTATCTGGATCTTTGTTGTCTAATGTTGTACAGTGTAGCCATCCGTAATACCCATTGCTCTCCGAGTCTACTAACAGCCACTGCTCGGCCGTCCGCAATAGTCTGCAATATGAGCATATGTGGGCTAGAAGATCCTTGGGCGGTCCAGATGCGGCGTCAAACTGCGGGGAAGGGATCTCGATTCGGTCATAATAATGGTCTGCGGGGGACCCCAACGTTAATCGACGTCCGCGGTTCGTCGAACTTTCTGCGCACGCGCCCGTGGCGATAAACCATTGCTGGAAAAACACTTTTCGCATTAATAGCATGGTACAAGCCCGCAATGTAGCGGACGACAACAGCTGTACATACGGTATATGGCGGGTCAAAGACTAAGCGATCATAAATAACGGGCATCGGGGGCGCTCCTAGTACGTCAAAGGTATAATGATAGCCAGGCAACCAGGAGTGAGTGCTGCTCATGATGGGGAGGGGTCGAAGGCGAAGGGAAGACCGGAGATCTAAGGCTACATGTACAGACCAAAAATTGCGTGTTGTCGAGGAAGGGTAGAATATGCAAGACAGACGAGAGTTATCGGGGAGAGGGGAGGGAAGGAAGTATGGCGATCCGTGTATGGGGGACTTCCGGTAGCTTTACATGTACGCATGCGAGTCGTGCAGCTCAGAGGCTGGGGATATCTTCACGCCGTGGTCGCGCAGGCCATGGTAGTCGACCGAGTCGTAAGCACTGGGGCCTAGCGAGTAGACACCCGCGGTCCCGTACGCATCGTGCTCCATCAACGAGTGCTGGTACAGCGAGTGTGGGGGCTCGAGGTACTGCTCGGTAGCGGAGGGGTATTGGAGGGCCATGGACGAGCCCGCCGACAGGTTGGGAGAGTCCGTGGGGGTCGGGATGAGGGGTGACGGCGTGGGGGTGGCAGAGTGCGAGGGGAGGAGCACGTCGTAGGTGCCCGCTGAGGACATCGCCGTTGCGGTGACGTACGAGTTGTCGAGCCCGTCCAACGTCCCGGGCATGTAGTGGGGCCGGTGATAGGTAGGCGGGTGGAAGGAGAAGTACGA
Source organism: Cubamyces lactineus (assembly GCA_022376465.1). Taxonomy (NCBI): domain Eukaryota; kingdom Fungi; phylum Basidiomycota; class Agaricomycetes; order Polyporales; family Polyporaceae; genus Cubamyces; species Cubamyces lactineus. Next base: position 1,047,949 of record JACDTU010000007.1, on the reverse strand, counting down.
CTGCTCTGCCGGGGGCGTGGACGAGGCGTGCTCCGGCTGCGGCGAGGAGGATGCAGAGTAGGGGGTAGCGTTGGAGGACTGCGACATGTTGGGCGACATTGTCATGGGCGTGGACGACCCTTCGGGTGAGCTCGCCTCGCTGTCCTGCTTCTTCGCAGCAGGGTACAGAGTCTAAAAGCAACGTAAGCAGCTGATCACCAGGGAGAGGAAGCAACGGCGAGGCGGAACTTACGTATTTCGAAATAATCTTATCGAGTGCCTGGGGCAACACCGCCCAGTCAAACACCTTCACGTCCTTCTCGATGTTCCGAGGCTTCGGCGCGGGGAAGTCCATGATCTTCTGGAAGAACTCCTCCGTGCCAACCTTGTTCTTGGACACGGTCTTGGGCCGGAAACCCTCGAGGTTTCGACGGATCCGGTTCTTCTCCTCGATGTTGAAGATGTCGCCCACGAGGCACTCGAGCAGGAAGATGATGTCGACCGACGTGATACAGCATTTCGAGACGGGGGCATCGCCAGGACCGGTGGCATCAACGGGCCGATAGATGCACGAGACGACGGTGTCGCCATCGGTGTACTCCGAGGGCTTGATAGCCTCGCAGGACACCCGCAAGGTGCAGCCTTCCTGTACACGGGAGAAGCGGACCAGACGACGACCGATGCGCTTCTCGTCAGAGTCCCAGTCTCGGAGCTCAGCCACGGTGTCCAGAGGGGTCTCGATCTGAAGGACGGCCCTGTACGCGTTGTCGGCATCATCGTCATCAGAGCCAGACCGTCGCGCGCGGATGAGCGACTGTTTCTTGAGCTGGCCACGCGCGGACTGCGCGTCCTTGGAGGTCATCGTGGCGTTGAGTGCCCGTGCGCGAGCCGTGCCGCTACCTGGCGTGGGGCGCGTGGACTTGCGCGTAACAGGCGGGAGTGGCGAGCCCGAGGGCCTAGCGTCCGGTGTGTTCGGAACTGATGAGCCACGCGCGAACCCAAAGTCGTCGGCGGCCTCCCCCTTGCAAAGCAACAGCGGGGATGGGGCGACGCCTATTCGGGTATCAGTCAGTGATGGCGCAGCGACGGAGCGACGACAAATACGTACGTCGGTTAGAGTACGTGAATTTGCCGAAAGTGACCGAGTCGAGCGTTTCGTTCGAGCCGTTGAGGGCCTGCACCGTGAGCGGGACTGTGGCGGATGGTGAGGACGTCCCGGGCAACGCAGTCTCGAGCTCCGGAATGACCGCCTCCAGCTCCCACTCACCGTACCGACGGTCCTGAGACTGCCGTACGGTGGTGCTGAGTGCGCGGTGGCCGACGACAATCCGTAGGAATGTCGTCTCGGTGCTGACGAGGTTGAAGTGGACATTGACGACGATGGATGCGCCCGCAGGGCCCTCCGTAGGGCTGTAGCCGTATACGCGGAACATTTGGCCTGGCGATACGATGCAGCCTGGCCTTCTTAAAGGTCCAGCAGCGTCATAGGAAGCTAGGGCACGACGGAAGAATATGAGCCGCTACTCGGATAGAGTCTGGAACAAGGAAGCGGGCACACCAGACACGATTGGGGACTTTCCGTGCATCCCGGCGGAATGTTGGCTAACGTGCTGCCCCCCGGAAAGAATGGAAGGAGGGCGGTTGTAGGAGCAAGAGGGCGCGTTATAGAGCATGTGTGGCGGGTGCTGGGATGACGAAAGGGCAGAAAGCATCTTGATGTTCTTCTAAAGAAGCTGGGGGATGTTTGGCGCGTCGAACAAGGTTGCAAGAATGTTTGGTACAACAGATGAAAGCTTGATTGAAGCAATGAGAGTGGGATCGGGGACGTCGTCGCAGGCGTGTCGGGCAAGTGAGGCACGCAAGCGCGCGGGGCGTGATGAGTGGCGGGGAGGGGAGGGTGTCAAGAACTGACGGAGTCAAATAAGGCGCGACGGACAAAAGGTCGGAGCTCCTGATATACGAAAGAGGAAAGGCGGGGAGGAAGGAGGGGGGCCTGGAGGGGAAGGTTGGAAATGGGGAGATGATGTATTGTTGGCGGGCGGCATGCTAAGCTGAAGGGCGAGATGATGGCTGAGCGGCCGCGGTGCAAAGCCGGAGACGCGATCGACGATCGAACAGCAGCTTGAGCCGTTGCGTGGCCCCATTTGGCACATCACTCAAGGCACCCAAAACACGCTGAAAACCTGCTGGAAAAGAAAAATGCCGCTTACCGCTCGTCGCCGAATATCAGCGTCTCTCGGAAGTATTTCATCCTGCTAAACTGTTTCCTGCACGACTGCCCATCAGCGAGCCTCCAGCGATTGCAACACTCACCTGCGCCTCCGCGTGATTTTTTGAGGATTTTTGGGAGAGCCTTACTGGGGCTGGAGAGGCAGAGAGCCTCAAGGCTCATGGGCCGCGGACGGCGTCGAGGGCGTGGACCCCGTTCCTACTCGAGCGGGCGCTGATTGGCCGAGAGGGATCAGCAGAAGTCAGCAGAACGCAACGTGGCGAGATCGAGATCGCAGACAAGGTCCGAGCACGTGGATGGCATTGTTGCCGCCCAGCGCTCATCGCCACCGGCTCAGTGGTGGCGCACGACGCTCTGTCCGCGGTCGGAGGGACGAAGTGCTGGGAGCCCTGCCCTCCCTTGCGCTATGCTGTTTTCCCGAGTGCGACGGCGACGTCCAACATCGCGTCTTGTTATCTTTGGCAGTGATTTTGACGCAACAGCGCTTTGGCGGAGTCGCATCTGTTGGCGCCATCACCGTATGATTGCCTACGGGCCACCGGACGCCATCCTGTGTCGTCCCAGTCGTCGCCTTTCCTCCTGGCTGCAGCTGGGCATTGGGCAATCACAGGAGCCTCAAGCGCAGCCCACGCGACGGACGGCCCGTGCCTTCCGTCCGTGGCTCTGCATCTCAAAACGCACACCGCCCGTGCCCACCATGGCGCCCGGCGGTTACTGCGCCTCCGCCGATCTCAGTTCAGGAGCATGGTCGATTGGGTAATCGTTGCGGCCTCGTCACGGTACTGCAGCCGCGCATGTGCAAACATGTAGTACATTGGAGCGGGTGGAGGTACAGGGCGAGGGAGAGGGGAAGGGGCACTCGACAATACCTCGTATCGATCGCGCCCCTAAGCCATACAGACGGCTCGATGATATCGTCCGTCTAGACCCCAGAATGCCATGATACGACGCACCGGATTGTACCCGATGGCCGTCGATGGCGGACGGGCATCCAGAAGAGATGGCTATCGCTCGACGCTATTTGCACGTAACATGGTGCACGCCCCATGCAGACGGTTGGTCCATCGTCGGTTCTCTCCGCACGCGGACCACAGGCGGCGTGTGGGCCTCGGCAGAAAGCACACGCCCGCAGACCGTACACGGCTCCGTGAATAGATTTTCATACGCACTCAACAGGCTCTGTACGGCCGTCAGCACAGGAAACAACGACGATCTGACCGCTAGATTGGATACACGGCCCGTCGGAACGTGACCTACCGTAATGGCCTGCAACGATGCCCACGGCTCAGCCTGGAGGACCTTCGCCAGCTGCTGGGATAGCTGCTGGAAAACCGTGTAATCGGACTGCGAATGGTGGGGTTTCTGGAATGCGGGATGCCGTTCAGAAGCCTGTCAAGACGCATATAGCCACCAACCGTACCTGTTCGCGCGGCCCAAATGCGGTGGCGCTTTCTACCACGAGAGCCTCTTGTTCGGTTGTGGACTGATCCAATGTCATGTACACCACCACCACGTCGGGGATGAGGAAACGTAACACGACTGGACAATGTAGCGCGCGGCCTTTCTTTGGCGCGACTACGTGCAGCTTGTATGGGCTCGACTTGTTGTGTGCCTTGATGTATGCAGCCAAGCCGTCCAAACGGACAGGCGGCGAACTATGGTCTCCACGCGGAAGGAATGAGCTGCTCCTGGACTCCGTCGCGCGGTAAGGTTGCGGGGATTCGGGTGATGGGGGTCGTCTGGGCACGAAGATGCACCGCAAGGAGTGGCACTAAGTTGCTCGCTGCTAAGTGGTACGTTCAGATGCGTGGAAGACATGCCTTCGTTTCAGGTTGTCCCTGCGGATGTCAAACCCCAGAAGCTTGGGCTCTGCAGCTTCGCTCTTCCGGGCGGCCTTCAACGCCTCCTGCACCTTGTCGGAACGTATGGCCTCCGTGATGTCCTTGATTTCTTGGAACTCATGGCGAAGTAGTGACGCCTGGGGGAGCGTATGCACACCGGTATTAGGTGGCCGGAGCAGTAAGGCTGGGATGTGCCGTAAGGCTTGCAGGCGATTGTTCAAATCAGAGAGGGTTTGTATATGGTTTCGGAGCGTCTGAAGGTCAGATAGCGGCGAAGCAGAGGTTGTCGTCGCGGGATCGGTCGATGCAGGCAAGGGCAATGGTGGCGGCGGCATCGCCGCTGAAGCAGAGGCATCGGCTGAGGGCGTCGGCGTCGGGTTCGACGCGTTGCTCATCGTGGTCGACATCGTGCACGCGTGTAAACGTGCTAGACGCCGGTCAGCCACCCATCCGCACCAAATCGTCAGGTACATCGCCGATCCGAGATCGGGGATAAGCGCCTGTCGATTGGGTGTTTCCCCGACGTTTGCCCTTGAATATTTAGGACTCTTCGGGCGGGAAGAGCTCGGGCCTCGAGGCTCGCAGCGCGACGGCGTTCCGGCCGTGAAAGGTACTGTGAGTGCGTGCTACGGACTTGACTTGATCAGTACTGATTCAGGGTCCTATGGGACTAGGATCGACCTGGCATGGAGCGGGAGCCCCGTTCAGAGCCCTCGGACCGAGCCTGGCGACGAGCATCAGGTGCTGGTGGTCGTACGTACTGCATTCAATAACCGAGTTCGTACGGGCGGCGGTTATCCGCAGTAAGCATCTGGGCTTCATAGGTAGCATTGAGTTGAAGTGTGCGCTGCACTCATCTAGTTAGCCAGGCGCTTCCACCGACGAATTCGCGACCCACATGCATGCCGCCGCCCCATCGAGCAGCAGACCTGATACGTAGCGGTGGCACCCACAGGTCGCCGGCTTGCCCGTGGGTCTAGAAGGACAGGCGGCTCGGTCAGCAATGACGACACCACATGCAGGGAAGGCCGCGCCCGTGGGCAATGCCGCCACTTCCAACGACGTTTCCTGTCGATCAGTGTCGTGCGCGCCAGGTACTACGCCGATGAATGAAAATACAGGGTCCATTCGCACCGCTTCTAGCCAGTGGCCTAGTATTCCCTGCAAGGCGCACAGATATTCGCAACCCACAATTTGACATGCGGAGATGCTGATCCATGATGGACCTTAGTCCGAACAAACGGTAGCTTCGTGAAGTTGGGGCGGATAACGATGGCACTCGACGGCTGTCATGTACAAAGTTCCCCTCCCATATGCACGCACCAAGAATCGATGCAACTTTCCAGGATATCCCATTGCAGCCGAACGTTATGAACCATTTAGTCTCTAAAATCTCTCATTCTGGAAGCATGCAAGACGATACAAAGTTATCATCGCCGATTCATCGGACCCGACCGTTGTCAACCTTCATTGAAGGCCCACCATGCTACAGCACCAACTCGACATCTCGTGAACGGTAGACACGGACACCATGTAGGTTGAACTTTGACTGTGTGACCTTCAATTGCTAGCGCATTACGACGGGCTAAAGTTGAACCTTGCTGCGGTTATCACCTTATGCTGAGTTCGTGAATCCCAGAGTAAAGTTCAAACCGCGAAGATACCTCTGCCGTACGCGTGTGCAGAGAGCGTCCGGAAGCCGGATCCTCTCACTGGCAAGCTGCAGCAGCCCAATGCCGAGAGCTCTTGCAGGCTCTTGCTTGCGCCCGCATCTCCGCATCTTTCACCCGCCCACCAGACGATGATCCGCCGTGTCGGGATCGGGCTTCAAAATGGCATTGATATCGGATATCGGGTAGCGTCTAGGCCGCCGCCCGATGGCGCGTTTTGCAGGGGAGGGGGTGCTTACTTTCCAGCCCACGTGCCACGCGAAATGGCACAGTTCGCCAAGGCAAAGTCTGACTGCGCACCGCAAACCACTCGCGCTCGCAGACCGCCCAAAAGTGTGCACATGTACAACCCCGGTGCGCTCAGGAAGAAGCGCGGTATCAGCGACTGCGGCGCGTTTGTATGGATCGCGTGTGTATATGGGCCATTCAAGCACGACGCATCACCCAGGCTAGCGCTCGCTGCTCAAACGCCTCGCGCAGCTTTGATGCGACCCACTGGTTGACTGCGCCCGAGGAGGCCGGAAGCGCGCGTCGCAGGTTCCCCCTCCCAGCTTGCCGCGACGACGACCTCTCGCCTCAAACGTGCCAGAGATCCATCAGTGACGTCGACTGAACATATCAGCGTCGTCCAATTGCAACGTCCTCGACGCGTTCTCGGGCGCTCTACGCCCCCTCGCGTGCTCTCTCCTGGCGGGGCAGTGATTTTGGTGATGGGTGGCGGCTCCCTCGGGGGGCGATCCGGTGGCCGGCTGAGCTCTGTTAGGCCAGCAGCCTGCCCGGCGCCAGCCCCAGTGCCTCCTCGATCCTCGATCACTCCGTCGAGGTCGGAGGGGCTGCGATGCCGCCACTCCGCCCATCAGCGCGACTCCGAGGACTCGAAGCGGCGGCGATGCGGCGATTGTCGCCAGGACGGATAGGCATACGCGTGTGTGTCCTATTTGAATTTCGCGCTGCTCCGCCGGCGCCCCTGAGGTGGAAATGGCGTGGTCGACATGGTGCGAGCGCTGTTGTACCTTGCACGGTCAGGTTTAGTCAAGAAGTCAGCCTAACGAGGCTGACGAGTAATCCATCATGTGCTGCACATTGACCCCTGACCCATCTCATGACTCGCTGCCGGACCTGCTGGTCGCTAAGCCGGGACGCTCAAGAGGTACGGGCGTAGCGAACTCGGGACACAGAAGAGGACGACGAGCAACGATGCAGCTGCATTACTTGCTGTACGGCCCCTTGAGTGGTTACAGGTCGGTGCTCATGATCCACGCACCGCATTGACGATAGGAATGAATCGACAGGACGTACGCAAGGGCAATCAAGATGGTCGCGAATTAGGAACGCAGCGAAGGCTTCTCAACGACTTCTTCTCACCCACACGCAAATCCATGGAAAGCGATGCGCCTCTCCTGAACGCGGTGAGCGGTGAGACACGGATCCGTTTAAACCGCAGGATGGGGCACATACCGGCGGGACACAGCTTGGCCTCGTGCGCGAAGACATAGCGTCCGAGCGGCGAATTTTCATAATACCGTCCAACTGTGAGACATACAGTGAGTGGCCGTCAGTGCTCGCTCCCACGCAGTGTACACAACGGGTATATGACGGCAATCGACGAGGACAAACCTGATGAGCCTACCTAGGACTGAACGCCCAGCCCGAGCAGCCCGCACCATCCAGAGGTGCCGCCCGTGCTATATCGTCCGACGAGGACGTATACGCTCAGCTCTCCCCGTAGGCAAAAGACGCGTATGGCGCTCATTCGACGCAGAAGACCGATGAGCGCGGCCACCTCGGCACTCGCGTTCGTCGGAACGTTCACTGTGGTCGGGAGGCCAGTCTTTGTGGACATCTTCACTTCCTATACATGCACGGGCTTTGAGTCACGACGAGTCCACGACACTCAATGTGGACGTACTTACCTTGAGACCTACATTCTCAGCGATCCTGCCTCGCAGCGCGAGCGACTGGAGGACCTCGAGCTCGTGGCCGTTGTCGTATTCACCTTCGCCTAGCCAAAACGAGATATCGCCGTACTCGTCGGCTTCGCTCGTATGCCCTGCTAGTATGCTACCGCAGGCAAGCGCGGCAGCAGCAGCGTTCGCGCAGACAGTGAGTTGTCTGAGGTAGTCTTGGATTGAAGGTGGTACAGATTGCGGGGCGAGATTGCGAGGTAGTATCGCAAACGGCTTGCCAAGTCCTGGGTCCAGAGTCCTATCTGGGTCAAACACCGTGAAGACAGTCTCCAGGATGGCGGCCAAGGTGGTATCAGTGCTAGTAGTACGTGTACCCTCCACTGGAACTGATCCGTCAATTAGAACTTGCACTGAACCTCCGTCCGGCTTGGTCACAACAACAGGCGTGGCGGCAAGCTCGGACATGGTGCGTTGGTTGATTAGTCGAGTGTGTCGGCGGGTTCTGCAGCACTGAATGCGGTGGCGAAGAATGTGTGGTAGAGTTTCACGTTGGGATACCTTCACTCACTGGGCCGGGCTTGGGCTACCGGTATGCAGCGCTCAAGTGTGGAGCGGGGTGCATTTCCGCATTAGGCAGGTCTGTACGTTCACATACAGGCGCCGCTCGCATTTCCCCCTGCCACTTGGGCGATCGGTAGCACAACTTGCCCTTGGGAGCCTCTGGCGAGATCTGAAGTACTGCTAGTCAGCGCCATTGATTCTGCTCGGCCGGAGCTAAGAATCGAAGCTTCGCCCCAAATGCATCCTCGTAGAACCTTGCTGTACTCACCACTCAGCAACTCCGCTGACTTGTGACCTAGTATGTTTACATTGTACAGTCTCATCTAGCCTGATGTGATAAAGCTACCATCTTTACCAATCGTCGCACATAACACTGTGGGAGTAGTGATAAGTTATGCAAGGGAATGAGGCAGGGAAGACCTGGGGCCTGGCTTAGTCCGAGTCGGAAAACGAGCGGCGTCTCAAGCAAATTCTTCATTTGGACCTCCCCATAGTTTGGCGCAGTGCTGCGCTATGGCACGGCGACCTTTGGTCCCGGTGGACGTCGTATGACTGCGTGCCGACGGCCTTGTACAGATAAGCAGTGACCCTGGCACAATCGCCAAACTTCCGGAGTGCTGAATTGTTAGTCGGCTCATGGGGCGGACAGCACCATTTCTGTCCACGGCGAATACCCACATCAGTGGCGAAGGTGCGTACAGGTGTGATACGGGCTGTTGGTCCTCCAGCATTTGGCAGCGAAGCCGACGGAGTTCTACAATACTCGACGACCTCGACCCGGCCCAAGGGAGACTGCGAGGAATGCGGTACTGTCAGCTGCAAAGGATGTCCGTACATCGCAGACTGCAATTCGCTTGCCGCGCGATATTGCTCGCACTGACTTCACTTGAGCAGCGCAACGTAAAGTGTTGAGGCAACACCTGTTTACTTACGTCCTCGGGGTGCACACGTAATCGCAGCGCCCACAGTCTACTTATTCGCTTCCGCTGTAACAACGAGTGGTCCAGAGTTGTGCCGTCGCGGAAATGCACTCTCGAGCGGAATAACGTCTTGAAATCTGTCTGGATCTGTGCAGCGTTGTAGGGCCGCGCCAGCTCCATAACACGAGGCCTACAAGGTCCGACAAGAGTTTTCGCAGAGGCTTCCTCGAGCCTCTCGACTAAGGCTAGAACCACGAACGAGTAGAGACTGATCGGTCGCTGCCACAGATGGCAGGGTCGACGTTGTCGCCGCAGGTCATTCGATTGCTGATCATCGTTCCACACGAGGCCGAGGCGGGAGCAGTGCGAGTCATGGGCTACATCGATTGAGATATGGCGTATGGGACCTGAATTATTATCTACGGACAGAAGTATCAGGGCCCACCCTGACGGCGTAGCCGACTAGAATGAGAATAGTGAAATCGCACCAGATGGTGCGGTGCATGGAATCCCACTCATGCGACACGTGTATCCCAATCAGCGAACCAGTCCACGGAGGGGGAGAGGTTTGCGCGCCTCGGCTCAACTTGGTCCCGAAGGAATTCGACGTAGTCAACGAGGAACTTGACTTGCTCGTAGGTCTCGATGGCCTTCGGGCTGCGCCGCCTTCGCACCACAGCGATGAGCCTCTCCACCAAGCGCATCGTCTTTTGGTCGATCAACGTGGCCTCCTGATCTTGAGCATGATCACTCGTGGCTGCTGAGTTCCTCATCGAGACGTCGGAGTCTTCGGTATCCAGCCATCCACAGAGACCGAGCTTCAGCATCCAACAGCAGGCGATAATGCCCGCGCGCCCCACCCCGCCTCGGCAGTGCACGAGAATGGCAGAGCCCCTCAGCGTATAGGTATCGATCAACTTCGAGAGATGCGAATCCAGCATGGCTGGGTCGTTCGGCGGGAGCCCCTCAGGTATCGGTATTCTGTGCACCGATAAGACTCTGCGCGCGCGGAGATGCAAACGGACGCTTACCGTAAGACATCGATACCCAACTCGCCGGCGATTTGCACATACTCTGCCCATGTCACACCGAGCGACTGCAACTCGTTATCGTCGAGGCAACTGGATCACCACGGTGAGCATAGGTTATTAGGCGGCAGGACATGGAACCGACCAGACTACGCAAGCCACACCAACGTTCTGGATACGAGTTAGGTCTGACCTCAAGTCTCTGCAGACTGTACTGCGTCCTCTGACAGGACCATCGAGTCTGACTGATAATAGTTAGATCGATATAGTCTACGAGGACAGGCGTTACATACCTTTCTTGCCAGGACACGACGACATGTACATGTTCCCCAGCTGGCTAGCAGTGTGCATTGATGGTATCTGGGGTACTTCCGGTATCAACAGAGTCTGTGCGGTAAATGTCGAAGCAACAATCTGTTGGGTATTATATGTTCTTGAGGGTATCAAGTCGATGTCTTGTAACCTATGGTGCATGAGATGGCGAGTAATCAACACAACGGTGACGCTCACCCTGACGATGGTATATCGATATCTAGTCTCGGAACGACAGGCGAGGATACATTACGCGGAGCTGCCGGTCTTTTGTTGTGTTCATCAGGCACTGCGCACACCATTCCGCTCGGGGCTGCAAAGGAAGCCGGTCTCGGCCGCTTCCCAGTAGCAGACCGAGTTGGCTCTGCGTTCCCTATGAACGCGCGTCTGACGGTTGGATGTACCCAGAACAGACCAGGGAGCTTCAGCGACTTCACAATAGATTGAGCAGACGATGGTCGGGGTGGGGGGCATGGTGGTAGTACAGGTAGGACAACAGGTGGCGGCGCGGTGGTTGACGCTACTTTCTGGGCCTCTGTTGCGCCATACCGTGGGAGCATACGATCGAGCAGATAAGAGCGAGGGAGCTTGAACACAACAGGGTAGTCATTTGTGCAGCGTTCCAAGTGAGAAGATATGATGGGCAGCAATTCGGAGGGTATGATAGTAGAGATACTAATGAGAGATGAGCTATGGGAAGGAGCGGCAGGTGCCACAGTTGTACTCACACAATAGGATGCGTCTCAGACGTTTGCCAATGTGGTTGCGGCTCTGGCTGAGAAAACCGCGAGCTCACTCGAGAATTCATCATAGGCGATGTAATAGCAGCTGTAATCTCTTCACGCAGGGTCATCCCAGGAGAACTTCCCGATGTCATCTTGGAATAGTCTTGTCGCGTTGTTTCCTCGGATTCCTCACAACCGCTAGGCCACCAAGCTCGTTGCTCGGCACAGCGTGATTGGTGAGCTTGCATATCCTTATAATGATCAGGCATTTGAACCGAGTATGGCGTGTATACCAAAGGGGATCCTGCGAGATTGGTACGCTCGGAACACGGTCTGATGGACGTGCCAAAGTGAAAGTATCAAGACATACCATTCGGCCCGAACTTGAGGCGGTTATACTCGCTCGTATGGTGTTGCGAAGCTAATTTCCCGAGCTTGAAATATGACGTTGTAGCGTTCCGTACGTGTCCAGAGTGCTGTAATCCGTACCTGTTCGATGAGTGGGTCCTCATTTTCCGAGTGATTCATACGCGACTCCAACGGCGTGTCACGCGTTGCCAAGTCCGGAAGAGGTTCGGACGCGACGCGAGAAATCCTGTGGGCCTTGGAAGGCTTAGTATGAGGGTCATGAGCGATGGTGGACATTGTGCAGCGCGTGCTGCATGCGTGGAAGGAGTGGAAGTGCTTGGTTAGCCGTACTGGTTGAGATTTTGGACTGCCGCATCTGCACGAGTGGCGGAGGAGTTGTTGATTGATAGGAACAAGGAAGCGATCATTGTGGAGATTCTTACGTGCACCTGTCACTTTCCATCTATTCTTCCTTTCGGGGCTGTTCAGGCTCTAGTAAGCTCTAGTAATCGGAGTTCCAACATCATTCATAGGCTCCGAATCGCTTACTCGCTGTGACCGACGGGCGTTCTCGTCGTTGCCTTCTTCCTCGTCGTCGTCGCCGCCGCTGCCGACGTTCCCCTCACGCTCCTTCCCCCTTCAGCTTCCCGCCGTGCTCCACGCTGCCTGTCTCTCCTTTTTAACACCTCTAGAGCATGTCTGCTCACCCCCGAGCCAAGTATGATCCTACCGACGTCCCGATCCCAACTTCAAGAGCTTTGAATCCTTCGGCGACCACAGTCCGCCGTGCGAAGACACTAACTCGTCCCGAGCGAAGCGTTGCGCCCGTCCCGCTCATAACGCCGCAGGCTGCGCCATTGCCAGGCAAACCGAGTGCGCCTGTCTCAGACGGTCCTCCTCTTGACGCATGGAGGATATTCTCCCGAGTCGTGTCCTTTTGGGCGCCCGACTTCTTGCTTGAATCTGTTGGCGGGCTCCAGGACAAGCAAAAGCGTCAGGCATGGCGGGAGAAGATCGCACTATGTTTCATTATCATCGTCCTTTGTGGCATCGTCGGTTTCCTCACCGTCGGCTTTCAGAAGGTGCTCTGTCCGGACACGCTGCAGTATGTAGGCAGGTTCGCATCGAAGGGCTCCACGCCGGGGGTCCTTGGTGTGCAGGGTTGGCAGATGAATATCACCAAGTATCCATCGGCCCCCGGGCTCAACATCACGCAACTCCTCCAATCTCCAGGGACGGACATCACGACCTTCTTCCAACGCGACGCTAGCCAATATCCAGCCTGCAATGGTCTCAACTTCCGCGCAGCTGCAGAGGCTCCTTGTCCGATAGCCTCCAAGTGTCCTCTTGGCAAGCTCGACACCCCCACGCTGCAGTCTCTAGGTTTCGTCAACACCAGCTTGATTGTCGGCTACGATTGGGATCAGGTTGCCGCGTTGCCCAACTACTTCGTTCTGGACGGTGCCGTACTCAACATGAACTCGTACATGGAACTCCACCCTAACCCCATCCCCTCCGACAACCTCGATGCTGCCATTCGCACCATTCTGCAGAAGACGCCGGGTGACAGCGGCCGGGACGGCACTCGTCTTTTCTACTACCGCTCCGACATTCGCAAGGCAGTCCCATGCCTTGTGCAGCGCTACTACGCAGGGAATATCGACAAGATTACTCCGGGCTGTGTAATCTCCCAGCTTGTCCTATATGCTGGGTTGATCGTCGTTCTAAGTCTGGTCCTTGTTCGGTTCTTCATGGCCTGTATTTTCAACTGGTTCATGTCTTCGCGGCTGGCTGGTCCCCCTGACAATTCCTCTCTGAACCGCCCCGCTATCAGCCCTGCAGTGATGCCAGAAGGTGCCAACATTTCTATCGACAATCTGCATGGAACAGCGCCGTGGGCTGGAGGGAAGAAGTTGACGAAGGGTGCCGGGAAGGGCGCTCGCTCTCTTGCGTCTTCTAATTCGACGCTCGTCAACGGCGAGGGTACCGTCGCGCCGGTTATGAGCCTGGCGCAGATCGGCGCAGAACTCTTCGCCGTCTGTCTGGTGACATGTTATTCGGAAGGCGAAGAGTCTCTACGGACTACACTCGACTCTATCTCCCTGACGTCTTACGCCGATTCTCGCAAGCTCCTCTTCGTCGTTGCCGATGGCATGATCACTGGTGCGGGAGAGAAGCGCAGCACCCCCGACATCTGCGTCAGCCTTCTCGAGGCAGACCCGCGGTTTGGCAACCCGGTACCCATGAGCTACACGGCTGTTGGTTCTGGCGCGAAGGCAGAGAACAGAGCTATGGTGTATGCAGGCCACTACAGTGAGTTTTGCTCGTCGCTGTTACACTGCAAGTGTCGCTGATCTGTGGTGTGCAGCCGTCGCTGGTCGTCGGACACCGACCGTCATCATTGTCAAGTGCGGCACGGAGGCTGAAGCTGCGACTGAGAAGAAACCGGGAAACCGTGGCAAACGCGACAGTCAATTGATCTTGATGAACTTCTTCTCCCGCGTCACCTACAACGACAGGATGACGCCTCTCGATTTCGATCTTTTCCGCAAGATTCATATCCTTATGGGAGTCACTCCCGATTTCTTCGAAGTTTGTCTCATGGTGAGCACAGTTGCATGCCCACGATCTGAGCTTTACTGACGACTAATCTGACTTAGGTCGACGCTGATACGAAAGTGTTCCCCGACTCCCTCAAGTACCTCGTCAACTGTATGCACCATGATCAGATGATCATGGGTGTTTGTGGCGAGACTCGGATAGCGAACAAACGCCAGTCGTGGGTGACGGCGATTCAGGTCTTCGAGTACTTCATCTCCCACCACAACGCGAAGGCCTTCGAGTCCGTCTTTGGTGGTGTCTCTTGTTTACCAGGGTGTTTCTCCATGTTCAGGCTCAAGGCGCGGAAGCAGAGCGGCGATGACTGGATTCCTCTCATCATCAAGCCCGAGATTGTCAAGGAGTACAGCCAATCCGTCGTCACGACATTGCACGAGAAGAACCTTCTTCTACTCGGAGAAGATCGCTTCCTCACCACCATCCTTCTGCGCACATTCCCCAACCGCAAGATGATGTTCCTTCCTCAGGCGAAGTGCAGAACTGTTGTACCCGATACCTTCGCGGTTCTCCTATCCCAGCGCCGGCGATGGATCAATTCCACCATTCACAACTTAATGGAGCTCGTCTTGGTGCGGAACCTGTGTGGGACGTTCTGCTTCAGCATGCAGTTCGTCGTCTTCATGGACCTCATCGGAACTGTTGTGCTCCCTATCGCCATTTCGCTCACGTACATGCTCATCATTGGCATGGCACTCAATCCTCCACACAACTTCGAGGAGGCGATCCCACTGGTTCTACTCATTGCAGTGCTCGGTCTGCCTGCCATCTTGATCCTGATCACGACTCGGAAGGTTGTCTATATCTTCTGGATGTTGATCTATCTGGCGGCGCTGCCGATATGGAACTTCGTCCTCCCGGTGTACGCATTCTGGCACTTCGACGACTTCTCCTGGGGTGAGACTCGGTAAGCTGGACTTTAACATGTGTCAAACAGCATTTTCTGAATCACCGTTCCAATGACAGCAAAGTAGAAGGCGAAGCGAAGGGTGAAGCACATGGCGATGGACCCGCTGCCTCGGGCGTGAACAACGTTCCAATGCGTCGGTGGGAGGATTGGGAACGCTCGCGACTCCGGAAGATCCGCCGGGAAGAGCGTCGCAGGAGAGACCTCGAACGCATGCAGGGTGCCTTCCTTGGTGCGAACGGCGAACTCACTGCCCGTCATGAGGTCCTCAGCCAGTACGATGGTTCGGATACGATCTCGGTCGCATCATCGGAAGACGATCAGTGGGGTGCACAAATAGGCGGATACAACGAGAACAGCACGCAGTATCCTCCACCACCCATCGGCCTCATGCCTCAAGCTCTGGAGAGTGCGGAGACCGTTGCTGCTTCAGATCTAGAAGCAATGCTGGACGCCGGATTCGACGACCGACCCTCTCATGGCCGCGGGTTGGCAGAGGCACCACGCTTCAACCTCTCCGACGGGCCGAAGTACACCCCTCTGTCGCGCGCGACGTCACCAGGGCCTCGGGGGACAGCCCTCTCTCCTACAACACCTGAATCGGGCGCCATCAGCTCAGCAGTGTCGGACGAGTGGAAGACGCACGCGAAGAAGCGGAGCGGCGGACGGTCGGGCAAACACGAGTACGGGCCATTGGGCCCCTTGGACCCTGGGTCGCGATTCTGATTCTTCCTCCACCTTTTCCCTGAAGAGGGGGCGCGCACCCGTTGCATGAATTCGCATACTGGCTCAACAAGGACCATTCCTGCATTATCCCGTTTTCGCCGCTGTCTTAGTAGTTATACCCGCACCGTACCGCACGCATCGCACGTCTAGCCAAGTACCCATAGCCACTAGCCGCTACTGCCTACCCTCATTCCTGACCTTCGGAACTGTATCCCGCCTCCGTAATACTGGCCGTTGCGCGCGCCCCGTAGCCGTACGTATCCCTTCTCATCACCGTGGGTTGCGCCCTCACAACGACGACACGACCCTTAACCCCCTTTGCACATCCCGCCGCGCCTGCCCACAACCACCTCACTACCTCACCACATTGACACCCACCACATCCCTCCGCATCCGTCCTTCACGCACCACGCCACCTGCATTGCCATGATGACTACCTCGCGCTCTGTTCTGGAGCCTTTCTTCCTCCACTTAGGGCCGGTACTTCCTGCTGCATTATTTTTTTACTTCTTATATAGCTATTCATTTCTTCCTCGTTCCACAATTCCATAGACCGTCTCTTCATCTTGTGCGTTGTATGGGCCGTTGCTGCAATGAAAACGAACGATGTGAGATTCTGGACACTCGCCGTGTGTGCATTCAAGTCTTCAATGAAAGTGGCGAGATAAGATAAGATGTGTAGATCCAAAGGCGCCTCCATGATCATCTCGGCTTCATCCCAGAATCCATCCACTGACCACATCTCCCTCAACCTCTTCTCGTTCGCCTGGCTTCCACACTGGGTAGCTTGTAGCTCATCAAGAAGCATCCACTTCCTTGTACTTGTTCTACGTCCTGCGACCGGGACATGTCCGCGTTCGTCAAGAGCAAGCTCAAGACGGCCCGGGACGCCTTGGGCAAGAATGAGAACGAGAAGGCGAGAGACGCGGCCCTTGGCGTACTCGAGTATGAACCCGACAACCCCAACGCGTACGTCTGTCACAGATTGGCGTGTCGTTCCTATTGATTAATAATAATGCCGTGTTCAATCAGCCATTTGTTCCTCGGTGCTGCGTATCTGCGGCTGGAGGATTTCGAGAAGAGCGAGCAAGTAACTGGTTACCTCGGGCTCTGAGAGAAGGAATCGCCTACTAACGCATCTTCCGTCGTAGTCGTTCCGCAAAGTCATCGAACTGAAGCCAGATCATGTTTCAGCATGGCAGGTGTGTCTGCATTGCGTTGAGTATTCTAGAGCTAAGCACTTATTACGGTCGCGTAGGGCTTATCCCAGTTATACGAGAAGAAGAAAGACTGGGAAGAGTACGCCCTTGTTCTGGATAAGCTAGCGCATCTGCACGCGGCTTCGTACGTTTCCGTCCCTTTGTGGTGCTTCCTCGCGTCTGAAACATAGTGCTTAGGAACGATGCGACGAAATGCGCCGAAGTGGTTCAGAAGCTCGTTGACCTACGACGTCAGGAGGACACGGGAAGTCGCATGCAGGTACGCCTCAAACCGTCGACCCACCAGTTCCATCCACTCATGACTGCAAGTGTAGTTGGCGCAAGTGCTGACTCTACTGTTGCCCGACTCGGATCTGTATCCCGTGCTCTCCACTTTGCCTCCTCCAGATTTGACGAATCCCACCGCGACCGCGATCGGGCCTATACAGTTAGCCATACACAACTCCCTGCCCGTTTTGGAGGAACTTGTTTCATTGTACGAGGAGGAAGAGCAGGGCGTGATACAGAGCGAGATCTCAAAACGGAGAACTCGTCTGAATGCTCCTCCAGCAGATCAGATTCAACGTGATGTAACATTGGAGGTGCTATCAACGTCACAGGTGCGTTTCTCCACCGATTGGGCCTGTTAGCAATGTGTTCATGAGGGGTATACAGCTACCCCGCTTATACGACGAGATCATGAAGCATCCCAACACATCGGACGACCTTCGACGCGCGACGGAAAGGAAATTGCTTCGGATGAAGCAGCGACATTTGTTCTCCCTATCGCCTTCAGGCGCACAGAAAGAAGCAAAGGCGAAACTTGCTGCGGAAGTGGATGAGCTCATCGGTGGCATGGTCTTCTTGAAGATACCAGATGAATTGGCTTGGACGTTGTTCATCGAGAGCAAGGACGCGGAAAAGATCGGTCAGTCTACGTCCTGCACGCATGTAACACTGTGTCTCATAGTACTCTCAGAGGATTACGACTATGAAATCCTACGGCAGTTCATTCAGATTGTCCCCACTTCTACACTTGCGAAGCTGGTGAAGGCGTACTTTGATTACTACGCTATCCCACTCGCTGAAGAAGACGGCGAGGAGGATCCGGGAGAGCAATCTGCTGAGCCTGATCCGGACGTGGACTACGCGGGTATTATTATTGTATGTTTGGTTCCCTTCACTCGTCACTCAACACTTGTCGACGTCACTGACCATTACCTCTTTAGGAGACGTTCTCGGAGTTGAGCGACTCTCTGCTCGCCCACAGAATCGTTACACAACTCTACGAACTCGACGCGGACTACGAGAACGCAATCAAGGTCGCAGAAAGCGGTCTCGAACTTCTCCGCAGGGCAGAACAGAACTGGGGAAGGTCGTTCAAACTGTAGGTAGGCCGACTTGGACTTGCAACGTCAGCTCTAACTGCAAATCATATAGAGTTCGGAAGGCGTTCAACGTCACGCTAGCCATGTCGCTCGTTCACTTCTTCCCGCCGAAAAACCATGCGCGCGCCTTGAGAATAATTGACGACGTCTTGGCGGAAGACCCTGATAACGTCACGGCACTACTCTGCAGAGGTTTCGTATTGCAGTATGCGAAGAGATGGGGCGACGCAGCGGAGCTCTTTGCCAAGGTCGTCCAAATAAATCCGGACGATGATGATAAAGCTAGTCGGGCCAAGGAGGAACACGCATGGTGCAAGGCCCAAATAGGAGAACTACAGGCTGCTGCTGATGGGTTACGCGATGTCATCAATACCCTTGAAGAAGTCGAAGGGCATGAAGAAGACAAGGCTCGGTGCTGGTGGAAGCTCGGACGCTGTTACTGGAATATGGGTGGTAAGCTGCTCCGCGCACCGTGCGCCGTTTTATCACTGACTGTGTATCATAGTCGACCAAAGAGAAGAAGCATACAAGTACTTCATCACCTCCCTCAAACGATTCTCGAACTTTGCGCCTGCATTCACTTCTCTGGGTATCTACTACTCGGAGTTCCTGTCCCCTCCAGACCCCAAACGAGCATCGAAATGTTTCCAGAAAGCATTTGAACTCGACCCGCGCGAAGCGGAGGCGGCACGAAGGCTTGCAGAGGGCTTTGCGGAAGAAGGCGAATGGGACCTCGTAGAAGTCGTGGCTCGCCGCACCATTGAAGGCGAAGGCGGCCTAGAAGAAGGTGCTGAGGCGCGGGCCTCGCGCCGCTACCTGCCCATCAATGCCTGGGCATGGAAAGCGGTTGGTGCAGTGGAATTGGTACGGATCAATCAAACGGACAAGACTTTTCCGCATGCTGACGGATGGCGCCCCCAGACGCGGCGCAATTATCCTGCTGCTATTGAAGCATTCCAAATCGCTCTCCGCACCGACGTTGATGACCACATGTCGTGGTTAAGACTCGGTGAGGCTTATAGTAGAGCCGGGCGGTATGCGGCTGCAATCAAAGCTCTCGAGCACGCTCGTGAACTGGATCCCAAGGACTGGGTGGCTTCATATTTCATCGGAGATGTGCAGAGGCAAATGGGCTTATACGAAGAAGCCATCAGAGCCTTCCGGTCGATTCTCTCCAGTCGACCGCAAGAGCTTGGTGTGCTCCATTCTCTAGGCCAGAGCTATCTCGACTTGGGACGTTTCGAGCTATCGACAGGCTTTTCTGCGAGGGCGGAGACGTCCTTCCTCTCCGCCGTGAGCATCACCCTGGATCTCTTGGACGCCAGCTCGGGCTTCCGTCGTGTGGCGTGGAAGACGATCGCAGATGCATTATTCCACCTGTCCGCGTTCGCGGACATTTCGGATGACGCACTGGTACGCGACGTCCTAGAGCGCGTCATCCCGTTGGTCACAGACCACCCCGAGAAGGGCCTCACCGACATCATTTCCTACCCTCTCACTACCGAACAGACGAATGACCTGTCCTTGCTAGCACTGGAGGTTGCCCTTGCAGCGTACGACTATCGGCTCACGCTAGGAGCTATCAGTGACGCCGCAAAAGGGTCTGCATTCTACGATCTCGGTTCCGCCCTCTCGACGTTCGCCAGGCGGACCTCAGATGGCGCAAAACGGGATCGGGCCCAGCAACACGCTATCGCCCAATTCAAGGAGGCCATCCGTCTCGATCCTGGCAACGATGCATTCTGGGTGGCCCTTGGCAACGCGACGTTCCTGTCTCAGCCCGGCGTCTGCCAGCATGCATACATACGCGCCCTCGAGGTGGACTCGAAGGTACGACCGGGCCCACGTTGGACCGAAGCTATTGTCTCACATTGAAGCTGATTGAATACCGCGCAGAATGCTGCGACGTGGACAAACCTTGGACTTTTCTATCTACACCACGAGGATGCGGAGCTCGCGAACGAGGCATTCTACAAGGCGCAGACACTCGATCCCGACTATGCCCTTGCATGGGTAGGTCAGGGCCTTGTCGCGACAGCGAACAGCCATGGCAGGGAAGCGCGAGCTTTGTTTGAGCATGCGACTATCTTGACAGCCACTGTAGTAAGTATTCCGATCGACTTGTGCTCGCCAGGTTCCGCTAACGTGATACAGCCCGAAGCAGATCTCGAGTACGCTACACGTCTCTTCAAGAAGGTCAATGAAATATCGAGCAAGTCTCGCGCCGCTTCGGCCGAGGCGTTCCTCCCCGCCTTCTTCGTGCTGGACCGCTTCTGCAAGCAACGCCCACGGGACGCCGCCGCGCTCCATCTGTTCGGTCTCGTCTGCGAGCGCGTGGGGCACGTCGCTCTCGGGATCGACCTCATCGGCCGAGCAATCACCGTGCTCGAGGCAGCATACGAGGAGACGGAGGATCCCGTCATTGAGAGGCATTTCACAATCGCGCACGTGAACCTCGCCCGCCTGCGGCTTGCTACGGCGGACTACGAGGGTGCGCTCGAGTCGTACCAGGTCGCGACCGGACTGCTGCCCGAACAGCCTGCAGAGGAGGGGGTAGAGGCGGACGTGAAGGTGCTGCTGGCGCAGTGCCAGTTCGGCTCCGGCCTCGCGCACTTCAAGTTGGGCCAGCTCGCCGAGGCATTGGGGCTGTTTGAGGCGGCGATGGTTACTGCGGCAGACCATCCTGTCATTCGTGGACATGTCGTGGTATTGCTCGCTCAGACGTTATGGGCGATAGGGACCGACGAGGCCAAAGAGTCTGCGAAGACACAGCTCCTGCAGAGGTATGTCCCTGGTGTGTCAGGGCCTTGGGCCGCAAAGCTGACAGCCGCGATAGCATCGAATACGACCCCGAAAACCTGATGGCCATCAACACTCTTGCGGGAATGGGCATACTGACAGACGACGATGGTCTTGTGGACGCTGCTCTGTCCGAGGTCGTCTCCTTACCCATCGATCAGCGACATGAACGCGACCCCGAACGGGACGTGACGTACCTGCTTGTGCAGCACCATCTCGGTCAGGTATGTCTTTCCTTCCCCCAACTCACATGAACTTGACTAACAATGCCTTTCCGTTCTGTTCACAGGGAGACGCGAAGCAAGCTCTCTCAGTCGCTCAGAAAGCCGTATATACCGAACCCGAGCGGACAGACGTCCGGCGCGAACTCGCGTCGCTCACTCTCCGCAACGGCCAGAGCGCCGCGGCGCTCGCCATCCTCGGCGGATCCGCGCAAACCCAAAGCGACTTCGCGGAGCTGCGCGCATCCCTGGCACTGCATGCCATCGCACTTTCTGTCGAGGGCGGCGACGGCTTGACGGTGTCCGAGGCGATCAGGTTGGCGCAGAAGGGCGTCATGCTCTCGCCATGGGACAAGCAGGGATGGGAGGCGTTGGCATACGTTCGCAGTCGCGGCGCACAGTAAGAATGTATCTTCCAGCGTGTACCTGTAGCGATTACCCAGATTTTGTAGCGAGTAATGTGATAACCCTCTTCCAAACCTCCGACCTCTGCGTGTATGATGTATTGAGCGGAAGTAGTTGTGATTAGTGTGCAGAGAAGGAATGTGTGGGGTGTGTATGTGGATTGAAGCTGAGCTGTGAATGAATACACCGCGATTAACCCGCCGTTTACAATAATACGTAGTAAGTACCGTCGTCGTGCCCTGCGATCACGTAGGCACCTCGTGGTCCAGCCGCGTCCGTCTAGAGGTCGAACCTGTCTACCATATCGTCTACGCGTCGTGCTTGCCAATCACGTTGCGTGCGACGAGGAGAACGCGCGTCTTGACCGGGTCGTCATTGCTCGCCTCGCTCGTCTGCGAGATCCACCAACGAAGCCGTGCACGCATGGCATCCGTCGTCAAGCCCTCCGTGACGCTAATGATTGAAGCATGAGACTATCAGCAAAGCAAACTCGAGGCTCAACAAGGAGGGCACGTACATTCCGCGCTCTTCGAGCGCCTCGCGAAGCTCCTCAGCTGAGAGCCTCTCCCCGGCACCTTCACGTGCAATCAAGGCGTCGTCCGCAGCGATGGCTTTTAGGTGCTTCTTGATCCGTCGGAGCCGCATAGGGGGAGGGCCAAACGTCGACAGCGACATCAAGCTACACACGTATTAAGTAACGCAAACCCATGTTGCTGAAACGTGCGGGATGCATACCCGTTATACGACACGAGTGCAACTCGGTCTAGCAGCGCGTCTACGCCAGCGTCGGGCTGGGCGAGGGCGCGGTTGTACACGTTCTCGAAGTCGGACTTCATCGACTCGGCGAACGTCCGCTGCTTCTCGCGACGTTTGGCATCTATGCGCTCCTTCTGTGAGGGAAGGAGACACGTGGAGGGGAGGAGGAAAGGAGTGTAGATGACGACGAGGGGAATCGCCTCTTCCGCGATGATGATGATGAGAGCAAAGGGAATGAGCCTGATACATGGTCAGTTCCATCCAAGCTCCGGCAAACGCGGGGATGGAGTCCCGAGTCACTCACTTGAGCGCATCCCGTTTGTAGTTTGCGATGAAACGCGACTCCCATCTCGAAAGCGGAGCGCCACCGGCCTTCACGCGCGCATTAATGGCGCGGACGCGAACGCGGTGGGTGTTAATGAGCTTCACGCCATTCCAGTAGAATTTCTACGAAGCAAAGGAGTTCATCAGAGCACGGCGCGGAGAATCATGGGCACCGTACAAAAAGCTCTTTCGCCTGGTGGAAGAGCCGCCCTGCCCAGGACGCGTTCTCCGGCGGGGGCGCAAGGATTCCATGCTTCGACGCCTCCTGGTAGTCCTCCTTCGCCACTTCAATGACAGTATGGACAGGTCCATGATGTGTAGAATGCGCGGCAGAGGATGAGGTCGAGGAGGACGTTGAAGGGCTGTGTTCCGAACTTGATGAGGCGGCAGCGGCGGGAATCGTTTCCGAGGTCGTCTTCGGCGGCTTGACGGGCCCCGGACGGAGCTCAACCTTGGGTTTTCGCGCGGATGTGCCAGAGACTACGTGCGGAGGCTCCTTGGAGGGCGATTCGGTCGTCGCAGGGGAGTTGGTGGACAAATAGCGAGCACCGAAGGGCTTGTGGGCAATCACTGCAGATGCTCTACATGACGGCCCATTCAGTGCGCACGCTGAGAGATATATGTGTCGCGAATTGTGGTTGACTGCAACAGCTATCCGATGATGTCTTGTCACCGCGCGGCTATGTAAGAGAAAGGTGCCGTTGTGAATCACAGGCTCAAGCGGGGAGCACACACATGCAGATACACGACGAACCTATCCACCAACCCATTCCTCCTGAGCGACGAGAGCATGAAAACGGATCCGTTGGCGGAGTTGGTCCGCGTATACACCCGCAAATGTGTTGTCCTCCTTTAGTTCGGGATAGCTAGCTGGTCGTGATGGTGAGAGGGAGAGGAAGAGGCTGAGGGTGGGAGGCGTCCGATCCGAAATGTTCACGCAAGCTTGCTGCCGGTCAAGCGCCCACAGGCGCCTTGTGTCTGCGGCGTTTGCCGAAGTAAGTACTGTATTGAGTTCAAGAGACGTCCATCCACATTGGTAGTTGGGACGCTACTGTATATCAACAATCCTGAACACTGCGGCACCATCGCCTATCTATCACGTTCAAACATGCTGCGTGTACTCACAGAACATCAGAAATTGCTATACTCGAGTCAGCGACGGGAATAGCAATATAAGGGCCAGCATTCGCGGTTCTCCTACTTCTCAACCTGCACCGCACCAACTGTTCAATACCACTCACCCTCCGGCTTCACCTCTAGGATCCGGAGAGCGGTCTCTATCTCCTACTATCGCAATGGACGACCCAGACGCAGCCTCTGGAATCTCTGAGCACAAGGAGGATTGCTGCGGCGTTTGTCTATCCATATTCTGTGGATGCTGCTGTGAATGAGCGCACGATGAGGGACTATGGACGCTAACAACTCCACAGGTTTGTCGTGCATGAATATCAGCAACCCTTGGTGCCTGTTCCGTGAGTCGTGCACCGTGCATACTACAACGCTGTGAGTCACGGAACGATATACCACAGGTTCGGGTCGTGGAAGGAGACAGTGGGAAGATGAAAACGAAGATGAGAGCGAACCGCAGCGCGGAAATCCTATGAACTTCGAGCCAGGAATGCACGAGAACATCGATCAGCAACCTGGGCAGCGCCCAGGCATGTCTTCTGCTTAGAACGTATCTGGCTATTGGCTACTTCTTGGTCACCGAATACGCCTCGTAGGAGGCAGTTTGATGTTCTACCAATGCATGAAGCCAACGCGGCTTACGGTACGATGATCATTATGCGTTATGACTAGGATTGCGATTTCTAATTGTGATCAACCGCATAGGGCCAGCCACGTGCAGTACATCCCTCCAGAACTGAATCCTTATGCCCGCCATTCTTGTCCTCCCTTGAAGGTATAAAATATCCGATTTTGGTTGTGCATCTCGGATATTGTGGCAAATAGCTGCCTGGCAGTACCATCGTGTTCAATTGCCCTGAACGAGGTAGGGTTATATACTATTGGAGCACTACTACTCACCTGGTCTGGTCGATCAACACTGAGGACCGCGCGTGTCTAGATCGTTGGTGGTGAACAACAGTAACGCTGCCCTTGTATCCAATGTAGGTACCCCATATGCTGAGTGACCTCATCCGTGTTAGGAAGTGACAGGTGTGTCGAAGGTGTAAACAATACTTCGAACCTGCACAAACCCCGTCGCCAGCCACATGGCGACGTTGTCATGCTAGCGAGTATGCATCAACGAACAAACAAGTAGGTCGATACCTGAGTCGCCGAATATGATACTAACGCACCAATACTACGACTGCTGACGCTCGGACCACATCGACATGCAGCACGCCCCAACAACAACAACGCGACCAGGTACCTAGTATTACTACTAGTAGTACCACTCAACATAGCCTCAGGTGCGCTTTGACTTCTAGGTTTCGCAAGCTTTGACTTGATCAACGGCATCTCTTCCCGGAGCAGTGCCACTCGCCGCGTTTTGCGTTGTACACACCGTCTTGATGGCGCCCGCGACCGGCGCTTGCGATCACGCGCATCCCGACGCTTTGCCCTGCGAGCGCATGCAGCAACGCGCCACTCGGCCACATGCATGGCCACGCCGTACTCGACGCTTTGACTTCGCTCAGGATACATATATACGGCGGACATGGCCCTCCCTATCGACGTACTAGCACCCCCGACGGACATCGCCTGCAGCCTGCACGATGTCCATCTTCCAAGCTGTCCTCTCTTGCCTCTTACCCGGCTTCACTGCCGGCAAACCCACCTCAGCAAACAATGCCTCTTTGAGGTACAACACCCGGTCGACTCTTGGTCGATCCGGTTCGGTGGTTTCGTCCCGGCTCTCTGGTTCATCCTCTGTGGTTTCTCAGACTGAGATTGAGGAGGATGCGCTCATCTACTTCAAGCGGCACTATGGTCTTGGTCTCCTCATCGCTCAGTGCATCCCTGGTTTCTGCAACCCGCTTCGCCTCTTGGCCCGCACGGTCAGATTCGCATCCACGCCTTCGTACGTTCTTTCAACATGTACACCATCGCCGAACCACTCACACACTATCTCGTCTTCAGGGACAACGTGCCTTCGCGACTATCAGGCCTCCGAACGCCCTCCCCACTCTCGCTCTTCGGTGTAGAGACCCCGGGACAGTTTGCACACCCCAGGCAGTATACCCTTGGTTTTGCTCGTGCCACTCCGCCCAAGATCACATGGCTTCCTGCTCCCGTCGACGCCCCTGCCACCCCAGAACCCGCGCCCTCAGAAGATGACGAGCAGGGGACACAGGAGTACACGCCAAAGGCTTTCGTGGATAGCGCAGCCATGTACATCTCCGCCCTGCATCCCTACTACCCGATTCCTCCGCCTCGGCAGTACAAGATCGTCATCCCGGCTTATGAGGACGTACATGACTCTGCAAATGCTTCGCGTAGGGAAACACAAGCTGCATGGTCGCCCACCGTCCCCACTACTCCGGCTCATCAACTGTCCCTTCGTCCTGTCCCGACTGCTCCGGCTCATCCTTCTGAGGCTCAGCTATGCGTAGGGCAGAAGCGTCGTCTGTATGACTCCAACCTCGCTGATGATGGAAACGAGTACGACGATGGACAGGATGACGGCGAGGACTACGACTCGGACAGCTACAACGGTTACAACGACGACAAGCCCTGCTTGACACCTCGGCATCCGGATGGTACGGAGTACCACATCTTCGGCATGCTCGGCGAAGGCTCCTTCGGTCGCGTAATGCTTGCGGGTACGAGTACTGGAGAACTGGTTGCGCTGAAGGTCATGCACAAGCCGATGCTTTACCACTCGCCTGGCATGCGACAGATCCTCTACAACGAGCGGGACTTGATGTCGATGGTCGTCCGAGAGGGGGCGCCCTTCCTGATGCAACTCAAGGCTGCATGGGAGGAAGAAGACAACGTTTACCTCGCCATGGTGTGTGAGCTTCCATGATGTTGACAGGGGATCCGCTCACCGGTCTACGTTCAGGATCTGTGCGCAGAAGACTTGCGCTCACGCATCAGACGCGCGGCACGTTCTGGTATTCCGATCCCACCAGAGGAGATGAAGCTCCTCTGCGCAGAAATGGTGCGTGCTCGTCTCCAGGCTGATAATCACACCAGTGCTGATGAGCACCATAGCTTTTCGCACTGATAGACCTGTCTCTGCTGGAGATTGTCCACGGCGATATCAAACCGGACAACATCCTAATCACCAAGACGGGCCGTATCGTCCTCTCCGACCTCGGGCTTTCGCAGTGCGCTCTCACGCTCGACCCTGCGCGCGATGAAGGGAGGCCCTTCTGCGAGTGGAGCGCCCCAGAGACGATCGGCACGCCCGGATACTACGCACCCGAGGTGCTGCTCCGTTACTCGCAGGCACCAACCTCGTCGTTTACGAGCCAGGCCGACGTGTTCAGCATGGGACTTGTCTTCTTGGAGCTCTTCTGCGGGCTCGAGTTGCCGCTGTGGGACCCGGTCGACGACCCGACGGACATCGACGTCGACGTCGACACTTGGCGGAACATGGACCTTCCGCAGAGGCAAGCGGCGCGCATGATGGTGGAAGGCATCCGTAGAGTCCTAGACGAAAATTGGATCGCGGACGAAGACGCAAGGGACATGGTCCAATTGGTGAGCTTTAGCCTCACTACAGAGTCTCAATGCAGAGTATTGACGCTACTGTAGATGCTCTTGGCAGATCCAAAGGAGCGGCCCACGCCTACGAAGCTTCTCGGGCACCCGTATCTGAGTGATGTCGACTTGCAATCCGTTTTCGACGGGACCGCACGTCGTAAGTTATTCCGCCTTGTGCCCGCCATTACTTCATCGCTCATTCGCTTGCGCAACAGACGCCTACACTCCGTGTTTCTTCTCTAGCTTGAAACAACATGCGCGGGACCTGAGTTTTCCGACCTACGCCAGAGGTGAAGGTAGACATCTCAAGCGAGGCGAGCTGTACATGGAACAGGACCGTGGACCGCTCGAAGGCTTCACGTACCCTACTATGCTGATGGCTAGGTCATAGAAGCGCTTTCGGGCGATGACTCTGACCAGCTCGGCCTTGCAGATAAAATAGAGGGTGACTGCGATCTTTTTTGATTATGATGTAGTAGTGATGAACTTTGGTTGTGTACTAGTATTACATAACTTATAGTATATTATAATCGACGTGTAGGTCTTTGCACCCCAAGCAAGTTTTGACCTTTGGTCCTTTTTGCAGCATTCTTGGAATAGACATTACCCTTCAATACTGGGACAGACGAAGACTCGGAGCCGCCCCCGCGCTGGGCGCTCCGTGGGGTGTGAATCCAAATCGGGCTGTGAATCTTGCAACTCGAAGTCGACGCCGTGGCGTGACGAGTCCCAGTGTGCCTTAACTCGAGCTACACTGCCTGCCTCTATCATCATTCTACCCCTACGATCGCATCTGTTAATAGTGGCCATCTGAAAGTACGTCTCTCTTGCAAGAGTGGTAAAGCTATAGTAGCCTCGTTCAACTTGGCGTGCTCATTCCGTGCTGAGTCAGTGGTCCCTGTCGCGCGTACAGCGACTCTGTGCTTAGTGATCTTCTAGCGTTGCGCCTGACGGGTATCGCATATGCATCATGATTGGTGCGGTACCTCGACTAAGGCCTGCGGTGGGCACAGTGAGAGTGTACCGGCGAGTTAATCTCCTTCTAATCACCAAGTGTGGCTCGCTCCGCGGATTTCCGGGATGGACGCATACTTCGCGTACTCTCGTCGCTCAGGTTAACTCAGGTTGCTTGGGCGGTACCACTGCTTTGGATGCACTCCAAGACGGGATGTGTTTGCTGTCCGAGTTCAACAAGCATTCGCTGTATGTTCTCTTATCGCCCTGCTTTGACCTCCCCGTACCTATTCACACGGTTGCTAATCTGTTCTCAGGTTCATTTAAATCAATTCCGACATGATCATCCCATCGCTATGATTTGAAGGGGTAGGAATAGCTTGCAAAAACATATCAACAGGGCTGCGGCCAACAGGGCGCGCAGCACCAAGGTAGGGCATGCCTACCCGCGCTCGGAATCTGGCAAGCCCCGACATTCACAGCTCAAAGTGCCCGCAGTGCCACGAGTAGAGCTGCGTGATGAACGGAGAGACGGCCCAGGTAAGCGTAGTAGAGAGGCGTTCGAACCGAATCCAACACTTACGATATCACCCGTTGGCATGAAACACAGGCTTCGTTTCGCGGTATGTTTGGTTGAAGAAAACATGAGCATGCACAGGGCATTTGCGTATATAAACCTAGAAGCAACATGAACCGACCGCAACTTTCGCCTCGAGCGCCAACCCTCCCCATCCTGACTTGCAATCTCGATGACTATCCTTTCCCAAAGCCATATTGTCGCATATCCGGTACAGGCTTGGGGTAGGTTGACCTTGTGCTGCTGCTTTTTTTCTCGTCATCGAAGGTCTTCATTTCAGGTCACTGTCGGCCGCTGGTCACCCTTGTTGCCCGTTTTGTGACGTTGCGGCCAGTTCACGTTACGTTCCTCACCACGAACCGTTATTACGATAAAGTGAAAGCCGAGCTCGCGCGTAACTTCGGCCCTGGAGAAGAAACGCGTGCCAACAAAATCAGGTAAGCCTCCTCGACAATACACCGCGCCTATGCGAGGACAGCACGATCCTACCACGTCCGACTCGGATTTCATGCTGAACGAATCTGTGTAGAGTCATATCTATCGGAGAGTGGAAGCCGGACGCATGCAACGAACGCTTCAAAGCCACCTGGGCGGAACTCTGTGCGGCGGAAGAAATCAAGTGTGCCAAGACTGCTATCACCCATTATGCCTTGCCCGAGCCGCAGGCGGCTATTGTCGATGTACGTGGCAGTATCCCCGCTGACTTACTAGTCTGACATATCACGTCACAGTCTTTCGCCGTCGCCCCCATCGCGACTATCAAGAAGATAAGCGGGAACACGGTGAAGATCTACGGCTGGTATCCTGCGTCCACCTTAGCTATGTTCTACCTTCTGGGCCCGGAGAGGTGGGGCGGAATTGGCGACGTGCACGCGAAGGCTGGAGTGGAGGCGATGCAAACCGGTCGGACGTACGAGGAGGTCGTGTCTGAGGTACGTCCTGCATGGTAGTTCTCGCTCTCAGAGTTGTCTGCTCACGAATGATAGATGCTCTACGTTCCCAAAGGCAAAGTCGTTCGAGTACCAGGGCTACCGCCCATGTATGACTATGAATATCACCCGCAAGACGTGAGTTAGCCATTCGGTCATCCTGCCATAGGCCATGCGTACGGAGCAGACCTACTAACCGATACGCAGTTTCCCGTGCCTGTAGATATCGGCATCGGCCTCTTCCCACGGATTTACCAGTGAGTACTCGTCTACCCGATCTGCAGCTGGATAGAATCGCTCTCAACACGCTCCGATAGGGCGCTGGGGTCGTGCGATGGTGTATTCCTATTCACAGCGGAGTCATACGAACCGGAGGCAGTCGCTGCGTCGAGATTGTTGCTGGCCAAAACGGGTCGCTCGGCCTATACATGCGGACCTCTTCTCCCACCGGCCGGATCTCATGCAGTGATACACGAGAAGAGACAGTCCAAACAGGGGGTGGAAATCCAAAACTTCCTTGACGCGACGTTGAAGACGTCGGGCGAGAAGTCTCTCCTCTACGTGAGTGTGTACCAGATGTTGCTCGAGCGATGGCAATTTGATCTTTTTCTCAGATCTCTCTGGGCTCGCATTTCTGGCCGGTCAAGTCTCCTGAGAAGCTATGGGCATTCCTGGACGTGGTGATCGAGCGCAACATACCCTTTGTAAGTCGGTTATTGTCAAGTGTATCTGCATCGATGAGCCCATACTTACCTTGCCATTGCAGATATTGAGCCATGCACCGTACACCGAACATATCCCTGATCAGGTGAAGGAGAAGGTCAAGATCTACGGTAAAGGTCTTCTGTCGTCCTGGTCACCTCAGCAAACAATCTTAGAACATCCGGTAAGTATCGCCCGTGTAATCCTATCAGCCATTGTCCACTCACCACGTGTTGAAGGTCACTGGCTGGTACGTCACTCACGGAGGTCACAACGGAGTCAATGAAGCCATTCATGCTGGCGTTCCGATGTAGGTCAAACAAATCATTCAGAGCTTCGAGTACATGGCTCAAGATGCTCACTATTCTCACAGGATACTATGGCCGTTCGTCGGAGATCAGCCGCTCAATGCTATACATCTCTCAGACACCCTACGAGTGGCATACGAGCTTCTCGAAGTTCGTACGGGTTATGGGCTCAAGCAGATCTATCGCAACGGCTGCCGGCCCGTTGGCACACTCGATGCAGTCAAAAATGAGGCGCGGGTTGTGCTTGCGAAAGCATTCGGCGAGGACGGCGCGCAGAAGCGCGAGAGGCTGAAAGCGCTGACGCGCGCTTTGGACCACGAATGGGAAGCGGGAGGCACCTCGTTGCGCGACGTCACGGCTTTCTTGAATAGCCTCTGACTCCTTATCGAATGTAGACACTGTCGTACACAAGCATGTCGACGGGATTCGGTGTGAATATTGATGCTCTATCTTATGTGGACTCACTGCGCTATTATGCTGACCTCCGATGAATTGACCATCGCTGAGCTTGAAGGGAGCTCGTTCGGTAGTGGTTGACTAGCGCTATAACCTAATGCTGTACTAAGTCGTCAAGTTCTCTGTTAGTATATCGGTTAGTACACGCGCCTGTCATTTCTCTTGCCCGCGCGAAAGCGGGGTTCGACTCCCCGACAGAGAGGATAACATTTTTCCGCTGACTCTTGGGGAACCGTCAGGGGACTACAGGCACACTTGGACTTGGAGTAGACTATAGGTCTTGGAACCACAGTAAACATAGTACAGCAGCACCGCCTCCCGTCTTACCGGAGCCATTGAGGTATGTACATAGATCTAGTACTCTAGGGAACAACAAGCACAAACAGCGCTCATACGAACTGAGGTGGAGTTGAAATCTTTCCACTGGGTTCTCTCGCATACTTCAGCATTCACTCGTCCGGCGATTTAGACTCTACCTACTAGCCTGATAGAATAGAGAGGGCGTGCCAAGGCCATGCATCAACGCGGCGGTTTCAATGTCCGGATTTCATATCCTCCTCGGCGTGGTGGTGTCGGTCATGGGGCTCCTTACTCAGTATGATAGTCCCACCTCGCCAAAGATCACACCGTACTTCTATCAGCCGCCAGTGCAGATACGTAACAATTCCCACCATTGGCTTGGCCGGAGGGCAATGCCCAGGTACCTCCATGCAACCTCTATCCCGGAGGTTTCTCACACAATCTCCTAATTTTCACCACTGAGAAACACCGCTTAGCCCCCTGTTTCGCAACCCTGTGGTTGACCCGATTGGTCCAGGATGCACAGCTACATGCATCTCTTGATAGCTTGTGTAGTCCTTGTCAGATCGATGCAGCCGTGTTAATGCACGATGCCACCCCCGAGCAGCTCTGGATCCCGAGGTAGCCTGAAGCCCCTGTTTCGATTCGTGGCCGCGACATACCCAGCGAAGAGGTTTTAAAACAAACCCGGGCCCACGGGGTGACGCGCCATGCATTTAGAGCCCACGGCGTGCCTGTTACCGATAAACCAATTATCACGTCGGCTCTCCATGAGGGGCTCCAATCTGATTCTTACGTTGTGGCTCTGCCGTGCCCACGTATAAAACGGTGGTTGTCTTCTTCGCCTGGGATCTGTACACGTCCCATAACATCCTCGCTGCACTAAACTCTGTAAGGATGGTCAAGCATTTTGTAGTATTCCCGTATGCGGGTTGGGGTGCGTCTCGTTGAATCTACCACTTACGTACGACTCTTGGAAACTGCTCATCGCTGGTCGTTCAGGGCACACACGTCCCGTGGTTTATCTTGTGGCACGCTTCGTACAAATGCGACCTGACCTCCGCGTCACTTTCTGTACTTTCGACTCGCTTCTCGCTCATGTCAATGCTGAGATTGAACGAAACTTCGAACCGTCGGAAAAGCAGTACGCGGAGCACATCAGGCAAGTGCCCGCCCTTACACGTATTCGTCACTGCGGCGCTTACCTACAATCGTACTAGAGTGATCTCTATGGGTTCAGCCATATTTCTCAGATCTGATGAGGCCGACAACAATTTCAAGCACACCTGGGGGAAACTCGTTTCTGGAGGACCAGCAACCTGCTTCAAGACTGGGAAGGCCTACGACGCGTTGCCGAGACCTAGCGCCGTGCTGACAGACGTTCGTGCACTCCGCTTCCTACAACAATATATTCCTCAACTAGTTTACAGCTCTTCGCAACGAAGCCCTTCGGCGACATCAAAGCGATTAGCGGAGACTCCATCAAAGTATACATGTGGCATCCGGGATTGTCATACGACCTGTTCTACCTCTGGGGTTCCGAGAAAGTCGGCGGGAAGGGTAACTTTCGCTTGAAAGCCGAGGAAGAAGCTCATCGTACTGGTCAGCCGTACGAGGAGATCGTGAGCAAGGTACGTGCCCGCTCTTAAATCATTCGACGCGACTGTAACCTCGGCACCCTGCAGCTCGCGTGGGGCCCGCAAGGCAAATTGGTGCAAATCCCCGCATTCCCTCCTTTGTACGATCATGAATACTTCCCGCAAGACGTAGGCTCACACTGTTGTTCGCACTTGGAATGCATCTGATAATCTGGCTTACCTCCACATAGCTTCCGATGTCAGACGACATCAAGCTCGGTCTCATCCCTCACATGAACGAGTAAGTAGTCGAACCAGATTGAGAAGGAAGGACAAGAGACTCAGTGGCTACACGCGCGATCAGATATGTAGAAGCCACCGACGGAGTTTTCCTCTGCAGTCCTGATTGCATTGAACCGGGAGCGAAAGCCGCGATCAGGGAGTGGTTTGCCGAGAAGTCGCGGCCTGTCTTTGTTTGCTGGTCGATTCCGCCGTCGAGCTCCTTCGCTCTTTCAGAGGAAATGAAACAGACCACGGACATTCAACAGATCGAAGCGCTCCTAGAGTCGACTCTTCGTATCTCTGGGGAAAAGTCCTTGGTATACGTGCGTCGTCCTCTTGATGGGCTGAATCAGTTCGCTAATTAGGTATACAGGTGTCTATGGGTTCCATGTTCTGGCCGGCAGCTTGTCCCGAGAAAATGTGGACGTTGCTCGACGTATTGATGGAGATGAACGTACCATTCGTGAATCCGCAGCAGCCACTCACATTAGCTTCAGGATGCTGACCCCTTTGTAGATACTCAGCCACGCCTCCCCGATGGCTGTCGTACCTGACCAGGTGCGCGAGAAGGTAAAGGCATATGGCAAGGGCTTGCTTTCTCCTTGGACTCCTCAGCAGATGATATTAAACCATCCCGTAGGTCCCCACTAGCCCATATTTGCAGTGCGATGTGCTGACTGGTCGAGGCTCACAGGCCACGGGATGGATCGTGACGCACGGCGGGCACGGTGGTGTGATGGAGTCGCTCTGCGCTGGTGTGCCAATGTACGTTCCTGCTCACAAAACCTTGAATAGACTCTAATGTCAGCTACAGGATTTTCTGGCCGTTTGTCGGGGACCAGCCGTTGAACGCGATTCATTTCTCCGACTCCTTGAAGGTGTCCTATGAACTCACAGAGGTCCGCTCCGGCGCCGGGCTGGGCCCTATCCACCGCAACGGCAAGACACCCACGGGGACGGTGGAAGCTGTCGCGGCGGAGGTACGCGACATCCTCCTGCAAGCCTTTGGTGAGGATGGCGCAAAGAAGCGTCAGAGGCTGCTCGAGGTGCGCGAACAAGTGATGCAGGAAGGAAGCTGGGCCGATGGTGGGGTTGCCCAAAAAGACATGAACACATTCCTAGACAGCCTTCGCGAGGTCGCATAGATATATATACCCCGTGTTGCGTGTAACAGCAGCATGTCAAACCTATATGTTCATAAACGAGGTCATTCACTGCTAGGGCCCGTTTCCGTATTCTTGGATCTGACTTAATACACCGCTGGAATGGGCGTCTAATCACAAGATCGGCTTGTTCACGACTACTACAATCTCGGCTTCGGTCTTGGTCACTGCTCCTTGGTCCTCGCCGTCTGGTCCTGTCTGCCGCTGCTTTGACCCACTACACTATCTGTCTACGCTATGCAGGCCTCTGTAGATGCTGAGCCTATTGTCCGGATTCGCGAGCTCAAGAAAAACTCGGTCAATTTCACGCTTCAGAATGTCGACCTTGCGTTCGTTATAGCCACCCTACTCATGTGAAGTGCTGAGGCCCATGAACTTGGGTGGACAGGTTCGCAAACTCGTTCCGCAGAGTGATGATGGCGGACATCCCCACTGTTGGTGAGTAATCCAGGCGCAGAGGGCGTGCTACTAGAGAGGGTGTCGTGCTTACTGAGCACTGACGCGGTCTGCGCGTGCAGCGATCGACATGGTCGAAATTGAGACAAACACGACCGTTCTCCCCGACGAGTTCATTGCACACCGTCTGGGTATGATTCCTCTCGTGAGCACGAACTGCGATGAAGCTATGCGGTATACAAGGGTATGTACCTATGCGCCGCGCTCTAATATCTGCCGAAACACCCACGCTGGTACAATCTCAGGACTGCACATGCGAAGTCCGGTGTCAATATTGCGCCATAGAACTCATCCTGAATGTGGCATGCCACGACGCAGGACGGACTATGGACGTGACTAGCAACATGCTCGAGGTCGTCCCCACGACACGACCAGGGTATGGTGGGTTTGATGACGCAGACGGCGGTGAGGAGCTTGCGAAGCGGGTAGAGAACTTTGGGCATCCGGTGGGCAAGAGTAAGTGTTTTGTCCCCCCATGGATCCAAGGGTTCATCCATTCGCGAGCTGACCTGAATCCCGCGTGTTTAGATGATCCTGCCGTCCCTCCTATCCTTATCTGCAAAATTCGCAAAGGCCAGGAGTTGCGAGTGCGATGTATCGCGAAAAAGGTATGACACTTTCTACTTCTCATCAGCTGGGACGGACACGCCAATGCCGGCATTCTTCAGGGACTTGCGAAAGAACACGCAAAATGGTCACCATGTGCCGCAGTCGGGTTTGAATACGACCCTCACAATAAGCTTCGGCATACATCCTATTGGTTCGAGTACGACGCGCGGGAAGAATGGCCGCTAAGCGAGAATGCGAAGGAGGAGGAACCACCACGAGACGATTTGCCTTTTGACTACAACGCGAAGCCGGAGAAATTCTACCTGGATGTCGAGACCGACGGGAGCTTGGGCCCGCAAGAAGTGGTCATGAAGGTATGTTTCGAGTCCCCTCCACACATATCATATACTCTTATTCTAATATACGCCCAGGGCCTGCAAGAACTCCAGACAAAACTTGCCAACCTCATCCTCGGTCTCAAAGGCGACCCACCAGAAGCCGACGGGTTCCAGAACGGGGGTGGTGCACTTGGAGGCCCTGTCAATGGCGCTGACTCAATGCCTTCAGGAGCTGGCTGGGGCGCGGGTGGCGGCGCAGCCTGGAGTCCCATGCGCAATGCTGGCGGCGGCGCAGCAGCGGGTGGAGGTGGTGGCTGGGGAAGCCCCGCTCGCGGTGGCGGAGGAGGGGGCGGATGGGGCAACAGCCCCAGTGCGGCGGGCGGCTCGGGCTGGGGAGCATCTGCTGGTGGAAGCGGGGGTGCTGCAGGCGGATGGGGCAGTCCAGCTGCTGCTGGCTGGGGCAGCCCTTCTCAGCAACAGAATGGATGGAACGTGTAGAGCGTTCAAGTTTGAGGGTATTTGTATTGTATCTTTGTATATTGTTATTGTTGCGTTTGCGTCCCTCCGGGGGACCTGTACAGGAGCTTGGCCCGAGCGATAGTAACCAATGCGGATAGCGTGCAAGCGGTAGACTAGTCACTACGGGATACTGATACTTATAAACAAGACTTTCGAGGACTAACGATAGCAATATCTAAGAGATCTCCACTGTCGACGTGATGTGATCATGGTGTAAAGTGTTGTTGATCTGCGCGAGGCGTCCGCAGCTCGATCTCCTCCATGTGCGGCTGCCGGGATGGTGGTGGGACCGTGCTCGTAGAGGGCACGGGCATAGTGGCAGCGGTAGGCATCGGCGGGCCCGCAGGTGTCATCGGTCGCGAACGATGCCGAGGCGTCGTTGCTGGCGTTTGCCGAGGGCCGGTCATGAAGAGCTGCACAGCCAACATTCAGCATCTGCAACAGAAGATGTAGAGTGCAAACAAAGGCACACACCTGGTCGTCCTCGCCAAAGACGTCCTGCGAGGGGTCGACTATGTGTTTTTCCACGTCAGAGATGGACTCGTCACTTCTGAGAGAAGATGACACGCACCGATGGCCATGTTCTGGTCCGCGAACATCCACTCCGACGCAGGAATGCGGAGGTCCGTCGAGCTCGCAGACGTCGACGGGGCTTGCGCCTTCGCCTCCTCTTCCTTCTTGATCACCTCCTCGTAGGGGACGAGTGTGTACTTCGTCGGGCCCGAGGGCGCGTTCGGGTTGCCCTTGGGGCCGAAGATCTTCACCTTCTCCATGGAGACTTTGAGGGCGCAGATCCACTTGTTACGGCGTTGAGCTGGAGGGACAATAGGTGAGCTTGGGCAAGTGCGTCATAGAGGAGCAGACATACCCTTGAGCGTGCCCTGCTGCCAGTTGCTCTTGTACTTGATGTCAGCCCGGAGAGTCATCTTATCCTGACCAGGGATGTCTGCAACCCGCCACAATTCTCAGTGATGTGCGAAAATCGCCAAGGAAGAGCTGGCTTACCGACTACGTAGACATCGAAGATCGGCTGGAAGTCGCGACGCTCGGTCTTAAGGAACGACAGCATAACCTCACGAAGGCGCTCGATCTGTTCAAACGAGGTACCGTAGGCCTGCCATTAGATTGTCAGCAAGGATCCAATATCATTCAGCTAGTGGAAACTGCCACTTACGACATCGAACTCAAACGTCTCTGACATCTATCCCGCCACACACAAAAGTCAGCCATCCATCCTCAAAATCAAACGTCTCGCAAAGCTCCCCACTCACCTGCGGGCTGCGGCGAATGTTGTGGATCAGCTGGGTGTTCATCCACGTGTTCGGCGCCTGGACCTGGCACGCGTTCGAGTCGAGGAAGATCGTGCTGAGAAGCCGCATCTCCTTGACGGTGTACGTCTTGTCCCCGACGGTGACGCGGTCGCCGACGTCGTACGGGTGCTTGATGAACAGGAAGATGATGCTGGTGAGCACCTCGGCGAGCGAGCCGCCAATGAGCCAGCTCAGACCTGTAGCGATTAGAGGGCGTGAACATGGGTGACGTCGGTCGAGTAGGGGATGATGAGGGTACATACCGAGGATCAGGGTTCCGGCGCTAGTAATTAGGGTGGCGAGTTGTGCCTCCTGCACATCTCGTCAATGCCCGCCTTCGGCATACAGAATGAGGATGATACTGACCAAAGCGACTGCGAAGATCAGGATAACCACGACACAGTACAAACTCATGAGGATGTTATCCAGCCGGCCGACCGCGCTGTCCAGATCGCGCATCGAGTGCTCGATCGAGAGCTGCTCGCGGTGCAGTTCCCTACAATTCGGACGCCGACTCCGTCAGCAACCCCAAAACTTGCGTTTGGACGGTAATGAGGGGGACGCACATGCAGGCCATCTCGATCTCGTCGCGATTTACATCACCGTTCATGTCCTTGTCGAAGATAGCAAACGCCGCATCGGCCTCGTCCCTCGTCCGGAAGAAGCGCTCAATGTCCTCGACGCGCAGATGGTCCGAGCCCGGCCTCGCGAACGAGTAGAACAGCCTCCGCGCAAGCTGTCACACGTGAAACGCAGATACACTCCGTCAGAACCTCCCATACACATTCCCGAAGCAGCTTTCACAGCAAGCTCGAGGTGCACCACTCACCAGCCTGGACTTGTTCGCGGACTCGAGAGCGGTCTTGACCATCGCGGGCGGCGAGTTCGGCTGCAGGACCGACGTGCCGGCGATCTCGGACGCGACCGTGCCCAGCACCGTCGTGGTCGTCGTCGCGACGTTGCGCACGCCCTTGAACGCCTTCTTGATCACCTTTTGCGGGTTGAACATCGACTTGCGCTTCGGGTCCGCCGAGGGGCCGTCTCGCAGCGTGTCCGAGCGCCATGGGATGTCCGTCGAGTGCTGGTAAAGCGTTACGAGCACGCGGACGGCGAACTTTTGGCTTTCGATCCGATCTAGGGGGTAAAGTGAGTTCATGGGAGACGTAAGAGAAACGATCGGCGGGAGAAGCGTACCAGCATACGACCGTTCGTGGAATTTGCCCGCAATGAACTGGATGGCCAGCTTTTCGGCGAAGAGCACGCAGGCAGAGAGCATGAGCGCGAACAGCAGCTTGCTCAACGTATCGATAGACTGCCTCGACGTCGAGTCGTCCGTCTCTTGCGTGTGGTTAATGAGCGGCTGGTAAGACACGAAAATCGTGATAGACCAGCCCGCGAACGCGGCATATCTATACGAACGCTGGCGTCAATGATAGCCTTCACGAGAATTTGCCAAACACACATACCGATAGAGAACCTCGAACCAGTCGATATATTTTCGTGAGTTGACGATAACGATGCCGACCGTGTTGCGCAAGAGTTTGGGCAGGATCATACTGGCGGCGGAGGTCCGTATATATGTCATTCCGTAAGCGGCGAAGCACTTACCACACTGCGAGCGCGGACCACCACCCAAGCCAAAGCACACTGAACCATATGCTCCAAAAGAGCAGTTTTATGCCGTAAACCTAGCACGCATTCAGCCACGAGAGGCGTTACCAAAATCGTGCATACACTTACTCTAGTATTCGGGTACTTCGTGAAGCCTAGGATGCCGGGTATCCAGAGCAAGCCGAGTATGGGGATGATGAACAGCGTCCAGCGCGTCACGATAGAGACATTCAGCAGATAGTTGTAGAATTTGACGAGCTAGCGAGGAACCTGATTAGCACACGACCTCCACCTCAACCTGCCCATCCGCCACCCGACATCGCGCCCCCGCTCAGAAAGTCAGACACACCTTGTTTTTAGGCACATCCCCGTCCGCGAACGTAAGATGCGCCTGGCTCGCGTTGCGCGTATCGAACTGCTCGTACCCGTTCTCAAACTTGCGCATCCCCGCGAGCAAGTCCCAGCTCCCGCCCGCCCTGCTGTTCCGATGGCTCGTGCCGGTCCCCCCGCCCTCGTCCGGCATCGGCATCGGCATCTGCACCCCGCCCCCACCCCGCGCCGCGCCGCCAATGGGATACGTCTGCGCGCGGGAGGCGTCGTACTGGCGGAAGGACTGGTTCATCGCTTCTTCGTCCATGTGTACATGGCGCGGCGCAGGGCCCGACGCCGAGCGCTGGCCAGAGGAGTTTTGGGAGGAGGAGAGGAGGGGGCGCGCGGCCGTGCCTTGGGGCGGGTAAGCCGTCGGGGGAGGCGAGTGGGTGTCGCTGAAGGGCGAGCCGCTGGAGTAGGAGTCGACGCGCTCGTGCATGCCGCTGCCACCGCCGCCGACGCTGTATGGGAGGCCTTCGGTGGACATGGTGGGATAGGTGCTGCAAGTCTATATGTACGCGCCCGGGAGGTGTGGTTGCCGCGCCAAGAGCGGGATTGGCACAGGATGGCCGTCGCTTGCGTTCGTGCGGGTACGGGCGATGCGGCGGGTTGTAGCACCGGGGCTCTCGAGGTGGTCGTCGTTCGTGGTCAAGAAGGGAGAGGACGAGAGAGGCACCCCGGAAGCCACGACGGTCAACGCCTGCGCCTGCGGAGAGAGAAGGAGAGACCCTGGAATGTTTTGGAGGTGGGATTTGCGTAGGATGAGCAAAGGAGAGGAGGCTGAAGACCCTCGTTCTGGCGCGTGAGAGGTTCTCCCATATCCGTCAAGGCTCATGCAACCATCTCTCCCGCGCGATCAACGTCATTTATTTATCGCCACCGTTTTCCCCTGCACCGCTCGTATCATTTCTCCGGACACTCTCCTGCCACGGCCCGCCCCGAGGGTTCCAATGTTACCGGCCACTCACGCGACGAAACGTCTGAGGGTGTGTATCAACACTCGCGACCTTGGAGCTCGATGTTTGAAATAGCGCCCATGGTCGAAGCAAAACGACACAGTCAACGCATAGCGTTGGCTATAGCAATCTACGGTCTTTTGAACGGCAACCGTAAGATACTTCGAAGCTCAATGTATCAAGTCCAAATATGTCATCGGTTCGATGAACATGCCTTGTTGGCTGCTACGAACGAGACAGGGTGGAATGGTTTCAAGAGTTGCATTGACCCAGCCAGTTACGCTGCATCCCGCCGGCGCTTATGCCGGTGTAGCAGACCACACTCATACTGTAGTTCCCGCAATGAATCGTTACATCCTCCCGACAAAATATATGCAGCTAAGATACGTCCACACAAACAGCAGCGAAAAGAAGAGAATATCGTATACTGTAAAGGTATGCATGCCTCTAACCCAACTTCCTTCACCGCCTTCCACCACCTCCCACACGCGTACGAGTCCTACCCTCTCAGCTGCAGACCTCAGAGACATGATAAGCCCAAAAGCAGCTCGTATCGCGTCCACGTCTAAGGTATGCACGATCACATGCGCGACGCCACCAGTCGAGACACGAGACGAGCCTCGGTGACACATCCTGCGCGTAAGTGTGTACATCACCTGTACACGCCCCTCCGATAGCGGAGGAGGATCGCATCGACCGTCTCGCGCACCAGATCGTCCCTCGCACTCTCGTTCGTGAGCAGCGACGACGACGCCCCCTCCCCGGACCCCGTCGCGCCATCGGTTGCGGTAGGCACTGGTGCCGTCGCGGTCGGGCCAGGCGCTGTCGATGACCCCGAGTCTTCGCCCGACGGCGAGGCGGCAGAAGGGCGGTGCCGACGCGGCTTGAAGATCAGCACCAGGATGAGGCCGAAGATGATCAGGAGCAAGAGGAAGATGCACTGGCGCCGCCCGGTGTTCTTCTGGTACCTGGATGCGCCCGAGTCAGCTATCAATACCAGACGCCATTCTCGACTCGAGGACGAGCGCGAAGCAGAAGCGCACGCGTAGTATGCGAGAAGCGCGAAGGGCGGGGAAGGTGAAGGTGGAAGGCGGAAGCGACGGAAACGACGGTGGAAGGGATGGAAGAGATGGCGGACGGGGCATCCTGACGCATCACGGCCAACGCGCGAAGGGAGAAGGAAGAAGACGAGAGGCCGAAGGAAGCACACATACTTTGTCGCGACGTCCAGCTCGCGCACGGCGTCCTCCATATGAGCCGCCGTCTGTTCGATGTTATACTCGACGCTGTCCAGCAGCGTCCCCTGGTCGATCACGAGTGCCGACAAATCCTTGAACAGTTCCGCCAACTCGGATATTGATTTCGCAATCTCCACTAGCTCGCGGTCCCGCGTCTCCAGATTGAGGTCTAGTCCAGATAGAGTGCGCACGACGACGTCTGTTTGCGACTGGAAGCGCGCGGTCAAGGACCTTTCGTCAGTCTCGAGCGCGAAGGGCATATCACCGACGAGACGCCGGCGCATTCAAATGAGATGAAGGAACGTGACGCACTGCTGCCGCTGCCTCCACGTCTTCATCCAGCGCGGAGATCCCAGCCGAGCCCTTCAAGGAAACTGCGCCTGACGCTGCGAGCAAGTCTTGGTTCTTGATCGCGTGGCCCTGCAACTCTGCGTGCAGCAACGTATTGAGAAGCTCAGCACCCATCGATCGTCGCATGCGCCACAGGTTCAACATGTGAATGCTCACTTTCCATATACACACGTTGTTTCTTGCGGAACGTCGCACTCAGTTCCTGGACCTTGGCCGCGAGACCCCGCTGGACGTTCTTTGCTGCGAGTTCATGATGGTGTGACTGCCCGGCTTGGGAAGGCGGGAACGAGTGCTGGGGCATCGATCCTATCCGT
The DNA here is from genome assembly GCA_022376465.1 of Cubamyces lactineus. Taxonomy (NCBI): domain Eukaryota; kingdom Fungi; phylum Basidiomycota; class Agaricomycetes; order Polyporales; family Polyporaceae; genus Cubamyces; species Cubamyces lactineus. The sequence goes on along the minus strand of JACDTU010000007.1, from coordinate 1,005,169 downwards.
TGGATCAGCGCATGGCACTGGCGGAAATCCTGTATGCGGAACGAGCATGACGTTTTCTCGTATGTGAGCAAAGTGTAAACGGACGTAAGACGATAACCCATCTATTACTTTTGTGATTTCCGTTGTGGCCGCCTCGATCTCCCTCTCTTCTGCTGACCGGTCCGAAAAGCCGGGTAGTACGTGTTTCGCATGGAGTTTGTCGAGCGCAGCGACTGACGGGCAAAGAGGTTAGGAACATAGCGGAATGTTGTCCACGACACGCGCTCAGCGAAAAGGACATGGAGGAAGGGCATACTTTTAGCCTCTACGCCTGCGAGAATCTCCTTGACTTGGTCTGCGATATCAACCCTACCGATCCGACAAGAGATTAGCACCTGATAATCTTGCAGACGACACGAGGAGTGCAGAAAATCATCAGTTGCGGGGTGCCGCCCAGCCGGCCGTAACGGGAACATTTAGGTCGAGGAGTAATACTCAATGAAGTTAAGACGAACGCATGTCCAAGCCGGCAGTGGTTCTGCCGGAATGGCGGTATACACGAACCTCTAGAAACCAGAGAGCGGAAGTATTGCTCCACAGAGAGCATGTGCCGAGGTGGCAGAGAGACATCCACGGGTCTAACCTGAGCGGTGGTTATTGGAGACGATGGTTGGCGAGCGCAGACGCATGACTGACAACCAGCCACGCGTCGAGCCGTTGAGATAAGTGATTTTCCGTGAGTACAGTCCGGCGTCGAGTATCAGGCCGCCGACGCCGGGTGTTCTTTAGACGGCCACCAAGGTGATTGGGTCCGTAAACGGATAATGACAGCTCCCAAACGAATTGCATTTGCAGCCATTGGAATCACCCAGTCTCTGGTGACTATGGCGAATGCCTGCGTTCATTGAATGCATCACAGCAGCTCAATGAGCACAGACATGTATATTGTCAAGCCATGAGAGCAATAGAGGTCCATGAATGAATAGCATATTTACGTTGCCTCCACGGTGCGAGACGTGTAAGGCGCAAGCACGATGGTGCCCTGACCGGCAGTCACGGAGTGCGGCGGGATGGTTGCGAAAGGGCGGGCGACGGTGTCAAAAGACCGTGAAGCGGAACTCACCATTTAGGCGGGAGCTCTGCGTCTATGGATATGTGGCCCGAGTCGGCGTTTATGAGGCGTTCGTGTTCGTCGTCCTCATTCTGAGCGTCGTCGTAGTTTGTGACGACCCTAGAGCGTCGAGTGCGAGAAGAGCCTGCACGAGAGTCCCTGTAGGATATGAAAAGGAGCGTGCGAGAACGGGTAGTGGGATTGAGGGAAGAGGAGGAGGAGGAGGATGAGGAGGAGGCCATCTGGACGGCGCTGGGCTGGAGGCGGAGGCGGCGTGGACGGTCGTCATGCCGGTGTTTGTTTGTCCGGAGCCCGGCCGGCGCGGTCGCGTGGAAATAAGGTCAGGATTCGGCGGCGTCATAGCAGGACGCTTGCCGAAGGACGGAGGGACGGAGCGCCCGTGGTTGTGGCCGGATCGGAGTGTCGGAACGAAGGCCGAAAGGCTCCCAAGTGTGGCTAAAAGGACGCGCTGGCGGAATGTTTTGGTAGACAGGGACGCATGACCAGGGCGGGGCTGTGAATGGAGTGATGTTCGGTCGCCTATTACGTGCATGGCTGGTCAGAGCTGGGCAGCTTCTGGGAGAGTGTATTGTTCGCGAAGAGAAGAAAGATGGAGAGGAAGAGGCGAGTGGCACATCCGTGTCGGCGGGTAGCATGGACGATCGGCGTCGGAGGCACGAGCCAAGAGCCATGGCCGCCTTGGACGGAGCACTCCCCTGTGACTCTTTTGCGCTCGACCTCGAGGAGGATTTTTATCTGTGGGATCTGCATCGGCTCCTGCTGCACCTTGCCAACCGCCTGCGAGTGCGATACATTTGCCCTCCTGCCGACTGTTATCGATTGTCCTCCGGATCAGCTCCCTCCCAACCTGTGACTTTCTCCTCCGCCCGTCTTCAAACTCGTGTTCCATCTTTCCTCCTCCCGCTGCGTCCTATAAAGCCTCTCCCTCTCCGCCCTCCTACCCTAAGCTCCTCGGCGCCCCTGTATAATCCGTCTCCTCGGACCCCTCCTCGCCCTCCTAATCCGCCTATCCCATCTCGCACCACACCCAGCCACACCCCTTCAACATCCCCACCACCACTACTACCACCCGACACCACATCCGCCTCCGCTGTCCTCTGCCCCTACCTCCGTCTCCGAAGCCCTCCTTCCTGTAAGCGCGCCACCCCCATTCGCTCTCCATGCTTCCTTCGGTCGCTTATGGCCCTAGCTTTTAAGCTTTCCATCACTGCTGCTGTGCCGTCCAACATGTGCTGCCTCGAAACGTGAGTCTCGGTCCCTCGCTTCCGTTCTCTCCCTCTTCCCCATGCCCTCTTCCATCTCTGTTCTCGCCCCGCTCTAACACCCGCGTTTGCAGCGAAGGAACCAAGTACGGCTGCGGTGTGAGTGCCCCTGATAGCTTCGACGCGGGCGCTTCAGCTTATATTGACGTCACCTTTCGCTCTTTACAGCACTACATCATCGTGCGTCTTCCTTTGTTGCCCTTTTGTCTCCGTTTAGTGACCGGAATCATTGTACAGACCAGGAAACTGCGCAAGATTGACTGCGAGAACCAGTGGTGCACCCTCTCGCGCCGTCACCGCACTCCGTGCCACAACTGTCAATGCGAGCGCGTACGTTCCCTTTCCGTGTGGCCGGTCCAATGATACGAGCTGATGATCTCCGGGATACACAGTACTACGGGCCTGACGCGTCGGAGACCGTGACCGCCGTCAGACCCGAGTTCTGCCCGGAATGCTACCCCTTCTACAGCCAGCGCCGCCGGTAGCATCCTCCCTCGACCAGCCCTGCACCGTCTTTCCGCATCACCCACAGATCCCACACGCTACACTACATCTCGCCTAGTCTCTCCCATTGCTGTATCGCTTGCTGTCGAACTTCGCTCCTGCTTTCGACACCATCCACGCACACGTCCAGCACGTCCATCTGCACACTACGAATGTGTTGTATTCATATATTCGCTATTGGCTATATCTATATCTATCCTTTCTCTAATTCGTTCGTCTCGTTGCCCTCATACACATGCACGTACGCACATCCGTAGGAACAACCCCCTGCTATCCGTCTATCGCTGCGCGATACGGGTCCTCGATGGCAACCTGTATAGTATATTCGTGCGCACTGGCTCGCATAGTCTCATAGCTGGCTAATGATATCTTGCACTCAATCCCCTCATTCTCAAATAGGGGTGCTCGTTTCTTGTCGGTCGGCCGGTCGGTCGGTCGGTCGCAAGGAGGCTTTGATGGGTACACCACGGGCATATGCGCATCTTCGGGGTATGACAATGCAAGGACGACGCGACACGCTTGGATAGTGCTGCCGCAATGCAAGGTAAAGGCGCCTTCAAGGTAGCGGAGTTTCAATTGGAAGTTGCCTTGAAGCGCTTCAAGGTGACCTTGAAGTACCTTGAAGTACCTTGCAAGGCGGAAGCTCCCGCAGGTTCTTGCGTCGATCCTCAACCTCGTACGAGGCAGAGGAGGCATTGAACTAAACTTAATATGCTTCTGTATAGCTGGAATGTGTCGGACACTCCGAATTTTACGACTTTCACAACTACCCCTCATCGAGGATGCCCACAACGCACCGTATTCAGGTATTCTTTGAGGTTGCGCAACAAGCGCCGGCGGGAATGTCTGGGCCGACGGCTGCACTCGTCACATGATGAACAAATTGCCTTTCTTGGAGAGAGGCTCTGGCGGTGCTTTGCCTTGAAGGAGCTTGAAGGCGCCTTGCAGTCTAGCTCACGGCGCTTCAAGGTGGCCCATGCCGAGATGCCGTCAAGGCAAGGTATGCCTTGCCTTCAAGGTTGCCTTGCATTGCGGCAGCACTACGCTTGGATACCTTGTCAGACGTTTGTCAGCGAATCCACGCAGAGTTAAACTCGTACAAAGCCTTTTACTGGCCTCCTCAGCCCTACTGTAGGGCTTTGGCAGGGTTTGTCCTTACTTAGGGAAAGGTATCCAATAGCCTCCCTTCTGCAGCACTTTGCCCTGAGCGGACGATTGGGCAATGTCCGTTGTGCTAGAGACGCGTTTAGCGAGCCCTCACCGTAGGTTTCGCGCACTTGTTCATCGCCCCGCGCACGCCCATTCACTTCAACACGACCGACCGATAAGAATTGAGCACCCCTTATAGAGCGCATCAAACGTCTGCGTCCGTTAAACCCAACAGATTAACCAGTAAATGTGGCTGGATATCTAAATGTGACGCAACTTCAAACATACTGGCTCACCAGCAAAGGCGTCTCAAGGCGGGATCATAGTGTCTCGGGCGGACATTAATATTCAAGTCGGCGTCGGCGTTAGCTTCAGACTTTGGGCATCCTCCTGAGTAGCTTGATATTCAAGAGTTGACTGTGGGAATAGTCAGGCGGTACCCAATATTGGAGCTGTTATGTATTTCTCGTCAGTGTAGCACACCCGAGCCTGAGAGAAACAAGAGTCTCCGGGCCTCTCGACCTAGAGGTCGAACATTAATCCTCAAATTTAGAGCACATAGGTGTGGATACCGGCTCTGACTCGTTCTGAGCTCGAAGGCGTCGAAACACGCCAGGTCCCCGATCCGTGTCTAGGTTCCCTGCGTCGTGGCCACTGGATTCCTTGGACGTGCCAACCTATGGCTTCGCGCGGTCTTGGAGTCTGGAGCACCTAGCACACTGAGAGTGTGAATGGCGTTCTCTGATTGATCGCTATGCGTGCAATCGTACAATCTATACACATTTAGGTATACAAGCTCTCAGCCACTAACATGCCGGTGAGCGCAGGCTTACCAGCACATATTCCCAATCACCACTTCACCGCGAGGCCGACAACCTCACTCTCGACCGCGCGATACTGCGTCCTGAACAGCGCCCTCCTTCGCTCCTCGGCCTCTCCTGGCAAATCGTCTGTCCACCTTACCCCTTCTTTCTTCACGCTCGGTTCAGTGGTGCTGGCCCCGGACGTGACCTCGAGCAGGACTTTCCCCGCAAGCTCGTCTGCGTAGTCAAAATCTGCACACCCAAGACTTGTTGCCAACTTCGACACGCCGCCCTTGTCCTGTTCTGGTTCCGCGGGAGGAGTCGTGGGAGGGGTCGGCAGGACGTGCCAGTACGCCGCCTCGACTTTCCGCGTCCACTCCTTGTCGCCCCACTTCGGACCGACGGGCGCAGCAGGGAACGGCTCGTCCACGCCCAGTGCCGCGGGTGGCTTGTCAAGGCGCACCCCGCTCTCCGTCCAGTTGCGAGCAAAGCCCTCCGCGTCTGTCTCTGCTGTTTGACTGGCGGCTGCGGGTGCTGCCTGTGCTTGGACGGGTCGTAGTTGCCCGCCTCCGTTCACACATCCGCCCGGGCACGCCATGACCTCGACGTAATCGTAGCCTTTGTTATCGTCTTCTTGTCCCGCCGCCGCCGCACCTGACGCGCCTCCCCGCCTGACCGCCCGCCCACGTCCACGCAACCCCGCCATCCGTCCGGCGGCCCCGCGCCCAACTTGCACGCCTGCGTCGCGCCCGACCTTGCGCACCACGTTCTGGAGGTTGCGGAACCCGTAGCACTTTGCACCGCGGAAGACGACGGTGCCTGTCGTGGTGTCCGTGAGCGTATACTCTTCGTAGTCGGCCCCGCGTACGGTGCGCGTGGAGAGCACAAGTGCAGCTGGATCCGGATGCGACGCTATGATTGACGTGATGAGCGAGTGCAGGTACGAGCCGGAGCTGGTGCCTGGATGTGCGAGAAGCTCGGGGAGCTCGGGCTGTCCTGAGTCGGCAGCAGCGAGGCCGAGAGAGATGTCGTCCAGGTCAAAGTGAGCGGCACGCGGGAGTGAAGGCAGATTCCCGCCGGGGACGGGTGTGGACAGGTCCCATCCCTTCTCTTGCATCAGAAGCTGCAGCTCGCCTGTTGTGAGCACGCAGTCGACGTCCCGTGTTGCGTACACCTCGTTGTAAAAGTCCTGCCGCGAAGCTTCGAGCTTCTTGTCGTAGCACGGCATGACCGTGACATGGTAGATCTCGTCCGGGCTGTTGGCCAGCGCGCGTTCGCAGGGGCAGCGATCCGGAGATGGGTGCAGATAAGCGGAGTGGGGGTGAGAACAGGCGATCAGTTCATTGAGCGGAAGGCGAATCGTGCGGGGCAATTATCGTGGAAGCACGCAGTGGCCGAAGATCAGCGACAATCCGTGATAGTGAGCGTGGAAATTCGCAGGCAGGGGGACCAGATGGACGTACCGTTTGCCCCATTTCTCTCCGAGCCACTCCTTCACGAGCGTACCCATGACCTGCTGTGGACTCTTCGTTCGCGCAATGAACGGTAGCATTTCGGCATGCGTCTTCTCCGCGTAGCACACCCACCCCGGACATGCACTCGCGAGCATCGGCAGCTTGCCGTCACCCTTGCCTTCTTTCCGCTCCTTGAACTCCCTTGCGTGCTCGAGCAAGGAAAGATGTCGCGCGAAAGTCGTGTCGTAGACGTGTGCGAATCCAAGGGCAGATGTACAGAACGCGCGGACGCGCCGGAGGACTTGGAGCAAGCTCACTGTTTGCGAAGAGGTGGAGGAGAGGGAGGCGGCAAGGGATGCGAGAGATTGAGGCGCGATAGAGATCACGGGGACCTTGTGGGAGGGCGAGGATCGCGGAGGATTGTTGTCGAGGAAATTGAGGACCTCGGTATGGGACTGCATGGTGATCAGGACGGATTCTGCGGAGGTAATACAACCGCTGCACTAGTTGTGAGAACGCATCGGTGGGGCTTATCACTGAACACGCACCTGCACGCAAGGCAGTCATTGAGGCTGATCTCCGCGGTTGTCAGTTTCTGCTTGGTATTCTGGCCGGAGGTGCTTGAGGAGCCGCCGTTCGCCGTTACCTCGTAATACGAGCCCGAGGAGTCTACCTGGATTTGCGTCTGTACTAAAGCGTGAATTGCTAGTCATATCAAAGAGCGATCTGCGCACGCACTGCAGCTGCGCCGAGGTCTTGTGGTTCTGGCTTATTAGTCTGTTCCACAGGCTTGATGCACGCTTGGGAGGGCGTTATGAAGTCATTCAGATCGGTGAGCGTCTAGCCATTCGTTCAGCATCATTCCGTCGCTCTCGAACAGTCAACGATGCATACCAAGGCACCTGAAAAAGCCATGTCGAATAGCGAGGGGGAGGGAGAAAGGCAGAGACGGCGAGCGCAAGAGGCATAAGCATTTTGGGAGGAGACGGCGCACGCTCGGAGTCACTCGCCTCCGTCTGACAAATCGAGATCCCCCGATCACAAAGCAGATATCGAAACACTGCCACCAACCTCGCTGCATCCGCTTCGGGCAGGTCTTGTCGTTTGCTCGCCCTCACCTTGGCCAATCGTGCGCGGCGTGTTTGCGCAGCAAAGGCTCGTCAGGATGAGCTCATCGTGAGCCGTTTGAGGCGCAGAATGCAGGAGACAATTTGATTCAAAAGATTGCGAAGACGGCGGGTACTATATGTGCGAGGGTATAAGAACTACAAACGTGTGATAATCTACAAAGCAAAGGATGGCATAGGTGGGGCATAGAGGGCATAGAGGGCATAGGGGCATAAGGGGCATACGTGGCTATGATACAAGATGAGACAACCAAAGAAACGATATTACGAAACGAAAGAACCAAAACCTTCCAGGATGCGCGAGCAACATGCCAATGAAGAGCGAACCAAATAAAGATATAGGCAGAAAGGCGCAAGGGTGTTGTTTCATGGGGGCATGACGCTCTCCTTCTCCGCGGGCCACCAATCCGGCATACGACGAACGCGCTGGACGTTGCTCGCCGGCGTCATCCAAGTGACAGCGGGCGGCTTGTACTTCGGGGGCTGCTCCTCCTTCTTGCCCAGTCCGAGCCCGTTCTTCGCCCTGTCCCAAAGCTTCTTCGCCGCGGAGCGTTTCACGGGCTCCTCATCTTCTCCCCAGGCGAGGCGACGGCGAGCCGCTCCAGTGCCCAGAGACGCTGCCGACCGAGAAGCCTGTTGGTTGGCATACAACGACTGCTCCTGTTGTTCCCGAGCGTGGTTCTCCTTGAGCTTTTGCAGCTTTGTCGAAGTGCGACACAAGAAGGGTACGCTCCGAGAGTGCTGAAGGCGGGTGCCTGTCACGTCGCTCTGGCTACGCTCCCTACGGCCACGGACGGAGAGCGACGTGGACGAATCAGCAGCGAAACCGCCCTTGAGGGGTGATAGCGAGGAGTATCGCGGAGGGCCATCCGTAGGGGAAGCTGCCGTAGCCTTAGGAGCGCGTGCTTTCCCCTTCCCGGGAGATCCATGGCTATCCGTATCGGACGTCGGTGACGACGACAGGGTAGACTCCGAATGGTTCGGGAAGGCCACGTTGAAGCGGACTGCTTTGCTGCTTTGGAGCTTTGACGGCCCCGCGGAGAGCTCATCGGAGCCAGGAACGTCATTCGCGTCCACCATCGCGTACCCGTCGCCCAAGGTGCAACTCACCAAGTCAGCCCGCTGCTTCATGGCGGACTTCGTTGTGGGGGCAAAGAGTTCCAATCTCGCGATGCTCTCGTCCAGCTTCGCCAGGCTTTCTGCAGCCAGGACCGACGAGGATCGCGATGGCGCGTGCGGCAGAGGCTTGTTGCCTACCAATGCCGGAGAATGAGTGATGGAAGAGTAGCCTGAGCTGGTGTCGGTGTCCTGAGGGATATGTTCTAGGACAGCGAAGATATCTGCAGACCTGATGGAGGAGGTATCCTCTGACGATGCGATGGTGAAGGAACGCGGGATGGATTGCAGACTGGGCTCGCGCCGTGCGCGCTCTATGACCGTAGTCTTAGAGACTGTGGCTTCCGAGCCAGCAGCCGAGAAAGCCACCGACGCCGCACTAGAGCCAGATTGCCTGACAGATCCATGTGAGGTGCTCGCCTCGGACGACGTACGAGCGAGATCCCTAGTCAAGGCCTGAAGCGGAGACGTGCAATGCAGAATGGACCCCGCTGAGGAGAACACGGTATCTGCCTTCGAGAGCCTGAGCTGATGCTGCGGCCCCTCCTTGACAGAGACCACGGAAGGCACGTATGACACCATTGACGTGATGCGCTCGCTACAGACCGATTCGGACACAGGCCGCGGAACTGGTTTGGGCTGGAGAGGTCGGGTAGCCGCTGAGGAAGTGCTAGCTTCCGCGGTCGAGGGACGCTTAGGAATGGCGGGTGGAGGGTCCATACGCCCTGCCTCACGGCGAGGCTTGGGACTATGCGGTGGGCTCATGCGCACGTCCTCTGACCGGCGAGGCTTGTGGCTGGGAGTCGGGCCAGTGCGTCCTTCTTCCGCGCGGAGTTGAGGCTTGGGGCTGGGTGCCTTGTCTATGCGCACGTCCTCCGACCGGCGGGGCTTGGACCCGGGGCTCGGCGGAACCGCTTTGGCCGCTGTGGTTCTAACCGCTGCAGGGGATGCAGACGATGTGAGAGACCCACTATCCGCGGCTTGCGGTCGCTTCTCAGACGCCTTGGGAGTGGTAGTCACAGGACGCAGGAGGAACGAGCTCTTCGCCAGAGAACTCTGATCGGCTGCCTTGCCGGAGGTCGGTTCCTTGGGAGCGGGGCGAGACACCGTCGCAGAGGCCTTCGGATGGATCTCTGCCGCAGGAGCCTCCGAAGGACTAGCCGTCATAGGAGGAGGTACGGGCTCGCGAGCTTTCGTACTGGGTTCCGCCTGTGTGTAGTTCGTTAGCAGATATCGGCGCACAAGGAACGGACTGAGACTTACATGTTGGTGCGGACGATCACGTTGTGCTGTGGTTGCAGACTTTGCGGGGACGCTGTGCATAGTGGAAGGTTCGCTAGGAGACGCAGCTACCGGAGCCTTCTTAGTTGGAGCCGTCTCCTTCGGGGAGTCGCGAGGAGCTGCAGCTTTTGTCGTGACTGTAGCTGGCTTCGGAGGGCGTGGGCGTGGGCGAGTCGATTCGAATGCGGCAACGGTACTGTTCACTCCAGCTCGGGGAGTATCCCTACACGCTGCTTGGGGCTGGGCCGGCTTCGCAGCGGGCTTTGAGGCACTATTGTCTGAAGGACGGGATACCGCAGCTTTCTCTTGCGGTGTGCGCGTCAGGAATGCGGACACTGGCTTTGCCGTCTCCGTGGGCTTTCGAGTCTTGATTGACTCTGCGGGCTTTCGAGTCTCTGTCGTCCCTACGGGATGCTGACTCTTCGACGGGCTCGCGGTGGCAGCGCGGTGGCCAGTGGGGGAAGGATCTGCGGCGACAGCTTGCTTCCGTTCAGGATGAGGTGCTGGGCGTGAGGGCTTAACGGACGGATCAGCTTGCGCTTGAATGCCCGTCGTCGTCGTCACCTTCTCTTTACCCTTGGGCGACGTGACGGTTGGCGCCTTTGCTGCTGCGCTCGGCGCACGGTTTGAGTCACCGGATGCAAAGGCTTGCACCCCAACGCTACGCATGGCTTTGGGTTCTGGCGCTTTGGGGCCAGATTGTTGCACGGAAGGAGCCGTTGAAGAGGAGGCTGCAGGAAGAGGAGAGCCAACCTGTGTAGCGGCCTGTGTATCGGCGTTCATTGTGAGCACCATGTAGAAGAGCTGTGAGGCAATTGACGTACGTTGATCTTAGCTTTTCCGGCCAGAGAACGCTTGGCGTCCACACGAGGGTAGGGTGGTCGGCTCTTCACCGTCTCACGGAACTGCTTCACCTTGTCAATCAGTTGTTCTAACACGATATCTTCCTTCGAGCCGCCCCCAGGCGCAACGGATCTAGAGGACAATCCTGTTGACCGCATGGTATTCCCAGGTCTGTCGACAAGTGCCGGCGTGGAATGACCGGAATCTATGAGAGGGCGAGTACGATCAGTAAAGACGGAGACGAACGGGACATTCTGACAGACATACCAATCGGCGTGATCGTGGACCTTACGGGAACCCAACTGAGATCACGCTGTCCGGGCTTTAGCCCCGTGGTATCGCCCTGACGTCTTGTCTTGCTTGGGCTAGATGTCGCCGACGACGGTCCTGCCGTTTCCCTGGTAGACTTTGGTGGCGTCTCGTTGGCCTTGATTGAGGTGGTCAGTGCCGCGTACGGCGCATCGATGGGCGTTGTGGTGCAACGAATCGTCGCGGGCGCAGGCTTAGCCACATGTTTAATATCCTTCGCACGAGGCGACGTTACCACATTCTTCCCCTGGTCTTGTCGGGGTTCCCGTAACTCATAAGCCACCAATGATACCGTGAGATATGTGAGGTAATTACCGTTCGCCGAGGGACCCTTCTCGAGGACTTTGGGCTGGTGCCGTTCCGCGTCTTTGCGGCGCGACCGGTCTTCTGCTACCGCGCCAGGTTGCACCGGCCGCGTTGCGTGAGTTGTGGGGGCATTGACGAGACTCGGTCCCGCCTGCCCACGAGCAGGGTTACCGGCCGGTTTCACAGGCGGCCTACTATTCATGTCGGCCGGACCGATGGGTAAATTACTGTATGTATGGGGGCGCGGAAGGGGGTGAGTGAACAGGTATTCGGCGAGAGGTGATGAGTGGTGGATGTGGAAGGAAACAGAGAGAGGACGCGTCGCACGGGTAGAGGTGCCAGTGGCTAAAGCGAAGCGCGCTGAGCCCCGGGGAAAAGGGTCTCGCCAACATATGTATACTTCGTTCGGATAGGCGCTTTGACAGCCCTCAGCCATCTCGATATCCCCTTGGCCTCTGCTCTTGGACTGTTCCGCCACATGGATAGCTGTAGGTGACTGCGCGAGCATCTCTGACACCGAGCTTAGATGAACAGCAAGGCGCGAGCCACTTTGTAGGGGCGCGGGCGCTCGGGTCTCGTAGCAGCATGGCAATACCATGAAAGACGAGAAAGTGTCTGATGGCTGCCGTCGGTGCTCGCTCAGGCGGACACCGAGACGAAGAAATTGGTGGATGAGGGAGGCAAAGGTAAGGCATGTCGGCCATGACGTAGGCGTGGTATATGTACGGGAAGGAAGGGGGGGGGGGGGTAAAGTTTGCAAAGTTGCGATACTCAGCCCACCAGTGCGATCCCGCCGGGCCCGACGCAACGCAAGCGCCAGGCGCAGCGGTAGCTTGGAGGATCAGCGGCGTCCAAGCTTGGCGCGGACGCCTGGACCGCACCAATTGGAAGAGCAAAATATGTGTACGTGAAAATGATTACTCTGAGTACTTACGGAGTAGGCGCATCATAGGAGTCATCGGCTGCATCGCTGGAGGAGTTGCTGGGGCTGCATTGCATGTGCCAGCAACTCCAGAGGGCCTCATCCACTTATGGCAGCATCAAGTGGCTCCAGTTGAAAGCGCACTTGGACGGGGCCCAAAAGCACACCTAAGTCTTCACAACGCTAGAAGCTACGTCGTTTTTCTGTCCAGTCCCGGTAATCACTCAGGTAGAAAGAATATCGTGAACAGGGCTCTTCATGACTTACCGGTGCTTTTTCTCGTACACAAAGGGTCATAGCGTCTACGCGAACGCTTATCCCGGTGTCTTGTGACTGCTTATGTCTATTCTTTTATGAACACGGATGCGCAAAGGAGTGTTTGCCGGCGAACCCAGGCTGTCGAAGAGATGAGATCGTCTATGAGTCGCCTCACACGCGTATTGCGCGACTTGGTGAGCTCACACTAAGCGCCGTGGCCTTGATTGACGATTGGCGCGGTCAATTGGCGGCCTGACCGGCACGCATATATCTACTACTGGCTTGTTAAGGAATGCGTGAAATGCTATGGGACTGGCGAACATGGTGAGGTGCAGGGCGTATCGGTCATCTCTAGTAAATCGTGTAGGTATACAGTTCACAACGGCATCCAATATATTCACCACAACGTGTCATGGTCATGAGTACGAAGGGAACTGTTCGTCGGAATGAGCAAGCGAGCAACTCTAATCCTTGAATATAAGCAGAGCACACATGTGCCATGATCCTGTGGTTAGTCATTGATGGCCGCTTCTATACGCAGACTTGTTACTTACCTAAGTGTTCATCCATTCAGGGTGTTTTCCTACTGCGACAAGTGAGACCAGAGAGCGCGAATGGAGCGTAGGGCACGTCTTTCGGATATGCTCTTCAAGCAACTCTCGAGAACCTCGACCCTCGACCACAATCTTCTGTAGAGACCCCAGAGATCCATTGGCCACGGTCTTCTCGATGGACGCCCAGTCAAGTGCCCGCATATCGTCGAAGTATGCGGTGGTGAGCTCGCGGACGGCACATTCGGAGTTCAGAGAGCGTAAGTCTTCGACATTGTCGACGACGAGCGATATGGTGATGGTCCGCAGAAGGGGCGATGTGAGCTGGTCGACGATGGCGGTGATCCATGAGAGCGACTGATTGGCCGCAACGCACATCTCGCCGAAAGCGAACCGGAGAGTGCAGGCCTCCAGGACCGCGAATTCGGTTAGCGAGAAGTCGTTGTCGTCATCATGCATAGTGGCTATCCCGGATGGCAGTCGTCAGAGGACCCAAGTATCACGCGCACATGTTACTGAACGTACTTGACATGCGACCATCTGGTATGAATACAAGCTCTAGCACCTTCGCCTTGTCATGCCATGACGGAGACGCTATATTGAAGAGGTTGGTGTCCTCTCTGGCCCGGAATTGATATTGCAACGAGTGAAAGCCACGATCATGCCCGCGACCGCTCATCCAGTGGGCGAGCACTAGGATTGTGTTACCTCCGTTGAACTTCAGGCGGTGCAAATTGCGGGGAGGGCGGACAAACCCTTTCGCTTGAGATTCTTCTTCTGGTCCGTAAGGATAGACTTCTAAACCGTCGAGACGAATCTCTTGGAGATTGCTGAACTGGCCAATGAAGAACAATAGATCTTCTGAGTCCGTCACCGTGGGACAAACCAACGATAATGAGGTGATGCCGTATACGATATTGGCGACGTCGCCCAGATGGTGGACGTCCAGGCGGAGACGATCGAACCAAGGCGCGGTAGGCATCACATATGTGAAGGCTGACAGGTTGGATAGTTCATAGAGAAATTCTAATTTGCTCTGATAGTTCGTCCACCCCGGATGGTGCATGATTACAGAGGTGATTGAGCGTTCTAACCCGGCATGGGTGTTGAGCATCCGGAGGAGAGTCTGGGTCCGTCGAGGATTAGCCAGGACCACCGTCTTGAAGCGATGGAAGCGGGAAGTAGATAGCATCACACTACCAGCTAATGCACACGCGCCGAGAGTCTGCGCATCGTCGTATAAGTGGTCCAGGACGCGATCTATTATCTCGGGAGGAACTGCTTGCGAATGCTGAGTGCTGAGTTGAACTTGGCGGTGAATGCGATTATACCTTTCATCCGTGCAATTCCCTAACCACAAGGCAACGATCAGTATCTTCTGCACATCAAGCCCCAAGGCCGTACTGCTTACCGTCAACCAGCGTAGGCCTCGTCAACTACTAGTACCGGGCGGCAGCCACAGAATGTCGCTGCGAGAGATGATCATCAGCGCTTAGATTTGGTCCAGCGTTTTCAGTAGACGCCGAGTATGAGTCGGAATCTCATCGCTTCCCGCTGCCACTCTCAGGCTGTCTCTCCGCTGATCCTCACTCTCGATAAACGACTCTACGGCAATCATGCGTTCGAGTTACTGTATAATGCTTCAGACGGCCCTGATTAATACTCTGTACCCAGATGGCACGCAGCAGTGTTGCGGCTGCAGATCTACTTAATCACGGAAACTGCTATCGACCTCGTTTATTGTGAGAAAGACCAGGTCTGCCGAGAACGCTGTTGTAGTTGCGGTAAGCAGTAATTGCTTATTCTAGGTCGTCTTTCCACCTCATTGGCGGCTGATGCGATGCAGTAGGTACCATGAACGCTGCCGTCACGCTGATCAGTATGCTCGTTACATGGCGGTTTTCTGCGTTCACGAGTACCCCGCATCCCACGCGTAGAAGGCCAACGGTCTGAGATACAAGGAAACTCTTCCGAGGGAAAGCTTGGGCATGGTGGCTACAGCGCATGTTTATGCTTCCTTCGCGCATGTACGCATCTCTTCTGTCAATTGGAGCCGGGAAACCTCTGGACTGGCGATTCATATACAATGCTGGAGATTGGTGCGCTCGCAATCCGGCTGGCGTACAAGATACTCATGTTATGTTCCGAAACGTCACGGTCTGTTGTGCAAGCTGCTCGCTACGCTTCGAGGATACTCAATCGGAAGATAACCGCCCATCTGTATCTTCCTTTACATCCTTCTTTAGCTCAAGGTGCTCCAGCAACCCTTAAACCAGTTAAGGGCATCTGTCCTCATACGTTTGTTTCAAACCAATCCGAGGGGGAAGGCGCACAGTCTTTCCGTCAAGGGGTCAAGGGCGCTTTGTTGGGGCTAGAGATGTTGAATCAACCCTTGAACTCGTCTCTGCTCGTGCGTTGTTCTGCCTAGAACACTCCCCACCGTTATCCCTTGTGTCTTACCTACCCATTTACCTGTATCTGTGCTGAAGGGGCCGGATGATACGCTGTGACCGAAGCGATGGTATGTTCCAGACCAAATGTCCTCGAGTTCGCGCAGCCATCGTCCCCTGGGGCCTTTGAAGATGAGCACTCGCTGGCTTCCGCGAATTTGACGGTATTTCCTCTTTTGTCTAGAGTGTTGTCTGTCCGACATTGCTATAATACTGCGGGAAAGCGGACATTACCTCCCCTTTTATCGAGCAAAGGAGGTTTGATTAGTATCCGCATCTAGCTTTCTAGATCTACAGGCTATTCTCTACAATGCATTTGACTATGAGACCTTGTAACCATTCTTTCCACATCACCTTAGCTGCAGCTGTACGCAAGATGCTAGCGAACGGCTGTATTATCCAATGCTTTGTCCGTTCGCAATTGCTCAATGTTATGCACGTACGTACTTGCACAAATGTTTGTTTATGTGCTCGCTGCCAGGCTGATTAGACGTGATTCCCGGTGAAGAGCCGCTTTGCTCTCGAGTCTGCACCCATTATACCTACTCGATTTTGACAATCATGAGACCACATAGCGCCATTACAGCACATAGAGCATGTTGTGAGCGTACGTTAAATTGGTCGACGTTGTAGCACAAGTTGAAGTTCGGCGTGTCGCCTAAGGACTGCAGCCGCTCATTGGATCCGAGCGCCGAGCCGGCCGCACAGGTACACATTGCGCTTGACTTTACCGCCACCACCAGCCTCCAGGTCCTCTATCACTCTCACAGCCGTCTCTACTACTTCTCGGCTAGTCCTGCGGCCCATGACTTGTCGACATGCTAGGTAGATCCAATAAGCCGCGAGACCGCACCGACGACCAAGGCGCAAGCGAGCCTCTCCTTCATGGCTCGGATGATGACTTGACTAGCACCTCTCACGACGACGTTCTGTTCTCTGTGGACGGGGATGACGATGACGAGGAGGGAGACAGGGAGCCATTAGCGAATGGGAATGGTCAGACACATCCACCGAAACCTGCCCGCGAAGTCCACTTTGATGACCAGGTGCAAGTCCGAGTCTTTGCGCCTCCGCTGCGGTTGACGATGGAGAGCCGTGAGACCGGTGCGTGAGTCGCAGACCGCAGACATTCGTCTTGATTGGCCAGTCTAATCTGTTATACAAGAATATGAACTAGACACAGACGACCTGGATGGCGTAGCCCTATCTCAGTTGGAAGCGGCACAAGAACGCACCGCCGGTGGTCGTCGGTCTCGACGACGGGGAGAACAGACCATGCCATTACTGGTCGGCCTTCTGGACGCGTCCACAGTTCGTCGGAGTATGGACAGTCCAGAAAGTGCCTATGTCGCCGAAGCACGAATCGACTTGGACGAACTTGCGGCCAAGCGGGTGGCAGGTGGCAATATATTAGACTCCGTAGCGAATATGGCGAATTCGATCCTTGGTGCTGGTATGTTGCGTCCTTGACCTCCTAACGGTGCTAGCCTCACGAATTGTATTCTCTAGGTATCATAGGTATGTACTCGCCACTGCTCATGCCATCGTGATTGATGTGAATCCCTCCACAAGGCCTCCCCTACGCAATACGACAAGCAGGGTTCTTCACTGGACTGGTGCTCTTGGTCGTGCTGTGTGCAGTGACGGATTGGACTATCCGTCTTATTGTCTTGAACGCGAAGCTCAGCGGTCAAACGTCCTATATTGGGATCATGAACAGCTGCTTTGGGTCAAGTGGACGAGCCGCTGTTTCCTTCTTCCAGTTCGCGTTCGCTTTCGGGGGTATGCAACCGTCCACCTCTCTCAACGGATGCACAGAATTCACCAGCGAACTATATAGGCATGTGTGCATTCGGAATTATCATAGGTCAGTCCATGCAGGCTGTTCCCAATCAACACATATTTAGTTTGACATACAGGCGATACGATACCCCACGTCATACGGTCCATATTCCCCCATCTATACCAGGTGCCAGTGCTGTCCTTGCTCACCAAACGCCAATTCGTTATCGCGCTGTGCACCGTCTGTGTCTCATACCCGCTCTCACTCTACCGCGACATCCACAAACTTTCACGAGCATCCGGTCTGGCACTCGTCGGGATGATCATCATCGTTACGTCTGTCCTCATCGAAGGGCCAAACGTGAGCCCCGACCGGAAAGGCAACCCGCAAGCGCGTTTCACATTCTTGGGCGACGGCGTCTTCCAAGCTATAGGCGTGATCAGCTTCGCGTTCGTCTGTCACCACAACTCGCTCTTGATATACGGAAGCTTGCGCACGCCGACGCTGGATAGGTTCAATAAGGTGACGCATATCTCGACATTCATCTCGTTGATTGCGTGCTGCACTCTGGCTATCTCCGCCTACGTCGTCTTCACGGACAGGACGCAAGGCAACATTTTGAACAACTTTGGCCCGGTACGCGTGCACTTATCTCGAACGCAACGTGTTATGTTGACGTCCTTTTTTTAAGAGTGATACGCTCATCAACATCGCACGATTCTGCTTCGGGCTGAACATGTTCACTACCCTCCCGCTGGAGCTGTTCGTCTGTCGCGAGGCCCGTTAACATCTTCCGTATTCGCTCGGCCAGACTTCTCACTTAACGTCCACTTCCAGGTCATCGAACAGTATTTCTTCGAGTCGGAGCCTTTCAACATGCAGCGCCACGTCTTCTTCACAACTGCCATACTCTGTTCCTCCATGATCAGTACGTACTAGTACTACATCTTTCGCCTCCTAACCCGGACCTACTCTGATGGCTTAACGTTCTCGTCTTCAGTCTCGATGATCACCTGCGACCTCGGCGTGATGCTCGAGATCACCGGTGGCGCATCCGCCACAGCGCTCGCGTTCATCTTCCCTGCCGCGTGCTACCTGAAGCTCAAGGCGCCCGGCACTCCCTGGTACACGCGCACGAAGCTCCCCGCGGTGGTGTGCGCGGCATTCGGGGTCGTCGTGCTCTGCATCTCGCTCTTCCTTGCGCTTGGAAAAGCATGGACGCCTGCGGGGAAAGCGACGATCTGCATGGACTAGACTAGGGCTTGATCTCCGATGGCTGAGTGCCAGTCTTCTCGTGTCCAGAGTGCGGTGCATGCATGCCAGGCATGCGTGCATGTCGATGCTTCTCTGTTTTCTCGGGCCTTGCGTGGATCAGCGCTTTACTCTCCCCTTTCCCTCCACGTGTCCCTTTCTCTCGCTGTCGTCGTGTCGTCAGTCCCGAACTACATACATACATATACGGCTGGTATATTCTCGCCTGCCCCTCTACGCTCTACTAAATATTCGTACGGACGGACTATATAAGCTATTAAGGGCACGGACGGACTCCTCTCCTGGTACATGTACACCACCCTCACCCCCACCCCCAGTCATCGCAGAATGCCATCCTAATCATCGCGCTCGGTAGACCTGGGAAGGGCACTAGCGTGTGCGTGTCCGCCACTCTCGTATGTTATCCAGCAGTTCTACACGGTCCTATATCCTCGCCGCCCCGTGTCCTCCCCAAGATCACGCACTGGCTATCGACGGCGCCTCCTCGCGCACGGCGTCCGCGAGCCCAGGGACGTCCTCGAGCCGCTCCACACGCACGCCCTTGGCCGCGCTCTCCGACGCGAGGAGAGGCGAGACATCGAGCGCAGTATACGTGCTCCACACGCGCTCGACGCGGCTCGCGGGGAGCTCTTCGGGCGGGCACCCTACGGGGTCGCACACGAGCAGCCAGATCGCGTCGTACCCGCCGGCTGTAGAAGTTAAAAGTGAGCAACGAGCGTCAGGATTGTGAGTGAATGGGGGTGAGGGCGGAGTCAGAGAGAGGGGGAATATGGGGCTCACCTCCGGGCACGCCGCCGCCGATGACGCCTGCGACGGAGATGCACGCGTCGAGGAGCGCGGTCTGTTCTGGAGGCTCGATCGGGACGTCTGCGTGCTGACCCATCGTGCGCATGTTCTCCCGGATGCCCTGTGCGAGCACGCACCGTCAGTACCATCCCCCAGTTTTTTCGAACAAAACAAGCGCCCATCAAGGGGAGGAAAATCGGCAAGTGGGAAGGAGCGACAGAAAACGGGAAGTCGGAAGGGCAAGACATAGGAAGTCGGAAGTAAGCAGCAAGGGGACAGACCTCGGACAGGTTATGCGCGTCGATGAAGCCTTCGATGACCTCCTTGAGCGCGCTGTGGTGCTCGTTGTCGGCGATGTTCGGGTTCGCGAGCCACTGCACGCTCTGGATCGTGGAGATGTACTTGACCGCCTTGCGGTACGCCGTCGCGTTCTTCGCCGCGACGTCCGACAGCCGGAGCAGCGTCTTGCTCAGCGCGCCGTTCAGCGAGTCGATCTTTGCCCAGAGCGCGTTCGCTGGTTGGGGTGGGCGAGGTCAGTATAGTGCGCGGGCGCCGAAATGGATCGTATTTGGGCGGAGGGAGGGTGACGCACCTTCGTCGGGGTTTTCTTTTCGCCATTTGAGGACTTTCCCGACGAGCGAGGGCGTGTCGCTGCCTGCATCGACGTCAGCGAGCATGAGTCGCGTTTGCGGAGGCAGTTTGAATGGCTCGACGCGGTAGTTCCACGCAGGATTCGAGGGCGAGAGGACTGGATGGAGAGGCTGGTCCGCCTGCAAGGGTAAATTTGTAGGCAGTCAATCAGACGTCACATATACCCCACACAGCGAGCCGCGCAGACGCGAGTACCCACGAGATCATCCTTCATGAGAGGCTCGAGCACGGCGGGGTCGAACCGAGTGTACAGCTGGCTGCCGAACACAGCCGCAGAGACGTCGAACCCGCTCCCGACCTTGCCCTGCGCGAGACAATGCACGTACTGCGCAAGGTTGTGCGCGAGCTTCCTGCCCTCGCTCGCGTCCGCCGTGCCGCCCTCGCTCTCGAACGAGTCCGCGGGGATGACGTTCAGGTGGAGGAGGAGCGCGGAGACGAGGGAGGTGATCAGCGCGGCGGACGAGCCGAGCCCGGTCTTGTGCACGTCCGCGAGGCGCACGCCCGTCTTGCTGAACGGCGGCAGTTTTGAGAGCGAGGCGAGCGTCGGCGGGAGGTTCTTCGCGGCGAGCTATAGCAGCGCGGCACGTGAGCAGTCCTGCCCGAGCGCGCGATCTGGACAAGAGGAGCGCGACTTACCTGGGCGCGCTGGGAGTAGAAGTCATTGTCGCCGACGATGGTGATGTCGAGGCCGTAGGAGAGGGAGTTACGGAGGGTGCCGACGCTCTTGAGCTCTGCGGCGAGGGTGAGCGTGCGCTGGAGGGCGAGGTGGACGAACTTGTTCTTGGTCGCGGCGCTATTCGCACTGGGAGATCGGGACGTCAAAACGGGATATGAATAGACGCCCGGCGCGCGATGGTACGACGCGCGCGGGACGCGGGGGCAATAAGAGCGAACGGGGCCTTACTTGTCGGCGACGTGCTCGACACGCACGGACCCGGGGCCGTCGAAGTCGACGAAGTAGAGCCAGGACGCGTGCTCGAACTGGGGCGATCTGACGCGGATCTGGATGGGGGCGTCCGAGGATGAGTGGGAGGCGGCGGCGGGCGGGGCTGCTAGGGAGTCGATGACGGTGTAGAAGCGAGAGCTGGTCGAGACGACGACGCCGGAGTGTGTGGGGTCGAGGACGAGGTAGCCGCCTGCGAGGAGGACCTTGCCGGGCGAGGAGAGGACGGTGGGCGAGTAAGATCGGGCAGACATGGTGTTGGTGCAGGGATCGATGAATTGGGTAGACGAACTCGGAGGCACGGGTGCGACAATTGAACGCGTCGGGGTTATAACTCGGCCTCTGGCGCCCTCGTCCGATATCCAGCGCGTGTGGAATGCAGCGCAGGTGTGCGTCAAGGTCGGCAGGGGCGCTCGGACGCGGATGCAGAGTGCGCGGTAGGACTGGCAGCTCGAGGCAAAGGGGCACTCACGCTCGTCCTCCTTAGCTTATACGCGCTTCGTCCTCCGCACAGCTTTCACTAACGCCTGCCCCGGGCGCTCCTCCCCCTTGCACGCGCCCTCTCCTCCCGCACGATCTTCGTCTCCGAACCCAGCCTTGTCAAGCGACGGTTCTACCCGGTTTGCTCTTGTTCCTGCGACTCAACCGGACTCGCAAATAGATCTAGTCCCCATCAGGCAGCGCGCTACACATCCTGGGCAGCTGAATGCGCCACCAGCCGGCCGGGCCCGTGACAACTTGAACGTTGGACGCAGGCACTATTGTGCAGACGCGTCCAGTGCTTCCATTTGACATTCAATATACGCCCGCGAACACACCGGCGCCGAATCGTACGTACTCGCTTATTTTCCTGCGACAGGGTGTGCACTTCTCAGGCGACGAACGCGTCCAAAGAAAGAAAGAACCTCACACAGATCCTTGACGTTAGACAGAGTCGTCGCCTATCCCAATGGCTCAGGAACCGCTCGCCACTCGCGCTCTCGCGGGGGAAGCGCGGAGGCAGTAGAAGCAGGCCCGGTGTCCACTATTGCCGCCCTTCTCTCCCTCGCAGGCATTTCCTACAAATTGACTCCTGTTGCAGCAAACGCTCGGCTACCATACAGACAAGCGCTAGCATGGCATTGGGCCATCATCGAGGCTTCACGCTCCGCCAGTGTGGTCTATCGCGCCCAAACCGGGACTACGACGGTGTTATCCTCGGCGCATACACTCCGCGATGGAATCGTCGCGCTACCGCTATCGCCGTGCCCTGCCCTCGGGCGCGAGGCAATCCACATTGCTGAGCACCACTAGCATCACCGGTGTCCGGGTGCACACCCTCACGGCGTTCACTGTACAAGGCACAACCACGCATGGCTGACAGCGACACTGGATCACCATCATCTGCCCGACCTGCACGAACGCTCGGACCTGAGAGACAAGGCCAAATCCAATCTTCCTGTCAGCGCGCTGATATACGTGCAGGCAGGTCACGGATCGACGAACGGACTGACTGACAAAGGCGTCAACGCAATTCCCTTTTCCACGGCATTATAGCCTTGCCGTACCTGAAGCATAGATCGTGACGTTCCGAGTCTCAGTCTTCGGACCAGGTCACCATGCATCGATGAACAAGTAAAGTAGCACCGCCTTGGTCCACAAGTACAAGTGCGTCTCGCCGAGCGCTCTCCTTCTCAGCCTACCCTCAGGCCTTGCTGCGACATCCGGCACGTATAGTACTTACATCGACAGGCCCATGCCGTCACCCTGGGCGTGCGCAGCGAGCACCAGGCGCAGGCTCAGGCTGGCGCTCCGCGCGTCATAGGATCAGCACGCCGAGCATCGCTGATACAGCAACTTCCCGCGCAGGTCCGGTTTCAAGGCCACGCGCGCCGTGCACACGCACACGCCTGCCGTGCATCCCGGCGGGAGAGGGGCGGGTGCTACGACCGGTGCGATGTGGCCAAGCCACACGCAGCACAATCATGCATGTATTCGCTCGAACCTGGGCCTCGGTGTCCAGAGTCCAGAATCCAGAATCCAGAACCGTGGCGCTAGTATCACACCGACAGGATCGCGGGAGCGCACAATGCCGCTAGCACTGGCATCCGTACTTCGCACGGAGGGCCGTGCGCAGACTCCTGCTCGAGGCCGAGGCCACAGGTGCTATGTCGATACCAGAGTGCCCTGCGCTCTGACCGCTCCTCGCGACATACGCTCCGATGCGGTTCGGGGACATGGGGCCAGTGAGGTTAACGCTGCTGTCACCACGCTGCATCGTCCACGCGACTACTTCTTCTCACTGGCACGGCGCATGTGCGGCGGTCGCACCCGTGCCAGCTTGAACGCGCGCTCCTCTAGGTAAGTACAAGGTCTAGGGCGTCGACGAACGGCCTGGCGGCAGAGCGGTCGTGCGGTCGACCGGGTGCACCGTTGATCATTCAAGCTTCAAGCCCCAAGCCCCAAGTCCCGGTTGCTGGCATCCCAATTTCCCAAATTACGAGCCACTCAAACGCAGCGCGCGCGCGTCTCCTGTGCATGTGCGGAAAGATGGTCGCTCGCAGCCTCAACGGGCTTGGTTTACGACATGCATCGATATCTTTTGCTTGGCGAACGGCAGGCCGCGAACGCCGCAGGGGATCTGGAGTGGGGCAGCCTTGGCCCGGGGAGTCCCACGGAGGATCAGAGTTGCCCTCGGACTCCACGCACCTGCTGCACTTGTACTTGCGAGCGGCCCCTTCTGTTTTCGAGGTGGAGACTTGGTGACGACTCTCGGTCCAGGGGGGGCGGAGTTGGCAGGCGCCTACTACGTTGAACCATCCAATCTTCACGTTCGGTGCATAGACGTTCGCAACGTCGGACGCTGACTGCAACAGTGCTCCTGTGCATTGGCTAGTAATGCCCGCAGGTGTTGTTCTTCAACGGCTGTGTCGCGAAATTCAAAATGAGAACATAGTATACTTTGGCGCCGGGGAGTTCGGAGGGGGACTGCAAGCGAGCTCGCTTCCAACCAGTCTCTTAACCAAGGTCCAAGGTTACAGTTATATCTAGTAGTACCATCAGCCACAGCCAATATGTTAGTGAGTATCGCGTACATGGTCGCGCTGAGCCCCGTACCTCCAAATGTCCAAGTTCTCGAGGTGAGTCCTCCTAAAAAGTTGTCAGAAGTTGTCGCTGCGGCTAATTCTATACTGCTCATGTAATGCAGCACTTTAGCGATGTACACAGCCCCCTACAAACCATGCTTACGATGCCCCGTTGACGCTTCAAGTCGAATGCCGTGCACGCAAGTACAGCCAGGACATATGGAGCAACGCTTATTCCCCTACATTGATTCCCGAACGGAGATACTGACTGCCTAATTCGCAATTACCTCGTCCTCGATGACTGTATGTATCGCCATTTTTGTATTCAGTTGGGGTACGCGAACGCTAACCGCGTACTCTCGCAGTTGATTATGGACGATTTCGAATCCGCATACGGCGACCTTTCCTTCGGAGAAGACTCTCGGCCTGATAGAGGACGCACCGCATTGGTCATCCGAGCCTCGTAGGTATCCCCCTCTTAGCGTTCTACGTCATCGCTCACTCTCCATCATACAGCCAGCATTCAGATTGCTCGAGATAACGCAAGCACACCCTCTAGCGCGTACGCCGTACTACATCCCGCTTGCGAGCCATGCGACGTGCGGCTCCAAGACCTCCCGCTAGGCGCTCAGCCTCTAAGTTAGGTTCAGCTGAGTGAGCTCGGTCGTTGCTTTGATGTTGTCTTAGCAGCCGAAGGTCGCGTCGCATGCGCTGCGTCAACGGTGCGAGTCGTAAATTTGCACGCATTACTATGGCGAGACCTTGGTTACGCATTCGGTGCTGCGCATGCCTGCCTCCTGCCTTCACGCAGGCGTTTTCTTCAATCATGCGCATGCGATCGACGGACATCTGCAGGGATATGTCTTGGCCTCTCCAGTATGCCGTAGTGACCTCGCGGCGGTGCAGGCTTATCCTGGAAGGTCAGTATCTCCGCAGCAACAATCGGTGCATACTCTTATATCGACCTCACGACAGGACCTGCCCCCAATTCGCCTTGCTTCCCCTTAGAACTCTCCACGTTCTTCTTTCTAGCATCGTGTCGTTCATCATGCCTCAGCCTAGTGGTTCCACAAACGCGGGTGATCCTGGCCCGTCTGCAGACTACGCCATCATCGCCGAACGCAACATGACGTACCCCCAGCAGGTCTGGTGGCTTCTCGCTTGTGTTATCGGTTCGATTGCCATTGCGCACGTTCTGTCGTGGCTGTATGCTACGCGCTGCACCCAGCGTCCGCCGGTCGGGGCAGGTGGGAAGCAGGATACGGAGGGGCACGGTGCTTCGTATCCTCGCCGGTTCTCTTGGAGTCGGCTTCCTGTCGCTTTGGCGAACTACTTCAAAGTGGTCGCCTTCCGGAACACCGTGGATCTCGGGGAGAACATCTCCGTCACCTTCGCAGAGACCTGGTTGACGATTGGGTACATCGTCGCGCTTTTCACGTGGCTGTTCATCAACAGTGAGTAGCATGCTATTGTGAGTGGAAGCTTGTTGAGTGCAGTGTTGACCGCATGTTGCTTCCGAAGCCACTGATGCATCTGGCTCTGCGCTCAACTGGCAATATTGGTCTGGCCGAGCAGGATCTTTGGCCGTAAGCCAGTTCCCTCTCATCACCGCGCTCGGAACCAAGAATAGTGTCTTAGCTTGTAAGTGCTAGTGATATTTCGTTCCGTGCAGCCTTCTAAAGTGCTTCATGCGAGTTCAGACATCACAGGTATCAGCTACGATAAGGTAATGAACGTCTGGAGCTATAATGTACTGCTGATTGACAAAGCTATCCGCAGCTGAACTTCATGCATCGGATGACTTCCCGCGTCGTCTTCATCCTTCTCTGGGTCCACGCTGGCTCCAAGGCAAGTTGTGGTTCTATATACTATTTCCCTCGGCGATGCTGAATCTTATTCACAGATCGCTACGTAGGTCTCCAGCTTCTCCGTGTTGCATGCATACCACTGACCTGCACATAGCACACCTTCCGAGTCCTTCCAGAGCCTCTTCCTACGCCTTGGCCTCATGGCGATCACCGCGTTCACCGTACTCATCATCGTGTCGTACCGCTCAATACGCGCCCGGTTCTACGAGCTTTTCTTCTTCTCGCACTTCGCTTTGGTCCTGTAAGCAACCTATTTACTCCAGAGGTATCTCACCTGCACATACTGATACACCTCGCGAGGTCAGGATCATGCTCCTCGGCGCGTACTTCCATGCTAAGCAGGTCACTCCTCTCACGTACTACATCTGGCCGTCGCTCCTCGTATGGGCCGTTGACCGGTTCCTGCGCCTCCTCCGCGTCGTCTACTACAACAACTTCTTCCTCTCCGGCCGGACACCGCCCCAGGGTACTAAGGCCACCCTGGAGCTGCTCTCGCCAAGCTTCGTCCGTCTCCGCGTCGCCCGGCCGCCGCAGCTCAAGTGGACCCCGGGACAAGCCGCGTTCCTCATCGTCCCATCCGTGTCCAGAATACCTATCGAAGCGCACCCATTTACCATTGCCGGCGTGGATTCCCGCTACAGAGTGGGGATGGGACGTAAGGCAATGCCATCGGCGGGGGACTCGCGCGTCACGCTGTGCGACTCGCAGGGCTTTGCGATGGGTGGTGATCCGGATTGGGAGGAGCTCGAGTTCATGATCAATGTTCGTGACGGGTTCACGAAGCGACTTGCACGAGCGGCGGAGGATGGAGAGAAGGTCAAGGTCCTCGTAGATGGTCCGTATGGCTTCTCCCCGAACCTCCGTGAAGATGACACCGTGGTGCTCGTCGCTGGTGAGTGGGCGTGACGATGTCCATATCGTTATGTCGCTTATGCTCCTTGTAGGCGGCTCCGGAATCTCGTTGGTCCTTTCGACGTTCCTCGGGCTCATCAGGTATTGCGCTTCATCTTCTCGTTCCTCAACCTCTATCTCACCATACTGATTCAGCGATGTCCGAGCCAGCAAAAGCAAGTGCCGCAGGGTCGTGTTTGTTTGGTCCATTCGCGACGCCAGTAAGTCCCAAGGGATCCTCTACACCGTACTCGAAGCGAGTCACCATCTTATGTACCTCCATCAGAACAGCTCGAATGGATCTCCACGACGCTCGCAGACGCGCTGGCAATGGCCCCCGCAGAGTTTGACGTTTCTGTCCGCATCTTCATCACAAGCGGCTCCAAAAATTTGACAGGCAACCTGAGACGGCTGGCTGACGGGCCATCCAGTCCCGAGCCCCAGAGCGGGCGAGATACGCCCGTCGACGACGTGGTGGAGATGTTATCTAGCTTCGATGCCGTGCAAATCACTCCAGGGAGGCCGGAGCTCAGCAAGATGCTCAAGAGCGAGATTTCTGCCGCCGCTGGCCGCCTGTCGGTGACGGGTACGCCTATCCATGAATTGTGTTTAGCATGACTGTGTCATACTAATTCCCGTTGATATAGTGTGTGGCTCTCAGGCCATCGTGAAGTCCTGTCGGGAGGCTCTCAGGATCCCTTTCATGTCGTTCATGTACGGCGGCCCGAGCGTAACGCTGCACGTCGAGTCCTTCGGCTATGCCTGAAGTCCGTTATCCGCTGCACATATTCCTTACATGTATCATAACCCAGCAACTGGAAGATCTACACTATTATCCTCTACTTGCTAACCTCGGACACAAGCGGACACTTGCTCTGGTAGCGACCTTGTATATGCACCAGAAAATCGTATACATACGCGTTGTTGTAAATTCAGCATGACAATGGCATCCTACGCCCTCCTCGTTCGGTCGCCCTCAATACTCACACGGGGACACACGCGGGGATAGTCACATATAGTCCGATCATATAGCATTATCACCAGTTATCTCAAACCCCAGTATAAATACCCGTCATCAACCCAACCATCCGAGTAACCATATTACCATTCCGAAACCATAAATCCTCCACCGGCGAGAGAGCTCACTCGCACTCGCAGAAGTCGACATCGAGCCGCGCATCGTGCCCGTTGTCGCTGTACGTGTACACACCACCGTCCCGCTTCCCATAGCAGTCCACGATGATGTTCGCGAACCCGTCGTAGCACTCCTGCTGCGTGTTGAACCCGTTCGCGAGGATGACCCGCGCCGCGCCCCAGTTCAGAGACGAGCTCTGCTTCCAGTCGTCGGACCCGCAGAACGCGTCGCGGGCGTTGTACATGCTCGTCTGGGACTCGCACGTCTGGCAGCCGGACGCGCTGTAGCAGCTAGCCGCGAAGGCGGAGGGGGCAACAGTCGCGAGGACAGCGATGATGGCGGCGAGTTTGAACTGCATGGTGAGAGCTGGACGATGTCAGTCGTGAGCGGCATAGTCTACACGCGATCGCGGAATGCGACATACAGATGGATTGCGTCGGCTTGGGGAGCTGAGTGGAGTGTCAATGAGTTGTTGTTGGTAGACTGGGGCTTGGAGCTGTTGTCTGGTTCAATGGCTACGCTCGCTGCGCCTTTTTATACCTTGTCTGTGAGCGTTATCCTCTGTGCCTTTCACGCCGTTCACCATACTCCTGACAGTCGAGTCGGTTGAGAACGCCCGACGTCTTCACCTGACTGGACGTACTGGCAGGTTGCGCATCAGTGAAAATCCGTGTGGTGGCCGCCCACACCGAATTTCATCGCCGCTTCGACGTCCTCGACCGCGGGACGCCCTGACATGCCCACCATTCGATCTCCGTTCAATACCAATTGCTCGCCAAAATGCGACCGGATCGTCGCATACATGCGCGCCCATAGGTCCTATGCCCCCGGCGGCTTGCGCCCAACATCACCTTCCAGCTCGCATTTTTGTCTGTGTTCGTCGCCCATGCCGGCAGCTTGCCCTGGGCGGCTGTGATTGAATTCAATACGGACCACATTGTCTCAGTCGTTCGTGGCTTCACCGTGAGCGGAGACGTTTTGACTGTTGAGCTGTGCTCACCAGTAGCCAGGCAACATCGGACGGCTCCGAGTCCGGAAGTTGGGCGTTGTCTCTGCATCCGGACAACTAGGGAGCTACTCGTCGTCTGTAGTGGTGCATATGAGCTGGCATGGTTGGGCTGAACTTGCGACATTCGCACCAGGTACTGTGTGGGATGCATGCGCGGAGTGCGTGGCGCGGCAGAAGGCGACGGAAATCGGATCACAGACTGATCGTCCACCTAGGTTCTCACCGAGTCCAGGATTGCGGTGAAGTCCCTCCTCGACGCCCCTTTCTTGACGAATTCCCAGCGCACAGGCTCGTGTCGTAGCTGCAGCAAACGCTCCCACTTTCTTGTACACTCTTCAACGGACACCTTCGCACGCTCAGACTTCGACAGCCTCAACCGTGCTGCGCGATTCCTTCCGTTTCGAACAATGGCTTCTTGCCATCGCACGTCCTAACCTTGATGGGCTCGTAAGCCGGGTCGAAGTGCTCTGCTATGTTCGCTGCATTCGGTAGCTGGTCCGCATCGAACGGCCAGGGATGTCTGTTACAACATGTCTGCATTGAATTCGAACTTCAATCGTGACGAACGACGGCAAATATTGAGGAGCGCTAGCTTCGGACAGGGACCCTGATTCATTGTTCTGGCCGCTGTGTGCGATGAACTATTCGAGAGCCTGTGGAAAGGTTAATTGATAATGCACCCTATTCACATCGCGAGTAGGGATCCCATACCGGTTCATCAAACATTAGTTGCTGAGGATTGCATGGAGTCATCTGGCATACGTTTTTGTACGTCTCCACTGTCCATCTGATAGGGTCCGGGATACTCGCGAAGGGGAGAAAAGCTTGGTGTATTCTGCTTTGGTTGTGTTTGGTCCAATCGTAATGTGGCGCTGGTACTAAGTACATAGTATGCAACCGTTCGAGAGTTCCTACTGGTAGAGTAGTGATAAGCGACTCCAGGCTTGACAGCCTCATAACGATAGGCCCTTGTTCAAACCCTCACACGCAGGCGTTTGACTCTCAGATGGATCCAGAGCCGCCAAGAGCGGCGGCACCCATGTGCGCGAGCCAGAACAGAGCACTGAAGATGCAGGGATGTTACCTAGTTTTAACGCCTTACGAATCGCTCCAGGACAGCCGGATTTGAACAATATGTCCGAGAACGAAATCACTGCCATCGTGAGTCGCTTCTGCATGGTCTTGACTAGAGATATAGACGGAATCCCACCAACGGTCCATTTAGCATTATCACCGAATATCCATAACCCAGTACAACTATCCGTCATCAACCCAACCATCCGAGTAACCCATCGAAGCCATATCACCATCCCGAAACCATATGTCTCCCACAGACGAGGGGCGAGAGAGCTCACTCGCACTCGCAGAAGTCGACGTCGAGGCGCGCATCGTGCCCGTTGTCGCTGTACGTGTACACGCCGCCGTCCCGCTTCCCGTAGCAGTCCACGATGATGTTCGCGAACCCGTCGTAGCACTCCTGCTGCGTGTTGAACCCGTTCGCGAGGATGACCCGCGCCGCGCCCCAGTTCAGAGACGAGCTCTGCTTCCAGTCGTCGGACCCGCAGAATGCGTCGCGGGCGTTGTACATGCTCGTCTGGGACTCGCACGTCTGGCAGCCGGACGCGCTGTAGCAGCTTGCCGCGAAGGCGGAGGGGGCGACGGTCGCGAGGACGGCGACGATGGCGGCGAGTTTGAACTGCATGGTGAGAGCTGGACAATGTCAGTCGTTAGCAGCGTGTCCTGGACGCGGCTACGGAAAGCGACGTACAGATGGAGTGCGTTGGCTTCGAGAGCTGAGTGGAGCGAGTTGTTGTTGGTAGACTGGGGCTTGGGGCTGTTGTCTGGTGAAATGGCTACACTCGTTGTGTCTTTTATACCCCGTTCACGGGCGTACTCTACCGTGCTGACAGCCGTCCTCCAGACAGTCGAATTGCCTGAGGGTCCCCAACCATCCTCACCTGACTGGGCATACCACTGGCAGCAGCTTGCACATCAACGAAAATTCATGTGGCCGCCGCTCACACTGAATTTCATTGTCGCTTCGACGTCCTCGACCGCGGGACGCCCTGGCATACCCACAATTCGAGCTCCGTTGAATACGGATCGCTCGCCACAATGCGACCGGATCGTCGCATACATGCGCGCCCACAGGTCCTGTGCCCCCGGCGGCACGCGTCTAGTACAAGCCTCCGCCTCACGTTCGTGTCTGTGTTCGTCGCCCATGCCGGCAGCTCGACACGGGCGGCTGTGATTAAATTCAGTAGCGAGCGCATTGTCTCAAACATTCGTGGCTTTACCGTGGCCGGAGACGTTTTGACTGCTGAGCTGTGTCCACTGGCCCGACATCGGACGGCTCCGAGACCGGTAGTTGTGTAATGTCTGCACATCCGGACAACCCAGGTGGGCACTCGTCTGTAGTACACATGAGCTAGCATTATTGGTATTCACGTTGAACCTGCGAGGTTCGCACCAGGTACCATGTAAGACCATGCGCGGAGTGTGAGGCGCCGCAGGAAACGACTATCGGATCGCCGACGGCTCCCTGTGCTAGGCTCTCAACGAGTCCAGGAAAGCCATGAAGTCCTTTTTCGACGCTCCATCCTCGTCCCATTCTGAGAGCACCTCCTGTTGCAGCCGCAGGAACCGCTCCCGCTTCCTTGCGCCGTCTTCCCTGAACGCCTTCGTGAGCACATCGCGAGCTTCAGCCTTGACAGCCTCGATCGTGCCTGCTGGCTTTTTGCCGTTCCTAAACGCGGGTTTCTCGCCGTCGCCCGTCCTGACCTCAATCAGCTCGAAAGCCGCATCAAAGTTTTCTGTCATGTTCACTGCGTTGAGCGGCTGATCCGCCTCGAACGGCCAGAAGATCCTGGTACAGCTTGTCGGTATTGGATGTCATTTACGAAGAATGGGCGAACGAACGCACTGAGGGACACCAGCGGACAACGACTCAAGAACACTATTCTGGCCACCGTGAGTGACGAACCATCCGATGGCCTGTGAATAGCCACGTTAATGAGACACCTCACGCACATCGCTGAAGAGATAACATACCGGATGGTTAAGTATTAGCTGCTGAGGATTCCATGAAGCCATCATGCCTTTGCCGTACGCCTTCACTGTCTCTCTGACTGAGTCCGGGATGCTTGCGAGGCGAGAAGCGTGGCTCATGATCTTCAATTGGTAACATTAGGTCTGAGCAATCGATCTCCCTATATGTCACACTCACGAAGGGTATGTTCAGCTCCATGACGACGTCAAGGAAAGCCCACAAGTTCTCGGGCTTCTCGACTGGCCAAAAGAAGGATCCAAAAGATATCTGATACACGATAGATCATGTCAGCATGGTTACACAAACTAAAGCACAATGTGCCTCACGTAGAGCACTGATTTCCCTCCGAAGTCTCGCAGAGCAGTTCCAAGGAATGCGTCGACTTCAGTGGGTGCAGTAGATTGCTCCTTCTCATGGATGACGGCGTTCGTGCCAGACACTCGCAAGGGTCCGACTACAAAGAGCCGTTTCGAGATTCCCTCTAACCACTTCCTGCATGCGTGGACCATCTCGCACTCCAGGGACGCCGCCGTGGCAGACACTAGGCCATCAGCCAGGTACAACATTCTGGCATCATTTGTTAGAGTCCGCCAGTACTTTCGGTACGCAATCCACCATGACACTCACTGGTATACCTCAAGGAAGCGTGCGCCACCGAACTCTTTTAACCTAGGGAACTAGAGTTGGTATCGCATTAGTTGTAGGCGACTTGACAATGCAATGCATACACCTACGCATTGCAGGTGGGTTTCATAGTCGTACATCGGAGGCATCCCTGGAACGTGGACAAGGTCGCCCTTACCGCCGAAAATGATCTGCAGTAGCAGACGCTTCAGGAAATGGGGTTGGATGTTCGGACTCGAAATGCATACCCTTGTTGCGATCTCATCGTAAGAGTTTCCTGTGCTCTGCGCCTCCTCTGTTGCCTTCCGATGTGCATCTCCTGGTCCCCCTAGTATTTCTGGGCCCGACATGCGGCAGACCGCGGTCAACATGCTGGGCAGCCAAAGGTAAATCTTTACATTACTCCCGCAAGAGACGCGAGCTTCGCGTATAGCCTGGTATGAGAAGCTCTACAGCGTCGGCCGCATGAACACTATTGGGCCAACTCAATAACACTGTGGATGGCTCTCACTTCAATGAGGAGGACATTTGGCTGCATAACGGCCGGGAAGCGTTCGCCCGTCTTAGTGCAGATGACGTCCTCCTTGTTGAGGAGTTTATGCCAAGCTGATGAGAAGGCGGCATCCAGCGGATCTGTCGCAAAAGTGTTCCCCTGTGCCAATGAAAGCAGCCTATGGACTTGATGAGGCCATGGTGAGTTGGAGCAAGTGCGTCGTTACGCACCTGAGACGGGACTTGGCGGCCTCCTCATCTGGTTCAAAGCACCGCGAGAGTTCTGCCTTGACGCGATCGTAGAATGTCTCCGTGGTGAACAACGTGACCATCGCCGTAGCGCGCGTCTTCACAACGCGAGCGGCAAAGGTCACCAGAGGACGGGTATGGCCTACTCCGGTCAGTCATGATCATCGACGACGCGCTAGAGAACTTCAAATGACTCTAACCCCATAGTTCGTAGGCAACTGAGACAATATGACTCTCTATAGCGGAAGGATTCATATCAGGTCGCGATGTGGAGGGAATCCGTAGTAGTCGTTGATCCTCAGGCTCATGGCAACATCCCAGGCCCTATATATTGTCCCCAATTGCAAGCTGGAGTTGAGTTCTGTCAATGACGGCTGAGTGCACCCGAGCTCAGGAGAGAGAAATACTGAACGCGGAGAATCTCTGCTCGGATCCTGGACAGACCATGCGTCCATATCTTGCTCACGATGATAAGCAACCGGATGCGCGATGCCATTACCTACTTTGTCACGGCACAAAAACCTTAGACATGCTACTCTACTTCCTGACTGAGTTAAGCCCGGTTATACACGAGCTCAGCAGATAGCGACGGTGTACGGACTGGTGAACAGCAGACACGTAGTACGCGTTTCCGGAACGAACCTCTTATGAAGCGACGGTAGACGTTGCAGTGCACGTTCTCCTTGTTGAGCGGCCTTCCACGCTGCAATATACTAGTGGGTGAAACGATCCGGAATGTATAGCATTATCTCCAGTCATCTACGACCCGATATATGTATTCGCCATCAACCGAACCATCTGAGTGCCCCATCAAATCCATATCACCATTCCGAAACCATATGTCTCCCACAGACGAGGGGCGAGAGAGCTCACTCGCACTCGCAGAAGTCGACATCGAGGCGCGCATCGTGCCCGTTGTCGCTGTACGTGTACACACCACCATCGCGCTTCCCGTAGCAGTCCACGATGATGTTCGCGAACCCGTCGTAGCACTCCTGCTGCGTGTTGAATCCGTTCGCGAGGATGACACGAGCCGCGCCCCAGTTCAGAGACGAGCTCTGCTTCCAGTCGTCGGACCCGCAGAACGCGTCGCGGGCGTTGTACATGCTGGTCTGGGACTCGCACGACTGGCAGCCGGACGCGCTGTAGCAGCTTGCCGCGAGGGCGGAGGGGGCGATGGTCGTGAGGACAGCGAGGATGGCGGCGAGCTTGAACTGCATGATGAGAGCTGAACGGTGGTCGAGTTAGTAACTTGTCTAGGGCAATTCAGGTTTGGAAAGCGACCTACAGATGGTGCGCGTCGGCTTGGAGAGCTGAGTAGAGCGAGTTGTTGTTGGTAGACTGGGGCTTGGAGCTGTTGTCTGGTCGAATCGCTACACTCTCTGCGTCTTTTATACCTCGTCCATAGGCTTGATCCTCCATGCTCACAGCCGTCCTCCAGCCAGGCGAATCGCTTGAGAGGTCCAGCCATCCTCACCTGACTGTGCGTACCAGCAGATTACGCATCAATGAATATCGGTGTGGTCGCCGCCCACACCGAATTTCACTGTCGCTTTGACATCGCACAAACCGCGGGACGCCCTGATGTTCCCATAATTCGAACACCGTTCAATACCAATCGCTCGCCAAAATGCGACCGGATCGTCGCATACATGCGCGCCCACAGGTCCTGTGCTCCCGGCGGCTCGCGCCCAATACAAGCCTTGACCTCACATTTTGGTCGGTGTTCGTCGCCCATGCCGGCAGCTCGCCCTGGGCGGCTTTGATTGAATACAATAGTGATTGTATTGTCTCAAATGTTCGTGGCTTCGCCGCGGACGGAGGCGTCTTGCTGTGTTCACTAGCACGGCGACATCGGCTTAGAGTCCGGTAGGTGTGCATTGTCTGCGGACAACTCGTCTGTAGTATGCATGAGCTGGTGTGTCTGGGATTTGTATCGGACATGCGACACTCGCACCAGGTACCGTGTCAGATCCATGCGTTGACTGCAAGGCGCTGTAGAATGGGACGGACATTAGGTCACCAACGGGTCACAGTGCTCAGGCTCTCAGCGAGTCTAGGAAAGCCATGAAGTCCCTCCTCGATGCCCCTCCCTCGTCCCATTCCGAAAGCACTTCCTGTTGCAGCCGTAGGAGGCGCTCCCGCTTCTTTACGCCGTCTTCCCCGAACGCCTTCGTGAGCACATCGCGAGCCTCAGCCTTGACAGCCTCGATCGTGCCCACAGGTTTCCTGCCATTTCTGAAGATGGGTTTCGTGCCGTCGCCTGTTCTGACCTCAATGAGCTCGTAAGCCGCGTCGAAGTTCTCTGTCATGTTCACTGCGTTCAGCGGCTGATCGCCCTCGAATGGCCAAAATATCCTGGGGTGCGTGCTAATTTCAACGGATCTGTCATGAACGTGGTCAACAAAGGACGTACTGAGGAACGCCGGTAGCTATCGACTCGAGCACACTGTTCTGCCCGCCGTGGGTGACGAACCAGCCAGTAGCCTGCAAAGTACAACAGCTCGTCAAACCATGCGCACTCTCCATGTCGCAAAGTAACTGCCGTACCGGGTGACCGAGTATGAACTGCTGGGGATTCCAGGTTGCTATCAAGCCTTTTCCATACGTCTTCACCTTCTCTTTGACTGCGTCCGGGACCATAGCGAGGGGTGAG
This sequence comes from Cubamyces lactineus, assembly GCA_022376465.1. Classification (NCBI taxonomy): domain Eukaryota; kingdom Fungi; phylum Basidiomycota; class Agaricomycetes; order Polyporales; family Polyporaceae; genus Cubamyces; species Cubamyces lactineus. Next base: position 969,250 of record JACDTU010000007.1, on the reverse strand, counting down.
GCGCAGCTCAGGATCTGCATGCGTGTTGAGACTGTTTTCCTTGACCCCGCCTACCATGGGACGTACGAATGGTATTTTCAGCTCCATCACTACGTCAAGGAATACCCACAGCATCTCTGGCTTCTCAACAGGCCAAAAGAAGGACCCGAAGGAGATCTGTTGGAGGAAAGGATAGACATCAGTCCGAGCCGTCGTTGGTGGCGGCATATCGCCGTGGCGCAAATTGTGGCGCAAGCCTCACATAAAGAACCGATTTCTCTCCATACGCTACCAAAGCATTCTGCAGAAATGCTTCGACTTCGGTGGACGCGGCAGAAAGCTCCTTCTCGTACGCGTTCGCGTTCGTACCAGACACTCGCAAGGGCCCAACCACGAATGCCTGTTTCGAATTGTCTTCACACCACTTCCTCGTGGCGCGGACCATCTCGCGTTCGTAGGTCTCGGCCGTGGAAGAGACGATGCCATCGGTCAGTTCCAGTGTACTGCCGTCCTTTGTCAGAATCTCCTTGTTCGACGCCCCCCCCCCCCCCCGGATACTACTACTCACTCAAAAGACTCCGTGAAGCGTGCGCTGCCCATCTCATGTAAAAGGGTGAACTGACGAGGGAAGCGCAGAGTCAGTCTCACATATCCGGCGTAAGAATGTACTTTGACCTACACGTTGAGGGTGGTATTCGTAGTCATACATCGGGGGCATCCCTGCTGGGCGAACAACCACCCCGCTCCCGCCAAAAATCATCTATACGGCAGTCACTCCATCGTGCGAACTTGAGTATGATGCAGTATCAAAGTATATGCTCACCCTGAAGGCGATCTCCTCATAAGACTTGCCTGTCGTTCGTGCCTCCTCCAGCGCCTTTCGGTGGGCATTCCCTAGTCCACCCATATCCTCTGGGCCACATGTGCGCCAGAACGCAGCCAGCATGTTGGGCAGCCAGACGTAGATCTTCACTTTGTCGCCGCAGGACGCGCGGACCTCGCGAATAGGTCCATTTGAGAAGAACTGTACCTTCCCTCCGTTAGGGAAGAGGACAGCAGTTGCGGATCTGTATAATGTACGTACTTCGACCAAGAGGGCATCAGGCTGCAAGGCAGTCGGAAAGCAATCGCCCGTTTTTGTGCAGACAACGTCTTCTCCGTTTAGAAGCTTGCGCCAGGCCACTGCGAACGCACTATCCAGCGGCTCTGCCGCGAATGTGTTTCCATGCGCTATTGAGACGAGCCTATAGACCAAGTTGAGCCGAGCGAATGAAAAGATAAGGAGTGTGTGGCAACACACCTCAGTCGAGACCTGTATGCCTCCTCGTCAGGTTCGAAGCTCCGGGAAAGTTCTGTCTTAATGCGGCCATAGAACGCATCCGTAGTAAACAACGTGACCAGAACAGGGCGCATCTTCACGACGCGAGCAGCGAAGGCTATGAGAGGACGGGTATGGCCTGCCGACAAACTATCAGCTAACGACTATACGTCAAAGGGCTCGAAATCACTCTCACCCCATGCCTCAAAGGCAAATGAAACTAAATGGCTGTCTGGCGCGGGGAGATCCATCCTTGGTTACGATACGGAGGAAAGCCGTGGTCGTCGTTTCCTCGACGACGACCTGTTATATATGCGATTCCCAAGCCGCTGGCAGGATTCCCAGGAGCTAAGTTCTGAGTTCAATCGATGACGGTTTAGTATATCAGCCCAGACGTGCTTCGCAAGCACGTAATGGCCACCGCAGCGAACACCTGCCAATGCACGGATCCTGGACATGTCATGCAATCGAGTACCGACGTTGATGATGAACGACAGAGTGAGAAATAAGTTATCATGTGAATATCAGGGAGACTTCGCCTACTGGATGTCTTCATATTCCTGCGCCTATTCGTTGTGTCGCGTGGTTGGGAAAACGTCAAGACCCTAAGACGCTTCATTGAGCATTCCTTCTATCAGAAACAAACCTATCGCTGGAGCATAAGTGAAGAAGGTCACCGTAGCTGACAACGTACTCACCTATCAAACTGCGCCCCTATGCGTGGACCACAACCTTGATAGATCACTCATCACTCAGTTATTTCCACTACTAGGTGGATGTAGGGTATTTCACAATATCCAATGCCAAGAGAAAACAGTACAGTAGCGACAGACAGCGGACGTTGTGAATGCGTAAGACCGTGACAGTCCATGAAGCTGCATGAGAAAAACAAATAGTCCCGCCCGCCCGAGCTCCAGAGGTATACGGTTCGGTCGGCCGCGCTGACGATCAACACTCTAACCAAGACATCGCGTGGTGGCAACGGACACACTTATCGCAACCTACAGCAGCAGCGACCCAAGGGTAGCCATGACGAGCCCAACGACCGCGGCGCCCACGGTCGACGCAGTGAACGCGACGCGCGCCGAGCGCGGGGCGCCGCTCACCTTCGAGCCGGTGAGGTTCGACGGGGACGAGCTGCCGTACAGCTGGAAGTTGCGGAAATACGCGTGCACGTCCGAGGGAGGCGCCCACGACGAGTCTCCGCCGCCAAAGAACGTCGAGAGCCAAAGGCCACCGATCGTGATGTCGGAGCTCGAGCGGTACTGTAGCGCCTGCTCGTCCAGGGCCTTGACGTTGTTGTAGCTGAGAACGCGGGAAAGTCGGTCAGACTGCGACCACGACGGTCCAATGGTGCTTGTGGGGAGACGTACTATAGGATAACTTCACCATTGACGGTGTCTAGAGGCTGATTCAAGCGTACAATTAGGGACACACGGTTCCATCTGATTGAGCAGGAGTAGTGGATAAACCATGTCAGTCAAGGATTCAGCAAGACTAATAAGGCAACGTACTGTCCAGCCGCGAACGAGTAGGAACCACGATCAATGCTGGTGCCAAACCCGTCATCGTTGCACAGGAAATTAGAGTTCGAGCAGAGGCCGTTGGGCGTAGGAATATATGCATAGACTGCATCAAACAAAGCAATGAGTATCATCCCGGGTGGACACCGTATATGCACAAGAATGGCAGGACAAATGCAAGAATTGAATTACGTACCTTCCCCCGCGGCCTGTTTCCTCCACATGAGTCGTGTACTGAAGCAGTTACTACCGTTCGCGGCACTGCCTCCAGAGCAACCGTCGGGGTCAGGTCCGCCCCTCAAGCCAGGCAGCTTGCCGCCCTTGACGAAGTCGAAGTTGGAATCAAAGGCGACCTCGTACGTGACGAGCATACTCTGGAACGCGGACCCGTCCGAAGTGTTCCATAGTGAGAACAGCTGCAGCCCGCTATCCTCGCTTCCAAACTTCCCAGCCGGGTATGTCACTTGCAGCACAGGGCCAGTACTGTTCGTCGTGGAGAGTGGTGCGGGTTTGTTCGGGAAAGGATCCGCAACGAATTCGATGTTGGATGCCCCTTGTTGGATTTTTCCCTTGCTGAGAGACCAGCCAGAGACAATGAAGGACTGCGCGTCCGAGTTGGAGAGGGTCGCCGTGGGGAAGGGTATGGAGGTACTGGTCGTGAGGGAGTATATAGACGCGAGTGTCGCCGGGGCAGCTATTTGCTGTGACCATGAAGGGACCGCGGCGGCGAGGAGAGCCAGGGCGGCGAGTGCTGCAGAGCGCATGGTGGATGAGAGAAAGGATGTGCGAAGGGGGCCCTGCCCGAGGAATGCACGGATGCTTAAGACAAGCTTGGGCGCAGCAGTTGTAATTAGAGAGTCGCTCATGTGTCGATTTCTCGGAAGTCTCACCAGAAAGTTCTATCCCGTCTGTATCGCTTCCGAGCGCGTCGTGTCCAAACGTGTTGGGACAGTAAGGAAGAGAAACTGGGGACGGCACACGACGGTAGTGGGAGTCAAGATCCAAGGGAAACAAGTGTTCTCCATGTTGCCCTGGCTCTGGTCAACAAGCCTGAGTAGCAACCAAGCGCCGGCCCGCCATTCCAGTGGCTGACACGGGCGCTACAATGGCATCGTTCCTTATAACTACTGCTGGTTGCACGGCGCTTGTCGCAGGCGCGTCTCGCGATTTTTTCGCACACTCCGCGTCTTCGAATGGCTCTGGTACCACCTCTATCCAGAACTGCGATAACTCCTTCAAATCTCATCCGTTCTCCTCAATTCTTGCTGCGCTGGAGTAGTCTCGACTGCGTGCAGGGCACTGTATAGCTCCTGTGAGGTTTTGACCGGTTGCACGACTTGGCCGCTCTCACTACCCTCAAACCGCCTTCCTCCGCTCCAGAACTGCAATCCTGCCGCCGTATCGCAATGGTCCTCGTTAAGATATGTTTGCGTGCGTTCTAAGGGTTGATGTGGAGGGCATGGCATCAATGTGGTACGTGAATTACGATCTACCCACCGTCCCGCTACTGCACCCTACGTACTGTTGTGCACCCGTCCATGTACTCTTCTGTATCCATTGTCCTATGTCCCGCGTGACATTCGTATTGCCCAGTTTCCAATGTCTATCCCCTCCTTATGTGCGCCCGTGTGTTCCAGAAGAGGCAGTTTATCCTGAAAGCACCCATAGTTGGCCGAGGTGAAGACATAGGCCTCCGCATGTGGCTACGTCTTCTTCATTCAGGAAACACCTTCAAAACCTGTTGTACAAGCTTCTAGAAGGGCGTGCGTTGTGTACCAGTATGCAAAACGACCGGATAAATGAAATTATAGCGAAAAGACGCGGGATTGAGCACCTCGGGGACTCCCGTGCGAGTGTAAGATATTCTGGACCCAAGCACTTGGTGCGTTGCAAGTTCTGAGCATATTTGAAGACAGTATATGATTGTTACAAAAATACACAAGTGAGAGCACACGGAATACATGATACTACAGTAAGGAGCTTGCACAGATACGCACAAGGGTCATGAGTATATGAACGTGCTCGCTACCCCTCGCACCTAGACTGAACTACATGTCCTGCAGAGTGCTTGCACCTTCTGTACTCACATATTGAGTGCTCTAGAAGATGCATACGCAAGGATAGTTGCGGGGGAATGACGGTTGGACTGGCGAACGCACGACGGTGCGTAGGGTGCAGTAGCGGGACGGCAGGTAGATCGTAATTCACGTACCAAATCAGTTCCATGCCCTCCGCATTAACTCCTAGAACGCATGCAAGTAGATCTTAACGAGGACCGTTGCGATACGGCGGCGGGATTGCAGTTCTGAGGCGGAGGAAGGCGGTTTGAGGCCAGTAAGAGCGGCCAAGTCGTGCAACCGGTCGAAATTTCACAAAACCTATACAGTGCCCTGCGCGCGGTCGAGACTACTCCAGAGCAGCAAAAATCAAGGAGAAAGGACGAGATTTGAAGGAGTTATCGCAGTTCTGAGTAGAGGTGGTACCAGAGCCATTCGAAGACGCGGAGTGTGCGAAAAAATCGCGAGACGCGCCTGCGACAAGCGCCGTGCAACCAGCAGTATCACTGTATGCATCCTGTCTGTCATCTGCGCCTACCTGTTCGTTGTCTGCACTGGTTCTGGTATCTATCGGAGGGGAATATAAGCTCGCTCGCCCCTATATTGTAAGTTGTGCATCTTCACGTTTCTCTCCCCTCACTTGAAAGCTGCCGTCTGCGCTCTGAGATCTGAGACTGCATCAAGGTACCGGTTTGCTGCCTTTGGCTGCTTCTTCCACATACCCAGCACAGCTCCCTATACAACCCTAGTATATGTGCAGAGGAGCGGTTCCATGAACTCGTCTTACCCTATGCAGACGCACGCACTGGGGACTCGACGCCCGGGCAAGTTTGGCAAGGCCATCCGGTCATTGAGATGTGCACGACGTCACCGAGGCGCGCGTCGTTACGTTCGAGTTTGTGACCAGAATGATATACATGTGTGAGAGGTAATTCAAGTTCTTATGTTCCAACATCGTCCTCAAAACAGATACTTTACTAGATCCAACAAAATGATACCGGACCTGGAAATCCGCTTCTTCGCCGTGGCCAACGCCCCTACAAGCCAACAGCCGTCCTGAGCTTAGCGAAGTTAGGCGTACCGAGGCCAGTGACCGGGTCCCACCCCGCGCGAGCGGTGAAGCCGTTCGTGTTGCAGCCCGGGTTGCTCCCGCTCGTGACGTCGGTCAACGCCGCGGTTCCCTGCGCCGAGTACAAGAACGGGTTCAAGAACCCGAGCGACGGCTTGCCCTGCGCGGCGAGCTCGTCGTTGAGCAGCGCGATGATGCTCGCTGTGATCGGGCACGAGCAGCTCGTGCCGTCGACCAGGCCAAACTGCTGCTGGAACACGATCTCGACATCTACGCCCTGCGCGGAAATGTCGGGGAACCCACGCCCCGCGCGGTTGAATTTGCCCGAGTTGGTGTTGCCGATCGCGTTGAGGAACGTAGAGACCGCGGTCGCCTGGAAGCTGGGCTGCGCGAAGATGTTGGAGAATCCGCCGCCGGAGAAGTCTGCAGCGACTTCGGGGCCGATCCCCGTCGTCGCGCCGACAGAGGTGACGCTGGATATTAGGTGAGCATTCGAAGCAACTGTGGAGTATGTCGAAGAAATCTACACTCACAAGGGACATCCAGACGGGAAGGTCGGGATGAACGTGGTGCAGGTCTGACTCTGCGAGCCGGACACACCGCCGTCACCAGACGAGAAGAGAATGGAAGTGCCACGGGCACCAAGCTGCATGTACGCGTTACACAAGTTGCTGGAGATGGGAATGCTCGTCTCAATGCGAAAGCGTGGGAGACAAGTTCGGCGGTACTCACGTCGCAATGCTTGTGGGGAGATCGGGCTCATCGAAGCCGTAGCTCGTTGACAGCACCTGGGGCGCGTTCGACTCGCCGAGCAAGGTGTTGATGATGTCGAGGAAGCCGTTCACGCCGTCGCGGTTGCGCTCGCCGACCGAGATGAAGACGGTCGGCACGCCGGTTGCGATGCCAACGGTATACTGGGTGTCCAAATCCTGCGGTCGGCAGTGAGCTTTGATCCTAAAGACACTGCGTACAGGTACTTACAGCCTCGATACCAGCCTCGCCCAACTGTTGAGGGTTGGAACCACCATCGAGCGTCTGAAGGGTGAACACGGTTGTTGCTGGCAGGTCAGGGCGCAGCGCAGTCAGGAAGGTCTGTTTGACTCTTTTTAGTACATCGCACGCATGTGCGAGAGCGCAAAGCTCACCCTGAGGTCTTGCTGGTTGGCGAACTGCTCAATGAAGCCGCTGACGCCGAGCGTGTTCGTTTTGACCGTCGCCGGTGTAGTGGGGATGCCGTATAGGGCTTGGAGGCACGCAGGGGTGACGACGGAGGCGCACGAAGCGGGAACGGCGTCTGAAGTCAAGTTCACCGCTCCGGAAGGCTTGGTCGAACGGGCGGGGATGGCGTTGAAGACACGCCCAGAGAAGGGTTGGGCGAAACTGTGAGCATATCATCAGCTACTCGTGAACACGCTGATTTGTTGGAGTCCCAGATGCAGGTGTGGCACAACTCACACAGTGGTCGGGTGGACGAAGTCAAGCTTGCCCTGGAGATCCGCCGGGATGGAGTACGAGAGCGTGCGGATGGACGTCGTCCCGGTCGCAGTGTGGTTGAAGACGGTGAAGTCGGCATCGAAGAGCGCATTCGCCTTGCTGACCGGGATCGAGAAGCTCAACCAGTCTCCCGCAGGAGAGGCCGTGGTCGCATCGACATTGTTCTCCTTCAGCCACTCGGTGACCGCAGAGACCGTCTCGGGCTTGGGCGCAACGAACGCTTCGACCTAGGAGCAATGCATCAAGTCAGCATGCAGGCACGGGGGACGCCGAGAGAGGAGAGTCACCTGCTCCTTGCTCAAGAACTGGCCCTTTAGCGGACTGGCGGGGTCGCTGACGTCCATGAGCGCCTTCTCAAGACCGGCCATATCGCCCTGGACGAGCGCGATGCGCAGGTCAAGCATGGTGTCCGCCGGGGCAGGGCCCACGCGCTGGAACGCGGCGGGGACGCTCTCGCGTGTCTCGCGGACCAGCATGCTACGCGCCATGGGCTTGCCGTACGCGACGGCAGCCAGGCAAGCGACCAGGAAGGCTGAGGAGAACATGACCGGCCGAAAACCGAGGGCAGTAGGAATCCGCTCGTGAGGACTCCCCTTCCCAGACAGACCTCCCTTTATAGGCAGCCTATGTCGATGACGAGCATCGCGGCCTCCCGTGCCAAGTGATAAGAGGGCGAGAAGACATGTGGGGCAAGTCCACGGCTGCAGCTGCGCGGCGGCCCTGACATACGCAGCGAAGCCGACTTTGCACGCCCGAGGCGGCGGGACAATCGTCGGCGCAACCTCAAAGGCAACGGGAACCCGAGGCGTAGTGGTGCAGCCCAAATTTGAATGCGAAAAAGAGAGTAAATGGGTGTGATCTCCCACCGATCTGCGCCTGTGGGAGCCGCGCATGCGGCGGCGAGAGAACGGCGAAGAAAGCTTCCTTTGCCTGTGAAGTTGCGAGCGCGGACATTGGCCAGAGGTAGGCTATGTTCGGACGATAAGACTAGTCGAGTGGTTCGCCGTATGGGTGCTGTGGACCATACTCTGCGGAACTCGATCACCAATTCTCTAAACACATCACAAGACTCGAAGTAAGGCTCCTTATCGCGTGAGCGAGGCGTCACAGAAGCATACTCGTGCGAGAGGTACAAGAGGCGTTGGATTGGCGAACTTACGAAGCACTCGTTTCGCCGAAGACACTGACTAAGGCGTGCCAAGAATGAGTGAGCGCGGATGACAACTACTACGAGCATTTCAGGCCGTTGGCAAAGTGCAGGGAGAGAACCTGTATATGAAACACTGAGCAACGCCCGAGAGCCAGATAAAACCCGACCCTACCTGGTGTTGCTAGTACCTCGTGCTGGACTAGGAGAGCAGGTAGGCCGCTTCAGCAAGAGACTCCCGGGCTCTCGGGCTTTCGAGCACCATGGGATCAGCATATACCGCGCATCGAACAAGCCCTCATTTGGAAGGCGTTCAAGTTCGCTACAATACAAACAATAGAGTCGTATCGCGCTGTATGTTGCCGAACAATACAGCACTACAGTTTGCCGCTCTCACGAAAGGGTAGAACAGCGGGATCGATGAGCTGTATATAATCCACTCACATCGAACAGGGGCTTTCCCAGCGGGATTTCATAATTACATCAATAGATCCCAATGTCTGCGCTCGTGGCAGACAAGAGTGCAGCTGGACAGTCTTGAGCCCTTGGTCGGACGACCTGGTCGCTTCGGTCAGCCAGGACTAGTAGGAGGAACGGAGCTGTACAGAGTGAGCTCAACTGTCAACTAGATACTCTGAAACCTATACCCCAAACTTGCCTACGCTGCGAGCCTGCCTTCTGTCTGCAGGGTATGTCACCTCGTGAAGGGATCATACACGGAAGGCTGTGGCACCGATACTTGCGTAGGTACTGTGCATGACCTCATTGCTCCTGCGGCGTGTGCAAACTACAATACTTGACAACGTTGTCCATGAGATGGACGGGTGTGTTAGCGCAGTCAATTGAACAGTCATAAATACAACGGATTCTTTTCGTGAGGCGTCGTTTCACTGCCCAAGGCTGTGCGATTGAAGAGGCGGATATGTACCATGTCGCTGCGCGCGTCTCGCAAGAATTTCGAACCCAGAGCCCACACACTTGAGATGCGAAGGGTCTTATACAGAACTCATGCATTCGGCAACCATGCGAAGTGACGTTGCACAGAGTATGACTCGAGTAGTGAGTGTAAAAAAGGACAGATGGGAGGAGTGCAGGCAAGAGATTGCAATTGCAAGAACATCCGGACACCGAGGACGCAGTTCAGTGCGGTGCTGCCGGGCAATGCCGAGAGATGCCGCGGAGAAGTGGACCCGGGCGTCTATTCTCTGCGTAATCGCCGTAATACGCCAAGCCCAGGCGCTTAGGGATTGGCGCAGCGAACTTAAGCTTGAGTCGGTTGCGGCTGGGCTTGCTTTCGTCTTGACACCCACCGCCCCAACTCTCTCTTGGTCTTTGCGACAAGACAATCCCGATAATCTGCGTCTAATCAATATATGGCACCGACCCATATCTCTCATGCTGCAAATCGCTATCCTCGTTTGACTTACTCCCTCCTCTCGCTCGCCACCCACCAGCTTGGCAAGCTCTCTGGTTACTCACGACAAGATGTCTCACAGCACCTCCACACATACGTGAAGAGGAATAACGAACGTGTCGAACAAATTATTTTCGCATGTCTTATTCCCGTGCTCGTATTACTCTCTGGACTCTTCGCCGGTCTCACTCTAGGCTACATGAGTCTGGATGAGACGCAACTCCACGTCCTCAGTATCAGTGGTACACCGTGCGTGTCATCGCTTCAGATTACCATATCCATGCCTCACTATGGATATTATGCAGGAAACAGAAGAAATACGCTGACAAGATCTTGCCAATTCGGAAGAATGGTCATCTCTTGCTCATTACCCTTCTACTGGCCAACATGATCGTCAACGAGGCCTTGCCTGTCATCTCGGAACCCGTACTCGGAGGTGGTATTATCTCTGTTGTGGCTAGTACTGTCCTCATCGTCATGTAAGTGTCGTTTTCGGGGGCCCGTTCTTCGGGTCCCCCCGGTGTCCGTGTGTGGCCGTGGACGGCCTCCCCCGCATCCAGTGACTCTGTAGTATGCTGTGACTTGAACTGACATACGTACGTTATAGCTTCTCTGAGATCATACCCCAGTCGCTGTGTACGCGCTATGGCCTTGCGATTGGCGCAAATATGGCCTGGTTCGTCCGGATACTCATCCTGTGCATCGTAAGTTGTTAGTCTCACGCTACATCTGCTTGGCCGCTGAACGCTCTCGTCAGGGTATTCTCTCCTGGCCTGTCGCAAAGCTAATGGAGCTCATTCTCGGGCCCCACCATGGTATCATGTACCGACGCGCAGGTACGTCTTCCCGCCGTCTGTGCAGTTGTTGAGGATGTCTGCTTACCGTGCAACAGAGTTGAAGGAGCTCATTGCTCTCCATTCCGCCACGGGTGAACTCGGTGGCGACTTGCAATCTGACACTGTTACTATCATCGGCGCGACGCTGGATCTTCAAGAGAAGGTCGTACGCCAAGCGATGACCCCAATCGAGAAGGTCTTCATGCTCAACATCGACTCCAAGCTCGACTTCGACACGATGAAGCGCATCGGCGACACAGGCCATTCCCGCGTCCCCGTCTACGAAGAGGTGGAGGTACCCACGGTGGCGAAGGTTGCGTTGCCGCCCAGAGCCGGACCCAACGGTGGCACCGCGACACTACCTAAGCCGCCCGCGACTGGAGATAGCTCTCCTCTGCCCGACCGCGTACAGAAAGTGAAGAAGATCGTCGGTGTGCTGCTTGTCAAGCAGCTGCTGCTCCTCGACCCGAAGGACGCGACGCCTCTCCGGAGTATTACCCTCAACCCGATGCCCTGCGTGCCATTCAACGAGCCGCTCCTGAACATCCTCGACAAGTTCCAGGAGGGCCGGAGTCACATGGCGATTGTCAGTCGCTTCAGCGTCGAGAAGGCGAAGAGCGTACAGCAGGAAGTCAAGAAGGGCCTCACGCAGCGCCTCAAGGACCGCGTCGGCATGGGCGACAGCTCGGACAGCAGTAGCAGTAGTGATTCCAGCGAGGATGAGAGCGCGGGTACCGGCACCGGAGGGAGCGACCACGATGCGACTCTGCGTGGGGACAGCGGGTCGAAGAAGCGGAGGAGTTGGCGTCGTCGCTCACACCACAAAAAGCGGAAATCGAAGGACGGCGCAGCGGAGGAGGGCAAGGCGAAGTCGAGTGGTGGTGGTGGTGATGTCGAAATGGGGAACATGCAGAAGGACACCCAGGGTTCGAAGCAGGGCGTCGTGCAGACTGGCCTCGCGAAGGCGCTGAGCATCGGCCGCGAGCAGAATATTCCTGATGATGCAGTGCTCGGAAGAGAGCAAGCTGAAGACGTAAGTTCGCTATTTGTACTATATGCGTGGTTAGACGGTGCTCACTCGGCAACCGGATTAGTTCGTGCAAAGCATGGACCCCTACGTCCAGCCTTTGGGTATCATTACCCTAGAAGACGTCGTTGAAGGTACGTCTTACCCCTTCCGCGTTTTGCATGCTCGCACTTACCTACGTCCTTGATAGAAATCATCGGCGAGGAGATCTACGACGAGTTCGACCCCGAAGGCCAAGGCCACCTCGGGCCCCTCATCTCTCCAGACACGAAGCGTTTCCTCTCCCGCCGACGCGCCGCGCGTCCCGACGCCGGCCCCACTACCGGCGCGCCCGAGGCCATGCCCTCACCCCTACTACAGGGGAGCACGCTTGTCGCGGGGTCACCCCCGATGCTCTCCCCCGTCGTGACGAGCGAGCCGCAGCCACAGCAGCTGCAGCTCCCGTCGCGCAGACGGAGCGGGGCGAGCAGCGTGAGTCGACAGATAGGGAAGGTGTTTGGGGGCGCGCGGAGGGCGAATACGTTGCCCGAGTCGATGGGCGAAGCTGCTACGGGGACGACTTCCGCGGAGGAAGGGGAGGTAGGGGAGGGGAGGGAGGGGGAACAGGCGGGTGCGCTAAGGACTGAGAACGAGGCCGACCCAAGTAGGAGTAGTAGTAATATCTGATGTTTGAGGCGAGTCGGGCATCCGCTGAGCGCTGAGCACGGGGTTTCTGTGGTCTGTGGGTGTTTCTTTGTAGAGCTATAGTACTGGATTGGGGACATGATACCTTGTTCATGACGATTTTGGCGCGAAGTACCCTTTCTACGGGCTGCAAGTCGTTTCAGTCGAGACGCGGACGCACACCTCGATATCTCTTGCACGCACAGCTAGTACACGCGGGCGAAGATTTGCGCGGAACCCAACAAGGCCGTGTACTCGCTCGTGCAGGCAGGCATACTCACTGTACTCGTGATGAGAAGCAAGACTAGCTGGATCGAAATGTAGTCAGTGCTTAGAAATGGGGGAGGTGGTAGGCGGGCGAGGTTGAGATAACGTGTGCGGCGTGCATGTGCATGCGCTCAGGCAGGCTTCGGCTCAAGTTGAAGCAGGGTCTGATGAACGGATATATTTTGGTCCTCATATAGATTCCGAACGCTCCTTATTGAGTACTGGACCTAACATGTATATCGGGCCTCACTACCTGAAGAGACCGTATGGGGATGCGATGCGAATATGTTACAGTGTAGCTGCATCATAGGTTACGAGTATGTCATCGTGCATGTCGCTATTGAGAGCATGGACAGTGAAGATAGAATCTGTATGTCATTGGATGCGTCAGGTGGCATCAATGCAGCCGGTGCTTCTAGTGAGATGCACATATTTGTAGAAACTGTAGCAGTAAGTACACGGATGCAAGTATGCACCACATTGGTCGTCCGACCTCACCACACCTGTCCGGAGATTGAGGCGGGCTCGCAATAATATCGGAGAAGCACTCTCCGCGACAGCTTTTGGTAGTCCACGCCCATCGTTGCCTCATGTGGCCGTGTGCGACCAGCTAGGAACTCACCACGTTAGTGCACGTCACCGGCACCCATCGCCTACCTGTAACTGCGAAGATACATGGACGGAGGCCGGGGAATACGTACCTATCCCAACATGTGCGTCATACCTTCAGATGCCCGCACACCACACGCGAGATTACAGTCGGACCACGGAAAGACTTGTGGGAGCTCAGAGGCTCAGAAGACCTGTGGCATGAAACGGTTTACGGCACGTTGCCGCAGCGAGATGCGGGGCCCCGCATGAGAGGCATCTTGGTTGCTTGCTCCGTGACGCCCACACTGCGGTTATTGGGATGACGCCACTCCACAACGAGTATCACTGGGAGCATGATTGTGATTCCGGCGTTCAGTTACGACCTCCGGGATCCCAACTGCCTGTACGCGGTGACACCGCAGCCACAGTGGGGGAGGGAGGAGGAGGACCCATCTGTCCAAACGTGAACCTTAGATGCTGAGACGTGGATTCTCGATGAGACAGCCACCCTGGAAGCTTGAGCTTGATGACATTTGGGCGGTCCCGCGTTCACGACGGGCATCACTCGATTGTGCACCCAGGACAAACAGCTGCAGAACGGAGGTTGTTGGATACCTTTTACCGAACAAAGGGAAAAGCCTGTCGAATCGCTGAAGAGGCTCGAGGGGGTTGGCAAAAAGCTTTGTACAAGTTAAACTTGGCGCTACTTTCCTGACAAATGTCCGACGAGGTATCCAAGCAAGTCGCTTCGCCCTTGATTTGTCATACCCTGAAGATACGTATATGCCCGTAGTGGTTGGCTGTACATGTTGGGGGGTTGGGGAGGGCGAAGGAGGTCGTGTGAGCGGTTGGTACTGTATTGAACGTGCGGTTGCCAGCCACGAGAGGCCGTGAGTTCTGAGAAGCAGGAAGCGCAGAGAGACGATGCCCCACTTTTGGGAGAAGCGTGCCCCTTGGCGAGATCACCGTGCCCGATGCTGCGATGAGCTCACCGTTGACGGTCCTGCGGTCCCTAGGATCGTCGAGTGGTTCCACACACTAGTTATGCTGCAGCCCACCACGCCTGGGTTGACTGGCGCAAGTACTGCTACGGGAGGGGTGTGGGGAGACCGCAAACCTACGCCACGAACACGCGAGAAGCGGTGGCGGAGAGACGACAGTCGCGCAGAGGTCAGGCGACGGATGCAATCGTGTCAGTTCACGTACAGCGCTGCAGGCTGTAAGATCCGGTGTGGGAGGGGGCGGTGCGCGTGTCCGGTCGTCGACGGACGCAGGGCGCATGGTGCGGACAGAGGCGAGCGGTGCGAGAGCGGTGTGGCGAATATCCTGTGAGCATGCGCGTGGCTCTGGGAGGGTCGCCACAAAGGCGAGGACCGATCGCAACCGACGGACGACGGGCGACGGGCTGTTCGTTCCGGAGCGCGGAATACGCGACGCGCAGCATCAGCCTCCCTTTCGAGCTCCGATAGGCGCGGACTAGCAGGGGCTGTCTAACGGAGTGTGGTGGTTGTATGCGTGGGAAGTGGCAGGATTGAAGGGCGGACTGGGGATGATTATGGGGATTGGACCTCGGGCCTAGAACGGGGGGACGCAGGACGTCAACGCAGAGCAGAGGCCAGGGCGGCCATAACTTGTACACATTCCCTCCGCCCCGTATTTTCTTTCCCTCTTCCTCCTCTTTCCCTCCTCCATCCCCTCGCCCTCTCCACTCGCCCTCCCGCCTCGGATGCTCAAGCTCCAGGTCTCCTCCCCGTCCCCCGACACATCCCATCCCGCAACTCCGACCCTCGCGGAACTCAGCAGGAATGCCTCGGTCATCTCTTCCTCATCCTCCTCCAGTTCAACTCTCGACCTCCCCCTCCAAACCCCAGTCCGCCCGAGGCCTCTAAGGAATTTCTCCGCGCCCCGGACCAACCTCAGGTCCAGAAGCCCGCAGTCACCCACCACTCCGCGCGGCTCGCGACCACCCGCGTATTTGACGCGCGAACTGGGCATTCCGGACGATGACCAGGCTCCTCTGAAACCTCCCGCATCTCGCGCGCCCTCCAAGTCGCGCAATAGCTCTGTTAACGGACGGCTAACTGCCGATGATTTCGAATTTTTGGATGAGCTAGGCGAGGGCTCGTATTCCACTGTGAGTAACACCCGCGCTTCTCTACCGTTCCTCGTGTCATGGCTTTCTCCAGGTCTATCATGGGCGACTACGTACCACCGGACAAGAATACGCTATAAAGCGTATAGATAAGGCGCATTTAAAGCGGCACCAGAAAGAGGCGACCGCTCTTGCAGAGAAGAATACCCTTGTACGCCTAGGATCAGGCCATCCTGGTATTGTGCGACTACATTGGACATTTCAAGATGAATGGAGCTTGTGTAAGCCTTCGGTCCACCCTTCCATTCACCACCCATCTTTGCGACCACTGCTCTCCAATTCATCATTCTGTCGTAGTGGTGTTGCGATGCGTCAGAGACGCGGAGCGCACCATGCCCCCTCCCTGATACGTGGTCCCCGTTTCTCAGCCCACTCTTCCTTTCGCAACCCAGTCAATCTTTCGAGTTTGGCAGTGCTGACGCTTCTCGCTATAGTTTTCGTTCTGGATCTCGCGCGGAATGGCGAACTGCAAACACGAATATCTCGGTTGGGATCGCTCTCTATTGAATGCGTCCGTTATTATTCGGCGCAGATCGTCGATGCTTTGGGGTATATGCACTCTAAAGGAGTCATTCATCGGTGGGTCGCCTTCTCCATTATCTGATTGAGTACGACGGACGCGCGGAAGGCGTTGTCGATCCGGGGCCGCCGAGTTCCCGCTCGACGTACACATGCGGGCGAACGCCTCAGTGCGTGTGCCCGATTGGGACTGCGCGCATCAGGCGGGCTTCCCGAACTTGAGCGCTTCTCGCGAGAAGTTGGGGTCTGAATGTGGAGGCTATGCCACCCTCGCAGACGCATTTTGGGCCTGACATGCATGCTAGAGCAATTTTGAGTCTATACTGCCCATGTAGGGTCTGGATGGACAGCAAATTGTTGGACAGCTTGAGGTCTGCGTGGGTGAGCATAGAATTCGTCTGGCCGCGACTTCGCGTGCATGGCCTATCAACCCCGCACCGCGTCCCGGGCTTCGAACTCTTCATTGACTCCCGTAAAATTTTGTGCGTTCCCAGAGACCTCAAGCCTGAGAACCTGCTTCTTGATGACGCCTTCCGGATAAAGATCACCGACTTCGGGACGGGCAAGATTCTAGATTCCGGGGGTACGTGCCTAATTGTGCACCGGCATCTTCCGTTTCTAAACAGTCTCTTCGACGATGCTACCTCTACAGGTGAACCAACTAAGACTTTTGTGGGCACGGCACAATACGTCTCGCCCGAGCTGTTGGAGCACAACGAGAGCAGCAAGAGGTAGGGTTGATCAGACACGTAAATCTCTTGCACATCACACAAGCCTCACGCGACGCAGCTCGGACTTTTGGGCTCTGGGTTGCATCATATACCAGATGATCGCAGGTCGGTTCGTCTTCCGAGGCCTCTCCGACTGGCAGAAGATCAAGCAGCTCGAGTACTCGTTCCCCGAAGGGTTCGACGAGCAGGCGCAGGACTTGATCCGGAAACTCCTCGTCAGTACCTACGCGACCGTGCGTCGGGATTTGTGCTCATCTGACACCCGTTGTCCTGTAATCAGGTCCGGGATCCCGATCAGCGACTCGGTGCTGGACCCCCCGGAAGCCCGTGGGATATGGATGCGCTTCGCAACCACCCCTTCTTCGCGTCCATCAATTGGAGGACGTTATGGACTGACCCCGCGCCACCGCTCGAACCAGGGCTGGTCAAAAAGGAGACGCCCCCGTCGTCGGCCTTCCTCCACTCCGCCTGGGACGCGTTGATCAACTCGGACAACTACGAGAACGCGATCGAGGACGACGAGGTGAGCTGGGCGTCAGATGGTGAGGGTGGAGAGTACAACGTCGGCACGGCGCAACCGAACGGACATGGCTCCCATCCATCGGTTGCCGTCGGGCCTTACGGCGAAAAGCGCACCTCCACTCTGCCGCCGCTCCCACTCGCAAACGTCGAGGAGGAACGGAGCGGATCGAGCGACGGAGTGCGGTTCATGGAACCTTCCAAAGCGGAGTCACCAGAGCCGGGTAGCGGAGACCAGGACGGAGGGACTGCTGCTGGCGAAGAGGCGGACGAGGTGCCCGGACTCGCGCGGTCGCCGCCAATCGACGTGCCCCGAGTGCCGGGCCCCGGGTCGCATTCGACCGGCTCAGTCACGAGCTCGTCAGACGGGAGTCCGGTCGATAAGCTGGCCGCTGCGATGGACGAGGCGTCTCGAGGACGGAATCGGGCGCAGACGCCGATTCAAGGGAATGGGCTCTGCGATCCGGAATTGTGGGTATTTCATGCTTTGCATTGGGCTGGATCATTGAGCTCACATTCGTCGTTCCTCGTCGTAGGAATTCACTGATGCACCCTGGGGAACATATCATTTTCAATACGACTGTCGAGCCAGGAGGTCCTAAACGACGCGCGAGCCGCCTGCTCGCGATGGCTGTCGCGCCAAAGAAGCACCGACCACGAGAGCTCATCCTGACGACGCAGCGGCTGCTCTGCGTGAAGCAGAAGCCGGGGCGGGCGGTGCAGGTGCGGACGGAGCTGTTCGTGCGGCCGTCCGACCGGGAGAAGGAGCTCCGGAACCTTGTATCCTCGGTCGAACCCAAAGGCGAGCGCGAATTCGTCGTGATCACGGTCAGTGCGCGGCGCTCTCAGACGGGGCGGGTGGACCCTGACTGGTCGTCTGTACAGCCGGTCAAGTCGCACTGCTACGTCGCGGCGAGCGCATCGATCGCGGCGACGTGGATTCGTAAGCTCCGGGAGGCGATCGAGGCGCAACCATCGGCAGTTGCAGGCGCGACGCGTGCTGCGGCGACTGCTGCTGCAGCGACGGGTACAACAACGGCGACGACCTCGACGACGTCTGCGACGACGACGACCACTACGACGACAAACGGCGGCGGGTCACATCATATTGGCCGACTCCGGCTGAACTCACGGACATGACGAGATCCCATGCATCGTCGTCGTCGATCCTGATTCCTATTCCCTCTCGCTCTTCCTTTCTTATGGTAATGCTTATTCTTCAATTGGTTACCGCACCCTGTACTTCTACGACGCCGCGGCACCACGCGCGTGCGGAGGGTTTCTTTTGCTTTGGCTTGCACGCTCTCACATCAGTTTTCAGTTTGGGTTCTCGTGTATCTTCTTCCTTCCTTTCTTTTCCTTTACGTTCTTGCTAGTAGTATCCTTGGACTTCCGTGTCGATATCTCGGACCGCGTGGTTCTGTCGGAAGCAACCTTGCGCTCTCGCCACCGACTCGCGAACAGGCTTTCTCTTATTCCCTCTCTCCCAATCTCTCTCCCGCACTTGTTTCTCGCACACTTGCACCTTGCCCCTTTGCACACATACACACACACGCCATACACACTCACCGTCTTCCGCACCGCACCGCACAACATCACACACCACGACCGCCGCACTTTATCGTATTTACGCCCTAACGCAGTTGCCACACGCACAACGCACGCTGTACGAGTAGAAGTAGTAGCCGTAGCTTACATATGCACAAACAATCAGGGGGGTTCACGTTGTCTTTAGGTCTTTTCGAAACTTTGTCTTTATGGTATGCCGCAGCGGGGATGATAATATGAATATAATGTATGCTGCTGCTTCGAAGTACCGCTCTCTGTAGTCTCTTCTACTTGTTGCCAGTCGTCTACGGTGGCTGTTGGATCGTTTGGATATGCAAATTCGCGTCCAATCTGCTAAAGATGCTCTGTGGGAGCGGTCACGTGGTGGGAGTAATAGTGACTCGAAGCAGAAGCTGCTCAAAATCCGGGGTTAGCTGCCACTCGTTCCTGCCACCGCGTCTCTCCTCCTCGACATCCCCGACCCGCTCATCATGTCGAACATCGTCGCGAGCGCAGCCCGCGCTCGCATCACGGCGGCGGCGGCGCGGTCCTTCGTGCCCGCCGCCCGCACGTTCTCCTCGTCCCTCCGGAGGCAGGAGGGCGAGAACGCGCCAAAGCCCCCGAAGCCGATAGATGACTCTACCTCTGCGCTGGACTACAAGCGGACGCTGAGGCACCGCCCGCCGCCGCTGCCTGCGATGGACCTGCCGCGCTCGCGCTCGGCGGAGGAGGCGGTGACGAACATCTTGTATAACACGCCGCCGCCCAGCTTGCAGCCGTTCAAGAAGTATGTCGTCCTCCATCCCATTCGACCTACCTACCTGCCTACCCGTCTACCTACCTTGATGGCGTGCTAACGGACGGGGTTGGTTGCTGTCTAGGCATGTCCTCAACTGTCTTGTGCAGAACGAGCCGGGTGTGTTGTCCCGTGTGTCGGGTATCCTCGCCGGCCGTGGCTTCAACATCGACTCGCTCGTCGTGTGCCGGACGGAGATCCGCGACCTGAGTCGCATGTGCATCGTCCTCCGCGGACAGGACGGCGTCGTAGAGCAGGCCCGGAGACAGCTGGAGGACCTGGTACGTGCCGCTTCGTCTCCACAACCCCTTGTCCACTCGGCTGACATGTATATCGTGCCGCTCCGTAGGTCCCTGTGTGGGCCGTGCTCGACTATACCGACACCCACTGCATCGAGCGCGAGCTCCTCCTCGCCAAAGTCTCCATCCTCGGCCCCGAATACGTCGAAGAGCAGCTCGTCGGCGGGCCCACGCACGAGCCGCGCCGCTCCCCGCACCCCGCCTCCCCGGTAGCGCCCTCCGCCGACCCGAAGCTCGAACGCGAGGCCGCGCTCGCGCTGCATTTCGAGCATTCCGCCGACCCCGAGGCGGCCGCGGCGCATCCGCCGCCGCTGACCCCGAGCCAGGCGCTGCGCCTGAAGAGCGACAACTTGCAGGCGATCCAGGTGCTGTCGGCGCAGTTTGGCGGGCGCATCGTCGACGTGAGCGAGCATAGCGTGATTGTGGAGATGTGCGGCAAGACGAAGCGCGTGGAGGCGTTCCTTGCGCTGTTGAAGCCGTTTGGCGTGCTCGAGTCTGCTCGGACTGGTGAGTGGCCTCGTCCGGATGAAGCCTTTGTTACGAGATGCAGTTGCTAATCCATATTATCTTAGGTTTGATGGTGATGCCCAGGACACCCATCAAGAACATGGAGGCAGAGGAGGCAGAGGATGACGGTGGTGCTGTCGACGCGAGCCTGCTCCCTCCTGGCTAAGCAGCTTGAGGCGTCGGTGTCCTACCCAAAAGTATTCGATACGGATCTATGTGGGGTTATCTGGAGGTTGCTGTTTCTCTCACTTGCTTCTATCTCGGAATTGCTTTTTCTTCAACTTCGACTTCGAACGCTGTGATCGCTTGCACGTGCGTTCTAATCCGAGAGTCAAGCAAGAGTCCGATATTTCTCAAATCAAAGCGACAATAGGTATACGAATGCAGCGAGACATCCCACAAGACTACTGCGCTGCGCCTCTCCCCTGTGCATTCGCAAGCACCGCACGCGCAAGCTGCACATACTCCGCCGCGGCGCCCAGATCGCCGCCCTCCGCCTCAGTGATCTTCTCCCAGTGCGTGACGTCGCCGTCGACGAGCGTCCACGCCTCCTCGTCCGAGTGCTCCTCAACCCAGCGCACGTACTCCGCCTCGGCCCAGCCGTGGAGCGCGTGCGGGAGCGTGATGGGGGAGCGCACCAGGATGTGGTGTAGCACGATGAGCGGGGGTATCCCTGCGGTGTGTCTGGGAGAGGCTAAGGTGGCGTTGTCGAGGAACAGCAATTGCCTGTGATTCACAAGATTGTGAGTGAGCGACGACGAGATACGGGCGCGAGGTGAGATGGTATGTGCACGCACCGCATGCCGCGCAGCGCGCGGTAGTCCTCCCCGACGGCGTCCCAGTCCGCGCCGCGCTTGCTCTGCGCCTTGTCGCTCATGAACGCGCTCAGGCCGAACTCCAGCTCGGTCATGTCGCTCGTCAGCTGCAGCTTGCCGTTCTCACCAAGCGGCTTCGCGATCGACGCGTGCAGTACGAACGTCTTGATCACAAAGCGCACGATGGAGAGCACCCTGTAGCCCGGCCGCATCAGCAAACGCACGTCTAGGTTACAGACACATTGTAGGGAATTGGTGAAACGCACCATTGGCGGCTGACCTCGGGTACGTTGTACTGCGCGAGGATCTCGCTCTTGACGAACGTCAGCTTCTCGATGAGGTCCTTCATGTACGGACTCGCGCCGCCGCCCATCGCGGCCATGGGGTCCGCGCTGTCGCTGAAGTCTTGCCGGTGCAGCTTCGCGATAATTGCGCCGAGCTCGCGGCGGATGGCGGCGAGGAGCGGGTCAACAATGCGTTCGAACGTGTCGTGCAGCTTCTGCCGTGTAGCGAGTGGTGAGTATGCACCGAATATACAGATCATGGGGTGGAATGACGTACGGTGACGACAGGCTGGAGGATGCTGACGACGCTCTCTGGGTACTCCTCCCGGAGCTTGTCGAGCCGGGACCAGCAGTGATACAAGCAGGTCGCCAGCGCGCCGTTGAGGATCTGCTGAGGAGTAGCCACCGGTCCAATCAGACTCGTCGCCGTGCGCTCGCGCGCGATCTACCCACTGCAATGAGGCTCTCGTTCGGAATGCGAGGGAGCACATGGACGACCCACCAAGTTATCTGTCCTCGTGAGCAGAAGCTCGAGGCTCGAGACGGCGTAGCGCGCCACCGACTGCACTAGGAGCGGGTCGAACTTCGCCGAGTCCAGCTCGTTCGCCACCGCCCGGGCGACGTTCACGCCCTCGGACATACTGGGGGGAGAGCGTGTCCCACCAGAGAACGCTTGTCCGACAGCCTCATTGAGCCTGTTGGAAGAGCGAGAGAGGTAGAGGGACTCGAAGTTGGACAAGGCGCGGAGAACGATGATTGTCTCTGGGCTGTGATCCGAGAATACGTGAGTGCTAAGCTAGACGGGGGAAAGAGTGTAGATTGACCTTTGTTGTGACTGCGTGTAGACGGTGTCGGTGTGCACGGCGATCTTCGTGAAGAACGAGTGGAATAGCCGCAGTAATCTGGGGTATCCAGTACTCAGGGTTTGCTGCAAGAACGTTGAGCCTGACTCGCAGGTTAGTATCTGCATAAATTGGGACGCGGGGGGTTGCATACCTTTCGCGGCGTCGCGTGCCTGCTTCTCCAGAGATCTTCCCAGCGCAGCCCAGAACGTAGTGCTCGGCTTGTTCTCCAGAACCTGCATACATGTATGACATGTCAAAGAACATATCTGCCAACGCGCCCAAAGCCAGCCTTACCTTCATAGCTTCGTCCAGAAACACGACATCTGTAACTGGATCGCGCTTTATCCTTAGCACTTTCTCCAGGGTGTACACCTTGATACAGCAATCGGCCATCTCCTCTATCAGGCTCTCCAGGCTCCCCCACAGCGCCGCCGTCCACTGCGGCGCAGTCACGCTCGTAGGCTCAGTCCGCACGCGGGACTTGTACAAGAGGCCCTGACCCAGTGAAGCCGAGTCTGCAGCGCATATAACGTGAATACGCGTACGCGCAGGAAAATAGGAGAGGCAGGCGCGTACCTTTCGTCATGATGTCCTTGGATATCCGCGTGAGGTCGAACGCGGACCGAATGCGGCTCTCGACCGCTTCGGACAGGTCGCTCACGAGGTTCTGCACCAAGTCGGGAAGCACGCGCAGGTTGTGCGCGGTTTGCAGCGAGCTGGCGAGCATAGACTGGTTCTGCGAGTGACTTCGTCAATGACCAAGCCTGAAGTTAGGAAAAGCACATAGGACACCCACGAGCGTTGCGAGGCCCGTGAAGACCATGGCCTCCATGTCCGTCGTCACTTTTGCGCGGGCGGCGTCGACGAATGGCAGGTGCACCGCGACCGCCTTGATCGAGCTGAGGGGAATCTGCTCGCTACGCCCGGCTTCACCGCTGTCGCCGTCGGCAGCTCCATCCCCAAGGCCGCCCACAGAATGGGCCTCATTGGCGTCGAGTAGTGCAGCTGAATACGCACGCGTCAGTGAGTGAGCGGCCGCGAGAGCATACCTGGAACTCAAGTAACCCTGTATAGAAGAACTTCACTGACTGAGTTCTGCGATCGTTAGCGCAGCCTTCGCAATCGCACGTTCCTTATCGTCTTCGCTCTCCACCGACGGCGTGTCCGCCCTCGTGCCGACACCCGAAGATGCTGACGCGCTGACACCGTTCGCCTGCCCCTTAGCCTTCGTGCCAGTAGCATCTTGGGATTCACTAGCGTCTGCCTTGTTCATCTCTGCAAGCTGAAGCTCGAGGCGGCGTGCCAAGATGACGAAGCGCGAAGTGCGCCGTAAGATGTCCGAGGCTTGTTGGAGACGATCGAGTTTCGTGACATGTTTCTGGAGAGACTGGTAGGGGACGCGGATCTTTAACCGGAGCCTGTAGAAGCAGAGAAAGCGTGAGCAACGTGGTAGATAAGATTGTGTGCGCTGTTCGAGATATCAAACGCTACCGCCACGTAATATCACGAGGCCATTGAAGTGGCTGCGATTCGACTCCGGGAAGAAGTCGAGCAGCGACTTTCACAGCATATATTGGAAGCGGTCGTACCTGGCGATCACCCGTTATATGGGGGTCTGAGAGGACTTGTAAGACTGTGCGGGAGGGGAATCCATCCTAAAGGGCATACAGCCGATGGATGAATCTACCTCCCGTCCACAGTCACAAACCAAGCCACGATAGATCAACAAGGACTCTACGCCCTACACCGTGAAGAGCAGGTGCCCTCGAGAACACCATGATACTCTTACAGCATAGACAGATAGTTATTGTCATCGTGCCTGCACAGCTTCTGCAACTACCGTACCCTCTCGATAGTTAAAAGAGCCATTTGGGAGCAGGCGCGTGTAGATCGCAGTATACAATTCAAGGGGAATAGCATACAGGGGTGGTCAAAGCTTCTCGCAAGACGATAATCCGCAGTCCCCATGCGCCGTACTCACATGATGCGGGTTCTGGTAAACCTTGCAGCATGCGAGGGCACTGTGACATCCTGACAGGTAGAAGAAGCATGGACGATCCCCCAAGTTGAGGATATAGAGAGTAATCCCAAAGAGGCGGAGAATATACGTGAGAGGACTACACACTCACTTTTCCAGAGTGGAATCCAGTTCATTCAAGCCCGTACGGACGGAGCCCAGTGACCCTTCAAGGTCTGTGACCCCCGCGGCACGTACTAATAGTTCTTCATGGTGGGTAGTGACCTATATGCGTGCGTGCAGATGTTACCGGACTGCTTTGGACCGGCAGAGCCAACTTGGTTGTGGTGGACCAGAGGATATGTAGTAACTTACCACGTTCTTGAGCTGCTTCTCGACATCATCCAGGCTGAAGGTAAGCTTAGAGATAGCAACGGACACATCCTCGCTAGCAGGAGTTAGGCCTGTGCTCTTCGCTGTTTTTGCTTTGCCAGGCTGGGGTGGATATGGCTCGCCAGCTAGGATGGCATTGGCGTAGTCGTTCGGGTCAAAGTCGGGATGAGCGAAGACAGCATAGTCTGCAACATCGTGAGTGGGAAGCCCAGCATAGATATGTGTGAGACCGACCAGACATTCGAGCAGCTCATGGATCTGGCCGAGGAGAAAGGAGCGGAGGACAAGTCGCGTGTTGGCCGACGCGCCCAAGGAGCGCGTTCGTGTCGTAAGCGCCCATAAACTCAGGTGTATGCGATCTCGATCGAAGCTCTTCCTTTCTCCACCACCACCCTTGTCTCCTCGCCCTTTATGCTCCTTGTCTCGCGAAATCCGATGGTCTTTGCGCATGCGCTCTGGTCTGATCTGGATAGTCTGATGCGTGCAGCTATGACTATGTACAATCCAGCGATCTATCCATAAATGAAATCTGGGCACATAGAAGCCTGCCAAGGAGGATATTGGGTCCGTTGTATGAACCTTCGCACCTTCTCGCGCGCCGCCAGCCTCACGCCGCTGCGCTGGCCTGCCCGTCTACACGTACTGGGGTTCCGGCAAGCCCGGGGAGACCGTCGAGACAAGCTATCAGCCAAGCCCGTGACGTCACGCGATTGGTATAAGATGAGACGGGCCCGCAGATGGAGGCAGATGACTAGCACTAGTCTCCGGATCCCTCAGCGTCCGGACATCGCCCACCGCCTCCGTCTCAGAGCACGCCCAAGGATCTTCTCACACTCGCAGCCGTCGCAACCTGCTCCTGACTCTCATCGCCATCTCTCATCCCATTACTGAGCATGGCGTACACCTACTACCAAACAGCGATGCCCGGATGGGGGACGCCCCAGGTACGTCTCTTTGTCTGATCGTGCAATCGCGCTCAGTTCAAGCCTTGAGGGATCCGTGCAGTTCCAGTTCGGTGCCCCGCCGCAACCGCCCTTCCAACCGCAACCCTCATGTATGTTCCTTCGCATTCCGCTCCTCAGTCTTTGTACTCATTCTCCCAGGGCGAGGATACGACTTTTACAACGCGCACGCCATCAATCCCGACCCGTACGTTCTACCACCTTTCCCGCGGATCGCGGCTGACATTCTCGCTCGCCGATCAATGATCGTCTTCTCACAGCTCGCTCTTCGACTCGATCATGGGTCGATTGAGAGACTTCCTTGGTACGGGTGTCGGCCACCATGAAGCACGACACTGGCACCGTCGTGTGTACAGCGGGATGGTAAGCCTCTTGTTCTCTGTCCACCATGTTCAACAAAAAGCGCCCTGGTACTATGTGCTTAGTCTATCGCGCCTACCAGGTTCCTCTTAGCCAACTTCTGCCCGCCGACATCGGCGCCGCGGCGGCTTACGAAGCATACCGGACCTGGAAACACAACTCGTACTTATACGAACCTCTCAGCGCGGATCGCGAACGACAGCGAGAAGGCTTGATTGGGATGGCAGTCGCTGAAAGTGAGTTCCTTTTTGTGGTCTTCCTCTCGCTTCTCGGAGTTCTTTGTGGGTGCGGAGGCGCGTACGCGTCCGGCGCTTGACCCGTACCCGTGTAGCGCGCGCTCCCAAGCCGAGTGTCGTAGGCACAAATAACGGCAAGGAAGGAGTATACTTGAGCCTCTCAAAGTTTGCTCGGGTCATATTACTTGGTTGCGGTTGCAATATGATGATCATTCATGCAAAAGTAGCAAGGATGTGAATTACGACACGCCGCTAGAGGGTAGAATGCTTAGAGACGATTGTCAACCTGAATACGAGAGCAGTTCCTACAACCGGCCTTCGTCACCTCCGTGAACATCTACTGACATCATTCCTCGCTAGCTCAGCGCCTATGGCAGTACTCCGGCAGGCCGCAAGACACATATGGCCTGAGAGCTGCATGTGAGTCCGCTGCCGCTGCGGCACACGCCCTCGCAGACAAGGTATGTCTCGCGATGTAGTCACCCATCACCATCACCGTCTGACATCTCTCCAATCGCAGCTCTTCGGCTGGACAAACGGAGGGCACGGTATCGGCGGTGGGTACGCGTCCTCGTACAGCTCCTCCAGCGCCGACGCATACGCGTACGACGAGCCGTACCGTGGCGGTCGCAGTCGTCACAATTCGTTCAGCGCCCCAGGCGTGGTTCGTGCCCCGTCACCCTACATGGACCCCAGGGCTTCTCCGTACGGCGTGGGTGCCCCCATGCCCATCCCAGGTGCCGCGCCGTCTTATGCTGCCGGAGTGCCATACGGCGCTCCTGGATCGTATGGCGCGACGCCGAGCTACGCTTACGGCGGTGCGTCACCCAACCCTTACGCCGCGGCACAATACCCTGCCACTGCTGGGTACCCCGCTACCTCTGCGTATCCCGCTGGAGGATATGCCGCTGGTCCGTCCGCGTATGGCGGCCCGCAATACCAGACCACGGCTGGGGGAGGCGTGCTGCTTCCCAATGGCCAGATCGCACCCCCAGGGTCGACGGTGATCATCACGAAGCGGTCGCGTCGCCACTCGAGTTCGTCCAGCGGCCACCACCACCACCATCATCGCCATCGCTCGTCCAG
The DNA here is from genome assembly GCA_022376465.1 of Cubamyces lactineus. NCBI lineage: Eukaryota > Fungi > Basidiomycota > Agaricomycetes > Polyporales > Polyporaceae > Cubamyces > Cubamyces lactineus. The sequence goes on along the minus strand of JACDTU010000007.1, from coordinate 941,856 downwards.
CCGCAGCAGGTACGACGACGGCTACGACTACGACTATGACCGTGACCGCTACGGCTCGAGGTACTAGGATGCCGAGTCCCGGCGCAGCGCGAATTCCACGGGCGTGGTGGTACGATAGGATGAACGGTGAGCCAGCGAGCTAGTTCTCACAGCGGGCTCCTGCGCCTCGTTCGTTGGTTTGGAGTGTATTTCGGAAGCCGAGGCCCGCATTGGGGCCAGAGGCTTGTGCCCTGTCATTTCCCTGGTGCGATCTGTCTGTCTGTCATGAATATTGTACGCATACTATGTACCCTCACTGCTCTCGCTCAATGCTCTGTTAGTTCCCCGACGCAGCGCTGTACCTATGTATGATCCGGATCGCGATGTATTGTACGGAGCCGCCGATCGCATCGCTGGCAATAATGCATAACTTATCGAAAATGAAGCTCGCACCCGTCTCCCGTCTCCGAGACTCTGAGTCGTACCACCGGGCGGGGACGGGCGGGACAGCGCAGGAAGCCCCCACCCCGTTTGTCGTTCCCCTCCGCGGAAAAGCAACACCGGAGGGACGAAGGCGTCGTCGATTGCTCGGACCGGGAGTTGGACCCTGTTCGAAAAGAAAGGGGCCATCAGATTTAGCCAACGTACTACGTGAGCGGCACGCACCGACTTACTCATTTTACTCATCGTTCCCCTGGCAGCCCCCGTGCGCGTGCCAGTGCACAGCAGCGCGTTCTAGTACCGAAGACACGGTCCCGACTCCGACTCCCCACTGGCACAGCACAGGAATCCGCGCTGCACAGCGCGCTGGAGACGCGTCGATCATGCGATGCGGGCGACGGCGTGGGCACCGTGTCGTACGTATACGCGTATGTGCGCTCGAATCGTGGTTTCTTCCAGTTTAGCGTGAGCGGTACGCCGGTACCCACTCGAATATTGATCGCGTGCAGGCCCGCCCCCGCGCCCTGGGTGTCCCATCGAATGGACGATCCCTCGGTGCCCGTTCGATCACCGTGCTACAGTGCTGCTAGAAGTCCCCCAAGCATCATTGTGGCTACGGGCCTGGTGCGAGACCGTCGAAACGAAAGCTCAGAAGACCCAGGAGCTTGGCAGGCTGCCGCGCGATTCAAGTTCAGAAACAGAGCCGCCTCCCCTCTGAGTCGTTGCGCCTTAGACTAATTCCGCGTGTGCCGGGAGCACGTAGTGGTACTGCGCAGGGTTCCGGATCTAATGTGCGAGCGTCCGGGCTTTCACCACCGCCAACAGAGGCTCAGCATCCCCCGGTTCGCGTGAGGGCCAGTTTCTCTCCCCGCTAGGCGAGGATCGGGGACCGAGGATCGCTCGAGGGCCGTCAAGGCTCAAGGACCCCCAGGAAAGTGCGCAGCGCTCGTGGTGCACATGTCGATCAGGTCGCGAGCCCTGGCGAGTGCGTAATGGCGAGGGGATGCACTGCACGCGTTGAGATAGGCTATCGCTTCCGACTTTGAGCCGTTGGACTTAGGAGACCGTCCGTTCGCCTGCACACGGTGAGGGAGCTTTCCTCTGACATCAATTTCTCAAACAAGGTAGCCGCGATGGAAAGTCGGGATGCCGTTACGCTAGCTGCGAAGTTGACCCACCGGCAGGACGGGAACGCTTGAGGACAGGAGATGGCGAGCTGGTGTTCCGGACGGCCTGTGGGTCCACTGCAGTGCCACTTGTCCGGAGTGCTGAACGTGTCGCTAAGAACCGATCACTGGTCTCGTGTGCTGCGCCTCGCGTGCTCGAGTAAGTGCCTCCATGATGGATCAAAGGCACTGCGACCGTACCTGTGAAGGAAAAGAGAAATGTAAGCGGCGAGTGACCTAGACGTAGTAAGCCAGTAGCGCTGACCAAGATGTCGATCATGCCTCAGCCATGTGCACGATCGTGGCGACCATACAGTGCATACACTCCTGATCGTGGGTGTTTGTAGTCAGCAGAGTCCCCGTGCCCGTGGCTGCTCACGCGTGCATGACAAAGTACAAACTTGTAAAGGGGTATCTGCTATTATGTACGTAGTCGATCTGTGCAGTGGAATCATAGAATGGTACAGAAAATCCTGGGGTGGCCGTGAGGGGGCCAACGCAATCTAGTTTTGGGCGATCGACTGAATGGAAACTCCTCTCTCTCCCGTATCAGACATCCCACCCACCCGCCATCCGAAAATCATACCATCCATCAAGCAGTGCTCCGCCGTATCCCGACGGCAGTTCCCCGCTCTCACTCTCAATACAGTACAACACACCCACGCGCTATCGGCATCAGCGGCTGGCGCGCTGGTCGTCTACAAGATCCGACGGGGGCAAGTTTACCCGTGCCAGACAGCGTTGTCCCGCAACGCAGAGTCCGACGCGGCCAGCATGCGACCCATGAGCTGGATGTTCTCGAGTGTCGCCTTGAGCAGGCACGTCATGCGGTCGTCGATGCTTTGGGTGAGCTTCGGCAGCTCGGATGGCGTGATCTCGAGGTCTGCCGCTAGGCGTATCGATGTCTGTAGCTAGATAGTCAATGATGCGTTCGGAGAGTCGGTGGATCAGAGGGGCAAGAGACGCACCCGAGCGTAGGCCTCGAATACAACATGCTGCCCTCGCTTGTACTCGACCCATGCGAGTACCATGAGGGCGTGGAGATTTTCAAGCGACGGCGGAGGGCCCCCCAGGGGAATTAGATACTGAAGGCAACGGTTAATCCGCAGAAGAAGTCGAAGCGCCGTGGAAACAATACCTTTGCCACTTGACAATAAACATCAGTGACGTTAGCCGCACCAATGTGGTGGACTTCCGGAATGGTGCTGTAGCTGTAAGACGGCAAGTTAACTCAGCGCCTCTCCTCGCGGACGACAAACAGAATAAGCGTCGACTGACTCGGCAGCGCCGGCCGCCAATGCGTTGGCAAGTAGCGGGGATAGCCTGCGATTGAGGAAGTCTTGACATATGGCCGCAGGGCAGAGGAACGTGTAAGTCGTGCCCAAGTTCTCGAAGAAAACGTGAATGAAATCCATCATGAGTTTGGGGTGCGGCTGAGCCGGCTCGATTGGATCGAACAGGCCAGTCGACAACGGCGGGAGAAGCGGAGAAGGTGGTGTTGGAGGCGACAACGGTAGGCCGAATCCCGATGCAGATGTGCGAGGCGGGCACCATGCCAAGGATCGGAGGGGATCCTCTCTGAGGGCAGAACATCGCGTGTCAGTATTCGTGAGCCGCACAGAGGCAACAGAAAGGCGTACAAGCTGGACTGCGTGCCGTGCGCACCAAAGCTGCCGAGGAGGTCTTGAAACGGACCAAAGTCTAGGGCGTCCATGTCGACGTACGGATAGTATCCAGGATTGGGCACGCGAGTGGGAGTGACGGGTATCGGCGCGTCCACCTTTGGCGTCCCGCGAGAGCTGGGAGGGGCTGCCGTGTTAATGACGGAGAGCTGGACCCCAGTCTGCTCGACCGACGACGCGTCGCTGACTGCGGACGGTAGCCCTGAGAGTGTACGGGCCCGTTCAGCAAAGTACTGCTCGCGGTCCCGATAGAGACAGGGGAGGTTGGCGGCGCTGCATGCTTCACAGGCCCCCGCGGAGGGCTGTTGGATGCACTTGATTTTCTTCACGCGACTGAAGGTGTAAACCAGGCGTCAGCATACGACAGCGGTGATTGCACGATGAACGGTCGCATACCAATGGTCGCAAGAGGTAACAAGTCGTGGACGCTTCTTGTTCTGTTGAGAGGATTGGGGTGCTTCGATGACGAACTCGATGTTAGACATGATGGCGAACGGCCTGGAGGTATGTGTGAGATGCTGAAGCTCATGTAGGTGGCCCCTTATATAGACGAGTCGCGACTAAAGACTCTTTCGCATTTTCTGCTAGCGCCAGCCAGCTAGTGATCACGATCGCACTCGCGGAGTCGCGATGCATAGACGCCGTGGAGAATGGCTACGGGCGCTAACGTTACGTTACGTCCTGAAACATGCGGGTAAACGTACAGTTTCAGGGCGGCACCCAGGTTTTACGCAGTCGCATATTGCTGTGTTTTGGTTCTCGGACCCACTGCAGCAGCGGTGAGCAGCTAGGCTAAGGTGGCGGGCAGGACCCGCCGAATACGCCTGGGTGCTGGTATCACGGAAAGAACACCGCCCGAACGAAATCGAAGCCAAAGTAGCCACAGACGTAGTATTCCGGGAGCGCACAAAAACGTGCTTGACGAGAGACGCACTGCCGCAGGACGAACGAGTAGTCAACAGACCGCTTCGAAAGTCCTGGCTGACCTATCATGATTACGATAGCCCCAGGACTATTCCTAAGCGTCATGCAGCTGCCGAGAAGGAGGAGAATCAGCGAATTCACAATTACCTGAACCTTTCTGATGGTGTGCGAAGGGCGGTGAGGTGGAGGGGCAGATAAGCATGCCTGCACTAGTGGTGGTGAAGTCTAAGAAAGCCTCCTGAGGGGACACTGCACCGTTACCACGCGCCCATCCTAGTGCTTGGTTACTAATTCTGCACTTAGCTGTACTTACTTCAGCGTCTATCACCGCCTTACTCAATCGTCAGCGTCTTTCATAGCCCTGGGAAATTCTGCTCCATTAGGATTAGGCGGCAGTGCACCCAGATCTCAGATGTTGCCAGCAGAGGTGTGATCTCGAGGAACGTGACTTTGCACTACGAACACTCATGAGCTCGCCCAAATGCCGAGCCCACAACAGCCTCCTAGCACCAGCCCAGACTCATACCGTTACTCAGCAGACGGTCGTCCGGCGTCACCGATTAGCTATGAACGAACCGTACACCTGGCCTCCTTGGCGGAGAAGAAACGGCTGTGGTGGACAAACGCGCTCATTAACTCATTGTTCATAGCTTCATGGTAGGCCGAAGGCCTAGACAGCGTTCTCTGCGGCCAAAAATTGATGATGATCACCCAGGTTCTTCTTCGCGACCATGCTTTCCGTGTACAACAAGTGGATGTTCTCACCAGAACATTTCGGGTTTCCGTCGCCCCTCTTCGTCACCACCATCCATATGTGGGTGCAATTCGCCCTTGCGTCACTTCTACGGTACACGATGCCGCAACGCTTCAAGCCAGATCAGAATCCAAGCCGCGTAGACTACATGTAAGTCCCTCCAGGCTCGGCAACAGTGAACGACCATAGTCGTTGGCGTTGTGCCCCGAGTCGTCTGTTTCATTCGCGCACGTGCGTATGACATGGGCTGCGTACTGTCCTGCTGCGTATGACAGGCATCTGGGCTATAACAACCCACTAACGCTTGTTGCAATACATAATGCTGACGACCATTGTAGCCGTAAGGCCGTTCCTACTGGGATTACCACTGGGCTGGACATCGGTTTCTCTAACCTATCCCTCAAATTAATCACGCTATCTTTCTACAGTACGTATCTCAGGTAACTCCGAAGCCTGCAATGTTCCTAACGTATAGATCGCCAGCGATGTGCAAGTCATCGTCCTTAGTATTCGTCCTGCTGTTCGCGTTCCTTCTCCGCCTGGAATCATTCTCCTTTCGCTTAGTTGGGGTCATCATCCTCATCTGCGTGGGAGTTCTCCTCATGGTCGCGACCGAGACACACTTCGTCCTTACGGGATTCCTCCTGGTCACCAGCGCCAGCGCTCTCGGCGGCCTCAGGTGGAGTTTGACACAACTTCTCCTGCGAAACAAACAGATGGGAATGAGCAACCCCGCGTCCACACTCTTCTGGCTTGCTCCCATCATGGGGATCACGCTTGCCGTCACATCCGTGTTGATTGATGGCTGGGGCAAGGTGTTTAGCAGCCATTTCTTTGCTACCCCTGGCGAGGCCTTCAAGACGTTGTTCTTCCTGTTTTGCCCTGGGGTGCTGGCGTTTTGCATGGTGCTCAGCGAGTTCTAGTACGTCTCCATTACGATAATCCGCATGGCAGATCAATGACGCGTTCGTGCCGTAGCATCATCCAGCGCGCCGGCGTCGTACCTATGTCAATCGCCGGCATCGCTAAAGAGGTTACCACGATCATATGTGCAGCTTGGTTCTTTGGAGACGAGTTGACGCCTCTGAACATCACCGGCGTAGCCATCACGGCTTGCGGTAAGGAGTCTTCATGTCCATTCTAGCTACAGCTGATCTGATGTCCCTGTGTTGGATTATAGGTATCGCACTGTATACGTATCACAAGTACAAGAGATCTATGGACAAGAACATCGCATTAGACCCTCATGGAAACCCCTTACCAGAGGAAGAAGTGATCGACGGGGAGGTCGCGCTGGAAACGGGCTACAGGAGCGAGCTGCAGCGACTCACCGATGATGTCGACGAGCACACTCACGAAGATGAAGACGAGGAGCCCGAGGTACGACAGGTAAGTACCCAATCGTTCTCAATATAACCTGCATCTTATGCACGTGAACAAGGACTCGGAGGTTCGACATAGCAATGGCCAGCTGCTCTTCTCCGTTGAGGATGACGAGGGCTCCGAGCCCGATGACCACCCACCAAAACCGGAACGGACGAACTCCTTGCCGCCCCCGTACATGGAAGAGGACCCGACGCATACGCAGCAAGCGTGGAGAGAGGAAGGGTTTGATGATCGATGATATGCGTTTGTATGGGCAGAGTTTATACCCGCGTTTCGGACATTATTTAGTATGCGCTTTTTGCGTTTCCGCACATTGATGAGGGCAGATTACTATAGGGTAATGGGAGAGGATGTACTTAGCGAGCGAGTAATTATGTAGGTCTCGTGCAACACAGGGCTTCATCCTCCACATGTTAGACTACACGGGCGGATGGGTCGCTCTTTGTTCAGCCATACTTTGAACGAAGAGATTGTGGCTGGATATGATACAGATATCGGGTAACATAGTGTACATCAGAAGCAACCTGCGATGTCGGGAGGAGAGATACAGTGCGACGACAGTTCAAGAACCGTTGGTCAAAGGTATGTTGTGCGTCTCGGATGTAGCGGATGGTGGTAACGAGTCGGCCGGTGCTGTCGCATCCTGGGCACGACTGGAGGAATCGGCACGCCTGATGACGGGCATCAATATGCGAGCAAATCACCAAACAGAGCTGAAGTAGCATTACCATGTGCGCCAATGATCAAACTGCTTCTGGTTGAGAGCCTCTCTCCACTCGTCTTTGCCAATCTCAGCTCTGAATTCCGCGTGTTGAAGCAGCTCTAGGTGATGCAAGGCATGTGGATAACTACATAGCCACGTCAGCTATGACGACCCGCCGCGGAAAACCGCATAGACGCACAGAATAAAGCGAGCATAATCTTTTTCTTTCCAGTACAGGAGGTACTCCAGGAAATTGACGAAGCTGGGTTGATTGAGGATGCCTTGTTGCGCAAGGGAGTGGAGATAGAATGGGTTTGCCAGGGACTGTACGAATTCGAGCTCCAATTCAAAGCGTGCACGATTGGCAGTTTTGAGATCCGTGTTAGTCTCAGCTTGTGACATCGCGAACCAGACTAAAGGTGGATTTGGCTTTTGCCAGTGTGATCAAGTAGTACGGCTGTGGCGATATTGGGAGGTAGTGGCGGTTGTTTGGATCAGAAGCTGTTGCCAAACAATTGTCCCAATTTGGATGTCCAACGGAGTGGAAGTTCCACGTGATCGGCGCGACGCGTCAGACCGTGGCACCGACAATCGGCTGCTTTTGCAGCTTGTTCTCCAACCATCACAGTCCCCGGCCACTGTCTTTCGACGTTTGAATAGGTGCAATGTCGGGAGATGACGATTCCAGCGGCTGGCAACTCACCGAGTCTGATCCCGGAGTCTTCACGTGGGCAAGAATGGCGTTCGTCGCATGTCTATATGCTAACGTGCTATTCCAGGGAGCTCTTGAAGACTTTGGGCGTCCCACTGGTCGTCGACGATCTGTATTCACTCGATCCTGAGGCACTTGCAGAACTGCAGCCTCTACACGCCCTCATCTTCTTGTTCAAATGGGTCGGCGGCGAATCTAGCGAGCCCTCCAGCGGTGGCCAATATGACCCGGAATTCCCGGGCTTCTTCGCGCACCAAGTCGTGAATAACGCGTGCGCAACGCTGGCTGTTATGAACGCGATTGGCAACATCCACGGCCTCAAGATGGGCCCGCAACTAGCGGAGCTCCTCACCTTTACCGCTGGGATGGATCCCCAGACTAGCGGTATGGCGATAACGAGCTCCGACTGGCTGCGCGAGGCGCACAATGCGCTCTCGCCACCTTCTGCGATCTCGCTAGAAGGCTTGGACTTGCCGAAGACCACCGAGGACGCGTACCACTTCATAGTATATCTACCATACGGAGGCTCTGTGTACGAATTGGACGGCCTCAAGCAGGCGCCAGTGAAGCATGGCGCGTTTTCCGAGAGTGGCGAAGGTTGGGTCGCCAAAGCAAGGTAGGGACCAATCATATGATAACTCTCACCCATAAGCTGACACACAGCGCTGTATAGAGAGGTTATCCAAGCTCGTATAGCGACATACCCGCCTGGCTCTGTGAGTGAACCATACTACACGTAGCTTCATATAGTCGGCATCTAACATTAGAGCAGGTCGAATTCAGTCTCCTTGCGATTCACGATGATCCTGTCCCACGTCTACAAGAACAAATCGCCCAGCTCCAGGCAGCTGGCCACCAATCCGAAGCCGCTGAGCTCGTCGTTAAGCTCTCCAACGAGAACTCAAAACGCGAACGTTGGGCGGTACGTCTGAGCTGCGAGCCAAGCGAGACAGATATCGGTTTGACTAACGCATCGGGCTGCAGTTCGAGAATAGCCTCCGCAAGCACAATTACCTGGGCTTCATTCATGCCCTCCTGCTGAACATGGCAAAGGCCGGTAGGCTGGATGCGGCCAAGGAAGGCGCGAAGAAGGCGCTCCAGGAGCGGATAGAGAGGAAAAAGAAGGGCGAGCTTATGGACGAAGACTAACTCTTGCATATCGTGTACTCATGTCGCTGATACATCGCGGCCTATATCCATCCGCACAGACTCCTCTCGACCTTCGCATTCAACTTGTAGCCTGAGATTGGGAACAGAACTGCCATCTCCGAATCGCATACAAGCGCCGACCATCCAGAAGTGGCACCTACATGGGCCCGGAAGTTCTGAGCGAATACCAATTCCTTGTGTCAAATTGTCGACGCCTCCGGTCAACATGACAAATCTGGCATATATCTCCGGACCATGGCCGTCTGAACCCCGGTCGTTAACAGATTTGCATCGCCTCGGGGAATCACATATGACGCACCCTAACGCACCAGGGAAGTAGCGCAGACCGCGCAGATCCTCTTTCTCCGTATAGAAATAAACCACACATTGCTCCGCGACTACTTACTCAGCATCTACAGGATTCCACGTTACCGCGCCCTCCTTGCCCTTATCAAGGGCGTCAAGCTGCTTCATGTCATCCTCGTCAAGAGACCAGTTGTACAGCTTGGTATTCGAGTGGATTCGCGCCGGTGTCGCGGACTTCGGGAGTGGTACAAAGCTGGAGAATGCACAGTTTGTTTCTGTTTTTTTTTCAGTCGCAATTCTTGCTTACCCTCGCTGTAGAGACCATCGCAGTAGGATCTGAGCTGGATCTTTTCCGTACTGTGACCAAGGTGGATGGCCGTAAGTGCTTTATACCTTTCTAAAGATTACTCAGACTACTCACCTTCGCCGCTAGCTGTGTAAATACAGGATGGTCGAGCTTCCCTCGTACCAGAGGCGAATATGCCTCGATGACTATCCCGTGCGTCCGGCAATAAGCCACAATCGGTTTTTGTTGGCAAAAAGGGTGCAGCTGTTGCCATAGGTTTGTGAGTCAACGATGATGTACGCCACACGGTTGTATGCGGAGGTCGCGCGCACTTCTATCTGGTTGACAGAAGGCATAGGCAAGCCGGCTTCGCGAATCTCTTCCAGGTGCTTCACGCCGCTGCCATGACGGGCGCGTTCTATCAGTAATACATACGCGATGCCGGCCAAAGGGCCCTCTTCAAACGCTGATAAACCCTTACAAGTTAGACACGCCGACCGTTCGAATCTTGCCCGCCTTCTGTGCGTCGAGGAGGGCTCTATACGTCTGCAGGCGCATTTCCTTCCCTTTGTACGGGTCGTGGATCAGGTAGAGGTCTACGTAGTCTAGAACGGGGGTTAGCAAACTTTGATCAATGTCGCCATCTAAGTTGGAATTCGCCATAACTTCGGAGAGCGGGGGAGACATACCCAGACCGAAGCGCTCCAGGGAAACGTCCACGGCACGCAGGGTGGTCTCGTATCCATGCGTCTTGCTGATACACTTGGTAGCTGCAACGGAAAACAAGAATATCAGCTTCTCATGCACATGACGGTCCGTCTACCTCTGAACGCTGCGCACTGATGAAAACCTCTTCGCGAGGCAGACCACTTTCGCGGAACGCAGAGCCGACGTGCGCTTCGTTCCTGTACGCTTGGGCGGAGTCGATATGTCTAGCAGTTCCGGCGTGTTAACCTCGCCCCTCGTATGAAGACAAGGGGAACCTAACCTATATCCGGCCTTGAACGCTTCCAAGACCGATTCGTGCGTGGTGTAGTTCTGGTACACACCAAAGCCGAGCCGGGGCATCTCATAGCCTAGACGAATATATTTATCAACATAACGTTAGTCTCTGCACTATGCCCAGACCATTTTCATGCACAAAAGTGGCGTACCCGAGGATAGGCGGACCTTGGAGGCGAGGCTCGACAGCCCTGACGACTCCGGATCCGAAATGCTCACGGACATTCGCGGTCGGTTGAATAGAATCTGTTTGGGTGAGAAGTTGTGATATGCGCACAATGCTGTTGTTGTGTTTGTACGCAGCCCGCGTGCTGAAAGCATACGTAGTGCCTGTCCTGACGCTGGAAGATATCGCAACTGTGCAAGAGTCCACAACTGGGCCCTGCGTGTATCCTCGTCACAGCACCTGGTCCCGCCTGGATATGGCAAGTCACGGCGCAGATCGTAGTAGCTCTAGGCCTCACTCTCACAACGATACCTACTGTATCCAACAAGTTCGGATAGTGATAAAAGATATCGTGATCATTCATGATCGTAATCCCGACGGTACGACTCATACAACAGCATAGTACACTCTCCAAAGCGGACCCCAGCGGCCCTTCAACTTCGCCTCTCTCCGCTCATCGTCTACTCTATCCTCTTCCTCCTCCACATACTCGTCGCGTTTCAAATCGACCGTCCGGATGTCCACGTTGTCGTGGTACGTCAGGAACTGCCATATCCTGCGGCCGAGACTCTGGCGCTCGGCGGGCTGCGCGTCAGATTCAGAGGCGGTTGGGGGAACGGTCGAGGCGGAAGCTGGTTTGGGGCGCTTGAGGAGCATCCAGGCGATGTACATCACAATCATGACGGGTATCTCAATGTAGAACGACACGAAGTCGACCGCGGAGAACTCGGGTATGACGGAGGACCATCCTTGGACTAGTAATGATTTGTTGTCAGCCGTGGCTCATACATAGATTGTGCTGCGCGTTGGAGCAACTACTCACTGATGATAAGCGCGGTGACGGAGATGACCTGCATGCGTGCTGTCAGCGAAAGCTACGACATATACGTGATTGAAGGATGCATACGACGAAGTACGGGCCCCAAGGCCATGTCCATCCTGCCCTGAACTTCATCTCGCTCAAGGGGCGACCTTGGCGCACCCAAGCACGCCTGAACTTCCAGCTCGCGAGCCCAATTGACAACCACGCGATCTACCAAGTATGTCAGCTCTATTCTATACCGCGACGATCGAGAACTCGACTTACCTGGTTGGACACGCCCACGATGTTCTGGAGCCAACCCCACAGCTCTCCACTCCCGATGAAACTCGAGCCAAAGCAGAGAATACTGATGCTGCTCGTCGCGAGCAACGCGAGGAGTGGCACGCCCGAGCGGGTCGTCCGGGCGAAGATGGCTGGCGCTTGTGGAGGAGTGGTGGTCGCGAGGCCGTACAGCACACGCGTTCCAGCAAAGAGCGCGTGATTGCCGGCGGAGAGGACGGAGGTGAGGATGACGGTGTTCATGAAGGATCCGGCGACAGCTATATTGATAATGACGGTTAGCATAATGTAAAGTGTGGCGATCGTTTGGAGACGCACTGGATCCGGCCATCTGGAATACGATAGTGAAGGGCGATGTGGTCGTTTCCTTGTTCGACAAGCCCGGGTATGTGTAAGGTACTACAGGACACATGAGTTTAGCTCGCTCTGGCGGCAACGTCCATAACACATACCATTCAATCCCATTAGTAAGATACTGAGGACGTAGAATAGTAGAATTCTGGGGAGACGCGGCGTTAGCATATGGATGGTGTCGTAACAAGTTCATGGGAATATGTACCTCCAAAAAACAAACTTGACGACTCGAGGCATGTTGCGCGAGGGGTTCTTCGTTTCGCCCGCGGTGATACCCAACGATTCGGTACCGCCGTCTATATAACGCATTAGCGCTTGACCTGTTGAATGAGCAAGGCATACTCACAAGCAAAGCTAGCTGTCACAAAGACTCTTGCGAAGCCACCAAAACCACCCACGAACGGGGCACCAGGGATGTGCCAGTTCTTCCCACCGATGTATTCATGTGCTTGGTTGCCTCCAACGTTGACAACAATTCCGAGGATAATGAATACAACAACAGTGATGACCTTCAATGACGCCAACCAGTACTCTGGCAGGGTGGGTAAGTCATTAAAGGACAGTCGATCACTGAGATCACAAGTAACACTCACCAAGTTCTCCATACGCGCGTACATGGATGGAGTTGACAGTGACTAGGAAGACCCAGAAGATCAAACTGATGACCCAAGTATGCCAAGTGGTCCAGTACTGAAGAACGAGCTGAGCGGCAGTCAGGTCCGAGGCGACAGACACAGCGTCGTTGAACCAGTAATTCCATGAAAGAGCGAAGCCATATGACGGGGAGAAGAAGCGGGTGGCGTAGGCGTTGAATGAACCTGGTAATGTTACATAAGATACAGGATTACCGAGGGCAATAAGCATGTCGAACGCACCTGCGACAGGGTATTGTGTTGCCATCTCCCCAAGCAGCAAGAGCGTGATATACACAATGAAGCCGACCAGGCTGTAGCATATAAGCATGCTGGCTGGTCCACCTTGCGCTAATGACCGGCCAGTACCCAGAAAGAGGCCCGTACCAATCGTTCCGGCTATGGCGATCATGGAGACCTGCCGAGCGGAGAGCGCTCTGTGCAGTCCCGCCCTGCGCTTGTCTATGGGTGGAACGGGCAACGCGCCGATGGGTTGCTCGCTGGTACCATGCTCGACATCGTGGAGGTCGAGTTCGCTGACGCTAGCCTTCTTGGCGGATTTGCCTGCGTCGTAGGGATGTGAGGACGCCGGAGAGGCAGCGCCCTGTTCGTGAGACATGGCGGGTACGGCGAGCTCGCTGCTGGCCTAGTTTTTGTCGAGCAAACGCGCTCTTTTCAGGAGCCGGAAAACAAGAGGTCGTGAGGTGGTCGTGAGCAAAAGACGTAGACGAGGAACCGAGGACGGCATGAGAAGATGAGCATTGCAAAGACCAAAATTGCCATAGGCGCCTAAAGGAATTGTGTGCAATTGCGCAATGCGGGGAACGCGCCACGAGGCTCTCGACCTCTCGATCACATTGATTGCCGATTTCTTGGCCTGCCCTGGATTACCATAGCTTAAATGTAGTCACGTCAATCAAGTAAGAGAAGGTAAGAGGCGCCACTGAGTAGTTCAAAGTGCGTAGTCGCTGAGCGCGACCTGAATGGTACATTGCACTATCGAAGGCATTATCAAAGGAACGCCTCGAAGCACTAGTGAGTATCATACGTTTAAGCTGATGGGCCGTATGCGACACCTCGTATATGCAGCTGCTGAAAAAGACATCATTTGCGCCTTAAGGGATAGTACCAGGACGCTGTTAAAGTTGAAAGGTGGAACACGTTAGTCGCAATCCGCGTCAATTCGGTGCAACGATGCCGCTAGATGAAACCCCCAGCACATCGCCGTGATACACCTAAGTATGTCATGCACGTACTGTGTAGTGGTTGCACAATAGCAGTCACTGACGAAGCTTGCTGCAGGCGGAGAAGCTAGATTATACTAATCATACAGCATGTGCACAACATTGTCATATAATACAAGTCATCGCGAACTAGAGAGCCATACTATGTGAAGAATATGACGCAGACATATAGTGGCAAGGAGAATAAGAGTCCTGATGTGCAGAGCGTGAGAGAACTGGTGGAGGTAGCTGCGCAAGTACCATGATCCGGTAAGTCCGACCGGTTGAAGTACTCAGGCCCTGAAGAGCGCCGAGTTCCCCTCCATCCTGAGGAATCGGATCTGTTCGTGGCCACTCTCTTCGCTCATTCTGTGATATATAGCGTATGAGTGCCTTGTCGCATCGAGAACGAGAATGACGCACGAAGCCTCGGCGATGACGACCTCAGGCACTTTTGAGCCTTCGGGCGTCCACTCAACTTCGGTACACAGCTATACGTGATGAGCAATTCCTTCAGCCTGAAGCGCGATCACTTGCAAGATCACCAACATACCAGGTTATGCCCCAAAGGCAGGCCATGATGACCAGGCTCGTCCATGACCTTGATCGCCTCGGGATTCCATCGCTTCTGTAAGGCCAGCAGTCCAGCCTTCAGCCCGTCCCTATCCACGGGGTGCCCGCAGAGGGTGCCCCGCGCGTCGGGAAGGAAGTACTGGTTGAACCGCGTAGTAAAGACGTCCACAGGCCCTGGACCGAGGTGCAAGCCCCCGAGCGGCGGCATCGCGACGTGCGGCGACGCCATGAGGTCGCAGAGGCAGTCCGAGAGCCAGTGGTTCGAAGACGCAGCTACCGACATTGGCCTGGCAAGTGACAGTAGACTGGGGATAGTGATGCGTAAAACAGACGTGTTGTAAGATAGGAGCTTTTGGGTTTTGGACAGAGAGAGGCCGTCGATGGACTGGCTTTATACTGCGAGTGCCGCTGGAGAAGGTGTGCGCGACGGAGGTATTGGATTCTAGAGCCATGTCAGGCGCACTCCATAGTCCTGCCTGCGGCGCTGTCCAGAAGGGCCCCAGCTATACATTAGCCTTTGGCGACGGTTAGGAGGTATCGGGGACGTCGCCGATGAGTTATAGACCATGCTAGACTGCCCTACCATACTGGCCTCGAACCTGACCGAGGCCTTGGTATGCGCGCCTTTCCAGATAGGGTTGCCGCATGTGCTTCGAACGTCGGTCTTCTGAGCCGCCTTGCGGAAACTGGGCGAGGTAACTGACCCGATCGTGTGATTGGAGGCCTCCTATGACAACCAATCATGGGATCCGCCGCAGTGCAGGGATCCAAATTGGCCGCGGTATAGTTAGGTCGTATACGGCGTAGGGTACAGTAGCAAAGCGAAAGCGAAATAGCGAAGATAGTAATCTGACATAGCAGCTTCTACTCATCGTCGTCGCTCGCAAACTCAATCGGCTTGTACTTGCGCGCTTTCTTCGTCGGGTTCGCAAGTGACACACCTCGTGCCTTCGTCGCGGCCGCTTGAGACGGCTTTGTTTCTGTTCGACCTCGTATCAGTAGAGTCAACGCCAACGTCGCGATGGCACACGTACTAGCCACCGGAAGTAGCTTCGAGGGATCTGTCATGATGGCGTGCTGCTGCCGCTTCACCTTCTCGAGCTCGGCTTTGAGCGTCTGAATCTCATCATCTGCTTCTTCCGCCTTGCGTTTGAGTATGGACTCTGTCGCGGAATAGGCGTCGGATGCCTTTCCTTTGCCCTTGGTGTTGCTAGGACTATGAGACCTTGCATGTGTGGATGATTGAGGAGAACGGCGACCGGAAGGCTTGGTCGATGACGATGCTGAAAGCGACGAAGTGAGTTCTCTACATATGAATACAATTGTACTGAAGTACGGACCTGCAACAGCGGGAATGGCCGCAGGGATATCATATGAAGTTGCATGTAACCTGCACTTTCGTGATTGCGCCTGCAGTGCAATCTGAACGCATAGCTAATGTGAGCGTCTGCACACGACTCGGCGCGGTCTGCGTAGTAGACTTGCCTCTACGAAAACCTTTGTAGCGAACACTGCAGCATCTTGCGGCGAAAGCTCGACCAACTGCATCTGTATAGGCGTCTTGGCATTGGTCCCGAACACCAACTACAGTTGCGTCAGTCGGCCTCAGTACGCCCCAGACGCGACGGAGCGCTCGGGTCTCGCACGCACCTGGATCGGCGAGCCTTTCTCGGAAGCCCAGTTGCCAATGGAGACTTCACCCTTCACAAATGTATCCGACAGCTTCTCGACGAAGGAGTCGAGGAGGAAGCCGGACACCTTCGAGCCCTGCGGAGACGCGTCGATGCGGGTTTAGAGCGCGCGTGAACGTCTGGAGTACCGGTGCGCTAGTATGCGAGAAGTGGGGGGACGTACGATGACTTCGCGGACGTCCTTCTCCGTCCACCGTCCCCGCCACCATCGCCCCTCTTCTCCCGTAAGTCCGACGTGTGTTGTCCAGCTGGACTCGTCGACTGAGGAGATGATCACGAAACGCCCTGAGCCTTGGTATATGACCTGGATGAGTTCGTCCAATGGTGTGAAGTGCGACAGTGTATCCGAGTCTGAAGACATGGCGTCACACTCCCTACCAGACTGTTTTGCAGATAGATAGAGCCCTTAGACACAGGTTGAGCACAGTGGCTAATGTGAATGGTGATGGTCGTTTAACAAGCTGAGCGACCGCGTTGTGGCTAACGTTATGTACATCGAGCGCCACAGCGGTCACGACCGTAGCGTACAATTAGCGCCCATTAATGAGTGATCGAGAGTCAAAGATCTTATCTAATCTCTTTTGCGGATGATCGGTTCGATAGGCCGGTGACTCTCACTCTCAGCACTCGCCTTACACTCACTAAGCAATCCTCATCCTACTCGGCTTTGTCGCTTTTCCTCTGCTGAGAGCCTCTTGGCCTCCTCAGTCGTCTATTGAGGTCAGAATCCCCTGCGGAGGAGTCGTTCTATCGCAATGGGCTGATAGATTCCACCAAGGAACTCGTCGCGTGCACCGAGGCCCAGGAACACGGGCCGTATTCGACTTTCGGACGCTATGAAGACACGCGTAATTCTCGTCGGGATTGGGTAAGTCCTACTCCACACTCTCAATCCAGATGTGCATAAACGTACATGTAGAGGTGCGACGTGCTCTGGCAAGACTACACTCGCTAAGCACCTCCGTCGAATCCTACCCAATAGTGTTATCATTCATCAAGATGTGCGTAGATTACCTGCGTTTGGTAGAAGCGTTGGGCTTACTGTTCGTGTAATCCAGGACTTTGCACCAGTATGTACACTTCGGAGTGTAGCATTGCCTTCGGAGGGTGGTCTTATGAGGGCGTGATCATAGCCGCAAGAGAAGATACCCATACACCCAGTCTATGGCGTGCAGGACTGGGATCGCGCAGAAGGCGCTATAGAATGGCCCCGGATGGTCAGTTCCCTAGAAGAGGTGAGCATGCGCACAACCTTGGATATGCTTGCAACGTCTGATCATCACGGCTTAGGTGAAACGCACTGGAGAGATTCCTCCAGAGCACGTCTCACACGATCACTTGAACGAGCAAAAGGATGTACCCATAGATGATAACGTGTACAAAAAGTGGAAGGCATACTTTGAACGAGTAGAGAAGGAACACAGAGAGAAGGGCGGGGAGATCAAGTGGGTCATGGTCGACGGATTCCTCCTTTATTGGCACCCGGTGAGTCCAAAATGACGAAATAGTCGAGGACCGCAACTGAACCACGCCTATAGGAGGTCGTGGACAAGCTGGACGTCCGCATTTTCTTGCGCGTACCTCACGATGTGCTGAAGCAGCGGAGACACGAACGGCATGGGTATCACACCGCAGGTATGGACTTTTTCCTCCGCTGCGGCGGTGCTGAGCGCATCCTAACGCTCTTCCTCCCGTTCCGCTTCCTGATCGACCCACCTCCTAAACCCGCCCTTTCGCCGCCGGCCGAAATGTGCTCATGCCTCTTTTCGCACCACGGAGTTCAATCTGATCCAGAGGGCAGTCTATGGCGTGACCCACCAAACTACTGGGAGCAGATCGTATGGCCCGCATACGTCGAGGCACATCAGGGCATGTTGGAGCACGGAGACGTCGAGCACGGCAAACCGAACGGGAAGGTACCCGGACTGCTATTGCTGGAGGGGCTAGAGCTGAGCATGAGCGACATGGTCGACCGGGCATGCGGGGTGTTGGAAGGCGTGAGCGGTGGGGATGGTCATATGTGTGGGGATTCGGCATAGACGTGTGTTGTATTCTAGACATGGGATTCGAGGCGTCGGCGTTGTGCTAGGAGCGTGATTACGATTCTGCCAATTTGTATTGGACGCTACGCCGGCACCGCGTCTGCGGCGAGTGGCCGGGAGGCCGAGCAGACGCTGCGGGGGAATGGGTAGCACGGCCGTGGGCGCCGGGCCGCCGGTGCCTTTTCGAGGTGTCTTGCCGCCGAAGTCGTCGTCTGACCGGAGTGGGGAGCGGGCGGGAATTCACATGGATCCGCCTCGCGTGATTCAGGTGACCCGGCAAGGCCGTATAAGAGCTATGTTCGTCCTCGGTCGGTCCGTCTCATCCCTGCTCTCCCATCCTCCCTATCCCCCTCTTCCTCATCATAATGGCCCAAGTCATCGTCGTCGGTGGTGGTCTCGCCGGTCTCTCGGCTGCCCATACCCTTCTGGAGCGCGGGGCGAACGTCCTCCTTCTGGACAAGCAACCGTGAGTATTCTGTCTAGTGACGTAGGATAGCCACACTTGGGGAGGGGAATCGCATCGTGGGATGCATGCAGCGTGCGAGGAGCGAGAGGGCCTGTTGTGAACAGGCGTAGATGGCGAAGAATGCAGCGAGCGAGAGTGCCTTGTGCAGGACCGATATTCCCCCTATCTTGTTGTGCAATTGCTAAGCATACGATCGCTCACATGTCTTCTTTTCTAGCTTCATGGGAGGCAACTCCACCAAGGCGACGTCTGGTATCAACGGCGCGGGCACGCAGACTCAACAAGATCTTGGCATCCCCGACAGCGCTAAGCAGTTCTTCGAGGATACGAAACGCTCAGTGAGTGACGCCATATTTGCCCTTGAGTCCATGTCTGACCACTTTCGCAGGCTCGTGAGCTTGCGCGCGACGACCTCATCCGTGTCCTCACAGGCCGTTCTGGCGATGCCGTGAACTGGCTCCAGGACAAGTTTGCCCTCGATCTCTCCAAGGTTGCCCGTCTCGGTGGTCACTCGCACCCCCGGACGCACCGTGGTAACGCTCAGTTCCCCGGTATGGTCATCACCTACGCCCAGATGGAGCGTCTGGAGGACCTCGCGGAGAGCAACCCCGACCGTGTCAAGATCAAGAAGAAGGCGCGCGTCACGAAGCTCGTTAAGGACGAGTCTGGTGCCGTCATCGGTGCTGAGTACGTCCACAACGGCAAGACCGAGACCGCATATGGTCCCGTCATCCTTGCGACCGGTGGTTACGCTGCGGACTTTACGTCCGATTCGCTCCTGAAGAAGTACCGCCCTGAGTTCTGGGATCTCCCTACGACGAACGGCGAGCACTGCACTGGTGATGGTCAGAAGATGGCCCTTGCCATCGGTGCGAGCGCCGTGGATCTTGAGAAGGTTCAGGTGCACCCTACTGGTCTCGTTGACCCCAACGATCCCGAGGCGAAGGTTAAGTTCTTGGCGGCTGAGGCGCTTCGCGGTGTTGGTGGTCTCCTTTTGGACAACACCGGCAAGCGTTTCGTCGATGAGCTCCAGCACCGTGACTACGTTACCGGCAAGATGTGGGAGAACGGCAAGGTTAGCCTCATTGCATACGACCCGCGAGACTCGGTGACTCATACCACTGTCTGCAGTTCCCCATCCGTCTTGTGCTCAACGGTCAGGCATCCAAGGAGATTGAGTGGCACTGCAAGCACTATGTTGGCCGTGGTCTCATGAAGCGCTTCGAGAGCGGCGAGGCTCTCGCCAAGGAGATGGGTATCAAGCCTGAGGAACTCAAGAAGACCTTCGATGAGTACAACGAGATCGCGCGGGCGAAGAAGGACCCCTTCGGCAAGAAGGTTAGTATTCGTCGAATGACTAACATGAGGCTTTTGCTTACGTTCGACTAGTTCTTCGCGCCGGGAGATTGGAAGATGGACGACTACTTCAATGTCGCCATGATGACGCCTGTGCTGCACTACACAATGGGTGGTCTCGAGATTGACCCTGAGTCGCGTGTCCTCGACAAGTCTGGCAAGCCCATCCCTGGTCTCTTCGCTGCTGGCGAAGTCGCGGGTGGTGTTCACGGCGCGAACCGTCTTGGTGGCTCGTCGCTGCTTGGCTGCGTTGTCTTCGGCCGTGTATCTGGTGACTCAGCAGCGTCGTACCTCCTCCAGAGGATCGGCCCCATCGCCGAGAAGGCGGCGGGTCGTCTGGGTGCTGTTGCGAGTCATCTGGGTGCTGAGTCGAGCTCAAGTTCACAGGTACATATCATAGCCTATCTAGCAGAGTAAGGTACTGACCTATGATTTCAGCCCGCTCCCTCTGCTGCGAAGGAGGAAAAGAAGGCGGATGCCGGCGCGAAGAGCGCGCCCTCAGGAGAGAAGACTTTCACTGTTGAGGAGGTGCAGAAGCACAACAAGAAGGATGACTGCTGGGTCATCATCGACGGCAAGGTCCTCGACGTGACGGGCTTCCTTCCCGACCACCCGGGAGGTGAGAAGGCCATCCTTCTCTATGCCGGCCGCGACGCGACGGAGGAGTTCAACATGCTCCACGACCCTAAGGTATGTGCTTCTAGGCAATCTCATTCGATGGACAGCTGTAGCTGATGATAATGCGACGAAGGTCATCCCTCGGTACGCGCCGGACTCGGTCATCGGTTCGCTCAAGAAGTAGGCTTGGGAGACTGACCGTTGTGCGATGTGTGTGTCTCTGGTTGTTGTCCTAGCTACTACTACTGTTTGTTTCGGTCTTGATACCACATCTCACCAGCTGTCGTATGCTGTGGTTGTAATATATACATCTCATTGTCATAATTCCCCGCCTTGCGCGCAATCACGTAATCTTGCAGTCGCGCACCAACGTCGCATTGCATCGCTATCGAGAAAGAACCTGGGTGTCAGTACAACATCACGAACAGGTCAAAAGTAGGTGTGTGTGAGATCATGGTGAATGACGGTCGTCTAGGACAAGCATCTCGGCTTCCAATGCTGGGCGTCTTATCAAGTTGATGGCATCCTCACACGGAGCGCCCATGCCTTTGCAACTTCTCCAGCTCCCTCTCATGAGTGTCGTCAATGACTCAATGTAGCAGAAGTCTGGCTTTCGAAAACAGTGCCGAGTGCCTTGGGTAGTGTATGATCACTTATACGTCGCGCACATGTTCGGCGCAACTTGATATCACCCCAACCCGGTTGCTAGCGTAAGGTATGTATGTTGGCATCCGCTTTTTGAATCAGTCGCCTCTCACGAGTCTTCAACATCTCCGACAGGTCCCATCATGTCCACACAGGTTACACGCCCTTGTGCATTGCCTCTAGGCATATTTCTGTATGACCATCAACCCCCCTGGGGAAAGCTCCTACTTCGATAGGTCGGCCATGGCGGTGTCCCGTGCTTGCCGCCGTCGCGTCGACCACACTGACGACCTATGGCCTATCGCGTGCATTGCTATCACTGTCGCAAAAACCGGCCCTTAGAGGATCAATCTAGAGTGTGCGCTCATCAAACACAGCGAGGCTACCCCGATGTCGGGTTCCGGTCAACGGAGAGCATGGTATATAACACTATCGCTCCAGTTGTCTCCTCCTCTCTTAGGCCTATTGCTTAGTGACGGTATTCGACTCCGCGCGTCCCTTTACTTTCCTTCCTACTCCCTGTCCATCTTTTATTTGCTGACCCAGGATGGTCGCAGCCGGCCTGCTTGCATTTTCTCTCTTTTCTCTTGCTTGTGGCGCCCCTTTGGTTTCTGAGC
Organism: Cubamyces lactineus; assembly: GCA_022376465.1. NCBI lineage: Eukaryota > Fungi > Basidiomycota > Agaricomycetes > Polyporales > Polyporaceae > Cubamyces > Cubamyces lactineus. Next base: position 919,881 of record JACDTU010000007.1, on the reverse strand, counting down.
GCCTTCACGTTCATGACGCGCGGTCGGCTGCCCCTTCTGGTTTCACGGCAAGCGGGGCTCCCCATCCTGACACGGTGCTCAACCTGCGTGTTGCGCTCAAGCAGAGCAACACTGCGGGACTGATCGACAAGTTGTACGACGTCAGCACGCCTGGAAGCCAGAGCTACCGCAAGTGGCTTAGCAAGGCTGAGGTGCGTTCTTGCCAGGAATTACGTGGATTCAATAGTGTTGAGTAGATTGCAGGTCGAACAATATACTGCTCCGAGTTCAGAGAGCCTCGCTGCAGTCACCGATTGGTTAGATCGCAATGGTATTAAAGCAACACCAGGCGCAACGAGCCAGTGGTTGAATATCGAAGTGCCCGTGGCCAAGGCCAATGCACTACTCAACACAGAGTTTTCCGTCTACGAGCATCAGGAGACGGGCGACAGTGCCATTCGGTCGCTTGCATACTCTGTACCTGCCAGCGTGAAACCACATCTGGATTTCATCTATCCGGTGACTGCGTATGTGATAGCGTCCGACTACCATCTGTATGATGACTGACAGTTGACGTATTGTCGCAGTTTCCCTGTCAAAGCGAAGAAAGCTCTCTCGAGCGTGCACCTCGGAGCCCACTCCTTCCGTAACGTCACACATCCGCGACGCGCGGCCGTCGACCCATCTTGCGACGATGCTATGACGCCTGCGTGCCTGCAGGCTCTGTACAACATCCCGACAACACCCGCGAAGCAACAGTCAAACACGATCGCTGTTACTAGCATTGAATCATCCTTCGCGAGCACTTCGGACCTCAAGAGCTTTCTCAGCCAGTTCCGCTCGGACATGTCCAGCGGGACCACCTTCTCGGTGAAGGCGATCGATGGGGGTGAGAATGATGAGACCCAGGCCAGCGTGGAGGGTGTAAGTGAAAGCCCGTTTATTCCCGGGAGAGACATGCTAAAGGTATATACCCGGAATTAGAGCTTGGATATTCAATATACGGTGGGCATGGCTACGAATGTGCCTACAACGTTCTTCACCATTGGGTCAAGTAGCGGTGGCGACCTGACTGGGTTCCTTGACCTGGTCAACGCCCTCATCGCTGAGGACACTGTCCCAACAGTGTTCACCACCAGCTTCGGGTTCCCAGAGGCGTTGGTATCTGCTGATATCGCAACGTAGGCTTCTACATCTTGCGTCATTACATTGTGGCCAGGGACTGATGCGGTCTCAGAAACCTCTGCAATGCGTACGCGCAACTCGGGGCACGCGGGACATCCATTTTCTTCTCTTCTGGTGATAGCGGTGTCGACGACGGCGAGGGTGGAGAATGCACTACCTTCAGACCGACTTTTCCTTCTGGGTGCCCATTGTGAGTACACACCTTCCGGATGCGGTGCTGAACGTATGCTGACCTGAACCTAGTGTGACCGTTGTCGGTGCTACGCAAGACACAGCGCCCGAGACCGCGGCTGCACTATCCTCAGGCGGCTTCTCCAACATCTTCCCAGCACCTCAGTACCAGTCCAGTGCCATCTCGTCTTACCTGTCCAAGCTCGGCTCTACCAACGCAGGCCTGTTCAACACCTCCGGGCGTGCCTATCCCGACGTATCCGCGTCTGGGATTGGCTACCAGGTGGTCATCAACGGAACCGTCACCCCGGTATCCGGCACGAGCGCGAGTACACCGCTTTTCGCGAGCGTGATTGCACTCGTCAACGACCGCCTGCTCGCTTCTGGGGAGGCCACGATGGGCTTCCTCAACCCGTTCTTGTACACTATCGGCCAGAGCGCGCTCAACGACATCACGGAGGGCAGCAACCCGGGATGCGGGACAGATGGTTTCCCAGCAGCTGCGGGATGGGATCCGGTACGCGTGCCGTGGCTCTAGCGCGTGTCTGCCGAATGCTGACTTGCGCTCGTATTGTCAGGTTACGGGCTTGGGGACGCCCGACTTCAACAAGTTCTTAAGTGCTCTCAAGCTGTGATGAGAGGACTGCTTGTCGATCGAGTCAAAAGCTGTGCCGCAGGACTTCTCGCTTTGTTCGGGGCATTGTTGTTGATGCATGTATAGACATTCGGTGCACGTCTCTCTCCGAACGGATTTTGGCGGCTTGACAGATATCGCAGTGGTCCGCAGGCCAACGACAATCTCCAGAGTGATGTGATTGCACGTTTGCAAGCCTGAGAATCATAGCGCGTTGGGGAGAGTGGTATGCAATAGCTCCGATCCTTCAAGGGGGAAAGTGCAGCGCGGTACGCGCATTTTGAAGTGAGTGTAACTATGATACATTTTATACCGATGTCGAAGACGCCACGACTAATCGGCCTCCGCAGTCCATCGCGAATCGCGCATCGCACTACGTGACACGCTGATAGGTACTGGGAGTCATGGGATATGTATCAGACACCATACAGTGCAGAACACCATTCATACGGATGCAATGTCTCCAAGGAGGACGACCACGAGCCACTATGCAGTGCGTTCGATCAATCAAATACCGAGGCTGACGGCGCAGTGATAGGAAGGTAGCTTCTGGAGTTGGGCTCCGGGTATCCTGCAGTCCTCCTATTGGCTCCACCGACTTGTCCTTCGGACCCGGTTGTGAGTGAGCAGCACGTATCGCCGTGTGTCTGTCCTCGGTGATGACCACAGCCAGAAAGCTACGACATGTTGCCAGAGAGATCACCTAGCTGTCAGGGGACGTGCCGGCAGCACTGAGCGAAGGATGGTGGTATAAATGGAAGGCATCGAGTATGCGAGGAAGGTCAGTCCAACGCAGTTCCCTTCTCTTTATCTTCCTCTTTTTCTCTTCTATTTTCTTCTTTCGCACTTTCGCTGTCCCAGGAGGATGTTCGCCTTTTTATTCGGACCCCTGGCGGGTGGACTGTTGTCCCTTTCCTTTTTGTCGTCAGCAATCCTTCCTTCCACAGCCACTTCGATCCCGTTTGAGATCCGGGGGGCTGGTGTGCGTTTCGTGGATAATGGGAACACCCCGGATAACATCCCTCTGGTCACGTCTGACAACGCTGGGGTACGTCTCTACGCGCGTAACTCAGGTTGTGGATCGTGGGGGCTGATGATCTTCATTGGCGCATCCAGTATTTCACGACTATCACCCTCGGCCAAGTTAGTACGTAGCTTGTTGTGATCAAGTTGCGTGGGACGATGCTGATACGGTGGGCAGACTTCTCGGTGATATTGGACACGGGGTCATCCGACCTGTGGGTGAACCTCAAGAACCGCCAGATTTTCTTGGACAATTCCACCAATCTCCAGGTGAACGAGACATTTGGAAAGGGCTCCCTCGTTGGGGCCATCCAGTTCGCGGATCTCAAGCTCGGTGACTTCACCGTACAGTCTCAAGGCACGTTCTACATTGCTAGTTGGAAGATCAATGCCCCGCCGCTGACTACTTATCACTCGCTGCAGCCTTTGTTAGTGCGACGGAGACCCAAGACCTTGAGTCCGCTCACGACGGAATTTTGGGCATGAGCACGAACAACATCTCCAGCATTTGGAACACGATCGCCAGAAACTTTGGTGTCGACGCCGCGAACGCATTCGGAAATACGCCCATGCCCTCGCTCTTCCTCCAGCAGCCGAACATCCCGCGCAACTTCGACGTCGCCCTCTCCCGCGCGGACGGGCTCAACGACGTTGCCCCAGGCGTCTTCCTCATCGGTGAACACGACCAGGACTTCCAGCAGGTGGAGAACGCCCCGCAGCTCCCGAGCGTCAGCTCGGAGCACTGGACCATCGTCATGGACGCGATGACGATCAATGGGCAGCAGTTCGCGTTCAACGCGTCGCGCGTCCCTGGCGTGCCCGAGGGCAAGGTTGCTGCGGCGCTCGATACGGGATTTAGCCTGCCGCCGCTGCCTCCGCCGGCGGTAGACGCGATCTACTCGACGATCCCCGGAGCGGCGTTTTCGCAGAGCTTGCAGTCGTGGATCGTACCCTGCAGCGCGAGCGCCAACGTCTCGTTTGTGTTCGGGTAAGTTCACCTCGCCTCAGAATGCACCTGGACGGCATCCCGCTGACGATGATCGAAATGCCCAGTGGCCAGGAGTACCTCGTCCACCCGCTCGACGTCACTACTTTGATTGTCACCCCTCTCAACACCACCAATGGGGGGCAGCAGAATGCGACGCTCTGCATCAACTCGTTCCAATACCTCACGCTCGACCCGACAGAATTCTCCGGGTTCGACCTTATCCTCGGCGACGCGTTCCTGCGGAACGTCTACGCGTCGTGAGTACCGTCCCTTGTCTCCTCATCTCCCATCATTTCCCGCCCAACCTCGCACGCCCACAACAACCTATCCTCCGAGTCCGCGATGCTGCTGCTGATTGCTACGCACGACAGGTTTAACTACGCCGACGACTTCCAGAACGGCGAGGGCTCGTTCGTGCAGCTCCTCTCCACGACGCCCGACGCGAACGCGGCGCTGAACGAGTTCACGACCCAGCGCGCGGCCGTCCTCGCGCAGCTGCCCCCGGAGGTCAACCCCGCCGATTTTGCAAAGCAGGGTGTTATCTCGCCGACGTCGTCGCAGGAAGGGTCGCTCCCTGCGCAGACGAGCGCGGGAGGAAGTGCGGGAAGTGCTACTGGTGGGAGCTCGACGTCGAGCTCGGCGGCTCCGACGGGCACCGCGAAGCACCCCAACGGTGCGGGGAGGGTGGACCTTTCTGGGGTCGCGGGGATGTGGGGTGCACTCGCTGTGCTGGCTTGTGTGCTGTACTAAATAACTAGAAGGTAGGCTAGTGTGATGATGTATTAGTAGTAGTGCGGTATGGAACACCTGTGCTCTATGCGCCGTGTATTTAATTTTCATGCGTCATATTGATCCGTACAGCGTCCAACACTCTGTGGGTGTAGCTTGGGGTATTCAAGGAGAGTCGCCCTAAAGCATTCCACCCTCATCCGCGCGCGAGAATGAAGACGGGAGCATGTCACCCGGGACATTGTTCACTGGATGGCATGTTCTATGCTCTGCCGCGGACGCTGTAGATACAGTGACACCGCAACTGGCAAGACGACGCGCGGGGTAGAAGACGCGTCCACGTGACCGCGTGTGGGGGAGAGGGGGCGCGTGACATCATCGAGCATGAAGGGAAGCGGAGAGTCATGAGGAGGGGGCATGTCGTCATCGCCTCCCCGCTCCCTCTCAAAAGGCCGGCCGCGCTCTCGGTCTCTCACGACCACTCATCCCATCTCACTCTCCTCTCTGCTCGTATTCTATCTATTCCTCTCTTGTCAACATCCACCATGTCCTCAGCTATCCTTCGCACTCAACCCCTTCGCGTTTCCGCCCGTGTCGCTCCCGCCGTCTCGAGGGCACATCGTCTGGTACGCGTGTTCAACTTGCAAGGTTTGCCTTTGGCTCACACGCCCTCGCACAGCACCCGCGGACCTACGCGACGATCCCCGACCCCACCCAGCCTACCGACGGTCCCAAACCTAATGACATCCCCAAGCCCTCAGGCGGTGGAGGTAGCAACACTCTCCTTCTCGTCGTTGGCGGAACTGCAGCAATCGGCGCCGGATACTACTACATGCAACAGGGAAAGCCTGATCCTCACGCTCAACGCGTGGCCGATCAAGAGCGGTTGAAACAAAAGGCAGACGAGCTTCGCGAGGCCGGTAAGGCAACCGCCCACGACGCTGTCCGTGAGGGCGAGCACAAGTACGAGGAGACAAAGGTACGTCCGCTTTACGTGATCAGGCAAGCCTGGATCAGGGGCTGAACATGGCTTCATCCGAGCAGGCTGCTGCGCGAGACAAGCTGGCTAGTGCACGCGCTCAAGCTGCGGCGACCGCAGAGGACGCGAAGAGTTCAGCGGTGCGTCAGTACGACAACGCGAAAGCGACTGTCACCGACGCGGCACACAAGGTCGAGCAGAAGTACGAGGATGCGGTGCACAAGACTAAGGCCGAGGCCCAGTCGTGGAACCAGTGGTTCTGGAGCTGGTTTGGCTATGGGAAGGCGAAGGCCGACGAGACCAAGCGCGAGGGCGCGCAAAAGGTCGTCGAGGGTGCACAGAAGGTCGAGAAGGAGGCGGGAAAGCACACATGATCTAGTGCGACAGTTTGACGTTAGGATTCATGGACTCTGGCAGCCATCTTGAGGAAGAGCACATTTCTTCTCTTCTTGTAAAACAAGGCTCGTGTACTAGTAATGTGATTGCATCGTTCATGGTTATCCGGCCAATTTCAAAAGAAAATCCCTATTGTCTGATGCCTACTCCGAACTATCTGTCATTACGGGACCAACAAGTACAAAGTCGATCACTCTGTGCATTGCGATGACGACAAGCAAGTACACAACGCCATCGCACGCGCCGGTAATAACGGACCGTAGTACCCACTGTAGCTACTACAAGAACCTACTAACGTCAAATCCCCCGTAGCCACCGAACGCACCCGGTGCCTGACCGTCCTCTGTCTCGCGCGGGTATAGCGACGGGCATGCAGCAGCTGCAACGGCCCATGGCGCCAAGTCCTCCTGGAAGAAGTCGCCAAAGTCACCCTCTGAATCCAGGAAGGGCAGTTCATATGTGGGCGTGTTGGATCCAGGGTTAACGTGTGAGGAGTCGTTGACAGGAGCCTGAGAGTAGGAGGGAGCGCTGGTGCGAGGGTCTGCGAATGGTGAGGATGCGAGTGATGATATCTCTTCTGGCTCTTGCTTGATGGAGGGTTGAGGAGAATGAGGAGCGTGTGCGGCTATAGAGCTCATCGCAAGGGCTGCACTGGAGGCATCAGTGTCTCCGCCAGCAGGTCCGTCGCGAGGTTGGGCGCGGAGGCGTGCTACGACTTGAGCCAAGGGAATGTCGGGCGATTCGCTATGCGCTCGTGCGCTATCGCCGTTCGCAGGGTTTCTTGCAGCTGCTCCAGCTGCATCGTCATGCTCCCCCGCGACGGCGCTGGAGTCGAGTTCGGTGAGGCTGCCGTCTGAGAGCAGGCTATCGTAGGATGCTCCAGTAGCGCCATCCTCTTCTGTGAATTGACGATGTGCGGTAGCGGATGTCTGGGGCTGGCTGGTCGACTGAGCGGGTCCTCGCACCGCGGTTCTCACTCGCAGTGAACCCGGCATGTCCTCCTCGGACTCGAATTCCCGCTCAGAAGCTTCCCCAGAGTCTTCATCCACGCCCTCGTCATCGTCGTCCCCATCCATATCACTATGCACGTCACCCTCCGAGTCATACTGCACCGGTACACAGCACTCGCACTGGTGTACGAGCTTCCCATACGCGCTCAGATGCCCTTCGAGCCGCTTGATCGTCCTGCGGTAGCGATTCGTCAGGGCCGCGACGAGCGCGCGGTACTCACGGCCCTCCGCATCCTTCTCGTTCCAGCACGGCAGCATGATCTCGAGGTGCGCACGCGCAACCGCCTTGTTAGCCCGCGTCGTCCCCGCTGTCGTCGACCGCTTAGGCGTGTCCTCAGACTCAGACCCGGACTCAGAGTCGGACTCGGACCTAGGAACGCCAAGCCGCTCCTTCGCAGCAGCGATCTGGGCCTCATGCCGCCGCACGCCCATGCAGCTCCTGGCGCGGAAATGGCGGTTCGCGCTGTCGAGCCGCACGAACGTGCGCGCGCAGAACGCGCATGTGATGGAGGCAACGATGTGCGTGGAGATGACGTGCCGGTCCGTGTCGTACTGGCGCGCGATGGGCTTGTCGCACAGGGGGCAGCGGTATCTGTCTTTGGTGCGCTGGGGCTTGGTCCTCCGAGTTGGGGGCTTGCGTCGCGCGGGCGTCTTTGAGGATTGGGATGGTGCTTTGGACGCTTCGGACGAGCTAGCTTGCGTTTGAGCGTCCGGAGAGGGAGGACGAGGGCAAGGGTCGACGTGCTTGCGCCTGGCTGCACGCGCCTGCTGCGCGCGCTTCGCGCCCCGCAGCTCGTGCCCATCGTACCCGGGATATGGGCCCTGAGTGGCGGGATCCCATACAACTTGGCGAGATTCTTCAGGCGCAGGGGCAGGCTCAGGCTCGGGAGGGTCAGTAGAAGCGGGATCAACCGTGCTGATAGTGGAAGGATGAGCTTGAAGGTTCACACGAGACGGTTGGGCTGATGGTGCGAAGATGGCGGGAGGGTCGTCTGAACGGTCGTGACGACGTCGCGTTCCTCAGTCAACAACCTTGTAGACTGTACACTGTGCGAGAAACGTACCGGCACCACCGACATCACGTTCTTCTCTGTAGGCGTCGCCTCGGACAAGTTCCACTGCATGATAGAAGGGGCGCGAGGAGTCCGTCTGCCCAAAGCGCGAATTCGGGGACGGGACTGGTACTGAAGACGGTTGATGAGCTTTTGGCCTGATACATCAGCGCAGCGGGGTTCGGAAGGTGCACGTACAGCTTGGGTTCTGGGAAAGGTCTAGGTTGACGGAATCGCCACCGTCTGGTAGGGGCAGGTTATCGCCAGAAATGTACGAATATCTGCCCCGCTTGACAGGGCGGGTGATATGATCGTTCTCCTTGTCGACGTCGGTGGCCGGACGCTTCCCCAAGGTCTCCCTCGCAGGTACTTCTGCCGTAGTGGCGGGAGGCGTGACAACACCAACAGTACGTAGGGGTGACAGAGAGAAAGACGGAGGGAAGCCTTGTTGAGGGTTGAAAAGGCCGCGGTCGTCAGGAGAGCGCGTTGAGCCAACAAAAGAGCACGGTGCGACGGGTGATCCGGATGGAAAGTGGCGTTGGGCGTCGGCGGGAGGTACAAGGGGAATGGAGCTGAACGGGCTGAAGGTTGCCGTCGGAGCTGTGGGCGGCTGTGGGCGCATCGGCGGCCATGCATAGGGTCGCGAACGCATCGCGGTGTGGAGCTGGACGCCAGAGGCGGAAGTAGTGGCCGTTGCCAATGTGGCGGTAGGTTGGCCATCGGTTGGCGGACTTGTACCATGATGCGCAAGGGGAAGAGGACGAGAGGGTGGTGGAGATAGACGGTCAGGGTAGCTATACGCCTCTGGGTCCTGACTGGGCATGCCAGTAAACTGTGCACTCCGGACGTGGCCAGACATGTCCCCATCAACAAGGGCGTCTGGAGAGGAAGAGGTGGCTTGGACGTTGCTCGAAGCCGCGGGATCCGAGTGGTGTAGCAGCTCCGGCGAACGTATGAAGGATATCCAGTCGATATCTTGTGTGAAAGTGGTGTCATCAAAATGGGAGCTTATTGGAGACATCGTATGTTTCAGCAGAGGCGTTTGACAAGAAGTGGAAGACAACTGGTCGATAGCGCTGGGAAGAGACGGAGAGGTGTTTTATACCTTCATTCCTTGCAATCCTCCCATAGTGACAGAGCCTTTTCAGGAGCGTCATTGGATTTGGCAGGCAAAGCGTGGTGTGCTGAGTCGTGCTGGGGGTAATGGGGGACATGCTCCCTGGTGGGCGCAGTACACATGCCAAAGTGCAGGTGAAGACTTACCGTATAGGTCAATGAAGCGGTGTGCGCGGATGGAGCTGCTCTCGGAATGTGTCCCTGGACTGGATGCGCGCAAGTGGCGCCGGAGGGTGCAGGATGGCTGTGAGGAGTTAAGATGGTTTAGACGGTGGACCACTGGAGACCTGTGAGGCTATTGAATGAATCGGCCAGGGCGAATCGCGAGCAGAATCATAGCACAGCTATACAGCTCGGTCGCTACCAGGCCACTGCGATTGGTAGGCTGTCCGGCACCAACGAGGCAAGATTGAATCGAGTGATTCGCCGCGTTGCTGCGCACAGTCATAATAAACGTTGGGATACCCAATATCAACCATTGAACCCGTATGTGGCGGCCTCTATGAGGTCTTGGAAGACGAGAGTCAAGCTTGGGTTTCGCCACGGTATCCAGATTGTACGTGATAGCCCTAGATTGTAGCCCCCTACGCAATCAAGATTTACGCACCCGGTATATATCGGTGCGTCATACCTATGCATATGTGTGAGTGGCGTAGAAGGACTCGATATTATGAGTACCCACCTTTTCGAGCGCTGGGGCAGTACACGACGCACGTAGTCGCAGCCGAGTCTACTGGCCGACACCATACGATGGTTCGCCACCGTCAAACAAACAGCTCCTTCAGTAAGGCATCGATAGCTATGTCATCCAATGCATAGATTCATCGTGCTAGGGGGATTCCGTATGCTCGACCGGACTAGCTTGAAGTTGCTACGCCGCCAACGTCGAACTTCAGAGAGAGGGAGATGAGCTCCAAGACATGAAAACGTACTGCGGCGTCTGCGCTATGCAGTACTATCGTTACGTTGTGTGCGCCTTGCATTATGCCGATGGAACTCGGGTTCCTCAATGATGCTAGCGATGTTGGGAACAACCGCAGAGGACCGTTGACTCATTGAGCGCCCGTACGCCCTGAGTGTTCAAAACAACTCCTCCCAAATGGGACATATCGGGATTTGCCGAACGTTCCTTACCGTGGCTGAAGCGCGCCCAAGCGCTAGTGGTAGAAAGAGGTCTTCAAACAGAACCGGGCTCGATGAGAGACTCGAAGAATGGCAAGTAATTACAACATCGTTTGGGTCACAGTTGGATTTGTTTACGTTTTTTACAATGGGGGCTCAATCCATGAACCGGAACATGTCGCCAGTGTTCGATCCTGCGAATCCAAGCTGGGCGATGCACCGGTCGAACATACTATCGAAACTTGTATTGAACTCGAGCTCGCCTACCAACCCCGACGATGGCCACACTTCTCCCCTATCCTCGTTGTTACGGTGTGCGTTGACGCCAATTGGGGCCAGGGGCATACGCGTGGCGCTCGCACTGGCTGGTGAACCAACTTCCGAGGGGACGAGATGGCTGAAACCGTCGATTCGGATGCCGTCGTCGAGAATGCGTGGCGGGTTGGCCTCGGGTGTAGCTTCGGCGACTGGCTGAACGTTGACTGCTTCAGCATGGTCGTAGTAGGCTGCAGAAGCTTCCATTGTCGATATGAGCTCAGCACTTTCAAATAGCGCGCCGTCCCAGTCAGTGCTAGTTCCATTGGAATGCGCGTGAACTTCTTCGACGGTGATTGACTCATCGGGCTTGTCAACATGGTCGCGCGTGCGCATCCCACGGGCCTCAGAGTAATCTTCTTCGCCACCAGATGGAGAGCGCGCGGACACGTTCAGTACTTCCTGGGATGATGTAGAAGATCCAGGTTGAGAAGAGCTGGCCAACACGTTTGCCTCTTCCGAGCCGTTCAACCGGTTGTCCGCTGCGCGGGGGCTTTTGGGGGAGGCTTATTGAGTAATTCCTTGCTCTGATAGCCCCAGTTGCGTATCTCCCGCCGGAAATCGACCCACGGGCCTCCAGGAGAGAGGAGACGCAACCCAGTCGGTGGACTCAGGCTGATACACAGTCTCCGGTCCACAACAATCTGCAGGGCAGTCCCGCACGAGTATCCCATGACGACTCAGAGCCATCTCAATGTTCAACCAGTTCTTCGGCGGCTTGAACATCGGTAAAATCTTCTCACCGTCCTTGTACTCGCTGGAACGTAAGCATGGAAGCTTAACGCGCCCGTCTCGCCGCTCGAGGATGTGCATCGCATCCGACGAGGAGACTTGTTTCTCGCGCGCGATCGCGTCCTGTTCGGCTTGCAGGCGTTCCTTCCCTACGCAGACTTCCTGTAGATGGCGCTTGAACCCATCCGGGCGCGACACGGAACCCATATGTTCCTTCTTCTTCGAGCCTCTTCGTGGCGCGCCAAGGCACTGGCAGCACTCGACTCTGATTCCCAAGTGCGCCGAGCGGACATGTCGCTCACAGTCACTCCTGTGGGCAATCCTCTTCGAGCACTTAACGAAGGGACAGATCGTTCTACCGCTTTCGTCCTGTTTGAACCCGTCGGCCAGGTCGGAGTTTTCTGCCTCTGTGAGAGGTACGCGTTCTACCCCTCGGCGAGGTGTATTGGAGATTACTCCCTCGCAAAAGGGACGCAGCGGCGACTGGACTCTCAGAGGTGGAGCGATCGTATTTTCTTCGGTACATAAGGGGCGTCCATGCCCGTGACTGCGCGCCTGCTGAGTAACATGCATGATCGCGCCAGGGTACACCTCAAGAGAAGGGTCCCACGCAATCTCCGCAGAGGACACAACGTCAGCGTTTAGCTGAGTGTCAGGGGCGGATGCCGTACTAAGCGAGACAGTATGAGGGAAGGAATCACGAGAGATGGACCCAGTATCCGTCTCACGAGCATCTCTCACTAGAGGTACAGCGGGGAAAGCGGACAATGCAGAGGGTCGATATGGCGGGAACAGGGGCAGGGTGTAGCTATAAGAGGATGGCTGCTCAGACGAGCCGACGGAATAGTTTGCGAGTGTATGGGAAGTGGGCCCTGTCCAATTGCGCAAATATGTTAGCTGTAAGGTGCAAATGACTGATAGGAGTCGGCGTACCAGGATTGGTGCTTGACGGAAGTTGTCCTGCAGTATCAGCCATTGAGATACCGGCTTGCCTCTCGGAGTTCATTGCGTGGCGACCAGGCCCAGAGTCAAGGGGACTGTCGCTGTGTGGGCCCCGAGCGCCACGCACCTGTCCGAGTCGCCTTCGTTTCCTTGGGGGTACTGGGATTGGGTTGTTCACATTCTCCTCGTCCTCGTTCTTCCATTTCCGCGCTACTATTCCGAACCGATCGCGCGCAGGAGTGCAAAAAGAGAGGTCGGTGTATGGAAGGGCAGCAGAGTGGGGAGGATGAGGGATGTTGACAGAAGAAGATGATCCGAGAGGATAAGTGGCGCCTACTGCGACAGTCTGCTGACTCTGCTCCCCGCCATCGGACACCGGCCTCCATGGTCCATGTCGATCCTTCTGCGGCTTTGGAGAGAGCTGCGTTCCGAGCGTATACTCCTGCACCGATTGATGGGGTTCAGGAAGGTTACACGCATCTTCGAAGGGCGGATGAGTAGGCTCGGTCGCGAGAAGCGTCGTAGCAGCCGATGGGAAGGGAGGCTGAGCGTAGGTTGTCGAGAGAGGAGTGGTAGAGGGATTATATGTTGCCGGAAGGGATGTAGGGCTGGGTGGGCGCATGGGCGGGGAGACGAGCGGTGTAATGGAGACACTAGCGGCTGCATAGCGCGGTAGTCTCTCCGGCGCCCTGCAAGGGGGCCCGAGAGGTGCTGCAATAGCTTCACTGATAGCGACATAGGGTACGCTGCAAGTATGCACATTAAGCCCGGCCGACTTGCTCAAACGAGACGGGACTTACGGATAGGACATTGAGGTGGGACCGCAGCCTTGATGGCTAGTGTCGACACTGCTGTACCATTCGAGTGGAGCCCAAGCTTCACTGTAGGGATGCCGAGAGGCAGGAATGCTGGTATTTCCGGAGAGTATACCTTCAATATAATCGAGCAAGTTGTCACCGGGAAATGACATTTTTGAGGTGAATAGCGTTGTCGTCGAAGCGATGTATGAGGCTTCAGGAGACGTGCGGCGACATTTTATACCGTTTCCCCTCGCGTTCTTGCAGAGTCATCCATTTTAGTGCATTCGAGTACGCCATAGTACTATGCTGTGACGGCCGTTGCTCAGGGAGTAAAAACGAAAGGCTCGTTTGGCAGTGAGACGATATATATGCCACTGCGTCGGGACTGACTTACCGTACAGGTCCGTGAAGCTGTTGCTAGCGCTGTACGACCCTGAATATGAGGAGCACGATCCTACTACTATGGGAGATAGGGGACACAAAAGTTCGTCGCGACAAGGTTCGTTGGGACATAAAACAAACCTTGTCCTCACCGTAATAGGCTAGATGAGCGGATCGTGCAGTTTGTGGCGATACGGATGTTTTTCTCTTCCGGGATGCGGTACTCCGAGTCACGCTTTCCCCAAACGCCTCAAGTTGAAAACTTCATGTGCCTCTTGTTCATGGGGCATCTTGAGTTGTGATTGTAGAGTTGTCTTCTGACCGATGGACGAAGCCCGGTGCCGGATACACAACCCTGAGGAGGAAAATGACAACTGAATGAACATATTAGAAAGGCCAGTTCGTGACTAGTCTCTCCACGAAGGCCTGGTTAGGGACCATTACTCACAGAGCATACGAGTATTTTGAGATCTCATCCCCTTTTGCTTCGCACAATTATGCGTACCATCGAGCGTTGCCAAAATTTTTGCTTTGGCATGTCTGTGATACACGCGAATACATAAGGCTATGTAGAACCCTATTGTCTAGCTGGTCAATGAGCTGTGAACTCAAGTCCGTTCACAGTGCGTAAGGGATCTAGAGACGTCTTGAGTGACCTAGCGAGAGAAATGACACAGCGAAAGCAGTGGAGACCTAGAGTTGATCATCGTGACCGAAGTTTCGCACGAGTAGCTGTCGCTACAGCTGACGCGCACAGTAACGTTGCATCAACCCGAACGAGCGTCTAAAGGAACCCGAGCGTTGAAAAGGAGGAGTTCCTAATTGGGACCCACCGGCGCTTCTCTCGGGTGCATAAGCCACGGATACTCTTCGCAACTTCTCACTTACTCTCATCTATGGTGTCCCCGTGCTAGCCCCATCGTGCTTCGACCGACGACCTGGGATTCCGGACATCTATCGCAAGCACTGAAGCCGTCTGGGCTGCGATAACATATCTATCCTACTCACTTTGTACTGAATGACTGTCTAATTTCGCCCACACCAGTTCCCATGAAGACTGCTATCAGACGCATCGTACAAAGCTCATCCGAGCCATCGAGGCGTGTGCCCAGCCCATCGGGCCTTGTCTTGATAGCGCCCGAATGGTAGCACCCTCCGCTACTCGCGTTCTTGGCGAAATGCTCTCATGAGCATCATCTCATGAGAATGATCAGCTCGCTGCGCTCATGGCACCGTTCAATGATAGCCCATCGTCAAGCTCCGGATATACTCGATCCTCTCTGCATACCGACAATGGCCCATGCGACACTGTAGTTCCCAACGAGCTCCACATGTCGAAGCCTTTCGCAATTCTCACTCCCAACCGAAGCCGCGCGTTGCTTCGTGTGACCGTGCAATCAGACCATTCGACCCCGTGCTCTGCTCAATATCCCGAACTTCTTCTTTCCTAGCAGTATAAGAATGCTGCGCCTGAAGACTTTGGCTGCTCATCACCGCAGCCGACTCTGGATCAGCGGCCGAGATGCTCACTAGGGCCGCCCTCGTCGCTTGCCTCGCAGCCATCTGCGCCGCCAAACCAATGGCGCGCAGCATGCAGGTGCATGAAGCCAGGGAGGACATCCCGGAAGGCTTTGTGCTCTCTGGGGCGGCGCCCCAGGACACGGTCTTGAACCTGCGCGTCGCTCTGGTTCAGAGTGACCCCGCTGGTCTTGAGAAGGCCCTCATGGACGTTAGCACCCCTTCCAACGCTTTGTATGGCCAACACCTCAGCAAGGAGGAGGTAAGTTGTGGTTAGCCTATATCTCATGCTCGAACTGAGCCTCACATGCCTGTTAACAGGTCGAGAAATTCGTTGCACCGTCCGCGGACAGCGT
Organism: Cubamyces lactineus; assembly: GCA_022376465.1. NCBI lineage: Eukaryota > Fungi > Basidiomycota > Agaricomycetes > Polyporales > Polyporaceae > Cubamyces > Cubamyces lactineus. The sequence goes on along the minus strand of JACDTU010000007.1, from coordinate 904,453 downwards.
TGCTGCAGTCAATGCCTGGTTTGCTGAGAACGGGATCGATGCCAAGCCCATCTCTCCTGCTGGAGACTGGCTCAGCTTCTCTATCCCAGTCAGCAAGGCCAACGAACTGTTCGATGCCGACTTCTCGGTCTTCACCCACCAGGAGACCGGAAAGACGTCCATTCGTACCTTGTCATACTCGATCCCCACTGATCTGCAGGGCCACTTGGATCTCGTGCATCCCACCATAACGTAAGTATTTCTTGACCATGAACTAGCCATTGTTTTCACTTTCCTCACATCCCTCCTCGTAGCTTCCCCAACCCATTCGCGCGTCTCCCTGCGATGATCGCCCCGCCCAAGGCTAAACCAGCTGTCAACCTCACTTCTGACGCTGTTCCAGCATCCTGCGCGACGACCATCACGCCCTCGTGCCTGCAGGCACTCTATGGTATCCCGACTACACCCGCCACGACATCCACGAACCAGCTCGGCGTCAGCGGCTTCATCGAACAGTTTGCCAACCAGGCCGATCTGAAGGTTAGTGGCACGGCTATATCATTCGTGCGAGGTAGTGAAACAGTAGACTCGTAGACATTCTTGACCAACTTCAGGCCAGACGTGCCTTCGACGACGACGTTCCAACTGCAAACCCTCGATGGCGGTTCAAATCCTCAGTCCCCTCGTGAGGCTGGCGTCGAGGCGGTACGGACACTTGTGTGTGCTCGGTTACGATGCTGATCCTTCTCGGCTGTGCAGAACCTCGATATTCAGTATACTGTGGGCGTCGCCACCGAAGTGCCAACGTTCTTCATCTCCGTCGGCGAAGATTTCCACGATGGCGCACTTGAGGGCTTCCTGGACATCATCAACTTCCTTCTGGGCGAGAACTCTCCCCCACAGGTGTTGACCACCAGTTACGGACAGAACGAGAACACCATCTCACGCGCTCTTGCAAAGTGAGTTGTGTCTGAGACTCTAGAACAGTCGACCTCGTCGATGCTAACTCTCTCTCAGCAATCTCTGCAATGCATATGCCCAGCTCGGCGCCCGCGGCGTTTCGATTCTCTTCGCCTCTGGTGACGGTGGTGTGGCCGGTTCGCAAACCACGCGTTGCACTACCTTCCTCCCCACGTTCCCCTCAGGCTGCCCATTGTAAGCGTCCCCACTTCATGAGCTTTCAGTGATTGCGTGCTCACGATACGACAGCATGACTTCCGTCGGCGCAACGACAGGTGTGCCTGAGACGTCCGCCAGCTTCTCCTCCGGCGGATTCTCCAACTTCTTCGCGCAACCGAGCTACCAATCCACCGCGGTCTCCTCATTCCTGACCGCCCTCGGCAACACCAACTCGGGCAAGTTCAACCGCTCCGGGCGCGCGTTCCCCGACGTCGCCGCGATGGGCGACAACGTCGAGATCGTCGTCGGAGGCGAGTTCGGCCTCGTCGCGGGCACGAGCTGCTCGAGCCCGATCTTTGCGAGCGTCGTGTCGCTCCTGAATGACGGGCTCGCGGCGGAGGGCAAGCCCCCGCTGGGCTTCTTAAACCCGTTCTTGTACTCGACGGGCGCAGCGGCATTGAACGATATCACGACTGGGAGCAACCCTGGGTGCAACACGAACGGGTTCCCCGCCGGCACGGGGTGGGATCCGGTGAGCCGTCCACGAATATCTCTCACAGTGCTGAGTTGGAGGGCTGATATGGATTTCGTGTTAGGTTACTGGCCTCGGCACTCCTAACTTTGCGAAGCTGAAGGCGGCGGTGGGGTTGTGAAGCCGAACAGGGAACAGAAGCACGTGAATGGAAGCGAGTGGGGATATTGGATATGGGGCATCTTTCGCGGCAAGGTAGACCAGCAAGTTCGTAACCAATGTAGCAGCATCAAGAAAGCAATCGACAGCAGTGCGCGAATTAGATGAAATCCCTGGGCCCCGTCGCAAAAGCCTGATTGTCCTCAAGAAGCTTTGCGTTGTTGCTCTTCGGGACCTTCGTTCGACTCGGACTCCTCCGTGCTCTGTATCGAGCTCACCAGCCTCTAAGACGCGTGCATCATGCACAAGGTTTCTACATACATTTTCCGCCTTTTGCGCAGCGTTAGCACGGTAGCGCCCCAAGCGTTCCTTGATACCGGCCGACTTCTCCTTGACCGAAGTAGACACGTCCGCCGCCTTCACCTTCGCAGCCTCGTGTGTCTCCGCCACAACCGCCTTGGTATCATTGTAACGCGCCTTCGCAGCTGCAGCGCCATCCACGAGGCGTTTCATGGCGGACATCTGGTACCACGTGTATCCTGTCAATGCAATACGGTGCCATTAAGTTACGGTTTTGCTAGTCCATACGCAGTGAGGGACGCGGTTTCGTTCGACGTCACGATACATACCTGCAACACCTACGGCCCCCACGCCTGCCACCGCGCCGATGAGGTATCGGTACGGCATAGTCGAACGTGAACTCGGGGATGTCGAGCTCGAGGACGGAAGTGAAGTCGAGTAACGTCCGAGGGTGAGGCGAAGTGAGGATGGGAGGCCAGCACTGGGTTGATCCGCCAGCCGAGACGCGCAGTAGAACGGAAGCCTCATCGTATCCAAGTCCTAGACGATATATTCCTCCGCGGTGTATGGAGTGGAGGGACAGGGTCTGCTAAGCTCTGTGGCTTCATGGTGAAGCTTTACACCCGCTGTACTTATAGCCCTACAACGCATATGTAGTAGCATGGCTACTCGTGGAGATCATCCGAACGAAGCCACGACCATTGTAGCACACTGCTCGGCCAGTGTTGTACGACAAGTCGCGGCACTGTCTTCGAGTCTTCCATGACCACTCTCTTGGAAATTGACCTGACATGTCGGGGTTTCGAGCAGAGGATGCCAGTGGCTGCCGCGCTGCCGAGGCGGTACGTATGTCCGAGCACAAGCGCCTGAAATGCTCACTACTTCTTTACCCTTCGCCATCATCATGACGGTTTTATTGTCACCGTTCATTTACGCAATGTGTACGGTATGCTCATCGGCGGCGGCCCCAAAACAAGGCACGCAACTACGTGAAAATCCAGAAACCAGTGTTTCCCAACTACAGCGTTCACCTCACGAGCCCCACCTTGCAGTGGCCAGCGACGAATTCGTGCCTTCATGGCAGCGCTCTCAGAGATAGGCGCCAGAAGGGATGGGAACGAGAACCACGACGCCGCGGCGCAGCATCCCGACCTCGAGAGCTCTCAGGTGTCGGTTCGAACTTCGAACCATGCTGGAGATGCTCACCACGCTTATAATTGCTCCACATCCAGCCGCCGGAGAATGTGTTGCCCGCTGCGACGCGCTCCAACGCCCTTTCATGGTCGCCATTGCGACCCGGGAGACGCTCGTCCGACCCAACGTTCAACGGTTCAACCCCCAGCATGTGTCGGCAAACAACAAGTGCCCTCGAATAATTCGTTGTCCTTGAACGTCATTGGACTGGCTCCGGGCAACCCGGAAGCGACAAGCAACAGCGTATATATACCTCCAGCGCTGACGATGCTGACGAGTTGGACCCCATCCTTTCCCCCTCCCCCTTTCCTTTAGCTTGGTTGACCTTTGGCAGTGCCGGGTCGCGTTCTCACTCTATTCACTTTTTTCATACCTCCTTGGAATTCCTAGAATTCTTTCAATATGCGCCACGCCATCCCGCTGGTGTCCGCTCTTTTCGCTGCTACGCCTGCGCTTGCGGGGTACAACCTGGTCAAGGAGTACTCAGGCACGGACTTCTTCAAGGGATGGGATTTCTACGGCAACTTCGACAACCTGACGAACGGTAAGTCGGTATTCTTGTATTGCGCAGACATTGGCTAACGTAATGTACTGGACAGGTGACGTGACCTGGGTGGACCAGAACACGGCAACCTCGTCGAAGTTGACCTATGTGAACGATGCCGGCCATGCCATTGTGAAGGTTGATGATACAAGTTTTGTCCCGTCTAACCAAAAGCGTAATTCGGTATGATCAACCTTCGCTTTGGTGTGTCTAGCTTTCTGATCGCCATGCAGGTCCGAGTATCTACCCAGGATTACTTCCCAGTAGGCTCAGTCGTCGTCTTCGATGCGACACACTTGCCATTTGGCTGTTCGGTATGTACCCCCTATCCTCTCAGTCTCTTAACCTGATTGTCGATGTCGACTCCAGGTATGGCCCAGTTTCTGGATGAAGGGCATCGACTGGCCAAAGGGTGGCGAGATCGACATCTTCGAGGGCGTCAACAAGATGACCGCGAACCAGATGGCGTTGCACACGCAACCAGGCTGCTCCCTATCTTCGTCAGCGAAGCAGACTGGCAAGGTCGGGGAGACTGATTGCTCGTCCGGCACTGGCTGCACAGTGTCGGAGACACAGGCCAATAGCTACGGTGATGCCTTCGCCTCCGCCGGCGGAGGCGTATGGGCTATGCAGCTCGAGTCTAGTGGTATCAGGTGAGCATTTTCCCCATGCCATGCGAATCGATGTTCTATGTAACTGATCACGTTCGTCTAGCATCTGGTTCTGGTCGGTATGTGATATTTGATTGCTACCTTCCGCTCATCAGCAGTATTAACGGACCGGTATTGCAATGTAGCGCAAAGACGTCCCCGAATCTGTCACGAACGCGAACAAGACCATCGACCCCACGTCATGGGGAACCCCGTCTGCCTCAGTTGCATCGTCGTCTTGCGACATCAACAAGTTCTTCGGGCCACAACAGATGGTCATTGATATCACGCTTTGTGGCGACTGGTGCGTGATCCACTCTGAGTTCTAGCCAGCTCGAGCTAATACGATACAGGGCTGGCGTTCCTTCGGAGTACCAAGCTACCTGTGGCGGAGACGGGTCTCAATCTGTCTGCGTAAGTCTGACGCGCCGCGCTGCGTTTACTACGCATCTCTCGAGTATCGCCTCTGACGTCCTCCACCGTATCAACAGTACGTCGACAACGTGATCAACAACGGCACTAACTACGCCGACGCGTACTTCGAGATCTCGTCCATCAAGGCGTTCTCCACAGATTCGTCTGTCCTGGTCGCATCCGTGTCCGCAGGCGAGACAGTGATTGCCACAGCTTCGCCAGGAGCTGCTGGCTCTGCGAATGGTGCTGCAGGGAGCGTGCGGGGCATGATGGGGGTCGTTGCGTCTGTTGTCTTGGCTGCTTTCTCCTGGGTCCTCTTGTAGATACACAGGAGAATGCTTGTAAATGCCAAGACGTACTACATAATACCCGAGCTCTTGATACCGTACCATTGGTGGCCTTGACTAGTGTATGAATCACTTTCGCCTTCGCTCCAGGTATGCGCTGCAGGTAAGTTGGAGCTATGTAACGCGGCCTAATATGATGCTATAAGGCCCTATACAATCCTGCGTACTTACGATGCCGCAGCTATACCGGAAGTGAAGGAGAGGCGCCCATGGCGATTGGCCGTGGGCTAGCGCGCTTCTCAAGCCCAACTCCCAACCTCCATTCTACATCCCTGTCCGCTCTTTCCAAAGGCTCTATACCCATCTGTGCCAGCCTGGTACCTAATGCCTTGCCTGTGACGACGCAGTGCGAACGGAGCGAGTGGCTTTCATCAAACCTCGTCGTGAACAATCTCGCTTGGGAACGCCATGGATCTACCACGCCCTGCCAGTGCCGCACGGCGGAGCACGCTGAACATTCCTCCTAAACCGGATGCTAGCCTTGCAGAGTGGACAAGCAAGATCAAGGAGCTGCAGAAGCAAGTTGATGAAGACGAGGAGGCTGAGACTCGTCGGCTCGAGGCGGAGATTGCGGCGTCGAGACAAGCTCGTCTTCGAAGGAGCACGGGATATGCTAGTCGTTCAAACAGCGTAGACCTACGTGAGCCCATTACTATTCGCATCATATACAAGGAACTCACTTTGTACGCGATCAGCTCAGGCCGCATCTCCACTGAAGACCGAGGACCGATCCCACACTACCGACAATGTCCTCTCAGCCACCGACAGGCAGAGAAATCAAGATGATGCACTTCGGAAGCTCATGGGAGAGAGTACTTCGCCAAAGCCTACGACACCCAACCCTCCAATTTCACCTAGTCAGCCTAAGCGGCCTGCAGAGCCTATGTCTCTCGCTGCGTTCATTGGAGGGCGCGCGACAGGCCCAAGGCTCACGAAGCACGCTCCGCAGCAGGACGCGCACGACCCAACGCAGTTCGAGCAGCGAACGCACATTTCCGCTCCCCACCCCGTCTTTGGTCGTGGTGGGGTTGCCATGCCTGGTATGACTGGCAACGGAAGCGTTTCCGTTGTAGCTCGTGCAATACGGGAGCAGGAGAGTCAACTTCCCAGTTCCGCCAATGGACAGCAGGCGAGGGATCGTCGCATCAGCACCCCGTCGTCAGTGCGCGCCGCTGTAGAGAAGGCCGAGGAGCGCAAGGTGCTCCCCAGCCATACTGGATCGTCTTCATACAGTGCGACTCGTCAGCGTACCATCAGTACGCCCACAGGTGCTGCTCCAGCTAGAGCTAGTCCATCAGCAGAGACATTCCCGGCCAAGCCCAAACCCGATCCAATTGTTCGAACACTGTCTCATTCTCCACATCCAACAATTCGCCCTATCACTCCCCATGGGCCTAGCAGTTCGCCAGCACCGTCCAAATCGCCCGCACCCCGACCACTTTCTGCGGCTGCGTACACCCCTCATACACCCCCTCCGCCCTCACCTACCCGGTCACCCAAGCCTCCTTCCCAGGCCCCTGGTTTAGCCCGTCCTATCCAGCCGTCTCCACGACCTTCGTTTGGAAGCCCGCAGATGCCGCCATCGCACAATCCCTCCCCGGCGTTCCTTAAGCCACCCCCGGCGAAGGAACCGACGCCTAGTCTCAGTAGACTACAGGGCCGTGGCTTTGTGCAGAACATGGTCAAGAAGACCAGCGAGTTGGCCATCGCCTCTCCTGAAAGCTCACCTACGCCTGACAGGAAAGATCCTACTGGGAGGAGGCAGAGCTCCGTGCTCGACCGTTGGCAGTTCAATAGTGCCACGGGTTCGCCTCCGGTCATCTCTCCTAAGCCCATGCCCTTGCGAAAGTCGTTTACGGTTGATCCAGGGTCGCCTACTACATCGACCTATAGTGCACCGCTCAAGTCCGACAACACCGGCCGGGCTCTGAAGTCGAAGTCGTCTCTTCCGTCACTACCGACCATGAGGACGGGAGACTCCGTTGCAGGTCCCTCTTCGATGAGTGAGAGCGGTGCTGGACCTCGTGGATTGCTCGGCTCGTCCAAGACGGTCATCACATACATCCAGCCCGCAAAGACTGGTGACCCGCCCATTCCACAGCCCCCGCGTAGCGAGATATCGGCGACGCCGGACGTGGACGAGCTAGGGATGCGCGTGCGGACGCGGACGACGAGCAGTGGGCTTGTGCAGGAGCGGGGCGCGGCGGGGCTTCCTCCATCGTCGGGCCAGCCACTCAGTCATGTACGTTCCTTTTGGTAACATTGCTTTCCCGGTACGCTTGTCGGATACACCTGTTGCTTCGCCGTAGAATTCATGCATATGCTTTGCCTTGCCTTGCCTTGCCTTCACACCCCCTCTGCTTGCGTTTCTTGTGCTGCTGCGATCGGGGCTGACGTGTGGCTGTTCTCCTTCTGCGTGTAGCCGACGAAGGACCGCGCGAAGAAGCCGCGCAAGGGCAAGACCGCGCCAGTTGCGTCGGCGTCGAAGCTGGCCGCTATACGTGAAGCTTCCCCAGTACGAGAGAAATTGGTCCCCGTCAAGCCTGAACATAAGGCGTCGTCGTTGAACATATCAGACTCTTCCAGCACTGGTAGGACGACGTCTCCCTTGTCGCAATATCCGTCCCCGCCGTCATCTCAGGGCAGGGCGAACTCTCCTGCGAGGAAGCCCGCTGTGCCGTCCAAACCGTCGCTGGATGTTCGCGCACCACCCGTCTCAACGCCGGGGAAGACAAGTCCTGTCAGTCCGTTGGCGCCACCCCAACCAGCGCGGAGCCCCTCAATCACCCCTCCACAAACATCAACGCAGAAGGTGCCTGCGAGTCCTGCCAAGCACACTCGCATCCCCAGTACTGGAAACCGTGCCACCGTCATGGATGTGGCGCAGGTCTTCCAGGAGGTACTCCAATCTACGAGCCCAGTGTCCACTTCGCCGATCGAGACGAAACGCCCTTCGCCTCCCCCAGCGTCCGAGGTGCAGGTACCGCCTGCCTCTGAAGCACTCCCCAAGGACAAAGATGAGGATGAAGAGTCGTGGGAGCCCCCGAGTGTCAAGAACGTGGTCGCGAATTGGGGGCCACGGAGCAACGGAGCGCCTGCTGCTTTATCGGCCCCTGCGCTCGAGCGTCGGAAATCTAGCTATGAGAAATACTCTGCGTTTGTTCTGCCGCCTCTTGCTGAAGAGAAGACGCCGGCGCCGTCCCCTGCCGGGACGCTCGCTCGTGGAACCGCGCCCATCTCAGTTGACGTGAATGAAGCCGAAGTGACAAAGGATGAAGCGAAGGTAGAAACAAAGGAGAAGGAGAAGGCGCAAGACATCGTGGTGACAATTGAAGCGGTTGAGGTCAAGCCGGACCCGAAACCTGAGCGGATTCATCTTGGTATGTCCACTGTCACTTTGTGGCTCAATTTCCCGCCCCTGCTCACAGCTGGATATTTCTAGCGCATGTCGACGAACCTCTGCCGCATGTCGACGTAGATGCACTCTACCGCGCGCCTCGCCTGTCATACACGCCCGACCCGGACCTAAACACGGTTTCTGTCGACGTGCTCTCGATCACTGGAAACACGGCCACCGCCATCACCAAAGATGCGAACATATTCTATGACGCCGAGTTCCTCGCAGTTGTCCATCGGGCAAAGGCACGCTCGAGCGGCCTTGTGCAAACCAAGGTCTGGGGATGGCAGGGTCGCCATGCACATATCGGAGAGCGAGAAACGCAGAAGCTGCAAGAGCTTGCGCGCCGCTATGGGACCACACCCGTACGCTCTTCTATCCTCTCACTGCGTGTCAGTATTGACAAGAGTGTAGATGATGGTGCATCAATCCCGCGAACCTGCGGAGTTCGTCTTCATCCTTGGCGGGCAGCTCGCTACCCGTCAGGGCACCCGGACACACTGGAGTGCGGAAAATACGGCAATGCACGTCGTTCGCTCGCTGCACGGCCTCATCTTCATTGACGAGCTTGATTTGGTATCTGCTCTCCTGTTTGATCTCATCTTTGAATCATAGATCTAACATGTCATCCAGGGCATCAAGCATCTGTGCTCCGGGTACTGCTACTGTATCTCCATACTGGACACCTACTACGTATGGCACGGCCGTGGTTCTATCCCTGCAGAGCAGCAGGCAGCCCTCAAATACGCTCAGGCGCTGGCGTCTTCCGCCGAACACGTTGTCGAGATGAGCGAAGACGAGAGCCAAGCGGACGAGATGTTCTGGATGATTCTGGGCGAAGGCGACTACGCCAAGGCCGACTACTGGCGGTGGCGTGTCGGTGCACCAACATCACTCGACCCTCGGGCCTGGATCGTGGATGCGAAGCAGGGTGCAGAAGCTGTGAGATCTCAGGCCTGTCTTCTTTTACGTCGGCATCTAACTCTAAGTCACTGCAGGTCAAGCCAATTGCCGCATTCCCAGCCCCGCGGGAGTTCAGCGACTCCGTTTTCCTCGTCGACTGCGTTTGGGAGCTGTTCGTCCTGGTAGGCAGCGGAGCGCGCGGGCGCAGACTCGACATTCGGCTGGCCTTATCTATCGCCGAAGTACGTCGTCCTTCTTTCCACTGGGATGCGATGCGAAGCACCATTGACACTGAGCTATTCATAGGCACTCGCGCAGAAAGCGTCTTCGGAGCGGCCATTCACGCCCCCTGTACACGCCCTCGTATTCCCCACTCAGATACCCAATGACCTCCTGCTGACCTTCCGAGAATTTGAAGAATCTGAATTGGTGAGATCAATCCATGAAGCATCCGCTGGTAGCCATCTGTCTGACTGACATGTGGACAGAACGGAGGCAATATCCCGGAACATATGAACTTGATACCTGCCGGCGAAGCACTAACCGATGTAAGCATTCACGCCTTTGCCCTTCTGTCTGTCAACGTGCGCTGACAGATGCATGTTGATAGTTGAAGTCGACGACGTGGACTGCAGTTGCTCTTCGGGATCATACGATGCTTCCCCTCGGAGTGACGCCATCTGCTCTAACTTAAAGTCACCTTATGCTACCACGACCCCGTGAATTCCGTCTCTCTGTGAACGCATGGTTTGCCTTATGTTTCACAGAACTTTTTCAAGTGTACCATGCATGCACGATCTGTTCAGCTGCAAGCTACATGCACGACTCCACCAGCACCTGCGAGCTCGTACAATGTTGTGCGGCTCGTCCTCGGCCGTCGATCGAGCGTCTCCATGAGAGCGTGACATACGCGCCAGGCTGTGACGGGACGCGCACCGGCGCGTGACCGCGCCGCCTGATGCAAGTTGGGCAGAGATGCAGCGCAGTCCATGCGGATACTCGCCTTCTCGCGGGCGCGTCCGCGCGCAGGGCCCGTTCTATCAGCCCTCTCGATGGACCTGCTCTGCATTCCTGCTTCTGATACGTGCTGCCTCTCTCCATTCCGGGCGCATTCCAACTCTGCCCGCCTCGAGTTCGGAAAGCCTCCTGACCCGCAGCACCACCCGGGCTCGATCTGAATGGGCGTGCATGGGCCCGTGTAGCGCACCGTCAGCCGCCGCGCTGTGTGAGCTTCGCGCCCTGGCAGCAGCATGCAGGGACATCACCTGCTTTGGGCCATGGCCCGCTTTATGTTCTGAGCGTCGATGCGCTTGGTGCCGTCTTATGCTTATGGCAGGCCCAGGGCCATTGTTCTCGACACTATTTATACTCCTGCAGGGGACTGCAGAGCAGCCCATTCTATTCTTGCTTTGCGCCCTCCTCCCTCGGCGAAATGGTCTTCTATCCACTCCTGCTCTCCTTCGTCCTCTCGGGACTCTCGCTCGCCCTCGCGGCCCCCCTGGATGGCCGCGCCAGTGGCTCGCAGCCGCACCCCGAGCAGGTCAACCCCGCGAACGCGTTGACCGCGTCGCAGTCAAAAACAGCCCCAAAACACACCTCGCCTGCCGCCCCGAACTGCTTCCCGGCGCTGGGGTTCACGAAGCCGGAGACGCTACCCGCGGACAACACGAACTGGTGGTGCGACCCCGCGACGGAGTACGCGTTCGTCGGCTTCAGCTATGAGGTCACTGCATGTTCGTAGCCTTTTTCTGCGTGCGTAGTACGTGCGACGCTGCATGCACGTAACGTGTGGCGCGCAGCATTCCCTGAGCTCCAGCTGACGATCTTGGCTGGGATTGTTATGCAGGTCAGAGCCGGGAGCAGCTCATCCAGGAATTCAGCGACATCCGGAACCACTTCAACTCGCGCTACGTCCGCCTGTATGGCGCTTGCGATCGCGAGGGATTCTAGTGAGTGTCTACCCATCTAGCTTTTCTGACAATGAGCGCTGAACAATAATTCTTGGTATAGCGACGATATCGTGGAGGCTGCTTGGGAGAACAGTGCGTGCAAGTCCATTGTGCTTTAGGAACAATAGCGCTGACTCTCGGGCCTTTTATAGCTCTCGGCGTACACGCCCTGATTTGGGTAAGCGCCCAGTCATCTTCCGTCTGCACAGGGCGGACGGCCACTCTGTGCACAAGCATGCTAACTAAAGCGTCCCCGCGCAGTTCGGCTTCGACGGCAGCGACATCTGGATATCGCGGCGCGACACGCTGCTCGCGGCGCTGCACGCGAACCCAAAGGCCAAGTTCGTGACGCGCGTGCTCCAGTTTGGCTCGGAGCCGCTGTACGACGACGTGCTCCCGCACGCGCAGCTCGCCGCGCAGGTCCTCGCGGCGAAGCAGAACCTCTCGAGCCTGCACATCCCCGTCACCGTGAGCGAGCTCGCGTATGGGTACCAGGAGCGCGGGGGCGCGCAGGACGTGCTCGACGCGATCGACTCGATCAACATCCACATGCTGCCGTTCTTCTCGCAGCAGGCGTCCACTTGTGAGTTAACAGCTCGGGCTCACGCGGCTGCCCTTGGCATGGGCTGACTGCGGCTGTTTACAGCGGATCAGGCGTGGCCGCTGGTTGAGAACGACTTGAACTGGTTCATCGCGCACGGGAATGGCAAGAAGATGTACTTTGACGAGGTCAGCGTACGCCTCGCGAGAGAACGTCTGCGCGGGAACTCACCGATACTTGCAGAATGGCTGGCCATCTGTGACCTCTCCCAGCGTGCAGCCCAACAGCCCAGATGCCGTAGCAAACATTCCGAACGAACATGTGCGTTTGTTTCCCTTGCCACATAGCCTCACCCCCCTTCCCGGGCAGCGATGGCCGCAAACGCTAATCTACCTCTGCACCCAGGGCTACTACACCTTGCTGGACCAACACTGTGAAGACCTCAAGGCCGTCGTCGGGGGCGGCATCGGGTGGTTCGCGCACATCTACTCGGACGACCAGGAGCCGGGCTACGGCATCTACAACTCTGCGATGCAGCTCAAGTTCCCGTTCGCACCGCGCACGGAGTGCTGACGGCGTCTTGTGGTCAAGGATCGCATCCGCGATCAGGGCGGCTGCGATGCTGTTTAGGTTGGGTTCCTGAATGAGCTCACGGGATTCCCCAGGAGGCTATAACCCTTTCACTCTCACGCACTCTCACTACCGGCGAAACGACTAACGACTAGGGGGCTATATGATTACTTGGCTGTATACGGCACAAATGGGCGTGTATGTACCAGTAGGCGAACATGTGTATCATATTTGGTGGTTACTTGGGGCAACTTGTCAATGTCACGAGCGAGGAAAGGCGTGTGTAAAGGAAATGAGGTTGAATGGGGGCTTCTGTCATTCGTGATGCATCATGTCCAGCCGTCCAACTCGGGCTCGGACGCTCGGAAACCTTGGGACGCAGTGCCACAATTCCGAAGCGTTCACACATGGAAGGTGGTTTGGCAATTCTAAAAGTAGGGCGCCCCGGCTGCTATTCATCAGTTATGTCGTTTTACATGTTCCTGCACTGTTCGTGGCCTCCAAGGGACTGTTAAAAGAGAAGGGGGCTTAACGTGCCGCAAGGAGTGTGCAACGAGGGTAGAGAGAGGGTCAGCCTCGGTTAGCGTGGATCGGCATGTCCTTAGATGGGAGGGGCTGGTAGACGCCGGAGACACAGCTTGGAGGAAGGAGGGTGGCTCGTCCGTTGGTCATCTTTCGCCGACGACTAGTGCTGCCGCAATGCAAGGTAAAGGCGCCTTCAAGGTAGCGGAGTTTCAATTGGAAGTTGCCTTGAAGCGCTTCAAGGTGACCTTGAAGTACCTTGAAGTACCTTGCAAGGCGGAAGCTCCCGCAGGTTCTTGCGTCGATCCTCAACCTCGTACGAGGCAGAGGAGGCATTGAACTAAACTTAATATGCTTCTGTATAGCTGGAATGTGTCGGACACTCCGAATTTTACGACTTTCACAACTACCCCTCATCGAGGATGCCCACAACGCACCGTATTCAGGTATTCTTTGAGGTTGCGCAACAAGCGCCGGCGGGAATGTCTGGGCCGACGGCTGCACTCGTCACATGATGAACAAATTGCCTTTCTTGGAGAGAGGCTCTGGCGGTGCTTTGCCTTGAAGGAGCTTGAAGGCGCCTTGCAGTCTAGCTCACGGCGCTTCAAGGTGGCCCATGCCGAGATGCCGTCAAGGCAAGGTATGCCTTGCCTTCAAGGTTGCCTTGCATTGCGGCAGCACTACCGACGACCATCCTCCACATAAGCCCTTTTCATTCCGCAGCAGGCTGCATTCCTCTCCTTCCTCTTCATCCACCACCCTCTCCTCCCCCACAGCCATAATCATGTCCTTCAGGAAATTCATCGCCGCCGCCACGGTCGTCGTCGGCATGCAGATGGCCGGCTCCTCTGCACAATCGTGAGTACTACTACCGTTTCGCGTCCGGCGCGGTGTCAGATCCCGTCAAGATTCCCACCGCGCTCCCCCCGCATTGCGTCCGCGAGCCTGGCCTTGCTGACCGGCACCACTGCATAGGCTCTCTTCCCAGTGCCAGACGACCCTCGCGTCGATCGTCGGCAACAAGGACGCGTCCTGCTTGAACCCCTCGGCTCTCGTCAGCCTTGCGATTTCGAACAGCAACACCTCTATTGTCCCCACGATCAACACCTGGCTCACCGGCCTCTGCTCGCGCCCGGCATGCTCTAACGACACCATCTCCGAAGTCGTACATAGCGTCGCGTCCGGCTGCTCGTCCGACCTCAGCTCCCTCGGCTTGGGCGACGTCAATGGCGACGAGCTCACCTCGCTCGTGCAGATGATTTACCCGACCGTCCGAGAGGTCGTGTGTCTTTCAGAGTGAGTAATGCCGGCAGCGCAGCCCTCTCTGTGCTTTGTTCCGGCAGCGGCGAACCTAATATAATCGTCATGCGCAGCACGAACAACAACAACACGCTCTGCCTCACCGAGACGCTCGACAACCTCGAGCCGTACACGGGCCCGCTCACCGCTAGCAACATTGAGTCGCTCGTGTCCAAGATCGTGGACGGCAGTGTGCCCAGCCTGCCCTCGAACGTCACCTGCACGGACTGCACCAAGGCGGCGTACAACATCGTCCAGAAGAACTACGGCGACCTCGTCGACGGCTACGCCGGCTCGATCAGCTCCACGTGCGGCGCCTCGTTCACTGGTATGTACAGCCCTCTGTGGGAAGCGTTGGTACTGCGCGCGAGGCCAAACTTCCTTCCCCTTGGAGGACTAGGCTGACCTCTCTACGTTTCTTTGCAGACGGAGCAACCCCAGCGACCGTGAGCGAGGCCGCTGACACCCAGGTCGAGCAATCGACGACGACCGCGAACGCTGCGGCAGGCAGCTTTGCGCCCATCGCGCTCGGCCCGATTTTCGGCGTCGCCGCAACGACGCTCTTCACGGCCGCCTCCGCGTTCTTCGTGCTCGCCTAAGAGAGGACTTTGTGCACTGACGGACGCTGTCGAGTCGCGATCGCGATGTGTTCTTGTTCTTTGTTTTCTCTTTGACGGACATTGTGGACTATGCTATCGCTCTCGAAATAGCAGCAGCACCTCCATAGCACGCGCTGTGATATCCGAAGTTCGGACGAAGCGGGAAAAATACCAGAGGGTTTTTCTTGACTATGGACGAGACCGCAGTACCGTGCGCAAGATCTGTACGCTATTCTAGTGTGGTGGGTCGTCCCATTCCTGCCTTGGTTGCTGCTAAATTTTGTAAGGTCAGGCTCCCGGCGCTAGTGAGTACAACGAAGCGCAATAAGCGAACTCTCTGTCTCTCCGATTCCGGACTCCCCGGTAATCACTGTCTGAGCCCTTGGTTCTATCCTGACGGCAGGGCGGTTGTTTGCCACAAATTCAGCCTTCTTCAAGATGGACGGCCTCGCCTGATGATGACTTGGCTCCCGAGCATAAGCAGTCCTGGTGGCGCCATGTATCTGGCGCCAAGGCTGCTTGGCGATAGAGACATGTGCGCCTTCGCGAGGAGCAGGTTAGAGCCCGTCTGGTTCTATCTTGCTGACAGGGCGGTTGTGGGCTACACCCTGAGCCTTCTGCAAAACGGACGACTTACGCCTGATGATGACAGTGACTGCGGAGCATTAAAGCTACTGGTGGCGATATGTATCTGGCGCCAAGGTCATAGACAACTTAACGACAGAGACATGTGCGCCTTCCTTGCAAGGAGTAACTTAGGGTCCGTCTAACGGGAGCAACCTGCTGTGGGAGGTAGTTGTTTCCTCTGAGGTATGAATCTGACAGAATACAGCGGGCGGTTGACGTTGGATTCCTCCCTCGAAAGGTCAGCTCGTTTCACCTGCGACCCGGTTTTTCCCGCTGGACGGACCCTTACTACTGCGCCCTATATGAAGTCCTCGCGCGCATACCTCAAAGTTCCCTTAACCTTCTTGCTACGCGCTGCCCTGAGCTGCGCTATGGCGCAGTGGTACAGCAGAGACTGGTGTTCAGCCTTCAGGACTGCGTGCATTGGGCGGCAGTGCGGCGAGAGTGTGTTCGGCTATGAGTGCTCCCGGAGCCGGAACTACGCCTGAGCAAAGCGCCGTAGCAGCACTGTACTGCAGGAATGCAATGATTATGTGTTTCATGCATTTATCTTGTCGACGTGAGTACCAGTGGTTGCGGCTCCCGGTGTAACTCTGTTCTGGCTCACATATCATGATTGTAGACTGAACAGCGCTCTGAGCTTTCGTTGAGCTGGATTGGATGCATTGTCAGGCAATCGGGAGCCGTCACGCCCGACTAGTGGGAGCTCGACATGGCTATACGCGATTGCAAGTGACGACTCTCTAGAGCGTCATTGCTCACGAGAGGCTTCCAGATGCCCCAGCGCCCGGGAGCACAGAGTCGTACATCGAAGTGCAAAAGGTCGACGGATATGACCTGACCATACCATTGGCCGCTCTACAGGCTCCTCAGCAGAGGCTATAGTTGAGGAGGCGGATAGGGGTCGTGCGCACCTAGGTATCACCACTGCTGTGGATCGAGCCTAGGCTCAGGCTGGTCCAGAGGCCCTAGTCCGTCGACGCTGCAGCTTTTCTCATTGGGCAGTCGGCCATTCATCAAGCACGCTGACATCTTGTCATTGCGCACGGGCTCAAGACTCAGGTGTGAGTACGTTCGACGCACCTGGTAGATTCGCTGCCGTCTGCGGCGTACCCTCCTCCGTCTGAGACCGTTCGCAGGGTATGTGACTATGGACTGGGACGGCGTCCTACGAAGACAACGGTGAGTAGAGCAGCGGGTTGAAGTTGACCCTCGTGGACTTACACGCGCTTCATAGGTTGAGAATCATTGGAAATGTCGAGATACAAAGAACACGCTAGGAGCAGGATGGTACACTGGCAGTTAGGTTCGAGGCTCACCATGTGTCAGTCAAGGTGGACACTGCCTTGCATCTGAGTCGAGTACATTGCGTTTCGCACCGTCTTCTCGTGTTATTCAGGCCGGCCGAGAGCGTAGCTCAGTGTTATTGACGTCTGATGTTCACCGTGTCGTGTTATCGGAAGCTAGCTAGGCACTCCCATTCGAGTTACTGATTCTACAGATCGTTGAACACCGAACGTCATGTGGACCACCGAACATCTTGTGCCTCCTAGGCTGGTACTCAAGCGAAGTGGACGAAGGTTTGAGAAACGGGCAGTCGACAGCTCTCGGCCAGCTATTACGTGGGTATCTGCGTCACCAACTACGTACCCACTTCCCTTTCAGCACCCCCACTCCCAGCGATGAGTGTCTCGACGCTCATATACCCTGCCGAATGAGACCATATACGAAGCTCTGGAGCGGCCTTTCGTTGTACCAAGGTGGTAAGCAGAGCATCGGCTATGGTCTTCCCCTTCTCTGGCCTGACCTGCGTGTGCCACTAGATAGAAGGCCGGGGGACGTTCAAAGGAAGAAGGGTATGCGAGGGCAGGAAGAGCGAAGGCGGTGAGCATATCCCAGCAAGGACACAATTCGCTTCAGCAGGAGGGCCTCGTTGCCTCGAAGGCCGAGTACATCCCTTCGTACGACTTAACGTTGCAAACCAGTCGCACCGGCGCTCTCGGGGCGCCGACCACTGGAGCCTTCCTGCAAAGATGGCGTCAACCTTACGCTGATAAGTACACACCTTGACATCAGCCGCGATGGACTCGGAGAAAACGCCGGCCACATCGACTTGATCCCTGCTTCCACAAGGTACGGACGTTTCTTGTCTGGCGCTGGTGAGCCCACATACCGATGCCTAGCTAACGGCGCGCCAGTGCTTGTTCAGCCCCCTGTTGGATGCCCAAGCACACGGAGATGACGAGATCATGCGAGCGTCACTTGCAAAGCGACACCTGTCAATGTAGTTTGCCATCGGTGGCTTGTCTAGAGGCCGGCCTCGAGCTCGTGTCAATGCCCAAGAGCGCAGCCATGAACCTAGATGATGTGCATCACCTCTAGGCGGTGGCATCTTTCGATCAGGATGTACCCATGACTAGGGGGCCACTGGTGCGTGCCTCTGATACCATACGCACCACAGCAGTGTGCTGATTCTCTGGCCTACGGCGCCCGCGGTGCGACCGGCCACGATTGGGGGGAGAGGCAGGAGCATCAAGCATCACCCGCAGCGGGCGCCAGTTTATCATTATCGTGCATCCGACTCCGTCCGCGATCGCCCTCTTGGGCAGTAGCCTGAGCGATCTGTGTGAGTCCTAGTATGACTGCGTATGTGCCGCGATGGACGTGGTGAACGCTGACCTGTCAGCCACGCGCCACTTGCCGCTGGCTGGGAGCAGTGCCAGAGTTCAGCACTGCGCTCGTTATCCGAGCCCAAACCCTCCTCTCGGACATCGTGAAACACGAAGATAGGTGTGCTGCTTACTCGTGCGTCAAGAAGAGCGTCATGTGATGAAGTGTTGAATGCCCTTAGTCTGATGGTTGATCCTCCGGAGACGGAATCGAAGGTCGGACGACAGAGCGGATTGGCCTACCTCAGGGTTTATGCCTCTGCCTTGGTTAATGATGAGTCATGCGTCAGGGACTTGCGCCTGCCGGGGTAGATAGAGAGGCCCTTGCAGACTCTGAGACCATGCTATGGTTAATTTCTTGAAGGCCGAGCATATCCAATTGACGAAGCTATTCAGTCATCAGCGATCCAGAGCTCAAGCCCACTGATTGTCTCACTCATACACTATCAAGCACACGCGAAGAGACTGTCGTAAAGTCACAGTGGTGAGCCTACTACATCGATTGAAATCCTCATGGTACAGGATCTGTCTTCGAGAATCGTGCATCTTTGTGACCCATTGATAGAAAATTGCTACACTTTCCACAGCTCTACGCTGGGCAACGCTCGCTCAAACGGAAAGTCGCCGCCCCAGCCCTCGACTTCCTTCTTGTCTTCCAGCAATACCCGGAGAAGCGCGTCGCGCACCACCCTCGCCTGCGCCACTTCGGACACCCTGCCTCCATCGATCTCTTCCTTCGCACTCTGGATTGCCTGGGTGACATCTTCGTCGACCTCGGCCAAGACCGCTTCTATGCGGCTGTCTTCTTCCCACCGCAACCCGATGGCGCTCCTCACGATCTCGGTGAGAACAGCGAGGGCTGCCAAACCCATACCGGCGCCGTAGAGCATGCGGCTTCTGGTCAGGATCGAGGAGAGTTCCTGGGTAGCTTCCCATCCGCCACCGTCCGCACTCTGGACGAAGAGCGTCTCGGCAGTCGGCAACGCCGTTGCGTTCGTCCGCACAAGATGCTGTCGCGCTGTAGCCAGGAATGTCCCTGTGACGGAATGGCCCATGCCACCTAAGGTGCTCCTGAGGAATTCTCGCAGCCTGTGCGACGGGGCTGTGAGTATAGGGCAATCTATCGGCAAGAAAGACGGCCTAACGCGTTGGGCGGTGCATTTGCGATGAGGGTATCGACCATGAGATTGCTGCGGAGATGAAGTATGAGAATTCTTCCAGCTCGCGATTGGGAGAATTCGATACTCACACATGACCGAGCACAGGGCGGGCCTGTTCTGTGGAGGAGTCTTCGAGTGTGGGCATGGTGGACTAGGCTTGCAGTGATCGTGGATAGTGGATGAGATTGTTTGCTTGAAGCTCGGCGACGAACAGAGCTCCTGTCTTATAGCTTGTCCGGGAATCAGGTAATGACCGACTGGTCGGACAAGGCTGTAGACGAGTTGTTTGAGAATAGGACGCGCGCAAACTCATCAACGAGCTGCGTTCCCTCTTATGTCTGCAACGATCCAGCCGTGACATTCGCGAGCATCAGGAACGAGCAGCGCCGGGTGGCTGACACAGCACGAGGCGCAGCGGGGTAGTTTCGCCACCTAACGACGGTATGCCCTGTGCGACATGACTTGCACACATGTACCAGCACCCCGTCAGCGGCCGGTGCCACGCCTCCGACCCGCCACCGATGTAGGTGATTCTCTAGATAAGTATCGCTGTATGTGGCACGTTCCGTGTATGAGTGGCTCGGCGTTGTCCAGTATAATGGATGCCTTCGATTGTTTCACCAGAGACTAACATCGAAAATGGGTACACTGCCCTTTTCAGCCCCCCGGATATCTATGGAAGACGCTGAGCCGCATCCGACGGCTGCGGCTGGATTGTTATAGAAATGGAGCAGCTTGAAAGATAGAAATGAGGTATCCTCGGATCCCCACCCCGATCTGATTGGAAAGTGCAGCGGGTCAAGAGCGTCGCGATGTCTTATCCGATACAAGGGCCCGATCATTAGGCGATTTGTTTAGAGCCCGAGACGACTGTCGCCGACCGGAATCGGTGACATGAAGGCGGAGACTGACCTAGGGCTGAGCCGGCGCATGTGGATGCAGCATCACTCAGTGTCCTGGATACGAGATGGGACGATCCGGTAATCTGTTGAATCCTCCTAGTGGCGTTCGAAGCGGCTCATGTGGACGATACCATTCGTCAGCTCGGATGGTCGTGTGGCAGATCACACAACCAGGACGTCACGAAGATGCTTGCGGCAGCCGATGTACCGTCGTTCCATACGTGAATGGGCATATCTATGGGGGATCAATTCGTCCTTGCGTTTGTTCTCCTTGCTGTCATCCGCAGACAAGGGCCACGGTCGGGCCCCTTGTCATGAGGCGCGGTGCAGTACCGTTGTGAGTCAGCTATGCTCGCGAGTACTGCGCATGGGTGGCGTCTTCCTTACCAATATTATCTTGGAAGCTTGGCTGTTCGTAGTAATGAGAGGATTAAGATCTACGCGGCACAGAACCTCCGGCTCACCTTCGCCGCCACTGCGGACGGAAAGCAAGTGGCAGCCAGCGGGAGTATCATCTTACGTGACAAGCAATCGGTCACAGCCACAATCTAAAACGGGCTAGAGAAGAAAGCGTGACAAGGTGAGCCAGCTGGCCTGGAAATCCGAGTTGCCACCCAGAGAGGGCGAAGACTGCCATTAGTACCGATGTCTCATCTCTCAATGTCTGTCATTGTCCATCTTACTCCTTCTTTCTCTGCCCCTTGGGCGTGGGATAGCCGCTAGACCGACCGCCGGAGGCACATCCCGCCCCTGCACTGCCCTGCTGATACCGCTTGTTGAGATCACGCTATACGGCATAGCCCACGGTGAGTAAGTTGAATACCGTGCTCCGCCCGCTTGTGCGCTACATCGTGCCTTGTCACCGCTCGCGGAGGGATTACCTTAAGTACGGCAGGTGAACTTGGGTAGGAGCATTGATCGCCCCTCCTAGATACCTCCGAAACACATATTCAACGTCAATCGTCACTATGGTCATGCTACCCACCCACAAGGCCCCCACTGAGACGTTCCATCTGGGAGGCATCGCGCTACCCCGTCTCTTCACGGGACTCTGGCAACTCTCCAGTAACTCTTGGGGAAGCGCACCAGCTGCCAAGATTCGTCGTCAGATGGCGAACTATGCTGCGAACGGCTATACGGCATTCGGTGCGTGGCGCATCAGCTTCACCGTGAGGTGATCAGCGTGCTGACTTCTCGCAGACATGGTGAGATTGGACTCTGTCAGAGTCTGTGGTTAAGGAACTGCGAAGGCTAACATGCTATCCTCGACACCCTCAACTTCCTGATAGGGTACGTTATCCGCGTCTTCATTTTGATTGCCTCGTCAACGCCATAGTCGCCCACAGCCGATCACTACGGTCCTGCGGAAATATTGTTTGTGCGTTAACTGGTTATCTGTAGAGAAAAGCACCACGCTGATCGCCATCCCAGGGTGAATTTAAGGAGAAGTGGTCTCGTCCAGAGGACATCTTCGGCGCCACCAAGTGGTGTGTTTTTAGGAAGATAGACCCCAAGCGAGCGCTTGTAGAAGCAGCGGTCCAAGACCGGCTCGACCGCATGAAAGCGCAGCGCATCGATCTCCTTCAGGCACGTAACCTCCGAAGCACGGTGAAACGCAAGCTTACTCATCTTCCTCGATTTGTAGTTCCACTGGCAGAATTACGACGACCGAGGCTATCTCACTGCGTTGCATCATTTGCAAGATCTGCAAAGCGAGGGGAAGATCTTCCTCATCGGCCTATGCAATTTCGACTCGATCAGAATGAACGAGATCTGCGAGGAGCTCGGACCTGGCGGCGTGGTGTCAAACCAAGTCCAGGTAGGATATAGAGACAATGTAGATAGGACGACCACGATTGATAAGTCATTACGCAGTTCTCACTCGTCGATGTCCGTCCGCTATACGCCATGGCCGAGGTATGCAAGAAGCACAATGTGAAGCTTCTCACCTATGGGACCGTCGTAAGTGGTTCCTTCGTTACACTCGTCGCACACAACCACTGATGGCTTGCAGTGTGGTGGGTTCTTGTCGGACACCTGGCTAGGTAGAGAAGAACCGGATCTCTACTCTGGTGTGCTGACACCGTCGCAGCGCAAGGTGAGCGTCACCTCGCGCGATCTCGGCATCTGAATGTTCATTAGCTGTCAACAGTACCTAGATATGATTGTGAAGGCGTGGGGAAGCTGGAGCCTCTTCCAATCTCTGCTCGTAGTCTTGCGTTCTATCGCCGACAAATACGACGGTATGAGTATTGCAAATATCGCCACCCGCTGGGTTCTCGACCATCCGTTTGTCGGAGCTGTGATTATAGGTAAGCTCTTTGAATCCCGCGAGGACCACGCAAGTGCTGAAAAATTTGGCAGGTGCCCGAATGGGAGTTTCAGAGCATACCGACGACAATCGGAAGGTATATGGATTCCGACTGAGTGCGGAAGACCGAGCAGCCATCGACGCCGTCCTCGCCCAGTCCAACGGAGCGCGTTTGATCAGGACGATCGGAGATTGTGGGGCGGAGTATCGCTGATGCCGACCCAATTTGGCAATTCTCTCAATCCACCTTCGGTCTCACGCCCTGTTGTGGGCGTCTAGCTTCTTGCTCCCAGACTACTTCATACACGTTCTCTGTACCTCTATAGACGACGGGAATACACATCCTCCGACGCACACTTGTAGCACGCGAATGTTCGACTGTATCGGCCGCACAACCCGCCGCTTTTTACTCGAGCACACCCATGCTGCGGCCGGAAATGCACGAGTGTTGTCGACGATAGTTCGCGGAGCTACTGGTAGGCGCCCGTAAGTACCTCGGCAATTCCCGATGCTACCACAACCATCTAAAAGCGCCGACATATGTATACCGAGCCCGACTCCTCACAGCTCTGCGTGTGAGCACGTCTGGTGCTATGAGGACTTGAAATTTCACCCGTGCCGGGTGAGTCATCTAGTTCCGCCTCTGTGCAGCTAAATCTGCACGGAGAGCGTTACTAAGATCCGAACTCCGTGGTCGCAGCCGCGAAGCACTCCGACGGTGAGTGCATATCCCGACCAGTCCAGGGTGCGTAGAACTTGACTAGAATCTGAAAAACAACTCTGTGTACTCCAACCAGTGCCGCCCGAGTGCTCAAGTGACCTAACATACATTGCTGACGCACTCAGGCTGCAGCCAATTTTACGGCGCAGGGGCTCGAGAACATCTTATCCCTCATAGCTGAAGCCCCGACCCGCCTAGTCAGAGCACGGAGATTTCAACATGCGAGATGCATGCCCGCTATTCACTGCCATATGATTACTGAAAGTGCACTTGCGTCAGCTGCCGCTGCTTGGTTCATGCTAGCTTACGTGTCCGATACACGGACGGCTGTCCTAGCGCAGCGTCCGCTGTCAAAGCCCGCGAGGATGAGGCCTTCGAATTTGTTTTTCAGCCGAGGGACGCAATGCGAGAGGCCACCGTGTTCATCAAATGGTCTGCCCTATTGGCTCTCCAGGCCCGTCGGGGGACGCTTGCCGACATACAAGTGCCCAAAAAGGGCCGGAGGCAAACAAACGCCATGTGAACACTTATTTTGCGGAGGCGTTCCCGAGGCGCGGCGACTACTTAGATATCGACGCGTTGGATGCGCGTTGGAAGTACACGTCTTGTCCGCGTTTCCCTTACTCATCTCTTCCTTCCCCTTCCTTTCTCTTCATACGTATGGAGTACTTCAACCTTTCCCCGTCTACGGAGCCGAGTCCTCCTGCAACAAGCATAGGTGCTGACCATTCGAGTCCCACGAACGTATCTGGGAGCGCATCAGAAGCGTCAGTACACTCCCCTGCACCAGTACGTGCACGCTCCTGCTCTTCGCCATATCCTCTCAATTGCCGCCTCAATCGCCCGTCTAGGTCGGTATGTACACGGAGAACTCAACAGATGCAACGATTGCCGCCGCCTTCCCACCCTCTTTACGGATCGACGAACGTCTTCCGGACTTGATCATCGTCGCCTCGAATAACGTGCATTTCTACGCCCATCGCCACCGTATCGCTCACGCATCGTCCAACAATTTCGGTGGCCTCCTCGACTGGGGCACGTACCGGCGCGGCTTCCTCCCCTCTCTCCACCTACCTGAGTCAGGAGACGTCGTTAACGTCGTCCTACATACGATGTACGGCTTCTCCTGCACCCACTTCCATCCCACTCTCGAGACGGTCGAAGCCGCCCTTGACGTGCTGATCAAATACGGCGTTTGCATACAGACACACGCCGCGCCATACCAGCCGCTGCACCAGCTCCTCCTTTCCCTCGCGCCCTACCGCCCGATCGAGACGTACGCACTCGTCGGGAAGCACCAGCTCGAGGATCTCGCGGTGACCATCTCCGGGCACCTGCTGTCGTTCGACCTCTCTACGATCACGGACGCGCTGGCGACGAAGATGGGACCCGTGTACCTCAAGCGGCTCTTCCTCCTCCACCAATCCCGCCTCGATGCGCTCAAGAGCATCATCCTCAAGCCGCCTGAAAGCCACCCGACGACCCCCGGATGCAACCCCGCGGAGCACGGGCTTCTGACGCGTGCGTGGGCCCTCGCCACGGCGCAGTTCGTGTGGGACGCCACGCCTAGTAAGGCCTTCCCCGAGTATGAGGTGCATCCACCCGAGATGGGTGACTTACCGACCGCGGGCTTGTCTGTCGTAGGCATCTCCCCAAACTCGCTCAAGGCGCTGCTCGACCCAATCGGGGACAAGATCGCCTGCGAATCATGCCGGCTCATGTTGCAGCGGAGGATACAGGAGGTAGTGGTGTCGTGGTCGTCGGTCAAGGTGCGCTTCATCCAGTAATCGTCATCGTGCTTCTAGATGCTCACTGCCTTCGTTGGTCTTTCAGCCAACCATCTAACGGTCACCGCCACCACTTCTCGCCCCTCGTATCACAAGTGCTAATGTGGGCTCTTGTGTGGGAGTGTGTGTGGTATAATCTGGGTTCATATGTGGTATAGTCCCCGTTATTGTCTGCTGTTGTCTTCATCGATCCATCTAGCCTTTGGCTAGCCGCTCTCCCCTGCTCTCAAGCTACCCGTCTTTACTGTACACCTTGTACACGTTAATGAATGTATTGCTAGTGAGCTATTGTTCTCCTGTTCGCATGCTGTTCGTATGCCGGTATGTCCCTTCCACTCGATTCCGTTGAAGGTGGCTGAGAAGACCATTCGTCACCACAGCCCACGAGGTACGTAGTCGAACTCTATACCATAACCCCATCCGGCACTATGCCCGCCAATATCGTTAACACGATCGGGTGATCTGCACACAACCACACATAATGCTGTACATCCAATCTTGCCAATACTCGGTCACCATCACAGTGAGGCCTTTGGATAGCCCGGGATCCAGCGGCTGACAACCTGAATCCTGGGCTCGTTACCTCCTGTACACTACCCTGGGTTCGTCTCTCCGCCGGTACGGGGTATCTCAAAACTATATTGCACGGCTCCGGTCTAGACCGCAACTATTTGCTCCATCAGCCTCAGCTCTAGCTGCTAGTACTCGAGACGTCCTAGGACCATCTCTCGCATTCACTACATGGGATACGCGACAGGCTAAGGACATGCCAAGGACACTTGTACGATCGTAGGGATAGAGGACATAGTATACAGTATTAAGCAGAGTAGCATACCACAATTATCGCGTCGCGCTCACGAGTGTGGCGTCCGAGCACTGCTGAGAAACATGTGCAATGCATGATGGGGTTACCTCTCGTGTGTTGGATGGTCCTTAGGCATAGCTAGGAGAGGATCCAGTATGAGATGGTGTCGATGCGTGAGGAGTAGGAGATATGGGGAGAAGAGGCTCTGGCGTGACCGACGGCATAGAAATTAGAGTTCCATAGACGTCCCGGAAACCATCACAGCCTTTTGCGTAGTGATACCGGCTGTCTGCGGTCTCCGCGCCGCTCGCCGCCCGAAGTTGTTTGGCGAGATCCAGATGACAGCTTGAACGCAATAGTATAGCAGGTTTCAGTAACGACAAGTCCATTCCTGCAAGCGTCATTGCTGTGAGCTAAGGACATCAATACGGCTCATTGCTACAACGGCGAGGATGCGTACCTTCGATCATAGCGTTAACAACGGTCAGAGCGGCCCTAGCGTTTCCCTTTCCCCGATAGTGTGCACCGACCATCATCCACTTCGCACATTCGAGAGCATGACAAGCCGTCATACGGAGCAGTCCGATGACATCTTCGGGCGAGTCTCCCAAGTCGGACAAGTGAATGGTGACCGGTTCTCCATGGTGAGATAGAGAGATGACATCGCTGCGTTCCAATTGGCAACCAGTATGACACGAGTCGTTAGAAACAAGTGACAAAGGACCGGTGTTGGGAGCGGCAGTAGCAGACGAACAAGAGGACGTCCCAGCTGTACTTGTCTCGACGGCCTGGTTGTGTGGCGGGGACTGTATAAACAGCGCTGATTCTTCATGGAGGTGGAGGTGGGGATGATTCTCTTTGTTCCGATGCCCCTTCCATGACGGGCGTTCGTGAGAGGTCGTAGGACGAGCACCTGTACGCGATGAGGACATAGGAGAGGCCGGTCCCAGCACCGCAAACGTAGGTACAGCCTTAGACCGACGCTCATCCTTGCCTGGGCGTAATTTAGCACAAGTGCGGCATAGCCAGACCCATCAACTTACGTCGAGCTGAACTACGTTTATCCTTGTTGTTCGGGTATGGAGAGTATCTTGCACTCTTGAAGTCGTGATTCTGAGGCTTGGGAGGTAGATCGGGGCCTGCTACTGCGCGAAAGCAGTCTGCAAGGCGAGGCTGGTCTGCCAAACCACGGACTACCGTCCCCTGAGGAGCAGCGGATAATGCTTTGTTGGCGCCACTGGCATTAGAGAACTCGATGAACCATGGAGATTTTGCAGACTCTTCGACGCCCCTGGCTGCGTGGATTCCTCGACTAGGGCATGTCATCAATGAATATGATGATCACAGACATCGTCAAGTACTACTTACACTTCTCCAAACTGTTCGAGAACGCGGTGTAGTTCATCACGGCACCGGGAGGATTCGAGGTAAATCGTTCGTTCTACGCGCTCAGAGAACATGTCGCGACGACGCAGAAAACGGGGAAGGAAATGACACGAAGCATGAGACTCGTCCCTCACTTGTTATATGCGGTCGTTGTGTGAAGGGAAAAGGCCTCGAAGAGAGGAGCGATCGCGAAGTCGATTTTGAGCAGAAGCAGCTGACATGTCACGATCTGCGTCTGTTCTGTCAAAAAGAAGGGCTTAACGGGCAGCCCTTCCAGTGTATCACACTAAGAGGGCTGCACCAAGAAAGAAGCACCGCTTTCCGGAAAACAAGGGCAGAGTGGTCTAGTGCGAAACATTGCATTCACATGTCGCCGACACTTCTATGTGCGCGATTTGCATTAGGCCTGCGGATGACAAAATGAAGTTTAGCTCAAGTCGACAAGCTCATTCTGCGGAATATGGTAGACGATCAAACACGGTCGAACATCGCGACAGAGTAACACATAGCATTTTCCGGCGAAAAAGAGTAGAGCTCATGAAGAATGCCGAACAGAAGCAAACGAACTCGGAGTACCAGTCTGAGAGCGTCAAGGTTCGAAACACGCCGAGTGCTCGGATGAGCGGGCCGAGAAGGAGGAGAGAGGAACTGTACAGTAGCATCGGCAGATGCCGAGGCGCGCAAACCTTGTTTTCGAGTGGTGGCGGGGGACAACATAGCCAAACAAGACATCGGTGCGTGCAGCGGAAAGTAGGCCATCGTCCCCGACGCTCTCTAACTTCGCAAAAGGTCCTCCGCGGCACCCTTCAAGTCCTCAAGCCCCTCAAAATGGCCGCGGTTCAAGCTCTCCCCAAGGACGTCTCCAAGCTTGGTCAGGAAGTCAAGCTCTTCGGCAAGTGGGACACCCAGGAGTGCGTACTTGACATCCCAAAGTGCCGCTCGTGGAATCACTTAACAAAATACGCGACTCGCTTGCTTTTGTCTGGACAGTGTCGAGGTCAAGGACATCTCCCTCACGGACTACATCCAAATCCGCCATGCCGTCTACCTCCCCCACACGGCTGGCCGTTACTCGAAGAAGCAGTTCAAGAAGGCGCAGATGCCCATCGTTGAGCGCTTGGTTGACAGGTGTGTTTTGCGTGCAAGTCGAATGCCGAGTCATGGATAGAGACGTCTGGGCTGCATTTAGCTTGATGATGAAGGGCCGCAACAACGGCAAGAAGCTCTTGACCGTTCGCATTGTTGCGCACGCGTTCGAGATCATCCACCTCCTCACCGACCAGAACCCCATCCAGGTAGGTTTAAAATGGGAACGGTAAGTCATCGCGCAAGTCCTAAAACGCCTCACAGGTTCTCGTCGATGCCATTGTCAACACTGGTCCCCGTGAAGACTCCACCCGTATCGGTTCGCAGGGTACCGTTCGTCGCCAGGCCGTCGATGTCTCGCCTCTGCGCCGGGTTAACCAGGCTATTGCCCTCCTCACCATTGGCGTACGTCACTGAGCCTTGTGTTCGCAACGGCAAGCTGATACCAGGTATAGACGCGCGAGTCTGCGTTCCGCAACGTCAAGTCCATCGCTGAGTGCCTTGCTGATGAGCTCATCAACGCGGCGAAGGGCTCGTCAAACTCTTACGCTATCAAGGTACTTGTCGCAGTGAAGGCCACAGCTGAATATTTTCTGACATCGCACCTCCATCTTGCAGAAAAAGGACGAGCTCGAGCGTGTCGCCAAGTCTAACCGGTGAAAGCTCTGTTCTTGGGGGAGCCGAGCTATGGCTATATGGGTGTTCTGGATTCTCTCTCCGCTGCCCTCTCTACTATTATCATGACGCACCATGTAACCCATATGTCTGCTTATGGCAACTTCTATCAACGCTGCGTACTGCTTCGTTTGTATCATCTATTTGCGTGCTGAATTTCTGGCCTGCTGAGGTCGTGCAGG
This sequence comes from Cubamyces lactineus, assembly GCA_022376465.1. Lineage (NCBI taxonomy): Eukaryota > Fungi > Basidiomycota > Agaricomycetes > Polyporales > Polyporaceae > Cubamyces > Cubamyces lactineus. Next base: position 875,184 of record JACDTU010000007.1, on the reverse strand, counting down.
CTCACGAACGGTGTAGCCCACGGCTGTTGCAGCAACGATTTAATGATCGGTCTAGTCTGATTCATGTGCAGGCCTCCATGAGGCATGGTGAGAGAACCGCTCTTGTACTGCAGTCAGCCTGGCATATGATTTGCTACATCTATCCACTGCTCCCGTGCACCTGCCATCCCACTCCTCGATCCTCTTGTGCGTTTCTCTTGTGCGCGACTCTGTTCCCATCGGCACTACACCCAAAACCATCATCTACAGCCGTCCCATGGCCTCGGGACTCCACCTCCACCCCCGATGGCACACTCTGATCAGCCGTTCGCCCCTCCGCCTGTCACGCACCCGCTCACGCTCTCGCATCGTCCCCCTGACCTCCGTCCCAGGATTCTCCGACAAGCTTTCCGCGTGGACGCTCGCGACGTACAGGCACCGAGCGAGAAGCACCGACAGGCTCCCGGTTCGCTCCCCTTTCCCCTTTCCTCTTCCCCATCCACGCCTTCGGCGCCGAGGGGGAGGGGAGGGGGTTGCGGTAATGGCGAAGGTCCGCCGATTCTGCGGCCCCGGGGGCTTGTGTCCGTTTACGTGTGCTCGGTGCACGCGGTCGGAGGCTCGGCTCGAAGCCCCCCCCCCCCCCCTTCCCTTGACTTCTCACTCCTGCTTCCTCCGCGGTGCGTGTTCATGTTTAGAGTATGCAGAGCACATGCGCGTGCATGTGCTCCGCTGCTCTGCTAGTGCGACATTTCGACTGCTCCGAGAGGCCGCGCGTCATCGGCGACGAGTACGCACTGTCATGGGGAGTGGAGCTCGTGCGTACTGGATGACCTGACTTATCTGAGCTCAGGCCCGCTGCGGGGCATCTGCCCAATCTCAATCTCGTCGTGATGGGATTGGGCAGGTGCCTCGCTGTCTGTTCCTATCTGTTATGTATGCACGCACCCGTGAAGGCCTTACTATGCCCCGGATTTTCGTCGTCGAATGTGGAGAATAGCATCCGGCGGCTCGAGGCGGAATGAGGAAGGAGGAGCGCGAGGGGCCGGGTGTGGCATGGTGTAGCTTGTCGGCTCCCGAGCCTGGCTAATGTCAATGCGCGGACCCGCTCTCGCCTTCATGCCCGCGCGGCGGCCATTATCTCTGCACTCCTACTTCAAATTTCAAGCGTACGGGGCCAGTTATAGCCCCGCGCGCCAGTGTAAAGAAGATGCAGTAGAAGCGTCTCATCAAGGCGGCTCTACGATAGCTTCTTTTCTGGCGCGCCGCAAGTGGCGGCCGTAACGATGTGCCTTGGGTACATGTGCTCTTTCCAACTCTACGCACGTGTGTTAACTATCGTGGCTGTCCTGCGCGCCCTGTCTTTCTTTCCCCGGCTCTTTCACCGCGTCAGGGAGAGGGCCATTCGGGACGTGGATGGGCGTAATCACAGACCGTGCGGACGTCGAGTATCCGCTTCTACCACCATACCACAACATCCTCCATCCCCGATGAGACGACAGACATCGCGTCTCGCTCCGTGGTGCGCTAGCCAAAACGCGAACGCGCTTTCCCAAGTCCCTGCAGATACTCCGTCAGATCTCTCGGCAGTCTGCCGAGGTGAGTACTTTTGCCACACTCTGAATTATACTTCGGGTTTCGTAACCATCTCAGCCTCAGCTTGGATCAGAATTCGCTGGTCCTCTCGAGCGCGCGCGAGCCGCACACGTAGAGCTTTTCTTCCACAGGAGTCCTGTCAACTATCCGCGCCCGAGACTAGAGCAGGCCAGCCCCGCGCGTCACGCTATCACGCTATCAAGCTCTCAAGGTCGCGAACTTCTAAGTTGACAAGATTTTGAGCCCGAAGCGCTGTCGGGAGCGTCGCCATCTTCCAGCAGGGCCGACCGCGAAGACGTCCGACAAGCACATCGCCTTCACACCTGTCTTCCCTTCTGACATCGGGGCACGCTATCACTCCGTCTGTCTCTCATAGAGAGCCCGCGACCACTACTGCTACTGCTACTAGGAGGACTTCGCCGAACCCCGGATTCGAATACGGACTCGGACCCGGAGGGCATCACGTATCATATATCAGAACCCGTCGGACGTCTGGACGTGCAACCTTCAAAACCTTCTTCCCGAACACGACCTCGAACACGGACTCGAGAGGCGCGACGCTGTGCGGTGCGCCACCCGGGGAGATCAACGTAACGCGTCTCGTACTGGGAAATACCGCCGAGGGACTACGTTTCAACCAGCCAACTAGGCAGTACGACTACTGGTGTGCTGGAAATATCTACGCTGCGGATTGTCGACGATGCCGTACTGGGCACCCTGGACGCTTCTCTAACGAGGCGAGTTGCGTGTCAGCCAGCCAGCCATTATCGATATCAAGACCGTTGGACATTGGGGACCGAATACTCACGTCCAAGGGAGGGGAGTCAGCGATCCAAGGGGAGAAGACTCGACTCGCGGGTTCGGCCTGCGGCGCAACGAGGCTCGGCGACCATCTGCGGACGCGCGGATGAAGGTGAGGCTCGGGGGTGCGGGACGGTGATGTGCGCTGCGCCTGTGCGGGAAATGACTGCGTCCTTCTAGTAAGTACCATTCGCGACTTCCGGAACTCCATCGACGAGAATGCGCAGTAAAACTTTGCATAGGTCCGCGGGTTCGCGCAGGCTCCAGGCAACCGTCATCTACGGGGGTCGTGTACGCTCACAGGATGTGGTAGGCTGGATACGAGATGAGCTCGCGGAGGACGCCTGAAAGCTATGCACAAAAACGCGCAGGGACTGCAGGGACTCGGAGGACCCTGTACAACACGCACGGCCCTGTAAGCACTGTACGTACATAGTACGGATCTCGCGAAGCTCTGTTCGGAGATGGGCGCTTGTGTACCGCGATATTTGAATGTATGGCTGAGCGAGTTCGCGCAGATCGACTCGGACATGCACGTCGAGAGCCGCGTTGCGACATGAAGGATATGAAGTTTAGAGGCGCCGGCGTGCTCGGACTCAAGCTTAAGCTCAAGTTCCGAATAGCCAGGCTGTCCCCTGTGAGAGGGCGAACATTCGGAGAAAGTACACTGGGCGTTACGATATTTTTTCGCCGAGTAAATGTGGAGGAAAGATAAACGTGTGCACCAGATTTGCACCAGATATGTATCGCGGCAAAGCAATGCAAAAGAATATGAAACTTTGAAATTCTGAAATCTTTGTTCCGTCTTTGACACGGGCGCTTACGGTAAACGGGCGCCAATTGGGCCTGATTTGCTCGTCGCAGGCCTCCTTGAATATTACTTCTTGATTCACTTTGGTCACACTTATTTAGGTGGGATTCGTGTATGTCCATAAATATATTTGATTGTGTTCGTACAAGAACAAAAGGCTATACATATATAACAGGGTGTGCACGTACTACTAGAGTCTAAGAATTTAGCTCATAGCCTACCTTAAGTCGCCAGTAACCCGCACAAACAACACTCCGAGCGAGCGCGTATAATTATCACGAAGAGACTACTCACATGATGACTTGGACCCGCCGCCAAGGTCAGATTTGCGAGTCCTAGTGACTATATGCGGTGTCTAAAAAGTCAGGCAGGGTTAATCAACATCTGTATTCACCATAGGTAAATGTCTTCCCTGACATACCTGTGCTATATGCTAGCCTCAAGAGCTCTTAGACGTGCATTCCTGGTGGTCAGTGATGGAGGGAAGAGAAGAGCGAATGGTTGGCAGACGAAGAGTTGACTCGGTTTTAAGGACAATTGCATTCATTGGAACTCCGACTGACGTAGAGCGAACGCTATGACATCATGATCACACCGTACATGCTCGATTGAGGGAGGCTTCGAAGACTTGTTGCTTTGGGGAAGAATTTTACCTTTGCACAGGTCAAAGACGACGCAAATACAGAATGCAGTAAAGATTGAGTAAAAGTGGAGTAATAGATGGAATTTGGACTACATTTGCTCTGGGAAAATTCGTCGTAACGCCCAGTGGTAGTGGTAAGTACCTCCAGCTGACAGGTTCTGAGAGAAATGACAGCTAAAGCGACATACGCATACATGAAGGCTGCGCTTGCTCATCCTATCATCTCGACAATTCGCATCGTTGCAGTAGTTTTCCGGGTGTAGCAATCTGCTACCGCTGCCGCCGTCGCGCTACCAGCGTGTCGCCGTCTGCAGCTCCTGGCCGCAACCCGGGAAACTGCGGACGCGGTCGCTGGGGACGGAGTTGGCTGCTACCGGTCGCGGGCGGTGGCCGTCGAGATGCACGTCGCGCCCATACGCACGTACGTGACGTCGAATGTTGCTAGATCTGCCCACGATCGATCCCGCTCTGCCCAGAGACCACCGCACCGAATTACCTAGTGCCGAAGCGGAGCCTTCATGGGTTGCTACTGCCCTTCAGTGCATCGTTCCGGGCGCGTCGCTGCCACCGCCACATTCTTCGTGCAAGTCGCAGAAGCCAGCCGAGTGCAGAGAGGCGCCGGAAACGACGTTGACGGATGGAGTTTCCATGCGATGGGACGTGCTGTCCATGACATATTCCACGCCAAAGGGTACGCTTTGACCGATTCGGGCTGTGGCGGCGGCGGCGGCATAAACTTACACTTGAGCTCGAACTTCCGTAGGCGCAAGCTCGACGAAGGGTTGCTAGAAGCATCGCACGACGTCGACGCTCCCCGGTCAAAGAGCCCGTCGCGTTCTTCGATCGGATGGCGCGGGAGAAGATGTGATATGGACGATGTACAGCACAGGGAGCACTGTATACGGCTGCGCGAGCTCCGAATCGCGTTCACCCTTCGATCTGTATTTTCATGGCCGCATGTATGATGTGAGCGGTCAAATTTGTCATATACATTGACGTCTGCCACTTACTAGCAGGACGTATGTTGGACAATATATTGACCACTTTCTGTTTCATTTGGGCATATGCGGGCCAAAGCTAGCCGCCACTGGCTTCCTCGATCGCTGAGCACCACAATAATTTCATAGAATTCAGGTCCGGAGGGGGCAGGCCAAGCCACCGCAAGCACCCATTTTGCCTTCTCCAGCCATATCATTAGCTCGAGAATCTCCGTTGAGCATCCGCACATCCCGATCCCGACGTCGACAATAGCTGCGATGTCGACCGCGCACCCGTTCGAGTCTTCCTTCTGCTCAATTCCTAGAGTGCCTCACCAACCCCCTAGCCATTACCAAGGCTGGCATGCATAATAACCAGTTTGTTGACTGATCCTTAGGCTTGCGCGTTTCACTATGAAATATCGGCGATATCATTGGGCATTCAGACGTTGCGGATGCTCCTCAAGTCGACCAGTATACTATACTGAGTTTATGACATAGCTCTTCAAAGCTTCAACAACTTCAGAACGTGCCTGCAGCGTCTCGCTCATGTGGCCACTTAATTGCACTACGCTCTACTAATGAAGTGTGTTGCGGCTGCAGCGCAGTCGCGCGCCCAAGCAGGGCCGTAAGAAACGATACGGCGGAGTCTCTCAAGATCGTCAAAAACATGTATGTTGATATCGGTAGTATACCAGTCCCAGTATCAGTAGTACTTGCACATACGGACCGCGCCGCGCGCATTCGCGCACCGTCGATCCCTACTGTATGACCCAATATCATTAGCGAACGACCGAACAAACAACCACCTGCAACTAAGCTCAGGGATACCCCAACCGGTATGTACATCTACATACACGCGCGCGCGGGTGCGAAGACATGTACACCTGCCAGCAGCTGGGGAGCCCAAGCGGCTGGCGGGAGAGCTCCACCTAAAGCAGCCGCAGGCGCAGGTTCGAATTCTATCCTGTCATCAGCCATTGCCAGCCACTACATAGTAGCCAGTCGCGCTCTCGCGACAAGCTCAGAGTTTCGATGACGCACTGACGTAGCACAGGACAAGGGGGATCACACTCACACCCAGCAACAGGAAGAGCGGGAGCTAAAGCCAACTATAGTCGCACGAACCCGAACATATGCATGTCCTACCTACCGCTGCCAGATGTGAGATATCAAACTCAAGCTTCACGGGCACACCGACCGACCGACCGACCGACAAAGTGAGTTCGAGGTTCATCCGAGGAGGCCCCCGCGGCGCGTGCCGGGGAGCCGTCAAGTATACATTCTGTTTAATCCGACCGACCGACCGACATTGGGACAAGGTTAAATAAAAACGCCGGGGCTGCCCACCCTATAGCCACCGCTGCTAACACGACCGCCAGAGAACATAAGCCACGGGGGAGGAGGGGATGAAACAACGCCAGGGAGGAGTGATGAAAAAAGGGGGATGCCGTCGTCGTCATAAGCGCCGTCGTAGCGAAGGACGGAGACGTGTAGAAGGGGACAACGACGACGGAGACGACGGTGAATGGCGTGTGTTCCCCCGCGTGCCGCCGCGGCGCACCATACGCCCTACAGCGGGCGAAGAGCGACGAGGACGCTATACGGCGACTCGGCGCGACGGAGCGAGTGCGAAGGAGGGTCTGTACGCAAGGCGCCATGCGGCGACTCGACGTCTGATCTGCGGGCGTGCAAAAGCGGCAAGCGACAATCCTCCAGTCCGTCCTCCCGATGGGACCACGAGCCCCGGCACGTGTGGCACAGCCCTCCGTCCCTGCGGTTGCATGACCTGCGGTCCAAGGAAGGATGATTGACCGTGAATGCTAAGAGGTCTCTAGTGCGCGATGGGGGAGGACCCGACGGGCGGCTGGCTCGACGGCGAGGGCGAGTGCGGGGGCGGCAGTGGAGGCGGCGAGGGCAGAGGGCAGCAAAGAAATGGCGCGAATATAAAACATTAGAATAAATGGTGGGTATTGTAAAAAGCGCGCGAGGAGCGAAAATAAGATGGCAATAAAGCGCGCAGAGAAGAAGGTGGCGTGACGCGAGAGATACGGCAGAGGCGGCGACATCGATGACGACAGAGGAAGAGGGCACGGAAAAAGGGTGGGGGGTACGCAGCGATGCTTCTCTCTCCCGCGAGGCCACGCACGGACGAGGGTGGGTAGCGCGCACGCGTGTACGTGAGGGGGCGAATATGAATGCGAAACGTAGGGCTATAGAGCAAGATCAAGAAAGTGGAATAGAATCAAGCGTGTAATGAAGAAGAGCGGTAGAACGTGGAGAAAGTGATAGGGAACCCGACCGATCCGACATAGCTGAACACGAGACGAGTCCTGCGATAGAGAGAACAGAGGCAGCAGACAGAGAGTAACCGGCGCAAACAAGAGATGCGATGTGATGATGGATGCCAGAGAGACGGATGCATACGGATGGGATGGGGGATGGGGATGGACGTGATGATGGGAGCGAGCCCCGAGCCTCCGCACCGCACGGATCGAGACGCGATGCGTGTGCTCAAGGGGACGTGATGATGCGTGCTTTTGGTGGCGGAGATCGTGACAGCAGGGAGACGGCGGCGAGGACGGGGCGGTATTGGTACACGAGTGAGGTGAGACTACAGCGTGATATGGACGAGGCAGCCAAGAACAAGAGCAGGAGAATAGCGGACTGCGAGGGACGTGAGGGCGAGGTGGATGGTGGCGATATTGTACACGAGATGGGAGTCGGCGTAGCCAGTGCAGACGTTAGGCGATACATCCAGCTGAGCAAAGTCCGGCATGGACGTTTGACCAGGAGCGCTGTAGGCGGTCCCCGGGATAACGCCTCTCTAAGGCGCGCGGCGTTGCGCGCAGGCATCGATGAGAGGATAAATACGGATACAGAGGGCGAAAGCGCCAGTTGCGGACGGGGGAAGCGCGGCGTTGTAGATGGCCAGAGCGAGTAAAGCATCGACCGATAGTGAGATCCGGGATGCAGCTGGCACGTTTAAGAGGTGGCGGTCAATGAAGATGGCACCTTACGAGGGGGAGTCGCACGCGCGCCACGAAGCTCTATGCGGAGTCAGATGAGACGGCGTAGAGTAGACCGATGAAAGAGACTGGAGATCGGTCTGCGCCCGCGCTACCGCGTATGAGGAACGAACCGCGGCTCCGGGAAACCGGACATATCCTCACCACCGACTTTTGGGACGACGCCGTCCACGCCTTGGTATCCATATTCCTTGCCGAACTCCTTGACCATTGCCATGCCCATGAGACATACCCAGCCTAGGCCCTCGCCCGTGATGACCTGCGACGGCCAGAATAGCTCGCAGTCGTCGTCCTGGAAGTCGGGCTCATGCTCGTCCTGCGGACCGAGGGTCGAGAACATCATCCGTGCGAGGGTCCGCGGGTAATGCCGAGCCAACACTGGTAGGCTCAATGTCTGCTGCGCCTGCTGCATGTAGTGCGATGCGAGGAGAACGCCGGTGCCCTGCGACTTCCTGTCGTAGATGTACTGAGTGTTGACTGGAATATGAATGTGCGAAGGGGGTGGGATTTGGCGATCCACGTCTCCTGACTTATGTACGTCCATTTGAGAATCAAGGTCCGCTGCAGCAGTATGGCCGGGTGTCCCATGGCCGCCAAGAGGTGTAGAGTTGGAACTGTTCGCAGCATTGCTACTCGCAGGTGATGGAAGCATGTTTGGGGTCGCATTGGACTCTGTAGCCTGCGCTGACGCTGCAGCCCGTGCTTGTGCCTGCTTCTTCTCCGCCTTGTACTGAATGAACAGACGGTTGATCTTGAGGTCATTCTCCTTGTCAATGGCCACGGCCTGATACTTTAGCTTACGTCCGTGGATGTGCGCATCGATCATGTGGCTGGAAGGAGATACAGTCACTGTATATCAGGGAAGCGGAGATAGACTTACAGCAGACCGATGAATGCTTTCTCACGCTCGTCGTGGCTCTCCCCCGCCACCTTACTCTTCGTAGGCTTCATGAACGCATCGACAGTACGCCACGCGGCCCGATAGCATGTCCGTACGCTGTAATCCTTGCACCACAGGCCATATACGAAGTGCAGAGCGGAGTCGATCAGCTCCAGGCGCGCCATGAGCAGGCTGTGCTTGGCGTAAGAGGAATTGGGATGAGGTGGGTTCCGGAGTGGTCTGTACTCCTTGGAGGTAGAAGGATGCGCCGCAGCCACTCGTGCGAGGGCCGAAAACCTGAGCTTGCGCGCATTGGCGAAACACTTCTCGTAGACGGCGTCCCAGTCACTGGTGGGAATGTTGTCGCCGCGTCGTGGCCGGCGAACGGGCATGAATGAGGGGAAGCCCGTGGGCAAGGAAGTGTGGCTAGATGAGGATTCCTCTTTGACTTCACCATCTTCTGAGGGCTCGTGCCTCGACGATGAGGGCGTGGCGGTGGGGGCGGGGCGCGACTGAGAGTTGGTGCGTGGATGAGATGAGGACGATGGAGGGGCTACGCGGGGTTTCTTGTTGCGGCTGTTCTCCGCGTCAGAGTCGTACCGCCGTTTGTGGCCGAGGGCAGGGGAGGACTCGCGAGAAGCGGGCGGGGAGGGTGGGAGATCCGGAGGTAGTGGAGCGCTGACAGGCCCGAGAATCTGCGAGGCGAGGGAGGCAGGAAACGCGTTAGGAGAGATGAGGATGAAGGTGGGCAGATGGCAGGAGTTACGCACCTGCAAGCCCTTCAAGAGCTGTTCACGGGTGAGTTGTCTGCGGAGAGGGAGGGGCGTGAGCAGAGCGGGCACGAGGCGGTGGGAGTGGGGGGAGGTGGTGCGTACCTCCTGCGTGATCTATGGGAGGCCATTGTTGAGGAGGAGGAGGAAGGCGTTGCGCGGTGCATGGGCAGCGACGCGGGAGGAGATGGTGGTGGTAGGAGGACAAGAGGACTGGGGCGGTAGAGACCGCAACGATGGCGTGAAGGCGAGTCGGCGGAGAGAACAGGTCAGGGCAGACCACACTGGGCCACCGGCCCTCCCGGCGCTTATGGGCTCCTGACCAATCCGAACTCTCGGCTCGTCGTTATCCTCGCTGCCCTCGCCTCCTCCCAGTCCATACACATCTATTATCACTCGGCTGCTATTATCCCAGTCTCCTCCCCTCCGCCTTTTGTCTCCTCCCGCCCGCTGCAGCACTCGTCGACGGGGGCGGGTGCGCAGTCGGACGGAGGGCGCTGGGGCTCGTGTCAGAGGGCGATTCAGAGCCAGGGCGGAGACGCCGCCGCATCCTCGGCCGTACCGGATCGATTGAATGACTTCCAGGACCGTCCCTGTATATGGCAACTCTCGCCGTACTCATTACTTCGGAACGTGCTCTCTATACATGTGCGCATCATCTTCCATTCTCATGGCTGCATCACCTCGGACTATCCTCCCGCTCAACCTCCTCCTCAAGTCCTCCGCGCCCGCGAGCAAATCGACGCCGACGCAATGCGCGGACGTCGTTCCAGCATGGCCCCGACCAGAGTGCATTGACTCTCCCTCCGACTCTGGCGGTGCAGGCGTCATTCGCCCCCCGTCCTCAGCGGATCCGGCGCAGGGCACCCGCACCACCAGGCGCACGCACATGCACCTGCGGGCGCGCATCCCACGTCCCGCTCTCCGCCGTGCTGCCATGAGCTGCACGAGACGGAGAGAGTATTGTGCGCAGAACGCAGAAAACGAGATATCATGAGCAATATCCCATGTAACCCACGCCCGTCCGTCCGAGCGACGTCGAAAATCCCGAATGAACGCCGGCCGCGCACCGTGGGCTCCGAGTTTTGCTTGCTCGTCTCCCCTCCGGGTCCTCCTTCGAATTCTCGTTGGAGCGACCCCAGACGCGTATGCCTGCGTACGGCTGATGCATGCCTCGCTGCACTCATATCCCACCCACCTGGAGCTCGCCGTCGCGGCTGCCGCTTCTCCTTCGCGTTCGGCGAGCGTCCCCAACTTTCTCGACCCTCTCTCGCATTCTTCCGTCCCCTTCCTCCATCGGGGAACACGTTCTCGCTCGCTCTGCCGCGCCAAGTGCACCCTGTCCGTCTCTTGCCCCGGCAGTTCCATCGCCCTCTTGACACACTGATCACGCCCTGTGCCCGCATGCCCTCGCGCACGCTACGCCTCCATCCCATTCACGGACGGCCGTGTAGGATCCCCCACCGAGCCGCGAATGACCACCCATCATCACTTGATCGACCTGCCCTGTGTGCCGCCGCACCCGCAAAGCCTGCCCGTCTGTTCGGCCCTTCTATGAATGCAGAATGCAGGTGGGCACTGGGGGCAGCCGCAGACCCTAGGCTGGTTCTAGACATGCCTCTTTGCTCCTTTTCTAGACCCCGCGCCGCACCGGTGCAGCCCGTCTCGCAAACCTCCGTGCGTCGCGACTCGCAGGGTGCACCGTGTGAGCCGACCTGGCTGAGGACGTCAGCCCGACAGATATATGGTGCGCGTGCGGAGCGGGACCCAGCTGCGCGTCCAATCCCTAGCCGCGCGTTTTCAGCCGTGTTTCTCAGGCCGCCTCCTCTCGGACAGGACGATAGAACGCTCGAACGCTAGCCCCGATCTCTCGTCGTGCGGCTTACGCCCTTGCACGAGCGAGCACGCGTCAGATGCGGCTGCCGTCTGCGCACCGCGCGGTCGCTGGCCGAGCTCTGCACATGTGCATCTGCGGATGCCATATACCGTACTTATGGATTCAGTGCGGAGAGTACGTACAGACTGATCGTTCTTGTCAGAGGCAGTCGCATCCCGCTAAACCCTCTTTGGACCCGCCACAAGATCGCTCGTCCCCCCTGGGCCGCGGGCGCGCCCGGACTGTGGCGCTTCCATGGATGGGGAGGGGCTATATACGCATCCCGCATTCTCAGTGCCTACTCTCTTTCCGTGCTTCCATGCTCGCTCGCCCACCCTTCTCCACGCCAATTTCGCTCTCAGGTCGACCGAATCGCCCACGCATCCACCTTTTCAGCTCGTCGGGCCTCGACGGGCACATGCTGTAAAAGAGGAAGAGGCCGCCGAGGACTGGAGCGCGAGTCGCGACACCAGGAATCGAAAGGACGGTCTCGAGTCGGTCTCGGCGCAGCGCTGCCGGCGGCGGGCCTTTCATTTTTGATCGGTGCCACAAATGGCTCCGGTCTCCCAGATCGGGCAGGTGTCCCACACACTCGGGCTCTCCCTCCTTCCCCCAGGCCGCGGGCGCCTCCGAGATCCCGAGTCGAGCTCGGCAATTATACCGCTCTCCGCGCGCCCGCGCAGTGAGCTCGTCTCAAGTCCTAGGCCACCGCGCGCGCGATACGCAGGCACGTCGACGTTCTATCTACCTCCCTCACGCCTCGCAAGAGCTCGAGGATGGCGATCAGAGGGGGGAGGAGGTAACGTTGGCCCACTCGCGCGCGAACTCCAGGTTGGCGCGCGCAGAGGTCATCGTTTACGATGTTGAGGCGTAATAAAGCGGTGCATGGGGTAACGCACGACTCCCGGCCGTGCGTCTTCGTAGTCTTCGTTGCGTCCGACGGTCCATCTCTTTGCCATCCTGGTCTGATCAGATCACGATCCCGAGCGCGCGCGCCAGGACGCGAACGCCGATCCTGGCCTGCGATGGACAGGGGACTGCCAGTGTATATCCTTGATCCCATCCCGGCCTCACCGCTGTTGGCTTGCAGCAGGGTTCGACATCGCATTGAAGAGTATGCATGTGATCGCCAGCAGCTGGATATCGGGATACTCGAGACTCGAGAGACCCAGATATCGGGCACGCGCACCTATCTGAACTCTGAATTCGATATCTGGAGGGCAGAGGGCAGCGGAGGTACGCCGCCGGTAGCCACACCCGTTATGAGCCCAGCCCAGCGGCGCACCAGCCCGATATGAACTGCGCGAGATGTGTGGCTTTTTTAAATTCTCATGGCCGATTCCTTTGACCGCGGTGCGTGCATTCATCTGCTGATATAGTATATACTCCTACAGTCATTTCTGACATTTTAGTGCTCCGGAGATGGCACCGCGTACGTGCCCAGTAGAACACGACGATTGGGATCTGGGAACGTGCAAGTCATCTGGCCAGGACCCCAGCGATGAGCGATGAGCGCCGTGCTCGCCACGAACGGCGAGTGCTTTGGGAGACCCGGACCTCTTCTGACATGACAAAGAATGGAGGTGCGGTCGTAGTCAGCACTACAGTAGTCTGCATCAGCCGCATGTCCAGCTAACCTCCTACGCTGAGACGCTATCCCTGCTATGTACATACAGTACTACAGCAACCAGCTCATGCAGTGGAGTCGCATCGCCGACCCTGAAGCCTGAGCGCTGAGCGTCGGGCTGGCAGGACGCAGACGGCAGACGGCAGGCAGCAGACAGCAGACAGATGCTGCCTTGTCGACTGCGCTCGCCTCGCATGCTTGCATAACCCGCCCCGCCTTACGTCCGCGCGGGCGATCGTCCGACGCTCATGGCCATGGCCATGGCCAGTCTCAGAGTCCAGTTTCCCAGAGGCGGGGCTCCATCCCATCGGATCACCCCTTCCTTCCCCTTCTCTTCCTCAAACCTTCTCGCGAACCTGCGCCGATTCGCGAATTCGTAGATGCGTACTGTTTGTACGTGCAACGTTCGTGACCAGGGCAAGGTACAGCAGCAGTACGGTAAGCCACTAGTACTGCCGTCGCCGCCGCTGCATCTCAGTCGCCTGAGTCGATGCATTGATCCTGCCTTCTTCTCCGCTTCTGCTTCCTCGCATTTCTCGGATGTGAACCCTATTCTTTCATGTCCCCACGACGCCGGCTTCAGCCATGGTCAGAGCGTCCTGGGCGCGCCTGGACCGCGACCGCTGACATGCGGACGCGCGGGCGACGCAAACTCTAAATTCGCTAAGTCTGTGTCTATTGCAACCCGAGCTGGAGTGTGTAGGTACTAGTTACCTCGCGTCGATGCACGCGAATTCATTTGCCGCCGTTTTCTAAGCGAGTGAGCGGAGCGGGTTGCGTGTGCCTTTGGTCGTCCCGACCCATTGTTGTCCGTGCGGGTTGCCCGGCTGAGGGACGTGGACGCGGGCTGGACATATTCATGTATGTCAGTACTACGTCGCGCCGGGATGCTTGTTGATCTTAGTTCATTCCGGGAACCCCAAGCTACTGCGTATTGGCAAGATCCACTACAGTAATATATTGGAGATACCTACTGGACAGCGCTGATGCTCAACGCTCAACCCCACAGTCCGAGCTAGCTGCTACGCATCTGCGTCTGCGTCCGCGTCGGCTCGGCGTGGTCGATGGTCATCAAGACACAACGTAAACTACAGCGCAAATTCGGGCTTCCAGTTCAAACCCCAGATGCGCCGCGCGCCTTGCAATTGCGGCTCACAGGCATGCATATGACCCTGAAGCGCGAGCCTGAGTCTGCGGGCGCACCGCCCGCGGGAACACTTTGCCACACTCGCCACCGGGCCCGGGACGCGGCCCACATAGTCCACCCACCTACCACTGTATGGAGACTCAGTAGAGCCCAGTACTCGCGCGCGCGCGAGGCAACCGCATCTCTCCACAGTCCACAGTCCAGGCTTGACGGCGCTGCGACAAACCGATGCGGTGCACTTGAACAGTAGACTACGGCGCCACCACCCCGTACTTACACAGCTGCAGATTCGGCTAGAGCCCGTGCGCCGCGTGTCGGGGGTGGCGCGAAACGCGTCGCAGACGTCCACAGCTGTAGCTGTACTAACTGCGCGTCGGGCCTAGGGTGATAGCATTCTGTCATGTCCGTCAACCATTCTGGCCCGCGGTTATAGCACGCCGTGGTGCGTTGGTCTCTTGGGACGCAATAGTAAGACTTGGGTAGACGGTAGTATCATATAGCTAACGCAGGCTCATGGCAAGTCGAGTTCTACTGCAATGGATACTATGGTGCTGTAACAACTGATGTTGCCGGGACGTCCGGGTCCCGGAGCTGCCGCGGAGCCCCTCGCGGTGGATGCAGACGCGGAGAGATGCAAGTGCGCTCAGCCACCGCTTTGAGTTTTAGGGTGCTCGTGCGTAGTCGCTGAGCTTGGCCAGGGCCATTCTTTTGATATCCGGATGCGGGTTACCAGTGCTGGGCAGGGGGTACCGAGTGGGACTAGCCAATGCGCTGCCCGCCTGGAATGCTGGTACTGCCGTTTGACTCGTATTAGTATGCGGCTGCGGTTCTGCTGTACTTGCCTGTGTGGTCGCGAATGACGGTACATGTGTGCGCACTTGGGAATCGAAGCAGACTGCATGTCCATCCGCATAAGTATGAAGCTGCAGAAGATAGGGAAGCTGGCTGCACCAGGCCTAGGCGCGGAAGGCGGGAGCTAGGAGCTGGAAAGAATCGACGAAGCACTGGGAGCGCGGCGCCCAAGCCTCACGTCGACGGAGCGTCATCATCGCGGAGGGAGGGATGGATCTGTGACCGGGAGTTCGCCCGCGAAGTGGTGATTTCGCTGTGACCGGGCGGCTCATGCGATGTCGAAAAGAAGCGTCGAAGGCCGCGAAGTCGCAGTGGGTGCTTGCCAGAAGACAGCGTGCTGCCCTGCGAAGCCTGCGTGACGCAGCGCTCGCTAGGGGGCGGCAGCAGCCATATGCCGGGAAGGATCAAGATAGCTCCAAGTCGGGGCGCCCGCAGCTCGTAGAGGGTGCAGGAGACGTAGGGAAGCTCTGCATGAGGGTCGTTTGTGGGCCCTGGGCGTTCGGCAGAGTGCAGCGAGGAAGCCTGCGAGTGGCAGATCATGCAAGGGCTGGCGCTGGGCCAGGCTCTAGCTGACTTCTTGAGATTCTGGTGTCCGGCGTTGTGCGGGAGCGTTCGCTGAGGTCGGGAGCACCACACCACCGGTGGTGGCGCGACGAGTTTCGGTTATACACATATGGTGTGGGCGGAGGCTTGAGCTCACTCGACGGCGGAAACCATCGGCGGGTACGTAGTCGTTGCAAAAGGAGGTGTCGTAAGATGTGAGCATTCTCATCATTCCAGCAGCCAAACCTTGTTCGATCGTCGGCGGTCTCTGGAATGCGTGTCGTTAGTGACATTCAATAAAACAGAGCGAGGAGCAACTCCCTTCACAGGCTTCGACTACCAATTTATGCATTCCAGAAGAGATCATATGTCAACGCGCTGTATCCCGCCGACATACCATCGTGGAGCTCGGAGAGTTCCATACTTGAAGTGATCGCATGTTTCCGATTGAGCGAAGAGTTGAGTAGCGCGTGCTACCCACGTGGGCTGTACTCACGAGCAGCTTCCGCGCGAGCCGTCGTGGGCTGGCATAAGGCCACAGAATACTCAAGGAAGATAGAGCAAGGAATCTGTAAAATCGTACGGTAACGAGCAGTTCACAGTGCGTGGTAGTATCTCGAGACCCGTGCGCCGTGGCGACAGTCGTGTGAATAGAATAAGCGCTCATCGCAGACCTGCCGTTCTAAATCCTGAGCGCCCGCTTCTCAGCACACGTACTTTGGTGCGGCCACTCAGCTAATGACCGTACCTTACTAGGCTTACAAGGTCGCCTCATCTCACGCAAGAACTAAGGCCAGTCTATCAAAGGCCTTGTAAACTTGCGGATTGTACCAGGAAAACATAGAACGGACTACAGACGTTACACAGGTACCGTTCGGCAGAACAGCCACGGTGCTTACCGGCGGTATCGTGAAGGAGTCCTCTGAGGCTCTGGCAATCGTGGCCCAGGTCAGTATGCGATCCTCCGTGTATGCTATCAAGTGCAATTTCTGATGGTCCATGTCCTCAGAAATACTGTAGTAGATCGTGTATTGTATACGGGCCACCAGCTCTCGTGGCCCTCTTGTATTAGCGCCACCGTAAGCGCTTTTCAAGCATTTTGCCACAACCTACTTCACTCACGCCATCTCTTCATGCAGATGGCTGCGAGAGAAAAAGAGCTTCTTCCTATATACGAACTACGTCCACCTGAATGGCTTCCGAAAGCACATGTTTCTGGAGATGTCGGCAAGTCAATCCCCTGCCTCACACGCCTCGACGATGTCTGACATGATCACTATGAACTAGGGTACATCGGCTTCTACCCACCGCGGCCAAATGATGTCGAAGAGACACTGACTGCCGACAACGTCAAGTCTGGACTGGTTCTACAGCCAGAAGTCCTTGTAGGTCCTTCTGGGAGTATGTCTGCACAGTTGATGAGAAGACTGAAACATATCCTAGGCAGAGCACTTCAGTCAGCAACACGACATACGGAAGCGCTTGATGCAAGAGGATGCGTTGACTGCGCTCGAAGACGTCATGAATCAAATCTTTGCTCGCAAAGCCGAGAGCGTCCCATCAATCCCGTGAGTTATTCTAGGTTTCGTTCTGTGCTTCGAGTATTGTTGCTGATATATGTTCGTAAGGGCATCGTCCTTTCGACTACCCTCGCGCGTGACGCTCAATGACGCTAAAAGACAGGCGTGGTTTGCAGATCTGGCCAATCCCGACATCCCGCTGTCGAAGCTAGGAAAGAACGTTCCCCATGGGGCCAAAGGTCACGATCTGCTCGACCTTCTCCACACGAATAACGTCGCCATCCCGCGCGCCGTCTGGTTTCTGCGGGTCTTTGGCGCCAACGAATCTGTACGTCCCGTATTACGAGAAGCAGCCCGTGGCCTCTGACAGCTCACTCGCACACTTTCCCAGGCGGGGCTGCGAAATAAGCCGTCGTATAACCCGACTCAGTACAGCGTGGAGTGGGCTAACGTCATGACCAGCTATATGAAGAAGCAGCTCGCCGAGATTGCTCTGCCCAGCGCGCCTCGGCTCGTCGCGAGCATCAAGCAAACCTTCAAGGGCGTCCTCTCCGATACCGATATGCGTCAGAAATGGATATCCCGGTTCACATATTGGTACGTAGTAACGTACTCGGGCTTCTTCCCCCATCCTCTGTGCCACTTGTCGCTGCCAAAATAAAACAGGGGTGCTAACTTTGTACCCGCTCGCACGCACGCACGCACTCACGTACGCACGTTGCCTTCTCGCTCGACGTGCGCATTGACCCTGGATTCGGCTTCGGGTGCGAAGCTTGAGTCTGTTGCGCACGTTCTACGCCGAGGGCCTGGTCGACAACCGGACATTCCTCGCATGGCTCGTGCAGCAAATGAGCACCTGCAACCTCGCCCAGGCGGGCTTCGTCGTGCGGCTGGGCGACGAGTACCTGGACGGGATGCTCGTCAGCCGGGCGCTCACGCGACCGTTCATCGAAGCGTGTCTCGCAAAATTCGTGGAGGTAAGCCGGCGTGTGGGGCGGCCGCACTATCTGCATCGGACTGACGCGCTGCGACCCGGAATCAGATCGAAGGTTCGCCCGCGAAGGAGTTCCTGCCCAACACAGCGAACATCCTGCGGAACTTGATCTCGGTAGGTGTGCTACACGTGATCATGCTATGTGTGCACCCGTTCAGTAATCGTTGTACTGCACAGAGGTCCTTTGCTGCGTTGCCTGATGCGTGCATCAGCCCGAGGATATACATCCAACATGGAGCGATACTGGAAGAGATCCTGCTGGACAACTTCGCTGCATTACCGGCGGACAGCGTGTTGCAGCAGAACGTGCAGGTCCTACGGGAGGCGGTGGTCGACACGCTGGCTGACGTGCAGAGAAGGAATGAAGCTATGCTCTTTCAGCACCTTCCTCCGCGCGTTCTCGGCTCCCTTTCCTCCGCATTGTCGGATATCAAGGTAAGGATCTTTTGGCCTGTTCTGCACACAGACATTGATCGTGTTGGCCTAGCTATTGAACTCTATCTCGGGCAAGACCGACATGTCCACCGTGTCGCTCTTCGACGACTACTCCGAGATCTCGCCCTCCTTCTCGCGCAAACTCGACTTCCTCCTCACATGGAGCGTCACCCCGCTGCAGTACGGCGACCACAGGCCATACGCCGCCGCGTGCCTGCTCCTCCTCTGGCGCAACAAGGCGGAGGAGCGCGCAATCCGGCGCGACGCGCCCTCGCCC
This sequence comes from Cubamyces lactineus, assembly GCA_022376465.1. Classification (NCBI taxonomy): domain Eukaryota; kingdom Fungi; phylum Basidiomycota; class Agaricomycetes; order Polyporales; family Polyporaceae; genus Cubamyces; species Cubamyces lactineus. The sequence continues at coordinate 856,430 of JACDTU010000007.1, read as the reverse complement.
GACGAGCAGATCCAGGATGTATTGTTCGACTGGCTCGATAGCTCGGACGTCGCGGGCGAGCCGGGAAATCTGCCCGCCGTGGCGCTGCTGTTCGGACAGCTCGTCAAGCACGGGTTGTTCTCTTACGGCCTGTATATGCAGCGCCTCATCGCCAGGGGAGAATCGGGCCTCTCGTATAGCCAGGCAAGTATATAATCTTGATGTTAAAGACACACTCCTGGAAGAAGTGCTGACGGCGTTGGTAGGAGGAGGGCTCGCGTCATCGACAGTTCCTGAGGTGGATCCCTTTGCATAGTTCGGACACGTCTCTGATCAGCCAGCGGAAGGTGATCCTGTATGGCTTCCGCGTGCGCGAGACGCCTGAAGACGCGAACGAGCGAGAGATCAGGCGGGAAGTCCGGGCGTTGATGCCTGAACTCTTCGGCGGTGCGTTACGCACGTTCTGTTCGTTGGGGCAGCTGATGCTGACTCATATCCTACAGGCGAGCCTCGGACTGGAGAGCCTTTGAATACCATGTTCTGGAAGTCTTGTGCAAGCCTCCTGTCGGCACCGAGATATGAACAGCTGAAGACACTCAAACAATGGTTCTTACCGCTGTACAAGAAGTTCCTCACGAGGTAATCATGAAGCATGATTCAATGGTTCATGTGTACTCACTCGCTTGATGTGTAGCCAGGGAGAGCCGACGTTCGACACAGACAATGTCATCCTACGCATATTCACCCTATCCACCATCATCATGGCCCGCGTCAGGTCTTATGGCTCCATATTGGATGTGAGCGCCCGTGCTGTGTCGATAACCATCCGCACTGACACTAGACCTGCCAGATGTCGTTGTATACACTCGAGTACGCCAACAGCAGCCCGCTCCTGACAGCCGTTATCGAGACGATCAGACAACACATTGAAGTATGGGCGTGCATGAATCGCATGCGGGACGTCGCCTCTGCTCTGTGGATCGTCCATCAGACTTGGAGGAGTCGAGGCTCGCAGAACCGCGTGCTCCTCAAGCTGCTCGCCGAGGTCGACAACGACCGGTATCTCGAGCCGGCGGCGCGCGAGCAGATGCTCTCGGACATATCTGCATTCTCTCACGTACGACAAATTTCCTTTGTTCCCATCTTGACCCCCTGAAGTGACAGCTCTACCCAAAGGCACTGTTCCCGAGCAACGAAAATCCGGACACCGTCCCTCCGGTGCTTCCCGAGATCCTACTCCTTGCGACCGCGCCCAACCCGGAGGCGCCCTCATTACTTGCCAACAGTCTATGGTACAAGTACATGACCTCACCCGACTGGGCATGGAAGGTCTGGGACAACACCATCGCGAGCCTACGCCAGATCCCGGTGATGATGGGCGACGTCTCGGAGCGCCGGGCGTGTGCCTTGCGGTACGCCACCTTCCTCCTGCACGTCGATCAGCACCTGCCCCGCGGGTTCGACGAGCAGATCCGGGCGTGGTTCCTCGGCTCGGGGAGGAACGAGGTCGCGGCGCTGACGCCGGACGCGTGGGACGTCGTCACCGTCGTGCTGCTCTACCTCATCTGCTACGGCGCGCTCACGACGACGACGATCCTCGAGAGCCTCATCTACCAGGTGTGGCAGGCCGGCGCGAACGTGACCTCGGAGGAGCAGGCGCAGTCGCTCGAGACGCTCCTCTCGTCGGTGAACACCCTCTTCGAGCATCTGCTCCTCCGGGACGAGTGCGGGACGGGCCTGCCCCCTGTCGACGTCTTCGAGGCGCAAGGCCTGCAGACGCGCCGGCGGGACGTGTTCCGCGAGCCGCACTTCTCGAGCCTCGTTGCGAACTTCCCCGCGCTGGTGCTGATCGAGCAGAACCGCTACCTCCCAGAGGCGCTGCGGGCCGCGTCGACGACCCTCCGCCGGACGATCTGCAGGGTCAACGTGTTCCGTCAGGGCATTTACCGCGATCTAGATGCCGTGCGACTAGCATTCGAGAGGCTGCTGGAGTCCCAGAACATACCAGACGAGCTGCATGAGCCTCTCGTCAGTGCTCTACGACTGATGCTCAACGATCCCGGACAAGGTGCGTGTCGTCTGGTTAGGCTACGCTAGATGGATGCTTACCTCGTGGATAGACGGGCCAGTCAATGCTGCCGAATGGAGCTCCGCGTCCTCCCTGCTGAGTCCTTGGAAACTCGCTGCGACCTCCATCGAGATCCGGTTGACAATCAAGCAGCTCGGTGAGGGCATGTCTCGGGAATCGACTCGTCTTGCTGCCTGTGCAAGTCTAGACAAACTCGCAACGGCGGTCTTCTATCACTGCAAGAGCCCAGAGGAAGCTGACTTCGTGGCAGAGATGATCACCAATGTCGGGCCAACAGTGGCCGGAAAGGTGAAGTGTCCTCTGGGGATCTTATACTATCTCAGGCTAATTGAGTATGACCGTAGTTTGTGAACGCAGGCTTGCGTCGCATCGTGGACATCTTCCGCGAGACGGACAGCACGAACAAGATCGACTCGATGACGCGCCTCGTAAGCTGCGCAGGCGAAATCCTCCGCCTTCTCGCCAACATCGTCGCGCCCTTCCGAAAGGACGCCTCGCTCCCACAAGTCGACCCGTCGGTGCAAGACCACCTCTTCACCGCCTTGTGCACGAAAATCGCAGAGATGACCGACATGATGGCCGCGCTGGTGCAGCAGCCATGGAGTGAGGACATCTCGCGCGGATCCCAGGCGGTGATCTTCCTCGCGCGCTTGCTGCAGTTCCACCTGGGCTTCCCCAACCAGTGGTCGCAGCAAGCGAAGGATCTCGCGGAGAAGCTCTGTGCAAATTTGACGCGACTTGCTCTGGTGCGTGTGCCGCGTATATGATGCCCGTGTGGTGCGTTCTGACTGGTAGCAGATACATACCACAGGCGAAGGCCTGAACATGCTCGCATTTCCCCTCATTATGGATACCTTGTGTTATACCCTCGACGGTACGCTGAATCCCTCCCAAATGTCAGAATTCGTCGCTGATTCCCGTTGAATCAGAGATACCCACTGACATGAAAGCTACGATACCTTACGACCCCTTCCGGAACTACCCCGAGTTTTCCCTCTCCGATCTCCCTTCCGACATGCCGCCCGAGTACAAAGCCCGGCTACGCACGATGCTGCCGTACGTCGCGCTCAACCCGGCGGTCGAAGACCTCGTATACGTCACCCGCGACGCGTCCGGATCTGTCGTCACCTCCGTCCCCGTACAGAACCGCCCGTGGGAATGGACAGAGTACCTTGGGGACGTCCCTGGTACCGATCCACGCGGGGGAGGCCCGAATGACGGACAGGCAGATGACGGGCGTCCCACTGTGAAGAACTCAGCCTCACTCTCCCTCGAGCTTTTCGAGGCGCGTCTGACCAGCGACCGCATCGTGGCCCCGCAGGTAGCGAAGGACGACCTCTTAGCAGAAGAAAACCTTCGCGCGCTGCAGGACGACCTGTATGCGGAGGGTGCTTTCAGGCGCGACTGGCGCGAGACACGCGTCTCGCTGAACGACGCTACCACCGCTTCTAGCATGCGAACGGGGTCCCGCGCGGATCAGGAGGATAGCGCACCGCCGCTCCCTGCGTTCGGGCAGTACTCGAACGCTGCCGCAGCCACAGACGTGCGAAGTTCGTCGCGCCGGCCCTCCCCCGCGTCCTCCGTGCGCTCCGCAACCTCGCTGCGCCAGAGCCCCGCACACCCGCTCAGCCGGCTGTCGGTGTCGACGGCGGGGGAGGTGATCGACGTCGACGCGCTCGAGGCGGGGACGTCCGGCTCGGGCTCGACGAACAAGCGCAAGGCGATGAGCAGCATCGCGGAGGAAGACGACGAGGTGCTGATCGTCGACGGCCCTGGGGCGTCTTCCCATGGGTCCAAGCGGACAAAAGCGAAGACTGCGGGCAAGACGACCAAGGCGAAGAAGAAATGATCCTGGGCTGGATATAGTATCATTCGTAACTTGTGAGGCAGCAAGTCCTCCAACACACCTCTGGTGCTTATCGTCGTGTCGCGCGACTCTTGACGAGATGGACGTATTATCGTGTCTCGCTATACGGCCCACAGCCAGCATACATGACACCACGCAGACTTGACAACCGCGAAGTCATAAGTTGTTGCATTTTGAGGCCTAACGTCATACCGAGCCTAGCATCAAGCGAGAGGCACGATCGTAGCGGAACAAGATTCCTTCATGGCCGAAGACATGCTATCCGAGTCAGACCCTCATCAGCCGACATCGGAGCTACCGTTCGCAAGTTTCGGGGTTTTGCCAGGAACATATGGGTTCTAATATGTCCAGGTATATCATGATGTGGACGCGAGTACAGTGTATGGTAGCAGTGAATAAAGAATATGCGGTGGGAATAATGTACGGGATGCAAGAGTCCGATGATGCAAATAACATACGAACGGCCAAGAATGCGACCCAGGCACCGAGCTAGAACTTGCGCACGACCGGGAAGAAACCGTCCCATGGACCATCAAGTGGTCGACCTATGCGCGGAGGTGGATCCTCCTTCGGACACGACTCGCCCTGGACGCCCGCGACGGTGCGTACGAGATGTTTGACGACGAAGTTTTCTGCGGGTTTGTTGCGGATCTCTACCCGGCAGGTCGGACAAGAGTACGCCGGCTGCGGTGTCGCTTCCATGATCATCCCAATCTCGCGCTCGATCTGTCTCCTCGCGATGGGGGGCAGATCTGGCCGCGCGAGTGCGGCACGCCAATGCGGTGGGACTACTGCCTGGGGATTGTACTGTGGGTGTGTTGCCATATGCTGGGCGAGTGTAGTATTGAACCAGTTCTGGAGACAATCTCGACAGAACGTGTGTCCACACGAAAGCCTGGGGAAGTCGGGGCGCCGTGCGTGAATCCTGAGGTGACGATGGGAAGGAGGCGATGGTACCTACGTGTATGGGTGCCACATCTTCAAGGTGCAGATTTCGCAGGCAACGTGCTCGTCCACAGTTGACAGGAACTGAGGCCGGTCTTAGCGTGTTTCAAGCGCTTCGAGCTAGGAATGCCGCACCTTATCGAAACGTGTATCCGCGAGAGGTGTGGCTTGCTTGGGGGATACTTCTGGTTGAGACTGAGGTGTAGGTTGAGACTGGGATGGTACTGGAATTAGTGTCGGACGAGGAGATTAGATCAACTAGTACTTACAGCCAGAGCGGCCTGTGCAGCTAATGCAGCCTCCTTCCACTTTTTGTTCTCCTAAATAGGATAGAAACAAGAAGCAATGAAGATTCACTTTGCGTATAGATACTATGCAAACACACCTCTTCCAGCTCCTTGATGCGACGCTCAAGGACGCTCATAGAGCCTGATGGCCGTTTGGGGACGGGCTCCTCATCGTCGGAAGAAATCTCGATGATTTCGGTTGTGGGCGGTAGAGGTACACGAGCTTTCTGCTTTGACCGTTGCCTCACGGACTTCTTCTCAACTGCGGCTTTCTTTCGGGGTGGAGATTCGTCATCGGACGAGAGGGTAATAGCACCCTCCACTGGACGTACATCGAGGGTGCTGCCATGGCGCAGCTGGGCTACGGGGCGACTGCTGCCTTGTCTTGGCTCTGAGCGAGTTGGTGGCATGTTGTGTGCAAAACCTGTCGCAGAAGACCTCGAGTAGAGTGAAGAGTCCGTGGTGGATGGTGGTGGGGACGAGGAGAGGTGTATGCGTGTGGACTGCGAAGGCGAGTGGCGGTTGGACTTTGAAAGGAAAGGAGCCAGGCTTTACAAGCGCCGAAAGACGCCCATTAGACTCGCGCCGCATCCCGACGCGTCCACTCCGCTGGTCACGTGCCTCCCCCAGATTTGCTTAGCCGTGGGCGCCAACGCAGTCTTACGGCAGTATTCTTGACTTCCCGTGCGACGAGCATGTACGCCTGATTCTTGAACACTGCATCACGATTCATTGGTAGTAAGTAGCAGAGTGAAGGTGCATGTCCACTCTACCACTCGGACGTTTGTGTCAGCGATACGCCAACATATCAATCACAGCGGGACCACATTCCGAACAGAGGATGACATCTACGTCTCCCTTCAGTCATGTCAGGCACAACGCACTGCAAAATGTTCTTACAAGGGGACCTGATGCTGTGATAAGGTAGCAACCATGCTACGAAGTGGCGACATTCGTTTAGACTTTCCATTGACGACGGAGCGACGAATGCTACATCTTCCCCGGCGGATGACTTAGTACACAGAATTAGGACTATGTGACTTCTTATATCAATGTGGATAAGAGAAGCGGATCTCTGCGTTTGAGACGAAATCTCTTGTTGATAAGTAGATCCGCCATGACTTTGAGAGGGAGAATATTTGGGCGTTGAGTATGCGGCTTGCCAGATATGGTGCGTGGGAACAGCGAGAAGTAGACTACGGCCTGTTTGCCGACTGAAAAGCCAGCCAGTTGTTCTCCGAGGACCGTCGTCTGACCGTATCCTGACACCGCAGCCTCCAGCTAGCAGCCCATCCACCACTGCTCACATTGATTGAAGAGCATAACAGCTCGAACATAGTCCATTGACAACGCCGTTTTCCTAGCGGCAACGACGGATACTTGCGCATATAGTCCACGTGGTTTATGCAGGCTGAACAGGAGGATCATCTCAAGTCCGATCAGGAGCATTCGAACGGCGGTCTTCATCCCTTGTTCTCCTCCGAAGATGGGGACATCGTCTTAGGCTCGAAGGATCGAGTGCTCTTCCGAGTCCACTCCTACACCCTCAAAACGACCTCGGGATGGTTCCGTGCCATGTATTCTCTGCCGCAGCGCAGCGCCACCGTCACCGACGTTCCCCCCGAAACTATCTTCGTGGACGAGGACTCTGAGACGCTAGAAGGCCTCTTGCGCATGGTTTGCGGCCTTCCTGTCCCTCGGCTCGACTCCTACGATGTCATTGAACCTATCCTCCATGCGGCCGAGAAATACGATATGCCGGGTCCAATGTCCATCGTCAGGGCGCTCGTGATGACCCCGCCACTCCTCGCTGAGCCTCTGCGCCTATACGCCATCGCGTGCCGATACGGATGGCAGGACGAGGCGATGTTGGCCTCCCGATACACGCTAACGCTCAACTTGCACGCACCTGAATACCGGAACATCCTCCAGAAGCTCAGCACAGACGCGCTCCTCAACCTCTTCCAGCTCCATCGCACGCGACGGGAGGCGCTGCGGAAGCGACTCGATGACCCGCCATTTGTGAACGACAACGGGGACACGTCGTGCTCCAACTGCGGCTCGCTCGTCGACTACCATACCTGGCGCGAGCTCAAGTACGTCATCATCATGGAGATGGACGCCCGCCCCCTCGGGGACACAGTCGTCAACCCAGGCCTGCTCGAGTGGCCTGCGGCACGCGCTTGCTGGAGCGCGAAGTGCATCAACTGCGATAGGGTGCTGTACGACAAGACACTCACGATGCGAGTTATCCGCGAGTGCATCGAACAGCTCCCTACAACGATAGAGTAGGTTTATGACCTTTCCGTTAAGAATATTATCCATCACTCGACTGACTGGAGATGTCTAGCCCTCTCCCTCCGCCATACCCGCCTCCCATACTCCCTCGTGGTGCGTCCATCTGAAATTACCCTCTCGATCTCCGACCCACGGCTTCTTTACGAGCGCCGTATGATTCCTCTCATGATGACCCCCATGTCCATTTGTTACCGCGGACATCGTGCCACGGGATAGCTTTGTACGGTTTTACGTGGATGTATACTGGATAGACTCTCGAATGATTGCTTTGGATGCTCCTCGTGTCAGGCTAGGAGCCTGTCTTTCACCCATACGATTAAATTCGCGCACTATGCGTGGATACTCAGTGCTTCAGAGGCTTCAAATGCGGCGGTGCCGCAGGTGCCGATGGATCTCCGAAGGTGTCCTGACCCACTTTGCTCCGACTGGACCCTCAGTACGGCCCGTCCACCTCGAGATATGGTTGCTTTGCTGTGCCATGTACCGAACATTTGACAATGCCTTTTGGGGATACCGGTGTCCGCGAGGTAGCGAATGTACATCGATCGTTCGTGCAACCTCATGCTCCTTCTCTCAACTACCGGAGGATAATGTGGGTCTCTTCCTCGGGACGACCATTTGGAGGTAAAGATTGGTATTACCATCCGATGGTACAGTGGAACGGGAATGGATGGAGGCAACATATAAAGCTCATCGACGAGCCTGGCTGTGATATCCTTGCACTACAACACTGTCAAGTTCCCGATCTCTCGTGCTTGACCCCGAGCTCCAAGAAAACAAGTCGGCCTCAGAATGTCTGCGGACCTCTTCTCAATCACGGATCGAGTCGCCCTCATCACCGGAGCCTCGTCCGGCATCGGCTCGTACATCGCAACAGGCCTCGCCCGCGCTGGCGCATCGCGCGTATACATCGTCGGACGACGTGCCGCTCAGCTCTCCGCCGTCGTTGCAACTGGTCCTCCCGGTGTGCTTGTCCCACTGGTCGGCGACGTTTCGACGATCGCTGGTTGCAAAGCTATCGCGAGCACGTTTGCGGAGCAGGAGAAGGAGAGGGGTGTTGAAGAGGTAAAGCTCGACGTGCTCGTGAATAACGCCGGTATGGGAGTGCGGGAGGGTGACTGGGCGGATGGAGCCAGCGTGGAGGAGGTCAAGGATGCGTTACTGCAGGCACCCGACGAGGCCTGGGCGAAAGTATTTGCAGTGAACGTTTCGTCCATCCAGGTCAGCCCTTTCCTCCACCATCGTATCGCCAAACCACCCGCTAACGCACCATCCAACATGACAGTGGCTCTCCGCGGCGCTCCTCCCATACCTCGTCAACGCATCGAAGGACGGTGGGAAAGCCGACGGCCGCGGGTGCATCATCAACAACACCTCCGTCTCCGCCTTCTACGTCTCCCGGCACGCCAAGGGCCACATGTACGCCGCGAGCAAGGCCGCCGCGGAGAGCATCTCGCTCAACCTCGCGAGCAAGCTCACGTGCTTGGGGGTGCGCGTGAATAGCATCGCGCCCGCGAACGTGCCGTCGGAGCTCAATAGCCCGGACGACCCGCGTAGCTTCATCTCCAAGGAGCGGGACGGCATTCCGATTGGGCGTATTGGGAATGAAGAGGATGTGGCTGCGGCTGTTGTTTATTTGTCTTCTAGAGCGGGAAGCTACATCTCTGGTAACGTTGTGAAGGTGAGCCGGTCGATGCCTCGGGACGTGGGACTTCGAGGACTGACCAAATTGTGTGCTCTAGCTTGATGGGGGGATACTTGTCGGTTCTCGGTAGTGTTGTTTCAGTAATGCAACATGAATATTTCCTAGTTGTTTCCAATGGTTGGTGCTACAAGAACGTCATGAAAAGGGTATCGCTGTATACACAGGGGACAGACAAGTTGTTACTGGCATGACACAGTACTGGTATGGTCTGCTTGTAGCGCAATGAGTAATGGGGTCAGACGTACCGCGTTGTAGATGGGTAATTGGAATCAGAACAGTGTACGGCCCCATAGAACCAGGTCTAGACGACGTGAAGCAGCGCTACATTGTATCTGTCTCGTGTCTCGAGTACAATGCGTACATCTGCTTTTCAAGCGCAATTAGTGGCTGGATAGGGTTTAGGTTTGAGAGAGACGGGTTAGAACGCACCCTACGTATACAAACAGCGCTACCGAGACAGCTACATGCTACATGATTGTACATCCGTCATCCTTCCTCTCCAAACCTCTGGCGATATCGTCAGGGCGCAGTACGCGTCCTTGTCCAGACGTCTGGCCATCCAAGTTCACGATGAGGACTCCAGCATTATGCTCGTCGAGCTCTGCAACGAGACCGTGTCTACAGTACATCCTGCGTCAGAAGAAATCGACGGCGCTATGGACTGTGGGTTGATACGACGTACTTTTGCATCAGCTCCTCGATAGCGGGTTTGAGCTTGGCCACGCCTCCTGCGGAATGCAAGCCTTTCCCTGTTACATTCGGCGTCAGGTCTGCATGCCAAAGACCTGGTGACATGTCGTTGTATGCGTACCGACTATGAAGCGGATCTTTGAATCTCCCCTTGCACGAGCTTCCTGGATAGATTGGTCTGTGTAACGGATGGCCTCTTTCACATAGAGACCATGGAGGTCAACTTCACCGGGTTGGCTGTCCTGAACGCACGTTACACATCAACAAACGCATTGACATGCATACTCTCCTCTACGACTTACCGTATTGTTGGCTGCGGAACGCGCGTAACAAGGCAAAAGTGTCAGCATCCCTCATGAACCGGCTAAAGCGAGAGAGTATACCGACCTCTGAAGATCCACTCCGCCGCCTCCTCATTCAGCCGCTCCATTTCGCGCTGGGCCGCCTTTCCCGCGTTCGAGAGCTCCTTCGCGCGCGCACCGTCCCCCTGATCGTACGCCTTATGCGCCTCGTCGAACGAGCGCGCCATCTGGTCGCCCGCCGCGTTCGCGCGTGCGCGCAGGTCAAGGTAGTGCTCGTTGTGCTGGTTCACCTGATTCGGGTCCTATACGATTGATACATGATGCGCGTTAGAGGGCATGATCCGCGCAGGAGCAGGACGGACGCGTGAATGGGCAGCGGAATGTGCGACTTACGGGACGACCGGGCGACCACGGGCGCGACGGCGGTGAAGAGGGTGGCGGGCTCGGTCCATGACTTGGAGGCTGCGCGTACGGAGTAGTCTGTCCCTGCTCTTGTCCTTTTCCCTGCCCCTGCTCATGCGGATGATGGTGTTTCTTATGCTTCTTCCCCGCATGCTCATGCTGCTCATGCCTCCCCGGGCCCGGGTACGGGGCCTGCTCCTGCGGCGGCTGAGACGGGGGCTGGTAATAATGAGGTTGGGGCTGCGTAGGGGGATACACGGGCGCGGGCTGCTGCGTCGTCACCGGGGCCTGTGGCCTGTGCGGAACGGTCGGCGGGACGTAGACGTCGGATGCCACTCCTGACGGGGGACGCGGCTCTTCTTGGATGCCCCCACAGAGGCACTTCGCGAGCGCGCCGAGGAGCTCAGAGAAGAGGCCCATCGCAGTGATGTACGGTCAACGAGACTAGGGGTTCAGCGCGTCAGGCGAGGGATGAACTGGGATGAATGTAGCGGACAAGGAGTGCATGGCTCCAAAGCGCTGCGCGACGCGTGAAAGGGTTGAGCGCGGGTTTGGAGCGGCAGCCTCGGATTCGGATGGTGTCCGTCGGCATGCGGTGTGCGCGTGTGATGCATGGCCATGAAGGCGTAAGGAGCATAGATGGTGGTGTCGAACAGACCTCATGGGACGGCGCGTGTGTAGGGTCTGTGGCCATGAAGTTTGGGAGGCGCCCCTTCGCGTACAGAAGATACGACAGACTAAATGAATTGTCAAGCACGAACGCAGAATAATATATACGTAGGTAAGAAACAAGAGGGCACTCTCCTATGAACTTAACCCCGGGATCTCCAGGATCTCAACTACCAATGCGACTAGCCAGACAACGCTGACTCCTTTTCGCTTTCGCCCCTCAAACAGCAGCACATCCCAACCAATGATAAACGGTAGCGTGTGCATCAGCCACTACAAGGCCTTGCACTCGACTTCAACCAGCCACTATATCTCCATACCCACCAAGACATACGCAGGGTCGACCGGGAAGGGTGGCTTGGTGACCACCGTGCCGCCCACGTACATCAGTGAATGGAGAAGATCGCCGAGAACGGGGGAAGCGCGTTCCAAGGCAATGACGAGTGCGTTGCATTCGAGCTGCTCGTCAGCGAGATCGAGCAAAGCGACGATGCTATACATGCAAAGATACGTCAATACGAAGATGCAGATCGAGATGGGGGAGAACGCACCTCTCGCGTAAGTTGACGTCGGCAGCGCACTTGCCGTCGACATAGAATGTCTTCGGAGTGCCGGGGAGCGAGAGCACAACGCCTTCGAAAGTGGTGCCCACGCCAGGGGTCGAGATAGAAACGCTCTTCGCATACGGGGCTGCACTGAGTGCGTTCCGGGGGAAGAGCGTGGAGAGAAACGCCGACTGCTTCGCGCCCAGAGCCGACAGGCTACCTGCACCTTCTTCCGGAGCATCGTCCGGGGTCAATGGAGGAGTAGCGATATCGGGCACAGGCTGGTGGACCTCGGGGATCGCACGTGGGGCGCTGGCATTGGGTAGACCCCTGAGCGGAAGCTCCGGCGAAAGTCCGAGGGGACCATCTTCCGGGGGCGGCGTGGGCGGAAGAGCGTAAGGGCTAGTAGAGAAGTTGTTGGGGAGATGTTGCTGAGAACCGAAAGACGAAAGCGTGGAGGCAGCGGAGTCGGAGAGGGAGTCGATGGAGGAAACGGGCGAGGAGGAGAGCGGGGGGAGAGTAGAACGCGCCAGACTGTCTGTCACCCAGTCTAACGACCCTCGGTCAGGAGGGCATTTTGCGGTAGGGATGTCAAAACCGCCACTGCAGCAGCGATGCAACGCCGATGAGAGATGGCCCAGGGCAGCTAGGTCAGAAAAACAAAGAGCAATCGGAGCAAAACAAGGAAACTCACCCCGGGTCCGCCCGAGAACGTAGTAGAGTAGTAGTACATGGAGTTCGTGCCCTCCATGTGGCAGACTGCAATCACGCTAGGAGTCATGTCGGTTGAGAAAGCCCCATCTCCAACGGTTTGACGACCGTTGCTGCAATAAGCGAAGAGGTTAGCATGCAATTAACTGCGCATTCCCAGGACCATGTGCAACCTCGCATACATCCCGAGAAGACTAGCATGAAGGGCGGATGGATGGGGAGAGAAAAGCGGACGTACGTGGGGCGAATACTAGATTGTTGTTTCGACATATTGGTAAAATTCAAATTCGACATTGGGTGCCAACTTGTTCGAAGTGAGGTCTTAGAACGAGGTTAGTGGGGAGATTGCGTTGGGAGATTGCTGGTGAGTGGGAGGAGAGAGCAGCGGACTGCTTAGCAAGAGGACGACGACGATGGTGGCGGAGTCGGAGTCGGACGAGGCAGAGTTTCGGACAAGACGCCCGTTGTTATCTCCATTGGCCCAGCGGTGCCAACGGTCCTACTCCAGCCGCAGCGGCCCCCGGAACCACCCCACGTGAGCCCCAGTGCTCCGCTCCGTTTGGGAAGTCGTTCTTGGACCCTCCCCGATACTTCGGCTTCCTCCAAGTCCGTTCACAAGAAGAAGCCAAGAATCAGCGTGAATAGGTGCTTCCTCCCCGCCTGATGCAGACTAGAGGCACTGAGTATCCTTACAGGTATCCACGTAGGGGCGCACTACACACGTTTATATTTGCCAGAGCGCCGTCCGGAGAGGTTTGCGTTACGAAGGACATGCCGAGGGAGCTATCTTGCCGCCACGATGTCACCGGATCCCCTCGCGATGGAGGCGTGCATATCCATCTCACCATCTGTTACGGCAGCAACGTCAGCCACCTCGCCCAGCTCTCCGTTGTGTGACCACAAGACAGAATAGCTATCCGTAGCCTCAGAGATCCAGGGTGGCCGTTCCTGACGGAGTTTGTCATCCACACGAGCATGATAACAGTGCCAAAGTTGTCGTTGTCCCCACTCGGCACGGAGTTGTGGAAGGCATGCAAACAACAACATAAACTCAACTCGCTGACACAGGGTCGAGGGGATGATCGGCCCCACTGTATGTACGCACAAATACTACATGGTCCTCCAACTTTTCGGGCAACCTTCGATTAACGCATCTCCGTGTTCAACCCATATCACGCATCTTGCAAACCACAAAGGTAACTGGTACTGCCTCCTCTTGCGATGTCGTTAAACTCTCGCAGAAGCCGACCAAAGGCCCTGAGCTTCGCCTCCGTACTTGTATATATTCCCCGAAAACTTTCAACCGAAGGAAATTCCTGGTTGCGGAGATAGACCGTTCTCAGCCGTGCGCATCTTGAGCCTAGGAGGCCGGATGACGTTCGCGCCTGCCGCACTTGCAGATATCTCGAGGGCTCTGTGATGTCCTCTAAACCTCACCACTCCGAAGTGAAGGGGACTCATTAGTACTCGCGTGGCAAGACTGCGGGCAATCTCTCTAACCTATCTGAGTTCATGTTTTGTAGCGTTAGTGGCTAACTTAGAATCATGGTATGGATTGAACAGCGCAGCTGGGGCTCGCGCGAATACAGAGCCGATGATAGACTGGTCATTGACGATGTACTGTGATACTGAAGTAGTGCTGGCCGTCTCTCTAGAAATTCAGGGAGCATCTACTGCGCTCCCGACTGCTATGGTGTCGGAGGGCTTTAGCAATGTGCACGCCGTATCATAGCTGGAACTGCGGTAGTTGTCGGTGCCAGTGGGGGTTGGTGATTCCGAGAACATCGGATCAGGCGCCCGTCCCGGACGCGGCAGCAAAATTGCCTCATCTCGCCACCACTCGATGTTCGTCTACGTCGTCCTCCATCTTCCCAAGCACGTCTGTGGCCATCGTGGATACTCTAGCTGCTCGCACCGTTCATCCTACTGAGGCTGCTTCATACAGATGTGACAGCGCCTCGCGTTCATCTTGTCTTTTGCGCGGTTCCATGCTCTCGTCCCGGTTGGTTCGAATTCCCTGGCACTGGGCACTGGCAGCGCTTCCTGGCAACTACCACTGCATAACTGGGTTGTCACTGCTAACTTACGCATCTTCCTGCCTTTGCATCTCGGGAAGTCGACGCGAAGGACCATGACACTCGCTTATACGGTAGAAACTCACGTGTTGACGCTCTGGCATGGCTCACATCTCGAGTATCATCTTGCACGCTCTATATTCTACAAATCTGCGCTGTATGCTTTCATGCATACTTACGGACTCTCTAGGATGCCTTTGTACTGGAGGCGGTCTTGGACCCCTGCTCTTCGTATCCCTACGAAACCTCTAAGGAGTTGGAGCGATCACACTGTAAACAGATGAAGCTATATAGTTCTCACTATATAGCTTTGGTACGCATTCAAACACCTTCGGTATACGATCCTATTCAACGCCACGAGCCATCTCGTGGTTCGACTCATCCCAGAGGGTGTAGCCGAAGGTATGTCCTATCACGATAATTCATCTGCATGTTTACTCGATCATGCTGGACAGGACTAGCTATCAACCCGTAGCTAGTCTTGCTACAACATACGAGAGGGTGGCCTTGCTACGATCAAGTACTATCTGTTTCTATTCTGGTAATGTTATTGTATACATCGAGTGTGCTCTAGCCACACTGCTCTCGTCCGCATTGGATGGGAGGCAGTATGGCTGGAACGGCATTCTCAGTATCTACTGAGCATCCCGATAACCTTAGCCCCCTTTCTCGCGGCTAGATTTATATTCTTGAACGACGAGATAGTCTGTGGTTGTGTCGTGATCACTGAGATGTCAGTTCATCGAGCCTGCTATGCCATTATGGGGCCGGCAGCCTTTCGAGTGATCTCGATTTTCTCACGGACCAAGTCGCGTGTTCATGCTCGTAGATGCCCTCTGCATGCATCGAACAGAGAAACATGTCTGCGCGTCGATGAGATGGGGTTGCTTTCTAGTGTTTGCGTAGGTGGTACACTGGTGGCGAACCAGATAAGGGCGCACGAAATTCTTCTACTTGCGAGCCTTGCCGAGTCCTACAACACCTGCCCCCACAACGGCGGATTGATCTCGCTGCTCACCAGAGGTGCATCCTCGTCGCAGAAGCTAGCCTTGGTGGGCTTGAGCTTATGAGAGCGTTACCTGCAGGTATCACACAGTAACGCCGGCATAGGCGCCGTTATAAAAGCCCAACGAGTTTGGCGTGCAAGTTTTTCTCTCCAGATCGACCGTTGCCTTTGTTCTCTCGCGTTCTCTACTCCTCTGCAAAGATGACTCGCATGTGGTTGAAACACCCTGTGCTCTGGCACTCGTCGCGGGTGCCATCGGGGTACAACTACACGGCGATGACTCCCTGGCAAATCGAATTGATTCGTACTCCCTGGCACGACGTGCGTTGCTACCCTGCTTTTCCTCCCATATTGCCCACTCTCACCATACCTTCCAGTGGTATACTGCTGATTGGGATTACGGTCTGTCGACTGTCTATTTCTTCTGTGCTGCCATCGCTTTCTTCGCGATTGGCAATGCCGTGTTTCGTCTGCGCCAAACCAAGGGAGAGAACGACAAGTAAGCTTGAAGGCTAAGATGGCGTGTCTTGTGTATAATCTTGACGAATTATATAGCGCAATCGGAGATATTCACAAGATCCCGCTGTATACCAGGGCTGTCGCGTTATCGAGGGCGTTGGGTGCCAAACAGTTTCGAGCGACCCAGGTTCAATACTACTCGCCGCCTCTGAGTGCCATTGTCATCGTCCTCGGGATGATAACCTACTTCGCTGGTGCGTCATTGAGCTCCTGATGTCTCACTGTTACCAAAGGAAGTCAACGCATCCTCTCTAGCATTGGCATTCTCTGTGCATCCGTATCTGTGGCCTAACATCGCGATGGGGCACAGTCCCCCGATTGCTACGCGATCTGGCTGGATCTCAGTCGCGATTCTCCCATTCCTTCTGTATGTATTTCTTTCTGTCACTCACCGGTGTAGTGTCCGACCCGAGTCCTGATACCTGAAAAGAGTGTTCGCGACGAAAGTCAACCTCATCGGCATCTTGACGGGCGTTTCGCACGAGAAGCTGCAGGTCTACCACCGGTGGTCTGCGTGGATCATGTGTGCGTCTCCCTTTGTGTATTGCGAGAGCATCGTGCCGAGGACTGAAGTCCCTTGGCAGATATTACGTCGCTCATCCACACGTTCCCGTTCATCGTTCAGAGCATCCGAATGGGTGAGATGACGACCAATTGGAACACTACGCCGTGGTATTGGACTGGTGTCGCTGCGCTTGTGCCTCAGGTACGTTCATGCTCACAGTTATCGTCAATGCGAGCAGACGGCTGACGCGTTGCGGTTCTGTGCATCAGACGTGGCTGGTGTTCATGTCTTGGGGTCCTATCAGGTAGATCCGATACTACACCAACTTCCGATCTCCGGCTAAGACTGACGGCTTTGCAGGAACCGGTACTACGAGACGTTCAAGAAGTGCGTATGATCCTGGTCTTTTGCTGCTCTAGCACTGTGCTCACTTTCCTTCACAGGTTGCACTTTATGTACGTCGCAATAATTGGACGCTGCGTTTCTCGTTGCTGATCGCAAGGATAGTGCAAGCGGTGTTTTCGTCGCTGCACTCTTCGTTCACTGCAATTTCCGCCTCACCTCTTGGTACGCGCCTTCTCCTCATGCATCCATGCAATGCTAAGATTTGCTGCAGGGACTATATCGGTGCTGCCGCAGGTCTATACGTTGTTTCGTGGCTCGTACGGTTCGGCCGCACCTTCTATAACAGCTTCTGCACCGACGTAGCTGCCTTCGAGGCACTCCCCGGGGACGCAGTCAAGGTGACCATACCGAGCAAACTCAAGTGGAGTGCCGGTCAACACTTCTTCATTCGCTTCCTCGACCTCGGCGTTCACGCTGCGACGTCCCACCCTTTCACCGTTGCGACGCTATCCGGCGGGAGCACCTCTGAGGACAGTGTCTGTACGATGGAGCTGTATGTTAAGGTCCACGGAGGCATCACGAAGAGGCTCGCGACCCTGTGTCAAGGCGGCGGGTTGCGCTCGTCGCGCGTACTGCTCGACGGGCCGTATGGTGGCGTCGAGGGGAACCTGAAGGTTTACGATCGGGTTCTTCTGCTTGCTGGAGGTTCAGGTCCGCTATATTACTTCATTCAACACTCTGAAACATGTGTTAAACGAGGATTGTACTTCAGGTATCACCTTCGTCGTCCCCCTGCTGCTCGACATCGTGCGGAACTCTGTGAAGGACTCTTCTCAGATGTGCCGCAACGTACACCTCGTATGGGCCGTGCGCACGCCCTGTAAGTTCGCCTCGTCGTCAGGTGTACTTCCGTTCGCCACTCATACAGTCCGTTTGTACCAGGTACCTTGACCTGGTTCGAAGATGTTCTTTCCGCCGCGGCGAAAGGTGCTTCCGAGGGCTTCTCCGTGAGGATATCTTATTATATCACAGGCATCTCCGCTACGACCACGGATGAGACGTCTTCTACTAGCGAGAAGAGCGGACTTGAGCAGGCAATAACGAAGGACTACGGCCGCCCGGTGCTTCGAGACATTGTCAGTGGATTCTGTGAAGAGGCTGGCACCGTTGGCATCGCCGGTGAGTACATACCGCGAAGCTCCCTCGTAATGATCCGATTAGCTCACGACGCGGTGCACGTCAGCTTGTGGCCCGGAGTCGTTCAATTTCGATGTAGGCAACGCGGTGTCTGAGTGCGAGCTCGCTATTGCTAGAGGCAGGGCGCGTTGCTCGGAGATCTATCTCCATCAAGAAAGCTACAGGTGAGTTCGCAAGCCGTGGCACCATGGGCGAAGCATGCTGACATTGTAAACTTCGCAGTTGGTGAGGACTTCGCCAGAGATATATCGAGGAAGCGAACTGTCTCGGTTTCTTCGGCGTACTCAGAAATGACTGAGTTACGTGTGATGATGTCAGTTACAGCATTGATGCTCTGCATAGAAATATGTAATTGCGGCCTCATATGAGGGCCGGCGGTATATCATATCATTACAACTTTGGAGCCAATTTTATCGTTGTGCTCGTCCTAGGTAGAAGTTGAATATTGAATCTCTACTACCTGCTCCCATGGGTAGACGCCCAAAGCGCAGTTAGCGCCCATTGACTGTCTTGGAATTTGTGAAAGCTGCGAGACCTTTGCGCTCAACGTCGAGCAAGACTCGACTCGACTTCGGCAGGCCTGGTCTCTTCCTCTCTGTCCTGCTTGCCTCTTTTGCAGCGTGCTGCTCTTGGTACGAGAGGGCATATGTGGAAGAATGCGCTGAGTAGTGCGAGACCACGGGCTACGGTCCGCATACAAAATGGGCCCCCTCGTTCGCGTACGCCCATCTCCGTTCCTATTGCCGTAGGAGTTTCTGACAACGACGAATGTATTGTCATAGTGATTCCGCTCAAGCTCGCTTCCTTGAGACACGGATGCTCTTGTTACGCTACGCTTGCAACCTCTTTCGTGGAACCTCGAGGGGTTCCCCCCGCCCCTGCCCCCTCTCCCTCTAACAACGTACCCGGTCCCTCTAAGCGTAGCGCACCGTTCATCAGAAGAGGCCACAAAATAGAGCATGCGCTCGCGGAAGCCGTACAGACCTTGAAGACACCCCAGCAGCTGCGCCAGTTTTTCGTCCATCTCTTGGTCAACGACTCCGTGCCTTCCCCCGTAGCAATATGGAACACGTTCCAAGACGCGCTCGCTCAAGACTTCATTGTGGAGTCTGGAAATGTGAACATTGGAGTGAATGAGGCGTTGCAGGAGATTCAGCGGGCGTTGGGAGAACACGGCAAGTCCCTCGCGACCTATGGCCTTCCCGAACCCGCCTTCCACAGCCGCGAAGTCGAGGTTGAGCTCGCGAAGTGGAAGCCAGACACCCAAATCCTCGCCGCGCGTTCTGCCACCGCTGTCTCGAAGCTCAATGCGGAGCAGTACCAAATCTACACCGAAATTATGGATGCGGTCACGCACAGACGTCCATTGTGCGCATTCGTCGACGGCAAGGCGGGGCGGGGGAAGACTTTCCTGGTGAATACGATCTGTAACAAGCTGCGCTCGGCGGGGCATGTTGTGCTGCCGACGGCGACATCGGCTTTCGCCGCGCAGCTATATCCAGGAGGCAAAACTACCCACTCTGTCTTCAAGGTGTGCAAGTATGCTTCCAAACTGGTAGCAAAGCACTGATATTGTATGCAGGTGCCAGTAGGAGATGAGAACAAGGAGCTCATATCTCCTATCGAACCCCACGACTCACGAGGCGAGCTCATACGCGAAGCCTCAGTGATAATCTGGGACGAAGCACCTATGGCCAAAAGCGCAGTGTTATCGTGCGTCGAGGCTACTTGCCGGCGTGTCATGCGCAACAACCTGCCATGGGGCGGCAAGGTCGTCGTCCTGTTAGGAGATTTTAGGCAGACGTGCCCAGTGGTCAGAAATGGGACCCGCAGCGACGTTGTAAACTCGTCCATCATCTCGTCTCCGCTATGGGACCATTTCTCTGTATACCGCCTCCACAAGCCGATCCGCAACGCCGACGACCTGTCTTACGCAGAGTTCGTCGATCTCATCGGCGACGGCGCAGGACCGCACGTGCCCCTAGACATCCTGCAGAAAGTGCATGACCGGAACGAGCTGATCGACTTCGTTTACCCAATCGACGTCCTGCGCGACCCCGCTCTCTGCCTCAAGCGTGCGATCCTCGCCCCCACAAACAGCCAAGTCGACGACTACAACGATGAGATCCTCTCCCGCATCGACGGCTACCACCGCACATTCCACGCTGCGGACAGTCTGCAGTCGCCCGAGGACATCGACAATACCGACCCCGCGCTCATACTCGCGCAGGCGCGCCACGAAGCGATCCCAGGCATTCCCGCGCACACGCTGAACGTGAAGGTGCACGGCGTGTACCGCCTGATGTGCAACTTCGCGCCGGACCGTGGGCTCGTCAAGAACACGCGCGTCGTCGTCATGCACATCGGCCGGCGCATCGTCACCGTGCGCATTCTGCGCGGAGTCGGCGGTGTCAGTGGGATCGACGCTGAGGACGTCGTGATCTCCCGCATCCCGTTCACCGCGACGCTGGACTCGGGCCATACTCTCCTCCGCAGGCAGTTCCCGCTCGCGCCGGCTTACGCGACGACGTTCAACAGCTGCCAGGGCTTGACACTCGACGTCGTCGGTGTAGACCTCACCAAACCTGTGTTCTCTCATGGGCAGCTGTATACGGCGCTGTCGCGCATCCGCCATCGGAGCCATGCGAAGGTTCGCCTGCTGCCGGGGCAGACGAGCACGAAGAATGTAACCTACCATGAAATCCTCCCTTGATCACCATGATCCATCTCCACTCCTTCTTGCTTACCTTACTGCATATATTCCTCAAAGAATCGCTATTTGACCATGTTACGCCATACACAAGCAATCCCACTTCAGTGCTAGTTAGTTCGCATATATGCTGCTTATACCAAACCGTAGAACCTCTCCTGTAGATCACCTTCGTCAACACTATATACACAATGCTAATCAGCTTGCTTCTCTCTTGCACAGTGGTGGATAGCTACGCTACAGCGGCGACTTGTACAACACGATATATCTCATCCCGTAAATCACCCTATGTACCCGTTCAATCGTCCTCCTCGACGTCGCCGAACTCGAACATGCCCGCACGGTCGCGCTTGGCGGTCGTGATGGCCTCCTGAAGCTTCTTCGCCATCGCGGGGTACGACGAGAGGTACCTGCAGCCCTTCTTATCGACCGTAGCAAGACCCTCACGCACAAGCTCGACGTTGATCGATTCATAGGGATCGTGTGCGACGGCAGGGTTGGTGGGGTCGATAAGGCGGAGGTGCAGGAGAGAACCCTCCTTGTGGTCTATGTTCGCCACGAGCTTACGGCCTTCGCAGAGCTGACGGAACCGATCTACAGCCTCCTCGTGGTACTCACTCTCCGCGGGCACGAGCTTGACGAAGCTGCAACGAGGCCGTGGCATGAGAACGGAGAAGAAACGGGGAAGCGAACGAGAGCTGGAAAGAGACGCACCTGAGACGCGCGTCGTGCGCCTGGCCGGGGAGCGAGCGGAACCGAGGGTCGAGCGGGCGGATGTCCGAGAAGCCCACCGTGTCCTGGTTGCCGTAGTCGATGAACGTCACCTCGGCCTCCTTTTTGATCGGGGACGCGCGGCGCACGCGTGCACGGTACCACTGCCCGTCGGAGAACTTGGCGGACACGAGGTCGCCCGCGCGGGGGACAAAGCCTGCAGCAGGGGCGGCGACGGTCTTGTGGTGGAGCGAGAACTCGCGCATGAGCTGCTCGAGCGAGGCGATGCCCTCGGTGTTGAGGATCTGGATCGAGAACGCGAAGTGCGGCTTGGTGCGCACGTCGCTGATGATGACGTCCAAGTACTCGGTCTTGAGCGGCCCGTTGGCGTCCTCTGCGGGTGCCTCGGTGGCCTGCTCGGCTGCTTCGTCGTAGTCCTTCCAAATCTAGTTGCAGGCTCGGTTAGCATGATACTCCCGACGAGACTCGGAAGCGACCTACGTTGCGCTTCGCTTGTTTTGCTTCATCCTGCGTGGTTACGGGATCAAGGTGAGTATACCAGAGGAAAGTCATTTTCCTCAAGAGATCGACGCACCTCGGCATCGTACAGCTGCTTGGCCCAAGAGAGGTTGTCTGCCGAGTACGGGTGGACGGTCGCAAGACCCTCCTTGACCAGTGTGATCGCAGCGTTTTCGGTCTTGTTTAGGTAGAGTGCGCCAATGAAGCCACCAGACTTGTCCGCGTCGTGAATCTCAATCTCGACATCACGCTGCATGTACCGACGGGTGGCAAACTCGGCCGACTCCAGGCCATAGGGCTCGCTCGACTCTGATGCATTGCGCGCAGTGCGTGGCGCACGGACGCCGCTGAGCACGAGGGTCAGCACCTGGTTGTCCTTGGGAAGGTAGATCCTGCAAATGGCTATGAGCTTCGTCCCCGCGAAACCGAAGAGTGTGTCGTACGTACTTGAAGCGGGACCCCGCAGCGACATACTCGACAATGGCCGGGATGCGCCCTAGTCGCTTGAAGCCGTTGACAAACGTGGTCGCGCGGTGTGCGGACTGCCATGCGGTCGTGTCATGAGCTTGTATGATGGGCTTGGAGGTAACAGACGTACCTCGGAGATGTTCAGGGGCTGCTTCGGCGCGGGCATGTCTTTCCCGGAATGGAGACCCCGGCCTTCAGCCGCTGCTCTGTAAGCTTATTAGTTAACAAACATAGCGGGTGCGAGGTGTGCAAGTCGAGACGCACGCTTGCTCCGCGGCCATAAGCTTGTCATACTCCGGCGAACGGTCCTCGTCGTCGCGTTTATGCCGTACAGCCGTCGCGAGGCCCTTCTCGATCAGTTGCTCTGCAATGTTCCTGTGAAGACCTTAGTAACATCTCACCCGGAATGCACGTAACGAACTAACAAATTCTGTCCGCCGTATCGTACAGTAGCACACTCGCGCTCCTCGAACTCGCCTTCGCGAGGTCGGATGAAGTCTATGTGTACCTTTACATGCTTGCCGATGAGACGCTTGCGCAGGAATTCGCGGGCCTCCTGTGCCCAATATGCTTGCTTGGGATCTGAGGGCCTGCAGAGTCGTCAGCACCACATCGCAGCAACAACAAGGACAACTACGCGGTACAGACCTGGGTCCCCTTGTCGAACTCAGCTGCAGCCGCCTCTCCTTGCCCGTCTCCCTGTCTACGACCGAAATCTGGTCCGCGCTCCACACGCGTATAACGGTAGCATCAAATGACCGAGAGCTGCCGTTGAGCGCGGCGCCGTTCGACTTGGCAGAAGGGGCAGGCGCGTTGGCGTAGAGATATGCGCGCTTCTCCTTTGCCACCTTCTCTGCAGCGCGGAGGCGCTCCATGCCGCCGCTGCTCGCGAGCATGCCTGCGTGCCAGTCGACAACTCTCGCAAGACCCGCAGATACAAGGTGTTCGGCGACATTGCCGGCGGGGTGGAGGACTGATACTGCATCAGGGACCGACACAATCTAGCAAAGACTTAATCGCCCTTACCGGTGCCAATGAAGATGGTTGCGGGAGGAGGAGCGGTCGCGTTCGCACCCGCTTGGAACGGTGTGGGAGCGGCGTTTGGTAGGGAGAGAAGCGTTACCTTGACATAGCGCTGCAGAAGACGCGACTCCGTAAAGAACTTGGCCTGCAGCAAGCAACATGTGAACATATTCGCAATTTGCCCACATGAGCACGCGCATGACCCACCTCTTCGCCCCATTGCTCCGAGGCCTCACCTTGCTTGCTGGCGACACGCGGACACCTCACGCCCGCAAGCGCGATGTTAACAAATTGGTGGTCGCCATCGGGCATCAACAGACGGATGCGCAGAGTTGAGCCATCCTTCACTTGCTCCACAAGGCCTATCGAGGGATGAGCCTATAGTTCTGATGTGTAGTGCACGCGCATTACCGTCAATTGGCTGGCCCTTATACTCAGCCAGGAAGCCTTGCGAGTCTGTGGGCATCATGTAGTTCGTTGCGCGCGCCTGCAGAACCCACCTTTCAGCGCGAGGGTCATGTGGACACATACACGCCGCCACGCACCTTGGGTCCATGGGGGTTCCAGATACCCTTGCCCGCCGCGCGAGCTTCAGCCTCAATCTCCCGCTTGCGTGTGTCTTCGTCAGTAGGATCACGCTTCAGGTCCTTGAGCTTCGCCCAGCCATTCTTAAGCAGTTCGGAGGCGAGGTCTACTCCGTTGATCTCTGCAGTACCGATGTCGCGGGGTACATCGTCGCTAGGAGGGAGGGCGTGCGTTGAAGTAAACGTGACGGGTTTGCCAACAGCGAGAGCGCGTAGGAATTCGCGTGACTCGAATGCCCAGTCCTGCGGTGTTGAGATCAGTACGCTCATCGCACCTCTGGGATTCGAAAGCTGTTGCGCACCTCATCATCGCGCGACGCAGTGCCCATACGTGGTGCTTGAATATCGGCGAGATGCAGGACGCTAGTGCATGCGCGCGACAGCGTTAGCACAATGTGCACGCGACTGGTGCAGGATACACGCGATCACATACCGCTCCTTTGGGATCTGTCCTTGAGGACCGGGGGAGCCGCGCAAGAGGAGAGAGTCACCAGAGATCACGGCTGGATACTCGATGATATTCAGGATACGGAACGGAGGAGGAGACGCGTTCGGAATCCATACATTTCACGATCTATATAGCAGCACGGTACACCGCGTATTAGCAGCCGGAACGATCAGCTCGCCTGTCCGCCTTCTTCCAAGCATCGCTAGTAACTCACCGCTTTCATGGCCATGGCTAGGACGAGACGAGCCGGGTTGTGTGCAGACAGCAAGGGAGGAGGAGAGGAGGAGAGGAATACGGGGGAGATGGCAGATGGCAGATGGGGCTTGCCAGCGCTGCCAGATTGGACTTGCTTTTCCGGGCCACGTGGATCCGACGCTGTAGTGTGGGTCCAGCCTTTCCCACGCTATATTTCCCTCTCCTCGCTGTCCCTTCGGATCTCACGCGCCCGACGTTGCGTTGTGTCTGCAGCCACCATGCCCTTCTACCAGCTCGTATGCATCGCCGCCCACTATCCTGAATATGTGAGTACACGCCAGACGTGCTTGGGGAACATGTTGTGACGTGCCACAGAAACACATCAAGGACCTCGTCACTCGCGCGGCGACCCACATCCTCGACAATGGCGGCGTAGTCCGTAAGCTCGACTCTTGGGGGACGCGGACGTTGCCTCAGCGCATGCGGAGAGCAAAGACGTATTACAACATTGGAGAGTGCGTGCCCTGTTCTAACAAGCCTCGAAACATACAGCTCACCGTTCAATACCCTCTACTTCAGTTACTGGACGATGCAGTTCGACGCCTCACCAACAACGTTGCGTGGATTGAACAGCATCATGCGACACGACCCCCGAGTCATCCGATGGACATCGCTGAAGGTCGGCGAGAAGGTCGACGACGTCCTTGCCTTTGTGGAGAAGACTGCCGACCGGTCTAGGGAGTGAACATAGCAATCCCCCGGCTCTTCATCCACCTCACTCGGAGCGACCCTCTACACATCTTACTGCCTTCCCGTCGCCTCCGTATCCGCACGCATATCGTCTAGAAGCGGGAAAATGGAAGGCTTGCATACTTTACTGGTCGGTCATGTATTATTGCTATCCTCTAATCACGCAACCCTCCGCGGTACTACGCTCGCTGCGCGTTCTGCTGCTGCACCCACTCCACGACCTGCAGCAAATTCGGCACAACCTTCACACCGGTCAGATCTTCTCCTGGCTCTTTACGTTCCTCATCACCCTCGGGGCCAGGTCTCCGGATGAGCAGGGCCTGGAGCCCACACGCTTGAGCACCCTGGTAGTCGCTGCGGAATGGGACATGGGTCAAAGGTCAGTCTTCCTGGATTGCTCGGCGTACCAATCTAGCTCGTCCCCGACATGCACGGCCTCGTGTGCCTTGACACCCAAGCGTTCGCAAGCCCGCTTGAAGATTTCGCACGAGGGCTTCTCCACACCCTCTTCTTCGCTAAGCAGGACCGCGTCCAGCTGAGGGATCAAGTCAAGGTCTTCAATTACAGCACCTATGATGTCCAGCATGGAATGTCAAGCAACCCGGAAGAAATGACCTCCAGCAGGACTCACGCATGCGTGCATCGGTGTTACTGATCATCCCGGTACGGATGTCCAGCTCCTTTAGCCTCCTCACTGCAGCAACGGCCGAGTTTGAGTCACAGCGCGACACTAAGCAGAGGAACTATAGAACGTACGGGTCTCCAGCGAGTCGTCGAAGAGCTTATACCCCTCGCGTGAGCTGAAGCGTTTGAGCAACCGAGGGACTATCTCCCCGAGCGAAGCGTCCACCGCTACAAGAGAGGAAGGCCCATGGTCAAAATGCTGCGTCGATAGTAGATATCACATCTCTGGACGCTGCTGCCGTACAGCATGCCGTGCCAGTATGTGCCAGTGCCTACCTTTCGGGTCCGCTCCTGCGCCCACAGCTGTCCTCCGGATGACGTCTCCCCACCATTCTTGCGCACCACCCCGGTACACAGGATGCTCTTGCTGTACTTGTTTGAGGGCTAGATAGCAGACGGTAGGCGCGACGCCATAAGACATAAGCAAACATCGTCGGGCGCCAGGCAGGGAAGACGGACAGCTATGTACCGGATTTGAATGCGCTCTTGAGGGCAGCGGGGTCGAGCGCGCCGAGGTACGGCTCGAACGTCTGCGCGTACTGCACGTAGACGGGTAGGCGAGGCGTGACGAGCGTGTGTAGCGCGTCGAAGGTGACGAGCCGGATCGCCATTGGTGTGGTTCCCTCCCGTTTAAGCTAGTACCTGTCCTTAGAGATGGATTACTTGCGTGCTGAATGCCTGGTTTCAAGTTTTGGATGCGAATCGTCAATACCTGGACGGAACAGGGTGATGCTCAACCTACTTACGCGATGGACGTTCAGAAAGACCGTGCACGACGATGAACGCAGGCTGCGAAGAACCACCATCATTGTCGTCCAAGTGGAGAGTCACATACACAATATCGGACTTTCGGTCCGTGATTTCCGACATTATTCCTCGTACTACTACTAGGCTAATCGTCTTCCAGATCCGCCTCACAGGCATCCAAATGCGCTTAAGCTGGCGCAGTGCGTACCACAGCAGGATTGCACCTACAGCTTGGTAACTTGCAGCCCGCCATATCGTCATATATATCATCATATGCGCGCATCTAAGAACTCAGTGACAGGCCGATACCGATCTATACATGGATACATACGTATGTACCGCCCAAACTTGCCACATATATGGGCGTAAGAAGTTGACAGAAGCTGTAAGTTCCACTAATATTCCAGCTACGAGACCGTCCGTGATATGCACATACCGAACTTCTCTTGGCATCCATGTCAACACTCGGCCAATGATTAATCCACGGAGTTTTATCCCCCGACGATCCATACTCATAGTATGACGCATCTACGCATATGCGGCAATCGTGCTACTCCTCCGCGTTGATGGATCTGTCTGTCTTCGCCGCGCATGCGATCATCCATGACCACTATCGCCGTCGGAGCGCTCTTACCCGTTTAGAGTGCCCGTTCATGCCCATTCATGCCAAGTATTTGACTGATGGGTCTATTGAGTTCTGACAGATATCGATGCATGCACGCACGTCCTCCCAGATCCTAAGAAGACACACCCATTCAACCTATTCAATTGTCGCACCACTGCTGCCGCCGCCACCGCCGTCGTCGTCGTAACGCACCTTACGACCAACGACGAGATGAGATCCCGCTGGTCCACGAGCATATGGCCATGAGATTTTCCACCACTCGCTCCGCCGGCCGACCACAGAGCGCGAATCGGCAGCGAAGATCCCTTTCAAGCCTCCCAACCCATCGACGTCGCGACAACTCACAAGGTAACTACAACCAAGGAAATGGTGATCAGGTTCATGTCGAGCACCGGACCAATGCTAGATGTGGGTACGCACCTGCTACCTGTTGCCCTGTTGCTTGTTGGGCGTCCTGCCGCCGCTGAGCGCTGCGCGCTGAGCCTGTCGTTGTCGCTGTCGCTGCGACAGATGAGATCCCGTCGTACGAGACGTACGATGGTGCATGTGAATATACATATGGGGCGGGGGTATCTTCCGGCGTGGCGCTCCCGTCGACGAAAAGAAGACAAGAGGGGGCGTGAAGGGATGTCGCTATACCAGTCTTGCGCTGATCTCTCCCACTGGCTCGGCGCGCGGGGATGGGTGAGGTAGATGGTGATGTGGTTGGGATGTTCGGCGTGTGGAAGACAAGCTTCAAGCTGCGAATGTAGTCTATCGACGAGGTGTGTATATGCGCAGGGATAGATGACTGGCAAGACGGCCTGAGTGGTCGTGCGAACCCAGAGAGTACTGGCCATAAAATGCGAGTGCACGGAGTGGGACTTACCGGCCGCACGTCAGCTGGCTCTCAACGGCCTTGGGCTCGATCGACAGCGAAGTGATCATCGACAGGTCCATCGCGGGGCGACACGCACTGCATACCACACTAGGCCTGGGAACGCACAGAGAATGGAAACGGAGATAGGATGCCCTACAGCCAAGAATCCCAGTCGCCGACGGTGATCGATATCGACATCAACATCGACGTCGACGTTGGCCACATCGGTAAGAGCGCATCAGCCCACGCCGGCGTCGATGTCGACGCATGTTGACGTGGTGCTACCCGCATCCCGACCCTTCGCGCACTACCTACTTTGGACTCCGGCACCCTCCCTGACGGGCCCAAAAATTTCACGTCCAGCGAGCAACCCAAGCCATACGAACGACAGCTGTCGTGCAGCTGCCCCTGCCCAATGTCGTAACAGGTCGTAACTCCCCGAGCATACAGCCGGCTCGCTTGCTCGCCGCGACCGCGTGGTGGTGGTGCTCCAAGACCACTTACGCACCAGTTACGCTCAGCACTGGGAGCGCTGCTAACCCGCGTCCGAGGACCTCCGTGCTCGAAACGGGCTTCGCGACGCTCCGTCGCCGGACGGCGGGGTGACGGTGGAATGGGAGAACGGTGGAACGGTGGAGCGCGTACGTACGTCCAGTACGTACAAACACGGTCTCCTATAGGTCGACGGAGGGAGGGGCCCTGTGAACCGAGGTCCCTTCCGGTCGCGGCAGGGAGGTTAATCGGGCTGAACGGGCGAACAGGCGAGCGGGAAAAGAGACGAAGGGTCGAATGGGAGGGTGGGGGCAGTTCTAGCCAGGCAGCAGACGCGTACAGGGCGGGAGAAGCGCGAGCCTGAGGAACGTGGTCAAGATGCTCGGAAAGAAGGGGTGGAAGTGGGGGCAGTGGGCAGTGGGAGGAGGGGCAAAGGGCCCAAGAGAAGGACAAAGGCCTGGCTAGGCCTCCGCGGCTTCGTCGAGCGCTGGGCATCACTTTCGAGGGAGGTGCTTTGATAGCTCCGGTGAGGAGGTGGGAGCGAGGCCGTCAAGTTGCTCGAGCCCGGGAGTGTGAGTGCTTGGACAGGCCGCAAGACGAGCCTAGATCTCCACAACACAGAGGATATCTGGGTTGGGGAGAGAACGAGCCCTACGAGTCACGGCAAGGGAGGTAGGAGGCCTGAAGCTGAGGGGTTGAGGGCTGAACGGACATACGAGCCCTGGCTGCGCAACACGCACGCCACGGTGCCAGAGGCGTCCGCGTCGTCGAGAGACGAGACATGTGCGTGGACAGCTGTTCGCCCAGCGTGCAAAGCGAGATCGGGGTGGCTCCGGGCTGGAGATCCTGCCCTGCCGTACCGTTTACATCGTACCCAAACCGCGCCGCAGGTCTGGCCTGCACCCTGGCGCTCCGGGAGCCAGGGAAGTTCGAAGTGCGAGCTCGGGGTCCTACTGTAGTGTACCCATTTCTCGACCGGCGACGTGGCCAGAGTGAGGTAAGATAGCTGCCAAGTTCATAGCTGGCTCCAGAGCCCAGTTCGCGGGCGGAGAGAGAACGTGCAAGCGGAATTCGAATCGGCCGTACGTGGAGGCGCGCTGAGACTCCGCTCCAGGCTCGTCGGTCCCCTGTACGTTGATTTGCGCGATTGGGCCGGAGCGCACGGGATAGATGGACCCGTATGCGGATGTGGAGACGTGAGGGCATTAGGTTCTCGGGGACTTCAAGGCGAATGTGGATGCTGGTGCCCGGAACACAGTTGCGGCGTCGCGGAGATGATGCGCAACTATCTCATGATCCATCTGGCTGGGCGGCCTTCCGAGGACCGCGACGTGTTCACGAACCATCGCAGTCTGCCTTCGAGGCTCGATGGCGCGGTTGTGTGCGAGAGGACACGGCGGAACTCAGCGCATCTCGACGCGCTGTGTGAATGTGCATATGGTCGCTCTGCACGCGAGGGCATGAGAAACACTTGAGGAGAATTTGATGGGCATACGTACGTACTGGTGGTTCTTTGCTGGGCGCGTCCGCGGCGATGCGTTCCTCAGTCCCTGGGCGGCAGGCGCGCCAGATCTGGACGGCAGAGGCTCTAACAACGTTGTCCAAGTCCGCGAGCCCTGCATCGCCGTGCGTGCGGTAACCACGTGCGCACCCACCAGCAGCAGTGATGCTCCTCGCGAGATCCCCTAAAGTTTTTGGCGTCGGGCGTTGTCGTTATGCCGCCCACGCTACGGGGCGCGATCGACGGCCCATTCCGCCTGCGAGCTTCCTTATAGGGGCCTTTCCCATCGTCGGGCCAGGGAACGATAGAAGGCACGCCGGACGACCGGACACCGCGCGACGCGTCGTCGGACTCGGAGAGAGAATCGAGACAGAGTTGCATGCTGACGTTTCTTGCTGGGAAATCGAAGCCTTCGTCTTGCCAAGCGCCGTGCGCGCCAGCCGACGCACGAGACCAATCAGTGTTGCTCCAGATAGAGTGTGTGCGACGCCGGCGGTGGATGTGCATGGCGGGATCGTTATCGCCTTTCTGACCGGGTGATTGTCAGTTCGCGCCATTCTTCGCTAGAGGACCAGGAGTCGCACTGGAGGATTCCCTCAGCCGCCCTTCACAGGGTGTCGTCAGCGGCGTGTCTTGCTCTTGGGAGGTATGTTCCCTTACAGGTGCAGAGAAGACAATCCAATGTGAAGGGTGCGGATTCCTTCTCTGTTGATGAGAAGGGGTCTCGTTGAAAAGGATGATGGTGTTCGGCCATACCGCATTCGTTTTGGACCACAGACGCGCAGTTGAACGCAAGGTTGTGAGGGCAGCGGCTGCAAAGACGGATGCAATGAAGCACTACAAACATCCACGCATGATAATGTTGCGTGTTCAGTGCTGGCGCCAGGTGCACAGCGTACGATACGAGCGGCAGGAGCACATTGACGAACTTTAGTGTCTGGCAGGAACAAACAGAAGGGACGTCGCGTACAGTATCGGCGCTTGCGAACTAATTAACGTTCGGGGCGTTTGTGGCGTGGGAAGTATTCTGACTGACACTTCTGCTTCTGCGAGAACTCTCGCTCGATGAATTTCTTTTGTCAGGGCCGAAGTACTAACGGTTGGTTCTCTTGTCAAGAACTGTCAGACTCAGGCTATGAATAGGATGCTTCCTGAACCGTCTCCGTCGCTCAAACTGGGCCCTGGACTAGTAGCCGCCAGTCTGCGTCTCGTCCGGTCCATTTTCTGAACTGGAATCCGAGCTCGGGTCGGAGGGGTGCAGGGCAGTCAGGAGAAACCGGCAACTCGGGAGCCAGGCGGCAGGCTGTGGACTGAAAGACGATTACTCAAACTGCGCTGATTGCGGAGCTTTGTGCGGTGGTCAAGGCGGGCCCCATGTGGAGGAGGCTTGCGGACACCGCTGGGAATGGGATGGAAGGGGGGAAAGATCTCCGCTGCGATCGGTTGGACGCGCAGAATGGTTACTCGGAGGAGGAAAATACGGCCGTCACCGGCGAGGCCCGCCGCGAGAGCTGCTACCATTGGCGGAAACGGGCGCCAGGCTTGGACGAACGGCCGGAGGGAGGAGTTCCCAGGGATGGGGAAAATGACGTGCAGCGCGTGAGCGCACATGGCTGGAGGCTCGGGGGACCAGACGTGGAGGGTCTCCTGCCTGAACGCGGCCAGCTCGCGACGGGATCCGCGCGTGGAATAAACCTCCGCTTTACCAGAATTATTTGCGGGCGACACCGACGCTGCCACGGACGACGACTCGGTCATGGACGTCTTCCAACTCGGGCAGGCTGCTCTGCGTTCCTGCTCTAGTCCGCCCCGATGGGCGACACACGCTAGTCTTGTTTCCACCCCAAGCAGCGCCCTGTCTTCTTCTGTCCCTCCCGCCCCGTCTCCCTCCAGATCTCGCCTCAGCTCTCCCCGTCCTCCCTCTCGCTCTGAACTCCTCTCGATCTACATTATATAAACTCGTCCTCCGGTCTACGTCTGCCATCTGCTGCGTCTTTCCCGCTCGCATCTTGTCCGTCCACGTCCATTGCGGTCACCGCTGCTGTGCTCTCTCGTCCCTTCTTGTGCGTTCTTGCTTTCTGCAGTCACTGTTGCTGGGTCTTGCCCGCTGGCCTTGTTCGGCACCCGTACTGCCATCTTCGCACGCATATATCCCTGCTTGATCGCTGATATAATAGTCACCGCGCTTTCCCTTGATACTTCCCCCTCCCGCGGCATCGCTTTGCTCACCATGGCCGTTCACTCTGTCCCGTTCCCGACCACACATCACTCCGAATTCGAAGATGTTCGTACTGCCTCGTTTTCTTCTCATCTCATCATGTTCTCACGCGGTGCTCATCCCCCCCTCCTCTGTCCCTAGCCATCTTCGCTCGTCGACCACCGTCCTTCAGTTCCACCACCTCGCTTACACTCTACGCCCTCGCTCCCTAATCTCGGGTAATTAGGAGTCATTCCCTCCTCACGTCAATTATACAACACGTCCTAACGCGTTCCTAGACTTCCGCACAATTACGCCTTTCAGCTCGCCCCCTTCATCCCCCAAGGTCCCGTCAGACACCGTCCCCACCTTCGCCCTCTTGACCTCGCGTCCTCTCCCTCGTCATCGCCGACCAAGAAGGACCCAACGTTTGAGCACCTTCGTCGTCCAATCACACTCCTCACCCCTCCACTCACACCTTCGTCTTCCTTCAACTCCACTTCCAACGAAACCCCTTCGACCCCACCCGAGCCACACTCCCCGCTTCGCTGGGTCTGCGCGTCCGATCGCGAGCGCGCCCTCGTAGCCGCGCATACAGCCTATTCCGCTGGATTGAAGAGCATGATGAGTGTTCCCGCCACTGCCGGCACAGGCAATGCCGGGTACCTGACCCCGACGAGCGCCCGTTCGCAGTCTCTGGTCTCCGATGACAGTACGGGATTCGGCGCGGCGCTGGCAGCCACGTCGGACAGGTCTACCCTCGCATCTGGTCTCGCAAGCACGGATGCTACGCCGAGAGACGAGCGTACCTTTATTCTGGACGGACAGGCGGGCACCATCCCCGATCTGGAGATTGGAGAGGCATCTAACGAGACTCCTACCCGCTTGCTTGTGGTAAGCACACATTTGACTGTATCCATGCATGCGCCTCTCCGCTCATTCGCTGGACCCGCATAGGTCCGCCATATCCCCTCGGCCGCACCTTCCAACGCGTTACTCGAAGCATTCTCTAGTTTGGGTGACGTAAAGGGGATCCTCGCCCGTTTCCAGGCCAGTCACGGTATTATCATTCTGGCGTTTTACGACACTCGGCACGCGGCGCGGGCTTTGAGGCAGATCGCGGGCCACAAATTCGCCACTCTCGACGATGCGCGCCTGGAAGCTGCGTTCGTGTCGCCTGCTGAGGTAGAGAAGGTGCGGTGTCATAATCGCCAAATTTCCGTGGTACGGCCGGTTCATGGACGTCCTCCACAGTTGACTGGCAAATCCGACTTCATCTCCGAATTAGAAGGCTCTTTCTTCGTGACCGTTGAGGGCCGCGCCGTTCTTTCGAGAGATGTACAGAACATGCTCGCATCCTTTGGCGAGCTCGCCTCGTTCTCCGCGGCTGCCTCTGACCCGTGTGACCAGGTGAGAGCGTTCTCGCGTGACGTATGTGGGTTATCATTTGACGAGCATCCAATTTTACAGACCTTCCATGTTGAATTTTGTGATTGTCGGGACGCAGCCAACGCGATCAAGGCGCTAAACAACCGCACCATTCTCGGTGCCCGTCTTACCCTGAGCTCGAACAAGGACGCACTGGACCGTCCTGTACGGTTGATGCAAGTTAGCGCGCAGAGCTCAAGCCCGGTACGAGCGTTATCTCAGATCACTCGGCTGTGCTTAACCACGCCTTTGTCCAGGACCCCGGGTTGCGCCGCGACGTGCAAGGTGAGATCTCTCCTCGACCGCCCGTTACGCAGTGACATTGATACGTTCCCTGCCCACCGATCGGCCCAGACCGGACGCGTCAAAGGAGCGTGAGTGCGAGCGAAGGCGTGGGTACCCCTGATGGGGTGCGGCGGCTCAGAAAAGCAAAGGAAGCGTCCCAAGACCATGGCAGGCGGCCCTCGAACGACCTGTTTTTTGACGCCGTCGGCAAGGTACGTGGTTGCCATATTAGAATCCTTCAAGTACCTCATCCCAACGGACTTTCCCCCCCTTAAAGACTCTCGACCCCTCCCACCCACCGTCTTCTCCGAGGCCCCGGAGCGTCAGCGCCAGCGCCGAGAACCTTGCCCCTACGAACAGGATGCAACCGCCCATCAACAGTTACTTCCCTGGCCCCCCCTACGTGTATCCCGAGGCGCACTACGCGTACCCGCACCCAGGTGCTGTGGCAGCCATGTACGCAGCGAATGGGGCATCTCCCTACCCGTATCCAGTATACCCTCGCGACATGTCTGCGTACGGAGACCACGCGGAGGCCATACCCACTGGATACTGGACCTATGCCGCTCCGCCCCCTCCCCATATTGAGTACTACCTTCCCACCTCGGTAGGGAGGTCTGTGTATGCTCCGATGATGTATCCGACTGGGTCGCCCAGGTCGGGATCTCAGAGTCGCACACCCCGGGACGATCTCTCTGCGCAGGAGCTGCCTGACGATGGCCTGCCGTCTGACGATAGCCGTCCTCCCACCGCGTCCACTGGGCATGACATGCCGACTTTACACCGCGGTGGCCAGCGCGTCCCGGGGACAAGGAACATCCTGGACATCGCAGCCATCGAGAGTGGTATGGACACTCGGACGACAGTGATGATCAAGAATATCCCGAACAAGATGAGCGACAAGGACCTCTTGGATTTCATCAACAAGGTGTGCCCCCGGCGGTTTGATTTCATGTACCTCCGCATGGACTTTGGCAATGGTGCGTTGTCTCGCCTTGTCCGCCTCGAAGCAGTGCCCGCATCGCTCTCGCGAGTCTGGGACCGGTCGCTGATGACACGTGTGGCTAGGGTGTAACGTGGGCTATGCGTTTGTCAACTTCATCACTGTGCAAGATCTGTTGCATTTTACCAAAACGCAGTTGGGCGTCAAGTGGTGCGTTGTGGGTCGCTGAGCGATGCAGCGGGCGGTCTTGATGTTGATGATGGGCCACGTGCAGGAACATGTACTCGAGCGAGAAGGTCCTTCAGATGTGCTACGCCACAATCCAGTGAGTGTCTCGGCTCTATCCTGACGAATGCATGCTGACGTCTGCCTGTACAGAGGAAAGGAGTCCCTCGTCGAGCGGTTCAAAAACTCGTGCATTATGGATGAGCGCGAGGCTTGGCGCCCGAAAATATTCTTCTCGGACGGGCCAAACCAGGGCATGCCTGAACCGTTTCCGCCGCCGACGCACCTACGCAGGAAGCAGCGCAGTCAGCACAATCGTGGCGCGCTCTACGTGCCAGGTAGCGGCGGAGGTCTCTACCATCACCGGCCCCATCCTCCCCGTATGTCCTACCGGTGAACGTCGCCACCGTGGCGTTCCCTTCGCGGCCATGTTTGCCTTGCTATCCGCGCTGGCGCTGAGGTGTACCCTCATTTGGCGTCGCACCCCTGTCTCTACTGGACTGTCAATGACGCGAGTCGGGTAACTGCTCCGTCGGACTGCTTCGAACCTCTACCTTCATCGTTCCGTTTCAAGTGTACTAATCGACTTTTCGTGTCCCCGGCCTCCGCGCATCCGGCCTCGTAAGCTGTCCATGTCGCATTCTCGCCCAGTGCAAGCGCTCCTACATCACTCATACCATGTCCGGTATTCCCATGTGTGTATTCGATCGCTGACGTTTCGTTCACCGTCCCACTATCGTTCATTTCGTGTTGTCGCTCACCCATCACCCTCGTAGTATTCGCTGTCCGCAGAACCGCCGCATATCACAATCCTCGCTTTCTCTAGACTAACCTCGTTTATTATTTGTTTACTGCTGCTTCTGCCCGCGTCGTATGTACTTGCACTATACTGTTGTTTTCGAAGCGCCCCAGAAGCGATGTTACAGTTTGCTTTCCCACCCGGCGTTCGTGCCGTTCGTCTGTGTCGCGTTTGAACTTGTACCGACGTCACTCAAACATTTCTCCACCGTGCTTTGGCGACGTTGCTTTGTTCTGCTTTCGGCCCCGGCGCCTCGATAGACGAAGAGATTGACCGTTGCGGCTTACAGATGTGTATGCAAGATCATGGAGTTCGGCCTGGGCCGAGGGGTGCACCATAGCCGAAGTGATTGAGTTGCAGGTGACACTTTTATTCTTGTATCTATCCCGCCGGAACTGCTGATTCCCTCTGTCCGACCGCAGACGGAAGTGGACAACGCGCTTCCGTTTTGGCCACACGCGTGCCGGGCTGACCGTGTCCGCGAACGGCAGCAGCGCGGGGGTAGTAGCACCCCCGGCCAATCGCCGTCAGCTTCGTCCACTCATCATGCCCGAGCACCCCCTTCCTTCGCGTTTCGTCTCGTCGAATCTGGTGAGGGTGTATGCAAAGGCTTGCCTCTCCCTTCGCATCCCTCGCGCCCACAGTCCTGCAGCGCCAGCCTGCGGGGATCGGGAAGCTACTGTCCCGCTGTTTTCACCTGTCATCCGGCTACGCCGAGTGGGGCATATCAGGCGCAGAGAGGCGGAACCGCCCTACCACGGTCCCACTCCGGCGCGCGTACGCCCTCAGAGCCCACGGTGGCCCGCGGGTATCTCACGTACACGACCGCGGGCCCAGTCTGCAGCACCATGGCCCGATCGCGCACGCGTGGAACGGCGGGCCAACCAGCGCGTCGAGAGTTGTGGGTCCAAGTGGGACTTGGATCTCGGGTGCCTCAGGCGAGTGGGGCCGCCGCGGTCTGTCTGGTTCTGGCCCCGTGGGCTGCCAGTGCACAGTCAACGGTCACGGTGCGGTGCGCGGGGTTCCCGCCCGTTCCCGCCCCTTTCTTCTACGTCGGGGCGTCGCGGACTCGGAGCGTGAATCTGACTCTGGCTGACTGCGAAATGCGCCCGCTCGCGGCTCGCCCGACATCCCGACAGATAGGATATCCCAGGAATGGGCTGTGCCCGCCGCGTCGGAGAGCATGAGCGTCGCGCTGACCCGCCCAGTGTCACCAGATGCAGATTGTGGTCGTGGCTCATCGGCAAACCGTAGCAGCGGCTGCTGATGAAGCAATATAGCCTGTCGAGTTGTGGTACGCATGGGCTCTTGACTACGTGCGCGACGGCTAACAAGCCGCCCGCCCAGATTAGAACGGAGCACAGGAGGCAGGAGAGATGGATCTCGGGACAAGGCGTCAGCCTGCAAAGTTCAGGCTTGAATAATGGGATCTAGGACCAAGGGAGCGGCTCGCTGAGGAGTCGACTGCGAATTGCGAGTTAGCCGAGCCCGCGTATTGCCTGCGTTGTCAGACCGCAGGACCCGTTCCTCGCGGTCCTCGTCTGCTCAGACATGCGCGTACACTATATGGGCGGCCGCTGCAGCCTTGCAGTCGCTGCGACCGAACTTTAGAGTACAATGTCCTCTCGAGCGCCCTCGGAGTTAGGAGCACGAGCCGGAACCACTGTCGGGCTATGCATTAAATCTGAATCGCGCGCGCATCGACAAGCTGGCACCCTCGGGACGGATCAGGGCTTGCTGGCACTCCGAGCACCGCTGCGCGAGATCGCAACAGCGAGTGAAGGGCGCGGAGATGAGATCGCATGGTGATGCATACGACGGCGGCCGGGCGTCGTATACGTAGTCAGCGGCCGCGAGAGCGAGCGGGCGTGCTAGATGATACTAGACGCTAGATGCTAGATGCTAGATAGGAGGCGGCAATAGCGACGGGCGGAGGAGCACAGCAAGCATAGGTACGACTCGGGATACACTGTATTCACTTACAAAGACAAAGAGAAACAGGGGAGCGGAGTGGCGATGAGATCCGAGATCGCCACGAGATGCAGGAGGAGCACATATAGGTACATACTGCTACGACGGGCGCGGGGCTGGTGCGATCTCCCGACCACCGCCATGCCATCTCGCAGCACAGCAGTCAGCAGCGCGGTCGTCACATCCTCCGAGCAAGCGAGCACTAGGACCCCGGAGTAGCCTGAGGGTAGCCGTGATATTGAGTGCGGTGTGGAGAGAGATTGAACGGGCGTCGTCTGGCTTCCGGTTACGGTCCTGGCGGCCCCCCTTCCAGGCAACCCGTCCAGTGCAGAGTATACCCTGTCTCCATCGTGTCGCGGGATCCACACCGCATGGTCGAGATTGTCGCGAAGCCCCATGGCGGTGTCATGGTAGTAGGCGAGTGAGCAATGGAACGGGAGCTGGGCGCAGCAGCGGCTGCCGCCAGAGCGTGCATGCAGTGGATGTCGCGAGCTTCACTGGTAGCTTGGAAGCAGCGGGGCGCGCGCGTCGCCCGTCTTTTCGTCCTCCTTGTCGACGTGATCGTGCTCGCCTGCATCCGCGTCCGCGTGCAGCGCCACGACGTCGGACGCGGCTGTCTTCTGGCGCCGCAGGCCGATGTTCACGACGAGATAGATGGACGCGAGGGAGACGATGACCATCTGCAAGAAGGTCCCGCACGAGTCTGTGTGGTTACGTTAGCGCCGGTATGAGCTCTATATCCGGGCTCAAGTCCTGGTCACCCAGTAGGCGGGGCCGGATCTGAGAAAGACTCACCTAGCAGCAAGCCTGTAGGAACAGAGCTTCGTGTGAGCTTCTAAGCTCCGAATAGACAAAGCAGCGGGGACACCGTTACGCACCGAAAGCGGGTGCGTCGACCCACAACGCGCGAAGCGCGGGGATGGTCAGGATGACGCTAACGGGTAGCATGAGGACACCCTCCGCGAGCGGCACGCCGTCGAACGCGGACACGGCGATGTACGCGACGACCGCAGTCAGCAGCCAGTTCACGATGAACAGCACCATGACGAAGAGCTGGCTCAAGACCGTGCGGCCGAAGCTGTATTGCACGCCGTGCGCCGCCGTCGACGTGCCGACGGCGGGCGAGGCCGTGTGGACGGCGCGGTCGCGCCTGAGCGTCGGCTCGAGGTTGTCCGTCGCGTCTGCGATACGCATGAAGAGCGTGGGGATGCTCGCGTTTGTCGCGGGGTCGAGCGCCTGGACGTACGTGTCGAGAACGTATGTGTCGAATGGGTACGCGTACTGCTGGTCTTGCCCGTACCAGGCCGTCACCTCGAGCAGGTGCTGAGTCTGCACCTCGACGGTGGCCTGGATGCTAGCGGATGAGAATGCCATCACGCCGGGGACGGGAAAATACTGTAAGCCTCGATGATAGCAGCCAGCACAGGGCGGTCCGAGCCCGGGCATATCGAATCGAAATCGGATCTACGCACTAGAATTCGTCGTCTGTGTCATCTTCGCGCAGCAGAGACGTCTGGGGGTCGTATGATCCTATGGGCGCGGAAGAGCCGTCGAAATACAGGTCGACAGCTCGGTTGAGCCGTCCGCACTGCTTCGAGCGGTAGGTCCCGCGCGTGGCCGCGAACGAGCCGCATCCCATGATGAGCCACGAGATCTGTACTTGACGAGAAGGGAGATCGATGTCGTAAGCGTGTCCCAGGAGCGCGAGCTAGAAGAGACGAAGCGGACGCAGAAGGAAGCCAGACCGATGATCAGCTCGTTAGGATCCATGATATGAACACCGAGCATATACCCCACTGCAGTGGGTACGGCCAAAGTACAGTCCGGCTACTAACCCCGTTCTGTCCGCCAGCAGCGTTGTCGATGAGGGTGCCGAGATTGCTCTTGACCAGGCCCGCGATGAGGAATGCGCCGGTGAAGATCGCACACAAGATAACACAGAAGATGAACAGGTAGAGGAAGACCCGACCGCGTCGGGACAGACGGTGGAACCCGGGGCAGATTCGACCTGGACGAACCATGATGATCGTGGGCGCAGGCCTCAGGCTGAGGTTCGGACCCGTCGCAGTTGTCTCCTGCGGGCGAAGTAGCGTCTCACTTATGTACCCCGCCGAAGTTGTGCAGGGTGTGGTGCACGGGAGGGGCGTGCCTGCACATGCACCGAGTTGGCGAGCATCGATAAAACATATCCGACCAGGCAGGCACGCGCAGCTCCGTTATTGATGATCAGCATTAGAACTTCAGAAGGAGCATACATTAATGCACCGCCATCGCATACTAACACCAGGTAGTTTTTTGCGTCTATCGCGAGCTAGGCTGGGCTGGACTGGGGCATTCAGTATACCCACGAGAAGGTCCGCTCTATCGGACATTACTACGCCAGATATCCGTACTCATTTGGTTGGGATAGAAATGACCGAGAACTCCCAATTTCCAGAGATTCTCCTCCTACGAAGGGAAGCCGCAGTCAGCGAGGTTCGGACGACGCACACCCGGACGACCAAAAGTGCGAGATGTTGCGAGGCAGGTCTCTGATGGGAGGGTTTACATACTAAGACTAGTCCCGATTTATCCATGTTATTAGATTGCAGCAGCGTATGGCGAGCATCGGAGCACTATATTAATGCCGCCACGACAGCTGTATAGATGTTGTTGTATGTGCTATGGCCTCTGGAAGCGCTAAGACACTTGACTGATGTATCGAACACTATAGTGGTAGAGTTATTCCAGTGGCGGTTCAGGCGATGCGAGGTCCAAAGTAGGTACAGGATGATAGAGAAGCAAAGAGTAAACGAACACGGTTAGACGAGCGAACGAGGAACAAGAGACGTTGGCGCAGAGAGAGCGGGTAACCGGGGTAGTCCGGGCCGGTATTAGCGCCCATTGGATCCGGAGTCCCAAGAAAGCAGTAGATGGTTCCGGGGTTGCAGAATACGGCCACAAGCACGACCTGTGAAGGAATGCGAAAACGCCCACGGCCTCTGGACGTTCTCCATAACATCTGCTGTAATCAATAAAGGCATCCGATTGGCAGGCTTGCCTTACTGCGATTCTCGTGAACTTACCGCCTTCTAAAGCAACCCTACATTAGTACTGCTCCCTGGTTCGGCCCTATCAGACGCGTCCAACCTTTCGGGAACACACAGGCATGGCCGCGATTTCGAGACAAAACCAGCAAATGCTGCAGCTCACCTCAGCGGTTCGCCTGAACACTGGTCAGTGCCATATAGCCTGTACTCTGCCGTAGTTGTATACCACGCTCACGAGCACAAGGTTACTCTATGCCCGTTCTCGGGTTCGGTGTGGCCTACGGATTTGATAAGCCAATGGATACACATGCAGTGACAAAGCCCTCCGTATTGGAAGCCTTGAAAGTGGGCTACAGGTCTGAACGTCGTGCTTCACGCTGAAGATATGCTCATTGATCGAGCCGCGCTGTCCTACACAGGCACATCGACACAGCTCGTTGTTACCGCAACGAAGTGGAGGTGGGTGAAGCCATTCGCGAGAGCGGTGTTCCTCGAGAAGGGATATTCGTCAGTACGTACCCTCTTCAGAGTAACGGGGTGATGTAGAATACTCACGATGCAACCCCGCAGCGACGAAGATTGACAGCTCGTTACATGGCTACGAAAGCACGCTATCCAATATCAAGGCCTCTTTGGGGGATCTCCGCCTAGGTGACGCACTGGTGCTTCGCTGGCTCGAATCAAGCGCACTCATACTCGTAATGCAGACTATATCGACCTCTACCTTATCCACGACGCTGGTTCCAGTGGCCCAGAATTGCGCCTGGAAACATACCGGGCATTATTGGAAGCGAAGGCCAAAGGCGAGATCCGTAGCGTTGGTGTCTCGAACTAGTAAGTTGTAGTGATACGCATATATGGACTCATATACACAGTGTCTGATCGTGCGCCGACCGGAACCGACGTAGCGGTGTCAAGCACCTTGAGGAGCTCCAGCAGGCCGGTTTCCCTCCACCCGCAGTGAACCAAATTGAGGTATGGCCAATGTCTGCTGCTACGCCCTCGTCCCTTATAACTGAAGACATTTTGACTTACGATGCGCTTATGAAGCTCCACCCTCTCTGTCAGCAACGTCCTATCGTAGACTACTGCAAGGAGCACGGCATCGTCGTCCAAGCGTACTGCCCGATCATACGCGGGAGGACAGATAACTCTGTCATCAGGGACCTCTCTAGGAAGGTAATGGCGACCTATACATACACGCACCCTTCGCCTGACCCCAGTAGTATAACAAAGAACCTGCCCAGATCCTATTGCGGTGGTCGTTACAACACGGGTGCGTCTTATGCACACATCTCTGAGTGGTCTCTAACTCACCTGTTTCCTGTATAGCTTTGTTCCGCTGCCAAAGTCCTCGCAGCCCGCTCGCATTCGTTCCAATGCTCAAGTGTTCGACTTTGAACTCTCCGATGCGGACATGGCGGCGCTGGACTCGCTTGACAAGGGGAAGGCTGGCGCTATCAGCTGGAACCCGGTTGATGTCGCATAGACTGCGCTGTACTGATCTTGTCAAGCCGAGCTGCAGTCTGCGCGGCCAAGGCAGTACGAGCAGGACACTCAGCTGAAGGGCTGAATGGTTTGGTGCGGAGGGTGCGTCGAATTCGACCGATCTATAAATGCCTCTGGATCTTTTGATACGGTATGTAACAATATGTTTGTGTGACAGTATGACCGTTTCATCTAGTTCTATCCTGCGGATGAACCAATGGGCTACAGCTACGGGATGTAGTAGCGTCTGTTCAGGCGCTACATCTGAGCCGCGCACATGAGCGCTTATTGAGTGCTCTCGTTTGCCTACTGCCATCATGCATAGTTCGCCTATTTCCCCTTGACCTTCTGCCCATACTTGGGCATCCCAGGACCCAACGGCTCTTTGGCTGCGAAAATATGTTGTCTGTAGCGTGAATGATCTAGATGAGCGTACCTCTGCGGCCACTGTGCCCATTGACGCGCGCATGGACTCAGCACACAACTGAACAATCAGTGCGAAGATATCGACCAGTGATGTCAAAACGAAGCGGGGCTTGAGGTGCGTGGATGGGTCCATCGAACAGTATTTATACTCTCTAAACATCTGCGCTCTCACTAGTGAACTCTGAAGCCGCAAGTATAACTCGTGTCTAGGGTTCATAGCGGCCTGACGATGACACGGATCTGAGTCGAAGTCCCACATCCACAAGTTCTAGAGCTGGAGGTGCACCGGTTACTGATACATCACACTACGTATCCTAGTAACCGTCGACCGTGCCTTAGTGCGTGTAAGGCCATACATAAAGCGACCATTGTGGCAATGCGTGCAGCTCCACCCTCTCAGACTAGGACGTGATCACCGGCATACCCGTGCTTGTTTCTCGTCACTTCACCGACCTAGATGGTTGCAGCTGGCCTGTTTTTCTTCGCTTTCTTCGCTGTGGCGCTGGCGCGGCCTACGACTAATGACGAGTTTCACGTCCATGAACGACGCGCTGACGTTCCAAAGGGATTCGCGTATAGAGGTCAAGCGAGCCCGGACGCTACGCTGGATCTTCGAATCGCGCTCGTTCAGAGCAATCCTGCTGGTTTAGAGGCGGCCTTGTATGACGTAAGTACTCCCGGGTCTAGCAGCTATCGCAAGCACTTGAGCAAAGCCCAAGTACGTCGACTCAACATCACCACTCTGATATCATCTAAATGCTGACGAACTGCGTATTCTACAGGTCGAAGCATTCGTCACTCCCAAGCCAGAGACTGTGCAAGCCGTCAACTCATGGCTCGCGAAGAACAACGTTTCCGCGGCGCGTATCTCCCCGTCGGGCGATTGGATGTCGGTACAAATACCTGTCGCCAAAGCGAATGCGATGCTGAACACGCAGTTCGCTGAATACGTCCACGAGAAGACGAACACAACCGTCGTCCGTACGATGGCGTATTCTGTCCCGGAGACGGTTCTAGGGCATATCGCTGCCATCCATCCTACCACTTCGTGAGTCGTGCCGGGCGTGACTGAAGTCTCATGCAAGCTGCTTACCCACGCTTTGCAGATTCGTTGAGCCATTGATCTCGGCTGCGGAGGTACAGACGTTCCACCACCCTCGGAGCAAGACAGGCGTGAAGAAGACGAAGGCATCAAAAGCCTCGTCAACCTCGCATCTATCGCTCCCGACGTCCGTTGCAGCCG
Source organism: Cubamyces lactineus (assembly GCA_022376465.1). NCBI lineage: Eukaryota > Fungi > Basidiomycota > Agaricomycetes > Polyporales > Polyporaceae > Cubamyces > Cubamyces lactineus. The sequence continues at coordinate 811,944 of JACDTU010000007.1, read as the reverse complement.
TAGACGACTCTTGCAACTCGCAGATCACGCCTGCTTGTCTTCAGGCGATCTACAACATGCCGACTGCACCCGCTTCCAGTAATCGTACAAACCTCTTCGTGGCCACCTTTGCTCAAGAGTCGGCGACTCAGTCAGATCTCCAGGTACGCGGAATAGTTGAACAAAGAAAAGTTTCGGTACCCATTGATTGTCTGGACAGGAATTTCTGGGAAAGTTCCGAAAGGGCAGCCAACCTGCGAGGGTTATCCTCGGGTCCCTCGATGGCGGATTAACTGACTTCGCCTCGTCAGGCACTACGGAGGCGGTCAGTACCTATCTCAGCTCTCATCGGGAACGGCACTCATTCCTTCACAGAGCTTGGATCTGCAGTACACTGCAGGCCTCGCGACGAACGTGCCAACTTCCATCATATCGGTGGGCGCAAACAACACCGACGGGATTGCCGGCTTTCTGGATCTCGTCAACGCGCTCCTCGCCCAGGATGAGCTTCCACAGGTGCTCACAACGAGCTTCGGCTTCAACGAAAAGGATATTCCGGCTGCTATCGGCAGGTGAGAGACCTCTGCTTCCTTTCTCCGCTTGCTAAACGACTTCTGACGTATTGAGTTCAGCAATCTATGCAACGCGTACGCGCAGCTGGGTGCCCGCGGGACGACTGTGCTCTTCGCTTCTGGAGATGGCGGGGTGTCAGGCGTGCAAGCGACCCAAGACTGCACCACATTCATTCCGTCGTTCCCCTCTACATGCCCCTTGTATGTCTATCTGCACTCAATGGTGTCGATAGATGGGAACTAACGCGAGGGTACATAGCGTGACCTCCGTCGGAGGCACAACGAGCTTCGGCCCCGAGGTCGCTGTCTCGTTCTCATCAGGCGGCTTCTCCAACCTCTTCGCGCGACCCCAGTACCAAGACTCCGCCGTCGACGCCTACCTCAAGAACCTCGGAAAGACGAACGCAGGGCTGTTCAACGCCTCTGGGCGCGCGTTCCCCGACATCGCCGCCCAGGCGCAGAACTTCCAGGTCTTCGTCAATGGACAGGTGAAGCCCGTCGCGGGGACAAGCGCTGCCAGCCCGACCGTCGCTAGCCTGGTTGCGCTCTTGAACGACGCTATACAGAAAGATGGGGGCGCGCCGGTCGGGTTCTTGAACCCGTTCTTGTACTCTAAAGGGGCGAACGCACTGAACGATATCACACAAGGGAGTAATCCTGGGTGTGGCACTAATGGCTTTTCCGCAGCGAAGGGATGGGATCCGGTGCGTGTCCGAGTCTCTCTTGCACTCGCATGCATGTCGGAATACAAGCTGATGAAAGACATGCAGGTCACCGGTCTTGGCACACCGGACTTCGCAAAGTTGCTCACTGCTGTCAAGGGATCGTAGATGTACGTGTGGCTTGGAGCGGTGTTCCATCGTTTTGTCTTCCTTGATGGGCCTGCAGTTTCCTCTCCGTTACATACGCACCTTTCCCTCCATATGGGTTTCTCCTTTGTTAGCTCAGCCGGTATTCATGCATCTTCGTCTACCTTCGCGTGCAATTTCATGCAGGGAACGGGGCTATTTACGTTCCACCTCTTTGATCATTCTGTTCTTCGGGTTTGTCTTAGAGCCACCCTAGGGGCGCGATTAGATCCGTGTCGACGTGCCGCTAATGGACCAGAGAGGCCGCCCGCACTAACTTCGTATCCCATCAGCATCCGAATACTCTCTTCGGCTATGAATCTCGACGCCCACACCCCGCGCTCCTGCTCTCTCCGGCTTCTCTACCCAAGACGACTTAGAGGTGACTATTGGGTAGGACACGCGCGCCGGCGGTGATCTTGATACATCATACCAGCGGCGATATTGTCGTGGTTGTACGACGCCTCTTCTCTCTTCGTTCATCTTCAGCCCCAGACAATAGGTAACGAAGCAATAGATGAGAACGATTTGTGGGCCCATCGTGATGGGAGAGAGGTGAAGCAGAAAAGGCCAGGTATGTTCTGCCATTACCCTTTGAGGATGTTGTCGGGCACTCACATTACACACGCTCTATCATCCTCCAAACATCGCGTGCGTGCGTGCGTGGAGAAGGTTTCCCACCGGTGGATGAATATCGGCTCTATGGGCGGCAGCGCCAACTGCTATGATGATCGCGACCGACAGGTAGTCATAGGCAAGCCGTACATATACCGCCGGCATTCGTCGATGCGCCGTACTTATTTGATGCTACAGGTGATATTCTTCAATATCTTGGGCACGCTGGGCGCGGACCTGAGACGCCATACTGCCGGTAGCCCCCGTTGGTCTCTTAGTGGCTGCCAAGTATGGCCGTCTGCCATAAAATGGGAGAGTGCGACGCTATGTACGTTCGTGGTCTGAGACCCTCTTTCCTTGATACTTCCCTTTACTTCTTCTAGTAAGCCTCGATGGTTCAACTTGCAGCCGGTCTGTACTTCTTCGTTCTCTCCGCCGCCGTACTGGCTAGGCCGACAGCACTCGGCCGATTCCTCGTTCATGAGCGGCGATCTACCCTCCCCGAAGGTTTCAAGTACGTGGGGAAGGCCAACCACGATGCGACGCTGGAGCTCCGTATCGCGCTTGTACAAAGCGACCCCGCGGGTTTAGAAGCCGCGTTGTATGATGTGAGCACCCCGGGGAGCAAGAACTATCGCAAGCATTTGAGCAAGGCCCAGGCAAGTAGCGTTTGTCGATCTCACCATCTTCCTGCCTCGTCTCATAGTATCACGCACAGGTCGAGGCCTTCGTCGCGCCGCAGGCGGAGAGTGTAAAGGCCGTGAAGGCATGGTTAGCCAAGAGTAACGTTACTGCGACGACGATCTCCCCTGCAGGCGACTGGATGTCTGTCAAGTTACCCGTAGCAAAGGCGAACGCGATGTTGGACACCGAGTTTGGCCAATATGTTCACGAGAAGACGAACACGACCATGATCCGAACCATGGAGTATTCGGTCCCAAATTCCGTGAAGGAGCACCTTGCCGCCATTCATCCGACCACCGCGTAAGTGCTTCCAGCCTATGCCATACAGTAGCACTACATCTAAACTGCAATCCACCCAGCTTCATAGAGCCTCTGTCTTCTCGGGCGGGCCTGCAGGCAATTGGCCGCGCTAGAGCGCGTAAGGATGCTACTGAGACTGTCGGAGTGGCCGCACCAGCGAAGTCACACACGTCTCTTCCCGGCCCAGTCGCAGCGGTCGACGACTCCTGCAAGGGTATAGTCACGCCAGAGTGTCTTCAATCGCTCTACAACATCCCATCAGCACCGGCTTCCAGCAACCAAAGCAACCTATTCGTCACCATCTTTGGACAAGAGGCACCCACTCAGAGTGATCTTCAGGTCAGCTGCTTGCATGTTGCAGTTGGGCTTTGCTTACTACCAAAGCAGTCCTTCTTGGGCGAATTCAGGCAGGACGTCGGGAGTCGCCCGGCGGAAGTCGTCCTTGGCGCTATCGATGGCTCCACTGGCGGATTCGGTTCCACGGGGACTCTCGAAGCAGTGAGCACTACCTGTCTCCATTCCCCGAGGTCCTCGGCTGAGCTTGTCGTCAGAGCCTGGACTTGCAGTATACGGCAGGGCTTGCGACCAACGTGCCCGTTTTCGTACTCTCTGTCGGCTCCCAGACTTCAGATGGTATCGACGGCTTCCTGGACGCGATCAACGCACTCCTGGGACAGGATCCGGCACCACAAGTGCTGACCACAAGCTTTGGTTTCAATGAGCCGGACCTCCCTGCTCCAATTGCTACGTGAGGGCTGATATGTCCTAATCTGTCCTCATAATTGGCCCCGACCACTGACTCCAATGGCCAGTAACCTGTGCAACGCGTACGCACAACTCGGTGCACGCGGGACTACCGTCCTTTTCGCTTCGGGTGATGGCGGTGTTTCTGGGATACAACCTACGAAGGATTGTACTAAGTTTATCCCTACGTTCCCTTCGACATGCCCTTTGTGAGTTCGTTGTACGTTGGCTATGCCAAAGCCTCAGCGCTGACTAGGCTGCACAGCGTGACTTCGGTTGGCGGAACGACTAGCTTCGGGCCTGAAGTCGCTGCCTCCCTCTCCGCAGGTGGCTTCTCCGAAATCTTCGCTAGACCGGCGTACCAAGACGCGTCTGTGACCTCTTACCTGCAAACCCTTGGGAACACGAACTCAGGCCTGTTCAACTCCTCCGGTCGCGCGTACCCAGACATCGCCGCCCAGGCCCAGAACTTTCAGGTCTTCATCAACGGGCAGGTCACAGACGTCGACGGCACGAGCGCGGCGAGCCCGACGGTCGCGAGCGTGATCGCTCTGGTGAACGACGCGATCCTCAAGGATGGTGGGCAGCCTATCGGGTTCCTCAACCCGTTCTTGTACTCTTCTGCAGCGAGCGCGATGAACGACATCACGCAAGGTAGTAACTCGGGTTGTGGTACGAATGGCTTCCCGGCAGCCGAGGGCTGGGACCCGGTACGTGTTCCTCTCAGCTGAGGGATCAAGAACTGATTGTGCAATTCGTTAGGTTACTGGTCTTGGGACGCCGGACTTCAACAAGCTTCTTGACAGCGCTAAGCAGAAGCCTCCTGTCTTGGGAGGATTTCAGCCACGGGGCTCTGTGTAAGTGCTTTGGGTCAATTGCATCTGTCCGGCCCAGCATGGAGATGTACATTGTATGGTTTGCGTGCAACATGCCGCATAGTTCTGGCGTGCATTCTTACAAGCAGAACCAGAGTTATCAGGCCTAAGCTGGTGTGTGCATCGAGCGCAATGACAACTTCTTACATTCAGCCACACATCCAGAAACATTATGCGTATCTGTAACTTATAGTGTGTCTAAGGTATGCCAGGTCCATGATCCTGTCGTCCGCATTGTATCCTGCTTCAGTATATCCTTGCTCCCGGACCGCCCGCAACGCCCCCTACACCTGCGCCCGCGCCCACAAGACCATCGCCTCCAGCACCCACGCCGCCTGCAAGCGCTCCGCCGTTACCCATAGGCACCGGTGCTACCATCGGACCACCCGCCGGAGCTCTCATCGGCGCTGCCATCTGCCCAGGACCGCCCATCTGGCCACCCATCGGACCTCCCACACCCATGCCCACGCCCGGCGGCGCCATTCCTCCAGCAGCCATGGGCGCCGCCTCCGCCATAGGAGGCGCCACGCCCGCTTCCGCTTCCGCCTCAGCTTCGCGCTCGCCAACCGTCGACGCGGTCTGACTCCCGCCGAGGCCAAACCAGCGCGCGCCAGGGGTGCCTGTGGAACCCCCGGCTGCTGTGCTCGTCCCTGCCGCTTCTCCCGCGGCAGTGCCTGTCCCTGCGCCTGCAGGGGCGAAGGCGCCACACGTCAGGACATTGAAGATCCCGAAGAGGAGCTGGAAGCGAGCGCAAGTATATATGCTTACATGAGCGTGTGAGGGATATGAAGGAATAGGAAACGAACGTACGCCTGCGATAGCGCCCACGATGGCCTGCAGAACTGCTGCGATGCCGGTGATTACGCTGGTGACTACGTTCGCCACTAATGATATGACACCTCCCTGTTGTAGATGTACGAGCAATGCGTGTCCGCCATGCGTCCGAAGCAGAAGGCAAGAGCAAAAAAGGTAAGTTCCTTCTCGATCGCAAGTGCACGAGGAAGACGCACCATAATGAATATGCTGTGCTATGTGTACAGGGTGTTGTTGGATAAGATATGCTGTGGAGTACCGGGTATCCTAGATTCGTGAGGGATGGGCAGGTTGTAAGTGTATGTGTAGGAATCCTGGTATCCCTTCTTGTGTTCCGGAAGATAGTGCTGTGGTAGCTCGTAGTTGCGGCGTTAACTGGCAGTAGGATTGATATCTAGTGTGTACCTAGTGTGCACTGTGCTTATATACGCGCGACTCCCCGACGACGTTTCGCCGAGCAGAGTCTGACTCTCGCGCGCAGCGTGCAGCACCACCTGCCATCGCGAGGCTCCACTCAGCCATCGTCGACGTCAGCTTGGGGCCATGCTCAATGAATTCAAAATTGGCCATGTGCTCCTCCGGATCATATGCTGTTCCGTTCATGGTAAGCTGTCCGATTCTGTGGGAACGCAGAAATCCATGGGCACTTGAACTTTGAAGAGAGCTTCAAGTTCAAGCACAGCGTGAAAGTGCAATGTTCCAGGCTCTGCAAGTATCCATCCAAGAGCGCCAATTGGATGACGCAACGAGCCCTCTTCACTTAAGCAGCAAGCGAAAACGAAAACTAACACCACAACGCATACACTGACCGCAGTAATCTGACATCAGTTCTCAGCGATGAACTCACTTGTGTAACGTTTCCAGCATCGACGCACAGAACCTGAGAGCTTTCGCAAGGGGTCTATTGATCCCGACATAAGTCAAAGAATACTATGTACCTTTCCCCGCTCAAGAAGCCCGAATCCGACGAGGCCCGACCACGACGACCACGATGACGACGACTAATCCCATAGAGGCAGAGAGGAGCCCGAGGAGCCAGAGAAACCGAAGACAAAAAAGACGACATACGCGATAATGTACACAAAGTTCCCGATGATAGCTAGAACGCGCGGACGGGTCGCGCGAGGGCACACCAAACGGCGGCGGCGAGCGACACCGCCGTCGTCTCCAGCCCTCTGCGCAGGTCGCGGCACGCAGAAAGCCGGCGTGGTAGGGGAGACTAGACGTAACGAGCGGGTGGGAGCAGGACTGCAGCGAGAGAGAGAGCGAGAGATAGATATAGGATACCGAGTATAACTCCCTTGCCGGGCCTCGTCTGAGGCCGTGGGGAATGACAAGTAGCGTAGGGCCCCGGATGTAGATGGTTGCGCCGGGGGAGAGATGCGTGTGTGGATGCGGATGGGATGCAGAGAAGAGAGGAGAGGGATACAACAGGCGTTTGGAGGCGTGTGCGTGTCGAGAGCATAGAGCGGGTGCGCCGGGTCGCGTGCGCTAGGGCTGCATGGGCGCGGATGCTGAGATGTGTCGTGTCGCAGATGGGAAGTGTGAGATGCATGTCGTTGTTTTGGGGCGGGCAGCGGTGATGAAGGGGTAGGGCAGGAAATGGGTAGGATGGTAACGGGTAGCTGGGGATGATATGTTTACAGTGGGTGCATGCCCGCTATCCGCTCCTCGATGACCTGTACAACGGTGGGGGCATATACGGGGATCTCGGTGCCCTGGAAGCCGTCAGGATAGTTGACCTGAGGCTCATTCGGGTACGTGTGATACCTACAAAACGAAGTTAGTCCGTGTTGCTAGTAATCACGCCGAGGCCACTAAGGCTGAGAGGGCTCAATACGCACGTATCGTTCCAGATGGCGAAATGACGCATGCCCAGCGCGTGCGCCGTCCAGTGGTAATCGTGCGCGAAGCCCTGAGGGTAGAAGATCTCAATGACCGTCGACACGGGCGTTACGGGCATCATGATGAGATGCTGCAATACAAGAATAGCCCGGCAGTCAGTACCACAACTCGAGATGACCAGATTCGCGATATAGCTTACCGTCAACCCGTTCCCGTGCACACCCAGCATAACCTACACAAATCGGGGTCAGACCATGCAAACTCCAGGCGCCCGGCCGCGGAGCGCGCGCGCGCGTATGCAAATGTGAGACTCACCGTCGTCCGCGCCGCAATCGCCAGCTGCTGCTCCTTGCTCAGCTTCTCCGCCTCTACGACGTTCAGCTCCCATCCGTGTTTCCTACACATCTCATCCAACGCATCGACGAGCGCGGCGTGATCTGCGTCGAGCAGGTGCCTCCGCGATGCTTGCCTGCTGATGTACGTGATCACGATGTCCGAGTCGTACAGGCCTGACGTCGCCCTCGTCGAATCCGTCGCGCCGGGCTGCAGGCGTGTGCTCGCGGAGAGGACCTGATCCGCCTTTACCCCGAGGTTCATCGTGTGTTCGTCCACGCCAGCGAAGCGCAGCACCGCGCGCCGCACGGGCTCCCACCAGAGTTTCGTGAGGTTGCCCGCCTTGCGCATGTGCTCCGTCGCCTCCGCAGCGATGCGCTGCGTCTGCGAGCCACAGATCGGCCCGCGGAATGACGCAGAGCGGTCCGTGAAGAGCACGGTGTCGAAGTGCCACGCGCGCTGGGGCGCGGTTGGAGAGGACGTCGCGATGATGCGGTCGTCCCAGTCCTCCATGACCTCGACGGTGAGCGCGGGGAACGCAGACCGGAAAACGTACGAGTTGAAACCCGGGCGGTCGCGCCAGCCGTGCGCGCCTGCGTTCGCGAAGATCGCGCGGTGCACGGGCGGCGCGGTCGTCTTTGCCGCGGAGTCAGGGCTCACGACGGCCTTCCATGCGCCCTGCCAGAACGCCCACGCGCCGAAGAGCCACTCTGCACAGAAGTGGTAGTAGTGGTCGAGGAACTGCGAGGGCTCGTTGATGATGAACGTGTTGCCCGCCACGGACCAGATCCGATTCTTCTCGAGCTTGTCCTGGCCGCCCCAGCGGTCCTGCGCTTCCTGCGGCGTGAGGAAGGCCATGTCCTCCGATGTGGGCATGCGCTGAGCGATGTTCTCAGGCGTGTTCTCCGCAGGTAGGCCGGTGGATGTGATCATGGCAATGTCCGGGAAGGACGACGGTCGTGACGTGACGATGTACATCGTGCCGTTGGACATGTAGATGTTGCGGAACACAGTCCATCCCGGTGCGTGCGAGAGGATGGTCGTTTCGGGTATCGTGTAAGAGGTATCTACAGTTGGCGGAATCTCTTGAGGTGGTTGTATCAGCTCCTGCGCGGGCTCTTGGCGCTGGTCGCGCGCCGGAGCAGGGTCGGGCTGATTCACGGGTGCTGGCGCGGGGTCAACATGGGCAGCGTGGTTGTGCGCGTCGTGTGGTGGAGGGGCGAAGACGTTTGGTTGGCCGGCGTCCTGGACGTACTCCGAGCTGACCTAAGGAATCATTCCGACAGAGTTAGAGCTGAGATGCGATTCAAGCGTCAACTTCGGCTGCGCCAGGCCCGTGCAATCTCCCCCCGCCCTCGATGCTCCCCTGCGGTTACCATATGCTCTGCTGTCCGCACCCGAGAGATGTACGCTCGCTCCACTTCATTACCCCTTTTCATTGCGGCTCGGGGCCTGGTCGCAATGCACAAATCGGGAGCTCACCTGGGTCTTTACAATAATGGAACTGGAGTGATCCGCGAAGGGGCCCAGGAAGCTGGTGCAGAAGTGCATCGCGGCCGCACCGAGGAAGATGAGCGCGACATCGCGGAAAGTCCGGGGGCGGGCGAGGCCGACCATGGTCGTCGCCGGCGAGACAGGAGGGCGCAGGGATGCGGGGGAGGGTGAGAGGGGGGAAGGAGAGAGAGAGGCTCGAGAGCGCGAGGGTATATAGCGGCGTTTTAGGAGGGACACATCGCCGTCAATATACGCACCTCTTTCCAGATCGCACGCGCGCCTATCTCGCTCTCAGAGTTCCCATGCCAAGACGCCCACCGTCCCTGTCAGCGGAGTTCCAACCCTCTGCAGTGCACCGCCCAGCTGTGTCGAATCATCATCCAGCGGACTCAGGCGGACTCTAAGCGGAGTTCGCCCTGACGCCTCCCCGTCTTGTTTTGTCTTGTCAGAAAACATACGCGTACGTTTGAGCTGTCCACCGGACGTGTTCGTACTCTTGCTCCGAATCTCACAGTTGTCCAATGCCCACGATGTCAGCTTGCGGACATTCGTGGCCGCTCAATTGCCTCTCTGATCCACGCTGTGATACCGATGTGCACAGATTGATGGCGAGCGTAGGTGGCGTCTCTACTACATACAGCGGTCCGCTCAGAGCGGCCTAGTTCTATGGAGTGTGTAATCCTCGTTTTCCTTCGCTCGTTGTCCAGCCACCGAGTAACACAAGCTGCAAGCTGTGCGTACCTCTTTTGTCGATCTGCACGAATGGATGCTAATAGCGGACTTACAGAGCTCTATTATTCCACCTCGAGATTCTAGCTGATCCGTAGGTCCCGATTCCCCACCCCGTCTCGTGGCCGCTTCGGAGACATTCTCTCGAACTTCAGGCTCAAAGACCGTATTCCGCCGGTCATTCAACCAGGCCTAGGCCGCGCAATAAGTTGTATCAGCCATCGCAGCTGGGATCTACGAGCGCCGGCGCGCTGTGTCCGCAGCGTTCGAGCAACGAGCAACACCGGCATCTATCACCGGCAATATGACAGATGGTGCTGCTCTCCCCGCTCCGATGTCGACAAACGAGGGTGTAAGATCACACACTTTGTATGAGCCCTGTGAGGGGTCAGCATCGGTATGCTGCATGATCTACGAGGAACAGGAACACAGGAGCCTACAAGTCAAACGCTATCCAGGGCCACATCCTTATGAGGCGCCACCCACAAGAGACGAGGTATGTACCACATGTGACCGTTCCCGGCTCTTCCCACAATGGACTGTGCACATCAACCGGGAATGTACTGCACTACGTCGCACTAGCTTTTTGCCAAGACATTCTTCTCACAGTTTCTGAGACGGTCTGGTAGCCCCGTTTACAACTTGCCGCTGTATAGTGGCCAGCATGCTTGACAAATAGCGTATTCCTTCAATTCAGCTACGTCCTGATCTGCGATCGGTCGGACGGCCTTTGGGACGTTTTCGCCGGTGGGCAGTGTAACGGTGAGGATCCATGACATAGTACTAAGTAGCACTTTGACGAATCTGTCATCCCTCCGAGCACCGATTGGCCATTGCGAGACCGTCATGTGCGTGTTTGTGATGGACGACTTGGATTTTCGGTCCGCCAGCTATACAGGTAAGAATGCAAGAGTTCTCACAACGCTACCTCTTGCGAACATGGCCTAATTCTGCAGAGAATCGCTTGAGTAAGCTAGTAGCAGATATCGCCGTTGTTTTCTTGCGATCCAAGATGCTTCAAGGCTTGTTCAATACAGCTACTACTTGGACTGTAGTGCAAGTCTGCACCGAGTCCTCAAACTGACGTGCGAGTTCGGTTCTCAAGATATCATCTATAACCGTCTCTACATCCTCATGAATTGTGCAGCACGCCAAGCATCCTTTTTCCTCTATATACTCATCATTAGGCTCCATCGGTATGTTGCTCGTCACAGGACGCAGCACACCTGCTTGATTCACCGTCTATATTGGTGACATGTCCCACTGTGATCCTACTACACTCAAGTTTGATGCTAGCTAGCCGTCCATATCGAGTACTAACTCTTGCGCAAAGTGATGTCGGCCGAAGAGTCCTTCAAAGCAGTGTTCCTTTCTGGGTGGCAATACGACCCTTTTTGGACGCGCACTTAGGAGAAGCGCCCAAGGCGTGTGGTGGCCGATAACCATCATCGTGCATTGCAACTGAACTGATGCATTGCGACCGCTCGAGGCCCTACTGCTCGCTCGTACACCGTAATTTTGAAACCGACCCTCTGTCTTGCAAGTGCTGAAGAATCAAGAGCTGCATAACCCACCGCTAGTCGATTTGATGCAATAATGCAGTGGCTGAAATCGCCGGCTGTGCACGCCGCTGTTCCTCTGCACTGACCGAGCGGCGATCGATATCACTGCGGTAACCATCTCGTTCGTCATCCCTCATCTCTGCTAGATGAGCTCGAGCCGCCATGTCTAGAGAATCTGCGGGCTGGTAGGGCGAGGCATGTGCGAGTGTTGAAGATGGAGATGTAAGTGATCATTATCGAGGCGTGCTTCTGCATACCAAGGTGCGTGGTGCGTTGCATTCGAAGTTCGCACCGCCTGTTACCCCGGATCCCATGATGCGAGTGCCCGTGTGGGCGTCGCTGCCATCCCAACATCAGGCCAGTCCGCTGATCCCCCGCCGACAGTTGTCCTCTGTCGCTAAGTGGTGCCTTTGCCCCCTTTGGCGAGGACACAGCCGTTCTAGGGCCGGCGCAAACATGCAAACGGATGAGCGCTGTGGTCGGGTTGGGCTGTTTCACGAGGTCGCGGCCTCACGGCGGCAATTTGCGCCAACAAGTTGATCTCAGAGTTCGGCATGCCTGGCAGTGGCAGTCGATGGCTCCAGTGCATGCTCACCGTCCTATAATATGCATTCCTCCCACATCAACATGCAATTCTTCTCCCTTCCTCTCCCTCTCCCTCTGTCTCTCGCTCTCCGTCCCTCGCCCCTCCGCTTCGACTTCAACCCTCAAGTCCAGCGGAGTCTGTCCCCAGACCTAGAGGCCGGTTTTTGTCCCCAAGGCGTTCGCTCTCTCGATGTCTGCGGAATACAATCCGTACAGTTTCAGCCAAACTCCTGCGGGCGGGTCACAGGCTACTCTACAGGGCTCTCCATACCAGCACCCTTCTGCGAACACCTTGCCTGCTGGTTCTCAGACGTCCCTGCCTCGTGAATATGCGCCGCTGTTGAAGGAGCAGAACGTGTACGACAGCAGCCCGCTCGGTCGCGAGACAGGCTATGGCCTCGACTCCCAGAAGCCGCACAGGAGACCGTTCTACAAGACCATCTGGTTCTGGCTCCTCGCTCTCATCGTCGTGGCGGCGGCGGTCGTCATTCCTGTATACTTCCTGGTAATCAAGCCGAACCACAAAGACAGCAGCAAGGCCGCTGGCAGTTCAGCTTCAAATCCTACCGCGTCGGGCAAGACCCAGGCCGCATTCAAGATTGGTGGGGACGGTAGTGTTGTCACGAAGGACGACGGAACGACTTTCATCTACAACAACACGTTTGGTGGTTACTGTGAGTTCCTCGCCTCTCCGCCCACTGCCCGCTCCCGTGCCACACCGCCCGCGGCAGGTGTCCGACACGCCGAGTTCGCCGATGCGCCCGAGATATGACGCTGATCGTTCTGTACATGAATAGGGGTATCCAACCCTGAGAACCCGTTCGACAACTCGGCGCGGCCAAACTCATGGACGCCGCCCCTCAACCAGAGCTGGCGGTGGGGCCAGGACCGGATCCACGGCGTGAACCTCGGCGGGCTCTTCGTCCCCGAGCCGTTCATCGTGCCCGAGCTGTTCGAGACGAACCCGGGCGCGGTGGACGAGTGGACGCTCTCGACGCTCCTCGCGCAGAGCGGGAAGCTGCAGGAGGTGATGGAGAACCACTATGACACGTTCATCACGGAGGAGGACATTGCGCAGATCGCGGGCGCGGGCCTCAACTGGATCCGCGTCCCCATCCCGTTCTGGGCCATTGAGACGTGGGCGGACGTTGGCGTTGATGGGAACGGTCAGCAGCAGTCGGAGCCGTTCTTGGCTCGGGTGTGCTGGAAGTAAGTATAGCGAGCCATTGAGTTCGAAGAGCCCCATTAACCCAGACGAACAGGTACATCCTGCGACTCATTGGCTGGGCGCGCAAGTACGGCCTGCGAGTGCTGCTCGACCTGCATACGATCCCAGGATCACAAAACGGTCGGTGCTCAGTGCTCTCGCCTCATCCAGGTCGGCCCTGACTGATTTGGCGCGGCTGATGCGACCTCACTGACAGGATACAACCACTCTGGCAAGGTCGGCTCGCTCAACTGGCTGAACGGTCCCATGGGCCTCGCCAACGCCGAACGCTCGCTCGACTACATTCGCATCATCGCCGAGTTCATCTCGCAGGTGAGCATCATTCCGAGGCTCCACTTTGCCCGCCGCCACATGAGACCGTGCAAGTGACTGACCCAACTGCCCGTCCGCGCAGCCCGAATACAAGGACGTCGTGCAGATGTTCGGCGTCCTCAACGAGCCGTTCTTGCCGACGATTGGCCGCGACCCGCTCGAGTCCTTGTGAGCACATTTCGCTTCATGCCTTCTTTCCTGACTAGAAGCTGACGAGCACGCGTGTGTCTCCTCGCGCCGGGATCACGTAGCTACCTGCGCGCCTACGAGATGGTTCGTAACATCACGGGCACGGGCGAAGGCAACGGCCCGATAATCTCTCTCCACGACGGCTTCGACCCGCTGTCACACTGGGCGGGCTTCTTGCCTGGCGCCGACAGGGTTGCTATTGGTGGGTCCTCGGCCTGGCTGTTTGGCGCATTCCCCGCGTGCGATGTTGTTTACGGTGCTTGCTACAGACGACCACCCGTACTTCGCGTTTGACGGCCAGGCCAATCGCGAGCCGGTCAACATTACAGCTGATGGCGGTGACGGTACTCAGCTCGGTGGCAAATGGCCTCTGCAGGCGTGCAACGCGTGGGGCTCAGAGTTCAACAAGAGGTACGCTTCTGACGCCGAGGCGCAGACGTTATTCGCTGACGCTAATGCGTACACAGCCGTGAAGCCTTTGGTATCACTATCGCAGGAGAGTTCAGCAATGCGATCAACGACTGTGGCTTGTGGGTCGTCGGTGTCGGCGTCGCCGCGCACTACGGCCCCGACTGCGAATACTGGCAGGACGCCTCCGGCTGGTCAGACGAGACCAAACAAGGCCTGCTCAACTTCGCACTCGCGTCGATGGACGCCCTCGGCGACTGGTTCTTCTGGACGTGGAAGATCGGCGAGTCGACGACGACGAACACCGTCCAGGCGCCGCTCTGGTCGTACAAGCTCGGGCTCGAGGGCGGCTGGATGCCCAAGGACCCGCGCGTCGCGAGCGGCATGTGCGAGTCCCTCGGGGTGACCCCGGACCCGTTCAGCGGCGCGTTCGCCGCGTGGCAGACGGGCGGCGCGGGCGCGGGCACGATCGCGCCCGCCGCGACGGCGAGCATCTCGCCGTGGCCGCCCGCGCTGGCACACGTGCCGACGCAGAGCGAGGACGCGCTGCCGCAGTACACGAGCACGGGCACGATCGTGACGCTCCCCCCGCAGACGTTCACGCCCACGGCAAGCGTGACGCCGACGGCGAGCGTGGGCGATGGATGGTTCAACGCGCAGGATACCGCGCCGGCTGTGACGCCGATCTCGGGGTGCGCGTACCCGTTCGCGTGGGACGCGCTCAACGCACAGATCCCGCTGTCTGGTTGTCTTCCTGCCCCCACTGCCTGAGCTTGATGAACTTGAGCCTTCGTCGGGCGCGAGCTCTATACGAGGCCTTGCAGGCCGCTTCCACCTCCCAGTCTATCCTTCTCGTCTTTCGTCCAACGTTGTTTCTCAATGGACTTGATGTTCTATACCCTTCTGCTCTAGTTAGTTATTACGCTGGGATCCATGTAGGATCTACGTGTGTGTGTGCGTCACAAGTCAGGACGATGTGAAGTAAGTCTACGTATGCTTAGTACGGGACGTGTACATATGTTTACAAGAGGTATATTATTACGTTAAGTATATCGTTGTGGTAGATGTCCATATTTGTGAAGTTGCGATGCACAGGAAGTCCCGGTGTGCTGTACAAGACGTTCGGGAATTTGCATCGCACCGTCTAGTAGCGACGGCCAGGGCGGTCACCAGAATCGCGTGCTGCCAGTAGGGAAGCCGTTCGCCATGCGCATCATGACCGCGTTGGACGTGAGCGTAGAAAACTAGGAAGCGTCGTCAGTCACTGCCGAACGCGAAAGCACCCGCAATAGTAGAAGGCTTACCCCATTTCCGAGGAGAACTTGTGCCCGTTGTGCGACGAGCAAATCCACTGCGTGAGACACATACTTCTGCTCCCAACTCAGGACGAGGTCCCGACTGCTCGCGATCATCTCCCAACTCCCGGCTTCGTGCAACGCGTCCTTCAACTCCGCAATATACTCCGGGCTGCCGTTGGTCATGATATACAGCCTGCGCACGCCGCGCGCCTCAGGCTCCGCGCGGACCTCCGCGACCTTCCTCACGATCTCCTCGATCGTCGGGAGACAGCGCCGGCGGTAGACCTCGACGTTCTCGGGCGTGTTGTTCCCCCACTCCTCGTGCGGGGGCACGACGAACGGGTCGCGCATCCCCGGGAACGCGTTCACGCTCACGAAGTCCTCGGACCACATCGCGAGCGTGCGGCAGTGCGTCGCGTAGTCGCCGCGCCGGACGTGGATGGCCATGAGCCCTGGGATGGGGCTGTACCGTTCGGCGTTGGAGGTGAAGGGCGTGCTGGAGAGGTAGGGCTCGGTGGAGGATGCGAAGAGGTCGCGGTTCGTGTCGAAGGCGAGCTCGACCAAGGGGGACCACCCGAATTGCGTGAGGAAGGGCGACTGCTTGAGGTCTTGCCAAACGTCCAACAAGGACATCCGGACTCCCCATACGCTGTATCGACATCAGCTGGATAGCGCGATAGCTGTGTATATGGGTATGCGTACTCGTGATGGCTGTATATGGGTCCGGAATCCAGGGTGGATTGCACGCACGATTCATCAAGATTCTTCAGGAGGGACGCCCACTTCTCAGTTATCTCAGCCACTGAGTTCGGCGACGTCAAGTTGGCATGAAGTTCTTGTCGCGCGAACTCGACCTTGTTGGGGCACAGATGGTCAAAGTAGTCCCTGCTCACGGCAAGAGGCGCATTGTCCCCAGGCGCAAAGGGTTCGCCCACAATCGGACCTGTGACTCGGTCAGTTGTGTGCAGGTGAGGCTACTGTAGATCGGAAGCACCTCGCAAGAGCACGGAGTAGGGTATTGGGAAGGAATGATCTTCCCGCTTCCCTCATAGTCGGAATACGGAGAGCCATCGTCATTCCAGGTAAAGTTACCAAAGACGAATCTGTGGTTCGCAAGTCAGCACGATACTGATATCTTAAGAGCAATAGCCAACATACGATCGACCAGCTTTGTACGCCAAATAGGCATTTAGTATGTGTTCTTGGACGGCGTTTCCCCATCCGAGTGCTAGGGGCTACTCAGCTCCGTCTCTCAAACTTGTTTGGAGGTAAAAGACTCGCCTCTAGTGTGTCCAGCGACGAAGAAAAACTTCTCACCAGGCGCCGGCTCTGTCTGTGTCCAATCTTGCTGAGGAAGCCGTAACTCGACGTCGTGATAAGCCGAGTACAGCGGGGGTAGGCCCTTCGGAAGTGGTGGTGTCTCCGATACCTCAAGCTCAGGCTCGTCAGACACGGTCTCGGAAGTAGCAGCTGGCAAGATTGGGTCGGATGTAGCGGTCGCAGTCGCAGTCAAGACCTCTTGCAGCGCGTAGAAATGTCGAACCAGGAAGTAGCATGACAGTACGAAAGTGAGGCCTGCGGCGATGTACAGGTGGCGACCCTGTACGCCGACAGCCTGTGATCGGCAGTTCAAACACTCTCGCATTCAGAAAAAGCAAGCACAGACCATGGTTTCGCAAGAACAGGTGTGCTTGCGGTACAGGTGGAGGGCGGGAGCAAGGAGACGTTGACCGTTGCCCTCAGTGCGCGGCGCATTCGCTACCGACAAACGCCGCTAGGGCCTATAAATTGAAGCATCATCGAGGGTGGCTGGCAAGTGGCTGGTGCCAAGCGGTAGACACTGACTGCGGATAGCAGTGTGTCTGTGGAGGAAGAATGGTTGCCGAGAAATTGGCTAGCTGGCGAAGTACGAGAGCCCGAGATGAAAACCGAATATCCGACTGTCCGATATGGAGACACTCAACCGATATTACGATGCGCCTCACAATGGGATCTGTTCAAAGTAGTCGGATTCTCTATAACCAACTCAAACAAGTATGACCAACTTATCAACAGGACGATACGTCGTCGCGGATGTCTGAAGAAAGAGGACTGCTGCTACCGCGTAGACCGTTGAGCTCAAGTCAACGCGTAACGTCGGACGTCCCACCTATAAGGCTCTGCCTTTCGGACTCCGCTGTAGCGCCAACACCCGACGCCTCATTATCATCGCGTCCTGCGCAGGTGGCTGCCCATAGCCTTCTCTCCGACGCCATCGCCCACTTGTCAGACCAGTGCTGAAGTTCTCGTAATCTGCTGAGGATGTGACTGCATAGGTCACTGTGCAAAAGGAGAGTATCTTGTATGGCGCACAAGAGGCGATATCAATGCTTGTCACTTGAGCACAGTAGCCCTCTGGAGATGTGGTATCCCAACTGCGACAAAGAAGTACACCTTCCTCTCTCAACGTCGAGAATGGACTGTGGACGATTGTGCCCCCTCAGATCGACCGGACCCGACGCCGTCTGTCAAAACTTGACAGAGGCGATGTTGGGTTGGGTCTCCGTTACCCGATGGCTGAGTACTGAGGACGCCCACATACGTACATGTACATAAAGGCTGGATAGACTGCGAGGCTAGGTTTCCCTCTGTGTTCCGCTACTTCTCTCTGTGGATCTCTGCCGACGCTCTCCAGTGCTTCCTCCCCCCGTGACCGAGTCTAAGCAGCAGCTCGGGGGCATAGCCGTGGACGGGACCCAAGTTGGCCCCAAATCTAGCTCTGTTATATCGGGCCCGAAGGAGCGTAGTCGGGACCAACTTCTCCAATGGCTCGTCGAGTGCATCTCAGAAGCGGTGCGTACAAATGTTCGGTATTCAACAGGCAGCACATACTGATGATGTCCACCCGCCGCTCCCCTATGGGGATATTAGATGGGTACATTCCTCTTTGCTTTCGCAGGAACAGGGGCGGCTGCCGTGTACACTCTCGGGAACATCTTGCAGACTGAAGAGCAGCACAGTGAGTAATCGTGCTAGCTGGATGTTGAGCTGTGCGGAAGGATGGAGACTGACTTTGGCTGCTGTTGTTTGACAGTTGTTTGGCGGATCAGTATCATATACGTGATCGGTCTTGTATGCGCGGTCGTGGTCGCCCTCGCGCTGTCGGTTTGTCTTGTGAGTTGGATAAGAATGATACAATTGAAGACAGAATGGCCAACGAGGTACGCGCATACAGCCGACGCGTGGTCAGTTTAACCCCAGCGTTACCATCCACGCTGTCGTATTTCGCAGCTTCCCCCCACAGAAAGCGCTCAGGTCTGGAACACTCTGTTCTGCTCATTTCGACCTGAAGGCAGCTTATGACGGGCTCTATCCATACAGATATATTGCTGCACAGGTACTCGGTGCCTACATCGCGTGCATAGTAGTATCCATTCAGTACAGGCAGTTCATCGATGTGCGAACTCAAGCGCTCAGCAGTGTTATATCAGCTTCATTCTGACCTATGTATAGGCTGCAATCAAGGCGCTCGAAAGTAAAGGTGTCTATGAATCCACGATGTACACGCCTAGCGGACCGGCAGGCGTCTTCGGGTCGTACATGAACACCGGGACGAACTTCAGGGATGTCTTCATCAGGAAGTTCGTGATGTGCGCATTCACTAGGCTCTTCGCCTTCATGCTGTTTTCCGCTGCTGAGATATTGTCCGTGACTTGGCAGGACTTCGTGTACGGCTTCGTCATTTTCGCAACCACGCATCCCGGAGACAGCCCGTCCACGCCAGTGCCGACAGCCATGCCCTGGCTTACCTCCATGATATAGTATGCACAACTCACCTTACACAGGCGTCTCCAAAGGTCGTAATGCTGAATATTGCGAAACCTCACCCCAGTGGCGTCGTGGTCTGGGGAAGCAGCTCAATGGGGCTAGCTACGAACCCTGCGCGAGACCTCGGTGGCCGCCTCGCAGCGTTGACGCTCTTTGGGCGGGCTGCAGATCATGGGAGTTGCGCCATGCTCGCCGCACTGACGAGCATCCCCGCCACGCTCCTCGCGGGCGTGGTCTACAAGCGGTTCTATGGGTTCGTCTTCGATGACCCGGACTCGGTACACGGTACGCATCTCTTGACCCGTCGTGCCTGATGTGATAGCTAACCAGCGCGCGCAAGCACAGCCATGAACAACAAGTCAGAAGAGAAGAAACCGGCTGCGTCGGAACGGGTCTTGTCACTTCACGGTGGGATCACAAGGTCTACCCACGGGGACGTCGACGTTGCATAGACAGACTCGCCAAGAAAGAATGGTCGAGGCGGCAACGCTCACACAAGTTCATCAACGAATGGACTCGGAGGTACCGGACATTGTACATATTGATTCGTAGGGATCGTAAGGCCATCGCAGATGGCTCAGGCGTAGGATGATGACGCTACGCAATAGTCAACATGAATAAGAATAGTGAAGGAGGATGTCTTCGCATCGCTCGTGTGAACCCCCAGGCCCGCTGAGTGCTACTATTGCCAAGAGACGCACACTGACATCAGCTTCGGCCAATACGGTAAAGACTGACAAAGCGGAGCTTGCCTGAAACCTGCGTCGTATTGCTAGGTAATGCTCCTGGGGGAACGCAGGTAGGACGCAGGGCACGAGATGTTGCCGCTCCGCGCAACGAGAGAGGTGGGACAGGTAGAGCGCCGGCCATATCTCCGAGTCCTATCTAGCGCTGCAGCCTTCTTCCCGAAGCACCTCTGCAGAAAAGCCGTGAGTCGCAATCAGGTCGTGCTGGGACCCAGGAGTCTGAGGAGCGCAGAGATCGATTTCACGCACCTTGTACAAGTCGAAGTCCTTCTCAAACAGCGAGACGGACGCACCCTTCTTGAAGATGTCGAAGAAATCCGCGTCCGCCCCAGCGTTGACCGAGAACCCGCTTGAGACGTCGGCGCAGCCGTCGAACGCCAGCCGGATGCGCTTGTGGCACTGATCCGGCCTTGGAGCCTCCAGGAACCCAGCGAGAGAAAGATCCAGCGAGGTCTCAGCGTCGAAGTCGAGACGAACCGTCGTCTGCGCCTTGCCGTCAAATGCGCTCACACCAAACGCGATCTGCGAGAACATCTCGGTCAACGTAATGTTTAGAATAACGGCTAGAAGGCCCAATGCTCACCGACGGTATTAGATGGGCTGCAAGTTGACCATGGGCGGTGACACTCGGGCTTGCCGAGAGCTGCACTTCGCCCGTCTTCCCGACAGTGACGTTGCCCGTTTGAGAGCGGGAGCTTGACGTGAACGACACTTGCATGCCCCGTACGTCGTAGGCCAAACCAGCGGACACGTTGAGGTAAGTGTCGATGGAGGCTGTCGCCAGGGCGTTGATGCTGAACGTAGGGCCAATGCTCAGGATTCTGGCCGAGGCGCCAATTCAGTATGCATACAGAACAGACATTGGAAGGTCGGACGCACCCGGGATAACTCAACTCAGGAAGCCCAACTGACAAGAGCGGAATCGGGCCCGAGGAGAGGGAGCCCTGGAAACAAGTCCACGATAGCGCCCTAGTGAGTACATTGATATCAGGCAACGCTTGCGTTCGGTGCTCACCGTGAGCGATGCCCCGACGTTGAGAGCCCCAGATAACGTCGCGTCGAGACCGACATAGAACCCAAACTCGTTCAGCTGCGGCGGGATGATCGACCCTGCTGCGGAGACACCGTAGCTGATGCTGCCATTCACGCTTGGTTCCACGCCAACGAGGAGCTGCCCCAAGAACGCGGGTCGTTTGCCTTGCTGCGGGCATGTCATGTTCTTCTGGTACAGCGAGACCTTCTTGTCGAAATTGAGGGGGAACGCGCCTGTCTTGGTCGTGTTGAAATTGCCCACCGAGAGCCCGGCGTGCGCTTGAGCGAGCTCTGTGCACGGAGGGTTGTCAGTCAATCTCGGTCGAACTAGATCCTGTCATGCATCCGTACCGCGCAACGAGCCATCCACCAAGCGTTGCAGGCTATCGCTTTCATTACCAACACCCGGCACCACAAGGAAGTCGTCGGCAACACCTGGTATAGACGATCCAACAAGAAAGACGTTGACGACTCCGTGCCTGATCAAACGATGAGTCGTGTACTGTAATCGACGCACTGTTGGGTGCTGACCTCGCAGTGCCGATGCTCCCAAATTTGGTCGTAAGGCTCATCCCCTTCACTTCTGCCAGCGACGCATTATCGCGACGCGCGAGCTCTAGCTGCTGGGGAATACTTTGGTTGGAATGCGTCCACCACTCGCGGGCGACAACGGCGAATGGCATGGAACCGCACTAACTAAGAGTCAGAATCACGTCCAGATTATAGCCGAGTGCATTTGCATGAGACTCACATTCTCCGGGAGCCGTACCAGCGTGTCCTGCGCGCCATTCAGATATACATGCGCGCAACCTCTGGAAGGGTCCTGACATACAAGACGGATGTCCTGGTCCGCGGCATGTCGGTCGCAGTCGATGATTGACCATCCCGCGGAGGGGCTGATGTCGGAGACCGCAGAGTCAGGGCCGGACTGTCGTGTGTGGTCGTTATGAGTAGCTTTCTAATGTGTTGACATGGCGACTCACAATGCGGACGATTCCAGAGGCGGAATGTGAGTCAATGGTCCAATTGCACTCTCCAAAACAAGGCTCGGTCCGCCTGACGCCGCCCTTGACAGGCTCACGAGCAGCCGTGGCGCGGAGGGAGAGGTAGATGCCGAAGACAAAGGTCATGAAAATGCGTAAGGTCATTCTGACAAGGAAAAAGGGCGCGTCGACCCAGTCGACAATGAACAGTTGGTTTAAAACAGGGTGGTAGAATGTAGGGAGAGCTGGGGCAGCTCGGATAGGCCGCATTTATACAGTCCATAGCCAGCGTAGATGTGGTCATGTTCGAGCGGCGAGTGCAAGTCCGGAGGGCGGTGTGAGGCGATAGTCGTTCACTGACATCAGTGTTAGAGAAGAGTACTCGCCAGGACAGGAGGAGTACAGCACCTGTCGTTGCAATAGCCATAGGAGGTAAAGGCGGACAACGTGGTGGACGGTGGGAACTGGAGGCGTTCGCGGCGCACCGCTCCGGATCCTCAGAATCTACGGCCTGGTGACCTCCGGTATGTCAATAGCAGTATTTTGTATTGAACGCCGAGGGACTCTGGCGCAATAGCTGGGGTCGTATGCACTGACTTGCCTCGAAGAGCGTTCGCGCCGGTTGAAAACCAGCGACAATTTCTGCTCAGGATGCGTTGAATAGCGCATCGAGTTAGTATTGCGTCATAACTTGGAACAGTGCCATGACAGCTAATCCATCCAATGCGCAAAGACATATTCCTGTGAGCGCTGTTTGTGCAAAGCATCACGACGGAGAATCCACTACCGGTCCACAGCAGAGCGCTTGAAGCAGGGTGAGGGATGGCGCAGGCTGTGTCTCTAGTGTATCCACAGGCGAAGTAGTCGCGTAGATCCCTCTCATGTCAAGGCGTGGGCACCGATTACTCCGGAGCGCTGACTCCGAGGAGCTATATGCAAGGACGCATCGGATACAACGAGCGGAAGGTGCTGGCAGGTTCCATGCCTGTGGTGGTTGGACTTGGCTCCTGAGTACACCATGCCTCTCACGATAACGATGCCACGTGAGGTAGCTCAATGGCAAGGGCGAGTTCTGCGTGGCTCTCGCTAGTTGGTACACTAGGACCTAGAAGGTGTTCAGCATATGCCCACCTTGACACAAGTTCGACCGTACTACTTACACGTCTCGTCGGGACGTTCGTGAGAATCTCCGCTTTTTGCTCCACCGTCGGATTCATCGGCAATTAGCTTGGATATGGTCGTGAGAGTGAGCAAAAGGCTGGCTGTGTTCGAACGTCGTTGTTACTGTAGGTGGAAAAGAACGAAACGCCCGGAGGAGGAGGAATGGCAGTGTAGGCGCGGCGGCTCACGGCGCGACGGCGCTTATAAGCTCGTTCCTTACAGCCTTTCGGACACCTTCTGTCAGTAACACAAAATGGATACACGAACCAGGATACAACACGATGAGAAAGGCAGATGTTGGCGTACTAGACGGATCCGCATGACTTTCAGACCGCAGCAAATATTCTAGTCGTGCAGATTTGGTCAGAAAATCGAAAGTTGATCTTCTACTGGGTTGGGCATAGCAAGGCTAGAGTCCTCTTCCAATGAATCGAGGTCGTAAAAGCGGCTGAATAGGCATAGTCTGGGCAACACTTCAAGCATCCTGGGCGGAGCACATCTCACTACGGCTAGAACGATGGTGAACAACGAAATCTGACATATCTAAGATCCAACATTGCAACCCTATACGATGGTCTTGGCGGCACGGAGATAGGACGCGGGGCACGAGATGTTATCACTTGGTGCGATGAGAGGCGCAGGGAAGGTAGCGCGTGGACTGTGCCTCTTACGCACCGTACTACTCTTTCCGAAGCATCGCTATACGGCCACGATACGCAGTCAGCACAAAGACGTGACAGAGATACTCGGACTCTGGATATGCGCACCTTGTACAGATCAAAATCTTTCTTAAAGAACTGAATGGACTTGCCCTTCTTGAAGATGTCGAAGAAGTCCGCGTTCACCCCTGCGTTCACCGAGAACCCGCTAGAGAGGTCCGCGCAGCCGTCGAAGGCTAGCCTGATGCGTCTGCGACACTGCGCCGACGGCGCGGAAAGCCCCAGGCTCCCTGAGAGAGAAAGATCCAGCGAGGTCTCTGCATCCAAGCTGAGGGTAGCCGTTGTCTGTATCTTGTCGTCGAACGCACTGATACCGAACGCAATCTGTGCAAAATAAGCCTGATCAGCGATGTCCTGAGTAGTGCAACTGGGACGCTCACTGATGGAATTAGATGGGCAGTCAGCTGGCCGTGCGAGGTGACACTGGGGCTCGCCGAGAGCTGCACGTCGCCCATCTTCCCGAGGGTGACTCCCCCAGTTTGAGAGTGCGAGCCTGACGTGAACGTGATCTGCATACCCTGTATGTCGTAGGCCAAGCTAGCACTCATGTTCAGGTACGTGTCGAGGGTGGCTGTCGCTTCGGCATTGATGCTGAATGTAGGACCAATGCTCAAGATCCTAAAAACAATATCAGCATACATAGCTTCTCGTGCAGCACAAACGTTGGAAGGCGTACCCTGGGAAACTGAGCCCGGGAAGTCCGACAGAGAAAAGTGGGATTGAACCTGAAGAAAGGGATCCCTAGATGCGGGACGGTATCATTGGTAAGTATACGTACCCCGAGCTTGCGTCCGGTGCTTACCGTAAGGGATGCCCCTATGCTCAGGGCGCTCGCTACTGTCGCATCTAGCCCAACAAAGAACCCAAATTCGACCAACCGCGGCGGGATGATTGATCCTACTGCGGAGGCGCCGTAGCTGACATTCCCGTGAACGCTAGGTTCAACGCCGACGGACAGCTTTCCCGTGAACGCAGGTCGCTTGCCGTTCTGCGGGCAAGACATGTTCTGTTGATACAAAGAAATCTTCTTGTCGAAGTTGATCTGGCTCGCGCCTGCCATGCTTTTGTTGAAAGCACCCACTGAGAGCGAGAAATCGGCATGCTCCTGAGCGAGCGCTGCTCAGAAGGGAATGTCAACGAGTATGACCCGCGATGTACACGTTGTGCGTCCGTACCGTGCAACGAGCCGTTTACCCAGCCGCGCAGACTATCGTTCTCGGTGTCTCCGGGAGGCTCCACCGTATATTCATTGACAACGCCCGGAATAGACGAGCCTATCAGGGCGAGGTTAACGACACCGTGCCTAGCTGTATCGTTCAGATATACTATAATGCCGAGTAGCCATTGAATGCGCACCTCGAATTGTTGATGTTCTTCAAGTTCGTGGTAAGGGTCATACCCTTCACGAGTGCCGAGGGTGAGTCTCCGCGACGCTCTAGCTCGAGGTGCTCCGGAATAGACTGATTGTCGTGATCCCATTCACGGGTCACTACTGCGAATGATCTGGGTCCGCACTGTTCATAGACCACGTCAACTGAGACTGGTGGCCACCCGAAGCCATGGTACTCACGTTCTCCGGGAGGCGTACAAGGGTACCCTGCGCGCCATTCTTGTATACATGTGCGCAGCCACGGGAAGCGTTCTGGCAGACGAGACGGATGTCCTGGTCTAGCGCGTCCGGGTCGCAGTCGATGATTGCCCACCCCGCAGAGGGGGTGATATCAGAGATGGCAGCGTCGGGCCCAAACTAAGATATAATGCCCTTGTTCGCATGTTGAGTATATCCTGGAGACACGAACGACTACTCACAATATGCAGGACGCCAGAGGCCATGGGCGAGTCGATGGCCCACTTGCATCGTCCAAAGCAGGGATCTGTCCCCAAGTTGCTCTTGAGCGGCTCGCTAGAAGCAACGCAATAGAGGACGAAGATATAGATGCTGAATGTGACCTTCAGGATAAGTGAAGGATGCATAGAGTGAGGGAGACGGCGATGCTGCCTGGTAAGCAGAATGTGTTCGGCGTAAGACAAAGTCAGGTAGAATCACCGCAGGGAATTGAGTCGAAGGGTACTGAGGCAACCTCAGTGTACTTCGACCATATTTATACGGCCCAGTACTAGGATCAACATCGTCATATCCGAGTGGACGTCCGACATGGCAGTGTGAGGATGTTGCTGGCGACTAACAAGAGCGTTAGGAGAACACAAGTAGGGACATACCGTGCACGGAGCATGCTGCTGCGCCTACCTTTTGCGGTAAAGGAAGGCAGCGTGGTGGACGGTGAGAACTTGAGGTGCTAGCGGTGGATCGCCCCGAACACCCTAAAGTTACCCGCCTGGCAACCTCTGGTAGTAGTCCTGACCGTATTCTTGTACTGAACGGCCGCGGGTATCGGAAATGGACGGAGAGAAGCCCTGTCGTAATGACTGTCACGGCCATGTGCGCCAACATAAATGTAACAGTGAAGTGCGTGCGCGCCACTCCGAAGGCAGCACACAACTCTACTAGAATTTGAGTAACGATCGCACCGCAATGAGCGTTTGGCACCGCTTGAGAGAGAATTATATTCCGTCGGGACCCCGGGCTGAGGATCTTCAGATGGGCACATACCTCGGCTTTCCGGTAGCGGAGGAACCTCGCAGGCTGCAAAACTATCACGCCGTGCATGAGTAGCGCTTGGCACGAGAGAAGATACGATAGGCTGTGTCTATATTGCATCCACAGACGGACGCGTCGCCTGAATCTCTTGCGTAGAGGCGCTGCCAGCAGGTATTCCGAAGCGCTATGAGCCCAACAAGCGACGGGCCAAGAAACTTTAGTTGCAACAACGGGAAAATGTCAGCTAACTTCCATGCCTATTATTTTTAGATCCAAATATCTGGCTGTTGAGCATGCAGTACCACTCACAAGATCGGCGCCTTCTCAGCAGGCGACTTAGTGGTAATGAGGACGTGTCCCGAGTTTTCACTGTATGTCACGATTAGACTGCGAGAGTGTTACTTAACTACAGAAGCGATATTAGAAACAGCTCAAAAGTCTCTGCGTCGTAACATGTGCATGATCATACACTCACCAAGTCTAGATCTACTACTACGCGTCCTGCCAGTGGCGTCTCCGATCCAGAATCTCGTGGCGAAAGTCACCAAGCTGTCAGTGTGCAATCTCATAAAGTACCATCAAGCAAGAAATCGATGGCTCACGTAAAACAGAAGGTCTGCCGGTACTGAACGCGAGTGCTGGTAAGGTGGAAAGGCAGCGACGCGTTGTCGATACAGATTCGCTCGGATCCCACCGAAAGCCCGAGGCCTGGACGCGCCGAATGGTGGCGGTGTAAACGCGGATCAATATGCGGGGATGCTACCTTTTAGAGTAAGAGCCCGACCATTTCTGTACGTAAGCGCGCGACGGTCGGGCGTCGACGCGTCGCGGCTCGTCCACTCCATATCTTGACATTCGGCTTCCGTGCGCACAGTAACTCCCGTACAATCATAATCTTCCATATTCGTTATCTTTTGGCGTTCTACACTGCCTCTCGCTGCTCTCTGAACATGGTGGCCCTCGCGATCTCCAACACGCACATCAAAGTTGATTATATCAAAGTCGCGCCGCAGATCCCTCGAGGACAAAGGATTTGGCCACGATTCTGACAAGCCTCACCTCGTATGAAGACATCCATCTTCCATCACCACCACGCAACATGGCCCTGGTGATACGCTGCGGTCTCAGAACCTACCCCGCACGATCGCCGGGTTGCATTCTACCATCACGCTCTGCCCCTCACAGATCTGAATTCGCGGGGCTCATAGTGACCACCCCCGCAAAGTAGAAGAGGTCTGGGATCCGTCTCTGATGCCTTTGCCGCTCTTGAGTCTCCACACCCATTTACGCACACTTCCACACGCGATTTGCAGCAGCGGCGTTCCGGATCCAGTGAGGCTTATGCTGTGGTAGCATCTTTTGCTCCTTCCGAGCCTCCGAGCCTCCGACTCCGTCGTACACTGCTTCAAGCTCTGCCCTTGTACATCAACGGAGCTAGAAACTCTGCTCCCGCAAGTCGCTCACTTGCTCAATTTCAAGTTCGCCAACCGGTCGTTCACACGCCGTACGTAATGAAGCCCGTTCCTGACGGCCATATATACGCAGACGCATGCCACAACCGCCAGGGCCGCATGGGCCACTAAACGCTTCTCGCGCTCCGCTTGGGAACCCACGTCCCCGTCGCACCAATTCGCGCACTTCGTGAGACTCTATGCTGCACATAGGCACATACGTCGCTCTGCGATCTGCTGCATGCCCCAGCTCGGTACGGCACGGAGCATCTCGCTCGCCAAAGGCGCAGGATGGACGGACCCCCTGGCGCGTGTTCGCTCGAATCACTCCCGACCCGGTCGCACGTCAACGCGTCAACATCTGACCTGATGGGACGAAGCGACGCCGAGATGCGCCCGCGATACCGAGGGACGCCCACACACGCGGCTGCATGGATTCGTGGGGAAGTGCATACATAAGATTTGACTTGAGCCTGTCTGCGCCTGTCCGCCTCTGCTCTTCGGTCCCGTTCGCTGCAGCTCTCGCCGCGCGTCCTCTCTCGCTCTTGTTCTTGTCGAGCTGACATCCCTGGGCGACCCCTGCTATCTCTGCTGGAACCCTGCAAGCGCATGTCTCCCGCCGCGCTAACGACGATGACCGTGACTGAGCAGGAACGCGAGCATATCGCCGTGTACGAGGTCGTTCCCAGGCCCGACGTGTTCAGCCTGTGGGAGCGCAGACGGAACCGGCAGCTTCACTGGTTCGTCGAATTGGTTGCAGAAGCGGTCCGTAACGATACAACGTCATGAACAGCGCGCACTGAAGCTAACCCGCATGCATGGTGGGACTGCTAGACGGGGACGTTCCTCTACACCTTCGCGGGGGCAGGGGCGACTGCAGCATACGTGCTGGGGAACATCCTGCAGCTTCCAGGACTGGGCAGTGAGTACGCGCGGCATTTTGGGTTCTCGGACAGCGGGCATCATTTGCGGAAGAATGGAAGCTGAACCGTGCCACGATGGTTTGACAGGCGTCCTGCAGATCGGTATTGCGTACGCAGTTGGTATCGCCCTCGCGATGGCAGTCTGTCTGGTAAGCCAGCGACGCGATAGGACATCGAGTGCATAGAGGAGGGAGGCTTACTGGGGAGGGGTGCAGTCGACGTCACACGGACAATTCAATCCCGGTATCACCATCCATGCCGTGGTCTTCCATGGTCTCCCACCGCTGAAGGCGTTCAGGTCAGTTAACCTCCACAACGTGTTCGAAGGTCTTCCAGAGACGATAAGGACGGCTTCTGCAGATACATCATCGCGCAGATATTCGGTGCCTATATCGCGTGTCTGCTGGTCTACATTCAGTACAAGCAGCTCATACACGTGCGTACATCCACAAAGGGCCGTACGAGACGTTTGAACTCACCGACATACAGGCCGCGGTCGATGCGCTCAAGGCAAAGGGTGTTTATGACACCACGATGTTCACGCCTAGTGGACCGGGAGGGATCTTTGGATTGTACGTGAATCCGGGGTCGAACCTCGGCTACGTGCTTGTGAACGAATTTGTCTGCGTACGCACTCGACCGTCCTCCTGATCTCCCACGTAAACCCGTCTGACATGGCGTGACAGGATTTTGTGCTTGGTCTCGTCATCTTCGCATCCACAGAGCCTGGAAACAACCTATCCACCCCAACGACGATGCCGTGGCTTATCTCTCTGGCCTAGTACGTACGACTCACTTCATTCAGGGGGGACAAAGCATTCGTTGACGCCTGTGAAACCTCCCCTCAGTGGTGTCGTGGTTTGGGGATACGCTCCGATAGGGCTTGCCGCGAACTCTGCACGAGACCTCGGTGGCCGCTTCGCAGCCCTGACGCTGTTTGGACGAGCAGCAAGCGGCGGGAACTACGCTGCCCTCGCCTCATTGACGAACATCCCGGCGACGCTGCTCGCGGGCGTGTTCTACGAGCTTGTCTTCAACGACTCGACGCGCAGTACGTGATTCCCGACCCGCGGTTCTCGGAGTGGATTGCTAACCGGCGCGCGCGATATGCGATCGAAGCCATTAACCCAGATTGGCAGCGGTTGGTCTCTGCGAGGCACGCCGAGCTAGAACGCAAAGGGCAGAGTGCGTCGGCACGGGCGTCGTCGCTCCATAGCTCTGGCTCCTCTGACGAGAAGGTTGACGACAAAGCATAGGGAGGCGGGCAGCGTTCGACGGGGTCGGCTCCGCGGAGCTGCCTAGTGCGAGTGGTCTTGTGCCGTCTCGGTGCAGAGCCTATAGAGGGGTGTCGGCATAGAGCTGCGTACGATTGTTTACGAGTGTCGGGGTACCATGACACTATGCGCTTCCCGATTTCGATCTTCCGGACTTGTGGGGGAAAACGAGTGAGTGTGGGGTGTGCATGATGGCCGATCGGGGTATGTGCGAGCAACGCGAACCTGCATGTCTTCGAGTGTGGAGAAACAAGCTTTGCTGTTGCGTTCAGGCACTACGCGAGACAACGAGCTCTGGACCGTCGTTTATCGAGCACGACCGACGCGTGATGGAGAGACGGAAGAGCTAGCGCAAGGGAACCCGCGAGGGCCGGTAGTTTTTACCCCGCATTGATGAGAGCAGCTCCTCTTGGCTCTGGCTGATCGAGGGCGATCGAGAGGAGGTGGGCCTGAGATCTGCATACGCCAGTCACGCACACTGCGGCACACAATGCGCCTCCGCCCGGCTACACCGCTCTCCCGGCTGCCGATGCCCTCCAAGGCCATCGCTCCCTCCGTCCTCGCGCAGTCCGCACAGACCACCGCACACGAAAAATGGTCTCTGTGCCTTACCTGCGTCCCTCGCGCGATCGAACCAACCGCCGTGCTCCTTTTTATGCGGGGCTCCGCATCGTCCAACCCCACAACCTAACCCAATCTTGTATCTCCCGCGAGAAACTTTCGCCCGAGATGGCCACCGACGAGTGCCCAGTGCCCACGGGGCGCAGCCATTGTTAGGCTATCTCCGTCAGCGGTCATGACAGAACACGACGCTCACATTGCACCCCGCCCCCGCGCTCAGATCATCCAAGAACTGCAAAGTTGGGCGCGTACACCGTATATCCGGCACACCCCGGTCAGGCGAGCCCTGGTTGGGGTCATGTGTGTGCAGCCCTCGAAGAATATGGATGGCGGTCCGCAGGCTATTTGATTGCCACAGGGGGGCTCCAGCCTTCGGATACGCGCGCCTGAGCACTCTGACGACGTATCCGAGTGGGAGCCTGGCTCGCAGATAAAGTCGCCAGCCCGGACGCACGATACGGTCCCAGGGTGCCACCACTGTCCTGCAGCTCCCCTCCGGACCATCCGTACTTCCGCCCGACCGCGCCCAGACACCTACCGCTCTTCCAACTCTTTCTGAGCTCGAGTGTTCAAGATCCATCATGGCTGTTGCAGGCTCGCACCACCTTCGCCACCGCGACTTTGTCCACCTCGCCGACATCAAGCCCCGGTCGAATACCTACATCGCTTGGGAGCATCGTCGCCACCGGCAAGCCCACTGGCTCGTCGAGTGCATCGCCGAATTCGTATGTTCTCTTCGTCGTCTGGAGACTGTAATCAAGACCTTGACGGGTTGCTGAACCAGATGGGCGTCTTCTTTTACGTATTCGCCGGTAGGTAACATTCGCGCCGATGTCGAGACTAGGAGAGCTGACCACGACCGCCTACGCTCGCAGGTGTCGGCTCAACAGCGTCGTTCATACTTTCCGGTACCGCACAGTTGAATGGGCTCGGATCATTGTTCCAAGTCGGCACTGCTTACGCTTTGGGCATCCTGTTCGCCATCGTGGTACGTTGCCCGAAGTCCGCATTACGAGGACCTATCAGTTGTTGAGACGGATGGATGCAGGTTTGCGCACCTACATCGGGCGGTCACTTCAACCCTGCGATGACCATCGCGCACCTGATCTTCAAGCGCGTGACGCCTGCGAAAGCACTACGGTGAGAATGACGGGCTAGGTCGTTTGGTGTCAAGTAGCTGACCATACCTTTGTACAGGTACATCGTCGCGCAGGTTTTGGGAGCTTATGTCGCGTGTCTGCTCATCTACGTTCAATGGAGGGACCTGATCATGGTTCGTGAGCTCCGTAACCATCGCTCGGGCGATCAATGTACTGAGAGCTGCGCACATGCAGGAAGTAATCGAGATCCTCGAGGCCGCGGGCAAGCTCGACGCCGTTATGTTCACCGCCAACGGCCCCGCGGGCATCTTCGCCATCTATGCCACGCCCGGCGTCAGCCTCGGCCGCATCTTCCTGAACGAATTCATCTGTGTACGTCCTTTCTCCTTACGCTGCTTGGCTCGCGTGCGCGTCTGACGCGTTGTCGCGCCATAGGACTTCCTCATCGGACTCGTCATCTGGGCGTGCCTCGACCCCACCAACTTCTCTGCCCCGCCCGCTGCGGGCCCCTGGATTATCTCCTTCGCATAGTGAGTCCTGATGTGCCCGTCGGGCGAGTCCTCAGACTGCTGACCCTCGCTCCTAGTGCCGTGGTCGTCTGGGGCTACTCTCCCGTCACAGGTACGCTCCTCCCGCACGCCGTTCTCCGTACACGTTGCTTACAACGCTCTCACATCTAGTCGCAACCAACGCCGCTCGTGACGTCGGTGCACGTCTCATGGCGCTCACGATCTGGGGAATGCCTGCCAGCGGTGGCTCGTACGCGGCCATTGCGGCGCTCACGAACATCCCCGCCACGTTGCTCGCCGTCGCGTTCTACGAGTTCGTCCTCGCGGACTCCAGCCGCGGTATGTCTCTGTGTCTTTTTGCGTTCGAGAAGTACACGGCACTCACCTGATTTGCTTTGACCAGTCGTCACGCCCATTCACGCCGACTTCCTCGCTGGTCACCTCGCGCACGAGGAGCACAGCCAGGGCGTCATCCGCGAGGCGTCCTCGAGCCCGAACCTCGACGAGAAATCGCACGAGCAGATCATCGAGCGCGTGTAAGGTCGTACGGCGTCGCCTACGCCTGCGCAAAGTCGTCGCGCTTACGCGCGCTTTGGTCTACGATCGGCATCGGTTGACAAGTTCTGAATGTCTTCTCTTCGGGTCGCCTCCGAGAGGGGCGTGAGGGGTTTGAGGAAGATGTACCGGGGAAATTGGGTTGGACGGTTCTGCCATGATTAGGATGCTCCATGTATTATATGTAGGGAACGGGCTGACGATGTACTACGCACCGGTTTTATTCCACGATATTCTTCGTGAACATGATGCCCGCAGTTTGTGAACTTCGCGAGCGCGAAGAAAGGCCGTCAGACTCGCCACATCGAAGGCGTTTGAAGTGCCGTATATGTATGAGCTCGTAGGGAGGCCCGGTTAGAGGTATTACCGGTAGCCGGAAGTCCGTTGTAAGCGAGCGCCGGTACAAGGCCGATGGCCGACCTGCTCGTTCATCCTATGGTACTTAGACCGATGGTTCTTCGTCGGACTGACGGTGTTATAGATTGCACGATCTAAGCGAGTGGTCAGCTGTACGACAATGCTGAGAGAAGGTTGATATTTGGGGAGAAATCCACTAGAGACTTCAGTATCCCAGTGTTGAGTGTTCTCTGGTCAAGCGCCGGCACCGAAGGAGTGCACGAATGGGCATAGAGATACTGACATGCGAGCAAATGGGCACCATGACAGGCTATATGCATGTAGACTTACTGCGCCCAGCTACGGTAACTTCGCAATTATTGGTGGGCGGTGCTCCGAGCGTATCAGATTCGTGAGAGGGACGCCCCTGACTGAGTGGCCTGTAGACGTGTCCCGTTGAAATGCCGTACCACGTACAAGTCTTCCGGGTGACTGGTGCTGTGCGGCACCGGTAGGCCGCCGCACGTACTGCTCGACATACTGCCATGACGTGCCCGACCACACCCGACCACCGCGGGCGCGGATACGCCGCACACCGCTGCATGGAGCCCAATATAACGCGCCCAATATGGCAAGCCACCGCCGCCGTGTACTAGGCTTGGCCAGGTAAACTTACGGTATTCCGCCGCCGGTCGCTGGATCTCGCGCACTCTACGCCGCACGCCTGAGCGCGATGGCCTCCAGAACGTTTGAACAGCAACACGGTGTCGACGGGGCGTGATTTTGACGAACTCATCATTCTGATCCATCGCGGTGCTTCCTCGCCTTCAATCGCTGCACGGCCGGGCATCTGACCCCAGTATACGTACGTTAAGCTTTCACTACGCAGCTGATACTCGCCTCTAGGACCCCGGTGGGATCTTGATTGGATTCGTGTATACGCTTCCTTCACCCGCGCCTTATGCGCACGGTCGGACCTTCGCGCCGTCCCAAACCACCCGCGTACAGCTGTCAGCGCGGGCGATTGGGCGGCTACTGGTGTGCAGATCCTGTCTTACGGTCTGATAAGGCAAGGGACGGCCGGAACCCTGACACAAAGGGCCGGCAGGTGCTGACGACGCTCTTGCGGCTCCATTCCAGGAACCGTCTGCGTATTCGCAGCTCTGGCGGTAAGAGGGATACGTGGATTGTGTCCAGTAGCGCTAGCGCTTCCATGTCGGTGCCATTGGGCGGCACCTGTGCGTGCTGCCGCCGGCGCCGAGGTTCCTGAATCCTGAGAGGGGAATTTTAGGTTGTTGAACATAGCCCGCTTACCGAGCTAGGATCTCAGTGCGCACCTTCAGAGAGGCCCAAATGTGCCTCGATAGAAGTACGTGATAAATGACTATATACCTGTACCCGCCCAGAAGTCTGTGTGGTGACTGACCAAGCCGACACTTTGCATGACATGTACCTGCCGGTGGGCGGAAGGTGCATTGCGGAGCTGGACGCGCTTGTGGAAGGTGTGTTTGTCACAGCTAAAAAAGCACGAATCATGTTGGTGCGCATTGTACTCACATATGGGCGTTTTATCGCCGTGTCTCGAAACCCAAACCGCCAGAGGAGTACAATGTCGGGCGCTTGCTTGATGAAACGCGGTCACGGGACCGAATGCGCGACGCGTCTTCGCGTAAGTCTCCCGGTGTTCACGCGTCATATTCGTGTGGCAGAGACGTAGGACCAGCACACCGACATGTATGACTTGAATATACTCTCTAGCATGACTCATAACGCCGTACAGGCCCCGACCATACGGCAGCGGTAGTACGGGTCCTCTCCAGGTTATTGCACAAAGTTGAGATTCACGTAACGTAAATCATCGCCGCGTTCTCACACTCATTCTCTATCTACGAGGCAGTTCGGGCAATGTTAATGTCCACATGCTACTATGAGGCCTCATCCTGTTTGAGAGATTTTGACTCCTAAGGCTCGGAGGCGGTGCACACATTGACGGCAGCTTCACTGCCAGAACATGATGAGTCGACACGGCTGTCAAGAAGTATACATTAGGCATCAAGCTAGCTATTCTATGTAGAACAGTCCAGAGCGGTATTAGGCCGCATAGCAATACAGAATACATAGCGTCCGTGAAGGCAGTATAGTCCAAGAAATACAACAGTAGCGTAGCGGATGTAATGTACGTGGGCGATGCAGTAAGGTAGCCAATGCTGGGTGGTATTGTGTGGGGATGCGTCCAGTCCGGGGTGATGCAAGATACAAGAAACAGCGGAGTCGATAGCAAGAAGCGAGAGCAAAGATGAGACTGAAGGCGCAAGTTTGTCAACGTGCGGCTTCTATCTTCGGCGACGATCGCCCATGAGAGCCGCTAGTGTCTGGCGAGCAGCCTCCTCCTTCACCGCATTCTGAGAAGGGCCAAATGTTCTAGCGTATTCTACGCCTCTGACTGAAGTATACTGTGAGTAGTTGTCGCATAGCATTCGCGACGGAAGTACTCACTGTACGCTACTGCTGTCCACATGGGTTGGTGTAGTGGGCCCGACTGGGTCACGTCCCACGAGAGTATGTGGGAACCTCCGTTTGCCTGGAGGTAGTTGTTGAGCTCCATACGCCAGTCTGTAATGTCAAATCTACAGGTTAGTATTTGCAGGCAGTGAAAGACATGGGCTACTAACGGTTAGATGCTGCCATTACGGGGTGCTTCGTTGGATGTGAGAAGTGGTTTAGTGACCGAGAGAGCTCGTTGTCTGCCTCGAGGCGAGTGTGTTCTGAAGAGGAAGGTAATGAGGACTTGACTCGTGCTCGTTGGTACCCCTTATAAGGACCTCTCGCGCTCCTCTAGGGAGACCAAGGACGGTCGGATAGCACAGTCGTGAGTCACAGTATTGCGCACAGCATATGGGCCTGTTGCTCAGTGATTCAGCGGATCCGGAGGAAAGATACAAGGACCCACCGCTGAACGTACGGACCTGTCTACCGCGGAGCAAACCGCGTCGGCCTTCAGCTCCTCTGTTGTTGCGCGGCGAGGGAGACGAAACGCACAACTACCTGATAAATGCGGGGACATTGCCCGGGTTGTAGCCTTGCAATGACATCAGGGCCAGCGCAGCGTCTGCTGTGCGTTCCGGCTTTGCGCGTCTCCAGGACGAAGCCGCGACGGTGTGGCATTTAGACAAGTATATCGACCTTTGAGCCGCTGCTAGGTGTCCTGGGACTTGGATGAGTCACCTATCCCGCCGTCGGGAATCTTGCATTGACTCGACGTTCGACCGCGGTGCCATCAGAGGTCCCTGCCACGTGCTTTCACCGGGAGTCATGTCCAAAATCACCTTTAGATGCTAGCACAGCAAGTATAGACACTAAGGGGTTCCACACACCTAACTCCGTCTTTCGTTAATCGCAGTTGCGTTACCCATACGTATTTCATGTCACGCTGCAGCGACGTTAACCCAATCTAATGGGGGCTTAGCACACAGCTGCGCAGTCCAACGATGCTTCCTCAATTTCTCACCATAGCAACTACAACACAGGGCGACTCCTGAGGCTTATGCAGAGCTTCGAGGCGTATCGTGAGAGAATAACACACTTTTCACCTGTATTTTGGCAGACAATACGGGTCTTGAGGGACCGAGCCCGCGACTCGGAGGTGTATCTCACCTTCCGATCTCCTCCTGCATTGAGGCGGCGGGAGGAGAGAGATGTGAGCCATGCGGTCTGCTGTATGAGGGTTATGTCAAGCCACCCCAATTGTCAAAGGCGGACACCAAATCGCCGACTAGCCTCAAGGCACGAGTGTACCAGTGCAGAGCTCCCCGACTCCGGAGGCGGCAGTCGCCCACAGTCAGTCGACTCTCATACCATAACGTCTTCCCCACTGCGCGTACGCAAGGTGCGTCTCAGAACCTGAAGGGTACGCGTACGCATCCGCAGCCTGTTTCAGCTGACAAACTCGATGCATGGATGAGTAGGTGAGAGCAGAGTGGAAGATATCGGACGAATGAAACAGATGCTGCGTTGAGGTCACGGTCGAGTCGAATAATGAAAGCAGGCGCCGGAACAGCGGTGCCGATCTTGGGCAGGTGGGTTGCAGGATTAGATTAGATAACCACGTGGATACATTTGTATTCGCCGGATTCAGATGGTGGCCTTTGCCTGAGCGCTAGTAGCGCCCATGTGCACGGGCTGCCGGGCAAGGCTCGAGCGCAAACGATCCACTTTTGTCTCGCACCCATCTTCCAGGCTATGGTATACGCCTAGCACCACCTCCCGAATCCCAACCTCATCCCTGCCTCCTTGAACTCGGATTTTAGGACCTCTTAACATATCTCCGCTACGTACAACACCGAGATCTGGTATGTGTGGCATCCAAAATGACGCACCGTCCGCACAGGATCCCTGATTGTCCAAGGTCTTAGTATCCGACCCTCCTGCCTACATCACGCTTTGGGCAGCCATCCTACCTCAACTCACCAGCAGTCTATATCACTACTTGGAACGCGGAGGGCTGGGAACCCCGATTTGAGTGCCGCTGAACGTCGTATCGTGTTTCTGGATATTGGTTGTGGCAAGTTGGTACGTCCATCGTGCCTCCGTATGTCTGTTCCACAGTTAAGGCCTTTATTTATCCTCAAATGGGTGCACTCGGATGTTAGCAAGCAAAGATGGATGCGTTCGACAAGATTACCCTCATACCAGGCTCCCGTCGCCCAATCCAAATACCCGCTTTTCCAGACACCTCGTCGTCTTCGTCGGACACCTCCACTTCATTTCTAATCAAACTATCGGACAACCCTTCCTCGACCCATGCCATCCGTCGTAAACCTGCCAAAGTCTTCAAATCTCCTTCTGCCGACGAGCCTGCGGGGTGGGAAGGTCATACATGTAAGCGCCCATTAAGTTCATTGGAGTCACGTGCTGCCTGGGTCTAACGATGATGATCGCGGTCGCAGCACACCACAAGCGCGGGACGCCACCGTACGAGAGGCGACCGCCGCGTCAGTCGTCGACTGAAACGGATAGGTCATCTACTTCCTCAATCCCAGCGAGGAGAGCAGCGGCGCAGCAGAAATTGCCATTGCTGCCCTTGTATCATCCCCTCGGCCCCCTCGCGCAGTCTTTGCCCGAGCTTGATCCTGGGCTTTTCGGGCTCCCAAGCTCGCTGAACATCGAAGATCCAGACGACCAGCAGGCCGGTGACTCGGGACGACGGTCGGCCTCTCGGGCCCAGCGGCCTGGGCAAAAGACACGGGAAAGAGAGACCGCCGAAGAGGACACACAACCCAACGGCACTCCCAATGGGGTCACGGGCAAGGCCGCCCAGGATGCAGCGGGCAAGAATCCCAGTCCACGCAAGAGACGCGGGGGTGGTGCGAAGCGTAAGCGGAAGGAAACGGACGACGGCGACAACGCATTCCCTCCTCCAGCTAAACGCACACGAAACCCCCGCGGCGTCAACAACGCTCCTGCTGCACCGTCTCCTCTCGTAAGCGAAGCCGTTGCTGCGTCCGACCTCGTGGAGGATGCTGCAGAAGGCAACGCAGATGGCGAAGAAGCGGAGCAAGAGGCGCCCCAGGCACCCAAACGGAGCGCCCGAACGCGCAAGCCCCGAGTGCGTCCTGCGAAGCGTAGGGGTTCCAGCGGCAGCGCAAGCACCTCCACCTCAGTCTCCGTGTCCATTGCTGCGTCGACAAAGCCTACTGCGCAGGCGAAGACTGAAGACGAGCCCGCAGTGGAGGCACCCCTACCCGACGACGAGGTTCCTCCGCCCGCAGCTGAGCCGGAGAAAGAGGCTCCGGTACCACTCGAGAACGCCGCAGGTGATTCAAGAAGAGCGGAAGATGGAGTCAAGGATGTCGTCGAGAGTCATCTAGTGCTTCCCCCTGAGGAACCACCCGCTACAGATGCGTCGCCGGTAGTCGCACCGCCGCCCAAGCCAGAGGAGCCACAGTCTCAACCTGCCGTTAGAGTGGTTTCGTCTCCACCGCCCCCTCCCCGCCCCTTATCCCCTCCCCCGGCACCACCGCCTCAGAAGGAGGAACGTGAAGAGGGCGAGCTCAGCGACGACGGCCCGGGAAATTGACCCGCCTCACGGTATTCATCGGATATAGTGGGAGGAAGTGATAAGATGTAAATGACTAGTTCTTGTTTCCGTTGCGTCGCCTCGCTATCTCTCTTTTCGCTCTTGGTTCAGTGATTCTCTTAGCTGTATATTACTCCGCCGTACGTTGTCGCGCTCGCCTGTACCGCATAGCTGTAGCCTGTCTCCATTGTAAATGTATGCGTAGTCTTCCGAGCTGAATGCCTTTTGTCGGATCAGTACGTTTACTCACGAGCGGTTCTATCCGCCCCTCCGACTCGCTCGAGCGCGTAAGTAACCGCTTGCAGGCACTGCATTGTCCGTCTTACGAGTACCTGGAGCGTCTTGTCATCTGACGATCTGAATGGAATCTCCAGTGTAGGGCAGGGCGTCGATGTCTGCAGTCAACCAACACAGCCTTTGTAAGGCCGTGCATTGAGTCGGCGGTCATCATTGGCTCACCCTTGATAGAAACATTATCTCGGATATATTTCGTTAGTCAATGTTAAAGACCTCAACCAACGGCGCCATCACCCCTTGTACCGTCTGTTCGATGCTTGCGGCTATCTAATAGAAACGATGCACCTGTCCTGTTTTATGATTCATTCGATGTTGGGGCTCGAGGCTAAATAGTAATCTCGCTACTATAGCGAGTCGATCCATGGGGCTCAAAAGCCCGCGGTCGGACGCCCAGGCCACCGGCATCACAGAGGCCAGTCACCACATCCTACACAGCATGCATACGGCGTTTGGGTAGGGCGGCACAGGTTTAGCATGCATGTATGGAAAAGGGATATGCGTTACTCACGAGCTTCGCAGAACGCCGGGTCTGTCACCGTCTGACAATGTGCACCGAGATCTTAGGCGATCATGTAGGAGCAACATCGCATGCTATAGCCGATGGGCGCATACGTTTACTGACGTGAAGCAGTGCTGACATCGCAATAATGCAGCTCGCGTACTGGGTAGGGACCGCGCATATCTACGCAATATGTGGTCCACTTCTCAGGGTCAGGCTGCAACAGCCCAAAGAGCCTCGTTTCATAGCTTGACATCCAGACCTGTGGTTTACGGCAGACCGCGATGATCTTCCCTTCCGGTTGTGTTATTGCCACATTGGCGGGTGCCACTTGCATAGCCCGTGTATTATTGGCATGGCGAGCGGAAGAGTGGATTCCCGGCGCATGCGGAGAGACTACATCATACTCTTTGCGTGTTGCCCTTTCACCGCGGAGTCGGGGAGAATAAGAGTCACCGAAGGCCATCGTACCGAAGTCCGTGGACGGGCGGCGGCGTATCATCCCGCCGAAACCTTTGCCAAGTGACAAAGAAATGGAGACGCGAGATAATTTCCGAGCAGGTCATCTCGCTCCGCGGATGAATCAAGCAGAGTCACGGAGTTCGTACTCGGTGTCGGTCGCCGTATTACCTGACGCGGCTGACAGAAGTTCTGTCAGCGATGCCAGGTATCGGCGGTGCATGGCTTTCCATGAACGATACTGCAGCTTTGGCAGTGGTGGCGAATAGGTGTTGACCGGATCCTGGGCGGCGAACGCGCTTTGCCAGTCCGTGGTTGGCTCAATTGTATGGAAGCCGGATCTGTAACTCACCTCGTGCGACAGCTATTCAACTTTTCAAGCCTGAAACGGACGATGTTCAAGTTTTAAACGTTTCTGGTGATGAACTTGTTCACTGGTTTTCATGTAATATTACGGGCCTGCGATACTGGTGTCATCCATGATACAGCACCATACCGCTTCGGGTTCGGGGGCGACCAAGCAACATTACTCAATTGTGGGAACCGGCACGACGTGGAAGAGGATGTGTGGCTAGCTATGCCACTTTCGTTATGATACTGCAAGGGTAAGAAGGAGTACACGTGGCATGTCGGCAATTCGGACTATTGAACGGAAGTGTTTACCGGTCTTTACGTGACGTTAGCCGTCATTGATTGACATCACTTACTTTTCCTTACGCGACTTTACAAGAATCTAAAGCTGCTTATTCTACTTACGTGACTAACTACCGATTAATAACCAGTACTGACGTATTGTTAAGTGGACCAATCGGTGGCGGGCGTGGGTAACGTTCTCACCGAAAATGTTGCTCGTCTCATTGGATCCTCCCACCAGCTCGTCCCATTCCTATAAACCAGCCTCCACGACACCTCGGGTGACCGCCAGACCATCATGGCCCACGTACCACGCACGACTGCGTTGACTCGCTCTTTGACGCGTTCGCTGGCGACGCTTAACAATGCACCACCCGCAGGAAAGAGGTCAGGCTCGCTTATACCTGAATGCATACGTTTCTCTGACATGTGTGTAGCCCAACAGGTGTGTAGGGATATCACAGGCACATATCTATGGTGAAACTGAGAGTTCATAGCAATTGTCATGCTCAACATGGGTGGGCCGTCAACGGTACGTCTTGTTTGGTGCTTCCGAAGCCCAGTAGCGTTTACTCATCGAATACCGACGCCCAACAAAGGTCCCCGAGACGCATGACTTCCTCAAGAACCTTTTCATGGATGGAGACCTCATTCCTCTCCCATTCCAATCTGTTCTCGCACCCCTCATTGCCAAGCGCCGTACTCCGCAAATTGAGAAACAGTACGAGGACATAGGCGGCGGTTCCCCTATCCTCCACTACACCAAGCTGCAAGGCGAACGTATGGCCGCGCTCCTCGATGAACTACATCCTGCCACCGCGCCCCACAAAAGCTACGTCGCGTTCCGCTATGCGCG
This sequence comes from Cubamyces lactineus, assembly GCA_022376465.1. NCBI lineage: Eukaryota > Fungi > Basidiomycota > Agaricomycetes > Polyporales > Polyporaceae > Cubamyces > Cubamyces lactineus. The sequence continues at coordinate 769,895 of JACDTU010000007.1, read as the reverse complement.
TCCCCTCACGGACGAGGCGGCCCGGCAAATGAAAGCCGATGGCGTCAAGCGTGCGGTAGCGTTCACACAGTATCCCCAGTACAGCTGCAGTACGACTGGGAGCAGTTTAAACGAGTTGTATCGCCGGGGGAAAGCGGGAGAGGCTGGGGATGGTGTAGAGTGGAGTGTGATTGACCGGTGGGGTACTCATCCCGGATTCATCGAGGTATGTCCGTCGCCTCATGTTGTTTGTTCCTGGTCGGCTCATGCCTGCTGCGCTCAGGCTGTCGCACAGAACATCGAACGTGCGTTAGCCAAGTTCCCTGCTGAGAGACGCTCAGAGACGGTCCTCCTCTTCTCTGCGCACTCTCTACCTATGTCTGTGGTGAACCGCGGAGATCCGTATGTGCTGGAAGTCTCCGCGTCCGTCTCCGCCGTCATGGATAGGCTTGGCCATTCAAATCCCTACCGACTGGTATGGCAGTCCCAAGTTGGCCCCTCGGCGTGGATGGGCATGCAGACAAGTGAGGCTATCAAGGGTCTCGCGAGGTTAGGCCGGAAGCAAGTTGTGCTGGTACCCATCGCGTTCACGAGTGATCACATTGAGACGCTCTACGAGCTTGATCTCGAGTATGTCAAGGAGGGCCAGGAGGTCAGTGTCCATATGCTATGTTGCTCAATATTCGAAGCTGAACATAGGCGTAGCTTGGCATGGAGATTCACCGGGCAGAGTCCCTCAACGACTCCCCAGTCTTCATACGGGCACTGGCAGACTTAGCCGCGTCCCACCTGAAAGACTACTCAAGCGGCAAGATCGGCCCTACCAGCATCCAGCTCGGTTTGCGGTGTCCTGGCTGCACGAACGCGACATGCGGGGCGCAGAAGACGTGGTTCGCGAGGGGAGGCCGGTAGCCTTTATGACCCCTGATATCGTTATAGGTATTCTGCTTTCTTGGTCTGCTGTCGCTCATTTGTATGGCAATATACGATTTACCCGCACACCTTGCTTGGCCATGACGTGCGTATTGCATACACGTGCCCGATCCTGGTATGTTGGGACTTTTCAGCGGGGGAGATCATCAGCACCGTATCTCACCATCGCACTGCAGGGCTGCCCATCAGGTCAAGAACGGTTTAGTGACGCGAACAAAGCTTGATACAAGGCTCTCCCCGGCCTCGCGGGACTGTGTATCGATCGTCTCGCAGACATGAGTACACACCCATACGTCACTCGGGAGAGGTTACTCTCTCGAAGGCGGGATACGCATTCAGCCCGGGGACGCGGCTTTGTCATCGTCAAGTCGGTACGTATGCCCGGGTGTGAGTGCTTCCACGGGCCTGGGAGGGGACACGGAAAAGATCCGATAGGTACCATGCGTGGATCGAGGGTATGTCCTGCCAGGCGTGAACCATAGTGGCGGCGCTCCATTGCGTTGTTCTATCCGCCAACAACGTCCCTCGTGCTTTGGCGAATTTGGGCAGTTTGGGAGGCACGATGGAACTTGGGGTATGTCATGGGTTGTTCTTGACTAACAGAACATGCTAGCGATATGAAAATTAGTAAGGTATCCACGCTTCGCTTTCCTCGAACGTACCAAGGACATTGCGCAAGCTTCAAGGCAGGTTCTATCGTCTATGTCCCACGTTGCTTGCTGAACCATTGGGCTCGTTGTTCAGCGACCCCGCCGGACGATCCCCCACGCAACGACGTCAGCATGCCGGATTTCAGGGTACTAAACTCCAGCACCGTCCAGGTGGATATTCCCATACGTGAGTAACATTTTCGTCGTTCTCCAGTCTAAAGTGTCGCCTGCGCCCAATGATAGAGCAATCCGAGTTCGTGTGCGTACCAGCATCCTAAATGGGGTAAGTCGACGTGCACCCCTTCCCTATCCATGGGATCGATCATGGAATGAGTGCATAGCCACAGTGTCTCTGGGCGATAGGTGAGCTCTTGCGCCAGGAGCAAGTAGTGGCTATGACCACGTCAGCCCAAGAGGGCCACGCCAAGACTTGATATCCCTCTTGCAGCACGTTTCGCGGGTCCGTCGAGGACGCCAAGGCCGTCATCGAGGGAAACGAGACGCGTTCGCCGATTCTGGCGAAGGGCACGGCAAAGTTGGCCAAAGGCATTCGTGTCTACCGTCAGGCTGTATGCGTTGCGTCCCATGGGACGTCCCAGTCGTCCGTAAGCCCTGTGCCCCAGCGGCGCAGCGGCTTGCCACAACGTCGGTGCCACTAGAACGCTCGCTCGTGCCGACAACAGAGAGTCGGACTGGGGCGCTGTGCCGGGCAGTCTACATGCTCATCGACATCCTTGAATGCCCTTGCCGAGACCATGAGAGCGGGGTGGGGCATACCGTGGACACGGACAAAGCTCCCTGAGAATGGGTGCCGATGCGCCGTCACCGACTGTTCGCTACATGCCGTGACTGAGAGGTTGGTGTTAGCGCGGAGGCTGTTCTGTTGTTACAGGGACGTTTGCAATGCTCTGATCGGCAACGAGTCCATGCATGCAGGTGAGTTGCATATCCTATGGCCACTTCGTCTCAGCGTTGAGTATACGTGCAGAACTGTCCAAACACCCGCATGGATAAATATCAGCTTGTGCAGATGAATGCTTCTGACATCATATGCGCGACGTTCCGTTGCGTCTTGTGGGATGCCAACACTCCGGCAGTAGCGAGCAAGCCGCCCTCCCCGGTCCCGACATTGATACCCCCATTTGTCTTCGCTCCGTCCGACGGATTGGTATGTGACCGCCGTCCACCAAACAGCTACGTCCTCTCCTAGCCGCTCCACCGTCTTTCGCAGCGCGCGCTGCCATGCACATGGCTAAAGCTCTCTTTCCAAACCAGCAATGCGGTACACTCCCACTCGTCAGTCGACCACCCGCTCATCTTGGAGGCGCCGCCGTATCCGAGACTCGCTAGCCTGGAAAGCCGGCGCACTGGTAGTGGTAGCCATGAGAGGCCGGCGCGCCGGGCCCCAAATCTCCCAAGGAAAAACGCTACCGAACGCGCCATCTTCACCCTCTTTCTAAGATAGAGGCGCTTCGAAGACGAGGGGCGTAGGTCGCCTGTCGCAAGTAGGCAAGTAGGGTCTCGCGAGCGGGTGTTCTTTCTTCGCAGGGGCGCAATGTTCGACTGGTGATTGGATTGTGTTTGTTTTTGCTGCTCCCATCCGCTAGCTGCGGAGGACGACAACGAGTGTTGGTCCAGGTATAAAAGATGGCCAGAGGGCTCGCTTGAACGTCAGGACATCCAGTCTCCTCTCTACGCGGACAATGGCGTTCAACACCCTGGCTGCGTTTGTCTCCGCTCTCGCCACCATCCAAGTAGTCAACGGTCAGTCCGCACCACCCAGACAACTTATTTACGCTCTAACACACATTTCGTAGGTGCCCTAACCCGTCGGGTCACTTGCCCCGACGGCGTGAACACCGCCACGAACGCAGCGTGCTGCGGTCTCTTCGCCATCCGCGACGACATCCAGCAGAACCTCTTCGACGGCGGGACCTGCGGCGAGGACGCGCACGAGTCTCTGCGCCTGACCTTCCACGACGCGATTGGCTTCTCGCAGTCTGCTGCTGCTCGAGGCGTGTTTGGGTGAGGCTTTCTATCGCGCCTGACTGGCTGTTGTGCCGCTGCTGACACGAAGTTCGAACGTAGTGGGGGAGGAGCCGATGGCTCTATTGCGATCTTCGAGTCTATCGAGACAAACTTCCACGCCAGTATTGGGGTTGACGAGATCGTCAACGAGCAGGCGCCCTTCATCGCTCGGCACAACATCACCCCTGGCGACTTGTACGTTGTCACTCCACTTGCCTTCCGTTGTATGCAGGTAATCTGACTCTTCGCGTAGCATACAGTTTGCCGGAGCTGTTGGCGTCAGCAACTGCCCCGGTGCTCCCCGTCTGGAATTCCTCCTTGGTGAGATTGTTACTTACGCGTAACAATAGCCCGTGCTAGACTCACAACATCGCTCTAGGTCGCCCCCCTGCTGCTCAGCCGGCGCCTGACAAGACTATTCCCGAGCCTTTCGGTCGGTCGACTACATCTGGGATATACGCAGAGGCTCAAGCTAACGACTTGGTCCGTAGACACCGTCGACACCATTCTAGCTCGCTTCGCAGACGCCGCCAGCTTCACGCCCGAGGAGGTCGTCGCTCTGCTCGCCTCGTGAGTATCCTCGTTCGAGCATTTCCGACTTTCTGCCAACTGTGCTACAGGCACACTGTTGCTGCTGCCGACGAAGTCGACCCGACCATCCCGGGCACTCCGTTCGACACCACTCCGGGCTTCTTCGACACCCAGTTCTTCATTGAGACGCAGCTGCGCGGCACGCTTTTCCCTGGGTACATCTGTCTCTCTGTGCTCATACTGTTGGAGCTGCCTTGACGCTTCCGCTCAGGACCGCGGGAAACCAGGGAGAAGTCGAGTCCCCGGTCGCGGGAGAGATGCGCCTCCAGTCTGACTCTGAGGTAAGAGATCGTGACCGCCTGCATCTCCAACGTGGTTGCCTGACGAGCCGAACACATCTACATACGTAGCTGGCGCGGGACTCGAGGACTGCCTGCGAGTGGCAGTCCATGGTCAGTGAGTACCACCATCTCCATCGCGCACGCCGAGATCTGATGTATGGGCACGATGGCGCAGACAACCAGAACAAGATGATGACCGTGTTCAAATCCGCGATGGCCAAGCTCGCGGTCATCGGCCAGGACGTCAGCCAGATGGTCGACTGCTCCGAAGTCGTGCGTATCCCTCTCCCCCCGCGCAGCTCAAGTCGCGTCTTGACTGAAAGTCGTGTGACGACGCCGCTGTGATGTGGTGATGTGGTAGATCCCGATGCCGCCCCCTCCGCAGAGCACCGCCCACTTCCCCGCCGGGCTCACCAACGCCGACGTCGAACAAGCCGTAAGTGAAGCATGTTACCACTGATGATCGGCGGCGGCGTCCTGCTGCTTCGCTTCGCGTCAGTCATGGTTAGAGTGAGCTAACTCGGCTTCCCGCCACCCTGCCAGTGCGCCGAGACGCCGTTCCCGACTCTCCCGACGGACCCTGGTCCGGCTACTTCGGTTCCCCCCGTGTGAGTGGATATCGGTGAGGCTCATCTGGCGTGTATAGCTGATTTTCTTTTTTGTCTGCAGCCCGCCGTCTTGAGCGTAGCTCGTCGGAAGCTCATATAGAATGTTTGGATGGCTATGTTTTGTCTGTGTAGTAGCGGCTTGGTTTGTGTCTGGTACTTGTGATTTTATGGTATGAGGATTATATCCTCCTGATTCGCACACAAGCCGGTGCCGATGCCGGTGCCCTCTCGTACCCACCATGAACCCCAACCAGCCACTTCAGGAGCAGAACCTCACGCATACAACCAAAATCCGCGCGTCATCATAAACGTCGTAAACACCACAACTAATCCCACATCCCATCCCGGTGGCCGCAGCATCGCCATCGTACCCGAGGGCATCACCGCGTGACCGCCGCTGCCGCTACTGCTGCTATTCGTACCTCTACACACATCCCCATAGTAAACCTCAGCATTTTTTCGACATTCTGCCAATCAACGCCACCCAGCCCAAGCCAAAAATAAAAGGCTCATCCCGCGCGGTAAGAAGGGGAAAGGGCAACGAACGGGAGTACAGACGAGAGAGGGAAGTGCTGAACCGGAGGGAGGAGGGGGTACTCACGCCAGCCCGTTCAGCTGGTTGACCGCGTCGAGGCCTTGGCCAAGGTTGACAAAGTCGAGGAGGACGAAGTTGGGCGCGCGTCCGGCCGCGAACTGCTCGCAGCCCGCAGCGTTTGCCACGATCCTATCCATGCCTAGGTCAGAGCAATCCATTCTCGAACGACCTTCAAGCAGGCCGCAGAAGAATGAAGGAAACAAGACTCACGAGCTGACGCTGTTCGTGGTAGGCGCGTCCTTGGGGTCGCTGACGATGATGCCCGAGTCGAGGAGGTTCTTGTTGAGCGAGTGGTTGATCATGTACATGTGGTCCGTCGTCGCGAGCGGCCCGCTGATGCGGTCGACGCTGCACGGGAATGTCGGGTCCGTCACGCTGAACGGCGTCTCCCAGACCATCTGGAACTCGGGCAGGATGTACGGCACGCTGCGGTCGGTGTCCGCGCCGGCGTCGAGGAAGACGATAACGCGCTTGCCGCTGTCGATCAGTTCTCCGAGGGTTGGCCACTGTGCAGGAGAGCAAGGGGACGTCAGCATATAGCGTATCCTTTGAGATGTTGTTGACTCATACATCGCTCTGCTTGACGGGAATCGAGGGAGGCACGTATGCAAGATCTGCAATTCCAGAGGCTTGGAAGGGCGGATCCCACAAGTCTGGAAGGGAGGCGCCCTCGGGATTGGTGAAGAGCAACGTCAGGACTTCATTCGGGTTCGCTGTCAAGAAGTCATGGACTTTGTTGAGGTAGTCCTCCACGGTTCCGCCGTCGAACAAAAGCTAAGAAGCATGGAATAGATCAGCGACAGAACACCTTGTTTTCGGCGGGTTCTCACGCACGCAGCCTGTCAGCGGAGCAATCGCCTAGAGTTTAGTCTAAGTACCACGATCGATGCGAAAGAGTACTGACTCGTGTGGCAGAAGTGAAGGACGCCGTCGTTACTGCATGTCATCCATCAGCAGGCGAGTCGTGGTCACACGAAGGGTGGATGTTCACTGACACATGAGCCTGAGCCTGGAGTAGCCGTACGCCAAGGCCGAGCTGTGAAGGAATGTCTACCTCCTGGTCGCGGGCCACTGTAAACGACCTTAGCGCTCTTGCACTGATCGGTTCAAAAAGTAATGCAAGTACTCACGGGCGAGAGGATCGTCGCTGAACGCGAAGGAGTCGTGGGCTATGAGGAAGCGTCAGCCTCTCAGCGCGACGCGTCCCGGCCGTGCGACGGATACTGACCGCCAAGGAACGTGATGTTTCCATAGCTTCGGTTGCATAGCTCTGCATGTCCGTTGCAGACGGTTGCCCTGAATGGGACGTAAACGCGTGTTTGTCAGTGAATGTTCGCTACCAACACGCGACGGCGTCGGACTCGTACCTCTTGGACGGCACCGTCGCACCGCGCACGGACGCGACGAGCGCGACGGCGCTGAGCAGGAAAGACGCGACACGCATGTCAAGGGAAAAGACAGACGGAGCGGGCGTGAGGAGGGCGCGAAGGACCGTGGGTGGGGCGCGACGGGACGGAAGACTTTATGTTGGCTGGACCGGCAGCTGGGGAGAAGAGAAGGATGGCGAGGGCCTATTTGAGGAAACGACGCACATGGGCCCCGGGGCTTCGATGCCATGACAGCTGATGATACGTAGCCTGCACCGCGATCGCTCCCAAAGCACGAGCCAAGCCACACCGAGAAGGAACTCTCTGATGTGCATATCGTCCGCGAGAGCTGCCCCGGCGAGAGAGGCGGACGGTCGAGTGCATGATGCATGGATCGGCGCAGGAGCCATCACAGCCCCCATGGGACGTATGTGCAGGCTCTCTGATGTGCGTTGCTCTCAGCGCACGTGGGCATTGGTCCCTTCGGAGGCAGAATGGATGCTTGATGCACTTGTCCGATTCTGCTACACCGCTGTCGATGGTCAAACGTGCGGAATGAAGCATCATGTGAACATATCACACAAGTGCCGTGCTTCGGCTTTTTGCGAACCTCGGGTTCCATGTGGCCTGTCTATGTACGAGCTCACAATCAAGTGAATGGGCGTAAAGATCCTCGTCGGGTCAGAAGCGTCGGAGACCAAGTGCGGGACTACACATTTTGATAAATGGGACGCCTTCAGCGCTCGGCATCAAAATCAGCGCAGGCGCGCAGTCTCTGCGATGGCCCTGGATGTTGAACAGGACATGCTGACCGCTGCGCAGATGCAACATATTGAGCAATAGTGCGGCTGTGGGCATCGATCAAGATGTGAGCCTTGTGCTGTAGTAGAGAGAATTGTGTACACTGGCACTCACAAGCTAGCAGTGTCGATGCAGCCTTCCTCAGACAAACCTGTGAGCGCATTCAACAGGCTGCGTGCACTTTACCTAACTTTCGATACCGAAGTCTACTTCAAACGTGTCCTGCAGCTGATCATGTCGCTGTCGTCAGGAACGTCGTATCGCATATACATCTATCGAGCGGCCGTTCTATTGGAGACCTGTGCGGAGGATGCATGTTGGCGTGACAGTCCTGGGTGATTTTGTTTCGGATTGCACTGGCAATTGATGTGCATGTACATACGTGGCACCTGGCCACGAGCAATTGCCTCGTATGCATCCTTTTGAAGGTTGGAGGTAGCGGTTGTTGGTACAAGAGTCCGAGGAAACTGAAGGATTTCGTGGTTAGAACGAAGACGATAAGATGTACTTTGGGGCTTACATGGTTACTGAGCCGATAGTCGCTGCTTACTGTAGTTACTATATCGTTACGTAGTGGGATAAACGGAGCAACTATAGTGCTCTATAGGACGCGCCTAACAAACTTATACGCCGGCTGATGGCGAGCCGGAAGCTCCACCAATCGGCCTGCAACAACTTCGTCCTCATCCTCGTCGTCTGGACAACTCATCTGCACGCCCGGACAGCCAGCAGGCCTACATAAACCACAGATCTACTCTCTCGGGCGCTGTATACCTTTGCATTCTCACACCGACACTTCTGGGTCCCACTATGCTGTCCCCGGACAACGAGACGTTCTCGACCCCACCCACTACTCCCTCCCTCCCTGACCTTCGACCATCGCTTTCGCGGAGGACGAGCCGGCCGTCGAACCTCCATCTCTCGCATAACTCGTCCGACTGGACGCCGAACATCGTCCTCGACCCGCAGCAATCGCCTGAGATCTCCTCTGGGAAGTCCCAGGAGAGCACTCGGACGCCGACGCATACGCTGACCAACGGCACGAAACATAACGGCACCAACGGGACCGCTGTGACTGTGGAAGGGCCATCCTCGATGACTGAAGCTCCCACCATCACCCACCACACTGTTCCGGATCCGGCTGGCCCGTCTCAATCTCAGCGGCGCGCGCCCTCACCCGCAATCAACTCTCCCTGCTTCCTCCACTCCAAGCTCCAGGGCCCGTCTCTCATGGACTGGCTCAGCTCGTTCAGCTCGCCCAAGCCCCACGATCTCCGCGAGAAGCGCGGCGGCAGCGAGGACGCACAGGCGTACCCGGACGGGACCGTATCAGACTCGTACAGCGATACGCTCTCGCCGTACGCGGACGAGGACGACGAGCGGGAGTACGCGCCGAGCATCACGAAGCAGCTCGCCGCGACCGCCGTCGGCGTGCGGGAAGTGAGCAAAAAGCTTGGTCAGTGCCTCCCTGTATCTGCGGTCTGCGATGGCGCATCGGCCCTGCGGCGGTGCTCATGCCGTCCCCTTCCCCAGGTCGCACACGCGTCCGCTCGCACATCCAGAGCGTGCTCATCGTCACCAAGGCGCGCGACAACCGCCTCATCAAGCTCACGCGCGAGCTTGCGCTCTACCTCATGCTCAAGAAGCGGTCGGGGAACGGCGAGCGCGGCATGATTGTGTAAGTCGCTTCTCGCCTCCACATCGTTCTCCGAGGGCTTATGGATGTCTAGATACGTGGATTCGCAGCTCAAGTCGTCAAGGCGCTTCGATGCCGCGGGTATTGAGCGCGAGCATCCAGAGCTCTTCGTGCCCTTCCCTAAGCGTCGGACGTCGAGTTCGTCGTCGCTGAGCGCCTATAGTAACGAACACCTACCTTCGTCCGAAGGCCAACTGCGGTACTGGACGGCCGACATGTGCAGCCGCAGTCCGCACCTGTTCGATTTTGTCGTGACCGTGAGTCAGCTCCGACTCTACGCCGCGCTTCGAAAGAACGTGTAACGTCTGACGCCCCCCGACAGCTTGGTGGCGATGGAACAGTCCTCTTCACCTCATGGCTATTCCAGCGGATCGTCCCGCCCGTGCTACCGTTCGCCCTCGGCTCGCTCGGCTTCCTCACCAACTTCGACTTTGCCAACCACCAAAAAGTCATGGACAGCGCCATCGACAACGGCATCCGAGTGAACCTGCGCATGCGCTTCACATGTACGGTGTACCGCGCGATATCGCCGGACAAGAACAGCAAGGCGTGTCGGGCGATCAAGCGGGGCGACACCGGCGAGATCCTGATGCGCAACGTCGAGCGCGGCGGCTGGGAGGCGCTCGAGAGCGGGATGCAAACCGAGGGCAAGGCGGGCGCGAAGGATAAGGAGATCATGTGCTTCTCGACGAGACCGGTGGAGTGCTTCGAGGTGCTGAACGATCTGGTCGTCGATCGGGGACCGAGTCCCTATGTCAGCCTCCTGGAACTGTTCGGTGAGTGGCTTCGGCCGTCCGATCGGGGATTACTGTAGGAGATAGCTGACAAGGATTTCCGGGCACAGGTGATGAGCACCATCTCACGACCGTGCAGGCCGACGGACTTTGCGTGGCGACTCCGACGGGCTCAACCGCTTACTCGGTACGTGCTGTTAAATTCGTGGGCCTGGCGGTCAGCTAACAGCTACGACAGCTATCGGCAGGCGGCTCCCTGGTCCATCCAGAGATTCCCGCTATCCTGATTACGCCTATATGTCCGCATACGCTGTCGTTCCGCCCGATGCTGCTTCCGGATACGATGGAGCTGCGCGTCTGCGTGCCGTTCAATTCGCGGAGCACAGCGTGGGCGTCGTTTGACGGGCGTGGCCGAGTAGAGCTCAAGCGTAAGCGTCATCTGTTTGCCTTGCGTCATTCTGCATATGCTGATTTTAGCATGTAGAGGGCGACCATATCAAGATCACTGCATCCAAATATCCCTTCCCGACGGTCTGCGCAGAGTCGCAGTCGCTCGACTGGTTCCACTCAATTTCGCGCACGCTCAAATGGAACGAACGCGAGAGGCAAAAGTCGTTTGTCGTCGTCGAGGAAAGCCCGACGCGCAAGACTCGCAAATTGCCTTCAGAGGACGAAGCGAAGGAGGGTTCGACGCCCCGTCGGCATCAGAACTCACTTGCGCAGGAGGCTAACGGCGACAAGGGTGGCTCTGACAACATCGACGAGGAGGACGAGGTCTCGGATGAAGAGGAGGAAGAGGAGAAGTTCGATATCGACGACCTGTCGTCGAACGAGTCTCCCAGCACTTCGTCTTGTGGGCCGAACCAGCTCAGCCCTCAAGAGGCAAAAATCGGGAACGAGAAGGTGTGCGAGAACGAGGGCCATGGCCACCATGTGCACCATCCCCACCACGCTCCAGGGGAGAGCAACCACGCTGCGAAGAATGCGGCATGGCTCCTCGCGCAGGGCAACCCATATCTGCAGAACTCGCGCGAAGCTCCACCGAGCTCCGGACTCAAGTCCGGTGTGGACACACCCGACCGCTTCGCGGGCCCACACCCACATCCACCACGCGTCTCGCCCCGACACGTCCAATTCGCCGCCGCGTCGTCCTCGTCGTCCTCATCCTCACTCGCGACGATGGGCGAGGACCAGCAACGCGGCGACCGGGGCGACAGGGACGACATCCGCGGGCCGCGCTCGGCGCACCTGAGCACGCGCGTGCGGATCCCGCACGACCGCGACGTCGAGGGCGAGAGCATGAAGACGCCGACGCCCGTCGACCAGCCGTCGCACCGGAACGTGTTCGCGCGGAGCCGCTCGCGCTCGCGGGACGGCCCGCAGCGGAGGGCGTTTGCGGTGTGGGGCCAGGACGAGAGCGACAGCGCGGCGAGCGATAGTGACGCTGACGCGTAGCTGCCACATGTGCGTGTGCGTGTGTGCGCGCGTGTTACCACCCGCTGGACCACTGGCGCATTAGAAGACGGGACGACTAGGGAATATACGGATGGGATTTCTGCATAGACGGCATTGTGTAAAGTAGTACTTGGCATGTTCTCTTGCTCTCGTGGCTCGGAGACCGGATACACTGACGAATGGCGATTTGGCACTTGGGCTGTAGTTATATCTATACGACTAAACAAATAGTGAAGTGTGCGGCGCACTAGATTCCATTTAGCCTCTGACTGCGTTCGTTGAAGGCTTTGCAACTTGCGGGCTCGTTATTTTTGTGAGGGCCTATATATTATCTTGTAAGAGGAAGAGACAATTCGATAAATACGATGTTACAAAGCATTTGAGCTTCAACATTTCCTCCCCTAGAAGTACGCGGTGTTACGCAGTGCGAACCGTTCCAATCTACGATATTCCGGTCTATCCTTCGCAACTGCCCATAACCACGCATCGATCTCGGGAAGGGTCATGGTCTTCATCCAAGAAAGGTCCTCCGCCGCGCCGCTCGTGTCCAGCGTCTGAGCCGCCTCAACAATGAGCTCGCAAGCGTCGATCGCCGCTGCGCGAAGGACGTATGCCTGCTCGACCGTCAACAACGGGCCCTCCTTTGGGACCTCCTTGTCTTTCTTCGCAGCAGCCGGGTCGACGACCTCAGCAGCGGCCAGCAGCGCACTCAGCCGTTCCGGGTTCTGAGCATCGGGGAAAAGCTCGGGTAAGCCCAAGGACGTGTCGGCGTTGGTGAGGTCGATGACGCCGAGGTGCACGAGCATCGAGGGGATGACGTTGTCGGAGAAGATCGGGAGGTGCGCCGTTCGTGGGACGGGTACAGAGGAGGACTCTGAGCTTCCGAAGCGGAGAGCGACGGCGTGGAGGGTGAGCATGGCCTTCTTGAAACAGTATACGGCTGGTTTGGTTTTCGCGTGAACCCTCGATACACCATGACTCGTGCAGAAAAAACCTACGTTGGCCTTGTACGAGCGCCATATCTTGAAATGCTGGAATGCCACGGACGAGCTGATAGAGAGCTTGTCAGGATGACAGGGGTGGGGGAGAAACATGTACCACTTACTCTCTCCAGCGCGACTTCAGCTTCGTCTCCGCCTGCCTTTTTAGCCTTCTCGCCTTCTTTGAGAGCTTCTAGGACGAAGCTGCCCAGGTCAGGATAGCCTCCCTTCACCAGAGCTTCACCTGTCTGCTGCAAGGTCTTGGTGATAAGCTGGACAACCTCCCAAACTGGCCCTCCCAGCTCTCCGACAGTCAGTCCTGGGATCGTCTCGTGCTTTCGCTCGACATGGATCACATCCGTGACGCGCATAAGGTCCGCGACGGTCGTCTCCGTGATGCTCTGCATGCCGTGCGCCGAGAAGTAATCTCCTGCCCCTGTGGACGACGAGATGTAGGCGGCGAAGACAAACGCGCGGATGTTATCGAAGGCACCGCGCCCTGTTGCCTGGTGGAGCGGTACGCGATATCCGGATGCGAAGTTCAGGAGGGAGAGGATCGAGAGTACGTTGAGTTCCGAGGCGACCGACGGGAAATTGAGGGGAAGTGACATCCCATGCGCAGCGCGGAGACGAGTGAAAGTGCTTGTGAATGCAGGTGAGAGGAGAAGCCGCTTGATAGACTCCTGCGTGATCTGGTACAATATATGTCAGCTAGATCGCTGAAGAGGCTGTATGCGCATGTGACATCTATGAAGGATGAAAACAGCGTAGAGCGCTGTACACAATGTACTCGGATACAGTGATCTCCCTGAGAATATCGGATACCCTTTCCGAGCTATACTACCATGAGGAACATAATACTCAGCTCACCGAAATGTTTGCCTTGATTCGAGCGGCTCGGGAAGACTCCCTGACCGCTTTGATGTATTCTCCGGAAGGAGGGAGAGGTACAGAGGACATGTTTTCTGAAATGCCTTGTTCAAACCAGTCACTGTTGATTGATTTCTCGCTGCGCCAGATGCTGCGTGGACTCGATGTGAAGGATCGTTCGAGCACTCTCAACCCGTACGACAAGAGCTGAGAGTCAGAGTCTTGGGCACCCGGGTCTCGGGATCAACCGGAATCATTGACACCCAAATAGGCAAGTATTGAAGATTAACCGGATAGTACTCGTTTCTCAACAAGAATACTCACGTCGCCGAAAGTCAGTATTCCCCGAACAGCATACGCATGCGAAGCATATTGCATTACAGAGTATCCGTGGTAAGTTTGATTGTGCTTGTACCAATGCACTGGCTTCGCCATACTCCGGAATATGCTGACCATCACGCGGCCCGTCGAACTCCTGTGAGGCAACACAAGTTCAGTTTTCGGTATGATGTACTCAGTCTCAATGGCGTCCTACTTATTCTGAAAAGTTGTCAAAGCATATATTTACTGAGAGAGCTGTGATGCTACTCCCGGCGTGCTACGACGAGCGTCAGTGCACTGTGGTATACACAGGTCTCGTGACTTACACGTGCTTGGGGACAGACGCGTCGCGTCGCTTTAAAGCTCCTGAACGACAGAGCCTGCGGAAAATGGGTTCCTCCAGCAGGAGTCCTCAGTTGTTCAACGGATTGCGGCTGAGTATATACTGATATCAATCTGTTAGCTGCTGAGCACTCCACGGCCCGGGGTTAGTAGGCGCTTATTTTCTCACTATGCTTCCCTCTCGCCAACATGTATCGTCCGCCGCCAGTCGTATCGGCTTAGATAGTTCGAAGTGAGTGATAGCTCGTATGCGGAAACATATAGCTCATGTTATGCTGGTTGAGAATAGTGGTATGGTGCCGGGAAGTTCGTGAGCTGCGTGTCCAGCAAGCCAGTAAGTTTTGTCTCACGACTTGTGCGTGTGCATGGGAAAATGATGCATTGAACGCCTCGAGCAGCGATGTGCTTCAAGTTGTAAATGTACCTCAAGAATATTATATAGGCTTACCCTCTAGACTGATACCTGCCAGGTTCACCATATTCCATTTATCACGGTACGGTCTCAATCGGCGCTTCCCTTGATCTCTTCAAGCTCCACGACATGCCAGCTTCTTGATGGAATGTCTTGATAATGTGGTTGCGACGATGGCCATGTCAAACCACGCCAGCCAGTAGGTGCAAGGGCTTCTAACGGAGCATAGCTTCCCCCAGAATAGCACATTTTCCACAGGCGAATTAGACCCCTCATCTCCTCCCTTGCTCCCCGATTTTGTTGTCTTGGCGCTACTTGATCGGATACTAACGCAAAGGGGTATTTCCTAGCACCGGTGACTATACAGGGATGGCGGCGAATCCGCGGATTGCCTCAAGCTCTCGCTTCCATCACTGACATTCATACGGAGCCCATGGCCAGGGGTGGAGTTGACCACAAAAGATGGACTTGGAACCTCCCGTACTCTCTCATTATGCTGGAAGACGCTCTTTGTGGCATATCAGACCTCCTTGGCAGGCCCACCTGGCGGCCCCGCGCGAAGACTGTTGGTCACGACGTCAGTGCAGCGAAATCGGCAGTCTGTGTACCGCATACAGATGCTCATCCATTGAGCTGTCGCGTTTTTCCGACAATGTGCACCCGATTACGTTGTGGCATCGTCGTGTTCGGTAAGAGTACCAACTTGGATAGTGCGGCCGTGAGTAAACGTGTTTCTCTATGCTTACCTGAATCCGAACTTTATACAGTCTCCACCTTCATGTCACCCCGCGAGTTCCCGCCAAGATGCCTCTAAGGTGCGTGATCGTATGGATTGCTAGTGATGTCTGTCATACTGCCCTATTCATATAGCTCTGGTTGAGTAGAAACAGTCGTCACGGAGAGCTTCTCGTTGGCTGCGTTTTGTGGTCTGGGTGGAACATCCCCGTCTCCCCCGATACGGAGCTGTTCTCTTACGGAAGCAGCTGAATTCGAAGGAGCGCGTGGCCGCCGCAGCGCCATACGATTTCCTAGGCAAGAACACACCCCCACCTGCTACGGTGCTTCGCTGAAGAGACCCTGCGACTGAGCCTTATAAGGCCCACGCCGCGCGCGCGAGGCATTCCCCCGCCTGTCACGCCCCACCCACCGTGCTGTGGCTCGCGCTCCCTGTCCGCCATCCGCTCCTTCTACACCCGTCGCTCTTTGCTCTCGCGTGCTCCTCTGGAATATGGATCCTTCATCCCCCCTGTCTCCACAGTTCCATGCCGACTTGGTTGTGAGCGTGAGGGACATCCGCTACACGCAATTGGTTTCATGTCAGTAACTTCGCGTGGCCAGTATGGGGAAATGTTTTCAGTACTAACCAGAGGTCCGTGCGGCGACCAGTTGTCACTGCAACGATCGTGATATATGATTATAGTGAGTGCCCCCGATTGCATGCAGCGCGATTCCGAAGCTCACGTTGTGGCTCGGCGGCAGTTGTATGTATAGAACGCGAGGTCGAGCTGATCTGGGTGGGTCTCCGTCTGCCATAACACAATCTCCACGGATCCACTAAATGAAACGACGCAGAAAAAGCGGTGGTCCGTCATCAAGTTTGCCTTTCTCTGGGTAAGTCCTCGCCGCTCTCGCACTTCTGCCGCAGGGAAGCGCCGTCCAATCTCCCCTTAACCCGTCTTCCCTGTCAGCATCGCTACTTTGGGCTCCTGTGTGTAATGTGCGTTGACAGCGGCCGCCGTTTCACACCCACTTTAACTGACGGTGCTGATCGCCGCGCCCGGGGGGTACATAGATTGCAAGTATACGGTCAGCATCGGATCGACGTGCCATATTCCCCGCTTTGGGCGTGAAACTGACACCATCCGCGTTCTCTCTCCCTCGGCAGCTCTGAATGCACGCGAAATTAACGACCAAGTGGGTATGGAAGGGAAGCGTTGAAGCGTGTGTATGACCGCTGATGCTGATATGCGGTAGTTGTGAGCATGAGAACACATCATGCCGAATATCTTCCTAAGACGTCTTCTCGCGATGTCCATTGAAGCTGCTCGTTCTGGTTCTACTGGGAAACCTGGGGGTACTGTGCTGTCTTGTTCACCTCGGAAGGTGAGTCGTCTCAGCCGTGGCACGCTTCGCTTCGCTGTTCAGCTGGTCAATTTGTGCCTTAGCCGTCCTGCTACTCTGGATCCACGTCGTGTACAACAAGAATCGGGTCATTCTGCTCGTCATGAGCGCCTTCTATGCGGTGGAGGTGGCTAGCGTCCTCACCATCCTCACATTCTCTTTTGAGAACTTCGAAGGTCAGTTGAGGCCGCACAGCCGTTCGTGTCAGGTGTTCTTACTGCGACCTCTGATACACCTCCATAGCGCATGTGTCCGGCTTCCTGGGTGATGTCGAGTACTGCATCATGGAACAGCCACCGAAGATTTTCCAAATGCTCTGGATACCAATCCTGGCCTACGATACCCTCTTACTCCTCCTGTTCCTCTGGAGGGGATGCAGGCCGACACTTTGCTGTAGCCGCAAGTTCTCAGACCACGATAGCCTGCTAGACATGGTCTACCGACACTCCTTATTGAATTTCTTAGCGTGAGTACTTCAGTTGTGCATGGAACCACTCACCGCGCCTTGGAAGTGCTGTCGAGGCTATATCTCATATCACCGCACGTTAGGATCTTCGGGACCTACTTGTCGTGTGCTGCCATCTGGCTCAGCAGTTCCGTACGTTCTTTTTTCCATGGCATGGCACTACAAGGAGTTCTTAGTCCACACCACGCGACGGTTTAGATCAGTCTTTACCAGATTCCAGTCAGCTTCGCGCTCGCACTGAGCATCACGAACTGCACACGGCTCCTGCTCAACATCCGGCGCGCGTACTACACCGGCACGAGCGACTCCCTCCTCTTCAACATCCGCGACATCCCGGCGACAGGTGCAAACACCCCGAACATGCTCGACGTCCCCGTTCCGCTCCCGCCCCTCTACGACTCCTGCTCGCAGTCGACCCTTCGCGAGCTCTGCGCGAGCCCGAGCAGCACACTACGCCCCGCGCCGGGGCAGGGACATGCAGGAATCGTCAAGGCGCGGCCGGACCGTGGTGCGCCGAGCCCGATCCGTATCTCGATCGCGACGACCTCATCCGAGGTGCTCAGGCAGGTCGCGTCGCGAGGGGCGAGCGCTGCAGGGAAGGAGGACGAGGACCCACGCGCGGTGTACGTTACGCCGGATCTAGACGCGGAGATGTGGCAGTATGAGCTGAGGGAGATGCGCGCGGACCCAGAGATCGCGGTCGCGGTCGGAGAGGCGCTATGAGTAGGGTGCAAGCGCGTTCGAAATCTTTTGCCTGTTGTATGTACGTGAACCGTCACGCTGCAATATTGTGAGACAAGATCGCGGGCGCGATTCCTCGGGACCCTGAGGTCAAGGCAGCCTCGATGAAGCGCAGAGAGGCATTCATTGTATGCTTTGTAGCACGTGGAGGGATCTCGTGGAATTCTAGTCGTATGCCGACGACTTGATTGGCGCTTACCGAGTCGGCGAGCCGGCCGTGACCCGTCATCAATGTTCTATATCTTGCGAATACAAGTTGCGTCTTCGGTGTTGTGTCCCGCGGAACACCCACGGAGCCCCTTGAGCCCTCGAAGCTGCGAAGAGGGCGGTGTCAGTAGTTGTCGCTATGGCAGGCTCAGCATCCACGACGAGGCCCCGTAGACAAAAAAATCGGGTGGGAGCCGAGGCTGGCGGTACAGGAGTACAGGTTTAGGTCATACGATTGGTAAACATGAAGACTCGCCTAGGCATCTTGGCCGGGGGAAGGCAGACTGCAGTACGGTTCCTAGCCAGTACGGATGCGCAATCGCGAGGCGGATGACTTCTGGAAAGCGTGCAGATTCGGCTCTCACTAGTGATGGGATCCTCTACCATACCGCGCAGAGAGTGGTCAGGCCTATATCCTGGCGCAAACTCGCTGCTGTGTAAAGACGGTGGATTTCCGGGATGCCATCCTTGTTACGGAGCGGGATGATCATAGTCAGCATTGAACCGAGGGTGATACCAGTAAGCGGCGCTGGTGGGCTCGAGCAAGGCCTATCGCAGGCTCTTGTTGGACGAAGGGGTGTCGTAGGGGTGCTGTCTCAGTCAAGGTCCGATAGTTACACTATATTCACATACCAAGCGAATGTCGTCTTCCCGGTACACTGTAAGATGGGATACGAAGCGTCCAGCTCTCTGCCACGTCGCGCAGACTCTCCTCGATCGCATCCACCTAATAGAGAACAAGGACAGGGAGAAATGGAAGCGTACCCCGTCCGAGCGCCGAGCTATCCAGTGTACGCCCTCCCCGTCGGAACCCAATCCAAGTGCACGAAAAGCGAATACGACAACCCCACACGCACCTCAGAGTCTTCGCGAGCACGCTCAGTCTGACGGCCCTGAGCGTCGGCGGGAGCGGCAAAGCCACCAGTCGAACACGAGGCCCGCAAGAACCCCTCGCCATCGTCGCGCGCAGCGTTCGGAGGCCCGTGCACGAGGGACGGGCGCGCGGACGGCGAGGCACTGCGGTGCTCCCTCGGGCGGACAATAGCTGCCCTCTGCTCTCTTTTGGGCGGACAATGGGCGAGCGGAGTTGACACGGTCCACGTGGCGCACGTGATACGCGCGTCGAAAATGCTTCCGTGGACCGTGTTCGCGTCGAGTAGATCGGGCGATCGTGTCGCGGGTCGGACCTCTGGCACTCCTTGTGCGTTAGGCGCCCCATGGCTAAAGCCGCAGCTAAAAGATATCTCTGTCAGATAGACAAGTAGCAGGGCTATAGAGGCGTCGGAAGTTCATAAATACATACCTTGTACGCACCGGGGCTACCTACAGTAGGACGCGCACCGCGGGCTACAATGTTACAATTTCATTTCATTCACGAGAACGAGCAAGGGCAGATAGCAATGTACAAGACGACGGATGTGCAGGAGACTAAGCAGGGCGATGCTAGCGAAGACTGCATGCACGACGAAAACTATAACGAGTCCGAGCAGAGACGAGAAAGCACGAATAGAAACGGTTCTGGGACGGTTGGGGTTGGATATGTGGGTTGATGGGGGATGGAGGTGATTGGAAGAGGTGAGAGGGGTAGAAGAGTTCAAGCAAAGGGAGACGACGAGGGGAACTGTAACGAGTATAAACACGATAGAATGTTTTGGATAGCGAAATGAAATGGTGTTGAGGACAGACGACGAACGGATTGTAGAGGTATTGAGAACTGGAGTTTGGGGAGAGCGTTCTTCGAGAACGCTGAGGAGGGGAAGAGAGCAAGAACATAGGGGGAACGAGAATAACTATACACAACGGAACGAACAAGAAATGGTGCGAAACGCGAGAGCATGATGGGAGACGAGCCGCGAGACATTCGATAATGTAAGGGATGTAAGGGGGTGCGAGGTAGATCGTTACTTGTCGTACTTGTTCGTGACGTATAGATGCGAGCGGTGTTGACGCGAGATATGCGAGTTGCGAGATGCGAGGGCGACGAACGGTAGACGACGATAACGATAGCGATAAATACAGCGATAGATGCGTCCGGTTGCCGGATGTTCCGTTGAAGGCGAGCAGCGATGGTGATGCGAAGTAGAGTTGGAGGAATAGAGCAACCTTGGAAAGAGCAGTTACAGCGAGGACTGACAACGATGAAGCAGAGACTGGCGACCTGCAAACTTCAGTCGCACGAACTGATGTTATATTTGAAGGAAACCAACTCACGAAATAGCGAGATCACCAATTGCGTGTGGCGTGCGGGACCACACATCACGATTAGTTTAAGCAGATCCGGAGGCTTCGGACGGGTCCGCGCCCAGACGCGCCGGCGGAGCTGTGTACCGCTGGCCAACACGACGACGAGCAGTGAGACCAGCACCCGATGGAGGAACGTAACGGCGCGATGGTTGAGGTGCACTCGCGCTCTCAATTGGTTCGGGGATAGGAACCACCTGCTGAAGCTCGGGAGCGGCTACGACCTGCTGGAATTGGAAGAAGGCGCCTGCGGAGTGGGCATCCTGAGGAAGAGAGAACTCTGGAACCATTGCAGAGCCTGGCGCGGGCGTCGAGGCCGCCGTGGAAGGCGGTGGAGAAGTCAGCGGCCCCTGCAGGAAGGACAGCATTGGAGAGTGGAACCAATCGACCATCGCCTGTGACGCATCCATGCTCTGCGAGGGAGCAACAGAAGGGGACGGGGCATATGTAGGGGACGTAGCCTCAGAGAAGGGCGAAGTAACCGTCTGCGACGGCCCAGCAGACGCGGAAGACAGCATCGTTTGCGAAGGTGCGATAGTCTGGGCCGGGGCAACGGCCTCAGGGAAGGACGATGGGGCCTCGACCGCAATCTCACCGGGGTAAGGCGGAGCCGGCGGGGGGTCAAGGGTGTAAGGCTCAGGGAAGTAGTTGTAGACACGGTGGGGATACGCGTTGGCCGCCTCAGCGGCCAGGAGCGCGTACGAGGGGTCCATGCTGCGTTCAGTGACCTGAGGGTTCTGATCAATAAACGCTACAACTTCTTCAAAGGAGAGCGGGCCGGTTCCGTTGACCACGGCGGCCGCATCCCCCGAGATGCGCGCCGCTGCGTGGCCTACGTCCTCGACGTCCTCATAAAACTCGGCCATGTTCAGTCCAGGCCCTAAGAAGTCGTTCTCGTTGAACAACTCCTGAGAGTTCGGCTGGCCTTGCACTGTCGCAGGAGGAGTCAGCGCGGTCAGACTGACCTCTTCCGGGGGCAAACCCGGCATACACGAGGAGCCAGAGGCCGAAGGATCGACCATTGACTGCCACTGCGCGAGCCATTGCTGCGCCTGTTCCCCGGATTGCAGCTCGGGCATGTCGAAGTCGATTCCCTGCTGCACGACGTTTCATCATTAGGAGCAATAGCATGAACAGTATAGACGCACCATCGCATCTCCACCAGGCAGTAGCATTGGCGCATGAGGGTGAGTGATGTTCCAGCCTTGCGATTGAGCGGTGATGTCTGTTTGCGTGTTTTGCCAGTTCTCGGCCTCTGAATAGGATGGTGGCGAATCACTGGGGGTAGACGAGTTCGGAAGGGAGGAGATAGTTGTCTGTACTGAGCCCACTTCGGGAGGGAAGAAGCTGAGAGCATAGGTAGGGTCGGGAGCATAGATGACATTCGTGATCGAAGCAGTCGTATCGGCAGGAAAGGGAGTTTGGGACGGAGGAGCCTCGCCTTCGGAGGGTATCGAGGGAGTAGAGGACGACCAGGAGAGGTCGTCATCTGAGTCGATAGGAGGGGAAGGGCCGGATCCACGAGGAACAGGCTCGAGATCCTCCAGTCTCACAGCGGACGTCTCACCGGGGGAGGTGGAAGCACCCGCACCATTACGACTAGACGACGCCTTGCGACCCGACGTCTTCGCAGCAGCCTTCGCCTCCTGCTTAGCCTTCTTAGCCGCAGCTGCTTGCTCGGCACGCTCTTTCGCCTTCTGCTCCTTCGACATAGGACGATACTTGTAGTCCGGGTACTTCTCCTTATGCTTCGCCTTGGCTATCTCGGCCTCTTTCTCGTACTTGTTGCGGACCGCGGGATCTTCCTGTTTCCACATCTTGGCAAGGTAGATAGAGATGTCCGACTGTCTTGCAGGAGCGTCGCTTGTAGACTCGGGTTCGGTCCGCATCTGGAGGAGACGTGCTTTGCGATACAGGATCCAAGCGTTCGGAGGACGAGGAACTTTTTTCCTCTTCTTGAGTACCGGGGCTTCTGCAGTTTCCGCAGCGGCCTGAGGTTGTCCATTCTGCTGAACTTCTTGAGTCTCCTTGACCTCTGTTGGCTCCGGGGCTTCTTGGGCCTCTTTAGCCTCTTTCCTTGACTTTCGATTATTGCGCGTAGGTGCCATCGTCAGGGAATCGCAGCGACGCGCTGTTGAGGGATGGAAGACGCGCAGAAGGGTGCCAGCAGAGTCGGCGGGTAGAAAGGAGGAGAAAAGGATGGGCGGAGAGCGGAGGACACGGCGAGGACGGGGGAAGGTGGTCGACGTCAAGGAGTGAGAGATACTTATACGCGCCCGCCAGTTCAACTTAGGCCGTAGGCGCATTTCGTCCCAGAACGGAAATCGATCGAGATTCTGTGTGGTTTTATTTGTACACCAGGGACAGACGCCCAACTTCGGGGTCCTACTCCTTCCTACTCCCATCTTCTTGACAGACTTGCGCGGTTAGACGGATTCCATAAATCGACGACAGTAAGAACAGTAGTGAGAATCATTAAATCACTTAAAACTCAAATCCCATAGGCAAGAACGCTTGCACTACGAGAGGAGTGTCTAGTTCGTCCCGTCGACACGACTAGCGCCCGTTGCAGTGCAGACTCGTACCGCTCCACTTGCTTTGTCTGCGTACCCAAAATGGCAGTATCCCTGCCATATATGGACGGTTCGTTGATGGGACGTAAACCCAGGCCTTGCTCGAGATTCCCCAGGACCCAGGTATCCTTCCACTCATATAATACGAATCGGTCGTACATCCTCAAGATATAGAATTGCTGTAACATATTTACAAAACTATAGTGTCTTACACCAGGCTCACAAGAGATCCCGGTTCAACTTACAGCGGCTCGACTCGTTGCCTTCAAAAAAACCCTGCAGACAAAGTAATACTCCGCAGATACTCGTGCCGTGTGCTTTTAGGCAGCAGAACATTTGTGATATATATCCTCTACACATTCAAGTAGCTTACACGATGGATTACATGCACTACGCAGTGAAGTTCCCTCACACACGCAAACGGTCGCCCCGGGCCCAGTCGAAGTCTATATGGCAGGTACAGTCTTTCCTCCCCTAACATTTTCCTTACTTAATAAATCAAAGGGTGTAGACGGCTACACTGCTCTTAATCTAAATGGCTCAAAAGCGTGCACTGATGCGATAATCTGCATTGCTATAAACTGGGCGGTCAAAGATTTGGGTACACGGACTTGGTCGGGATCATCCCCAGAATATCTATGCCCAGAATAGCTCGGGCACTTAGGCCCTAGCTACTCCTAAAAAGCTAATTAAGTTATTTTTATATGCTGCCTATGTGCCTTGGATTGCAGCTTTCTACGAATTGCCGATCAGGACCAAGCCAGGGTGCGTGACGATCGTGAGGCGCAAGGTGGGACAGCTATCAGCGGACGATTCCCTGATGATTCCTAGTCGAGAGCAACAACTCAGTTTTCTACGTCTGGCACGGAGGACTGGGTCAGATGTCAGGACATTGACTCGGGGCAAGGGTATGTTCCGGCAACTCAACACGAGGCAAGCCGACGGTGTCCTTAGAGCGTCCGCCCGACCTCCCATGGTCCACCGATGGCCCCAGCCCTCGGCCAGTCTCCTGAGTAATGTGGCTAACCACGTTTAGTACCGCCCGCAAACAATTCTCCGCATCGACGGCCATGATGGGTGGGTTGCCGTAGCCTCAGCAGTACCTCAGGCTGTTTATGGCATTTGGCGTCGGGGTTCAGCATACAGAGGACTGCCCGATCTGTCGGTTCCTCCTAGGCCATAATAGTCCTACAAAAAGGTAAATCACAGAAAAAGCACTCCTTGGGTTATACCTCGTACTAGTCGTGCACAGACCTCCAAAATACGCGATTCAGGGGACCGCAGCACCCTACATTGGGGGAAAGGTCGAAGGGAACTCTGCTGTGTGACGTTGCCGGGCTTTCCAAGTTGCTAACTGATCCGGCTCACCTTCCTAGAACGTCACACGACTTACTCCTTTGTACAGGAGCTTTGACTCGGACCTTAACGCTTGGGCTTGCAGGCCATGGCTATGCAAGCTGCGCCCCGAGGTCGGCGGCAGTGCTATCACATAAGAGCCGCGTTGGAACTTGCAGAAGATTGACAATTTTTTCTTTGGCTGGTAACATATATGCGCTTTCAAAATTGGGAAAAGATGGCTCACTAACAACGACGACCACTGTCGTTAGTAAAGAAGGAACTTGGAGGAAAACTAGTGGGCGTCTGAACTTGGAGTCAGAATTGCAACCAAGCGTGGGTACATGAGACAGTGCGCTGTTGCAGCTGCCAATTGTTAGTTGCTTTGGTTGCATAACTCAATAGCTGATCATACCGGTTTACTCGAATGCAAGGCAACTGCGTGCCAGCGTAGGGACTGTGTAGGCTCGCGCGAAGGAGCGAAGGAGAGACCTCAAGGCGCTTAGCAGGGGAGAAGCCGGGGAATTCGCAACCGAGCGCTGAATCTCGATAAGCATTCTACGAACGGCCCTAGCCAGACCACGGCTGAGCCCTTTTGTACTTCTACCCTCTCCACTGTCACTGTGAAGTGGTGGATTGCTCTATGCTGTGCTACGCGCTCAAACTCTTGGACTCCGAGAACATCAAGCCATGATGAAGCTGCAGCACGTATTCGGGGACAAAGGAGTGGAGAAGCCATGGAGAGGCAAAGCGTCGACTAGGCTGTGGCCGAGCCCGTATTGTGGCCAAGTCGGACATGGAAAACGATGTCGATGGACCCGCTCGCATAGCTTATAATACCTGCAATACCCACCTCGTACCCCCTCTCCTCCTCCTACTGCTCCTTTGGATCTGTTGTTCCGCTGCTCCCTTAGCCTCAGCTCACCCTTTCCACCTTTTGCGTTTCCATCACTCACCTCTCCTAACGTACTCAATGGAGTCATCCCTCATCTTGGAGTCGGCCGTCACTCAGACCACGACTAAACCACCCAGGCCTCGGAACTCCTTCCTCATCTACCGTTCATTCAAGCTGCAAGAGCTACAGGGCCTGCGGGAGGCCGCAGGTCGCCCTGCGCTCATGATGGGCGAGGCGTCGAAGATCATCGGAAAACTCTGGAGACAGGAACCCATAGAGGTTACCAGTCTCTTCGAAAAGCAAGCTGAGGAAGAGAAGGCCGCACACGCCGCGAAATACCCAGGGTACAAGTACCACCCTCGGACGAAGGCCGAGAAGGCTAAGGAGCGCGAAGCGGCGTACGCTGCAAGGAATGCTCAGCGACGCAAACAACGCGCAGCGCCGAAGCGCGTCAAACGCCAGGATTCCATGTCTTCAACTGCGTCGACCGACTCAGAGAACTCTTTGCCACACACACCCATCTCCTCCATGCCGGTCCCCAACAATGATTTCGTGCCTCTTGTCCCTTACAGTGCCATGCAGGGGCTCTTCATGGCTTCGGCAGCACCTTCAAATACGTACTGTGCAGCACCTTCCTACCCCAACGCCAACTCCGGCTTCCCCATCTCGTGGTGGGGTACGGGCATTGTACCACCTATGCCGCCCTTTATGCAAGCTGTTGCTCAAGGGTGCGGCATAGGTCCTCAGTCTTTCTACCCAATGGTGAGTGTGTCTGATCGCATCGCTTATGGACGATTGCTCACACCGCGCTCTTCCTTACAGCCCTCTCCTGATGAAGTACAGCCCGCGGTGTGGCCGGAGAACATCGACCCGTTGCTCTCGCCGCTGGAGGGCCTCTCTATTGGACCGCCTTTGTCCCTGCCTACCGAGTTCCAAATGCCGGACCCAAGGTCTGCGTACCAGTGGGTTGAGAACGGAGGACAGGCACAGATGTGACCGGACGGTTGTGTGTATAACTCACCGTCATTTATCTGGGCATTGTGGCTAACGTCTCATGCGCAGACGCGACGCCACCAGGATTCACATGCATCATGTCGCCTGGGCTGTCTCACGACTACGACGAAGATATATTCCACGGCTCATCTCGACATGCTATCAGACGTATTGTACATCAGGTTATCCTCGCTATCGACGAGTTGTTACGGATTTCATTCAGCGTTCATCCTCTGTTTTGTTCTCTTCACAATGTTGCCCAGTTCCGCTCTACCGCCCTGTTCTGCTTCGCCGTGTTTTCTCATATGCAATGCCTGTGCACTCCGCCTCATATTGTACTTCGCTAATCGATAATGTGAGAATCTCGTGTAGACGACTGAGGTTGTCAGATAGTACGGCGGGGCTGTCGCCCATGGAGAACAAGGTTACAAAGATTAGCCTGCCCCGATGCGCCGTGCATCTATCCCGAAACACCGTAACAACTCGACACCAGTCAACTAGTTACCTCTTCCCAGAACGTCTTGATAGATCCCCAGTACTTCTCCGGATCGTCGCGGGCATGTGCGACGTGCGCGCTGCGATCGAAGTGCACCATGCGTACCGGGAACCCAGCCGCCCTTGCCTTCGCAGCGTGTTCTTCGACTCCAGGCGCAGGCACAACTTGGTCGCCGGAAGAATAGAGATACATCCGCGGAGTGCGCGTCGACGTCCAAGGAAATAGTCCAGGGTCGTTGAGAGCTGCCATCTCGCGCTGCATGGGCCGCGGAACGCGGAACAGAATCCCGACGATGGCTATGAAGATGTATGTAGAGGAGACGAAGGCCATCATGAGGTACCTCATGATACGGCTGCGAATACCGGCGGTAAACGCGCGATTCATGATGGAGAAGGTGACAGGAGCGGGCGCGGAGTCGAAGACAATGGCGCATTTGGTGCCATCCGGTGCTCGCAGGCCGCGTCGCGTCTACGGATTGCCGACGCCAAGTCCACAAGGGAGCATACACCACCTACGAAGTACGTGAGGGGCAAGGATGTGAGAGGGTAGCTGAACCACCAACCGTTCGACATTACATGCAGTAGTATACGGGGTGGACGGCCGTCTTGTGTCTGGGAGATGTGACCTTCAAGGTCTCTAACAACGGGCTGGAGAGCACGTTCCTATATGATGATCTTAGAGAACGCACCCGTACAAGCATTACTTGAGTCGGAGGTCAGTATACAGTACTCACCCGGACAAAGGCCAGCTTCCAGAACCGAAGGGGATCCGAGTTGACGACCATCTGAGCACTCGACGGATACAACTTGCGGTAAGAGTCGGAGTACTTCCGTAGGGTAGGCGCCTTTGCACCAACTACAGCGATGAAGTCAGTCTTGTCCAGTCGATGTGCAAGGGCGTGCCATTGGACGGTTGAAAGACATACGCCACCCAAAGATTATGATGAGTCTGTGGGGTTAATTAAGGCCATGAGTATGATGCGACATCTATGAACATTTTCGCTCACGTGGGATGCACATCGTCCGATGCTTGAAGTAGGTCCGAGGTAGTCCGCTTCGTCACTTGTCCATTGGCACTAGAAGCTGCCACTGTCGCGGTAGGGCTCATGGCGCTAGGCTCTGTCTCTGGGGGCTGGTTACTCTTGGTGACGGTACTGCCTGAGTTCGAAGCACCTAGATTGCTGTACTTTCTGAAAGAGGTTATATTTTGGTGGCCGCGATATCTCGAATTAAAGCGCGAGGTTGAAGAAATCGACCGGAGATACGCAGTAGGCCTAGGAATGCACTGTCTTGATGTACGCGTTGACACTGAAGATATCAGCGTCCACGGCATATGACCTCACTGTGTGGCGGTGGATGCTCTCATCAACATCAGCAAATTTTATAAAGCTCTGCCTGGCAAGGTAGCGCCGGGCAAGGATAGCATTCCCGGACAGGCCGGGGAAGCGCTGGCCTTTCCTTGCCTTGAATAACACCGATTCGCCTGGCAGGGCGAACATCTGCCGCGCGTTCGCCACGCTGGGCGATTTCTTGCCAGGATTCGTCAGGCCGGGCGTAATTTGGCGATCATTTCCATTGTCATGGAAGGTGTTGCCATATTAACCCTTCTCAGGTAAAAGGTAGGTTTTGCATTGCAATTTAACCCTGTATCAAAGCACCGGAATGTCATCTTACTCATGTCAAGTACGCGTCCCGAATAATGATACCTGTTTGACGTCATAGCTGTGAGCTCGGACCGCGCATCTGCGCGTCACTACTTAATGGGCATGTCGCAACTCGCGAACCCATTCACAACTCTTTTCCTCTCCACGCCGACCTCTTTCCCATTGTCCTCAGACTTAGCTGTTCACCATTGGTCTTGCACGCGCCCACCGACGCGGCCCCCCAGCGTGTGCCACCAACAGCACCAAGTTCGTACGCGGTGGTTGAAGGTATCAGATGGGTGCATACAACAATAGGTGAGTGCATATATGCGCGCATATAAGCACAGGTAAGCGCATATATGCATATATGCATGCATACAAGCACAGGTGAGTGCATATATACACGTGTACCATGACTCGAATTGGTGAGCACGACAACCGTGGCGACCGGCTCTAGGTGCAGCAGTATGTCGGCGACCCCGTGGGGGTGTTCAATGTGATCGTCGCGGCGCGCGAGGCGGACATGGATGGGCTGATGTGGTACCCCACCGTCAAGGTGAGTGCGTGGTGCTGCAAAATACCTCGCAGCTTGAGGCCTGTTGTCGCGGCTGCCAACCAAACTGATAAGAGGTAAGCAACATCACGGACGTGGGTTATTGTTGATTATACTGGTGAGCTTCAGATTATGTGCACTATAGCTCGCTTATTGTACGCATAATATCATGTATCAATACTCTATAAGAATTCAATCATTAGTCCCGCCCGATGTGATTCAATGCACTGCATGTTGAATAGTTTGCATAGAACTAACCGGCCCTGGTATGTATTAGGCTATGGAAGTGAGTTCTCAGCCTACGGGGTGCATTCGGTATGCAATCCCTACGCCCTCGCATGCCAAACTATCACCGGCGCATGCAGTCCTTTGCCCGACATTGAAATCCTCACCCTACATGGCCGGGAAGGCAGCCCGCCGCCTTGCGAGGCAAAGGAAGGTTGGGCAAGGTTATGGTAGGTGGCGCGCGGCGAGGAACTGTCATACATGCCTCTCTCCTATGACAGGCAATGCATAACCGGCGCTTCCCAGGTAAGGAATGCAACGAATTCCGGGATTGCATTTCCTTGCATTCCGTTAGGCAGTGCTTTACAAAATTTGCTGATGAACGTATCCTGCGCGAGGGCAAGAGGCGATCGCACAACTGTGGCCGGGTAGGTCGGACTGTGCGGGTATCGGTGAGTACATGTGCCGATCACTCAGTGGAAAGTCTGTGATACTTGCCGGACCGGAAAGCCGCTGTCCATATCGGGCGCTGTAGGCGGCTGTTGGTCCGCCGAGCAAGTCCGAGCCCTATTACTATATTGTCACGGCGTAGGATATTGTGGGGGACATCAGAGTCTACAGGCGACACAGCTCGATACCTGCCGGAATATTCGCTTTCTCCCACAATGCTTTGACAGATCCCCAGTATTTTTCAGGATCGTCGCGGGCATGCGCGACGTGCCCACTACGACCGAAGTGCACCATCTGTACCGGAAACCCGGCCGCTCTCGCCCTCTCAGCATGTTCCTCGACTGCTCGTGCAGGCGCGATTCGGTCACCCGAAGAGTATATGTACATCCGTGGGGTGCGCGTTGACGTCCAAGGCAACAGCCCAGGGTTGTTGAGCGCTGCCATCTCGCCCTGCATCGGCCGCGGACTGCGAGACAGGATTGCGATGAGCATCGTGAAGGCGTATATGGGCGATAGTAGGAAGGCTATTGCGAGGTACTTGATGAGACGGTTGCGTGTGCCGGCAGTGAACGCGCGGTGCATGATGGGGAAGGTACCCGGGGCGGGCGCGGAATCGAAGACAATGGCACATCGAATACCGCTCGGTGCTCGCAGGCCGCGTTTGCGGATAGCCGATGCTAAGTCCACAAGAGAGCATACTCCGCCTGTGTGAGGTATATGAGGGGAGTAGGCAACGACAGGTTGTCGGAGCACACACCGTTTGACATGACATGCAGTAAGATCCGCGGTGGATGACCGTCCGGCCTCTGGGAGATATGTTCTTCAAGGTACCTGACGGTAAGCTCAAATCTACGTTCCTGCGTGAGATAAATCTCATTAAATACATCTATACGCGTACGGCTTGTCTCCGGAGTCAGCGTAGTACTCACCCGAACAGATGCCGGTTTCCAGAAACGAACAGGATCTGAGTCGAGGACAAGTTGAGCACTCGACGGATACAGCTTGCGGTACGATTCGGAGTACTTCCGCAGGATAGGTGCCTTTGCACCGACTATGCGACCAGAGTCAGTCAGTGTCATTCTCTGCCAGTTGATATGCGCGCTACAAGGCGAGCTAGTAACATACGCCATGCAAAGATTATGATAAGTCTATGGGGTAGTGGACCATGGTCATTAGTGTGTTGTGATTCTCCAGCGAGCATATTATCTTACGTAGGTTCCGATGCTTGAAGTAGGCTCGAGGCATTAGTCCGCTTCGTCACTTGGCCGTTGACGCCAGACGCTGTAGAGAACACTGGTTCTTTGGTAGTAGGCCCCATGTTAGCAGGCTATCGGTCATCGAGCAAAGTGGTGCTAAGCCTGACCTTATATCACTGTATTGGTACAGCATGCAAGCGGCTATGTCCTGGCGGCCGCAATGTCTCCGTAAGGCGTAAGCTTAGCGAAATTGCCTAGGGATATGTCAATCAGTGCCGGCGCCGCAGTGGCGCTGTCAGTAAAGGCGTCCACGACATCCGATGACGGGCCTCACGGTGTGGTGAAGGTGAACGCTCCCATCAACATGTCGACAGCGAGGCCAAGGGTTTGATTGACTTTATCGGCCAAGTCACTATCGCACGTTTGTGGTCGGGTTAGACGGACTACGCTGGAGTCGGTGCGCGTTTGCTGGACGCTTTTGTTTGAAATTTGCCCCATCGGAAAGCCACTAAGCCAGTGAGCAGTGTAGGCGTTCGTTGGTGTACGTATCAGGTGCAAGGCAGCCAGCGGTGCACTAGGATATTGTGATGGTAAATTCGGCTCGATAAATGAGTAGAATACATGTGAGTAGTGTGATGCGACGACGTATAATGCAGCATGCGATTGGCGTTCAATCATAGAAGGCTAGCGAAAAGATCGGTAGGAATGGAACAAGCCGTGTATAGTCCTAGAGAGTCGTTGTTCCGCGAGGCAAGAGGTGTTCAGTGTCTTCGAATGGGAGAGGAGGGATAAGCGAACAGGTTCAGCGCGTCATCCGATGAGGGATGTGCCATTTCCCCGCCCCGCACAGGGCTGCTGTCCGGCTCCGGGGCATAGACCTCGCGCACTCCCGCAGGTTTCAGCATAAGCTCGTCTTCCGAGTCTGACATCGTGTCTTCGGAAAGACGCCGCTTGTGCCGCCGGGTTTCTTGTGCCTTGCGTGCGCGTTCCTCGCGCAGCGAGATCACGTTCTTTTGCGAATCCGCGAGGATCGTAGCGAAGTTCGACTGTCGCCGGGATGGGAGAGCGAGCGCCGGGGGTGCCGAGATGGGCAGGTCGCGCTGTCTGGCAGGTGGCCGCCGAGAGGCGGAAGCAGCGGCTTGGCGCGCCTTCGCCTCGGCCTCACGTTCTGCGCGAAGTGAAATGACGTTTGTTCGCGAGTCCGCGAGGATGGTCGCGAAGTTAGATGTGCGCCGTAATGGTGGGGCGGTTGACTTCGCCTTGGTGGTGTGCGCGACTAGCTGAGTAGGATGGACTTCCTCCACCTCGAAGTTCTCCTTCGAAGACGCGGCTCGCGAAGGGGCTCGACTGGACCCCGAGGAAGAAGTACCTTTCTTCTTGGCAATAACTTCAGAGCGAGAAGACAGCGCGCGGCATGCCGACGCTGACGAGTCCCGTGACGAGGCCGAGGACGCAGATATGTACCGCGAGCTTGAACTCTGTGATGGCCGTGCAGTTGCTACAGCCTCCCGGACTGTGGCTTGCGAGGAGGGACGAGACGGACCGGCTGATACTGTAGTCTCGAGCTTGCGTCTCTTGTGCGCGTGACAGCCGCTCGAACTCTTCTTTGCAGCTGCGGGCGCGGGAGACTTGAGTACCCAGGTGCCGACCATCTCTTCCCACTCCCACTCGCCCTCGCCGCCAGGTGGTTGCAACCCTGCCATGCCATCTCCCAGACCTCCGCCAAAGCAACGACGCTCGGCATCCTCGACGCGGTCCATGAGTTCGAGGCGCAGATTGTACAGCTGACTCTGGTTGAGCTTGCGACCTGGCGTTGTCATACTCTGGGTTACCGTCGGCACCGCAATGAGTTCCTCTATGTGTTGAAGAGCAGCAAGCCAAAGCGCAGCTTCGCACTTTAGCAAGCCGTGTACTCGGAGGGGCGCGGCGAGAGCAGAGAGTTCTTCAAGCCCGTTGCCATGAACATCGAGAGGGGTGGGAGGCGGAGTAGGAGTGTCGTCGCCCTCGGGGTCGGCGAGGGGCATAGCGAACATCACAAAATGTGGTAGAGGGAATATCTTCGATACAAGTCCGTCAAATGACGCGTTCTTGATACGCGCGGACCGTAGTATGTTCTGTAAGACAACTTGGTCGGATTGATGGAGTGACATCGCGTGGGGAGAAGAGAGACATAGAGCGACCAAGCATACCAGGGCGTCGGCTAGGCAAGTCCGCGGAGATGCAGCGACATCGTCCCCGATGTGTAGGCTGCTGGGGGCGACGCTCACAAGAAAGTCTACGCAGGCGCGGAAGTCCTCTTGCCTTCCAGGGGAAGTGTGGAGCGTGTCAAGCATTGAGCTTGTCCATTTAGCCAGCCGCTCCAGGCTAGCAGCATACAAGCTAGCGAACTCGTCGTCGAGGCCCTTGCTAGCCTTCGACTTGGATTTTGCGTTGTGCCGATCTTCAGCTAGAACGGAGGCGAGGCCTGAGCAGAGCGGCACGAAGGACCCGCAAAAATCTCTTTCGCGAAGCTCTCGCGCAAGCCGCGTTAAAGCCTTCGAGGTCCATGCATGCAACCGCGTCGGAATCGCCTCGGCTAGGATGTCGACAAGGATGTGGGTAAATGTCGCGTCGTTGATAGCGGAAGTAGTGCATGTTTCTCTGAGCGTACTGAGAAAATTCTTGTGGGCAGGATGTGTGATAGGGCAGACGTGCGTAGAGTGCGGGCGGGGAAGTACTGCCACTCGAAAGAGATAGGACAAAACCGTCTGGGCTTCTGGGAGCAGCGCATAAGACAAGCAAACCTCTAGAAGTGCATTTAGAAGGGTAGGGTGGTGTGTGCACTCTTCAAGAATGTAAGTTAGTGCATGGGCGACGAACATTCGGCTATTGGAGAGAACGTCCGTTCAGAGGAGACCGATAGCCGTAGGCACTACGTTGGCACTCACTGTCTATGAGGAGTGGGCAATTGCTCGTATAGCTCGTCTATGACTTGTGCAGCCAGTCCGTCTTCACGTCCATGCTCTTCCGCCACCTCCTCCGCAGTGGCCCTGACCTCGGATTGGACGTGCTCCCCGACAAGCCTAGCGCAGATGGCCGTCAAGGGCAGAACGCGACGTTCGTGGCTGTCTTCGGTGCTTGGTGGGGTAGCTGCACCCGCTTGTACGATATTACGAAAAGCGTCCCGGACCTCGTAAATACGCTTGGAGAGTTGCATATTCTCGATGATGGCCCGGTCAAGGTGCAGCCTCATTCCGAAGTTGTCCAGACATTGCAGGATGGCGAGAGGGGGAACATCGTCTTCTTCCTGTGGTCTCCGAGCAGCAGTCCGCGAGCTACCATACGTCACCGAGACAGCCGGCTTGGAGGATGCATGGGCCCGGCGTTGCAGTTCGTTCAGACCCGCACACTTTGCGCGCAGGGATCTCAGCTGACGATTGATTCTCGAGGTAGAGAGTTCGGCCATAGGCAGCCAAGATGAGGTCCTAGATGTGCAGGCCAGCGAAGGCAGGTTGGATGGTAGGGGAGGGTATCCGAGCGAAGAGGACGATGACAATCCAGTGCAGTGGCTAAGCTTGGGCTAAGCCCACAGTGATCAAGCCTCGTCTCAGCCACCGACGCGCCTTGAACTTGGGCGTCTAAGCGACGCGACTGTGGCGATTTGCAACTCCGCCTCTAATGAGCGCGACGCGTCGCGCAAACCTTGTCTCACCTCTTCTCGTCTGTCCCTCGTCTATTACACGTCCTCGTAGATATCATGGCGGTATGTTCTCGATGTAACTCGCGTAGGATTACTCTAATCGTGCGCTCATAGACCCCTCGTGGTGCAAAGCGCCGTCGCTCAGTCACTCCTCCGCGCGGATCGTCGCCAGCCGGTCCTGCACGCGCGGAGCGCGACGAAGACTCATCGCTTCCTCCATCCTCTCCCCCTGCTCCATTCTCAGACACAGACGATAGCTTGGACGAACGTGACGCTGTCAGGGACATAGACGACGATGCTGAGGACGCGGAGGATGGAGAGGATCTATTCGCGGATGATTTTCAGGAGTGCGTATCTACTCTTGCTGCTGACTTCGTTGTAATCTCACGTTTCGAAGTGACTATGCCACCAACGAGATATTGGACCGGTACTCTGACCGAGACATCGACGACGAGCAAGAGTACGAAGACTTGACAGCCGCTCAGAGGCGAGCTGCCGAAGCCAGCATGGCTCGCCGAGATCGTCTTGAAAGAGGGGGGAGGCGGGGTGCTCGTGCTGCTGCACGGAGTCACATGCCCGATTTCCTTCAAAGTGATGACATGGAAGATGACGATGCTGCTGGAGGACTTCTGGCGGGGATGAAGAGGCGCACCCGGAGACAATATGATGAAAGGAAGGATTTGGACGATCTGGAAGGCATTGACGACGTGAGCAGCCTCAACTCTGACGATATGCATGGGTTTGACTTGGTTCTCTTTAGGAATTACCACTCGAGCAACTTAGTGACATCAAGGCAAAGTCAATCGCTGAGTGGATTGCGAACGAACGTGTCAGAAGGTCTATCGTTCGGCACTTCCGTCAGTTCCTGATGACATATGTCGATGAGCATGGTGCTTCGGTGTATGGTCAACGTATCCGCCACCTCGGAGAGAGTGAGTGCTACATATCAGTACGACGCGATGCAAACACTCAAGCCCGATGATAGACAACTCCGAATCGCTTGAGGTATCATATCTCCACCTCGCCCTCTCTAAGCCTATTCTTGCTTATTTCCTCACCAACTGTCCGAGTGCAATGCTGGCAATCTTCGACGAGGTTGCCCTAAGCGCGATCCTTCTTTACTACCCAGCCTACGAGCGTATTCACTCTGAAGTGCATGTCCGCATCACCGACCTTCCCCTTGCTTCCTCTCTCCGCGACCTCCGACGTTCACATTTGAATACCTTGGTGCGGGTTACCGGCGTCGTAACGCGACGAACGGGAGTCTTCCCGCAGCTCAAATACGTCAAGTTTGACTGCAGAAAGTGTGGAGCTGTACTCGGCCCTTTTTACCAGGATTCGACCCGTGAGGTAAAGATCAGCTACTGCCCGAATTGTGAGGGCAAGGGACCATTTGCGGTCAACTCGGAACAGGTGCGATATCCCGATATGATTTTGAGGTCCTTCCTGAACCTGGCTACGTAGACCGTGTACAGGAACTACCAGAAGATGACCCTACAAGAGTCTCCTGGATCTGTTCCCCCCGGTCGCCTCCCTCGTCATCGTGAAGTTATTCTTCTCTGGGATCTGATTGATAGAGCAAAACCGGGTGAGGAGATCGTGAGTAGTCACTCGTAGCCCTTCCCCCCTCGTACTAACAATGTTACGAAGGAAATTACTGGAATCTACCGCAATAACTTCGATGCCGCTCTCAACTCCAAAAACGGATTCCCCGTCTTCTCTACCGTCTTGGAAGCAAATCATATCAACAAGAAGGAAGACCAGTTCGCTGCATTCCGCCTGACTGAGGAGGACGAGAGGGAGATCCGAGCACTGGCACGTGATGAACGGATACGCAAGCGTATCATTAAGTCTATTGCACCCTCTATCTACGGACATGAGGATATCAAGACCGCTATCGCTCTATCACTATTCGGTGGTGTCCCGAAGGACATCAACCGAAAGCACCGGATCCGTGGCGATATCAACGTCCTCCTCCTGGGCGACCCCGGAACGGCAAAATCGCAGTTCCTGAAGTACGTCGAAAAGACTGCGCACCGCTCTGTTTTCGCGACTGGTCAGGGTGCGTCGGCTGTCGGTCTCACGGCCAGCGTGCGCAAAGACCCTATCACTCGTGAGTGGACCCTGGAAGGGGGTGCCCTCGTACTCGCCGACAAGGGCACTTGTCTC
Organism: Cubamyces lactineus; assembly: GCA_022376465.1. Taxonomy (NCBI): domain Eukaryota; kingdom Fungi; phylum Basidiomycota; class Agaricomycetes; order Polyporales; family Polyporaceae; genus Cubamyces; species Cubamyces lactineus. The sequence goes on along the minus strand of JACDTU010000007.1, from coordinate 733,270 downwards.
ATCGACGAGTTCGACAAGATGAATGATGCGGACCGAACGTCCATTCACGAAGCTATGGAGCAGCAGTCTATCTCTATCTCCAAGGCCGGTATTGTCACTACCCTCCAGGCACGGTGCGCCATCATCGCTGCGGCCAACCCTATTCGCGGGAGATACAATCCGACTATTCCGTTCCAGCAAAACGTCGAGCTGACGGAACCCATTCTATCACGTTTCGACGTCCTATGCGTGGTCAAGGATACCGTGGACCCTGTGCAAGACGAACTGCTGGCGCGCTTCGTCGTCGGCAGCCACCTGCGCAGTCATCCCAAGTTCGAGCCGGAGAAGGACGAGATGGAAGTTGGGACGACTCTGGACGCAGATGTAGGCGAGCCGTGCTTCCCCGCGACACCCCTTGCTGATTCTCGGCGTAGATCATTCCCCAAGATCTCCTCCGCAAGTACATCATGTATGCGAAGGAGAAAGTGCGGCCCAAGTTGTATGACCTCGATCAGGAAAAGCTGTCGAAGCTGTTCTCCGATCTACGTCGTGAATCGCTCGCGACAGGCTCGTACCCGATTACCATCCGTCACCTGGAAAGTATGATCCGTATGGCGGAAGCGAGCGCAAAGATGGCACTGCGAGAATACGTGCGCGCAGACGATATCGACCTCGCTATCTCGGTCACCATCGGCAGCTTCGTCAGCGCACAGAAGATGTCGATCAAGAAGACGCTCGAGCGGGTGAGTCTGGCTGACGATGCGCCTATTAGAGAGGCACCCACTCACCTATTCGGCAATAGGGCTTCCGCAAATACCTCACCCAGGCTCGTGACCACGAAGAATTGCTCGCGTTCCTCCTCGGGCAGATCGTCAAGGAGAAGGCGCGGTACTATCAGCTGCAGAAGCACTCGCAGCCAGACTCCGTCACTGTCAAGGTGGCGGAGCTCGACGAACGGGTGTGTGATCCCCTTTTGTTGCCCGTCTCTTCTCGCGCTCATAGTTGAGACGTCATTGCAGGCCAAGGAACACGACATCTATGATACCGCGCCCTTCCTACGCTCGAAACTCTTCGCGGCCAATGGCTATAAGCTGAAGGATGGCGTGATCGAGAAAACGTTCAGGCGCGGCGATGAAGAGTAAAGAAGGATCCATTCACTGCATATCCCTATCTGGTCTGTTGTATGATACATATGCTAGTCTGTTGTGGTTATACCTCGTTTCTGTGCTTGTGGCGAAGCTACTTGTATTTCTACAAGATGATCTGAGCGTGTGGGATTGCGGTGACAGGAAGCATGGTTTCGATGCTCGTATATCGTCTTACACTCATGAAGCCGGATTTCTGGTAGCATTGGTATTGGGAGCCGGATGGGTACGGTTGAACCTTTGACGACCAAGCTCAGGACCCTAGGTCAATTGTCTTAGACGCTTCTTTTTGCATATCATCACCGACATAGACAACTCCGAGTCGTCCAGCTCTTCGCCTTTGCTCACTTTCTCACAACATGTCCAGGCACAACAAGCACGGGCCCGGCATTCTCGCGCTGAGGCGCTGCGCCAGGTGGAACCGATAGCAGCACGGTATCTGTCGTGGACACGATGATTGAGCAGGGCTCCGTTCGGACGTTTGCTGACCGTATAACTTGGCATACATGCTCGAAGTACATGCTGACCGCGCCCTCTGCAGGATGGCGAACTTCTGTGTGAACCTACCAGGCATGGGTGAGTGTGCATGTGTCTAAGATCAAACCATTGCTCGGCGACAGCATTGCCCCGTGGGCGATGCTCTGTTACGCTGTCTATAGCCTATCAGCAGTTGGCTTATCCTTGATTTGGGGACAGCTGAATACTGGTCGGGGAACACATGTAATAAGTTGTCCCTACGTATAGACTCGGGATGATCACGCTGGTGCTAGCGCCGAATCTGAGATTGCAGTTCTATGGCCCATAATCGGGTTTTGACCTCCAACTCAATAACGTCTTGTGTCGACAGGTAGGGACCGTGCAACGTCAATTCATAGGGAGCGGGCAGGGATGCCGTGGATATACAACTAGCTGTCTGCAAATCTCGACGCCCGCTGCAGGTTGTGCTTCACAGATGCCCGCAGCCGCACCAGCCACAGCACAAAGCGTCCGACGGCAATGCGTCCAAGCTCAAAGCGCGGGGGTCCCCAGGCCATATATTCGAGGGGCCGGGCCACTGCATCTGGAAACGAATGCTCTGGCCCGTCTCTCTTCCTTGGATATTGCTTATCCTCGACTTTAGCCCTCCGCGACAATCCGTGTGCGACACCAACCCCATCACCAACCAACCTCTCTTATAACCACCCATATACCCCGTCTCACCGAATACCCACACTCGCCACGATCACTGGCTGATATGGCACCCACCATCGCAGGAAAGTCGAGTAAGGCTGCGCAACGACCACCCCGGCCGCCGAACGCGTGGCTCATCTATCGCGCCGAGAAGGTGAAGGAGCTCCTCCGGACGATGCCCGAAGGCGTGATGCTCGTGCAGTCCGAGGCGTCGCGGCTCATTAGCCCTATGTGGGCGAGTGAGCCGCGCGAAGTCCGCGCGGAGTTCGAGCGCAGAGCCGAGGCCGCAAAGGAGGAGCACGCGCGACTGTACCCCGGGTATAAGTACCAGCCCGTGCCCAAGGCCGAACGCGAGAAGAGGAAGCTCGAGGCAAAGGCCGCTAAGATCAAGGCAAAGACGACGAGACGCAAAGTCGCTCAGCTAGAGCAGAGCCGGGAGGAGTCGGTTCCGCAGAGCGACGCTCAGTCGGAGGCGGGTCCTTCTGGCTCGTCTGAGGGCGGAATTGTGGCATCGGGGTGGGACGACGCGACTTCTGTGGAAAAGGAGGATTTCCTCGCGGATTACGCAGAATCGGACCATACCCTCTATATCATGGACGATATGGCGAGCCGTGCAGTCTCCTTGCCGTGGTATGTTGAGGACGACCCTGGATATGCAGACGCTTCGACCAAGGAGCCAAGGGCAGGAGCTTACCTATCCGATGCCACTTCCTCGTCCTCCTTTGCGATGGATAGTTGGTACGAAGAAGGCCAAAACGCGCTCGATTTCGAGGCTTCGGGCAGTGACTATAGTGGGTCCTTGTGGGGTATTCCAGTGAAGACTGAGATATAGTCAGTGATGGCTCTCCTCACTGCGAATGATGTTGCTACTCTTACCTCGATGTTGTTGCCGCCTCTTTGGCCCTATCTAGTTATTGTTCCTCCTATTCATGCCGGCCACGTTCACGCAGTCCTCAACGAGGCGCATATAGTCTGATAGTCTGGTCAAAGACCGCAGCCTGAGTTGGATTTCGAGATAGGTCTATGTATGCTTGAAATTTTGAGGTGCGCCACAGGTCCTGAGCCAAGCTGAACGAGAGATGTGAAGGAGAGCTCAGCCGGCGCTCCGGACTTTGTTGACCTCGAGCGCGCCGTCAGTGATGCCGATGACGTGCCTGGTCCGTCCAGTCGCAGTACCGCCTTCCGCCCTTTCCATAGCGCTTGTAGTGCGTCTGTTTTTCTCGTTTTTCGCGTCGTAGGTTTCTTGGAAGATGTATGTACAATGGAACGAGACTGCATCGCGGCCGAGAGAGACGCGTTCAGCAGTCTGAGCGAAAGAAACGCGGATGAATGCTTATCTGACATCATGCTCGGCGGGGAGGAGGATCAAAACGCGTGAGGCGAGCCCAATCACCATCTCTCTTTGCTCTTGAGCACATCGTCGAGGACGTCGGCTTGTTCGACCCGGAGCACCAAGCGAGGCCGCTAAACTGTCTGGGTGAACATCTTCCCGATAAGAATAAAAGAATCCCTGGCCACAACACGAGGCGTCGCTTGTCTTCCTCCTCTTCAAGCGCGCCGCCGTCCTTTTCCCTCTTTCTTCACGACCACGACCACGACCACGACCACCACGACGTCGAGCTCAGCGACGGCGGCGGCGACGACCATCATGGCACCTCCGCTAGCGGCTCTCTCGCCGCTCTTCATCCTCCGCGTGCTCTCTCCCACCATCGTCTTCCTCGCCACCCTCTCGCTCATCTTCGTGCGCCCTCCTGCGCCGCAGACATCTCCCTCTCCTATCACCGCCGTCGTCGTCGCTACTCGTACCCATCGTCGTGCCCTCATCTACGCTTTCCTTTCTCTTGCAGGTCTCACCTACCTCCTCGACGGCCTCACTTTTGTCGTTTGGGCTGTCATTCGCAAAACCTGGCCTGCCCTCACCGGACTCGAAGTCAACGCGGTCGTCGGTCTCGCCGCATTCGCCGGCCTTGCCGCGCTGGGTGGTTGGAAGGATGTGCACGGCGTTGACGTCTGGTCGCTGACCAGGCTCAAGCACGCCGTTTTCTTCTCTCTGGCGTTAGATATTGCTCAGGTCGTGCTCTTGACCCTGGCAATCACCCGTACGTCCTATCACATTTCTTGCAGATGAACCCGGAGACGATTGACTTTCATAACTAGGTCCCTTTACTACCATCTATCTCCTGCACCTTGCTTTCCCGGCTTTTCGCGTTTTGCTCCTCATTCCTCTCTTCTTCGCACTGCTCTTCCCCCGCGTTTCCTACGTGCCGGTTGAAACGGCAGACGAAGAGACTCCTACGGACACTAGCCTGTTGCTCCCTGCGCAGGATGCTGCCGCACCTTCTGCCGGTCTCTCGCCTCTCTCGGCAGAGGCTAGCAAGTACGGTACTTTCCGCAGTGGTCGTTCCGTGGGACAGAGCTCCGGGCCAACAACACGCACGCATACTCCGGCTCCCTCGACCGTACGGCTGCCCCCGCCGAAAGCTCAGGTGAGAACACTCGTGTCGCTCTAACGCAGATCGGAAGGCACTAACACGCATTCCGATCACAATGTCGTAGGAGGTGAAGGAGGACATTGCCCTCGATCCGTCGTGGCGCGAGATCTTCGCGCGGATCAAGCACATTTCGCCTTATCTGTGGCCATCGAAGAGCTTTGCGCTCCAATTTCTTGCGGTGCGTGAAACACGATGTTGGTCGCGTGACTGAATAACGCTGATACGCGCGCACTACCAGTTCCTATGTTTCTTGATCATGGTGGTGGGACGAGTCGTGAACTTCCTTGTTCCTCTCGTTTTCGCGCAGCTTGTGCGTGTTTTCGAAGAAGGCTCGAAGGTTTCGCCATGGCCCTATCTCGGCGCATACGTTGGCTTGCGTTTCTTGCAAGCAAGCGGAGGACTCCCTGCGCTGCGCGACGTGAGTTTGATGACCCGGGTGCGCATACATGTAGTCCTAATCGTGTGGATTATAGACACTTTGGATCCCGGTTATGCAATATTCGGACAGAGGTGTGTAGGCAGCCCTCCATTTTCGGTGATGTCACTGACCGGGATATTCTCCCAGAAATGTCGCAGTTGTCGTTCGACCATCTCCTCCAGCTTTCATTCGCTTTCCATGCTCGCCGCAAGACAGGCGAAGTTCTTCGCATCCTCGATCGCGGTGCTGCCATCAACCGCACCTTTGAGGTACGAGCGCATTCTGCTGATCTTACCCATGCTTATAGACCAACATTTCTTGTAAAGACGTTGGTCTTCAACATCCTGCCTACCTTCTTCGACATCGCCATTGCGCTTGTGTTCTTCGTGTTTTACTTTGAATGGACCCTCGCTGTCGTCATATTCCTCGTTATGGCTGCTTACGGTGAGTTTCGGACATCATGCGAGCTTTCCAATCAGCATATATTGATTGACCTCGCTTTAGTCGCTGCCAGCGTCGTTTTGACCAGATGGCGCACCAAGCTCCGGAGGCAGATGAACGACCGCGATGTGATCATTCGTGGTATTCACACTGATTGCTTGCTGAACTACGAGACGGTGAAGTACTTCAATGGCGAGCAACACGAGGGCGAGCGTTACCGCGATGCCATCCGCCAGTACCAGAACCTTGAGCACAAGGTCATGGGTAAGGCAAGCCTTACTGCAGTAATGTTCTCTACTCTAACTTTCTCGACCTCTAGTATCCCTCAACTTGCTCAACCTCGTCCAGAACTTTATCATCGTGAGTAGCCTTCATTACAACAGTCGAAACAGATTGCTGATGCGGCGCACAGACCCTTGGTCTCCTCGTCGGTTCGATGATTGTCGCTATGCGTGTTGTTCGCGGCCAGTCGCAGCCGCATCAGTTCGTGTTCTTTATCACGTACTTGGCGCAGCTCTATGGACCCTTGAACATGCTCGGTTACCTCTACCGCACGATCAACCAATCTCTCGTGGATACGGAGCGCCTTCTCAAACTACTCAGCGAACCTACCGAGATTAACGACAAGCCGAACGCCCCGGATCTCATCGTGGAGAATGGCGAGATCGAGTTTGGTGAGTGAACGGACATGCCCATCGCGGGGTGGGCGGTGAGCTGACTGCGTGTACAAAGATAACGTCACCTTCTCGTACGATAACCGCACGACTGCTCTGGACGGTGTGTCCTTCAAGGTCCCCAAGGGCTCGACCGTCGCACTTGTCGGCGAGTCTGGTGCGGGCAAGTCTACGATCTTGCGCCTGCTTTACCGTTTCTACGACCTGAAAGAGGGCGACGGGCGTATTATGATTGATGGCCAGGACATTCGCGACATCACCCAGGCCAGCCTGAGGAAGGCTATCGGCGTCGTCCCTCAGGACCCTGTGCTCTTCAACGCTAGCATCGGGTACAACATTGGGTCAGTTTACACGTGGTGGTATGAAGTGGAAGTGATGGTCTTTCTGACCTTCCCTGCAGCTATGGCAAGTTCGGCGCTACCCAGGACGAGATTGTCGCTGCTGCCAAAGCTGCTCAGATTCATGACCGTATCATGAGCTTCCCAGACGGCTATGACACTAAGGTCGGCGAGCGGGGTATTAGGTTGAGCGGTGGTGAGAAGCAGCGCGTCGCTATCGCTCGGACGTTGCTCAAGGACCCTCCGATTCTGCTGCTGGACGAGGCTACAAGGTTTGCGAATAATTGCAGCCTGAGAAAAATATGTGTTCACGTGGGCTTCCATGACAGCGCTTTGGATACGTCGACCGAGAAGGATATCCAGAAGGCATTGCAGAACCTGGTGCAAGGACGTTCCTCGCTTTCTATCGCGCACCGACTTTCGGTGAGTACTTGTACAGTATCTGATAAGAGAAGCTTCGCTGAATCCCCGCGATGTCTAGACCATCGCATCTGCTGATTTGTATGTGAAATTTTCACGTCGCCATTAATACCGCTGACTAACACCGCGGTTGCACTTGGCAGGATACTTGTCCTGAAGGATGGGCGCATCGTCGAGCAGGGCACGCACAGCGAACTTCTTGCGCAGGGCGGCGTCTTCGCCGCAATGTGGGCTGATCAGGTGTCCAGCACTGATGAAGCCACGTCTGCTCACCGAAAGTCCGCGGTCGTGGCCGGCTTTGATGTCGAGCCTGCCACCGAGGTTGAACCTGCTGCTGTCGTTGACGACCTCGAGACTGTTGCTCAAGTAGGCACCGAGGAGATTGCCCAAGAGGCCCTGAAGGAGGACGAAGCTGCCGCGGACAGTGCCCTCGTTGAGGCAGGCGCTTCTGCCCCGGTGGCATTCCCTTCCTCAGATGACGCCGAAGAAGCCCCCGTGGTGCCTGCAGAGCGCGAAGCTGCCCCCGAACCTAGCAGCGAGGCTACCCCTGGCTCATCCGCTGGTCCCGTCGCCTTCCCGAGCTCCGACGACGCCGCCCCGGTATCGTTCCCATCTGGCGACGCTGCCCCCTTGACGTTCCCCACCACTGACAGCCCAGGCCCTATCGCATTCCCTGGTTCGTCGGAGACTGCGTCCCAGCGCGAGGGTTCTGTGGCCGAGCGTGCGCAGAGCCCCGGGGTCACGTTCCAGGATGCTCATACGCCTTCCCGTACTGGCACGCCTGACCCGGAGGCCGACGGCAAGCGAAGGCGCACGTTGTCGACGCAAGGTATCCAGCGCCTCGCGCGCCGTATCTCGATCACAACGCGCCGGCAGGGTTCGAGCACGTCCATCCCGGCCCTGGCAGGCTCCTTTATCCCTGGCTTGAAGCGCGAGAATACGTCTGGTTCGAACAAGGACGATGCAGGCTCGTCCAGGGACACGCCGCCCAAGGATAGCCCCAACCCGAGTGTGTCAAGCGACATCGGCCGGGCGAAGAGTGCGAAGATCAAGAAGGAGAAGAAGGAGAAGAGGAAGACGATGTCTTGAGTATGTAGTTCGACGAGATTGTTTGATCTCTTTCTGTTTTTTACTCTTGCCCTCTCTCGTGCCCGCACCACATGACTACCCTGTTATTCATCCCCTCCTCCGTATCTCCCACCGTTGTTTTTTCCCATCATCACCGTATCTCTACTTCTGTTCACGATTCATGACACGACACGACACGACGCGCGCGGCGATACTGTAGTAATCCACGCCCTTCCAGCCACATACATCATTTGACATACCATCTCCGCACCCTCTCCATGCACTGTCTCGGTCACCACCTATCGCGCAATTGTTTCTCGCTGTTTCGCATAGCATCCCTTGTCTGATCCTTGTTTCTCAACTTCGGCTGGAAAATGGAACGATACGTAGTACTCGCTGTCATGCATTCGGGGGTTGTGGTCGCGCGCTCGGTGTTATGGGCGCGCCGCCGTCTTGTCTCCCTGCTTCCCTGCCAAAGAGGGGGCTGTCTTACAAGGTTTGGCGGATGTGGCCAAGAAGCCGCCACGGTGGCCAGATGTGGACCCTCGACTCCTCTTGCGGAGCGGTTCTAGATTTCCACCCTCGGCTGATCTGGGGTGCCGATTGGCTGCGAGGGGCTAGAGCGGTGTGAAAATGCGCCGCAAAGATCCCGCAGGTTTTGAGTTACGGAGTTTGAAAAAGGGGGACGGTGTATATAAGGAAGGCGAAAACAGGCGGATCATCAACTCGCTCTTGTCCCCCGCCTCTGTGCTTGCTTGTCCCAGTTCTCCGTCCCGGTTTTCGATTCGGTTTCGTCGGTTCGCAAAGGTCCCCCGGTGTACTGTAACTACCAGAATCCATCATCATGTCTACAAAAGTATACGTTGGGTCAGTTTCGTTGAACTCGCAGGCGGCGTCCTCGCCGTCAGGACCGCTCGACTGATGCCTCGTTTCCGTGTCCCCGTGTAGCAACTTGAGCTGGAACACTACCGATGATAGCTTGCGCAACGTCAGTCTCGTTTACACGCGCGGCGGTGTATCCGTCGCGTCTCTCGTTCCGTTCCGTGTCTGATTAGTATATGCGCTCCCTCGCGTTTTGCTTTATAGGCTTTCGCTGGCTATGGTCAAATCCTCGACGTACGCGATCGTTCCTTACCGTGTCCTGTGGCTGTGTTCCCTGCATGCAGACCATGAGGACTGTTGGCGATTGGTTCCCGATGCTGATTCCGTCTCCGCGAATGTGTAGTCCATCGTGATGCGCGACCGTGACACCGGCCGCTCTCGCGGTTTCGGCTTCGTCACCTACAGCTCTTCGGCTGAGGCCCAGAACGCCATCTCCAGCCTCAACGAGCAGGAGCTCGACGGCCGCAGGATCAAGGTCAACCTCGCCAATGCCCGCGGCAGCGGTGGCGGAGGAGGTTAGAATCTTTCCCTTGTTGTGTCTGACTTGGTGTTCATCTCGGGACTCGTGTTCAGGCTATGGTGGCGGCTACAGCGGTGGCGGTGGCTACGGTGGTGGCCAGGGTGGCTATGGCGGTGGAGGCTATGGCTCCCAAGGTTCGTTTGCTGGTGGCTACGGTCCAGGTTGCGAATCGCTGCCGGCCCCCAAGAGATGAATCAGTGTACTGACAACGTCTTCACAGGCGGCTACGGCGGCCAGGGCGGCTACCAGCAGGGTGGCGGCTACGGCGGTGGCTACGGCGGCAACCAGGGTGGCTACAGCAGCGGCGGCTACGGCGGCGCTCCCCAGTACTAAGTACTGAGCGGTATGTGTCACCTATGCTATCGTACGCGCATATATACTGAACGAATTTGATAGGATACCACCCTTCCCCTCTCCATGCGCTCTCTCTCGAGGCGTAGTTTCTGACGCCTCTCTGTTTCTCTATCATCTGTCTCTGTTTCTTGCTCGACCCACTCATCCACAACACTCCTTCCCCACTGCCCGTCCTTACCGGTAGCACACATGTCGTCTTCGTCCTGGTCGTCTCGTTCGATGCGTCTCGGTTTCCCTCACAATGCGGCCTGTACTTTTAGGAGTTCCCGTCACCCGTTGTACTGCTTCCTCTCCGCATAGGTTCCCCACAATGCGCCCGTTGTGGGTGGGTGTGTCATTCTCACGATATATGTCGTTGTACCAAATATGATCCCGTATCTGCTTCTTGGTCATTGTCTTGCTTGCGAACGTCAGCCTAGTTCTAGTAAGCCAAGTGTGAGTGAGACGTGGCTATATGAGTACTTGAGTATGCCCTCAGGGAATGTACGTCAGATGGGGAATACTGAGCGTGGTGCCAGTGGGTTGAGTTTACGTCCTACCACCGTCTGTTGCACTCGGCGCTCTCCCCTCCCTCCTCTCGACAGAGCGCACTAGTAACTACGACACACTGTAACACAGATGTATCACCTTGCGATATGAAAACAGACGATAACGATACATCAGTAGCTACGATACAACGAAGGTATAAAGGGCAGGTCCCAGGGAATATTGAGAACATTATCATCGATAGAAGAGGCGGACCGTCCACGGCCTCATGCTGTTTCTGACTTTGCTTCAGCCTGTCGTAGCTCCTCTATAGGGACGCGGACCAATCGTTCCCCAGATGTGGGTGCAGACGCGTTCTCATCCGCCTCGGCGGCGTGCTGTTCCCTCTGCGACACTAGGAAGACGATTCAGAGTAGCGAGGGCGCGAATGATGCAAGAGCACGTACGAAACAGGCTTAAGATTCTGAACATGTTCGGCCACTGCTCCAGGACCTGTCCGTGCACTACCCGAGGCCTGTCTCAGCATTTCACTTCTAGAGGCAGCACGGAGCGGGGGCCAGAACGAGACGGTCGATTGTGCTCACCTATGCCTGCGTCCGCGATCACGTCAAAGTCCTCTCCGAGGTCCTCGATGCGCTTGAGGAATTGGGCACTGGCACGCTCGAGCGCGGCGACGGCCTCGTACTCTTTCTTCTTCTCGAGCAGCTTCGCGGTCGCCGCGGCGCTCGCGATCGCTCCCGGGGCTTGGGACTGTCTCGAGGCTGCCATGGATGCGCGCATGGTGGATGTGAGATACTGAATGTACTGCGGAGGGGGGTTGTGGCGCGCGACTGCCGGTCTTGTCGAAAGAACGTAATGGGCAGCTTGAAGGGGCGCAGTAAGAAACGCAAGACGCGTCGCGACGCGGGTGCATCCAAGACTCAAGTTGATGTGGCTGAGCCTGGTCGTGCTGCGAACCGCAGGCGCTTAACGGGAGTATATAACCCCGGTAAATAATAGTAAGCAAGCACTTCTGACTCAGTCTAATCAAGTAAAATACTAAACCGTACCTCTTGAACTTGACCGGAACCTGTCTATCGGATATCCAGCTTCATGCTGCTTGTTCATGCTGCCAACTCTTAGGCACTCAAAGGAGATCATAATATATTGTCAGCCTCGACGCTGAGATGCAGCATTGCCTACCGTCGTGTCTCCGTGCTGAAAGGAGACGTTCTAACACACTAACGCACATACAAGCAAAAGCCCCGGAGAATGGAATCCGTTCAGCCCGGGCCCAATACTGATATCGCAACCAGTCCTCCTTTCAACTGCTGTAAAGCCCCAGAGGACTTATACGTCAAAGAAGGGTGGGTAAATCTCAATCAGCAACTGGGCAGGCCCTTCGTGCACAATATACGCTTCTTGCCGACCTTCAGTTCATCGGCTCTGTCATCGTCTTCGTATACTATAGCTAACCCAGGAACGGCCCCACTAGCATCTGCAACCGTGTGGTACTGTGTACGATATACCATCACGCAGGTGACCGCGGTCCATGCATATGCCAACGAACTGCGCGGCGATTGTACGATACGGATCGGATAGCCGGCTGGAGCCATAGAGTCTATGGAGATTCCCCTAAATAGGTGCACATTCCCTCTAATCCATCCACGATCGCTGTGTTCACCCGTTGTCTACTAGGTCAAAGCAGCTATGACATCTGTGCACCGGCTGCCCAAGGACGTACGTCCAAAGCACTACGACTTGACCGTATGGACGGACCTGGACAGCTCCAAGTTCGACGGAGTGGTGCACATAGAGTTGGTCGCACTCATATAGCGATTCCGCTGTCGCTGACTGCTGCTTGCTTCAGTCTCCACATCGAGAAAGCAACCAACACGATCACTCTAAATACGCTCGACCTTAACTTGAGCGGCGTCGTGCTGCGGGTCACTATCACAGCTGATGGCACCAATAAGAGTATCGGGATGTATGCGTCTGGCCAAGTCATAACCAAGGCTACGCAACGCGGGATCTTCACCTTTCCTCAACACATACCCGCTGGCTCGGACGCCCGCCTGACTATCGCCTTCAACGGAGTTTTGTCAAACAGCCTCAGCGGATACTACCGTTCAATGGGCGGCCAAGACGGCACAATCGTCTACAGTCTCACACAGTTCCAGGTGACCTTGCTGTCAATTCCTTTCCTCTAGCCACCGTACACTGATCATAGTGCAGGCTACAGCTGCTCGCAAAGCCTTTCCGTGCTGGGACGAGCCAGCGTTGAAGGCCACCTTCTCGACCACGCTCGTCTCGCGAGTAGACACCGTAAACATAAGCAACATGTCCGTCCGCTCTGAACAGTTGCTGGACACTCCGGGTTGCGTTGAGGAAGGCTCGTGGCTTTCTCGGAAGGCGGCTACACTAGAAGATATATCTGCATGGAAGGTAACCCGGTTCGAAACGACCCCGCCGGTTAGCTTTCGTCGACATGCTACGGTCTTTGACATGTACTCATGCGATAGTCCACAGATGTCTACATACCTGGTTGCCTACGCGAACGGTCCGTTCAAGTTCAAAGAGGGGTCGTACGTTAGCCGGAACGGGCAGCGGAAGCCTTTGCGCATCTATGGTGAGTAGTGCGCTAGTGTTTTCTGCCGATGTCGCAATGTTGTACACAGCGACGGAGGACAACATCCATCAGGGCCAGTACGCAATCGACCTCGCGGAAAAGATCATGCCGCTTTACGAACAGCTTTTCGACCTCGACTATCCGTTGCCGAAGTTAGACTTCCTCGTTGTAAGCATACTAGATACTGCGCTCCTCGTGGTGACTAAGGCGCGTACGTTGATAGTCAAGTGATTTTGATCTTGGTGCGTTCTTGTTCAATGTTTCGATGACATTTACGCTGGGCTGCTAATGTGCAATGAAAAATAGGCGGTATGGAGAATTGGGTGTGTATTGTGGACTTATGTCACTCCCATCACGCACTTTCTGTATTCTAATCCTACATCTCAAGGGGCTCATCGTCGGGAGAACCTCCGCCTTCTTGTACGACCCCGAAGCCAACAATCTCCGCCTGCAACAGTACGTCGGCTCACTAGTCAGCCATGAAGTTGCGCATATGTGGTGAGTCTCAGGTGCCAAAATGGAGGCTGTCTCGCGCGCTCTAATACTGGGTTCTTAGGTTCGGAGACATTACAACTATGGAGTGGTGGGATTACTTGTACCTGAATGAAGGTTAGCTCCACGTCGTGGCTACTTGAACATTGTCTTCTCTGCTGACACAAGGCAGGCTTCGCCACACTGGTAAGCAGAGGTTACGTAGGATTGTCTGTCTATACCAACGTGTTACTATCAGGTCGGGGAGAAGATCGTTCTAGGTAATTGCATTGGTCACACCAATGTTTTCTCTACCTCTCACGAGTATTCTGTCCAGACAGGTACCTCTCCCGGTCGTTACGACGTCGCTACTGGAGCTGAAACTCCTGTAGAGTCTTCCGCAGCTGGCAGCTCGACGCACGCTTCCTGAGCTCGAACTTCTACCCCGCGCGATACCTCGATGCGAAACGTTCATCGCACCCTATCGAAGTCGAGTGTCCGGATCCAGACAAGATTGTTCAGATCTTCGATGACCTGTCTTACTGCAAGGCCGCTTCAGGCGAGTTAAAGGCGTGATTCGTCTTTGACTCATGGTTTGACTTAACCACATGCCTAGTCCTGCGGATGTTAGCGGACTATGTAGGGGAAGAGAAGTTCCTCAAGGGCGTTTCAATCTATCTCAACAAACACAAGTTCAAGAATACCGTGACAAAGGACCTATGGGACGGAATCCAGGCTGCGACGCGTACGTGACGACTTCCGCACCGTCTATACGGATGTATACTTCCGGGCGCTGACAACCGCGTGGTACAGATCTGGACATCCCGAAGATGATGGATAATTGGGTCAAAAAGGCGAGTGACGCATCTTGTTGCGATATATCGATGCTTTCTAAACATCTTCGTAGATGGGGTATCCTGTGATCACCGTCGCCGAGAAGGCGAACGGCATCTCCATTCGCCAGGATCGGTTCCTCGAAACGGGTCCTGTGACAGATCCAAAGGACAACGAGACGATCTGGTTCGTTCCCATACTGCTACGTATCGCGCCGATGCAGCCAGCCCGGCTAACGTAAACACCTCATTAGGACCGTTCCGCTCCACATACTGACGGTCGACGCGAATGGATCCACGAAAATCGACTCCATCAGTCTGCTCGAGGAGCGGACGAGATTCATCGCCCTCGACGTCAACAAGCCTTTCAAACTGAACGCTGGGACGAGCGGCTTCTGTAAGCTCGTGCACACAGATCCCAGTAGCGCCTTGCGAGCTTAGTGTTCGCGTGCAACAGATGCCGTGAAGTACGAGGACCAGAGGCTGGAGAAGTTGGGGAAGCAGGTAACCTCGCCGAACCTCGGATTCTCGTTGCAAGACAGAATTGGCCTCATCCGCGACGCCTTCGCGCTGACAAGTGCGGGCTATGCCCCCGTCCGCGGCGCGCTCGCACTCCTTGACGGGCTACGCGCCTCGGAGGAGTGTGCGTCGCACGTCCCTTTCTTTCAATCTGGCCGTCAATACTGATCGGGGTATTCCGGCGTCATGTTTATTCTCGTAACAGACCTCGTTGTGGACTCGATCGCTGCAAGCCTGACGTTCCTCACTTGGACCTGGTGGGAGGACGTCGAGATCACGAAGTTGCTCAACGCCTATAGAGGCGTACGTTGCTGCAGGCAGTCCTGTGTTCGCCCTGGGTCCGCTGACTGGCATCGACAGAAACTCTTTGCCACTATCGTCAAGAAGATGGGGTTCGATCCCTCCAGCAAAGACAGTCCGGATGATCGCCAGCTGAGAGTCAGAGCTATCGAGCAGGCTGCCGAAGCTGAGGTCCCTTGGTATGCGACGCGGCTACCTTGTGCATGAGGCATCACTGCTCAACACGGCTCCGCCACAGGATTGTCGACCAATTGTATGGCCGTTTTGAACACTTCCGAAAGACGAAGGATCGGTCGCGGATCATCAGCGAACTGTGCGGGATCACATACCGGATCGTATGTAATCGCTTATGCAACCCCGCTTGACTCTCCCTCCCTGATCACCTTCCCTTCGTTATCGTCTCCAGGGCGTGCAGAAAGGTGGCAAAGAAGCGTGGGCCTTTGTGAAGGGCATCGCCGAAAAGCCGAGCAACCCGGCGGAAGGGATCAGTGCAATGTCCGCGTTGGGCGAGACGCGAGACCTAAGCCTCGCTAAGAACACATTCAGCTTTGCGACGCAGGACGCGCGCGCGCAGGACGTGCTCTATTACCTGCGCGGCCTGCGGTCAAATGTGAAGATGCGGCGGTTCCTTGCGGAGCAAGTTATGCAGCATTTCGACGAGGTGCGTAACGACGTGTATGCGCCTGGTGCTAGCTAGGAGACTCAAGGTCGAGGCTGACTATGTATGGGGGAGGATAGCTCGAGCACCGCTTTGCAGGAATGTTCATCTTCAACTACTTGATCGAGGTGAGTGCCAACAGCTCATCGCAATATCAAGTGTATGGCCTTGAGCTAATCGTATATGTCAAGACGGCCTTCGCATCCTTGACTTCCTATGCGGACCACGAGAAGTTGACCGAATTCTTCAAGGTATACGACGTGCACTTGGACGTCCCCATATAAATTTTGACGGGACCCCTTCTGTAGGGCAAGAACACGGCGAAATACGAACTGCCCTTGCATAAATCTTTGGACGAGATCAAGATGCACGCTAAATGGATTGGTGTAAGCCACGGGGTTCTCCGACCTTGCAGCAGCGTGTGCGCCATAGCATCGCTAATCCGTTCATATAGCGTGATACCGCTGAGCTCAGGGCGTGGTTGGAGGAACATCAGGGGTAGTCTAACGAGCAGCCGGGAATATGAAGTGTAGGTATGCGACGTGTCAAGGAGTTGTCGTCGTTGTACGATAGGTATATCACATGTACACACATGGATTTGGGTGATTTAGCATACGCGGCGGACTGGCAATCAACGAATAAGGAGGTCTGCTTGTACATGTTCTCTCGATCCCACCACTTTCGCCGCTTCTAATCCTCGATACGCATGGGTCTCCACCAAATGCAAGGGGGGTTGATCGAGTTGCGTTGCGTGAGCAGAGGGTGTCGTCTGAGCAGCTCTAAGCTAGTCTCCTGCAGCGCTGTGAGTGCTAATACCCCAGATCCTGGCCAAGTGCAGGTTCACCTCGTTCCAGACCTCCCTATAAACAGGAGACTCTTTGATGTCTGCGATATACTTGGTCAACCGGGCAAGTCGTTGCCCTTGCCACGCCTTGCGGACCTCCAGGCCCTCCGACTGCGGGTACCGACCGATGCCGTGCTTCAACATCATGTCCATGCGGATCAGGAAGGGCGCAACAGCGCTATCCGCGTTGGTCCATTGCCGCCCACCCACCGCGAGTCCGCTCGGGGGGAGGGCCGCTTGCAGCGCGTCGAGGCCCTCGAGGAGGTCCCTGCCCGAGTCGGAGCCCTCGGTATAGAGGAGGAAGAAAGCCTCTGACGGCTTGAACACCTTGGTCTCGAAGATGTTGATGAATAGGCGGGCCTTCGCGCAAACAACTAGGTCGGAAGGGAGAAGGTGGAGCCATGCCCGTGGTTGAAACGCAGGAGTAGCCAATGAGCGGAGATTCGAGTTGACCTGAGGAACGACCATACGGCGACATGCGGAATGGAAGTAACGGGAGACTAAACACCTAACTTGTTATTTCAGCCAAGTCGTGAGAAGAGTCCCAGCTCCCGTTCAGCCCGTCATTCTAACGCGTTGAGATACCTAAGCAATGTAGATCAGGTAGTCTCAGCATTGTAACGAGAGTAGTAGCTTTCCTTTGCCTGTAGAGCCAGGTTCTCACCTATCACGCTTGAACATGGATTTCTTGTAGCTTGACACCTCATCGTAGGCAAGCCTGAGCGGCGTAAGGGATGAGTAAGGGGGTGCCTCCCCAAGGGCGTGCTTCAAATAGAATAGCAGGTATAGTACAGAGTAGGCCCCTTCCAAGAAAGTAGCAACGCAGGCAAAGTCTAGCTCGCTACACCCCGAGCACCATTTGCTCATAACCGGGGACGCGGTACACGGCACTCTCGTCATCGTCCAGGACGTCTCCGACGAAGCGCTTCACAAGCGGCCTCCAGCACTCGTCTGTGAGCTGCATGTGCTCGCCTTCGCACGTCTCCAGGATGACACGACCACTCTGGTCTAGCTTGCGCAATCCAATCCAATCGTTCTTGTACAGTGGCTGCAGGCGCATAGGCACAACTGTCTTTTCCGACGCGTCTCCGTGGGCGCCCTCCGGTGAAGGCGCATACGAGCCGAACCAGGAGGATTCCTTTGGCACAACGGTCTTGTCTGCCGAGAAGAGGACGAGGACGAGCGAGTTGAGAGACGCGAGGTTCGTGACATACGCAGGATCGCGGAGGTCCTCCACCTCGCCGTTAATGGATGCGAGAAACTTGTTGTGCGCGATGTACGCGTCGAGCCTATCTGGGTCGCGGAAGTACTGCGCCTGGACGAGGTGCGTCTGTGCCCACTCTGTGTAGACGCCTCCACGCGCGGCGCGCCGGGCGAGCTGGCAGAGCACGTCCCACGCGCTGCAGGCGGGAAGATCTGACACGCCCATGTGCTGCGAGCCGAAGGTGATGAGGTTGTGCACAGGAGGAGAGTTGAACCGCTCGACGTATGCACGCAAGAATTGGCCTCCTGTTACCGCACACAGACGTAAGCTCGTTGCAACCCCGAAAGGCGCTGAGGAGGTGTAGGAGTGCTTCAAGCTGACCTTGCGAGAATCCAATGGCATCAAATCCGCCTTGGAGCTCAGTCACATTTGCCAGCTGTTCTGCGGCGAAGAGAACTTGGTCGTTCACATTGCCAAACTGTGCGAGGGATTCAGAGGAACACTATTCAAAAGGACGGCGTTAGACGTACGAATCCTGCCCTTTCATCCTCCTCTATATTCTCGTTCAAGTAAACAGAGTGGATGAAGATACCAGGGTGTATGTCCTTGATGAGGTTCATGAACTCAAGCATCCCAGGGGATGCATACGAGTCTCCCAAACCATGCCATACGACGAGGGGACGGCGGGGCGGTTCAGAGGGTTGCACAGGGCTTCCAAGAACGCACAATACCAGACACACTAGTATAAGACCCAGACCATGAATCAAAACCATCCTCAGCGACGCAGATGGCAGCAGAACTAGTAGCCAGCTTCAGCGGGACTTGAGGGTGCGATGTGGCTGAAGGCAAGGGGGTTGGACCTGCAGGCTGTGATGTCTTCGGAATATTCAGATGTTCAGGTGACAGTGAAGCCTGGTATATATTACAGCACAGCTTAGCTCCCAACGGCCGCCTGGCGAAATGGCATCGCGTCTGACTACGAAAGTATGCGGGTTCAGCCTGCTGCTGACGTAAGCCATCAGGAGATTGCAGGTTCGACCCCTGCGGTGGTCATTCCTTTTCCCTCTTATTTTATTCTCGACCATGACAAGCAGCAGGGATCACAAGAGCCATCTGGACCACCTGTAGTTTTTGGTGCAACTTTTCGCCGTATTGTAGTAGCGAGAGCATCGCGATATGATCGGAACCTTTGCGCCAATTTCGCATATTTTCGGTGCCGCGAGTGTGCAGGCCAAGTCCAGCCAAGTCCTCGTTTCGCCGACGCGCGTCCATATGGGCAAATATCCACAAACTTCTCCGCCTTACGCTGATTTTAGAGACGGGAGCGGCGTAGACAAGCCAATCAAACAGGCAGGATTTTTGTGAGATTGATACATCTATTGTTACACAGCGCAGCCGCTCATCCTATGTATACGATAGACTGGAAAGAAAAAGTCCGACCGACGAACGGTCTTCATCCATCTACCCCCGACCTTTGCCCCCTTTGCGCACATAGTCTGGCCCTAGCTTCTTACAGCTGGGGGCCGGCGAGGCGCACCTTCTCCTCGACGTCGCTCTCGTACAGCGCGAACGCCTTCTGGAACATGCCCGCGAGCTTGCGCACCTCGCGCTCGAACGCCTCTGTGTTCGCCCACGCGAGGCGCGGGTTGAGCAGCTCGCGCGGGACGCCCTCGAGCGAGGTCGGGATCTGGAGGTTGAACACCCCAAAGGTCTCGTACTCGGCCTTGGCGAGCTCGCCCGAGTGCACGGCGTCGACGATGCGCCGCGTGTACTTGAGCGGGCAGCGCTTGCCCGTCCCGAACTTCCCGCCTGTCCAGCCGGTGTTGATCAGCCAGCAGTCGACGTTGTTCTTCGACATGCGCTCCGCGAGCATCTCGGCGTAGCGGCCGGGCTAAGATAGGACGTAAGCATGAAGAGTGGTCATGAGATGACAGCGGACGTACGTGAAGGACAATGAACGGCGCGCTGTAGCACGTCGAGAAGGTCGGAATGGGCTCAAGCACACCGTCCTCCGTTCCGGGGGTCTTGGAGGTGTAACCAGCGAGGAAGTGGTAGCTGGCCTGCTCGGGCGTGAGCTTCGCAACGGGTGGCAGGACACCGAATGCGTCGCAGGTGAGCATGATGATGTTCTTCGGCTGCGACTTGACATGGCACGGGATCTGCGCGTTCGGGATGTACTCGATAGGGTACGCGCAGCGGGTGTTCTCGGTGATGCTCGCGTCGTCGTAGTCGGGTACGCGAGTGACGGGGTTGTACACGACGTTCTCGAGCACGCTCCCGAAGCGGATCGCGTTGAAGATCTCAGGCTCCTTCTCCGCGGAGAGGTTGATGCACTTGGCGTAGCAGCCACCCTCGATGTTGAACACACCGTCGTCCGACCATACGTGCTCGTCGTCACCGATGAGCTTCCGGCGCGGGTCCGCCGACAGGGTCGTCTTGCCCGTACCGGACAGACCGAAGAAGAGGGTTACGTCGCCCGACTCGCCCACGTTCGCGGACGAGTGCAGCGATAGCTGACCAAACTTGACGGGCTGGAGATAGTGCTGAAAGCGGACGACGGGAGATCAGCTATCATCGCGGCCCGATAGAGGGCGGAAATGGGGGCTTACCATCACGGAGAAGACGCCCTTCTTCATCTCGCCGGCGTATTCAGTGCCGAGGATAACCATCTCCATCCGTTTGAAGTTGATCTCGACGGAGGTTGTCGAAGACATGCCCTTGGTGAACCGGTTCGCCGGGAACTGGCCCGCGTTGTAGATGATGAAGTCGGGATCGCCAAAGTTGGCGAGCTCTTCCTCGGTCGGCCGAATAAGCATGTTGTTCTGGGTGGGCCCCTCGTCAGCGCGATATTCTTGCGACGGGGAGCCGATATGGGATGGATGAACCCGTTATGGAAGAAGTTCTTCCATGCACGGAAGAAATCGGAGAGGCTACACATACCATGAAGAGAGCGTGATACGCCCGCGCGCAGATTACTCGCACTTTAATACGGTACTTCGGGTCCCACTGGGCGAATCACAGGGAGTCAGGACCGATTCCAATCAATCAAGAGTGCTTGTACTTACCCCTGCGTAGCCGTCAAACACGTAGACATTTTCTCTGGTGTTGAGGTAGTCGATGGCACGCTCGCGATTAATTTCGAATGTATCTATGCACGCAAAATTAGGACGTGAGAGTGGTCTAGACAGAGGATGAACTCACGCTCGTCCATCTTGATATTTACGGAGCCCCACCAGATCTCATCCTTGGATGTCTCCTCGTAGACGATGCGCTTGTCTTTGGGGCTGCGACCGGTCTTCTTGCCAGAGAAGTTGATGAGCGCGCCAGATGAGGAGATGATAGCACCCTCGTTCCGGATGGCATCCTCATACAGGACGGCCGGGGGAGCATTGCGCTTGATCTGGATGCGGTCCATGTCGAAGCCGGCTTGCGAAAAGTACTCCAGCTCCTTGCCGATGACTGTGTGATCGCGGCGGTGGTGAGTGCCTATTCGGCGTGCGCGGAGGGAATGTACGACTCACGGTTGGAGACCTCAGCATCGTACGCCTGCGCGTAGTGCTTGTGGAGGATGTGAGGGGTAACATAAGGGGTGGTGTGGTTGTAGACCATCGTGGTAGAATGCTGAGAGGTGCGCGCGTCAGTCAATCGTTGCTGGCCGATGGACGCGGGGGTCAGGGGGATGGGCCATGGTCCGAGCCGGGGTGCACACCGAACGTCATAGCACGCGCGCGCGGAGCCCGATGGCCTGCACGCTGTGGGACGCGACGAGGACGAGGAAGACACTCACGATGGTAGCTCGAAGGCAAGGACGCTGTTGAGCAAGACGCGAGAGGGTATGGGGAATGCGGGGTAGAGGGGCGATCGAGCGAGTGGAGCCTGGGGCGAGAGACTTTATAGCAGCGAGCAGGCAGAGCATCCAATAACCTCCTTTCCAAAACGGGCAGGCTTGTCGTGCAATCACGCGGCATGCAGTGTCCAAGTCCCGGTCCTGTCCGTTGGGCGGGACACCGAACGGAATTCAACGAATATTGGCCTCCCCGCGCACCCGCGAAAAACACACCCAGAGCGGGTCGACACAGGCGACGGTGATGGTGGTGAGAGAAGAGAGTGAGGTGGTCGCAGTATCCGCGAGGGATGCACGCCGACTGTTATCCGACCTTCTTTACCCAGGGGGCATCCCGCCAGGGGCCTTGCTCACATGTTCTGCTTATATAGACCGCCTACCCATATCAGGATGCATCTCTGCACTCTCTCCTCGACATATCCAGCATGCGCCCTCGAGCCCTTCCTCGTCCTCAACTGCTCGACAACGACGGCGGGGAATGCGGGGGAGGCGGCGGTGCTGCGCGCCACGCTCCCGCATCCGTTCGACTTCCTACGCGGAGACGGCTCACTCACGGGGGCGTCGCCACAGGCAGCAGACCCCAGACGGGAACATTTGTATAATCTAGACCCGCCGGCACTTGTCCCCGGAGCACCTAGCGTGGAAACACGACATATGACATACCGGAACCGTTCCGCCACAACGGTGAGGGACGTCCATCCTCCAGCCATCCATGTCCCGGCCGGTCAATCACGCACACCTGACCCCGCGCGAGTGCATGAAACTCCTCGGTTCGTGGAAGAAGTCTCTTCAACCAACGTAAACGATGTATTCGTTGGGGAGAGGCTTCGAGGGTCGACGGTGTCTTGAAATACGTTCACGCCCTCGGATCTGCTCGAGCTCGACGTCCGGCACTGTTTGCTCTCATCAACGCTGTGAGAAGGTTCACTGAGAGCCATCAAGATCATGGTGCTCCTCCAGCATACAATTATGCCATAGTGAGTGGCGGTACAACATACCAGAGGACGGACTGGTATGTGGTCAATGTGCGTGTCGGACCTAACGAATATATGCAGCCGATCTCGCCGCAAATCATCGACCGTCGAAGGCAGATGCATGATTTTCACGGCTTCCAACAGGCATGATCTTGATGGATGTTGCTCAGACAGTTTGATTCACTGGCCTGCACACGTACTGGCCCCAACTCTTCTTCCAATAAGTGATGTGGCGGCGAACCTGCAGCTTCGCTCCTACCAGGAGTCTCTGGGGTTATGGATGGCCTCGTGATCCTGACATGGTCCTTTTCATACCAAGACTGATTCCGGAGGTAGTCGTTGTGGACTATGATGCTATAGAGGAATTATAGGTTGTTCGTACTCTCACTCTTTGTAGAGATTCTGCTGATCTCTGCGATTAGAACTCGAGCGTCTCTGAGGGTGCATTACGCTGCGCTGGCGCCACATATTGAGAACATACAAAGTCCCCATACACGTACAGATATCCAGGGTATCACATATATCCACTCTTCTGACGGATGGATCAACTCTTCGCTTCCGCCGCATGTTTCTTCTGCTCCTTCAGAGCAGCGATACGCTGTCGTCGGTAGATTGAGCGAGGAGGGCTTCTCATTCGGTCAAAAGGGTGGTGCTTACCTGTCTTCTTTCCTCTTTCCTCCGTGCCAACTCTGCGGCCTTCTCCGCTCTCGACATCCCAGCCATACTGGGCGCGGCAGAAGCGGGCGCAGGCGGGCTCGTGTCTGCCCTCCCACTATCTGACGGCGTGGGCGACCGCGCGATGGATGATGGTCTCGGGCTTGCAAGCGGAGACGAAGACGGGACACGCGAGCTCGAAGTGGTGCGCGACGGTTGCGGTGCAAGTGTGGACTGTAGACTGCCCCATTCGTTCGACAGGCGTGATTTTGTGACCGATGGCGGGCTCCATGGGTCTGTCGATACGGATGGTATGGCTGGGATGCTCCCAAAGCCCAAGCCGCTCGCCTGTGTTGCGGGAACGGGTGCAGTCTCAAACGCGCCTGCGTAGGAGAGTCAACACCGATTCACCAAAATATACAAATTCGATGCCACGGAACTCACTCCAGTCATCCTCGTCGGCGTTGACGTCCATCAGGTCGTCGTTGCCCCACGGATTCGCGCCCTGCGACGTCTCAGCCTCCGCCGCAGCCTCTTCCGCCCAGTCAGGGATGGACGAAGCGCTCGTAGGGACCTTCGTCGCCCCGAGTTGCATGCCTTTGCTCCGGCTAGTCCCTCCCCCTGCTGTGGTGAGAGAGCGGGTGGGCACAGTGCTCGCGGAGGAGAACGAGGGTGTGAGAGGCGGCGCTGCGGGGGTCGCGAAGGGTATGGTGGAGCCGATGGCATTTCCTGCTGGTGCGCCATTCGCGCCTGCAGGGGCGGACGTCGGACGGTCGATGGCAGCGCCCGCGGCGGAGGCTATAGTGCTTTGCAAGTCTCCCGCGGCAAGCTGCGGGTGGTGTCAGTTGTGTATCAAGCGAGGGGAGGGCGTTGTGCACCTTCTTGCCAATCGACGAGATGGCCCATCCCGCGAGCGCACCAGCAGCGCCCGCGGCAGAGTTGACGAGAGTATTTGGGGAGGCGCCATTAAGAGGCAACGCGCCGCCTGGTATGATCTCAACTTGTTCGGGAGCGGTCTCAGGCTGTATGCTGGTTAGTCAATACTCAGATTGTGGGGAAATGCCACTCACCATAGTAGCCGCGTGCTCCTCGAGCTTCTTCATGAACAGCTCCATAGCTTTGAACGCTTGGTCGCGAACCAGCCTTCGCGTGTCAAAAAAGTGGTCAGGAATAAGGGTGTGGACGGAAAGGAGGTAGCTGCTCACTTCTCCTTGTCGATCATGGTAAATGCCATGCTGGGAATAACCTTCGTCGCTATGTCCTCGATGTCAAAGCAGTCGATAGTCGCCATGAAAGCCATGAGACCAGCAACACGCGCATGTACGAAAGGATCCTTCAGGGCGCGAGCGAAGGCAGGAACCAGCACTTTGCGCTTCGTGTTGTATCCCAATGAGGGGCCGAGCCTCCCGATCAGGATACAGGTGTTCGTGCGGATCGACGCTTCCGGATCGGCTTGCATGCGTGCCAGATGGCGCAGCAGATCATTGTTCAAGATGCGCTCGTTGAACTAGGACGCGCTATGAGTGTTTGCGAAGGCTTGTCTGGAGAAGGCAAACATACTTTGTCAGACAAGAGGATGATCGACTTCACTGTAGCTTCACGGATGAGCGCAACGGTATCTGTGAAACCAGTTTGCTAAAGACCAGTTAAAAGGTTCAGCACGATGACGGGTGGTTAGGTCTGTCGGAAAACGCGAACCAAGTTGGGCCATATCTTGTCTACTACTGTCTTCTTGTCCAGCTTGTCGGCGTACTCGGGCAAATGGTCGAGGAGAGCCATCCGTGTGCCTCTGTCTGGGCTTGCAAACAATTTGACAAGGTGTGTCAAGATGACGGTAGGGTACTCGTCTGGCGGCACGTTCTTCCCGAATTGCAGCACTAGCGGCAAGATCGTTGCCGCAGATGCGCCACCAAACTCCAGGGCAGATATGAGAGCGGGCAGTACACGATATGAGGCAAACTCAGAAGGGAATGAGGCAGCGGATTCCTTGAGGGTCCTTTGGTAGTATGAGCCAAGGCGAACGGGTGCTGGGATATTCATCTACTTACTTCAGTAAGGAGGCCTTTTCTGCCTCGCTTGCCAGGTTGAAGTTATCAAGACCCGCACAAACTTTTACGAGGCGGTTGTTCGCGAAGAAGCCTGAGCCTTCGCCCGCGGTTTGCGACATCCCCATCTCGAGGAAGTGTGCCGATGATAGTCGTGCTTTCGGGTTCGGGTTCAAGAGCTTCTTATATGCGGGAAAGATGGAGGTAGGGATGGATCCTTTAGATGCGGCCGTCGGTGGAGGATGCGGAGGCTGCGCAGTCGCAGGAGGGCCTTGATTGGGGTTGAACGCGAAGTGGATGAGGAGACCTAGGCCATACGCATCGGACGCAGCTGGCGGAAGCCTACACACACATCAGCAGCGACTCAACGAGGATAGCTATGACGGTCGGCAGTACTCTTTGAGGGCGGAGTAACCTCCCTTCTTCACCTCTGGTGCAGCATATGTTGACGCGTCCGGGACCATCCCGCCCAATGTCTGGCAAGGAGAAAGATTGCATTCATCATTATGTGGACTAGCGCGACCATACATCCAACGTACGTAGAGGACGGCAGCGTCGTCTTTCGGGTTGCTCAACACATCAAATCCGCCTAACTTCCACTCTCCGGAGGACGAGATGAATACAGAATCCACGCGTACATTACCATGCGTAGAAGAGGCAGACTCGTTCAAGAATGCTAGCGCGACCTATACCGAGGTCAGATCTACCGTTCTTCGTCAACGTACGGAGGACGTACCGAGACGCGGTGCAACCCCCAGACGAGCCATGCTTCTCGTTCCTGTGCGCCTTTCGTCTGCCATTCTTGTATTGCCGGTCCTAAAGGTCGAACGCGCTCGGTCATGATGTGAACGCTAGTATCGGTCTCAACGGCATCCATGAACTTCAAGACATCCGGATGGCGTACGGTTCGCAGCTTGCGAACCGCATTCTTTGCCAAGGGTAACAAGTTCTTCTTTGCGGGTGTATTCGCCTCAAACTCGAAGATCGAAACAGGAGACCCATCGTCCTGCCGAGAATACATCATTCATTGTCGGTGGCTGCCGATGTGCGTGGCTCGTACCCGCTTTGTACCGTCGTACAGCGACCAGATTGTCTTGTTCTCAAACGATGTGACTTTGGTACCCAGAGAGAACGGAAGAGTGAGCCCCGACTTCTGTACCAAGGTAGACACAGCTGCTGATCCCAGTGTCCGCAGGTAGTCCATATTGGCAAGCTAGAAAGCTCAAGGCGAAAATGACTGCAGCAGTGGACCTAGGACCCAGGATCGTCGGAGACAGTGAGCAAGTGAAGCCCGGCGTCGCGCGCGGTAGCGATCAATGGGCGCTTGAGGTATGCGGGCGCTTGGAGAACGCGTGTTGGACGACGCCGGTGGTCAATTCTTGTCTCTCGCTCACCATCTGCGACGACGTGCTCCATCTCCTCAGCGTCGTCCTAGCCGGCGAAGGCGACATGGACGCGTCTACGCCCGCTACTATACCCCGCTTGCGTATATCTAGATTCTCTCCTCAGTCTAACAACCAAGTTCTCACTCCAGTCGCTGGGCCGTCTCACAATCCTGACCTGCTGTACGCCTCCGACGATGACGAGGACGCGGAGTCAACTCCGCGCATGGCTTCCTCTGCGATACCTGAGAAGCAGTCTCCTCAACACACAACCACTCCTGGGCTCCCTGCGGATACCCCAGCTGCGCGCCTGCGCGCAATCCTAGCGCGTGTTCCGAACACCCCTCCTGATAGCGCGACACCCCATGCGCCGTCCTTTCGACCGCCAGTGGTCCCATCTAGTTCAGAACCTGACTCTGACTTCGAACCGCCTTATTCTACTGTAACCAATCCGAGTATCGCGCGGGAGAGCTTGAAGGAACTGTTCTCACGCGCTCTCCGCGAGCCAGGCAATACACCGCGGAAGGGCAAGCAGAGACGCAACAGCATCGACTCGAGCGAAGTGGAATTCAGTCCACGAGTGGAAGAGGAGCGTGCGAAGTACAAGGGCAAAAGGCGCAGTCTCAGCGACGAGGAGGCAGAGAAGTCGAGTGAGTACGCCGTGCCTTCTGCATTCCCCGCGGCTCATGTAGTGTGGTAGAACACATTGAGCCGTCAGAGCGGTCCTTCCGTTCGTCCTCTGCTGCCTCCGCGTTTGACGCGCTCCGGCAACGACTCGATGGCTCCACTTCCATGTTACCCACGTTACCTGCAGAACGTGAGTATCGAAGAAAGCCGCCACGCATGTTGTGTTAAAGCTTGCGTTGCAGAAATGGTGATGGATATGACTATGCCCCCTCCAAACTCTAGTACCGATACTGCGATGCTGCCTGTTGCGCCTATGGATACCTCCTCTGGAACGCCGCCTTATGCGACCAGTACACCAATGCGCACCTTTCAATTGTCTGCTCACCTTCACATGCAGTCGAGTAAGTGTATCTTGGATTATTCGAGGGATCGGAGTCGCTCAGCTATCTAGATCTCTTGGACCAGGACTCTGAGATGCAGAACGCCTTGCAAGGGATGGATAGCTATGACAGTGCTCCCGCACCTAAGCACAGGCATAGCACGCCGTCTTTGAGAAGATCCGCTGCTGCATCGCCGCGACCTCCACCACAAGCTCCATCACCGGCTCGCCCGTTGTCTTGGAGTTCTCATTCAAAATCACATTCGACTCACAATCTGCCTCCTGTTGTACGACGGGGCAGTGAAGATCTGGATACTTCTTGTGGGTACCTTCGTGTTATGATCTGTCGATTATCCTCATGCTCTCCCACAGCCTCCCGGGCGAGTTCGTCTCTATCCGGTGCTGATTGTAAGTAACCAGGGCAGCGGGCTTGTAGGCGTATGTTACTAACTTCTTGTAGACAAGGAGCGTCAAGATGAGGTTGTCCGTGAACGGTTACATGAGCGCGAGCGCGGATGGAATTCACCATTGCCGAAGTCCCCAGCACACCCAGCCAGGCAGGATCCGTCGCATCGCCACTCGTGGGGATCCCCTGGCAGCGGCCGCGCAAGCCCCGCGCATCGCTTGATGCGGAAAGACAGTGCTGCTTCTCTGACGAGTACTGACGATGGGCGGTCGTCTCGGGCAAGCTCAGTGGCGTCTCGAGCTGATCGTAAGCATGGATTCTTGTGCTGTTTATTTGCCATGCTGAATGATCGCCAGATGATGAACGAAAGAAGTTCGTGGACCAGGAACGTGCTAAAGAGCGCGAGCGGGAATGGAACAAGCCTCACCCGAGATTGTCACGGTCATCGTCGAGCCTCAGCCTCAACAAGAGTGAACGCGTGCGCACCAATAGCCAGCCGACACGGCCAGATTCGGCAGCGTCCTATCTGTCTCCCAATCGACTGACATTGCATAGACACGGTTCGTTGAATTCGCTATCGAGTTCCAGCAGGCCGAGTTCCCCTGCTAGTTCAATATCTGGTCGCAGCATCGACATGGAGATTGAGCAAGAGGTCGAGCACGAAATTGAGCATGAACGAGAACGTAACTGGAACTCTCCCCACCCCAAATGGCACAATACTCTGCAACACCGGCGGTCGCTCTCCCCCCTCCCAAAATCGCCTGCCGGATCGCCTCCTCGCACTGTTGCACGTAAGCCTGCACCCACTCCTCGCAGTCGAACCAACAGTACCACCCAGCCTCCCACACCACACCTGTCCTCAACGAGCACATCGGCTGTCAAGGAGCCTATCCCGCGACCCAAAGCTCCGCTAACGCACTCTACTGCGGACAACAAGCCTTCGCCTCGTGCTCGAGCTGGGTCCTCCGCAAGACCTTCTTCTCCAGACAAGCCGGAATCGTCGCACGGTTTCAAGTCACGATTTGGCTGGTCTTTCCCACAGAAAAGGACGCCCCTGCCTCCCCTAGAACTCGACCAAGATTCACCGAAGAAGCCACCACCTCGTCCATCAAGCCGGAGCTCTATCTCCGCCACTCCGAGCCACATTCCTGTCCGCTCACCCAGGAAGAATGGGCAGGACGCTTCCTCCTCTAGCCTCAGTCAATCGGAGAAGAAGAGAAGTCATCGAAGGAGCTTCACAGAATTCGCTGAGTCTGTGGGCTCTATCCCTCCCAGGATAGAGGTTAGCGGTGACGATGTCGACGAATTACCTCCCGTGCCCCTTGTGGATGGTCACGACGACTTTTCTTCTGGTCAGTAGCTAGTACGCACTGGATGCGCCCGGGGTTTCTGACGTTGGGAATTGCAGCGAGCGAAGACGAATCGAAACTAGCCACGAGCACTCCTACAGCGAGACCTATCCCTCTTCCGCCTCCGGAGGCGACATCGACTCCCACATCCGAGGTCCCTGTAAACGGGCAGTCATTGCAAACGCAGGATGGCTCAACACGATCCGAGTCGCCTCTCGCCTCTCCCCCTCTGACGCCTCCTGCGGTGGAGTCTCGACCTACTTTCTCCTTGCAGACTCCTCCGCGAAGACCACAGTTTCACACACCCAAGATTGAGTTTGAGACACCTCCGCCTCCCAGAGGAATGCCCGACCTGCCCGGTCCGCCTTCATCCGATGACGAAGAAGACGACCATACGCCAGTAATGCAGAGTCGGGACATCCAGGGTGACCTCACTGCGATGAAGACTCCTCGTCCTCCAGGTGCTTGGTTGGCCACTCCAGCGCCATCTCGACAGTCAACCAAAGAGCCCGTTGAGCGGGCTAGCTCTGCGCCACCTGAGACCGAACAGCCATCGTCCACATCTGATGGAGGTCTCGCAACACCTCCCGCGACATTGTCCCGGGCGAGCTCTCTCCCCCCACAAACACCGGCACCGCCCGGCGGGTGGGTTAACACTCCTGCGCCAGATACTACTGCTCGAAAGCGAGGCATTCTCAAGGTTCGCTTCGAGGTAGAATCTGAAACAGCTTCAGAGGGCACGATTGAGAGGCCATCTGTTGACTCTAGTGTGGAGTCTAAAGCCTCTGACGCTACCCTACCCGAGGCGTCGTGGAGTGTGCTTGCGCCTCAGAATGGCGATGCATCGACTTCTTCTGCGCCTGCGGAAGAGCCAACTAACCAGTCACCACCTACTCACCAATCCTTGCGGCGACGAATACGCCAAAAGTCTCCCGGCATACGTGTGCTGGATGCCTATGGGCGGGAACACGTTGAGCCACCAGCCGGTCCCACGGACAATCATGAAACACCTCCAGAAAATGCAGACCTACCGGTGAACAGCCAAGCTGTGGCCGCTGCTACGCCTCATAAGGAACATCGGGCCGCGCTCTCTACTACGCCACGTAGCCGGAGTGCCGTTCGGATGGTCGATGCCATGGGCCGGGAGATCGAGGAGGAGCCTATGGAGGATGATTCGTCTGTGGGCCCTCCGCTCTCTCGGAGCGAGGCGTTATATCGCATCCGTGAGACGCTTTCGTCTATGGCACAAGACCTCAGCGACGTTGATCGGTACGTTTCAGCTCACGATTGTTCATCCGTCGTATCTCATTGCGCCACTAGGTCCAGTGACAAGGCCGTGTTCGATGTGCGCTCATACGCTTCGCTCGAAGAGCGGTGTCGTACTGCCCAGGCGGCACGGAGCAAGATCTCGAGATCGCTGCAGATGGCACAGATGGCGGAGGTTGAGATGAGAAGCAAGTATGCACCGATCAAGGATAGCACAGAGCGCAATGCCCTACTGGTAAGTTGTCTTACTACGAGAGTATGCCGGCACTGCTTGTTAACCACAGATGACGTAGCCATCGAATGCTGTATCTCGAGCCCTCGTGTGGCGACTCATTGTCGGTTTCACCCTCGTCCTACTTATCCTTTCAGCGGCCATGTACCGGTACGTCACATGGACTGAATATCAATTCCCCAACTAACTCGACTACCTATAGCTATTCCCATGTTCAGGCCAGAAAGATATTCCTGACGACATATTACGACCCATTCAACCCGGAGCTACACCTTCACCTCGCCAGACCCGATACCTACCACCACGCGATACCCCTATGTCCCTCCTGGTCTGTCTCCTCAGCCTTTAGCAGCTTACAGCGCGCAGGTCTCAAGGGCGTCGCCGCCGACGCTTGGGCAAGCGCTAGTTGCTCTGTCTCCGCGTATGTCCAGTCGTTCTGGTTTGACATCAGCCGCGCACCAGACACGGTCCCGCACACTTGGCCGCCGACATGATATGAAGAGATGAACATTTATGCGTCAGGACATCATCTATTTAAACATATCTTCAACGTTAATTGCATATGGCTTAAGTTACAGCACTTTGATTGTTTTGTTGGCTCTCATGTTGTATACACCGGTGTATTCGCACAATCTACCGCGCCGCAGCCTTGCGGCCAACCTCGCCCTGCTGAACGATTCCCATTCTACGCCGCTCCCCGCGTGTCCAGAGTCATCAGCGGACTGGCCGCACATCCTTCTCCGGTGAGATAGCTTCATTGTTCTTCAGTGGCTCTTGTGCTGATGAGTTGTCTCACTGCGCATACGATGGTGAATTGCAGCCAGTTGACTATGTTCCTGCCGAAGTGTGTGCTGCGCTTCACGTAATGAAGTCTGGCCGCTATCGCCGCCACTCGCCGTCAGGTTGAACATTCAATTTACCAAAGGGAGCCCTCCTTGCGTGCCGCCCTCAGCAATTCCGGTCCGTACGATGCTGCGTTTGGCGGCGTAACGGTTGAGCATGTTTAGCGTCCTGCCAAGATTCGACGCTGTTCACGCGAGCAACATGTGTTTGTATTGCGTGCGCAGGTCTCTATGGTGAGTCTTACCACAATGTCGAGGCAAGCACCCTTGAGAATCGGCATGATAGTCCATCTCCTCCTGTACTTGCGGTGGGTTCACATGGCCATTAATGTTTGCATGTACATGACTAAACCAACGCTCAGTAGCTTGGACCCGATGGTATCCGTAGTGGCTGGGCGGTCTCGACACTCCGCTCTCGGAGCCCGATGCGGTTGATTGATCAGACAAATCTGGCAACGGTAAGATCGGGCATAAGATCTGAGGCGACGTCCACAGCCTCAGACGAGGCATCACTGCACGCTCTGCGACAAGTCTTCATGGCCCTTCCCTTTCAGGTGTCCTTCTCTGCATCGTCATCGCGACCCCTTGACGACTGCGCATCCCATGCGACATCAGAACACGTCTCCGTGCGTCGCACCATCACGCTGCAGCGCCCGAGTCTGGAGAGCTGGCGATTGTCGAGCCCCAGACGAGACAAAACTGGACCGCCCGCCATGGCTTCTTTATATGTAACCAGGGCCACGCCGGGTATGCGGTTCTCAACCTTCTTCGAACTCGCTGCTGTACTCTTCTCGTACCGCTAATCCGGCTCATATTATAAGGCTGCTACTACTTGCCACTACTGCTCGTATAAATCATGCCCGAAGACCTGACGAGTGTCCTGCCTCAGCTACCTCCGATTCCTCCACAGACACCTTTCGCCGCAGACGAGTATCCCTGGGAGCGCCATTACCCTTCAAGTTCCTGGCCAGTTCCTGCGACTAAAACCGAGTCTGGGCGTTCAAAATCAACATCGCCTGGCATGCAAACACGCCCTTTGCCGGTCCCGCCGTTTCCACCCAGTGCGGCATCGAGCTCTCTTCCCGAGCTCATTTCCCCGCCACCACGGTCGCACTCGCGGTCAAAATCACACTCCCGGAACGGTTCCCGCGTACTCGTACTTCCTTCCGCTGCGTCCGCAGAACCTATCGTCATCTCACCGCCTCTGCGAACTCATTCACGGAGCACATCGACTGCGTTGCCAAAGCTACCTCCACGGCCTTCTACGGCTGACGCGGCGACGAAGTCTCATTCACGCTCCAAATCACGCCCTCTACCGCTTCCGCTCCCTCCCAAGGACGCTCCTATCCCCACAGACCATATCCTGGTGCGTTCGGAATCACTGCCGATTCCATTGCCCAAAACGCTGGCAGAGTCAGCTCCCGCCGCACCTCATATGCGCCACAACATATCTCCTCAGCCTCGTCGGTCGGAGGAGACAGTCCCCATGTCCGCACCAGCGCGCAAGCCCGGACCGTCGCATTCGCACTCTCGTGGAATGCTAGTCGTAGTCAACACCGAGCGATCCTTTCTTTCTCTTGATGCTCCACCACCCATCCCAGCCTCGGCGCCGGTGCGCGCGCCCACTCCGCCCAGACCAAAGCCGAAAGTTGGCCTCCCCGCAACCCCGCGGCGCCAAGACAACAACGGGCAGCGCGAGCGTGGCAGAAGCACGCAGACGACGATAGCTTCGACGCCCGCTGTGCGCTCGAGACCGCCGCCCCAGGAGGGGCTGGACCCGACTTCGAGTCCACGCGCGAAGCGCTCTGGGGATGACTACGCGCGGAAGTGGGTTCTGGAGAAGAACGGGAAACGGTTGACACAGGATACCATGGTGGTCGCACAGCAGTTACGGCTGTTGCGATGAACAACTTACGGGGCCTGGATTCCTTGGGGTGTGTACCTTGACTCGCTCTCGCGGTGCTCTTGGACTCGACTGAACTTGTGTGATGGTTGGATTTATTCCGATCACATTTCTCTCTTTTTCTACTGTGCCACGAAGTCATGGTGCTACTTGTGCTACGCCATGCCGGCAGCCGGACGGTCTTGCGTACTGCGTCGCTTGAATATGCAGAAGATATTGCCTAGTTCTGTTAGATTCCGTTTTGACCTGCTGTACTTTGCATGTACAACATGGATCTACTACCTTACCTCCCTGTCTTCGAGCAGTAATTGTCATCTATGTCCGCCTGCTCTTCGTACTCACTAGTACTCGAGTACTCGCGAGTCACTAAATGGTCTATGGCGACGTTAATCTATCACAAAAATTGTACATGTACGCGGTGTATTAGTTTAGATCACGACCGCGCTGCGAGCATCGAACCGTTCCGAGTCAAGCCTTGAAGTTACCGCACGCCCTCTGTGAACATCTATGAGCGCTCTAGACTCAGATATATGGTAGTCATCGGTAAGTACGCTGCGTGAAAGTTGCCAGTAAGTACTGTACTGTACTTGTAAGTACTTGTCCTTAAGTAATACTCAACACCGAGCGTCTATTGGGTGCGCATGTACCCTTGGGCGCTTGTACCTGCGTCAGAGATGCGCCGCGAAGTTGTGGCTTTGTTCTCTCTTGCCACCTCCCATCACCACCTTTTGCCGTCGCGGCCTCTTTTACCTTGCATCTTCTGGTTTACATGATATAGTCTGGCGAGACAACAAAATGGAGCAGGCCGTAAATGGCCTTGTTATGAACGGAACGACATCTCACATACCCCCTACTCTAACAAATGGCGACGCTGTCATGCACGAACCACTGCCTGAAGAACTCGAGCGAGAGCTCCCTGTGGTTATGGACGGCCAAGTTCCCCTCGGAGACCTCCTCTCCCGACTGGTGCAAACGATGTACGCCGAGCTGACAGAGATGGCTGAAACGTAAGTGGGCAGGATAATTAGCCCTTGACCAAGGCTCAAGCAGGCTACGACAGTATGCCCCACATGTCAGACGCTGCTCGGAAACGCTCTGTTGCGGATTGGGTCGTCAAGATCAAACGCCAGGTAGTGAAGCTGTATGCAATCGCAAAATGGTCCCGCGACGCGAGCGTGGTACAGAAGGCCATGGTACACTCGCTCCTATCCCGTGGAGACTAGCCCGTACTCACAGCGAGCTGTCGTAGAACATCACCGCTTTTCTCATGGATCAGAACAGACAGTTTGAGGACGCTGTCATGGGGCTGAAATACGGGAGAGACAGCTTGGATCCTGCCAGGTACGTTGACGCATTCCTCACAATCACTGTATCATTTCTGTCTATATCGGTGCCACAATTGTTGGCACACCCCGGGAGTGTGGGTATCTTAAGATGTAGGATTCGCACTTAAGGGAGCCAGTGAGACGTCGCGTTACGAGACTGGGACGTTGCACGATGCGCAGGCTGTGGCGAGATATGGCTAATATGAATAATTGTGCTGTCATTGCCATTGCGTAGTGATCGCGTTGGTGTCACATAGTCATTTTCTGTGTATCATCTTGCAGTTCACTGTACTGAAAGTCTGCCGCTAGGTTGCGCAACCATGATCTCCTGACGTCTTTGGATGTTCTAACGACTGGCACCTACCGCCGGCTGCCTACGTGTATCAAGGTACGTCGTGAATCCGAACATGTGACCTCCGTCCATCCATCTATGCAGAGCGGCGACGACCTCTTCATTCTTGGGCGTTGTTAACATCAAAACCACAGGAATTCTTCATTCGCCCTTCGCCTCTGTCTGACGAGGAGGTCGAGAAGACTCTCGCCGATATCGAGGATGCAATGCGCTATCGTCTTCGGACATCCGAGATCATTCCTTGGGAGATGTCTCAATATCGAATAGGTAGGTCATACGATTCCCACGGTAAGTTCGCTATCTCATAACATCCGCCGGATAGCGGATGGGCGGGTGATCTTCACTGCCCCGAAACTGTTTGAGACGTCGCTTTGTCTGTTGGGTGCTGGGAAGAACGATGGTTGGTTTTTCGTGAATGTCGAGTTCCTATTCAAGGTAGGTGGCGACCAGACTGGGATGCAAGGTAAGGTCTGTGGTTTGCGCTGTGAAGTCTGCTTTACCGACCAAAACAGAGTTCCCTCGCACACCTACGGGCGTGTTGAAACGCAATATCGCCGATGAGGCGGATGCTCGGCTTGGGTTCTATCTCAGTCCCGAGGAACCACCACCTACAGTACCAGGCGTCGAACCCCCACCACGACCTCAGCTACCCGAGGGCGTCGTTGACGCACCGCTAGTGCGCGTTTTCAACTTTCTACGTAAGTGTTTATGCCTCGTGCGGTGCACAGCGTTTGAGTACGAGTTCCACCGTCAGAGATGATGTCCCTCTCCTACCAACTTGAGATCCTGTGGTACCAGGTAGGACATACTGTGGAATTGCTCTTGCGCATATCTGAATTCGAATTCCCATCGTAGGCGGAGCGGATGCGTTCTCTCGGCTGGGCGGATTATATGACGGTCGAAATGACGAATAACCGCCAGAAAATGGTCGTCTCCTATTGGGTCCGAAATCCTCCGCCCAACGCTGCAAACCAGTCGTCGCAAGCGTCACAAGCACGAAATCGAATACCACGGTTAGGCGGCAAGCTGTCTATTTCGATCGTGCAGGTGAAGGAGAAAACAGGCCGAGGGTCGTTGCGGTCCCCCAAGGCTCGTGTGCTAGCTGAGCTTCAGGAACGTTCGAAGCTCGAACGGTCGCGGCCCTCCGACGAGGTTGAACACATGCGCTTTCATGTGCAGTGGGAACCTGAGAAGGGTGCCTTGGGAGTTACAATTGGCCCTGAGGACATGCAAATTCCTCCGGACCAGCTACGGATTGTAAGCCCTGTTCCGCGGTTATTGTGTTGATGGCTGCTAGATTGCCTTGTAGGATTCCGATGACCTGGACTTTGAGAGCCTATTGCGGAGGGTGATCCGGAGACATACGGAGGGCATCATGAAATTCTTCCAGATGCAGTTGACGCGTGGTGCTATGACCCGCAACGTCTTCTCTGCACCTGGAGAGATAACTCTCGTGAACCACGGTAAGCCGACATCCGACATTAGATGGATATGGAGTGCTGACCGCTTCATGCCAGACTCCACACCTTCCCTCCGCGTACACTTGTGTGCAGACGAAGTGGTTATAGTGACAGTCGACCCTAGGACAGGGCGTCTTACCCTTCGCGATACCGGTGACCTCGCTGCGGCAGGTCGAGGCCCTCGTTTCGCCACGATCTCAGATCGGTTGAACGACACGCCATGGTGGCTCCCTGAAGCGTTGCTCAGGTTACGCTTGACGGTAAGATATGCGCCTTGTAGGAGACAATGCAGAGCGGGGCTAACCCTACGTTTATCATAGACCATCACAGACCTTGCGGAGCAGAAGGTTCAATATTTGGGTCTGCAGAGCTTCCGACAGCGCAACTTTGCTCCTGAAGGTTATTAGGCCCATCTGTCTGCTGTCGCGTTCACACTGACATGGATGCTCGCTCCTGCAGAACTTGCCAAGTTGGGTCCAGACGCACGCGGGACGCTTTACATCCAGCTTGCCAACTTCCCAAGCCACTACCTCGTCCTGGTCATCACGGACAACGACTACCGTTATGCGTTGATCAACGTGACAGTGCAACGGGAGACGATGTACAACAATATGATCATGGAGGACATCGGATGGCTCAATGTCCGTCGGATACACGGGGACGACGTCTCCGTAGAGCCTGGAGTAGGACCCGAGCCTTCGGTCGGACAGAAGAGGAAACGTGAAGATGGCGTGGCAGCCCCGTCCGGCCAGTCATATCCGACCAGGTATGGGTGCAGTAGGACTAGTGCGGTATCCAGCGCTGACTGTTCTACAGTTTCCGATTAGACACGAAGGTCCTGCGGGAGCTCTATGCGTACTGCTGGTGAGCACACATTTCCTTAGATGCTACCTCAACTATGCTGACTGGTTTCCAGTGCCCGGGTCGCGTACACCAAGGTCGAGCAGCAATTCAAGCTACGCGGGATTCCGTACACGCACGTCAATTCTACCATGAACTCTTCCGCTCCCGATCTAGCACACATCCAATCCTCGCTTGCACGCTCTATACCAGCACTCTGCGTCCTTTCCTCCGATATCCTGTCCGGAGCGCCTGCGGCAGAAGCTGCGATGCCGAACATTCGAGTGATCCCGCTCAATTGGTGGTCGAGCGACCAGGCGAAGGTGGTGACGTGCGTCAAGCTCAAGTACGTGCAGCAACCGATTGGGAAGCGCGCGAGCGGGACGTCCGTGATACGTCCGTCGAAGCGGATAATATACGACACGCGCGAGGCGATCGTGTCGTTCCTGTCGGACGACGTGGACAAGTGCGTGGACGAGTTCCTGGAAGAATGGGCGAGGGTGTCGAAGATGGTTGTGATCGCTCGTGAAGGTAAGCTTTGGTCGGTCGTCTGATGAAAGGCTATTGAGGCTAAAGCTTCGTCGCAGTCGCTCAGATGTCCTCCAAGTACCTCTGGACGGACGTTCGATTACTCTCGTTCGACCTACAAACCGTCGAGTTCGCCTACACCGCAGACTACACGCTCTCTCTCACCTGCACCGACCAGCTCTCCTCGACGGGCGGCCTATACCACCTCCGCTTCGGGCGCGTCCAGCCCGACGACGACGAGCACCTCATGCAGGTCGACGACGCCGCGCACGCGCACAACCCGCACGAGGACGTCGAGCCGTACATGCGCAACTTGCTCCGGCACGGCCGCCTCTCGAGCGCGCTGCACCGGCTCGTCGGCCTCCTCCGCGAGACGCTCCCGGTCGTCGCGGAGCTCGAGGAGATCCGCACGAGCGCGGCGCGCAGCGGTGCGTGCGTGGACACGTTTGCAAAGTCTGCGGGGTGGTTCCGGATCCTGTATGGGGACCTCAGGTGCGTTATCCACACATTAGCTTCTCTGGTGGGAAGGCGCGCCCGTGCTGACGTGCGGAATGGCCGGGGCAGGCATGCGCTCGACTTCAGGTTAATGGCGGGCGGGCGGGTCGTCATACTCGACGGGTCGCATTCGCTCTTCGACGACAGCGGTGACAGCCTGGGCATCCGACGATTGGGCGGGCCCAGCACGAACGCGAAGGCCTCGTCCTCATCGATATCCGCGACCCGCGAAGACTCGGTCGCTCTGCGAGGGATACCAGACTTCCCGTCTCTCATTCAGGATGCGATCAAGGCCGCTGTCGCGCACGGCGTGTCGGGGCGGTTTGCGCCTATTGATATTGGTGTTATCTGCGATGTGGCTGCTGTGCGGGTGGTCGGGAGGATGCTACACCAGAAGGTGTTCGAGAAGCTAGAGTCTTTGGCGGGCTCGAAGACTTCGCTGTAGCGTTATTGTACTTGACTGCGCTAATGTGGATGAGTGTGTATTGTCTTCGCGTCTACTTGGGCTGTGTTTCTCCCGGAATCCTGAAGTGAGACTCCTTCCATAGCGTCGACGAGTGGATAGAGTGCGAACTAACCCAAACACACCGACGGAAATGTGGTGAGAAGCATATAAATTTGATACATTGATACAAAGATGTGTATACTACGAAGTCTATCAGACATACGCTCTCCTCGCTGGCAAGGCATTCGGCGGCTGCAAGCAGCGCGCAGAAGGCACAAGCCAAACGTCCTCGAGACCGCCCGAAAGCGGCCATGTTCTCGGTTATACGAGGGAGCGCTGGTGTCATCGACTAGACTTGAAGGATGTGGCATGTGTAAACATGCGAGACTCGAGTTAGTACCTATAAAATAGATCCTAGCTGAGTATGTTCTGAGGAAACAGCCATGTCTGACGCGGGCTTATATACCTGGGCGAGGTGGCCCGTGCGTCGAGGAAGTTTGAGGGTCACGTGCTAACACGTTGCTCGGTTTGCGGGTGGCCGAGTCTGGTGTTGAGCACGACCGCGAAGCTCGACGCCGTCGTTCTATTCCGACGTCTCGCGCAGCATGTACACATGCCAAGGACCACATGCCGTTATGTACCAATTGCAAGAGGAATGCGAGCAAGACCTAGAGCAGCAGACACGCTGTATCAGCTTGTCGATAATCGCGTCCCGATCCCTCCGTCCTTTTACGTTCTCCGAGCTCAGAGTAGGCGCGTCTGTCCAGCCCGGGCCCAAGGTCCGTACTATGCGCCCAAACGTATAACAGACCGAGAGGCCCACATCGCACGGCCATGCTAGCGTCCTACAGGCACAACAGTGAGCTCTGCTTCAGCTCACTAATCTCATCACCGTTTCGTTGCTCACCATGATCAGAGACGTACTAGCTGATCTCGAGGCGCGGATTCTCCGAGCTTGCGCACCTGGTTAGCCCAGGCGTGGCAGCGTGGAGGGCCGTGGGCGAGTGTTGAGTCTGGTATTGATGCGTTGCTCGAAGCGGAAACTCGAACACTGTCCACGCTCCCAGGAAGCACAGACGATGGCTGCAACGCGGCGAGGGCGTGTTGGGGCTGCAGCTGCGGTAGTCTCCCCCTTCTTCTCTCCTCCGTCTCATGTGTCGCCTTCGGTCCTTGTCCGCCTGCGCGTCCGAAGCTATCCTATAAAGATCGCTAGCGATGGCTCTCGTTCTGGTCGTCATAGTTATCTGTGTCCTCTTATCTGCGGCTCTGCAGACTTTACTGGCCTTTCTCCCTCTCTTGCTACTCGTCGCCGCCATCGCATACTTGTTCAAAAATGTCTTCCACTAGCGTGACGCCCGCGCCCAAAACGATCGACCCTCGGGTCATCCTCCAAAATCTGGGAGCTATGAGAACAACGAACAGGATGTTGTAAGTGCGTCTTGTGCTCGTCGTGGCTACGACTTGATTCAAGCCCTCAATTCAGTAATTCCGCGCTCAATGACCTACAGGAATGCGGCCAACAAGTAAAAGAAATGTGCCCCACTTTGGTGAGTGCCCACCTCGAGCCACGGCGGCACGCTATTGAACTCGCATATCGTGGACTCCATCGTCATCGCGCCTGCAGGAAGGGGCGAGCGAGCAGATTGGGGAGCTCAGTAGAAAGGTTGACGCCCAGGATGCGCTTACTGCTGAGCAAATGGAGGGCATCCGCGAGAAGGTCAAGGGTGACTACAAGTCCGACGCTCTCGCCCGAATGACGTGCGTTATATCTCTCCGCTCCCGCCTCGCATACCGCGCTGGCCATCTGAACTCGTCTACGAACATGCAGGGAACACTTCCAGAATCTCATCAAGTCCGAGGTAAAGCGCCAGGTCAAAGTCCAGATGGACGAGCAGATGTACCCCAAGCATCTCTCCCGGCCGCTCCAGGACGAGATCACGGAGGGGAGAGCCCAGGTTACGGCCATGGAAGCCGCGCTCCAGAACTCGTACGTCTGACCTTCTCTGTTCCTTATGCCGTAGAGGACGCTGACCTGCCGCGTTTACCCTTCGCCATGGTCTTGTCCCCTGCAGAAAGTCGCGGCGCAAGAACGCGGCGTTGACCTGGGCGAACCCGACGGAGCCATTCGCACCGATCGTCTTCAGCAACGGGGAGAAAAGCGCGCTATGGCCGGCGGACGCGAATTCTCTCGTTCAATACACAGGTGCGTGGATCCCATAACCCCTTCCCTTCTGGCACGCCAGTGCAGTCTGCACTCCTCTGTCACTTGCTTCGAGTAACGTCGCATTCACGCCCGCTGACCGTTTGTTCTTCCCCCCTCCCTTCCTCGCCTCCTTCCT
This sequence comes from Cubamyces lactineus, assembly GCA_022376465.1. Lineage (NCBI taxonomy): Eukaryota > Fungi > Basidiomycota > Agaricomycetes > Polyporales > Polyporaceae > Cubamyces > Cubamyces lactineus. Next base: position 691,759 of record JACDTU010000007.1, on the reverse strand, counting down.
CTCCAGCGGAAGACATGTCGAAGCTCATGAAGGACTACGAGCTGCACGACTACGGCAACAGCGCCACGAACTTCAACAGGTTCATGGCCTTCATCGGTGCCCATCAAATAGATGCGCCGGTCGGGATGCGCGGCGTATAGGGGAGCCGCCGTGGGTGATCACGGCCGCTCGCACGCACCCACTCGTCGTGTCGTGGCGCTGTGTGCTTGAGGTTTGAATTTGGGCCTGTGCGTCGGCGATCGAAGCCTGTTCGGGGGAACGTGCGGTGCTGTGCCGTCGTGTTCTGGACGATCTTGTTTGTATCTCTTACACGCTCCCTCCTGCATTCTGGTTGTTGGACAGTGTACCCTTCTTGTCGCGTCGTCGTCATTATCTTCTTGTTGTGCAGTGGTCAGTGGTCTCCCGCGAGCCGGGCACCCTACTCGTCGCTATGTACTATCAGTATACCACCGCCCTGTCTATATCTCTTCTGAACTCCTCTCTCACCATGTACATACTATACGCATCTTCTCCGTGAACCCGATCGGATTGTCCGGGTCTGTCTACCAAGTTTCAATCTCCCGTAAAACTCATAGCAGTGGCCAGCCAACACGCTCCGCTCACTCCTTGTCGGCCCTCGCACCGGCACGACTGGAGCGTACCTATTGTGACACGACGTACCAACATGCGGCGCGGCTTACTCATGATAGAGCTTGTCCCACATACCGTACACATCGGCGTGCCGCGGCACTCCCCCGTGAACGGAACTAGATGCAACATGTACAGCCACCGATCCGTATACGAGATGGCGCCGCAACTTGTAGTAGTACGAGATTGTACACGAGATTCGTACCAGATCTCCCTCTACTAGCTGAATCTCTGGCCCCCACCGGCACTAGTACTAGTGCAAAGCTGGATCTGTGGTTACTGGTGCTTGAGCAGATCGTGGAGCTGGCTCTGGTACGTTCGGTTACAGGTCAGCTCGCGAGTGTTTCCGAGGGACGAAGGGCTTATGATAGTTTCAAACAAGGCTCCGACGTTTGTAGATTCTCTAGGACGACGACAACGATAAACGACAGAATAAACAACTTTGCGTTTGACCAGGACTGAACAGAACACGACACGACACGATACGACATGGCACGATATGACACGGTACGACACGACACGACACGAGGCGACGGCGGATATGAACAGCTGCTTCGGCTGACTACTTACGAAGGGTGCAGAGTGCGGGGTGCGGAGTGCAGAAAATGCGGGGAACGGGGTGCGGAATGCGGTTTGGGTGCGGTATGAGTGGGTTGGGGCGGAGGGTTGGAATGTATGGGTGTGAACCTCCGTCAATTCGGAGAAGTGGGAAGAGGAGGAAGGGGAGGGGACAGGGTAACGGGGGGAGATTTGGGGGACAAGACAAGAAGAGGTGGGATCGGACACGGGGAGAAGGAGAAGGAGAAATATGCGGCTGATCGATACATATTGACAAAATGTGAACACGGACACGGAGAGACGGAGAGGAGACGATGTACTGAACGGGCCGAGTGCGCGGGCGGGCGGAGAAACGACCGTGTGGGTGTGGGTGTGCGGGTGCGGTGGTTAAAGCCGAGGTCAAGGTCGAGGTCGAGTCGAAGAGAAGGACCCTGGACGACCAGATGATGTGTGTGCGAGGCCGAGGAAAGACGGGAAGAAGGTATGCCCAAGGCGACAGAGAGAGAGAGCCTATACACTTAGTGAGTGAGTGAGAGAAAGGAGGGGGTATCTACGGAACACGCGACAAGGGAGAAAAGAGTGAATGGGGCGTCAAGAAGGCGTCGATGAATAACGTGGCGGGGTCGTAGCGAGAGAGCGAGAGAGAGGTCGAGGTTCGGCCCGAGTCGAGCGAGAGTCGATAGTCGGGCGGGATGTGGATATGGATATAGATACTATGTACACACCGTCCGCCGCTGTCACGCTGTCCCGTGTCGTGTTGTGCGTGGCCGGGCCCATGTAGTGGCCGGAGAGTGGCCGGAAAAATCGTTTTGTAAGATAGGCGGACGGACAGAGGGGGGTAAGGCGGTGCGGGGCGAGGCGAGGACGGTGCGGAGGGGGATTGCGCAAACATATACAGCGATAGTGATGAATAAAGACAGATAGATACCAGCCAGTCGTCAGTCAATCAGTCAGTCAGTCCGTTCCATCCATTGTGGCAGCGGCGGCGATGGCAGCGGTGGTCGTCCGTTGGTCTTCGTTCCTCAGGGCGCTACTCTTCGTCATTGGTATCTTCCATTCCCGTTTTCAGTGTAAAACGTCTGCAATGCCGTCCAGCCATCCCCGAGCGAAGGATACAGCGTAAGTCCCGCAGACAGGCGCCTAAAGAGGTAGCACGACAGCGAGGCTCTCACCGCCCGGCCACAACGCCTCTGACAGCTACCCTCCTCCGGCCAGCCCTGCTTTCCAGCTCCGCCTGCGCTCTCTCCTTTTCGGCCTGCGCAGCGGCGCCCATCCGGGCCCGCGGGTCCTCCTCTACCGCAGGAATCTCCCCGCTGCGCGTGAGGTGGTGCCAATACAGCAGCTCGCCCGCTTTGAGCGGTTCTATCGTCGCAGCCGCAGCAACGACCGGAGGGGTAGAAGGCGGCGGAGACGCGTGAGGCGGCTGGCCTGCGGTGCGTGAAGGAGCCTGCTGCAGACGCGCGGAGCCGGCGTATGGCTGGAATGAGAGCGGGTGCGAGTACGTCAACGCCGCAGATGTCGACGCCGCTCGCGCACGAGCAGGTGACAGGGAGACGCCGGCACCGGGGGACCCGTGCACGCTCGGCTCTGCGAACGTCGGCGTACTCAAGGCATGTGGCGACGCGGTGTGCGAATTGGGTGGGACTGGAGGCACCATCTGCGCCATTGGATGGCTGGCTGCTAGTTGGGCTTGAACGGCAGCGGAGGTGGTCCGAGAACGCGCAGCAAGGGCGCTGGGGGACAAATTCCCTGGGGTCGACGATATAGGCGAGGCGAGAACGGCGCTAGGAGCGTCTGGCGCACTCGTTGGGAGGTAATCGACGGACGTTCGCCTTCCTGCAGGGATAGGAGGCGAGGATAACGGTGGCATCGACGCGGGAGTGCTCGTCGTAGGTGAGGGTGTTGCAGAAGGCGGATACATCTGCTGAGGAGCCGCTGGATGCCTCGGGGGCGTGCCAGTCCGAGTACCGACGTGCATGTTACCTGCACTTACCGAGACAGAAGCAGAGGTCGTCGAAGCGGCCGGAGGGACCGGGCTCACGCCACGTTCGCCCGGGACGTAGTGCCGTTCGCATGCAGTAATCTCGCTCGAGTAAAACACGAACCGGTGTCCGTTCGTCGAGCGGTTGTTTGCGGTGATAGACGAGGTGCACCTCTGGCACGGTGACACGATCATGTACCCTACCGCGTTCCCGCACCCGTGGCAGCATAGTGTCTGGGTCAGGCACTCACACGTCCTGGAGGGCGGGCGTTCAGGCGATGTTGCGGATGGCTGAGCGGAGTCACCAGGCTGGAACCCGCTCGACGGCCCAGATATTGATGACCGTGTTGAAGACGTCCCGCCGGAGGCAGAAGACGACGAGGAGCCGGTGGATGACACTGAGAGCGAGGGCGCGTGTGAGGACGTCGACGAGGGCTGGTCCGGGGGAGGGGAGAAGGCAGAGCAGTTGATCGGGAGGGCATCGGTGGAGTAGAGCGGGACGTTTGGACGTAATAGAAGCACGGCCTGTGTGATCGAGGCGGTCGGTCAGTCTCGTGTTGGCTCGTGTATCCGGCCAGAAGGCGGCTTCGCGGGAGCGCGCCTTGGAATACGCGGTTACCCACGGACAGCGCGGTCGCGCATTCCAGCCGACGGCCAGATCTGTGCGTACGCGTCCCGCGACGTCGGCGGGCGAGTGGCTGTATGCGCACGCGCGACAAAGTGGTACAGCGTCCGGAGGCGTTCCATGGCAACAGCATGAGCGTTGTATTCTCATATTCTCACTCTGGCGCAAGAACAATTGAATACTACACTGTACCGGATGGTGTCGGGTGTAAGGCTCGACAGGGCGGCGGCACAACACTCACGTTGCCTCAGGCGGGCGTAGCGGGGCTAAGAAACGAGCTCACCTTCATGCCGCGGTTCGTGAGGAAGGTGCCGCATGTTTTGCAGTCCAAGATCCAGACCTTGTGCGGTATGGGAGGCGGCGGCGGCGAGACGAAAGGCTGGCCTGGGACGATGCGGACGTACCCGCCACTTACAGGGTACGCGCGAGACCAGGGAATTTGGTTGTTCCCCTGAAGGGCGCTCCCAGGGGGAATAACTTGGCGGCCGTCGCGAAATTGCGCGGCATGGGCAGGATGAACCTGCCAGTGAGGGGGTATCGAAGACGGATCGGGGTATACACGTTGGGAAGCAGGCGACCAGCCGGAATGTGAGACAAATTGGTCTGGGGGTGCTGATGGAGAGGGGGCAGCGGCAGAAGCAGCTGAAGTGTCTATGCGGACGAGCTGGGCGGGCATGGCGAGGGCGTAGAGAGGGTTGTCAAGGTTTGTTCTGTCGTCGTAGCTGTCTCTGCGGACGTGGGCAGAGGAGAGCGGATGGGGAGGGGGCCGTGTATGGAAGCGAGGAAAACTGAGGTCGAGATCGGGAGAAGAGGAGCGCGTCCTCGCGGGCATCGAGCGGGACGCGGAGTGGGATGGAGGAGGGGGAGAAGGAACGGAGAGAGGGAGGGGGAGGAGGGGGGAGGGAGGAATGGAGGCGGAGTGAGACGGATGGTGGGAGGGGAGAGAGGGCGGATGGACCAGAGAGCGAGCCCGGAGCGGAGATCCAGAGACGGTGACAGGAAAGAGACTGAGAATCCGCGTTCGTTTCGATTCGAATGCGAGGCCTTGCCTACGATTTCCGAACTCCGGCCCATTCTTCTTTCCCCGTTTTGTATTCCCTCCTTTCATCATCCTATTAGCCGATTCAATCTCTACTATTCCGGCGTTCATCACTGCTCCTTACTCCCATTGTACCAATCCCTTACCTCATCCATCCAGATCTCCATCTCGCAATACGCTTTGTTCCCCGGCGCCACCATCCTCTCTCCTCCCTCGCAACCTCTCTACACAAACTACCGCATGCTTATTCTATGCTGGAGCCCTCATCGCTCGTAGAGCCCTCGTCTCAGACCTGCGTGCTTTTCAACGTGTCAATAGCCCATCACACCGCCTGCTGTCATTCTGCCCACAGCCGCCTGCCGTCCACTGCTTGCCGTGAATCAGCTCGACAGCATCCACCTGCTTTTCTCGTCCGAAATGCACACAAACGACATGCATTCCTCCGGTAAAGCTATCTGACTCTGCCCACGCTCGCAATCTCCGTAACGCCCATCTAGCTCCCTTTCTTGTCCGAACGCAGCATAATGAGCCATCCTGACTCTGCCCGCTCCTTCCTCCGTTATACATGTCAGCCAGTACGTATCGCCCTTTGTTCTCCTCGGTCGCGGCCTCGAGCGGCAATCTCGACGGCTGCGACGGAGTGGCGGAGAATGAGCCTTCGAGCGTGTCCCACTCCGCTCAAAGGGTACGACCTTCCCAATCTCGCCGCTCTTCCCTCCGCCCTGCCATCTAGAACAATCAGCATCATCATCAACCCCCTTCTGCGAGCCTTCGGCTGCGACCTCCTCACGCGACGCCGAGCAATCGCGTCCAGTCACCGTCCTATCGCACATGCGGGACGTCGCGGACTTTCTCCGAACCGGCGCGTGTGCATCTCGTCTTCTCGCCTGCATTGTACGGGTACAATGCCAGGGCAGGAATCAGTAGTTCGGTGCTGAAAAAGGTAGGTTGTTGGGCAGGGACGCTGCCGCAAATCTCTCAATCGCCAGTCCATCGCAGTTGTCTCGTGCAGGCAATCAGAAAGCTATGTCAGAATGCACGGAGAGTGCGCGCTCTGCAGCAAAGTACACGCGCCGGTTCCGCTCAGACAACAAGGGCAAAAATCACTGTAAGATCATCTCCCCCATCTGGTTGCGGCGTGCTTCATGGCAGTTGGTCAACACGTTATCAACAGAAGTGTTGGCGATGGAGGACATCCCTATACATTTGGTGCGTACAATGAGAGTGTGGGGTACTGCCATCGCCGAGATCACCCCCCGTTGTCCAAGATGTCCTGTCGCTTGTCAGATTGCCTCTTTGTTGCGATTCATTATCGGTCCTGAGCCCTTGATGAGCTGCATCTCAGAACCATCGAGCGCGCGGAGGGTTATGATGACTGCCCAAAGAGAGCGTGCAATGCATATGTTCTTGCTAGAATCGTGTACTTGCAACTTGAAGGACTTGATCGCCTCAGTCAAGTGAGGTGGGATGCGCACGAGTGTGATTGAACTCAACGGGTCAATATGTCATAGAATACAGGTACAGTGTCACTACGTGGAAAGCTTGACGTCGCCGCTGGCTGCTTCTGACTGCTGTTTCCATCCTAGCCCTACCCCGCATCTGCCGTTCAGCTCGGTATCGAAAGTGGCAGAAGCGAACACACCTGCCTCCTCCCGCTGATTCCGCACACCTACTATATGATGCTGTACATCGCCAAATTGGGCCGTGGTGTCCCTACGTTTTAAGAACTTCGTGGTAAGTCAAAGGATGCGCAGTCAGTATGTCCACGCCATACCTCACAGCGACTCAATCGAGCCCGGCCAAAACGCAGGCCCGCCCTTGTTCTCCTCGTACCACGGAATGTCATGGGTCAACAACACCCTCACCCTCGGTTCCTTCCTCAGCTCCCGTATGCGCTCGACATGTCGCACCGCCTGCGCCGGATTCTTGTGTATACACCCCGCCTTCGGATGATGCGCAAACCCCGCCTGCCCGTTGATGATCCTCCAATCGTGTGCACTGTCCGCAGCGAGGTACAACCATCCGCCATCGCTCGACGTCCGCACGAGCAAGTTCAGGTGTCCCGGGACGTGCCCCGCCGCGTCAACGATATACACGCTCCCATCCCCATAAAAATCAAGCCCATGCGCAAACGGCCCAACCGGCGGCCACCCCTCCGTGCCTAAAAACTCCGTCCGCTCGCGCGGGACGTCCACCGCATAGATCGTGCCCGCAAAGTCCGGCGCATGCTCCGCAATCACCGGCTCCGCGTCCTTCCCCAGCAAGAACGTCGCGCGCGGGAAGAGCGCGGGCTCGCCCGTGTGGTCAAAGTGGATGTGCGAGAGGCAGACGTGCGCGACGTCGTCGGGGGCGAGCCCGCCCCGCGCGAGCGCGGCGCGCAGGTCCGGCTGCCCAGCGAGCTTGAGGCCCATGCTGTCGATGACGCGCTTGGCGCCCGAGGGGAGGTTCTCGGGGTCGGGGCGCACGCCGAGGTCGAAGAGAAACTTGGCGGAGGTGCGGGAGTGCTGGAGGAGGAAGATCAGGTCGGGCAGGTCGGCGCGCTCTCCTGGGGAGGCGGTGTCGATGAGCTGGTCGAGATCCATGTCGACTCGCCCGGCTTCGAGCGTGGAGACGGTGCAGTAGGCTTGGTCGGGCCCGGGAGGCGGTAGACTCATGTTGGAATTGTAGTTGGCTTCTCTGATATTCTCGTTTTAGGCCTTGAGCAACCCCTTTGACGCTTGGTTGCAGCTCACCAGTACTAGCGACTGTCGCGCTTCGTCTCGCTTCACAACAGAGCCTGCTCAGGATTGCAAGGCTTGGATGTGGGGGAACGAACAGCGTAAGGTTCATCTCCAAACTACGTCTACTAGCAATATACGGAGCGGCAGACACTGGATCCGCTCCCCTGACTCCAGGAAGCGCACTATGAGAGCCAAGACGCTTCCAGCTCCAACCGGTGGATGCAATACAGGTACGTCTGTGCGTTTATCGCTGCGTACGCCCGTGGCGTGCCAGTCACCTCGGGAATGCACTTTCCATTGCAGTCATAAGCTTTGGAGTTTGTGCACATCGTGACCTCGCCGGAGGGTTTTGAGGACGTTCCCTTCCTCGGCGAATACACTCGGGTTGCGTTTGTGCGCGATATGGCGCCACTTTGTGCCGCGTAGCCTGTCATCGACGCTTCCGCTGTAGTGTTCGGCTTGGGTGGTACGATGCCTGGTGAGAGCCATCTTGTCAGGCCGTGTGAGCATACAGAATAGAGGTATGACACGCATGAGATTGGTGATTGATCATGTTATACAATACTACATACTACTACTTCCACGAGTCCGCAAGCTATCTAATAGTACAGAAGGTGTCAATGCGTGAGCGACAGCGAAGAGATCGACGAAAACCAACGTACTTCCTAACTCATACGCCTTTCGCACACATCACAAGGAGGGTATCTCGCCCGGCCAGAAAGCAGGCCCGTCCTTGTTCTCAGAGTACCACGGCTCGTCATGCGCCAACAACACCCTCACCCTCCTGTTCTTCTCCATCAGCTCGCGTATGCGCGCGATGTGCTCCTCCGACGCGGCCGGGTTCAAATGCGCGCACCCAAAGTGGTCCGTCTTCGCGATCCGGCCCTTGCCGGTGATGAGGTCCCAGTGGTGCGCGCTGTCGCCCGCGAGGTAGATCCAGCCGCCGTCCGCGGACGTGCGCGCGAGCACGTTGACGTGCCCCGGGAAGTGCCCCGCGCCCGCGTCGACGATGTACAGGCTCCCGTCCCCGTAGAAGTCGAGCGCGTGCGGGAACGGGCCGAGCGGCGGCCAGCCGGACGGGTCGAGGAAGCGCGTGGGGCGGCCGTCTGGAACGACGTCCGCGGACAGGGGCGAGTCAGGGTTCTTCGGGTAGGCGTTCTCGAGGAGCGGGCGTGCGCCTTCTCCTATGAGGAACGTCGCGTTCGTGAAGGGCGCGGCATCGCCGGTGTGGTCGAAGTGCAGGTGGGAGTAGCAGAGGTATGTGATGTCGGTGGGCTTCAGGCCGCCCTTGGCTAGGGCAGCGGCAGCGTCTTGCGGGACGGAGATGCGGAAGCCGAGGCGCTCGACGACATACTTGAGCCCCGCGGGTGGCAGATTCTGGTAGTCGGAGCGTATGCCCAGGTCGAACAGGAAGGTCTCGTCCTTCTTAGACGAGCGGCGAAGGAGGAAGCAGAGCGCGGGCGCGATGGCGCGCTTATCCTCGCTCACGCCGTCGAGGACCCATGCTAATGGGAAGTCCACGCTCCCAGCAAAGAGCGCAGAAACATGGCAGAACGCCTGGTTTTCAGAGGGCGGTGGGAGACTCATACCCGGGTCTGCAATCAAAAGGATAGTTCGAAGTCAGCACGAATGGACTACATCTGAAAAGTGGACTGTGGTGACATTGACTCGCTTTACCTGTGCTGACGAAGAGCGAAGGTAGTGACCGGTATACTGTCGTGCTATGGAAGGCAAATTGGTCAAAAGCTACCGAACGAGACCACTATTATATGTCAGGGGTCCTCTTCGACTCCCAGGGTCTAGAGTCTACACAGCATTGCTCCCTTTGGTGTTAGGCGCCTTTGGGATGGCACCATGAGCATGCTCTTAGTCAGCCCGATGTGCAGCAGCCCGATGGCCGACCGCGATGTCTAGAGAACTACCTCCAAAGCCCGAGGGTGTATGTCAACATTTGCGGTCGATAGGGCACTATGATGATCATGGTGCCAAGCTGGGAGCAGCAATGGCACGAAGCAACTGCAGAAACTCCTACAAGTGGCGGTGCTACCGCAATGTGGACTCCGGTACTATGGCACTCCGACCAAGTCGGGCATTGAATGTGGGCGGTTGAAACAAATGTGATGCAGGTACACTATCTCTGGCTCAGAATAACTACGCCAATCACTAGAGGACAAGAGCGCGCTACAAGGACATGCCTTTGTATTGAAGATGGCTGTCTTTCTGACGCTGTCGATCAGGGATGCGAGAAACCTCTATCGAAAAGGAAAGCGGCGTGTTAATTGGCTGATCAGATGACAATAGCATGACATATCCCGTCCGCTGACGCCATGATATCGTCCCAGGGGCCCGCCGTTCTGACTTCGTATATATCCTCCGGCTGCGTCCCAAGATACTTCGAGTCGCAGCTACTACCCTGCGAATCCACAAACGACTTGTCACCGACGTCAGACACTCATGTCAAGCCTTGACCCCTCGAAGTACGACTCTTCTGACCTTCACGGGTCCTATGCGTGGACGGATACTCTGAAGGGTGTCCACTATGGTCCGGGATCAGTGAAGACGGCCTTGCCTAAGCTCTTGAGCATCATCGGAGCGAAGAAGGCTTTCGTAGTGACCGGCCGCAGTCTCCACGATAAGGTCAGCACCATCTCTTCGTTCTCCTATTCCCTACGCTTACAATAACGTCTGTGCATCATGTAGACCGACATCGTGAAGAAGGTGGAGAACATCCTGAAAGAGCACAACGCCTACGGTGCAACGTTCTACGAGATCGGCCAGCACTCGCCGATCGCGGGCATACGCGATGGTTTGAAGCGGTTCAAGGACGTAGGCGCGGACGTGATTGTCAGCGTCGGTGGCGGCTCTCCCGTCGATGCCGCCAAAGCCATCTTGTACTTCCAGCAGCAGGAGACGGGTGGCCCATTCCTCCGACAGATTGCCATTCCCACGACGTTGAGCGCGGCGGAATACACGGTTGGTAGTCAATGCTTGTGGCCGCGGCACAGTCTCACTGACCCGACGTGAATCTTCTGTAGTCCGGAGCGGGATACACCAACGACGAAGGCTACAAAGTCGCGGTGAGCTCACCTGAGTTGGCACCTGCGGGAATCATCCTCGACGCCGAGCTCACCCTGGCCACCCCCGAACGCCTTTGGTATGCACAGCGCGAAGCGCGGGGATCCATGTACTCACCGATTATCGCAGGCTATCTACCGGCATGCGTGCTGTAGATCACGCGGTTGGTAAGTATACTCTGATCATGTCATCCTGGACGAATGTAATCTGACCGTGCGCTCCAGAGAATCTGTACCGCCCCCTTGTCCCGCCACCCATCAAGTATCTCTGCTATGCAGCCCTTGTTGACCTGTTCAAGTACCTCCCGGAGTCCAAGGCGAATCCACAAGCCATCGATGTGCGCCAGAAGCTGCAAATCGCATCGTGGATGAGCTTGTGGCCACTGAAGCTGGAGAAGTACAGGTACGCACCGCATCGCCTGTGTGATCTTTTAGGATGTGGAATGACATCCCACACTTCTTACAGCGCGCTTGGGCTATCACACGCACTTGGGCATAAGCTGGGCGCGCGGTACAGCATTCCGCATGGCATCACCTCCGTCAGTATCGATGCGACAGGCGGTTTAGCGCGATATTGACGACGATTCATTCTACAGTGTCTCACTCTCGCACCAGTCGTCGCGCTCAAGGCTGAGGTCGCGTCTAAAGAAGACAAGGAATGGCTTGCAGGCGCGCTCTTCCACCTTCGCCAGCCCTCGACCGGCTCTCTCGAAAGAGACGTCTTGAAACTCTCCGCCGATATCCAGAAGTGCGTACATCCCCCCCTATCACTCGACCACATGCCATGAAGCGCGAACTCACCGTTCATCTCTAGGCTCGTGGATGACCTGGGCTTGCACTCCACGCTCTCAGAATACAAGGTCCCGCGCGAGGATCTACCGCAGATCGCCCAGCTGGCCGTAGGTGCTCAGGACGACCCTCTCTTGCCAAAGGTTGTGGCGTTGCTGGAGTCCCTGTATGCTTAGGAGTCGTTGGTGTGAGGCCGGTGTCTAGTGGACCACTGGCCCCTGCACCTGGAGAATGCCTGAAGTTCTGTACACCCAAGCAATGTATCAATGCCATACCCTAGGTTAGAACGTACTTGCTCAACTTGCTCCCCGAATTCTTCATGCAAGCTGCGGCACATCAGATGCTCCAAGTCCAGCCAGAGGTCGTACAAAGTCTGAGAGTCAGACGAGTTGGGGGCCGGCAATCTCTGCAAGCCTCGCGGGGCGCTTAGTCATGAAGCGCCCACACTCAAAAGTGGTCGTGAGAAACACGCGTCTTAATGAAGCGCGCGCGCGATCGACGTCGCGCGCGATGTACGCGCCACCACCGTGTGGCTGAAAGGACTCATCCATGTATCTACGATTCACTGGTCGCAATGCTAGTTACACGACGCTCGCCCTCACGGGCCAATGTTTCTACCCTGGGGGATACGTACAACGATATCAATCAGAATCAGTGTCCGAACAACCCTGCGCTCGACGGCTCTGATAGCGTGAGAGCGCGCCCTGCAGCGCCTCAAGCTTCTCAAGCTTCTTCGGTATCTTTGACTTCAACGGCACCTCCTTGTCCCCCAACCGCTTTCTATACACCTCCAGCTGCTCCTCGAGCTTGTCCTTCGTCAACCCCACCAAGAGGTCGGCCTCCAGGATCAGCACCGTGGCATCCACCTTAGCCTGAGCCTCTGCCGCCTTCCGCATCCGCTCTTGTCGTTCTCGAGCAGCGCGTGCTGCGGTCTGCACTGCGTGGCGAACGCGCTCTCGTCGTCGCTCAGCTGCATGACCGCTTGAGTCTAGTTCCCTGGCAGCGGCCCGCAGATACTTCTGATCATCTTCACTGGTGAGGTGAACGGCCATGAATTCTTCGGTCTGATTGTGGCTGACCCTTGCTTGCGCATTGTAGTAGGCCTCTGTTCCATTCGGATGAGAGCGAGCCCACACGCGAAAACGTCCCAGCGCTCCCTCGTTGTGGTCGTTTGTGGGGAAAATCCAAGCGGCGTCACGTTCAGCATCGGACGCGCGGTCAATGGCCCCTCCAGGGGCGAATTCCTGCGTGAATCGCGTCCACGTAGTAAGAGCTCCCCGCAGGAATGCGACGAAGATCGGCTTGAGGTATGGTAGACTTGGGGCCATCTTGAGAACTGTACTAACCGCTTCTGGGTGTTCCCAGTCCAGCCCATCCAGACTAGCCGTGTGGAAGGTTGCACCGGCAGAGAGCAGTAGGTCAGGATTGTCGATCAACGACTGAATATGCGTTTTCAGCCGATGGTGAAGAGGCCCGAGCAGCAGGCCATTCTGGTGACGGCGCGCTACCCGGATATAGGGCTGGGTGATGGCTTGTGCATAGAGGGTCAGCGCGGCGAGCTCAGTCAAGGTTGGTACGTCTTGCAAGGCATTGTAGACGTTTTCTTCCATGTGGTTGAACCCCGGACGCTGTTTCTGATCTCGCACCACCTCTAGAAAGCCAAGGTACTCCTCCCGGTGTACAAGCAACTCTGCGGCAGCTGCGCAGTACGACTGGTAGCGAGTGTTGCTCGTATCAGGGAAGCGTAGAGGTTGTCCAACCAGTTCGCGAAAGTACGATGTGTAAGCATCATGTTGTCCTTTCTTATCGTCCTTGTGATTGAAGATTGCACCTGCTAGGCTCGCCGTCTTCACCCCACCACGGGCTGAACTCTCGAGGGCACGCAACTCCGCTGGATTGAGCTCCTCGTGCAGGATAAGCGACGACGCGCCAACGATGGCATCAACATCGATGTCACGGAGAGTAGAGGCGTTCTGCTTGTTGGCAAGGAGAATAGGAGGAGGGACACCAAGGTTAGCCCATTCAGCCATCATTGCTGCATTTCCGCCCTTGACGCTGTTGAGATCCTTGTGCATAGCACACCCTAGCCGCAGAAACAGATCAAGAGGTCGCTGTTCCGCCTCAGGTAAGGCCTCGAGAAGCGACTTCCCAAGCATCATTCTAGCACGCTCAATCTCCTCCGCAGTAATGGCAACCCGTTCTTCGTCCGACAAGACCATCCAAGCATCTTCGCCCCCGACCGACTGAATGGCAGCGGCACCCGCATCAGCAACAAGCGTCCCAAGTGCGGGAGAACTGGCCTCAAGGTGTTCGCGTGCTAGGACCAGGTACGTCATGTCCCTCTTCCATGCGGCAAGCAGGTCAGTGGTTTTGAATTGGTCTGCAGCATGATCCCCTCCCATGCCAGCGAGTTTCCTCCCGCACTCCTCGATCGAGAGTGTCTGTCCAGCACGCTTCGCAAATGGTGAGTTATTGAACTTCGATGTGATGTCTGCGAGCTTGCTCTTCCAGCCACGGGACTGCGTCTCACTTGTGTGGTCCACAGATGACTCGACGCCAATCAGGCGATTCTTGGGCACTGCCTGTAGCGGGTCTGTCCCTTCCACCGGTGACTCGGATGACTCAGATGAGTACGTTTCCGGTGCACGGACGACCATATGTCGGGCTTCGTAATTAACATGCCGATGGGTCGTCCCATCCCCGCTGATTGTTACAGCTATGCTCATAGTAGTAAGTCCCACTGTGATATCATGACACTTTGGATGTTGCTCACATGATGATGTTGCTATCTCATGTCCAATTTGAATGTCGCTCGCAATGCACCCTTCAAACACCGCTCTTCGGATGGTATGTGCACTCATCTGCTCTTTTACATGGCACCCGAAGATGCGGCCGAACTGCTGGACAAGTCGGCCGACCTTCTCCTGAGCACATCCAGAGCTGATGAGAAGACGAGCAAGCATCCGGGCTTCTGTGGTGTAGATACCCTTCCGTTTGAGGCGGAAGACTGTGGGAGCTACCTTCGCCTTTGCAATTCGGGTCTCCAGGATTAGCGGGAAGCGTGCGCACTGCTTCTCGAGGGCACGGATCTTCGAGCGGCAGCTTTGCAGATTCGACTGAAGGGTGTCTCGTTCGTCAGCCATCCTCCCTAGGACGGTCACAACGTCCCTCTGGGCCCTTTCGTTAGCGCGCACAGCAGCGATCCGGGAGGACTCTCGCATCTTGAGGGCACGCTTTTCTGACACCCGACAGCTTTTCAGCTTCTCCCGAAGCTTCGCAGCAGCTCGGACCGCTCTACCAAGCTGTCGGCGTTCATTATGGTGCCTTTTTTCGAATGTCTTGAGGCGTTCTTGTAGGTACATCTTGTCCTTCTTCACCTGTTCAAGCTCTGATGCAAGCTGTTCTGTTGATAGGCTGGGCATGCGGTTGGCTACGTCCGTCCCAAGAGGATGCGGGTGCGCTTGAACCTCAGGAGCAGGCTACCAACACAGTAAGTCATTGAACTGTGTCTAGAAGGCTCTTGCTCACCTGTTGGATGACAGGCTCACTATTTTCCTTGTTAGATCTGGAATGTCGCACGGCATGTACCCGGGCGAGCGCGTCCCGTTGCGCTTGAGTACGCCGTTTATGGCGGTATTGACTGCGAGGTGCATGACCCATATCTGGCATAACATACATTGGTATGTGTTGCTCATTGCTACAACTGACTTACTCACCTTAGGCAGAGGTACTGTCAAACAAATGCAGCATTCCTCCGCCATTCTCGCTGCCTAGGGCCCTAGTCCCAATGTGCGGAGGAGTCCCGAAACTACCATTGTGGGTCCACGTGACTGTCGCGTCGCGTCGGTGGCGCCTGTGTGCCATCGCGCGTAGAGGTGCACGCGGGCGCCTGAAGCTCCAACCATGCGCGAAGTTTGCAGCCTCAACAACAGTTCGCGCGAAGTCTTATGCAGTACAATGCAAGTCTATTCTATATTTTGTAACATATCTTCAGGATGTTTGGTGTTATGAGGCCGGGGTAGGCTAGATTTACATCGGATTTCCACCATGGATCACCTTCACAGTCCAAATTTCATGAAGATATTGTAGTTACGGGTTATATCTCTCAGTCCTGCACATTTCAGACGACCTTAGGCCTGTTGACGGATCCCAATACTTCATGCACTTCGTCTACCACATCTATATAAGCGCCCATCGAATCGTCAACACATACAAACATCAGATGGGCCGCAGGAATTGCCGGCCCCCAAGACGAGGGAATCCAATCAACAGTCGCCCTCTCAGGCTCATATCAGGTACGTCGCGTCACAAGCACGTGTGCTGTGACGAACTGACATCTCTGACGAGTCGCACGGCGCTCCTGCCTGGTGCCAGCCTCCGTCCCTTCTGGTGGTGACTCCAGCTTTCTCTTGTTGCTTTATTCTTGTCACTGGCTAGTCCTGACACAGGGTCCTTTGCGGAATGCTGGGGAACAGAATAGATGAGGATGCGTTGCTCCACGAGTATTTTGTGGCTGGCTTCGCTTCCGTGCAGAACACGGTCGCACGTACGGCCATCTTGTACAAATCATATGCCAACGAGGCCAAGTGTGCCTCCTATCGACGCTTGAACAATCAGCGTAGCTGATGGGTGATTATCCTTCAAAGACTCCAGTGTGATTCTTGTGAGTGCTCATGCACCTCATGATTTTTCCTGCAGGATATTGATTGTAGATGGCCCGAAACCCCATACGGGTCGCTAAAGCCTCGTTTTAGGGCTTCGGTATTGTGGTGTCATTATTTGTCTATGACGAGCCGGCCTCTCCTGCTGAATGCACGATTCGTTTGTCCTCGTCTCGATTGACGATTGTGGGCAGTGGTCTGGAGTCCGGATAGTGGCGTTTTCGCTGTCGCTATCGATGCATGTACCGAGCCTGTGACGCGGGTTGATTCAGCTGTCGCGAAGCGTTCTTGCACGCCTGTGTGGTGTGTGTGCTCTTTGGCCAAGCGTGTGCGGCGCCGAAAGCAAATACGGGCACGTCTCTTTTGGCGCCACGACAACCTCTTGCACTTGTCCAGGTGGGGGCGTTGTCGTGGTATCACGGCGAGGATGGCGTTGTACTGGTATAGGGTTCATAGGCGTATCGCGGGAGGAGGCGATCGACCCGACCTCGGACCCGTCGAATACTTCAACTCCTTCATCTAAGCGAGGTGGCTCAAATCCGGCGCTATCGTCGAGGCAGAACTACTCGTGTGGCGTTAGGCGCGGGAGAGGACGTGGCCTCGCTGCACCCCTAGGATAAGTGCGGAGGTATGTAGACGAGTTGGTGGCAAGGTCAGGACGTCAGAAATGCAAGGGATGACGGGGTGAGTCAATTGTATATATACCACTCGCAGGGCTTGTTCATACTCCGCCGCAGATATCCGACTTGCCAATATGAGTACAGCAGAATCTCCGCGAGCTCTCCACCCGGCAATTGTTCTCTTATCGGTGTATCCACGCGTCCGGTCATTCGGCCCCTGCTTCGCGAGTCTGCCTAATACGCGCTCGGCGATGGGCATCACCCCGAGGTGAGCATGCCGATGATTTGAGTGTTTTGACCTGCCTCTTGCTTCGTGCGCGTATCAGCCAGTTTCTCTAGCTGCACCTTCCCCGTTCATACCCCGTTTCGAGGTTGCGGGAGAGACCGATTTGCTTGACGCCACATCCTTCTGGCATTCGGTCTTCGAGCTGAGAATGGTTAGGGAGCCTATGGTCGGTGATGGCGCACGCATTCTAGCGTAGTTCTACATATCATACTGCCATTGCTCGAGTGTCCATGCACAGCAGCGATTTCTGAGCCGTTTACAGCTCCTCGCTGATATACTAAGGACTCTCACCACACGCTTTTCGACTCCCCTTGCCCCACCTGCTAGTGTTGACTCAAGATGGTGTTGATCACGTTCGGTCCTAAGAGGCTGACCGGGCGTACATACGCGAACGGATAGAGCTGACTTGCTGACTTGTAATTCTTGCAGATTGCGGCTGACACTACCGTCGCTGGCGGTGGGCTGTACTTCTCAGCATGTTCCGAGACGCTAGGGACCGTCTCTTGCCATTGCTCTTCCTGCACCTGCTTCCTCGACACCATCGGTAGCATCTACTATCCAACTGATACCGCTCGGACCAATGGCACCAGTATCAGAATCGCTTGCGTACGCAAACGCTACCGACAACACTTCGTCTTTTATCACACCTGCTGCCGTCTTCGCTTTTCTCTTCGAAATCCTCTTGGTTATCCTGATCGTCCTCAGCATCTTCGCGGTTGTCCGTCGATACACCACGACCCGTACGCCTCAAGCTTCTGCTCAGACTCGCTCTCCAATTCCTGCCGACACGGAGGCTCAGCGCGAATCCTCGCGTAGCTTCACGAAGATGAGGGGCTGGCGCTCATGGGATGCTTCACATTCTGGTTCTGCGGTGGCTGCTTCAAGATATCACCGCGGACCCCTCGACGATACAGCCACTCTGCTTGAGAAGGGGTCTGAGGTTGCACTGCCGCCATCGTTTCCAGTCTCGACAAGATCGGAGTCGTCCCAGCGCGGCGTCTCTCTTTCCGACAATCCACATAGTCGCTCGCACGCGCCTACGCGCCCAGTGAACCAACCGCAGGTCAGCTTGTTGATCTGCAGCTACTCGTCCTGTCTTGTTGACTGATCTTGCGCATAGCTCCAGCATCCTGACACGGCTGATGATGGGCGGCGAAGCGCTGAGAACAGCCTCCGCAGCATGCTGCATTCCCGCTCATCTACTCCCAATTACTCCAGCACGGGCGACTCTCGCTCATCCACCTGGTGCCCGCCCCATGCCGCCGTTGAAGACTGGTATCGTCAGAGTGATGCACCCTCTTCATCCAGGCTCGACCACCATCTTCCTGCGGGTGATATAGTCCCCTTGATCGTAGTGACGTCGTGCAACGACGATTTCGAGGTGTCTAGTCCGACGTCGACGTACTCGGAGCCCGACTCGCCAACAGTCTCTACTCCGCCTCCCGAGTTCTCCGCCGATGTCCACGTCTACGACAGCCCACGAAGCTCTCTCCTGAACCCTCCTTGGACCTGGACGTTCGCTGGCGGAGATGACGGTCATATCGTGGATCCTGACACACCCGAAAGCGTTTCCCAACGGACGGTCTTCTTCGGCGACAAGACAGCATGCATTCTTCCTGAGCACTCTGCCTCTCCATCAGTTCGTTGTGAAGGACGGGACGGCCAGTATCATGCGCATAACACGACCATCGTTGAAAACGGAAGGCCTGGACCTGCCATGCTGGTCATCGCTGCGCCGAAGCTCGATCTGTCACCTATTCATCAGTTCTGGCTCAACGGCCCAGCTCTGGTTACGCGGTGCTGGGCTGAAGGCAACGCCGACCTGACGTCAGGTACAGGCAGCGAGGATGGGGTCGAAGAAGAGTGGGAAACCGCCTGGCGATCCGGCGGGCCTCTCGTCAAGGCGTTCGCCGCCTCCTGTTCCACCGGCAGCATCGACGACAGTGAGGAAAACCAAGACGAGAACATGGAATACTTTGTCAAGTTGCACAACGTCAAGGCAGAGCGCTTCGTCTCAGACTCCGAACTATGCTGTTCGAAACTGGATACCATTGGCCCCCACTCCAAGGTACCCGTCGAATGGTGCGGTCGCCCGGAATCCGCGGACTCGTCCTCCTCCTGGCAGTCGTCAAACGCCGAGGATTCTAGACGAATGGCGGGCTCTGACAGTGGCTCATCATTCTATTCTGGCTCTGAGTCCTCGTTCACGGAGGAGTTCGAGGCGTCAGATCGTTTCTCAAGCAAGGACGACTGTTCTCTCCGATCCGACATCTCGGCGACATTTGTGCAGCCTCTAGCATCTGGCATCTGCGCGTCCTGAACGGCTCCTCGGGCACCTCTCGATTCTGCTGCATCTGACTTGGTCGTATACCTCCGCGACTTCTTTCGATACTCGGCGCACCTTTACAATCACTATCTATCCTATGCGGCCTCTACATCTTTCCCTCGAGTATCACTGGTCCCTGAATATCTTGTTGTTAACTTCTCTCACCTTAGGCTCAGTAGGTTCCGTCTGTTCTAGCCTTCGTCCACTCTGCTTCTCTCTCTGGGCTGCTTGTATCGTTTCATGTCTATTACTCTGTCTCACATCCTGTTTCCTCTTCCGGCCTACATGGAAATGTTTGCGTGTCAATTATATCATACACAAACTTACACTGCAAAATCAGGCTCCTAGTAGGGAGGTCTTGACACAATCAACCCGCACCTTCACCTCAATCGTGCCCTCACAGTGAATCAATCACCCCAGGCCAGAATCCCGGCCCACCCTTGTTGATCTCATACCACGGCAGATCGTGCGCGAGGATCACCCGCACGCGCGGATACGTCTCCATGAGCGTTCGAATCCTCTTGATATGCTCCGCCGCGGCCTCCTTGTCACGATGCGCGCACCCATACAGCGCATGGCTCGGGATGCCCGCCTCGCCCGTGAGCAGCCTCCGATCATGCGCGCTATCGCCCGCGAGGTAGACCCATCCGCCATCGGGCGACGTCCGCGCGAGGACGTTGATATGTCCAGGGAGGTGCCCCTCCCCAGCGTCGACGATGTACAGGCTCCCGTCTCCGTAAAAATCGAGCGCGTGAGGGAACGGCCCGAGCGGCGGCCACCCCGCGGGGTCGAGGAAACGCGTGCGGCCGTCGGGGAGCAAGTCCTGCGCGAAGAGCGAGTCGGGATTGCGCGGCCAGCCGTCCGCGACGAGCGCGCGCGCGCCCTCGCCGACGAGGAACGTCGCGCGCGTGTACGGGCGCGAGTCGCCGATGTGGTCGAAATGGATGTGCGAGTAGCAGACGTGCGCGATGTCGGGCGGCCGGAGCCCGCCCTTGGCGAGCGAGTCCGCCGCGTCCGCGGGGACGGTCGTGCGGAAGCCCATGGAGTTGATGCGGGAGAGGTAGGCGGTGGGCAGGTTCTCGGTGTCTTTGCGGATGCCGAGGTCGAAGACGAAGCGGTCGCCGTTCGTCGTGTGTCGGAGGAGGAAGGCGAGCGCGGGGACGACGGCGCTGTCGCCTTCCTGCGCGGTGTCGATGACCCATGCGAGCGGGAGCTGGATTTCCCCGCCTTCGAGGGCGGACACTTGGCAGTACGCCTGGTTGGGTGCGGGCGCGGGGAGGTCTGTCATTTTTTGGATGGACTGGTCGTGTGCTTATCGTTGATAGGTCAGTGAGGGCGCATTCACGGGAATATGCACGATCTCATTCTCACCTGATATATCGTCTGTCTAGATCGTCTCGAGACGGAAGACGAGGGAGCCACAGTAATAGCTGGCCCTTATATCACCGTCGCGCGACTCACGCAGCCGTGGAAATGTACGAACGTGTCTTTGTAATCCCAGCTCCATCGGCATGCGCATCCACGATGTCATCGCGTCCACGTCCCAGCGCGAACGCGTCGAGGCACACCGTCGCATGGGCTCACACGTACACCAGCCCACTGGTACATGCACAGCGCATTAGTTGTAGTTACCGATGTCGCGGATTCCACATGTATATCCCGCTGTACTCGTCAATGAAGAAAGTACTCATCGGGCAACTACAACAAGGCAACGTCTACCTTGCGAACGAGTTGCATGGCATTCAGTACATCATCTTCATTATTCGAGAGCAGCTTACAAACAGCAAACGTACGTACAAACACAACATATGTGAACACGACAAACTGTTTGCAGTCCGAGGGCAGCGTATCTATATACAACCATCAAGTCAGCTATATACCTCATCCCGCATATGCGCACATGCACGCTCACGCCGGCGGAGCAGGCGTCCCCGCTCTCGACCTCACCCCCGAAGGCGGGCCTCTACTCGGCTCCCGACTGCCCGACCTGCTCCCCGCCCCACTCATACCACCCATACCACCCACTTCGCCCGTCTCGACCAGATCCTGCCAAATCCTATCGACCCAATCCACCGTGGCCCCGATCCTCCTGAACGTCTCCCCCACCTCCCGCACCAGCACCTCGTCCTCGAACCCCTTGATCGGAGGCACCCGCCCACGCTCGCGCTCCCACCCCGCGAACGCGCTCTGCGGGCTGTCCAATCCGAGGTGCAAGCGCGGCCGCTTGCCAGGGCGGTCTCTCCCCGTCTGCATGTGCACCGGGGTCGGAGTCGACGCGCGGCTCCCTGGGACGCTCCCGGGTCCATGCTGGTGCGCATCGGGCGGTGCGGCCGCGGGGAACGAGACGAGCCAGGCGGCGAGCGCCTGGAGGAGGCGCTTTTGGAGGAGGAGGAAGACGGGGTCGCGGGGCTGCAGCGTGCGGTCGACCGCTGCGCGCAGACGCGCCTCCTCGTCAGGCGTGCATGGGTGCGCGTCATCAGAGCACGCGCGACGCGCACGCACGACTTCGTCTTCGAGGTTGATGATCTTTGTTGAGCTCGCGCCGGGCTCTTCCTCGATGGACGCTTTGAGTAGTGTCCAGACGCGCTCCATGAAGCTCGGGCCGTCCTCCGACGCGGCCGCGGCGGCGCTCGCAAATCGTGGGGGCAGGCGTACGAGTGAGCGTAGGGAGGCGGCGATGACAAGCGCCTGAAGGTAATTCTGAGCAACGAGGAGACTGGGGCAGGTCACGAGGAAAGGCGGAGGTAGAGCATTGGGCGGTTGTTGAACGCCCTCTGGCTCCGTTTCTGGGGTCAAGCCAGGGATGCGGATGGTGGGCAACGGGCAGCTGACAGGATTACCAGCGCCAAGAGCTTGCACAAGACGGTAGATCCAGCGGCGATGTGGTGGCTGCACGCTTTCAGCACCAGGATACAGGGTCGGCTGCAACTCATCGAGCCACGCCTTCCACGCGGGCTCAATCCGACTGGGAGGCCAGAGCTGCAGGATGAGCGACTTCTCGCGGAGCATCGCTTGCTGGGTGATGACTACTTTCAGGTCCTTCTCGTCCATCTCCCCAAGGACGAATTGAGACAAGTCATCCTTCATAGACTCCGCCAATTCTAGGATATCGCGTGTCGTCTGGACTACGAGCGCGGCTAGCTGCGACAATGAGGCGAGTTGGTTGGGCTCGTCTAATCTCAAGATCAGTTGGTCGATATATGCGTCGCGCGCCGGCGCACAGCGTTCCCTCAGCGCCGCTAGAATCTCGCGAAGGTGCATGATGGCTGAGCGCAATGGTGCAGATGTCGGCGAGAGAGGGGCTGAGAGTGTCACGAGAACTGGGTGACTGCGGGGAAGGAGAGGCTTGAGGGCTTCGAGGAGGTCGTAGTATAGGTGCCTAATGCGAGGTAGCTGCACTGCGGGCGACGGGTTGGACAGCTTTTCTAGTGCCTAAGGAATGTTTGATGCGAAAAAAAAACATTAACGAAATGCGTGAATGACGAACGACTCATAGAACTGACCTCGTCCCAAAAAGCCTTGTGCATGTGCTCGCGTATGCGACCTTCAACCTTAGCCTGTTCGCCCTCCTGCTTGCGCGCGTGTGCGCGAGGTGATGTCATGATCGACAAGAGCGACTTGCCGGGAGGGAGGACGCGCTCCGGGTCGGTTGCGAGCAGATGTAGGAAGAATGTGTGGTTCAGCGCTTGAACGAGCTCGAGAGGGAGAACAGTGGGCGTGGTCGTGGACACTGGAAGAAACGGAGATAGAATAGAAGGTGGCTGAATGATGGGCATGTCCTTGCTCGAGACAGAGGGTTTGACCTTGTCGTTAGCCGGAGGTAGCTGGGGCGGAGGGAGAGGTGGCTTAGGGTACTCGTGGGTCCTCACGGGACCTATCGAGCGTGCACGCTCCGAAGACTTGACCCTTTCAACAGGCGGTCGAGGTTCTGTAGACCTCGGTCGTCGAGGGAAATCAACGTGATCTATGCTGTCGATGTGGTTGTGGCCTTCGTGGGTATGATCGCGCGACGTGAGGTTGAGCCGGTGCTGGAGGCGGACGAGAGATTCCTCGTCCTCTTTTGAGGGCTCCCAGAGACCTTCCGTCGCGAGGATATCGAGGTCGCGCCTGAGAGCATCAAACTTATCCTTGACATCTGGGGTGTCTATGCGTACACCATTCAGGAGAAACCTGAATTCGGAGAGAGCGCGCTTGAGAACGAGATTGGACGGATGGGCGCGAGCTTGAAACTGCAATTTGGAGACGAGGTTCTCCATCTAGTGTCTATGGAAGCTGCTGGCCAGCGCGCACGAGAGCAGGGTGGTTGGAAAGGTGGATAGCAGGGCAAAAGAGTGTAGGAGGGTGTACGGTCGGGCGAGTGAGCAAGACAGACTTGTAATATCCGGCGATGACGACAGTCCTCGCGTTAGCGCCCGCAAGATCCCCATCAGATCTTTACTCAGCAGCGGCGCCTAAGCGTAACGTGTATACAATTCGCGACACCGGCGTTTCAAGTCTGTCCTCGACCCATCCCGAGCCTTCCAGCAGTTCGTATACCCAGCTGCGCTCGCAGCTACAGCGAATGTCTCCAATGCAATGTACGGAATAGTTCTTACCACAAGGATCTGCTTCAAGTCGTTTCTCGAGCTACGACGACACATAGTACCGTCGTGACCGCATATGCATATTCAGACTGTATGTATATGCGTATGGTTGGATAGTAACGTATAGGTGGTTGTGTCCCGTTCCGGGTGATACAACGCTCAAAGCTGATATGTTTCCATAATATTACTCAGAATTTCCCTCTCAGACCGCCCAGCAACGCGACCTTCGTGGCAAGTAGGAAACAACACCCCAGGATGATACTCGTTCCTACTGACCCTCAGCAAAATTGTCACCGGCCGAGCACGACGAGCTTACCTGCGTAGACCCCGGTGTACTTGAATCCGCCCGTCGCAGCGTTGATCGCGCCAGAAATGGGCGGCCCAACAAGTGCACTGATCGCGATGATAGTCATGCTCATCCCCACCCGCAACCCAATATCGTGCGTCTCGCCCATCCGCACGACGGGTGCTGGGAGTAAGGATGCGTACACGCCGCTCGCGCACCTGGAGACAAAGTTCAAGTGGTCAAATTAGACACTTGTCAAGCGCGAGAAGACCAGCATGGAGCGTACCCGTAGATGGCGGCGACTGCGGTATATCCACCCACGCTATGTGCGAACGGCCAGATGTACGTCAAGACCCCTCCGACGGCTGTGATAGGTGTCATCACCGTTAACGGGCCTTACATGATCATACACAGGCCAGTCCAAGTCATTCACGATTGCTGCGAAGAGACGAATGACAGGAGGCACGCACCTAGATGGTCCGCCAAGTATCCACCAGAGAGCCGGCCGACCGTCGAGCAGGCATTCGCGATCGCGACAAGGTAGAACGCGTAGTCCTCATTTATCCCGCTGTCGACGGCGCTCACGTCGATGTACGTCAAGACCTGTATACGTCGCATCCAAGCGGTCATCGTCTCATACTCTCGTCAGGATTCGAACAAGAGCATTTACCGTGTATATGCCCAAAAATACCAAGAACGTGGCCAAGTTGTACAACAAATACGGCAGCTGCTTGAATGCGCTAAAGTCGAAGAACGGCCCCCCTCGTTTGCGCGGAGGGAGGCGCCGCTGGACCGTCTGCTCGTAGACTGTTGTCAGACCCAGACACGTTCACCCCAACAACCGTCTTGAATGTAACTTACGGCAACCATGAAGGACAGCAGCACGAGCTCTATGAAGCCGATGATGCGCATCGTCCACTTGAATCTACCGCCCGAGTCGTTGAGAACGACGGACTGTCCGCAAGGCTCGGAGCTCATCAAGGTAGGTTGACGTACCCAACTTGCTCCACCAGGTTTTTCACCGCGATAGGGAAGCACGTCCCGCCGATGCTAGACCCGATGGCCATGAAGCCCAGCGCGAGGCCGAGTCGACGCTTGAACCAGTGTGCCGGACAGCCCAAGCACATCCCGAACGCCACGCCTCCTGCGAGCTGTAACCCCACACTGAGATACCGCAGTAAAGGTAGGAGAAATGCTAGGGAGACATACCCCAAGCGCGATACCCTGGCAGAGGAGGAAGTGCCAGTACTTGGTGCACTCCGCGATGAGGAAGGCGACGGCGACGATGAGCGCGCTCGCGCCTGCGAGCGGGATTTTCGTCCACCCCATGTCGAAGATGCGCCCGATGAAGAGGCCGGGGGCGAAGATGAGCGCGTACTGTCGAGGCCAGAGGGACATGTAAGTGACAGTATTTTCGTCGTCGTTAGAATGGGTGAAGGCTTCATGTGGAGGGCCACGCACCTGAATAGAACCTATCCATGCTCTTGTGAAGGTTAGCACTGTCCCTATACATCCACATACAGGCGGCCCTGATAACGGCGTACATCGCAGATGGCGAGGTCCCCACAAGAATTTGCTCCTCGTAGTAAGCTTGGAACACCTATCCATTTGTCGGTGAGGTAGATGCTATTCGTGAAGGAAAGTACCCACTCCCCAGGCGTTCACGAACCCGAACGTCGCGCACGACCCAACCGCGCACTGCACCCATTCAGAAGTCACGGTCAGTATCCACCCTCTCAATATATCAGCGCCGAATGCTGACCCCTGCGACGACCAGCCATGCCTTCAGCCCTCCATCTGGAGGCTCGAGGCCGTACTGCACCAGATCCTGTGAACCCGAAGGCGGCTCGTCGTTCTCAGGTTCCGAACCATCTGAAGTGGCCGCTTGCTTCTCCGGGTCTTGTACCACTGCGTCGGACTTGCTCTCGCCCTCGCGGATAATGGCCTCGATGGTGGCCGTCGAGTCGGAGATAGACATACAGACGTCTAGAATGATGTCACGCCAGGCTACAGGGATTCGCTGGCTCCCGACGTACAGTATAGTTCTTGGAGCTCAGCTGGGAAGTCGCCCAGAGCGAAAATATGAAGATCGTGCGGTAGGAAGTCGGGTCATCGCACAAGCGTGGCCGACTAGGGACTATATACGATTTCGATGGGCCACCCCTGCACCGGCACGGCAGCATAAACACCGGGCGTACGGAGGAGTCGATTGCTACGCGCCTCGGGCATCTGCCTCGGCGTGCTTAACAACAAGGGAACGGGCTGGCCGTTGGATGCCGGTGGGGACGTATAGAGCGCTGGGGTTGATCTTATGGTGTCATAACATCAACACGTATACGCCCGCGCTCTTGGGGATAGTGGATTCGTGGCGGTACTGAATGGCGCGAGACTTCTTTTGGGGAGTCGTGGTAGGAGTGAAGTTCTCAGTATACTGAAGCACTGCCACGGCGAGCTTCGAGTAAATAGCCCAGAGCCCAGCCTCTTGCCGCCGCCCATTTGGTATTGTATGCAGATCGCCAGCTCAGAGTTTTGGTGGCTATTCGCACGGAAGAGTAGGGTTTCTGCGAGGATGAGCACATTGTCTCCTGTGCTCTGCCCTACTTCCTTCACTGATCCAACGGATATCACTAGACGCGTACGAGCCTGTAGACGTGAAAGCAACCATAACATGCGATTACATATACGATATAGTAGGTTTATCAACTCAGGAGAAAATCCTCCCTGCGCTCTGCTTTGGCGTCCTTGACGATCCCCACCAGGATTCCTGGAACGTACCGCCGTACTCCTCCGCTATCCGTAAAGCTAGCTAGCGCAGGTGCACCGTACCTCCAAGAGACCTCCAGTACGACGCAAAGTGTGATATCGCCGTCGCCAGACAGTTCGTTCTGAGGGTAGAATATGCCGATTTCACCAATGTACCAGCCTCCTTCTCCGCTGAACTCCGAGAGCTTCAAGCATTCGTACACGGATTGCGTCAAGGTCTCGTCCGGGCCGTCAGTGTTAACCCCGAGGTATGGTGCCGCCATTGCTAGCCATTGGTCTCGAATGAACGTCTTAAGCAGCTTGTTGGGTAAGACGGTACTGCAGTGGGTCGAACGAGCGATGGGAAGGACAAGCACGTTGCTCAGCAAGACCCCGTCATCCACCCGTTTCCCGGGTAGGCCTTCTCCCTGCGAGACGTGCGTTGCGAGGATAATGGGGAACATGCAAGGAATTGGCCTCCAGCGAAGACCGGGTCGCGTATCTCGGGGTGCGGCACAAAAGATGAACGAGTAGTCGCCTTTCTCCTCGCACAGCTCCATGAACCGCTCTGCCAAGAGTTCTACCGTGGGCTTCGTTGCACGAGAGGAAGGGGTTTGCGTCAACGCCCCGAGCATGCTGTAGAATTGGTTGGCAGGCTCAACGGACGCGCGGCGGTTCATCCCGTACATGATCTGAAGAGCAGAGCGGTAGGTGTACGCTCGCAGCTGAAGGTCGAGGAGGAGTTCCTGGAAGTTGTCAGCATAGGGATAGGCGTGTCGGATCCCCATGACCGGTTTGCCGGGCATTGCCTCCCACTGGTTCATGTATGCGCCTATGATGTTCAGCACATGCTCGTCTTGGAAGGCCTTCGCTGCAGTTCCTGCTGGGGCCTCGCTGACGAACCACGAGAGCCTACTGTTGACGATCTCTTGGTACGTCCACACGCTACGAATCCACTCGTCGGCATCTAGCGCAGCCAGAGGCGCGTCCGGCACGACCTCAGGCCGGGGCTTGGTAGCCATAAACACCCTCATGTCTTCAATGGCTGCGATGGACTCTGGCGCAAGAACAGCCACGACCGCCTCCGCGCGAGAGAAGACGAAGCCCAGACTCTCGAGCGTCGCACGCTTTGCCATGCGCTCCACTGGCACGCAGAAGGCGTCGATCCAGATTGGCTTCCCCGGAAAGGCGCGCGCCACGGCGGTGAACGTCCGCAGTGTGCGGTCGGACATCGAAATAGAAGGATGGATGGGGTTCGGTTCGCGCCCTGTGCCCCAGACGTACGAGACACAGAGGTAGGGTGTGAGCGGTTCGGACTCGATGTCAGGTATGGGTTCGCTCAGCGTCCAGAATATGCCGTCCACCTCGATGGTCGGCCCAGAAGACGAGTCCGGCTCCGAGTCTGTCTCCACCATGAGACGCAGTTCCATTTTGCCTGGTCCGCTTGGCTGGGTATCACCGCAACGGTGAGTTTCATCCTTACCCTGCGCTCGTTCGACTGGGATATTATTCGTATGCCACTTACCGGTTCGCCATCCTTTCCTGGATCCACCTGCGACAGCGCCGGCGGACCCTCGTGGGTCTCCACTTCGGCGGATGCATCGGGCCTCTGCCACAGGCGTCTTAGCTTCGCGTGCGGACAGTTTTATCAGCATCAGACGGCTGTGATGAAGATGCTGAGCAAACGCTTACCATAGGCCATATACTCCCCATCTCGCTAGGTTACTGTAGCTTGGGTAGTGGACGATTAGGGTGATAATGTGTCACGGTGGACGTCGATATGCAGACTCGGAGGGCAGTAGCATCGTGAGCTGGCGGCGAGGGAGCCTACCGTAGCAATTGACAGCTGTTCTTCTGGCATTGTAACTGACAGAACTTTGTCAGCTTCACCTGCAATGTAATACAACCACGACGTACCTGGGACTGATAGTCTTCTCACGCTTATCCGAATCGCTCAGTCTGGCAGTGCGTGATGCATATCGGTCTGCCACCAGACGGCATTCCCGCCTTTGTTGGCCGGAATCGAGAATGTCGGAACGCTGCCGCCCTTGAAGGTTGTCTCAGAGATTGAGGCTGCAAAAAGGTCTAGGGAAGTTGGAGTCATGATCAATACCTCGATTGCTTGAAACGATCGCCTACTATCTCCTTACCGGCAGCCAGACGCTATTGTCGAGTACTGGGGGGCCGTGGGTTTGTATGCATGAGCTGGATCACTTCGAGTAGCACCTGTCAACATGGTTGGATACGACTTGACAGTGAGATTGATTTCCCAGCTCATCCTGTTCAAGCATTCGAAGTCCGCTGTGGCTGCCATCCATGATGTGGCTCGCGATTCCCTCCGAGACTTGCGTACTATGGTACACTCCCAAGCTTCTCGATACTATATCACAGTATGACACAAAACTCTGTAGGAAGAAACTTCAATATTACCATGCAAGCCACGAGTTTAACACCACTGTCGCGACCCCACATACTGTAGTAGGCGCTTTCAAGCATGCCATAATTGAAACGTACCGCGACTGGTATATACTCGCACACACACAATATGGTTCTACAACAATGTATGAACACAAGACGCTCAGAGACCATGCTCCTCGCACACTTTTCCCGTTTACGCGATGCCCAAGAATTGCAAGTACTGCTGCTCGAACAGAGGCACGGTGTGGCCGACACCCTGCGCCAAGATCGCCTGGAACATGGGGCCGAAGGTCGCGTTCGAGTACCCGGCGGGCAGGTACGGCTCGGACACGTTCGAGATGGGGGTGCTCGGGTACCCGAAGACGGTCGTCCACTGCTTGACCTCCTCGAAGAAGTTCTGGGGGTAGAGCGTGGTGTCGCTATCCAAGAGTTCGTCATCAGTCGGCGTCAGAGACTATTTGCAGACGAAGGGAACGTACGCAGTTCCGTGCCAGACTTGCATCTTGGGGCGAGCGCCGGTGTAGCCAGGGTACGCGTTGTAGACCTTCTGAGCCTGAGAAGACGCATATACGATCAACATATGCTCTCACACTATGGTGAAACGATCTACATACCCACTGTTGGCCGGTCAAGATGAGCTGGCCCTCCGAGCATTGCGAGTTCCAGCTGTCCTCAGGCTGGCCGGGGACGGCGAAGCAGCCAAACGCAACACCGGAGTCGACGATGCCCGCCTTGAAGATGTCGGGGTACGCACCCGCGAGCACGCTGGTCATCATCGCGCCCGAGGACGTGCCGACGGCGAAGACGCGGTTGGGGTCGACGCCCCAGTTCGCGATCGCGTAGCGTGCCGCCGACGCGATCCCGAGGGAGTCGCTGCCGCCGTTGTGCGTGAGCGTCTCGTCGGAGGAGACGTCCCAGCAAGTGCCAGAGTGGGGCTAAAGTGGCGAGGATGTTTAGCATATAGCCTATGAAGTCAAAGATAGAGATAGAAGAGGTGCTCACGGAGTTGGGGTAGAGTACGACGTAACCGTACGTCTCAGCAAGCTGAGCGAACTTGGAGCCTGTGTAGTACGCCTGAGCGGTACCGGAGCAGTCTGTGAACAGAACCCGGACAATATCAGTCACCACGGACCACGTCGTTGTGAAGAGGAGTAACGCACAATGGCTCGCAACAATCAGCGGAGGGTTCGACGCGACCCGTGCGGGCTTGTACACGAACATGCCAATGTTGTTCGGGTTGTCACCGAAGTTCGTGATCTGGTGTAGCGTCGATGCGGGGATTGAGCTCAGACCGGGGCCCGCGGGAGCGGTGCTCGTCGGCGGCGTGGTGCTGGTAGGAGAACCCGGGTTGGAGCTGGTTGGCGGGGGAGGGGCAGCGCCGGGTTGGCATTGTGAGTAGTAGGCGTTGAGCTCAACACAGGTCGTCCCAGCCACTGCAAGTCGGACATGTCAGTAAGATGACTAGACCAGACTCTGAGCATAAGCATTAGGATGACTGACCGCATGTCGTGGGGCCAGTCCAGCCTATGCCTCCACATTGACCCCACTCTGCGGACTGTCCGGCGACGAGGCCAGCAAGCGCGACGAAGCTGAGTATACTTGCGAACGCGAACATCTCCCGCAATTGACTCCTGAGTGTTGGGTCGAAGGCGTCGAGGGTTAGCATGAAGTGAACCGAGCCTATATACCCGGAGAACCTGACAACCTCAACCTGCCGTTATGAGCACTCATACACATCTGACCTACAGACAACATGGTGCCATCACGGCTGAAAGAGCCGTCGGTGTCATAGCGGAGGACCCACCAGCTCATTCAGCCGCGAAAGCCCCGCCAGCAGAGAACAACGAATGTCATTCCGCCAGCCAGACTACAGTGGCCACGCGTATGATCATGCGCAGAAGCCCTCTCTGCGAGGGTAAGGGCGTTAGGTTGGCAAACGCAACGCGCATGGAGCACGTGTCCGAGAAAGACTGGTTAAGAAGTCATATCGGCGAAATTGTCGCGAGGATGCGGACCCCGAGCCCCATACCCCGCATCTTCGTCTTTTTCCGCAATTGACCCGCCATAACTCTAAGTATAGAGCCCCGAGCAAACGTTGTCGCATCCGAGAGCGGTTACGCCGTATGTCGGTACTTGTCAAGGATGAAGAACGGACGCAGTTCCATTCAGCGTGTGCCATGGGACCACGCGGAAATGACGAGGAAAACGGAAAGCCCCTCCCGAGACGTTGAAGTTGAACGGGTGGATGAGAGATGATGGTGGAGTATTCAGTCTATCTTCGAAACTGACCGTGTCGAGTTGTTGCGAGGTTTGTTGTACGGCGCCAGCGCGGCCCGCTCCAGGTCGTCCCACACCGAGAAGATTGGATCTGCTATTCCATGTCCGAGGACACGGTACACGACTGATAGGCTGCGTGAATCCACATCTCACCTACTCGTCCAACTTCCTGCTCTCATGGCTCTTCCACGGCCCAAACCCATCATCGTCCGCAAATGTTGCTGTATCCGGCCTCGCGAGCGTCGCGTCTGACGACGTCGATTGTCTCGCTTCGTCCTCCTCCGCTTCGTGGTCGGCCAGCATGCTCTCGTGCTCGCCCTCGCCGCGTTGTCGGGGTCTGGGGCTTCTACTGCGACCTGACCCCATGCCCAGTTTCAGGCCAGACGCGCGCCGCTGTACTCGTGGCGAGCCCTGCGGACGTGGCGATGTTGGGCGTGGAGAGCGCGTGCCGTCTTCTTCGTCGTCGCTAGCTTCACCGAGTTGCCACATGACGTCTCCCTCATCGCCCTCTTCGAGATCGTGTAGTGCCTCTTCTTCATCCCCGAGACTTGGCCCGCCCTTCTTGGGTGTACGGCGTCCACGAGCCGATAGTGGCACGGCCGAAGGTGCACTAGCCTTGTCATCGGGTTTCTTGTAAGTCAGCAGGACTACGCCGGAGACGAGAACAATCATCGAAACGAAGATGAAGAACAATGTCCATGATTGATATGCGTCGACCTCGTCGTTGAAGATCTGGGAAGCAGTCAGCGATAGCAATCAATAGCAGACGCCGCAAATGATGTACCAAAGAGTCTAGGAACCTGTTAATCTGTCAGCCCAGAATCCCTGACATTAATGAGAAGTCACGCACCCAAGCCCGGTGTAGACACCGTAGAACACAGGGACAACTAGAGTTGAGTCGTATATCGCCAGCCCCTTGTTGAGACAGATGATTTGGCAAACAGCTGTCACTGCGAGTAGAATGAACGTGAACACAACCGAAGCATGGCCGAACTGGTTGCCCGTGTTTTCGTGCGACATGGCGCCCGAAATGAGCTTGACGCTACAGGCAGAATGAGTCATACATCGAATGGTTGAATAGACAAAGGGAGATGCTTACGCTGCTTTAGCGAAGACAAGACAGCCTCCAGCAAGTCCACCTCCGCAGCAAGCCCATCCGATACCCAATGTCCAAGCGATGCGCTTGTCATCATGTGCTGCGGTCCAGAGCTCGAGCTTCTCTCTCGTCCATAACATAGCATTCTCCCAGAATGCCATCACTCTTCCGACGTAAGTAGAGGCGGAGGGCAAGGTCGCTGCACGCGCACGCATTCCAGAAAATGGTTCTGCGTGCAGATCCCCACGCGCAGTGAGCACTTGATCGAGTTGGGAGGTGAAGATGTAGAGGAAGATGAGAGCGAATGCCATGAAGAAGAAATATGCCAGCCAGTTCCCGCGAGTCCAGAGGTATGTAAGATGATGAGCGTCCGTTTCAGTACCAAGTCCGCTATTGATGGAGCCGAATGCAACTATGCCGATGACGCCGACAATGACTATGATTGTACCCTGGAGCAGGTCGTCAGCATTTCCTAGGCACTGTGAGAGAACTACAACACGCACATAAATGTCGTTTCTCATCACAGGGGTATTGACGAGGAATTTGGCGAACAGGAAATTAAATATTAGGGAGGTAGATCCTAGGGGTGCGACGTATTCTGAAGGGGGGTAAGCATACTTTCTCTTGTGGATACCATGTGGTACTCGCCAGCACGCATGTATTCGAGGGCCAATGTGCTTCCAATTAGTTGTGAGAGGCTATAACATGTTAGCAAACCTATCATGCCTGTGTACACGAAAGCTCACATGTATAATATCATGCCGAGTAGCCATAATGGTCGTAGGAACTCCCGTCGCCGTGCAGACTTGGGTATTGCGCTCGTCCGGACCTGGGGAGGGTCAATAGCTGGAATGAAGACCGAAAGGTATGGATCTCACATGGTCTAGCTTCGTCAAATTCAACCCAGCAGCATTAAGGATCGAGGCGAGCGTGATTATAGCGAGTCCGATAATGAAAGCCACAACGGGGCTGGCGTGGTGCGCAGGCACTGGATCATCGAGAGGTGCTTCGGGCACTATTGTGGGAGAGTCCAAGATAGATGTAGAGGTGAGGGTAGCGGATTCCATGCAAGGTCATGTAGTGGTTGGGTCTAAGACAAGATATGGTAAGGTAAAACGCGAGACCGGAGAGATTGCCGTCGTCGTG
This sequence comes from Cubamyces lactineus, assembly GCA_022376465.1. Classification (NCBI taxonomy): domain Eukaryota; kingdom Fungi; phylum Basidiomycota; class Agaricomycetes; order Polyporales; family Polyporaceae; genus Cubamyces; species Cubamyces lactineus. The sequence continues at coordinate 657,905 of JACDTU010000007.1, read as the reverse complement.
TGCGGCGAAGTCGGCGACACAGCTCGACGACGTGCACAGGCGCCCATACGTCGATGGCGCCGGGATTTGCCGGTTATAGGCGCCCATGAACAACGTCGCGATCCCCGACGAGACTGCTGCAGACACGCGCGCGCGGGGCCTGAATGCACCTTCCCTTCGCTCTCCCACCTTACTTCCTGCCTAAGGATTGTCTCTGACCGTCGCGTTTGACTGACTATAACCATGGACTCTGACTATGAGAAAGATGAGCTGTACGACGACGAAGATGACGATAATGGCGAGTTTGACCTCGGACCGCGTCTCTCCGCACCCACCGCCAAGCTCTATACCACCCAACAACTACACAGTACGTGCCAATGCGCATATCAGCGGTATAGGTGCTCACAACGCTATAACTAGCTCTGATACACGAGGGGGTCATTGACCTGAACCCCCCTTACCAACGAGGTAAGCTCTATGGTCTGGAAGGGTGCTCCCGCATCTCAGCGCGTCCTAGATGTCGTATGGCCGGAAATCAAGCAGATCAAAGTGCTCGACTCCATATGGCGGAACTACTACGTCCCACCGGTTGTGTTCGCTGTATACCATGACGAGAACGGAGAGGAAGTACGGTGTTGTGTGGATGGCAAGCAGCGGCTCACCTCCATTCAGAAATTCTTTGACGGTCAAGTAAGTCACGCCCTCTCATGCACATGTGCAGCTTCTAAGTGCGAAATGCGTTGTGCCTCGGTTCACTCGCACAATGACTCTACTCCGTTCACGGCATGATTCCTTTCGACATACTCACCCTGATATACCACAGATCCCTTGTAAGTCATAGTGAAATGTGCCCAGTGTTCTGCGTCATAACCCCTCTCAGACAAGCACTGGAAAACCGGCAAGAGTTATTGGTATACCTGTGCAAGCTCCCAGAAAGGCAAACGTACGGAGGTGCCAACAAAGTGGAAAAAGGATTTCGCAAACAAGACGATCACCTGTGGTTAGTACAATACGACTTTATATGAGCTATGGAACATTGAAAGTGAATAACCGGATAGTCGAATATTATCATTTGTCGAAGACACTGGAGCGCGATATCTTCCAGCGGGTGCAACTAGGGATGCCGCTTACAGCAGCAGGTACGTGTAGTGCGCATTCTCGCGATATACCGAAACCCATATCGGCTACACCACAGAGAAGCTGCAGGCTATCAACTCACCATGGCAGGAATGGATCTCGGAGCTTGAAGCTCGCTTCATCTTGAGGGAAGACGGCCTGACGCGCCAGATTGACGTCGACGTAGGACGCGGGCGTGACTTCCAACTCATCGCGCAGCTCGTGTACTGTTGCGACAAGTACCCCGAGCATGCTCAGCCGAATGCAAAGAATCTAGAGACATGGCTACAGCGCTCGGATGAGCCCGGGCAAGACTTCCGCAACCGGATGCGGGACGTGCTCACCAGGTTTTGGCATATCGCGCACACGGAAGACCTCAACCAGGCGTTCAAGAACATCAAGAAGCGCGTCTCGCCCGCAGAATTCGTCTTCACTGGTGAGTAGAACCTCATACTACAAATCCATCTAATCGGTTTGATCCCGCGTAATTGCAGGCGTCCTCCTTTTCGTACTGCGAGACTGGTCTTACGAGGATCAAGCCACCGCGATCTACCAGATGCGCAGCTACATCCGTAATAAGTTCCAGGACATCCGGATGCGCAACGATATCATCAGTGAACTGTGGAACTTCTTGAACCGGATGGAGGACAACGACAATGAACCCAGGCCTGCCAAGGCAAGTTCTAGCAGAAGGGGAAAGGGCGCCCGCGCCCGGCATGATGAAGACGACGACATAGATTCAGACGATAACTACAGGCCGAAGAAGTCCAAGCGCAAGTAAGGCCGTTTGAGTTCCTCATCTCCGCGTTCGCTACCATTTGTGTGTTGTGTGTATGTAGTCACGAAGTCAGAGGGTCGGTTAGTCGTCTTGAATGTTGCGCACAGTATCCTCTGATCCATGGCTTCTTGCTAGTTGTTGTATACAGTCGAGTTTTCTTTCTCTGTAATGATCTATGCTATGCGTTGTATTTTGCTCGTGCTGTATACCAGATCCCCGTCGGGCCTGTAATTGCCCTAGCATGCTTGAGAAGCAGCTTGTCCCTTTCCTTGGAGTCCACGGCGATGTCCGAGAGGAAGTGCGTGATCTCGTCCGCCTTCCAGCGGGGACGCACCAGGAACAGTTCGGAGAAACGTGCACCAGGGTCGATTGGTAGTGCAGCGGAAGGGAAGTATGTGAGGAGGGGAACGGGCGGGTCGGACAGAGTATCGGTCGAAGCCAGATAGTTGCCCTGCATGACCCATCTGTCAGTTGAGCTTCGATTGTCTAGGAAAAGACTGAATCACTCACAGCAAGAAGGGTCAGGGATACGCGTTCTTCGAAGGTGTCCCCGACGGCCTTTCGCCACTGATCGAGGAACTCTTTTTCAGAAACGGGTTCGTTCTATATCGGTGCCTTGTGAACACAAAATGTAATAGTATTGTCAGGGTACTGAAGCACACGTACCCGATATGCGCGCAAGACGCCAAGCCCGACCTCTTTGACGACCGCGTCTGCATCCATCTCCCACGTCCCCAAAGTGTCTGTACCCCCATCTTTGATATGTCCAAACCACGCTATGACTTGGCGCGTGACGTCGCGCCGGATGTCGTGCTCGTCCTCCAGAGCGGTGATGAGGGGCGAGACGGGGGCGGCGGTGTAAGGAAGCGAAAGGGAGACGAGGTTGGTGAGGAGGAGCTCGAGGATTGTCGTGAGATGCGAGGGGGCGATTGGGCGGAGCTCGTCTGTGCCGGTGGCAAGTCAGAAAGAGACTTGGGCAGTGTCGCAGGAAGATGTACCTTTGAGTATAAGGACGCGTCGATCTCGTAGACCTTTGTCTAACTCGGCGTCGCTGGCTTGCAATGTCCTCCTAGCATCCTCGTACGTGAATCTTGGCCTCTTCTTCTAAGGGTAGCATCAGCACACATCGACGCTGGGCGGGTTCACAGCGATGAGTTCACATACCACGATTCCGTCCTCATCCTCGCTCATTGACTCCTCGTCTTCGTGGCCTTCGTCGTACTCTCTTCCTTTGAGGAAGAGGTTCAACTTGTGCAATCGCGGCACACAGGGCACGAGCTCAATGACCTCGCTGAGCTGATCGCGTATCGCTATGTCTTTCAACGGCTCGTCATCAAGCTCATCTGCATCTTCGTCGGCAGGATCTGGTGTGACCACTAGCACGGAGTTCGAGAGCACGACGGAGCGGACGGTGTACGTTTTGTCCGCAGTACACAATACTGCATCATCCTCGGGAGACCCTTTGATGGTGAAACTGCCAGTGCGGGATTCGTGTTAGAAAGTCGCACACCATGTACTCATGCAACAAGGTACATACCTGGGGCATGAAGAACCTTCCGTGGAGGCTTCTATCAGTTTACACAGATCAGGGGGGAGCTCAAGTAGCTTGTATGATCCGACATCGGATTGGGATTTCGAGGAGAAACGGAGGTCCAGTTCAACTACTTGAGACATCGTACCTGCAAGGAAGTCGTGTTACGATCTAACACCCCACAAGATATGGAAAGCGTACAAATAAGGACGTCGAGTCGTCCTACTAGGACCTAGGCGGTTCCTCAGTTAGACTTACAGATGTGGGGCTTGTATATAACCCAGACAACTCACTTGGCGAGCTACAAGACTTGGTAGGTTTCGAGGCCTGGGTGGAATCTGGATGTGCTTTGAGTCGCGCGGAGCGTTGCGTGTTAAATCCTTTTGTGAACGGTCGCAACCTGTCAAGCGACACTCGCCAAAAGCCACTTAGATTGAGGTCAAGCTACCTACCCACGCACGCGGCTTATCATACGCGTCGCCCTTTGACGTGAGAGGTAACGGGCACGTGAAGGAGTGTCACACACGCTGTAAACCCCGGCGCCAATCGACCGTCGACCCACTGAGTCAGCCTCAGTGTCGCTCATCTTTGGCCCTACTAACACCACCACCACACGGTATTCGAGATGCAACTTAACGGATACTATCTGGGGCTGTCGTTGATGTATCAGAAGTCTGCTTCTTGCATAGTGACGCCAGGTTCCAACTATAAAATCACCTTCGGCGAGTTTTCATAATGGTTGTCCATGCCTATCATACGCTCTCCACCAGAGCGCATTGGTACGTCTTTTTAGAGGAGAAATTTTAATGCTTATATGTCTGATTTTATGGCGCAGGTCTATGCTCCGTGGGAAGGATAACATTGGGGGCGACAGCTTCACATCGGATAACATGATATGCACAGCACATGAGAATCAAGGTATACAGGGGTACGTACAGCAAACAATGTCCATTTCAAATCGGTCCATAAGCTTCAGTGACTCCTAGCCCTCTACACAGCCGCGACTGCGTTGGCCTCCGGGGCAATAGGATCTGCAAGCTCCCCTCCGCTGCAGCTTTGAGCTACAGTGGGCGCTGAACCGCCAATATGACGAGCTATGCCGCGCCGCATTAAACGGGAGAACTTCGATGCGTTTGACATCTTGGAAGCGTTGGTAGCAGTTGACGCAGTAGAGTCGATGCTCGACCGGCGGGAACTCCCTTCTGACGCGGATACATCGGCGTCGGATGCGGCCTCGGAAGCGGGGCGGGTTACAGGTGCGGAGGCGAGCAGGCGTCGAACACTCGGGGTAGTAGCCTTCGAGAGGGCCAACGAAGACCCGCTCTTGTTGGGCGTAGAGGGTGCGCTGCCTGTTGACAAAGTTAGGATCTCCGATTCGGACAATGGAGCGACTGTTGCTTACCCGCATCGCCCTTCCTCTTTGTGCCGAACATGCTCTTGATCGGGTTCTCGTACCGAGTCTCGAACACCACACCAGGCAGGGAGTTCTCCGGACACGCCGGTCGGGCATAACGGATCGGCTCGGCGTGTGTGGGCTTGCTCTTGAAACGCCGGCTGGCTTTCGAAGTCGTCGGCCTGGGACCTCCAGGACGAGGGCTCTGGTTCCTGGACCGCGCGCTGCGCTCAGGTGTAGAAGGGGTAGAAGAAGACGGCATATCGGATGAGCTCTGCTCTGAGGTGGTCGTGGTGGTCGAAGTACGCCGTGAAGGTCGGGTCTCCTTGCGGCTCTTTGCCCCAGTGCGGCTGACAGCGGCGCGACTGGATGGGGCGGCAACAGGCGCGGGAGTGGGAGCAGCGGAAGGTGCAAGGGATGACGTCGACTGCGGCTTGCGCTCTTCCTCGGATGAGGACAAGTCCACATTGGAATCCGACACCTCCACTATGACTGAGGACGCTCGCGAAGACGAGTGCGAGATGTCGCTGTGAAGGCGGAGGAGAGCCTTCGCGCGCAGAGGGTGGAAGACGACCTTGCCTCTGGAAGCAATTTGATGTTTCAGGGCCTTCGACTGCTTCGCACTATTGGAAAGGAGGTGGGCAGAAAAAGAGCAAGTACGCCTAATGACTCTGTCCAACTGGACACTGGCCCTAGTATGATGTGCAGCGTGGGTGTTCGAGCGTGCAGGCGGAGCGCACGGATGTTCGTTGTCTGCAGACGGAGGGGCTTCCCTCTTCTGGGACGGGGAGGGTGATGACTTGGGCAAGTCGTTCAGAGAGGGCTGCCGCGAGGGCCCTCTGGAGGGCCGCTGCTCTAGCGACCTTGTCATAGCTGCTTGGTGCCTGGTACGTTCCTTAACGTACCCCATAAAAGCAGATGTCATTACGACAATGCTACATGATAGAGCTGCAGCCACCTGTGCGAACGGAGATAAACTCCAAAGAGATCACTTGGGAGGGTCATGTTGTAATCACCCACCATCATGAGTATATGGGACTCGCGCAGCGTGAAGCTGAGGTCGAACCCAAGTTGGTACATGGTAGGCCTGTTGAAGTTGTTGTGGAAGTGTATGGCGATAGCGTTTGAGTTGAGGAGAAGCGAGAACGCAGAGTGAGGATGAATTCGAGAACCACGCAAAGTCTACACTACTTATGTTTGAAATGCTTATTCCGAGATTGAGGGGGCACATCGAGCGGTGCACCTGCGCCACCGGTAACCGCACATTTTATTGACTTTAGAAAGTCTATGAACAAACATCGCACCAAGAAGCACAATGGAACGAGGAGCGGATGCCGGGGATCGCGAGCTAGCACGGTAATCTTCACTCTTGAGACGGATCAGGACCTAATAACAGTTGGATTATGGCTCATACGTTCTCTCAGCGCATGGTAGTAAGAGATCTGTACTGATCCGATACTTGCCATCCGACTGCCGTGTCCGCCATTCTACTTGAGACCGTCACGTTTACGACTACTACACTTGCCATATTAAGATGTCGGCGGCGGATGTGTATGTGCGCTTATGTCGGAGATCAGATTCCGGGATTCGGAGTTCCAATCTATCAGTGACGAGCTTGAAGGCCCGACGTGGATGTCGGTGCCTCCTCCATGGAAAGGAAGAATCTGTGACCGGCGGTACAAGATCCCATGCGGTCATCTGAATGCGCCCAAAGGGAACGGAAGAGCCAAAGCCTCCGCGATACGCCTAGGGTGTCGTGGATCTCGGGGTTGTATCACTAAGGCGCTTCGTTCTGACCACAGCCGGCGGATTTAATCCTTCCCGTCCTTTCTTCCCAGCATCCTATTCGAAATGCACTGATGGTACGGCTTACGTCTCGGCCCGCGGGGAACTGTCGAAAACGCCGCAGTATCTGTGGACCATCCTTCCAAGAAGCTGTTCAGCCGCGCCTGGCGTTCGTTCATTCGCGATTGCTTACGGCATATCCGCCCGACGCCGCTATACGTGAGCCATGGCGCGCTTGCAAGGCAGAGAATCGGTTGGCTCTGTGATTAGCGTGGACTGTATGCAAGCATTCCTGTCGCACAGAGCCTCAAACGCGGATGTACAAGCCACTGCCGGAGGCCAGTATGGAACCGATGTGCATGATCAAAGCTTTGCGAAGGCAGTGGTGATGTCTCTATGTCACATCTCCATGTGATTGTCTTGACTTACGCATTTCCTGTACATAGCTCATCACCAGCGACCTTCCTCTCAATGCCAGCGGTATCGGCGGATTGGAGATCCACACAGAAGCCCCTGAGTCTTCAAATAAGGACTAGTCTCCGTGCATACAGTCACTGAGAACAGTGATACTGTATGCGTTCCAGGTCGCTGCGCCTCTCGCAACTAGTGTAAGAACGGCGAATCACGCTCCGGTGTGCAATTGACTGCGAGTTCTCAGGCTTTGCACCCGATAGTGGACAGCGGTGACAGGCGAATGGTGCGTGCTATTGTCGCATCATGCCCAGGGTTCCACCAGGTGATGAGGGGACAGGCCAAGGGTTCAGCTTGTTCTGGCAATGAGACTTACCTTCTAGCCATCCGGATAAACTGCTCGTCATATCCTCTTATTCTCTTATCGAGCCGACTGTGGTTGATGTCACGCCCATGATCACATTTTGCTTCTCAGCTCTCACAGACAACGCACACCGTCCACACTCGCTCTCATCGACTCAAGCTTCTTACGTGGATGAGTCCTTGTGATGCCGCTTCGAACTATGTTTGGGCTTTTTCTTTGGTTTACGCGGGTAGAGGCTCTTGGCGTTGCATATATAAGGCGTCCTCTCGAAGGTGCAACTAGAACCAGAGCACGATGCCCTTGCCGACACCCATGATCCCTACTCCTCCTGTGTTAGCGTGCGTGGCTATTGGCCTCTTCGCGATCCTTGTCAGGCTCGTCCTCTCGAGGTATCGCAAGGGTGTCTCCATCAGCGACATCAGAGGTCCTCCTTCCGTCTCTCGTCTGCTTGGTATGTTACAGGTGTTGTTGGACGTTGTTGGATGATGATGATTTGACTTACGATGTTTGTCACGCTCGATCCAGGCCATGAGTATGATCTCAGTCGTGAGGACGACGTTGGAGACCTCGAGTTTGAGTGGCTTCGTGAGTTCGGGCCAACATGGAAAGTCCGTGCTGCTTTTGGAGTGAGTCGTTTTCTAATAGCGATGCTTTCTTCCGACAAATTCTCAACTTTTGCGAACCCTTCAGCGCGATGCCTTAATGACGGCCGACCCTAAAGTATGTTCTCGTCTTAATAGTACGTTTAAGACACGCTGGTACTGACAACCTCCTAGGCCTTGCAACACATCTACCACAAGTCCGGCTATACCTACGCGAAGCAACGATCCCAGAACCACATGGGATACCTGATGTCAGGGCCAAACATCGTCTGGGCGCAAGGTGAAGCGTCATGTTCTCGCCTTGGAAACATCTCAGAGTATCTAATTAAAGGATGTCTTTGTAGATGAAACACACCAGCGTCACCGTAAGATCATGAATCCTGCTTTCAGCGCTGCTCAACTTCGCTCGTTCCTCCCTATGTTCCAAAACACGACGCAGCGGGTATGCTAGGACAGTGCATCTTCGCTGTTTGATATTGATCAGTTGGGTGCATGCGATAATAGCTGGTAGACAAATGGAGGACGGAACTGTCTTCGAAGAAGTCTCTCGACGTCATGGTCAACAACTGGGCTTCTCGCGTGGCGCTCGACATCATTGGACAGGGTATGATTGTCATTTTCTTGTAATGTTAACGATAGCTCAGCGTGCAATAGCGGCTTTCGACTATGACTATAAGGGGTTGGACGATAACGAGGAAAGCCCGTTGGCACAAGCATACCATGGGATCTTGTAAGTTATCATACTTTCCTGAATATGAACTTCTCCTTATGTTTACGTCCGTTGTAGCAAAGACATTGGACACATGCTGCCGATGACGACGATGCTGTTACGCGCGTCGTGGGACTACTTTCCCCAGCCGATCTTGAATCTCTTCAAGTATATCCCTGCGGACCCGTTCACACGTGTACGCAGCGTCAATGAGCTGTACAGGAAGTACGGGAAGGAGATCCTTCGCGAGAAGCGGCCCGAAGTCGATGCAGAGAAGCGCGGCTATAGCAAGGACATCATGAGTATCCTCGGTATGCGTCAGATCGTGTCTCTCATGCTGCGCGTCCTCACACTTCCTTTCAGTGAATGCGAATGAATCGTCTGACCCTAAGACGCGTCTCGACGACGAGGAGCTCATGGCTCAGATGTACACACTCACTCTTGCCGGCCACGAGACCACCGCGACGACGCTCTCGTTCCTCTTGTACGAGCTGGCCCGGAACCCCGAGTATCAAAGGAGGATGCGTGAGGAAATCCTGGAGGCGCGCGCAAAAGTCGCAGAACGCGGGGGAGTCAACTTCTCTATGGAAGATCTGGACGGAATGAAAGTATGCCTGAATGCCATCAAGGTGTGCATATTGTCTGTTCTCTCTGGTTTCGCTGGCATTGACATCCACTTTGCACATTCTCAGGAAACTCTCCGCATGCATCCTATCATCACATTCCTTCCCCGAGTCGCGACCAAGGATGATGTCCTACCGTTGGCCTACCCCATCGTTACCGCCAATCACGAAACTATCAGCGAGGTTCCGATTCGCAAGGGCCAGATTGTATACACGTCGTTCGCCGCATACAATCGGTATGTGGCCACGCTCGTAAATTTGTCATTTGCGATGTCCTGATGATTCGGTTAGGCTGCAGCAGGTCTGGGGTGATGACGCCCATGTGTGGAACCCTGACAGGTTCTCACGTATCGACACCGGGAAGCAGACTTATGTCGGTGTATTCTCTAATCTGTGAGTAACTCCTTTGAACCTTCTCCTGCAAGATACGATACTAAACGCAACTAAAATTTCAGGATGACCTTCTGTGTGTACCCTCTCCACAATTGATGTGCATCCAGCTGGATGTAACACTGACGTCGCCTCACGCAGCCGCCGGCATTCGCGCATGCATCGGATGGCGCTTCTCGTAAGATTTCAATAGTCTTCTTTCTATGTGTTTCCGCCGCTGACGTAGTATCGCACTTCGTTCAGCATCATCGAGATGCAAGTCCTGGTATCCGAGCTTGTCGGAACGTTCCAATACAGCTTGCAAGACAGCAACTCCGACAAGTCGGATGTACAGCGCGCCCCGTCGGGAAACGCTATGGTGCCGCTTCTCCGCGGCAACCACGGCATCGGCACTGCGCTGCCTCTGCGTGTCGAGCTCGCTCAATAAACGGCAATACTTTACGGTTGGGCGGGTTCGCTGTGAAGATGACGATTTGCAGCGTTTGATTCCGGAGTCTGGGCTCGGTGATCGGTGCGTGTGTGTGCGCGGTTCAACACCGCGCATACGTGCTATGGCTGCGATGATTCGTTAGTAGTGAAGAATTCATGATGTTCCACTCGTGCTCTCCATCTATATACTGGGGAGCGTCGTTACTTATTGCTTGGGTCTGAGATCTGAAGCGTTTAGCTCTTCGCTTGCGTGCTAACAACTGCACCTGCCATATGTGGATATGTCAGCCGAATGTGCAACTCCGATCTACTCTCCGACGGGCGATGTCGATATACCGACAGCTCGGAGTAAAATACTTCCCAGCACTTTTCTTCCACCGCGACGATAACTCGCGCCTGAGCTGTCAAGAAATATCTATACCGCATTTACCTACAGCTCTGATATGTGTCAGTACGACTCACTTGCTCGTGTCTCGGCTACACTGTTCCGACGCAGCCAGTCAGGCGAGCAAGACTCGCCTCGGTACTAAGAAAACCCAAACCGCCCATGTGTCTCAACCCGATATACGGCATGCGGAACGCGGTTAGTGTGAAAATATGCCGTATTGACGTATTGACAAATGATCGAGTCCACTCGAAGGGCGACTCGAAGACACAACGCCCGCTGGAGTCTCTCTAGTCAACTTATTTGACAATGCGATGCCGACGGCCGAACGTATTGGACTTGCAGGTCCATGTTCTATCCTCTATCTATACCAGTGCGCCGTGACCCAGTGCCCCATTTCATATACCGTGAGCCTGAATATAGGCGTCTTTCTTGCTGTGGCCCTGATGATTCCCTTGGGTTGTGGCTGTTTCGACGGCACCTTGCAACTACGCTCATCCGTCGGTCAGGATATGGACCCAACTCGCATACACCACGCCTCACATCAATTACTCATCCGCCGCAACGACAGGGTCGTCGTCTCACACTCGCCACGCTGCCAATGCGGCCTTCCAATGTTGAGTTCACATCAGAAGACCTGATCACGGCAGGCTTTTGATAACACAGGGAATTAACGCGCCCGGGGGAAACTGGTCGTAATAGTTACTGACGCTCCCATTTACCTGACGCTGCCATACTATGTCATGTCAAGACATTCTCACCCAACCGCTTCAAGACGTACTCACGTGCATCTGCTCTCATGGGTCGGCGTTGTACGTGACTCGACTCCATTCTCATACCGTACTATTGATGTCATTCACCTCAAGCTATGTTGCTTACATGAACTGCTTCAAAGGTCTGGAGCTCTTGAGAACCTGAACAGAGGGTGGCAAACGACGCACGTTATCTGTCGCGTCACCCCTAACCTAGGACTTCCTACATTCACTATGAGCAATGCTCTACACTAGCCATGTTGTGGCGTCTGATGCGGCTTTCTCTTTGTGCTCGAGAACGTCTAATTGTAACCCACTCGCAGATATCAAAGGACCGCCTACCGAATCATTGCCTCTAGGTACGTTTTCGCTCATCTCTGTGTATTAATACATACCGCTCATCGCGTTGCTTTAAGGCTATGATCCGCTATGACCCCGCTCGTCAACAGGAAGTGGGGGGCCTCGAATTCAAGTGGTCAACTGAGTTCGGTCTTACCTGTAAGGATAAGGTATCCCCTAAGCCTTAAGTAAGTCGCCAACTTCCATACTCATAAATTACGATGCTGAAGGATCTCGGACGTTACTCCTTGAGAACTCTTTGTTCAATGGCTGATGCGACACCCGCCTTCTGTGGCATGGAGATGCAAGAGTTGCCGACGGAGCTGAGCGCGTCATTCCCACTCACTCTAGTACCCGCAGGAAAATTGGCATGATTCTGCCATATCTTACAAAGCCTTAGCTTGAAACTGCGATGCGACTCCACGTTGAGCTTGTGAATCGAACTGGCACGTGTAATGTAGTAGCGTCGCGTTGAATGGCTTACATTAAGATGACATTGCGATTTTATTCCAAGTGTAGTCCGGGTAAGCATGCACCATAGTACTTTGACGAGCGTTTTTGGATACTACCGCTGCTCACATCGCTGGTCGGTAGCGAATATACGATAACTCGTCCGAAGGTTTGGATCTCCCAAGACGTACCCGGCGGCCATGCCAGTGTATGTAGGCACTTTGGCCAGGCACTGGCTACCCTCGACGAATACGCTACCCAAGCGATTTCAAGTAAATTTGACTAATCGTGAGTCTCGAATGCAGTCCTGTGGCACACATTGACGAGGAGGACGAGGAGGAGGTAGATTTGAGCGGCTACATGCTTCGTGGTCTGTTACAAGGTGTACTTGTGTAACCTTCAGCTACATCCGCATGCCAAAGGAATCAATACTTGATTGTTGACTACTATCGTCTGTCCTCAGCCCCCGACGACGTGTAGAGTGAGTAACCATTACACTTGCCATATTGAGTACTACAAATATATGTGGGCGCTTTTATTGACGTCCAACTTGCGTCCTGCCACTGACGACCTCACGCTCTTCCGACCGGACATTAACACTATGTATACGCTCTACTATCATTATCGACCGGCTCTGCCTATTCTCATACTTTTTGCACTGGGTCGTAATTGTATCTGTGGGCTGTCGAACCCGCAGAGACATCGTCAGTTTTGCCGGTGAGTTGGCAGGAGAGCAACTTGAAGAACGGCGCTCGTCTTTGGTTCGACGAAGATCGTGCCAGCACAGCTGCGTTGTATAAACGATTTGTAAATCGTTCCGCAAGTTCCGAGCTCCGGAGAAGTCACGCCATTGATCATTGGATCATCCCAAATGCTTGTGAACAAGCCTGGTCCGCAGTGAGTACTCAGGAAGCGACTCTACCGAATCTGCCAGTCACCGCGACTGACGCTTTGATGCCGAAGGCCGACAATGATGTAGTATTCTGATGATCCACGCCTCTCAAACCGAAATGTCTTGTATCCTCCGTCCGATAAGGCTAGCTGCTCCGTGTCCGTAGCGGAGGCGTCTCGCCCACAGGCAGTTCCTCAGAAATCCCCCACTGCCCATGTCAGCTGTGGGTTGTGGTTGTATAAGCGGCTTCTGAATGCGAACGAACCGTTGGCTTGGACTGGCCATAGAACACCTCGGAGCCGTATTTGATTGGCTCACCGCATTGACAAGTCCTCGGTCTCACGCTGTTATACAAACCCGATCTACTCCCAGGTAGACGATCGCTGCAGCGGATACTGCAACAACAACCAATCATTGGTTTTTTGGCGGTGAGTAGGGTGACACGTGTCGGGTAAACTGGTGGTAATGGTGCATGACGCTTGCACAGAGCTGTGGCTGTTTATGTCACGTCCATGATGGCATAACGCTTCTACGCCTTCACAGAAGAACGGCTTCAACGGGCATTTGCTCTCATGGACTCAGAGTGCTTTACGTGGGTCGCTGAGGCTGCAGCTTTGCCTTTCCCTATATCCGCTGGTGACTATCCGAGGCTTTTTGCGGCGATAGCTATATAACCCCCGCCCTCCTGTGAGCGGGAAGGCAGGCATTCCCCCAACTCGCCTCTTACCAAGTACTTCCTGCTGACGCTTGGCGATGATTTCTGCTATCCCGCTCCCGGCACTGTTGGGCCTCGGGCTGATTTCCCTTGTCGTCGCTCTCTTAAGACGCCGTAAGGGTACCTCTATCGGTGACCTTAAGGGGCCCTCTAGCCGATCAATTCTACTTGGTGCGCTCCTATGCATATCCGATACCTTCGCGGCTGACAGCATTTCGTCGAGGCCACGAATATGACCTCAGTCGTCAGGAAGAAGTGGGTGACCTCGAGTTTACATGGTTGAAGGAGTACGGCCCTACCTGGAAGGTCCGCGCACCCTTCGGTGTAAGTTTACTCGATACTCGACAATCGCTATAGCCTCACTGATATGTCTTGTTTTTAGCATGATGCTCTGATGACTGCCGATCCGAAGGTACGCTCGTACTACATCTCCACTCTCGAGCGTTGCACACAACTGACGTCCCGGCAGGCACTGCAACATATTTTCCACAAGTCAGGCTACGGTTATGCGAAGGAGCCTTCGCAGAATCACATCAGCTACATTATGGCCGGACCCAACATCGCCTGGGTTCAAAGTAAGTTATCGGCTCGCATGCCCATATCGGTCATGATGTTAAACGACCCTCGAAGATGCGGATCATCAGCGTCACCGCAAGATCATGAACCCGGCCTTCAGCGCGGCTCAGTTGAGGTCTTTCCTGCCAATGTTCCAGGCCACGGTGCAGAGGGTGCGCTCGCCGCCAATCACATCAAAATCTCTGCTCTGGTCTGACTCGTATATTGTTCTCACAGCTCTCAGATAAGTGGAAGACTAAGCTATCGGCGACGGGACCCAGTGTCCTCAGGGTCGATGACTGGATCTCCCGCGCTGCCTTGGATATCATCGGGCAAGGTATTTGTCCCTACGTCAACGGTCTTCATTTTAGCTAACGGTTTCTTTTCAGCGGCGTTCGACTACGACTACAAAGGCTTGGACGACGACTCTGACAGTCCTCTCGCGCAGGCCTATCACGGAATCTTGTAAGCCCTTAGACCTCCGATTCATAGGCGTACCTCTCACAACTTTCTACAGCAAGGAAGTTGGCTATATGCTTCCGGTATCTACGATGCTCTTCCGCGCCACCTGGGACTACATCCCCGAGCCTATCCTGAAGCTGTTCAAGTACATCCCTGCCCAGCCCTTCAACCATCTCCGCGGCGTCAGCAACCTATTCACCAAATACGGGAGAGAAATCCTGCGGGAGAAAAGGCCAGAAGCCGACGCCGAAAAGCGGACCGACGGTAAAGATGTCTTGAGCATCCTCAGTACGTCGATCCTCCTTCGGCCGTCGCACGTTATCACCTAATACCCCGACTGCAGTCAAGGCGAACGAGTCTTCGGATCCGAAGACTCGCTTGAGTGACGAGGAGCTCTTGGCCCAGATGTACACGCTCACGCTCGCCGGGCACGAGACGACCGCGACTACGTTCTCTTACCTCCTGTACGAAGTGGCTCGGCACCCCGAGTATCAGGCCCGGATGCGCCAGGAAGTCTTGGAAACACGCGCCCGCATCCTCGAGCGCGGCGGCGTCGAGTTCACCCTGGAAGACCTCGACGCAATGCCGGTTTGCATGAACGCGATCAAGGTATGCAGCCGTTGGATCGGGAAAGTGCCTCACCTGCTGAAATACCCTGCTCTCCGTTCAGGAAACTCTGCGTGTGCACCCTATTGCGGCCAGCCTTCCTCGCGTCGCGACCCATGATGACGTCCTACCTCTCGCATTCCCTGCCACCACGAAATCCGGCGAGACGGTCAACGAAGTGCCGATCCGCAAAGGACAGGTTGTCTATACCTCCTTGGCTACCTACAACCGGTATGTGCGATGAAGCATAGGGTCAAGGACACGTGCTCACTTATGCCGCTTCTAGGATTCCTCAGGTGTGGGGCGAAGATTCCCATGAGTGGAACCCGGACAGGTTCACGCGTCTCGATGGCGGGAAGCAAACCTTTGTCGGCGTATTTGCTAATTTGTAAGTCACGAAGGCCTCGTATCCCGTTCGTCTTTGCTGACTCGCCGCCTTTCAGGATGACGTTCTGTAAGATTTATCCCCATGCTTTCCCCGTCCATCCCAACTGACACGGCTCATTCAGCCGCTGGTACCCGCGCATGCATTGGATGGCGCTTTTCGTAAGTATGCTAGGCCTTCCCAGGTGGACGTTGCTCACCCATCATCACCGCTCAACATGGTTATCGAGATGCAAGCCCTATGCACTGAGCTCCTCGGGTCGTTCCAGTTCAGTCTTCCCGATGGGTACGACCCCAAGAAGCCGGAACTCCAACGCGCGCCGTCTAGCAGCAACATGATTGCCATCATTCGCGGCAAACCCGAGCTCGGAACCGCTATGCGTCTCCGTGTCGAGCTCCTCGAGTGATGAGGTTACGGAACCTACGCACCCTGGTATGGATTGGTTTGTGGTATTTTCGCGTTGGCTCGGAAGTATCTCTTCAAGTTCAGGTTCAGTCATTTTTGCAGCGATCGAGGCTCTATAGAATGTCCACGGCCTGGCTTTTACCTTCTGTCAGCAGATGAATGGTTACGCTCTCTCGGATTGGATCTACTCCTGCTTATATGCATACCTCTTTTGTACCCTTCTCCGGCCTCAACTGCAATGCAGTACTTGGAGTTCAAGTTACCCCGCGTGTCAATCCGTCACCCGCCAGTAGGCCTCTGTCGCGAACTTGTAGAAACGGTGATGACTTGAACCCAATTAGCACATTACATAGCGGTGTCCGTAGCCACTACAGTCACGCAAAGAAAACGATTCGAACTCACATGTTGCTAACATGCTACGAGTAAGAGAATGCGCGGTGGCTCACTGGCATGCTTACCGTACTAGGCCTCGGACAGTAGTCGTTGAGGCCCTTGGGGGATTGTCTTCTACTTGGACAACGCGCTCACGTGATCGCGATGTGGCAAATACCATATATCATTGCACAGCGATACCAAGCCGGTGATACTACTCAAACGACCATAGAAAACCCCAAAGAAAGGAGAGCTCTGCTCGATAACGACCATGTTCAAAAATCCATACGTGCATAGGAAAATTTAGGAGTTAAGGGGGCTACGGCGCGATCCTTAGTCAGCATATGTAGTAAGTCAACCCGAGAGGCAGACGTACACAGCAGGGACAGTAGTCTTCGGGCCAGGATCGGTGGGGAGGGTAGGGAACGGGGTATCCGCGCACTGTAAACGGCAAGATGAGCGACGCCGCCGAGCCACGCATTGGCATCGACAATACTCACGGCCTGTTCGATGTCCTTGTTGGTCAATCCGGCGGGGAAGTGCGCCTTGCCAATGACCGGCTTGGGCTGAGGGATCTACACAAAAATAGTCATCGGTACATGAAGTCGGCCTCTGATGTGAGGATGTAGGGGGACATACCAGCTCGCTGCAGTCGATAAGGCTGTCCGGGTCCTGGCCGAGCATCGACAAGTCATGGAACACAAACGCGAACATGTCCTGCGCCTTCTGCTGGTTGTTCACAAACGACTGCCACTCGCACGCCGTGCGCGAGTCGCGCGCGAGCAGGTGGTCTGTCTGGAGCCGGATCTCGCCCTTGAGCGGGGACTGCACCTCGCCGTGGTTCCCGCCCTTGCCGGGGAAGGACGTCCCCCGGAGCTGCGTCTCGATGAAGAACTGCGTGTCCCAGATTCCGGGGGTCGAGTCGAACGGCGTACCCGGGATCGACTCGTCTAGGTGGTCCGCGGCCGCGATCGTGTGCGCTGTGAGGAGCCACACCGTCAGGATCTCGTCGAACTCGCCGTTGGACGCATCCTTAAGCCGTGCGAAGATGTCATCAAGCAGGTCGAAGGGCTCCGGGACGAGCCCATCTGGTGCGGGCTTCGTCGCGTCCTTGCGCCCGAGGAAGAAGTCCAGGCGTGGGGCCCCAGGGCAGTTGGACGCGCCGAGTGCGCCTGCAAACATGATGCTAAGGGAGATATCAGCCTCGCATGAGAGCTGAAGTTGATTCCAAGGGACTCACAAGTCAGCATGCGAGATATTGTGGCGGGCCACGATGGGCGCCTGGAGAGCAACGATCTCGTCGAGACCGATATTGGCGTGGAAGTTGGTCTCGATCTCGGGGAAGATCGCGATGGACCCGTCCGCTCCTCCGCCCCTGCAACCAACGTCAGCAACCACTCCTCGGACCCGAACAAGAGCGGGACGCGCACTCACCCAAACTGGCCGCGCGCCTCCATGGCGGGGGAGATCGCGATGGCGTCGTGGAACGTGATGCGGAGGGACTCGTGCGCCTCCTCGCCGCAGAGCCCGCCGTGGAAGAGGTTCTGCTGGATGTCGTCACGGATCGCGAAGAGCGAGCAGCACGCCGCGTTCGTCGCCGTGTTCCCGTCGGGGCACGTCACTCGGCGAGTCAGCGCCGCTGTTGGCCGTACAGTCAGTACATGCTGTTCGAGCACGCGAGGGTGGGCGGTGGGGAGACTTACCGTTGCCCACTTGGAGAGTGGCGAGAAGCGAGACGATGGAGAGGAGAGATTTGAACGCCATGCTGGACACGGACTGTGAAAGAAAAGAGAAGAGACCAGCAGCTGGATGCTCTGGGGGTCGGTTCTGCAATTGTCTTCACATTTATACCCCTCCGGTTGGTCACTGCAAAAGAATAAAAGAAATAGACACCCATCATCCACAGAGGTCGCTCATACAGTCGGTCCTCCTCCGAATGCGCCATCTCGGCGACTGTATGCGCCCCTCCTCCCCTCTCCAACCAATAGTCATCCGCGCATTTCCTTACACCCGCCCTCCCTACGCGCCCTGGCCCCGACACAGCGGGATGTACCCGCCCTGCAGCATGATAGAGGGCCCAGCGTGTGTACCGCCGCCCGCCGTTCCACAGCGGATGCCATAACAATCTCAATGGTACGGGGCACCTGAGCAGCCTCGGTCCTCGTCCGATCGACTTGGCGGTCCCAACGCCAACAGGTACTGTGAACGGGGCAATGTTGTGTTTGTGAGCGAGGAATCCACCAACGAAGGCGTTAGGGGTGGGCACACGCACCTCGAGTAGAAGGTAGGCATCGGTGGCTTGCTCGGGAGTAGAACAACAAGCCTCGAACGGTCAGCTGATACACAAAACTCACCCGCAAGACCACGACCGTGGCCTCTGCACCGAGTGTTCTTCCAAAGCTTCCGGAAGCCAGGAGGAACATACCACACACATTGCTCAAAGTTCCTTGCAAACACTCAACGTGCTTCTCACACACACGCCCATAGCGCCGCACGTGTCGCTCAGAAAGGCAAACGCAAAACATATGGGGTTGCGCGAGCGGGAAACGCCAAGTCGCCAAGCCCAGCGTTGAATATCTTCCACACAGAGAAACGTCCCAGGACGCGTAACATGCACCGATCGACGTACCCATGCCACGCGTGGCACCCCTGGCTGGGAACGACGAGGAGCACAAGGATTTTCCACCGTGAAGCACCAGCAGAGAGATCGAATGGCAAGAATCATACATCCAATACGACCTGGGTATGCACCATACTTGCTGGGTACCTACTGTAAAACGAAACCGGTGAGTCAACACCGCACAAACACCTACAACGCCCGGCCAGCATGACCAAAATCTGAGAGGATCACACACCAGATACGAATAACATACACCCTCTCCACCGCCTATCACTCTACACCCAGCACTCACTTCCCTTCCTCCCCTTCGACAGGCTTGAACCTCACCCTGACCTCCTTCACGTCCCTTCGCGCCTCCACGAGCGCGCTCTTAATCCGGTCCTCGACCTCGACCGCCTCCACGACGCTCAGCCCCGCAGGGACGTGCGCGACGACGTCGACGAACATGTTCGCGCCCGTGCGCATCGCTCGCAGGTCGGCGATGTCCAGGAGCGGGGCTGCTGGCTGCGCGGATCCTGCAGCTGCCGAGTCGGAGGATGATGATGATGGTGAAAGGGAGGAGGAGGGGGAGATGAGAGGGCGGAGCGCGGCGAGGAGAGCGGCTTTGGTGCGCGGGGAGACGCCTGCGTCTGTTAGTTGCCGGAAGGCGGTGACGAGCAGCGACCAGCCTTGCTTGAATATGAGTATGGACACGATCAGACCTACACGAAAGCATCGTTCGTCAGTAAACTCTCATCCCGAGTGCATATATGCGCGTGTACAGCCGCCGCCTCTGAGTGCGGAGACGTGCTGCGCTGCGTACGGCACTCTGGCTGTCTCTACGGCAATTTGACACGTACCGCCAATCGGGTCCAGTGCGAGGTGCGGGAACCACCAGTTGCCCAAGATCGCCACGAGCGCAACAGCGCTCCCAAACCCGTCGCTCCTATGGTGCACCGCGTTCGCGAGCAAGACCGGGCTCCGCTCCTCATCCGCGACGCGCTTCGTCGCGCGATACAGCCACTCCTTCGCCACCACGCTCACGCCCGCGAACCACGCCGCGTTCGGGTCGAGCGCGCCCGCGCCTCCATGTCCGCCATGCGAGTGAGCGTGTACGTGCGCGTGCTCCGAGACGACCGCAGGCACCGCGTGCGCGACGTCCACGACGCGGGCGAGGGCGTCGTGCAGCGCCCCGGGGCCCATACCCGCGGCTGCCGCGGAGAGCGTTTCGAGGAGGAGCTGGTAGGAGTGCAGGCCGATGCCGAGCGCGCCGCCGGTGAGGAGGATGGAGACGAGGGTCGTGCCGAGCACTTCGAACTTGCCGTACCCGTATGGGTACCTGTCCGACGGCGGCTTGCGCGAGAGCCGCCAGCTGAAGAGCGTGATGAAGTCCCCGACGAGATCTACGCGTCCGGGACAAGTCAAGGCCTGAACGAATGGACGCGTTGAGGGAGAGACGTACCGCCCGCACAATGTCCGGCATCAGCGAGGAGTGCGGCAGAGTTCATGTACCAGCCTGCGGCGCCCTTTGCGCCAGTGAGGACGACGTTCGACGCCAGGCCAATCAAGGTGATCCTACTTCCCCTATCACCTAAGGCTAGAGTTAGAACCATACTTCTGGGACAGCATGTAAAGTATTCGCAGGATAACCAGCTGCCATTTACAACCTCAATGTACCCTCCCGTATACTCAGCCTGCAATGAGGGGGCCATCGCGTGACGAGGACGTTCTGGCGCATATACCTAACTGGTAACAAGGGAGCAGCGAAAACAGTCCTAGTGAAGTCATTGTGACCATCTCAGGCATTGTAGCACACAACACGGGGATTACCACGGTAAGCCGAGTGCACTTGAGCTACAATAGCTGGTGATATTGTAGCTTAGTGCATTCTGCGTCATCGCGGTGTTGCAACCGATGTTACAGGTTCAGGGCCTCACTCTAGCCCACTCTGTTGTTTCTGACTTTGCAGGCGGTCGGGCGAAAAGAGGACCGCGCGAGAACCCGAGAGGTTGAATGGACCGACGCGGTACTCACCTTGGCCCTGGAGCGCCTGAACGATTTTCTCTGGGTCCTTCGTATGCCCGTCCTCAGCGTGATCATGGGTATGCACTAGAGTGCTGAAGAGGCCGTGAGAGTGAGAGTGTGAGTGAGAATGTGAGGCGTGGTCGTGGTCGTGAGCATGGTCGTGCGAGTGGTCGGGGTGTTCCGTCTCTTTGCCCTTTGACTGAGTAGAGAGGGGGCGACGCGCCGTCAACGTCGACATGTGTATTGGTGGTATAGCAGAGTGGGATAGTGAGGGCGGAGCGGAGAGGATGCCGTTGGTGTGCCAAGATGAAGGCCTGGGGCAAGTTGTCGCGGTTGATTGTGAGAACGCGCGCGCAGCGGAGGATATAATTCGGGTAAACCGGGACCGACTGGGTGTGTTTGAGGAGAGACCAGGAGAGTAGACAAAGGCTCTAGGGAGGCTAGAAGGCGAGCAGAGGTGTACCCGAGGTGATATAGGAGAGCGTCTGAGCATGAGCGGAAAGAGCGCGTAGAGGGGAGGAGGTCGTGTCAGGCACTTTGGGCGGTGATGGGCAGAAGGGAACACGTCAGTCGGTCAGATTACTGGTGGTATATGAGCACAAGCGTCGTGAGTAAACAGAACCCGGCGTGGAAAGGAGAGCGTATAAAGCGCAGGCTTCTAGCGATCTATCCGGTGCAGTAGAACGAAGTGAAAGCGTCTGCCCTGCCCGTCCCTCGACTCGTGCAGTGCGCCTGCTGCCTGCGAAGGTACCTATGATGTCATCAATGCCCATCCCGGACGAGCATCACGGGCGCTTACTAAAAGACCTGGGCGCTACGGCTTACCTGCCACTTCAATCATATTGATCCATGATGTACCCTAGAACAAGCATTTTGCATCCTACGCTCCGAGGGTCAGCCCTTTATTCCATGGGCTTTTCAACGTGCTAGAGCTCCTTCGCTGATGTCGGTTACAAGACCAGTCTCGCTACGCTATGGCTTGCGCAAACCTCTAGGAAAGCTCCGAGTCGTATTCAATACTCTGGGCCCCGGTGCACTACAGCTGGTGGGAGGGGCATGCATTTTGCTATGGACATCATCAATAGGTCACATTATCTGTGTCGTATTGCGGAGACACACTACCCGGCATCTAGCAAAAACGTCGGTGCTCCCCAAACTGAAGTGGCACGGATCAAGTACACGCAGGTTACGCCCATGCTGGAAGCTAGAATAGCGGGCGGTCCGCTAAGGGCTCATGGACCCGTGGCGCACACCCAAAAATACTATCATCGAGGAGAATATGGGCTGAAGACGCAGGTGAATCGACGCGGAACGACCCTGTCTTCTAGACGTAAACGCTGGAGGTTTAAACAAGGACTCGGCTGCATTTGTGTTCCGAATCGTATTAGCCACCATGCGCCATCAACCCTTCTATAGTAACACGTTAACACGTAGTCACAGGTACGTCGAGCATTGTTATCGAGGCGATACGCTAACAATAATGCTCCGGCACACTGCCCATAGTTCAATCGTTCGGCTCCACGATCTATGCGCCATAGCCCTGCCGGGCGGGCATAGCCTGTTCTCCGCAGGAGAGGACAAAGGCGCCACGCCATGGCTTCGGCGGCTTGGACACGCGCCCGCGATCATATTCGCGAGCTTGGGGAGAGACGGGCATAGCCATGCCTAGCTATGTCTGAACTCATTGTCCGACCAATCCGTCAACACGTACAATACACCGTGGCTCAAAGCTATGGGGCTCTCCCTACCACGTGTCTTGTCGAGGGTATCCTATAAAGCCCCTCTCGTCCTCCCCCCTCAGTCCTCACCAGCCCCTCGCCTCTCTCCGCCCTTCTCCTCCCCTCATCATCCTTCATTCCTCCCATCGGAACCCGCTAAACACTCTTCACCCACTCGCCGTCATGCGAGACCCTACAGAGCCGTGCCCCCAGCGGCACGCTCCCCAATCACAGCAGATAGATAAACCTCTCAGACCAACATTGTATCCCCAGCATTACCCGCCCTCCATCGTCGGGCTATGTCGACAGACCCCCGCACCGCTGAGAAGGAGCGACAGTGAGCAAGACGACACACGAGTCATGCTGAAAGTCGCAGCGACCTTGGAGCCTAGCGTTTGGTGTCGGACTTCGAGCTTAAAGGCCAACGCCTGAGCGCGCGGCTCACGCACCCGCGGCCGGCGGAGTGATTTTCGGGTCTCAAGAACGTGGAACTCGCTGGGAAATGGGTTGGTCTGCGGAGGCTCGCAGGGCACTACCCTCGACAACGACAGAGGTCATCCACCGTGCGCTCGCTCGTCCGTCCGTTCTTCCAGCCGGCCTTAATACCCAGACTCCGCATGCGTCAACTTCCAGGTGCCCTCGGTTCAACGGCAACCTCTTCGGTTACGACACTATCACCTATGCCCGCTCCCCGATTTTCCGTTCAGCAAGCTCGCCGAATCCAAGATTCAACGGCATCCTATTGGGGATGAATTATGGTGCGTCTACACACTCATCTCCCTCACATTTCGGAGTAGCTGACTCTGTCTACAGCCCACACACCAATCCCACGTACGCCTCCCCGCCGTGCGGCCGCAATGCACGCGTCGCAATGCGGCGAAGCCATCGCATGCGTTGTACGTCAAGGTCATAAATCCGTTCCCGGCAAGCCTCCGGAAACTCGACGCGCACAGACATCCCTAATGCTCTGGATTTCAAGTCCCGCTCGGCTCATGATAACCCGAGCAATCGTCATCCCGAAGGAGTTGGCTCATCCTTGGGTACCTAGCGCCCTCGCGCGACGACCCACAATGTTCGGACGACGGTGTGTCCCCGTGAACGGGGCACAAAGAACAGAAACGGAGTAGGCGATGAATCACCGGTCTTCGAAATCCTGTATCGTAAAATAGACAGCGTTTTGACGTTAACGTGCTGCTTTCATCTCAGTTGTGAAGGAGTGAATCATAGAAAGAATGCTTCGCTAGAGCTCTGCTCATTTCCCTCTAGTAAGTATGAACGTGCTGAACCTGAAACATTGTCACGCAAGTACAATGCAATGTCGCACAGCCACGGACCCCCATGGTAGAAGTGACCGGCTTATCTGAAGCACGCTCTCGCTTTTATCTTATCACTAGCGACAACGTCCGAGTCCGCAACATCGCCGTAAGCTATGGCGCACAGTACTGACCCAGCTCTCTCATCGTGCCGATGAGTCTGCGCGTTATATAGCTCAGCTACGCGCTCTCGAGCTCTACCCGTAGCCGAACTCATTGGCGGTTACGAGGCTTGTAACGTCCTGGTGTATCACACTTGGGAACCCGCAGCGACTAGTTCAATAGTCTGTATCGACCAGCAGTCCCCGAGTACCCCATCTTGTCAAGTCTAGTCACATTGAGTAGGGAGAGAGGTATACGACGGAGGCCCGCTAGTCAAGTTACTGTACCTCACCACGCTCGACCTCGCCTCCGAATCGGACATATCAGGCGTGGTGACGTTCCGCATCACGCCGCCCTGGCTAGCACCACCCTCCAGCGGCCAGTCCTTCCACGTATATGGTGGGTTCAACGATGACGCAAAGGACACACCCCTGCCGCTTGTCCGTGTCGGGGGCTCTCTGGAGTGACGTCGGCTCGGGGGCATAGAGCCGTTGTCAGGCTGGTCCAGTTGTATCATGGGTCGTAGCTGGGAGGCCAGGGCAGACAAAGGCGTTGTTGGGGATGGCAGTGAGGGCATATGGGATGTCGCGTCCGGTGCGGAGGTCATACTAGTCACTGAACGAATGTACGCCTTCTCCGGAAAGGTGGCCGCAGATACTATCAGAGGTGATGTCATGGTATCCGACGCGAAAGTGAGCTGCGAGCTCGATCTGCTACGGAGCACTGGGATGTGCGAAGAAGGAAGGGATCAGTTCCGAGCAGCGAGATAACGAGACGTTTGAGATACGTACGCTCTCTAATCGACTCGCGTCGAGTCAGCCTGCGTCGTAACAAGAGGATGGTGGTGAGTATCGCCAGCAGAACAATTATGATAGCTGCCGCTGCAGAGCCTCCGATGATAGATCCGAAGCTATGAGGATGGGTCGATCCACTGGTAGAGGAGCCTGGATCTGTACTGGTCGCAGGACCCAGGGTTTCCCCACTCGTAGTCGTAGTACCGAGGGTTCCCCCCACCACATCCGTGGGATTCGGGGCTTTCCCAGTCGTCGCCGTAGGACTCCGTGAATCTCTGGCCGTAGCTGTAG
This sequence comes from Cubamyces lactineus, assembly GCA_022376465.1. NCBI lineage: Eukaryota > Fungi > Basidiomycota > Agaricomycetes > Polyporales > Polyporaceae > Cubamyces > Cubamyces lactineus. The sequence goes on along the minus strand of JACDTU010000007.1, from coordinate 632,635 downwards.
AACCCCGGGAACCTCCAGCCGTAGCCGTGGGAGTCGAAGGTTCCGCAGCGCTTGTAACCGTTGAGCTAGGGAGACTGTGTCAGTGGAGGCACAATGTAGAATAGATACTGCTTACTGTAGCGCTTGCGATACTACAGAAACGTCCGTAGACATGTACGAGAAGGAATCTATCCAGAGCTCGTTGGGCGCAATGTTGTTCGTCGTGACCTCGAGGCGATGTTGACCGTGTGGAAGAGTGGGCGAAGCGAAGAGGGTCGCATTGCAGAACTGAACGGTGGTTGAGCTCACTGTGAGATCGTCGACGTTCGTGGAGCCATAGCTCTTGCCATCCACCGAGTACGTCGCCAACACCTGCCCAGCTACATGATCGGGAGCTGTGCCGACGCATCCCTTGACTATGACCTGTGTTCCTAGACTCGGAGATGGCATCTCAGTGACATGCGATATGCGACGAACATGACGTTTCAAGCGCACCAACGTACGTCAGGGATGCCGACAACCCCTGTGCCCCCGCAAGGTGGAAAGTAGAATTGTACGCAGCCAGCGGGTCCCAATCGAAACCCCAGCCCGTGGAATATACGATCTCCGGGTTTCTGTCATCAAGGATGACCATGCCGTTGCTTGACCCAGCCATACCGGACTAGCAGCGACACCCGGGCTGGGCGGGTGCGACAGTCAACAGGTAGTACACGGACGTCACGGTAGGGATCAAGGAACGTACCACACGAATGCGTACATCCTTATAGTATGCTCGATCGGCTGCCAGGCGGCACACCCACGGTTACGATCTGCGTCGCCTGTAGCCCGTGGTTCTCTGAACCTTGATCGCCCCGTATGTGATTCGCACTCTCGTACGCATTTAGAATGGAAGCTCTTTAACGGAGAGGAATCGCCGACCATATGATCCAGAGAGATCGTTCGGAAGCTGATGCGCGAATCCGTTGGTCGAACTCAGAGGTCACTCGTGCGATACAAGAAGTCGCGACGGTTCGAGCTGACTGATTCCAAGGACGCAGTCGGGGCCGATTTCGAATGGGCAAGGATGACGTCGTACAAGCAGGATCGGTTTCCTGAGTCGGGTACATGGGACCCAAACCAACTCGCATTCGAAGAGCATCCAGAAGCACCTATCACCGAGGCGAGGAGGAGACAAGAGCTAGCCTGGGAGACTCACGAGCTGAACAGTGAAGAAGTCGAATTGATCACGACAGATGGAAGGGGACCCATCTAGTAATCTAGAGTACCAGCCATATGATCGCGACGAACCTATGGGAGAATCAGAACCTAACGATTTCGCCGTGGAGGGCTTCTCCGCAAGGGGCCCAGTAACCAAGCGGCTGCCCATGTGTTGCGTCAACTTCTTGTCGTGCTCGAGGCTTACGCGCGATAACCATAGGAGGTACTCGCTTACTCACGGCCGCCACATTTCCCCTGGGCGAGCCAGGCGGCCCAAAGTGATCTTTTGCAACCAGGGTGAGACTGAAGATCATGGAGCGTCGATAGTCGGAAACGATGATGTCTTGTACTAGTAAGTGACAGAGTCCCTTGACGAGTGTGTACTTACCGTTGGCGCTTCACCGTGCACTCGGCGCTCACATGGGCGCCTAATATCAAACTTCCCGAGTACGGTACCATCATGCTCGAAAGACCTCTATAATCCACAATAAGCCAAGCAACCCGCATTCAACGAAAGGAAACTAGGTTAGTCCTCGATTTGTGCCCTTGACCATTTTCCAGCACTCCAGAATCTCGAATTATCATCAAGCGGAAGCGTTACCACGCTATGGCCCGCGCGAACTCCGAAGACTATTGTGAGGCGGCAAGGCTCGATAAATACGTCAAAGATGCTTTGGGCTCTGCTCTACGACCGCGAAGGTGGAGGCAGATCGATACAATACGCATGTATGGACTACATGAGGTATAGCACAAATACTAACGCTTGTCAAACTATCACGTCAACCAAGTACTCAGGCTATACAGAGGGTACAGACCGGGAGCTTCACAAGGTAACACCAGTTCACCTATACTTTCAACAACCGCGCGAGAACAAAGGATAAGATCCCAGGCGGCTCTACGCCCGCCAACCATTCATTGGGGTCGTTTCACAAAATCTCACCACATCAGACTTGTTATCTAACAGCTAACTCATTGCACTGTGAAGGCTGGTTCGAATTCGTACCGATTAACGCACGTCTGCAGCCGATTCTCCAAGCTCGCGTCCAACATACCGTGAAAGAACAGCTAAGCCAAATACGACTATTGTGCGTAGCCGCGCTGGTCTCCCTTTGATCACGGAGGTCCGTGCTGATGACATGCGCAGGGACCGTCCCCTGCACCGCGCCTGAGATTTGTTCCGACGTGTACGCTTTGGCGCTTTTGTATTGTCAACCAATTATACCGATGACAATGCATATACAGAGATCTTGTGCACTGGTACTAAGGCTGTGAGGCCGATTGTTATTCCGCCTAGGTGCGGTGTTCAGACGCCCGCCGCAAAAGTAAAGCAAAACAGCCCCAGCTTGGAGCCTTAGACATAGATCTGCGCTTGGGCCGATTTCCTGCAGCGCGCTTGGACAATGTAGTCCATTGCACAAAGCTCAGGGACCTGGCCGGCGACGGCTCCTTGCTATATAAGTCCCCCATGTTCGACCCTCCATCCTCATCATCCCCCACCTCTCATCCTCTCGTCCTCCTCTCGTCTTCCAGCACACAGAGCAACCGCGTCCTCTACCACTCACCCCTCTCTCACTCGCAACTATGCGAGACCCTCCTCCAGCAGGGCGCCCCCACCACCGGGCGGCGCGCCACTCCCATCCCTCTCAAATGATAGAACAACCTCTCAGACCAACATTGTATCCCCTAACCAAGCGCGGAGCCCCCTCAAGCTCCCTTCCTCCGCGACGGGACGACGCTTGTAACACTCTATCGCACACTCACCACCGTGTCGGCGGCCGACGCGATCTGGGCGGCGGCGCTGCAGTGCACGCCGGCGACTCCGCCTCGAACTCGCTCACGTCGGGCGAACTGATGCACCCGCGGGAAAACTGAAGTCTTTCCCCTTTGCCATTGCTCGTGTTTGTCCACATCACCGGCGTAAGTCCCTCGCGCATTCCTTCTCTCTCTGGAGTGCGTGGCAATGAAGCTGACCCTTACTGCGCTTTAGTCTCGTTCCCTACGACCTAATGGAGCACATAGCGACCCCCGGCGGGTGCTCGTGCATCCATTTGCACGTGGTGCTGTAAAGACGGGAGAACGAGGTGATATGGACAGGGACGCTGCGACGGAGACCGACCTAGGCAAGAAGATCAACCCCAGGCCGACAACATGCACCGGCGGGCCTTGCGGCTGACAGCCCTCGAGGGCATCCTTACGCGACGCGACCCTCGTTAGGCAGTGAAGACGGGAGAACGAACTGGTAGGGACGGGGCCGCTGCGACGAAGACCAGGCGAGGCAAGAAGGTCAGCCCGAGGTCGACCAAGTACCTCACGTCGATGCACTTGCCGGTTCCCTGCGGCCGGCCTCGACACCGGCGGTATAACGCCACAAGACTCACGGCGGGCACCATCGCTGTCACGCAGCACGAACCTCCCCAACGCGATCTTGAGCACTACCCATCCGGCGGGCCCTGCGGATGACAGCCCTCGAGGGCATCCTTATGCGGTCTTGAGCGCTGTCCATCCAAGCCCTCGAGGGCATCCTTACCCGATCTTGAACGCTGTCCACGCCATGCGCTAGGGGTATCAGGCTTCCTCTCCGCGTTGTCCACCGCGGCCCAGCACGCGGGCGCGTTGTCTCCTCCCCGCGCCACCTACCATCGCGCCAACCTCGTCGTGCATGGACGATTATTTCTCACACGCTAACGCGACCTTGGATTCCGCACACGAGATTCTGGAGCGGCTGTTCAGCCCGATCAAGTTCATGCGCTTCGTGCGCGTCGTTCCTCCGCTCCGTAGTAACTTAACGTAGGATCTTGTACTATAACATCGGCAAGATTCTCGATAATCATATATACATTGACCTATCATACTATCGACACCTTGTGCAAACATCAATTCATGGATCGGTTGTGTATAAACTTAGATATTGCGAATATAATAACCATGACAGAAGATGAAGTGTGCTCAATCTCATTTTAGCGTTCAAAGGACTCGGAGTAACATGTCGAAATCTTCTAAAACGATGCAACGATACTACGGCTAATGTAAGCTCAAGCGGCCTTGGTCTTGGCAGATCCGGCTCGCTTAGACGCAATGTCGACGAAGATGCTGCCATCGTACACCCTGCGCACATCTTCTCGCTTCAGAACGCCGTCCTCGGGCCAGAGCATGATGTATGTCGCCACCCCTGCGGGTAATATATCAGGAACGTGTTGCGCACTGATCAAGAAGGCCAGGCTCACATTCAAAGAAAGCCCCGCCCCAGCCGATAGGATCCATGATGACGCGCTGGCCCTTCAACGCTTCCCATAGATCTGTAGCGGTCACGCCGTCCTTGCCATTGCTGTACTTGTTGAAGAAGTCCTCGAACCTATTAGGTGTCAGCTCGAGAGTCAACAGGACAACGAGCAGTCACATACTTCTGCGGTACAAAGCGTCCCTCGTTGTCATACGTGCCAGTGTCGCTTCCGTGCTTCGCCTTGTGTATGTTGGCGAGGTAGAGCCGGAAGAAGGGATCCGGGAGGATACCCGGGCAAGTGGGGTAAGAGAAGCTGAGATGGACAATGAAGACTGAGAGGAGACTGAGAATAAAGCCAAAGCCAAGGGCGTAGAAACCTCGATAGGTGTCCATGGGCCAGATGATCCCGTCGTGGTCGGTGTCGAAGAAGTCGCAGTGCTGTTGGAGAACGGTTTGATGCGAATGCTGCTCTGTCCATTCGGGACTGCCGTCAGGAGCGGTTGTTGCAGGAGCTCTGTTGGCCCGCGCAGTACCTTGCGTACTATATAAGCCATGGCGCACCATAACACACGGTACGCATCATACCTGCATTGGGTAGACTCTTCCGTTGAACAGGTGTCGGGTTCCAGGGAGGCCGTTCTATGGTTACTCGACCATCGGGGATGGCTGTCTGAACGGCGACGTTGGTCTTTGTGGTGTGTATGTCGGCCATTTTTTGCTCCATAGACAGAGTGGTGATGGGAGGGCACGAACTGAGGGGGAAAGGTCGACTTGCGGACGCGTCTCGTTGGACGCGTCTTTATGTCTGCGTCCTAGGTCGGTGACGTCAGATGAACATTGCTTCCTTGACGTGATTTTACCTCCCGGATGACAGTCTTCACATCACGTACAGAAGCAATGGCATGTTTCACAGTCAGCGGCCTAACCGCGCCTTGTGTCATGGTCGAAGTCGAAAATCATGTCGCAGTTGTGAGGGTATGCTGCCACGTGGGCGGAGAAGCGTACTTACTTACCTTCCCAATATGGGGCACACTTTTACACTAGCCCAAAACGGAGGGGGGGTATTTGCCGGGCTGTGTATAGACGCCCGGCCCTTGCGACGGCCCAGCTGAGGACTCGGACGACCTGCGAATGCTTACCCCGTCCTCGACGACTCGGACTCGGGGCCTGCCGCAATATGTCTCGAGTATTGCGGAGTATTTCCCATCATGGTCGTAGCACAACTTCTCCCACCCAGCTCACGACGTCCTGCAGTATCCTGACAGCGAGCACAGACCGCGGGGATAGATATCGATGCAAATGGACCGGCAGGAGCGGGCGCACACCTGGGACACCGCAGACGCGGCAGAGACGAAGAGCGGACGGCTGTAATGCCCGCCCGTCTACACAACCTACACTCAATGTGCACCTACACAGTAGCGGACAGGACCTGCTTCACCCACACACACCTCCCTGCCTTCTCCGACGCCGTACAAAGGGGTGCTTGAGGATAGATCGACACCATTGCCGCTGAATACCACAGCGAGTATCCGCGCCTGAGGCCTACAGCCAATCCGAACTCGATAAAAGTGTCACGTGATCAAGCCTCTCTGTGGATGAATTTTAGTTTTACAGTTCGCGGAGGCGCAAACAAGGGTTGAACGTTGAACCTTAAACCGAGCAGGCGTAACGCTCATGCCAGCTGTCGACCACATAGCCAACGCGACCAAACTCACAGCGTGGAGAGAGGCTGCTCTGGCTCTCCTCCCGCCCTATCCCTCGTCTGCGGCGCTCTTCAAGATGCGGGAGTACCTCCGCGTCCCAAACGCGCTCATGCGAAAGGACGTTGCGCGTCTGCTCGCAGGCATCTCCCCCTGTGCGATCGAGCTATCGCGCCATCACCAAGTACCCCGCGACCGCCGCGTCTGCTGCTTCTGCCTGTATCGCGACGTGGTAGAAGATGAGCACCGTGTCCTCTTTGCCTGTCCGGAGCCAGTCATCCAGCGCGCTCGTGACGAGTTCTATACGACCATCATGAGTAAGGACCCGGGGATCATCTACCTCCGCCGCCGGTGCGGTGACTGGTGTATGTGGTACACATTCATCGTCTGCCTAGGGGAGACAACGGTGACTGGAGATTCTCGGCACCATGCTGACTGACTCCACCATGGTTCACGCGGCTGCAGCCTTCGTCTCGATGGTGTTCGAAGTTCGAACACCTCCGCCGCACCGAACCGCGACTCCTCGTGACAGAGGATGAAACCATGGCCCTCCCACTGCAGCCGCTCTGAGGGCGTGCGCGCGACTCACAGAACAACGGGTACACAACGTCGGACACGAAACTGGCTTCCCTTGCTGACTCGGGTCAATACAGGATGGAATTCCGATCCCCTCGGTCATGGGGCATGTACATGTTGAGATGGCACTAGCGGTGGGGATAGGCAATGTCTGCAAAGGATTTGGGCAGCTTAGTAAGCAAGCGCTCGTCCAAAACCTGGTAGCTGTGGCGGCGAGATCCTATGTGAGATCCTCTCGATCGCGCGGCGAGGACACTGCGCGCGCAATAGCACTCAGACTGACCAGATTCAAAGTCATTCGCGCGATGCAGAGGTCATCGCGCGTTCACTAGACGAACGTACGATAAGTTGGTAATCTAGACGCGAGTAACAAATATAGCATTCAGTCCGCTCCCACGAGCCGTTCATGTCAAACCTTATCCCCATTGCCGCCATCCGCTGGTAGTCGCGCGATCGCGCTCTTCAACGCTGCTAGTTTCTCGATTTTCTTCAAGACTTTGCTCTTCATTGGTACGTCGGGATCCTTGATACACCGTCTGAACACTTCAAGTTGCTCGTCCAACCGGTCATTTGTCAGGGTATCGAGAAGATGCGGATCTGTGATCAGCACTGTTGCCTTTGCTCTGGCCACCGCCTCCTCCTCTTTGCGCTGCCTATCGTCTCGCGCCGCGGCCCTCTTGTCAGCAATCGCGATGTCATGTACAACGTGCTCTCGTCTCCGTGCAGCCTCCTCGTGGTTCGCTTCATCATCGCGCACCATACCACGCAGGTAAGACTGGTCTTCTTCCGTCCCCAGGTGGTTCTCCATGAAGTCTTCGGTCTCGTTGATGGTACACTTCATCTGAGAATTGAAGTATCGTTCTGAACCGTTCGGATTGCTTCGTTTCCAGATGCGATAGGAACCGAGCGCCCCCTCGTTATGGTCATTCGTGGGTAGCATGTACGCGCGATCCCGTTCCTCGTCCGAAGCACGGTCAATTGCACCTCCCTCGGCGAACTCAACAGTGAAGCGTTTCCAGGTCTCCAAGGCACCTTTTAAGAACACCACCAGCAGCCGGCGAAGGTGAGGCAAGCTAGGAGCCATCTTGAGCACAGTGCTGATGACTTCAGGTCGCTCCCAGGCTTTGCCATCAAACGCCGCGGTGGACTCGGGACCGGTCATGTTAGGCTCGAGCAGCAGGCTCGGATCGTCAATGAGCTTCAAGATATACGCCTTGAGCTCCTCGTGCAGCGGACCAAGCTTCAAGCCGTTCTGCTGGACTCGGGTGATGCGCATGTATGGGTGTGTAACCACCTGGGCGTACAAGGCCAGAACAGCGAGTTCTGTGAGCGTCGCGGGATCCTGCAAGCCATTGTAGACGTTTGCCTCCATGTTGGTGAAGCCCGGCTTTTCTTTCCGGTCCCGTACAACCTCGAGAAAGCGAAGGTAGTGTGAACGGTTCACGAGGAGTTCCGCAGCAGCAGCGCAGTGAGATCCATAGCGGGTATTGCTGGTGTCTGGGAAGCGCAGCGGCCGGCCAACGATCTCCTGGAAATAGAATGTGTAGGTGTCATGATATCCTTTCTTGTCGTCCTTGTGGTTGAACAGGGCACCGGCAAGACTGGTCAGCTTCACTCCGCCCCGTGTAGAGGACTCCAGGGCCTGTAGTTCAGCTGCTGATAGATTGTCCACAGATATCAAGGAAGATGCGGTCGTGAGTAGCTCAAGATCGACCTCCCGCAGCGCAGACGTGTTCTCCTTGTTAGCCAGGAGGACTGGCGGAGCATGCCCTAGGTGGGTCCACTCCTGCATCATAGCAGCATTGCCGCCTTTGACACTATTCAAGTCCTTGTGCATAGCACACCCGAGCCGGAGGAAGAGGTCAAGTGAACGTTTCTTGTCAAGAGGTAGCTCTTTGTGAAGCGACTCGCCCAGAGCAGTAGTAGCCCGCTCCAGCTGATCAGCGTACAGGGTTTTCTGGCTCTCGGCGGAGAGTACGTTCCAAGCAGCAAGCCCACCCGCCTTGTCAATGGACGTAGACACAGAATCTCCCATTAGCGCTGCGAGCGTGCTGGATCCGTGATCGCTATCATTGAGATAGTCGCGTGCGAGTGTCAGGTATGTCATCGTTTTCTTCCAGTCGCCCATGAGGTTGAACGTCTTGATCTGATCCGGGGAGTGGTCTCCTCCCATCCCAGTGAGTTTTGTGGCACAGTCCTCGATGGACCCCGTCGCACCCTCCCGCTTTGACAGCGGAGAATCATTGTAAGTGCTGACTACGTCGGTCAACCTTTTCTTCCAGCCCTTTGCCTGCGTCTCACTCGTGTGGTCTACAGTGGACTCGATGCCCACAAATCGGTTCTTCGGAAGCACTGGGCCTGAGACGACGGCCTCAGAAGCGTTGCCGAACGGTGATGCAACGGTGTACGTTGGAGCTTGGGTAAGAGCGAAGCGAGACTCGATGTTGATGTGACGAACGGTTGTCGCGTCTCCACTGATTGTATAACCTGCAAAATTGAGGTGAGTTTGGTTCACATACTGTAGGATTCAAACATGCTGACTAGATGTCTTGGACAGCTCATAACCAAGCTGTATATCACTAGCCTTCCCCGCTTCTGCCACTGCGCGCCGTACGGTGCGTCCACTCATTTTCCCTTTGATCGGAATCCCGAATACCCGCCCGAAGCGTTGTACAACCGCACCAATCTTGTCGGGCGCACAACCAGCGCGCACGAGGAGGCGAGCAAGTTGACGAGCGTGTGCAGTATACACACCCTTCTCTTTGAGGTTGATGGCACGTACATGGCTACGTGCCGCTCTTGTCTGTACCTCAAACCGTGTCAGAAGGTACGCCACCCGTCTCTGCAGTAGGCGCGTTGTACGACGATGGGTTGTAAGCATCTCCTGGAGATGGATGTTCAGCATGCTGATATGTTCAACCACTATCTCTGCAGCAGTCCGAGTCTTTGCTTCGCGTTTGACAGCGGCTGCAGTCTCATGCCTGCATTGAATAGCGAGATCTTGGTGCGTCTTCAATGTGTGCGTAAGCTTTGCCCGAAGTTTGATGTTTGTCTTCTGTGCACGAGCTAGCTTGCGGCGTTCATTGTGCAGGTTCCTCTTACAGGAAGTGAGGCGGCCTCGAACGCAGTCAGCCTCATCCTCCACCCTCTTCAGAGTGAGTGCGAGTTCCTGATGCTTGCTCCTTTCATCGCATAGAGCTCTCCGGGTTGAATCAACGAGTTCCTGCAGTATCTCCAAGTCGGCCACGACCTAATGTGAAGCTTATGAGTACTGTCTCACTTCTAGCAGTGCCTATCCTCACCCCATCTCTGCTCCCGAACATTGGTATGTTCTCCTTGTTCGCTCTCACTTCGCGTGCTTTTTTGAGAGATTCCTTCCGTGCCTTTGAGGCGCGCGGGCTCAGGCTGCTTGCATCCTTTGCCATGTTATAGTGGTAAGTCTGCCTCAGTATAGTTAATGATTTGCTCTGTTCTCACAGCAGACCCGCAGCTAGTACGCACTAGTGTTCTGTGTATTAATCGTGTCTAGTACTATAGGTACCGTGCGGTGACCATGATATTAGGCTGGATTTAAGCTGATTATGGTGGGTTCAGCTCTCTTGTACTCTCTTTGGGCAAAATTAGACAACATACAGGCCTGATAAATAGACTAGACTTGCATCAGAGGGCAAGAAATGGCCCATGGACACTCCAACGTGTATCTATGGTGTTCAGGCGGAATCCCCCCAAGTGGGATGCGCGTCTCACGTGCAAAGGGCGCGTTGTGCGCCGCACCATTAAGCGCTGGCGCGAGCTCCCTCCGAATGCGTGCGCATATTATCTACTCTACACATGTACATATCGTCTCCGCGACCTGCGCGAACGGTACATATATGCCATACCTACATATTTACAGAGGGGTTTTGCAAAAATCGGTTCAGTACTTGTTCTGCTAGGATATTAGTGATGCCGGCAACCTGTATCTAAGGTCTCCGCCATCGCTTCCAAAATTCCTTCTGTAAATCCACTTATGGCATGGATAGGCATGCATTCCGTTGCATCCGAGGTGCACGCACCTTCTTACTGAGCTTAGACATTGAAGTGCCATCCTACTACCACATTCCTGGAGCGCCAGTGGAAATCACAAACAAGAACAAATAATACAGAGGCCGCAGGGATTGCCTATCCCCACTAGCGGGTAGCGCACGAGCCCCCGCACCGCTACCGTAGCGCTCTCCCTGCTCCTGGGCGGAGCATAGGTGTGCATCATGTCTTGCACCCTGCCTCAGTATCACCAACGGTGTCTATGTAGAAGTGACAGACGAGAGAGGGCGATGGTAGGGGCACATTTTATCCATACAGATGGTTTTTTTCTCCCCCGATTGGCACGCCCTCGTACATGGACACATTCCGCACACACACAACACCGTAGCGCGATACCACGGCGAAGTGATCGAGCTTGCGAGTGGGTTAACATCTAAGTATTGGTCCCATGGTAGACGGTCTAGCTGAAGGTCACACGTAGTACAATCATGTAACGTAGAGGGGCCGTGTGACCATTGAGGCATTAGGCTAGCGTCTGCTCAAATATAGTTCCCCCTCCTCCTCCTCCTCCTCCTCCTCCTCCTCGTCGCACTCCACATCCGCCATCGTTCGTCGCACGTGTGTCTGTCTGCGACTCTTTGTCTTTCTGCACGCCCATTTGCCTATATCCAGCCGATTGATTCTCCAAATGCTGGCTCGCAATTCCTTGGCGAAAGTGTGCCCGTGTGCAGGTGGCCGGTGCCTTGCAGGTATGTGAGCTAGCGTTGCACACGATCATGCCCTTCCTAACCTAGGTGCCATGCAGCATCTTTGTCGAATGTAAGGGGCGCATTTGTGCAGGATCCAAGTAGCAGCAGGGCGTATTCAACCACCACGTACGTCTGTCTCTCCGCCTTCTCACATGCATGAGCGCTCACCTCTTTTCGCAGAGACAGCTCACATACAGAGCGCTCCGCACAATCCATCTTCTCTCCATTCGCCTCCACCTGGGACAATGTCTTCGAAGACATCAAGAAGGACGCCGCACCCCCACCCACGCCCGTCAACCCCCGATCGTTCAAGCTCATGAACGTCGCCGCCCGCTCGAGCAAGACCGTCCGGGCCCAGGCTGCGACGGCGAGCGAGATGCAGACCATCGACAACATGTTCGCCGAGATCTTCGAGAAGACGACCATGCAAGGCACTTCTGCCACGGGCAGCGTCGGCCTCGGGCGTCCGCGCCGGCCGACGACGATGAACAACGTCTACTCGAAGCTGCGCTCGCACTCGCAGCGGCTACGGTGGACGACGGAGGCGGACCAGGAGCTCGATAGGAAGAAGGAGGAAATGGAGCTGTGCGAGACCGATGCGCAGTTGCTGGACTGGGCCATGCGGGAGGTCTTTGGTGAGTCTCAGCGGTACGAGCGCGCAGCCCGCCCCGTACTGCAGGAGTCAGTCGCCGCCGACGCCAAGGATGCATCATCGTCCGGCTCTCAAGAAGCCTCGGCTTCCACCACCTCTGAACAGCCGCCAAAAGAGAACGAGAGCCCCCCGCTCCAGCTCCAGCCCTCGTCCTACCCGCACCTCCTCTCCGCGCTCATGCGCACCTTCCGGGACAAGTACAAAGACCCGCACCTCGCGCTGTCCATGTTCGACCACGCGCGGCACCTCTCCATCGCGTCCTTCGTCTTCGGCTGCACGACGCCCGCGTACAACGAGCTCATCGAGACGCGCTGGCGCTGCTTCCGCGACCTCCGCGGCGTCGTCGACGCCCTCGAGGAGATGCGCGTCAACGGCATCGAGCTCGACTCCCGCACGCGCCTCCTCGCCGAGGGCATCCGCAGCGAGGTCGGCGCGCGCACTGTTTGGCAGGAGGATAGCGCGCCTGACTCGGGCGAGGTCCGCGACCTTGTCACTCGCCTTGAGCGCCTCACCATCGTCGGCAAGCCTGCGTCGCGCCGTGCGAATGCGAGCGCCAGCGCAAGCATCGATGGCGGACGTGATAGCGAACGTGAACGGGGCCGGGACAGGAACCGTGAAAGCGACTGGGACGCTGCGGCCAATGACAGGAAGGACAAGAGGAAGAGGCAGAGGGCGCACATCGAACAGGGCTGGAAGCAGAAGGCGCTCGAGGTCGGCAGGAGGCAGCCGTTGAGGCCTGACATGGGGATGACCCAGACCGTCGCAACTGGCCAGAGCGCCGGGGAGAGACTGATAAACGCGCTGTCGAAGATCCATGTTTAATCTTACAACAGGAGTCGTGGTAAGGTCGCGAAGGGGAGCTCACAAAGTACACTAGTAGTCACTGCAACTATGCTATTATTGACGATTCGATCACGTCTACGATTTTTAGCTGCTCGGGGCGATACTATAATACATGCTGTCTGTTGATGACGATGACGGAGAGACGGAAAACGTGGGTGTTTATGCGACGATGGACGATGATGCAAGAAGGAACAGAGAAAGTGGAAGAAACAAAACATCGAGAGCGAGAGCATGTGGACTAGGGGAGAGGCTATGTACACGTACGTGAGGGGTGCAGACTCGAGTAGCAGGAGGAGTAACGTATCCGCAACATATAATATGGCATGCTCGTGATCTAAGGACGATGGTCGTCGGTGCGTCGTTCTATAGCATCCAGCATCATAAGGGGGGAAACCCACCCCCTCCGATGCAAGGATGCGGCGCGCATCTCCGGGCCACGTCCGCGCGCGCACATAAGTTAGCGTACATACATATCATCCTGTCCGCAATGACGGTGTCGGTGTGCAGATGTGCAGATGTGCTTTGGTTCAGAATGGTCGGAGTCGTAGTGGGAGTCGGGCTGTGCGTGCGGTGTGCTGTGAGATCACGCTTTCTCGGTCTTTCCCTGCCGCTGCTTCCGGATGCGCGTGCGGCGTTTCTGCAGGATGATGGAGGTCGAGAAGCTGAAGAAGCCGAGGAATGCCATGATCTGTGTCGTACAGCGAGAGAGGGGATGGGTGGGGGTGAGAGATCAGTTAGCGGACGCATCGCGATGAGAAGGACTGGTACGTACTCCACTGAACAGTGCCGGTCGCCACCAGATATTTTGGCTGGTGAGTAGCGCTCCGTCGATGGGAGTACCCGTGAGAGTACCGAAACCTGCGGTCAAACATATCAGATGCTAAGAATACGAAGCAAGTCAAGAGAAGGACCTACCGCACACTCCAAATGCGATGCCCAACCGAGCTCTGTCGTACAATTTCTGATCAGCATTCCAGAATTAGACGAGGCACATGGATCGTGCGCCGCTTACCCCAGCTCTGACATATCGTCCGTCAGGTGTGCGATCAAAGGCGCAAGCATCGCAATATCTGTCGTGTAAGCATACCAGTGTCCGTCAGCAACCGCTCACACATTCGACGAACCGACAGGTGACCCAGGGCGCAGCACACTGGCCCGTCTGAGTCACCCACAAGAGAAGAGGTGACGCACATGTGCCGGCGAAGAAACCGTAGATGACGCCAATAACCACGACGCTCGCAACACTTCCTAGGCCGATCATGCCGAGGATGAGGACCGAACAGATGAAGGTCGAAACGACGGTGATGTTCGCCACTCCCAGCCGGTTGGCCACGAAGCCCGGTGAGAGACGGCCCAAGAAACTGCACGCGTTGAGGATGACAAGCTGTGACACGAAGTGAGTCAGAGCAAGAGAGACGGCTAGAAACTACCGACCGAGTAGAAGGAGAACGTCTTGGAAAGCCCGTGAGAGACCGCGTCCGACTGAATGTAAAACAGCGGAAAGTAGAAGCCCATCGCAAAGACAGTCATACTACAAGCCGCCCCGGTCAGTTACCGACACACCCCATGCTCGCACTCTGAACCGAGAGACGTACCCGATCGCAGCGAACATGATCGGGCCGTCCTGGACGAACCGCTTCGCCGAAGACCACAGCTTCGGCGATTGCTGCAGCTTCAGCGTCCTCGTGCGCATGGTCAAGCACGAGATGAGCAGCAAGCCCGTGATCAGGCCCGCGTTCGCCCGCGCAGCCTTCGCGAACCCGAGGCGGTCGAGCGTGTTGTTGAGCATGATCGGGTGCACGATCGCCCCGAGCGACGAGCCGGACGCGACGATGGTCATCGCGAGCGCGCGCCGCTTTTGGAAGTACTGCGAGACGACGGCCACGCTCGGGATGTACATCATCCCTCCGCCGATGCCCATACCGACTCCCTGGGCCAGGAAGACCTGCATATATGCGGATGAATAGTCGGATTATGGCGCTTGAACGGATAGTTGCGTACCTGGTAGTATTGGCCGGGCTTCGCCAGAGAGAGCATGAACACGGAAACAGCTTGCAGGAGTGACCCTGCAAACAACAGCCAATAGCTGTCGAAAAGCGGTCAGTATCGGTAGATACGGAGCATGTCGCATCAAAGCGCTGGACGGGTTCACGCCGAGCACCGTCGCGCATCAGATCTGATCCCGCATGTAAGACGGGGATTTTACGGCCTGCACGAGTGCAGCGTCGACCGTAAACCTTCTCTCGCAGTCGCCCCGGGGCATGCTAAGACCTGCGAAGATTATGATACGTGTGCGGAGCCCACCGCCACGATAGCCGCTTGCTTCCGACGGTCCCAGGGAATGGCCTGCGGATATAGTGCTCAATCCAAGGCGACGCATGATGATCAATAGAACGAAGAGTCCTGGGACCAGAATGCACGCTACCGGCCAAGAGGCTTGCTCTATGATACAAATGAATCGCCGGCTTCCATACTCCGCAGCATTTGCCTAGGACCGAGAAGGTGGATATATGCGGACAAGCGGACACAGTAGCGCGCGACTGGGCGGCGGTAACAGAATTGTATTATTCCTGCCTACCTCCGCCCGATCGGCGCTCAATTCCGACTCACACACAAGGCGCACAAGACACAAAATATGAAATGATCACTCACAAGTATCCACGGTCGTACAAGCGGCCTGCTATGAGCCCCAATGCGATCACAAGGTATGCGTTGATGCTGCCTATCCAACTGGAGAATCATGTCAGACATAGCCGCGCAAAAATTCCCAGAACGACGGATTACGTACGAAATTGCGGAAGACGATTCATTGCTGAGGTACACGCGCCCGTAGTAATCTGCCGCTTCGATTGAGCATCGCGACTTCTACCGGTGCGGAGCTGGGCTCACCTTGGTACACTCCAAATGAACCCGTGTATCTGCGAAGCCAACATGAGCCAAGGCACGGCCGCACTGTCTCCACCTACTCACCCGAAGCCACACATTTGAATCAAGAAGCTAAACTCCGCGTGAGCGTTCACATAGACGTTGATGAGACCATGAATAGACTAGCACGTACGCTCCGAAGACGGTCAACCATCCCGCTAGCCCGCCCTCTGGGAAGTCATGCACCACTTCCTCGATGGGCGGTTGTGTGGGTACAGCAGCGACCGCATCCGCATCCTCCCTCACGGTGGGGGGTCTAGAGGGTTCGTTGATGGTAACACTGCCAGTCTCGGACCTGTTGACCGAGTCCTGAGAATTGGTGATAGTGACCCGTCTGGGTTCTGCGAGCTCAAGGGGTGACTGCGACATGGTGGCTAATGTCGGCGCTAGATCACAAGATCCGGGCGTGAGACAGTCGAGGGAAGCCGATCGAGGCTCAAGCAGTGGGGGCTTTTGCAAAGGAGCACTGGGCGAAAGTGGGCGGAGGGGGAGTGAGACGGGAGACGGTTAAGTAGTGAGTGAATGACATCGAAGCAGCCGTTGCAAAACCAATGAGCCTTGTAGGACATGATGGACAGTCACCGGCGAACGGAGCTGGCCTGTCATGAGCGGCTGCTGCCTTGTGATCAGCGCTCACAGAATTCAGCTCTGGAGGCTCCATCCGACGTCGTCCACGATCATCCAGCATCCCTCCTGCCGCTTTCGGCTCTCTCGCCCCTTTTCCCACGCCTCAATCCTCATGATCCTCGCGGCGACTGCGATAAACGTTAACGTCTACGCCTTACACAGCTTCTAACTCATCGTCGTCAAAAATCGCAGCCTTTGGCACTCCGTCTTCGCGCACAACTCCTCTGTACATGCCGGAGCAATTCAGAGGCATCGCAACTATCTCATAAGCGTGATGAGTCTTTTCTTCGGCTTCTCCGCTGAGCACGGACCCACTCACCGTTACCCGAGTTGTCCAGTGCAATAACACCTCCAATCCCGCCGTCCACACGTAACTCCTCGACGCACGCCCGAGCTGCTACGTCCAAAGACTCGTGTAGGTACTTCATCCTGTGTCCGATCGTGGACGCTGTCGCATGGCGTATAAAGTACTGCCAGAGGAATAGCAAATCAGCCCACAGTCGAGGACATTTACGTTTTTTCTGCGCAGCCCCGAGCTCGACCACAAAAATACTCACATCGCCGTCTCCCGTACCGCTCACGCCGACGGCAACAGTCTTACCTTTGCCCCTCAGCTGCCGCCACGCCCTCCGGATCCGCCCCCTCAGGGTCCATTCCTCCGCCCAGAATCCTGCCCCCATGACGGGCGTGTCACCGACTCGGCCGACCAGTTTGTTCGTCCGACCTCCAGTCGAGGTCACTGACGCAATGCACCCACGAACGTCCAGCGCAACAGCTCCCACCGTCCCTGTCGGCAATTGGTCTAGCGGCACCCATCCGTTGTTATTACCGCCGGGCGAGTCATATTCGCCTTCGCCGGCCTCTGCGCGATGGGGCAATGGCTCTTCCGGCAGTCCGAGCCCTCGGCGGTGTTCGCGCCAGCGCGCCTCCGTGAAGAAGTAGCTCTCGTCAACCAATTCAATCCCTAGCTCCTCTCCGATGGCCTCGGCTGTGGTCCCGGAGAGCATCGTGTGCGGGGCTTCTGCGGGTGCGAGGTAGAGCGCCCGGGCCAGCTTCGACGGGTTACGAACGTGCCTGAGCAGTGAGATTCCTATCCCGCGACGGGTGGGGGGTACCGAGGGGTGCTTCTCGGGTGGACGCGAGAGCATTATCGATGTCTCCAGTTCGTTCTATGCAATGCCGTCATGCTGCGTACCGTCCGTGAGGCGCTCCGAGACGAACCTTGCCAGCCACATTGAACACCGCGCCTTTTCCCGCGTTGAACAGGGAGCAGTCTCCATATGATGCGTCAACTACTTCACAGCGTCGGATATCATCAGGCTCCGTACATACCTTCCATCGAGGAGACGGCGGCGACCGCCGCATCCATCGCTTCCCCTCCGTCTCTGAGCACTCCATAACCGGCCGTGAGCGCACGCGCGAGCGCTGCCTTGTACTGCGCGCGCAATTCCGGGGTGGAGCGCGCCTTGTCCATCGTCCCTGCACCGCCGTGAATGACTAACGTGAACTTCTTCTGGCCGCGCGCCTTGGGTGTCTCGGCATTGCATAGGTCGGCACGGACGTGCGGCTGGGAGCACAGTAGAGGCGTCTTCTCGTGTGTGGCCATGGTGGTGGTTCGAGAACAAGCACAACACTGCCCGCTTCCACCGCTTGCCGTCGTGCTCTTATCGGCAATCCTGCGACGGGCTCCCGCACTATTTTTGGCTGGAATCGCCCTAAATATGGCAGGTCTGTAAGTTCGGACCCACCGTCGCCTACAAACACTGACCGAAGCGAACCTGGCAGGTGGGTACTGAGAGAGCGAGTTGGACGTGCCCCCTCTGACACAAGACGTCGCGAGCGGTGCGATGGGTAGCAGGCGTCGGGCAGACGGCGCCAACGCGCCGCGTAAGCAAGCAATATATCGCCCAAGTTGCCGCCGCCATGTCGTGATGGTACCACACGCTCCATGTCAGGGTTGCGAGGCGGGTATTCACATGCAGTGCACATCCTATTCAAACCAGTGATACCTCCGAATGCCTACTTGTGTCAAGGCCTCGTCGGCCCGAGTCTAGACGTTCCGCCTGGGAACAGATATAGGCCAGCACGAAAATATCCCTGCCGACGTTGGACTACCGGGAGGAGCAGGGACATTTGCCCGCATTTGTCCGCCTCGGTGCGCTACTGGCACTGCTCACTGACACACTCCACCCCGGGCCCCGACAAGGTTCTGAAATGCAGTCGATTTCAATTGTCTGCGCGAGATGCTAATTACAGTGCTTGACTACAGAACGTAAGGGGGCGCGAGCGCGAGTCCTGCCAATGTTATGATACAGGATCAAGCGGCGAAGTGGAGTGAGGCTGCAGCAGAGCCCTTTTCGCACCATGCACAGCTCTCGCCTTTCGCCCCTGGGTAGTGCTCAAGAGCGCGTACAGATGCTCCCGGACGTGTCCCTTCATTCTCAGCTTGAGCAGAGTGCTGAATGGGATCACGGAGCTGAGGCCCAAGGAGGACGCCGTCCATGACGAAGGTGGCACGGTGGTTGGATCCTGACACCCATTCCATCTGAGTTGTCGGCCCCAGAGCGTGTAAGGATGCCCTCGAGGTCCGTCCATCCAATCGGCGTCGGCTTGGGTAGTGCTCAAGATCGCATCAGGATGTCGTCGAGAGCTGTCGATGCGGCGATCCAAGCGGGTCAAGAGAGCGTCGAGGAGGTTCGAAGGGGGCCTGTGCGCAGCAGTAAAGCGCTTGCATGTGAGCGCAATTAATCCTCCCGGGGCGGTTTGGCTGAGAGAGGGCCGTTGGGGTGCGGGTGATAGGACAGGATGTCAATAGAGACATGGGTGAGAACATGGCCAACCGGCGGATAGTTGGATCGTCTTCCTCGCTGTCGCCTGTGAGTGAAAGGGCAGTAAATCCCTTCCCTCCCGCGATAGATCAGCTCCTCTCCCTCTATCGGACAAGCTCGACTTGAAGTGGGCCTTGAGCGCGTTCCTCGTCAGGGCCTATGTCGAGCCCGCCGTCGTATGTACACCGAGAGCAACGCGGTGCCCCTTACGACGACTCGGACCCGGATGGCGGTCCGCTTCCGACCCTGCCTGGGGACAAGTGACCAGGGGGAATCCCTGGATGGATGCCGTTTCCGGTTAGGGGATACAATGTTGGTCTGAGAGGTTTATCTGTCTTTCGGGGAGGATGCGATGGAGACGCTTGCCGAAGGCGCGTTGCCGGAGGATCTCGCATGGTGGCGAGGGTTAGACGCAAGGTGTTGCGAGACGAGACTTGTAGGCTTATTATGGGTGACGCGGGTGACGCGAGGGGCTTTCGAGACAGGGACGAGGGATTGACGAGGGTTGGGGCAGGACGAGGGTGTTTATATATGGTGTCTACGACGTGCCAAGGGTAAGTTGGATCCGCGAGCTTTGTGTTGTTGTGGTCCATCGTATCTTTGTGTCATTTTTGCGACAGGTCCAAGCGTAGTGGCAGGCCGCGGATCCATGCCCGAGCCGCAATTCGCACAAATGTCGCGGCAGGGTCAGGAACCGGTATCCTGGAAACCTCGGTATGCCAACTGTCTCTGTTGGCATTCGTCCTATGTCTGGCTGTTGCTGCCGCATTGACGTAGCGGACAGGCAGCGTGAAAAGTGTTGCCAATCAATAGCGGACCGCGCACGTAAGCTACCGGCGTCCCCGACGCTGGTCCCTGCGCCATGACCATCCGCTCGGCCAAAGCGTGGAGTCAGCGCGCACAGGAGTTCAAGCACTGGAATCATGGCGCCGCAGTCATATACCGGTTAAGCCCTCTACACGTGGATTCAAAGCGCGCTAAGCACCCAGATAGACAACAACGTACCCGCAGTGTGCGCACCATCCTCAGAATACACGCGCGAAGCGCAGCAGCCCTGACTCGGACGCGGCCCCGCGTCGATGTCCACGTTCAGTCTTCCCGTAAAGCGCATCATGAGAGCCAAGTGACGCCCGAATATCACGTCTCTGCACGATATTAGCAAACTGTGTCCGGCGGAAACATACCCAACATAGCGGAAACTAGACGGTCATAGCGCCCAGGATCGCCGGAGGAGCTGGGCCAAGCTGATTCGTTTTCGTAACTTCGCCAGCCTCAGCTTTACGCGCTTGAAGCTGGTTTGCAACCCTAGCTTCAACGATGAGAATACATAGGTCTCTATGCTATGAGGCCTCAATACGATCCTCGTGGTAGAGTCGTCTATGTCCCGGTCCGAGTGGGACGGAGGATCAAAAGCAATGTAGAAAGCGCCGAAGAAATATAGCACAGCCTGACATGCGCGCTTGTGTAGTACCCTCTTCTGGTTTCGCTACCACTATTATATGCCTCCGTGCTCTAGAGTCTAGTCAATCTCCAGTGTCAGACACTCCTCGATGCGACTGAGCTTTGCTTCTACCTTGCTGAGTGCGTGCGCGTCCTCGAGTAGCGCGAGATGGCACCCAAAAACTAGCGACTAGTACTATTGTGCACAGGCGCCAGCAGATTCTGATTCAGCGTCACCAGGCAGAACCCTAGGCCTATCGTCTGATGTGGTGGAGGCAATAGCAGATTCAGATGATCTACACGTCCACCGAAGATAACAAGAATCTCTTGCACTCTACTGCAACATGCGTCTCAGCAGCGAAGACATCCGAAGTTGAAGACACGAGTGCGCCGACGTAAACGTTTCCGTCGCGAAGTGCGAGTTTGAGCGCGGGGCCGTGGTTCGCATGTCCCGACTCTATATGTCATCGTGTTGCAACCGTCAACCGTTTCCTGATGTCGTCTCTCTGGCTGTACTCTTTGACTTATAAAACACCAGTGGTCCCGTCTCAGTACGTACTCCCGCATTGCAGCCGCTAGCGTAGATTTAGTCAATACTGATCTTCAGCCGCGACTGTGGCAACACCGCCCTTGTGGGGCGGCTTATGACCGCCCTATACATCAGCTCAGCAACGAGGCCAATGCTTACGTGCAATGCGGTGCGTGGGTGATCGAACTCTCGAACTAAGTTCCTAGATCAATGATTGACCACATGAGCGCGTCTGTCTAGCCCTACCTCTCCTTGATCTGTCATCGTGATAGAGGGAACGAGGCAAAGCACTGGACATCTACCGCCCGCTGCCAATCATCCCAATTGTATCGATGAACAGGCCGATCATTCAAGCAAGCAGTGTTGTCGCCTCCAGACGTTTTAGTGGTTGTGGCGGAGGTTCCTGACTGCGAATCCTGGCTGCGAATCTGTCTCAAATAGCCCACTCGCTCATGCTAGAGAGCACAACCGTTTCTTCCTCAGGGCGACGACGCCATGCCGAGCTTCTTCAACAAGCACAAGGACACCAGCCCTCCCATGCCTGCCCCCGTAGTGCAGGAGGATGAGTCACCTATGAAGATGCCGATTCCCCAGGTCAGCTCGCCCGACGTATCCCCTGCGGACTCCGATCAAGAGAACGTGCCATCCATCCCCCCAGTGATCGCTTTCCCGGAGGGTAGCGATGATGATCTCGATGGCCTGAAGAAGTTAGACAGTGCCTTTCGTACAGTCGCGAATGCGCAGAACGGATTCCAGGCCTACAAGGGCACAACTGCGTTTGGGATCGTGAACAAAACCGGTACGGCGCAGTGATGTATTGTCATCGAAAACCGTATGCGTACTGAACGATACACAGGCGATATGCTGAATGCGATCAATACGAATGTTACGAGCGCTCAGAGCATGTCTTCTCCACTCAAGTCCGCGTACGAAAGCGAGGCTATGAAGACGATTCGCAGCGGAGTCAACGCTCTGGTCGACAGTCTTCCGGGCCTGATCAAGGCTTTGGACGAAGTAGCCAAGCTGCACCCGTTCATTGGCAGTATGTTTCCCTGCACCATGACTCCACGCCTCTCTCTCTTTAACCTGCGTCTGAAGTCGCTGTCGGTGCCTTCCGGGTGGTCGTCGAGCTTGACATGAAGCGGCGGGATAACGACAAGAAGATCGCGTCATTGTTCCTCGAGATGAAGGATATGATGGAAGCCCTTCTCCAGTAAGTAGCCCCGCGATCTGTGTTCACTTGCCGTCACCTTACCACCGTGCAGGCTTGACAACATCAAGGACCGGGACGCTGTGGGCCCCGGAGGCATGACAATAGAAGCGCGCATGCAAAATCTCGTTAAGCAGACCGCCGACGACATTACCGCATGCGGGAACGCCTGCGACACCTATGCAAAGAAGCGACTCATCGTCAAAGTCATCAAGGGGTCAGTGTGGGAGAGCACGCTGAAAACCTACATCGACATCTTCGCAAAGCGGCGGAAGGATTTCACCTTCGCGCTCGCTATCCATACGGGCGCTGGAGTGGACGATGCGAACCGCAAGCTCGACACCCTCGATCATAAGATCGACGCCGTCCTGGAGTTCTTCACGAAGGCTGTGTCTCCCGAGCAGCAGGAGATGGCTGCGCTAGTGCAAAAGAAGGGTGGCCCGACAGCTGTGATGGGTAACCCCGAGGCGCTGAGCGAGCTTCTCAAGTTCAAACCAACCGCCGTGACAACCGCGACGAAGCGTGGGGAGCGCGAGGCTCCCCAACACAGCAGCCATCCTGCCGAGAACGATCTGGAGTCGTTGAGGGTCGAGCTGTTCGAGAGTCCTGCAGTCGCAATCCGAAACAACTTGGAGGTGTTCGAGCGCAAACTGAAAATGCAGCAAAGGGAGTTCGCAGAGGAGATGCGAGGCATGGTGCATCACGAGGGTGATCGTGTGATTGACGCAGTCACCTCCGGCCCGCACGACAAGATTATTGATCCCGTACGTTTTGTTCGCATTGCTTTCTACGATCACATGAACCGACCAGCCTACTAGGACATCCACGAAATATGGAAGGAGATGGTACGTCCCTATTGTCCTGCATCCACAATCTATGATTCACCTTACGTTTGCAGCGCTGGAGGGGGCACGTCAAGGCACGACACTTCGTCCTGGCCCTCCGGGACTATTATCGCCAGCAGATCGATGTCAAGAAGCGCGCTCGAGGCGAGAATTTTGTCACCTGTATTCACGACGACGACGAGTGGGCTTTGGAGTGGATCAACATTAACCGATTGCAGGCCATTGCGGAGGCGTTTGACGACGATGCGTCCGGCTTCATCACGATCGCAGAAGTCAATCAATTTACGTCCTCGCGTCCTAAGGACTGGAGGTAAGTGTCCGCAAGCGTCAGCTTGAATAGTCACTATACTGAAGAGCGACTCCGATAGCCTGCTTCATTGGCTCGCGTACTGGGCGATAGGTATGCTTCTCGAGAGCCTAGAATGACGGGCGTCAACTCACACGGCCTCGTAGGCTGGCAAATGACGGCGACGTACTACAGGGACAAGATTGTCGAGCTGCTTGCGAAGATGTTCGCGATGCGTCCTCGGATACACAATGCCAACACCGAGGCTGTGCAGAAGTACCTGTTGACGGTGTATAGACGCGCTACAACCCTTACTTCCTCCTTCATCTGCACCTACCAGGACGATTCGTTGAAGGCCCGCTTCCAAAGTTACGTGGATGCCGAAGAGCAGCGGTTACGAGAGGGGCTAGAGACTGTGCGCTACGACATCGACGCCATGGATACTCTCACGCTCATCACCGGGCCCGGGAGGATAGAGAAGGTCAGCAGGAACGTTGCCGGGACCGTTTATTAATGTGACGCAGTCTCCTCTAGTCGCTATTCCCTCTCCTATATCTGCTCTTGAAGCGCGATTTCGAGATCTTCCGCCTCTGCCAAAAGATGATCATACACAAAGACGAGTTGTGGGATGCCGCCGATACCATCGTGTGGGTCTTTGACGCTGTCGCCTACCGCCATAATGATCTCGAAGGTACGAAAGTAATCCAATGTGTATTCACACCAATCATTGACATTCTATTACTGCTGCTCTCAGCGTTGTTCAAGCAGCAAAGACTGGATCCCGTACAGCAATTCAAGTCCTACGCTAACGAACTCGTGCGTATTATCTTCACGGACACGGACAGAGTTGCTTTATACCAATGGAGAGTAACAGTTCGACTACTGGCATGATGACTCCAAGTTCATGTCTCTCGAGAATCTGCGCGAGCTCGAATGGACCGAATTCGAGTACGTGGAGGAAAACGAGGAGCAGAATGTCGAATCCAAAACCATACTGAACTATCCTTCCGCCGTTCACAACCTATATAACATCCCGGAAGATATCGTCTCAGATAGCGACGCTATGGCTGACAACGACGTCAAATCTATGTGAGTATCGCTCTATGCTTAATCTGACCGATCGTCCGTCGGGTGGCTGAAGGACTACTGTTTTCAGTCTGGGCCGCTGGCACGGGCTCATCGGCGCAGAGCGTTGGCCTATCACTGCGATCGTCTCGTTTTGCTTCCACGCTTCAGCGGATTCCAACACCTATGAAGCCAGCGACGTTGCAGCCCATGGTACCGGATACACCATACACGGGAGCTATACGAAGAAGGACGATGGGACGATCGAGTACAACTTCAGCAGAACGTACATAGCGCGGCTGCGCAAGACGTACTTCACTGGTACTCTCGACGAAGATGGCGAGAGGCTGTCTGGCTCGTGGGGCTACAGCGAGACCGAAAAGCCGTATCGGTTTATCTTTTGGAAGAACGTCCCACCTGAGACTCTCATTGCGCGGCCGCCGCCATCGGAATTCGAAGAGAACAAGACGAAAGCGCTCTGGAAGTACGCCTTGACCGCGGTGCACAACGAGGTCCGCAGGAAGATGTTCTCGTGGTCATTCCTCAAGGGGCGCCGCGCCATTCGACAAGAATACCTCGCACTCTTGGAAAATGAGTCGAACAACCTAACCACCCTCGCCGACCTGGACCGGTTCGCTGTGCTTGATCGTACGGCTACTTGTGAGGATGTTCGGTGCTTCTATGTTTTAAGCGACTATCAACGGCGATCAGTGCCTACACACCTGTAAGCTCCCTAACTCGACCTCTCGCATTACTCATTCACGCCATACTCATTACAACTTTCAGCGCCGACTGCGACAATTGCGGGGAGCGAATCCATGGTGCCCGCATGATCTGTATCCAGTGCCACGCGAAAGACACCCTCGACTTCTGCGACAAGCCAGCGTGTAGAGAGGCCAACAAAACTCGGGAGGACGTCACCCAACCCCACGTTCCTACACACGCCTTCGTGAAAGTCCGCAGGGTTCTCAATCAAACACGCGACATCGGCAAGCTGCTTCGCATGTCCGATGCTGGGCTGGAGCGCGCGAGGAAGCTCCTGGATAGCTCTGCGGAGGCTGATACGCGCTCATCTGCTAGCGAGAACGACGGTACCGAACTGAAGACAGAGACTAAGAAGGTGGAAGGTCCCAGAGAGGAAGCGGATGCTGCGGGCTCAGGCGCGAACGCGAAGGTTGCTGCGCTCACCTGCGTCTCCTGTTCGTCGGTGGTATCTTATCCTTGCTGGTACTGCATCGACTGCCCAAGTACGTCGTGCTTAATATCTCCGGTCAGGGTCTATGCTAACCCTATGCCGTGTAGCCGACGGGAATGTCTTCGTTTGTGTGGATTGCGATGAGAAGAATGGCGGTGTGACCGTCGGCGATCATCAGGACACGCATAGCCTCGTTACCTGCAAGCTCAAAGTGGTTGAAGACGACACGGAAAAGAACACAGAACAGCGGCTATCAGCAGTTGAAGGCAGGCTGGCCGCGTTGACAGCGCAGATGGAGAGGATAGAGAAGCTGTTGGAGTCGCTCGCCGTATCACGCTCTGCCTGATGTGTATAGCCTTGGCGTCTCTACAGTTGCCCAGGCAAGTCGTATCCCACGTAAGTGCTAGTTTACCACAGATGAATTGTGGTTGTATGGCTGATAAACGTGGGGCCTTCAGTGACAGTGACTCGGGTGATGTATGTATTATTTGAACATAGGACCGCTCGAATGCGAAGATGTTAATGGTCACCTTCATCGAATATATTGATCCTGCATTGCGGGAATCGTCAGTCGCTGCGAAGCCCGCCGCCACCCGTAGTGCTCTGTTCGACTTCAGCGTCACCACAATCAGTCGAAGGTTATCGGCTTGTATAATCTCCATCCCTCCCCGACCCCGATGAGACCCCACAGGGCACGTTCCCCGGGAATTCGGCGGAAGAACCACGAACGTTATTCACTGGTGGCACAAGTCACGAAGGGCTCGGAGTACTGTATCAACAGGTTGCACCAAGCATCCCATCATTCGAAGCATACGTATCGGCCCGACCACACGGGACGACACGGTGCACACTGCATCATCGCGTACTCATGGCTTCTAAGCAACTCGAGCTGCCGCATTTCTTTGACACCAGCAGTGCGAGTACCTGGGTCGTGAAAGAAGTTGACGGCACTGGGCTCAGGACCGAGGACTGTGCACCACCCTTATCGCCGGATTTAATGCCGCTGAACAGGATCTTCGTGTTGAATGAATGCATCCCACGGTACACATGATCATATGGGCTCGTTTGATTGTATCTTGGTCGGAGAACTGCAAGCAGCGAGCGATAACAGCGTAAAGACCCAAATGTCGAGAGGAGCCTGCTAGAACCGCCGTCTGATGTACGAGTCGGCAACGGAGAGCATGATGTAGAAGCGTTGTAGTATCACTGGCATGGCAGAAATAGGTTACGCACAGCTTAGGCCGTGGTGTGATGCTCGCAAGCTGTGGTAGCAATGGCCCCCATCCCAGTCTAAGTCTATGGCGCCGTAAGATGGGTATCGTCCGAGCCCGAGCCGGAGGAAGAACTTCTCGATCACTATCGCAGACTCGCACGGGCGGTTCAATGTGGGCGCCACCGACGTTCAACCGCTCTCCCACCCCCTCTACTTATGACCAGTGGACTTAACCTCACGTAAGCTCTCATATGTCCTACTATCAGAGTCAGGAGATAGCATCGTCTGACCCGTATACATGAAGCAACGCGTTTGATTGAGTGCCGTATACAACTTGACCAAGGACAGTCCAGTCGTGACGATCCGACGCAACGCGGCGTGTGCGGGTTACTAGTCCATGTGTCCTGTCAGAGTTGCCTTCCACGGCGGTATCACAGGGTCTTGCGTCTCCCACAGGTCTGTTATGAGGACACCGGCGGTACGCTAGAATAGATAGACTCCCTTCTATCCATAGGCTCCGATTTCTGGAGCTCGCCTGGCCACGCAGTCCGGTCGCGAAGCTAGTACTTTGCAGTCCCCACGATATGAGCGTCGGGACACCACACTTGACTCTATGTAACTTTATCCAGTTTGATTCTCACCTCCTCGACCTCGTGCAACTAGATGCAAGGAACATATACATCAAGATTCGAGCCCTCCGCCGCCACATACTTGCCTGGCCGAGTGTTTCGTTCCTCGATCGGGTGGCGTTGTGCCCAGCGCCGAATCATGAAGATTGAATAGTAAGACGCCATCTTTGCCCACTCATTTTCGGTTCCTGGCTTCCCTGCTGACTGCGCTCTCCGGCAGAATCGGCTATACAGGCCCATAACGACTTCTGGCATCGCACGAGTGTCATGCTCTCTAGAGTTTGACGAGCGCGCCCACACATCAGCTTCCGAACAGCCTCTCTGAGTGGCCCCCGTCTCTAGCTTAGGGGATGAACTTCCAATCGTGGCTCATCGAATGGGCGGTCATTCCTTTCTTGTCGCTGACGAGCTTGCAATCCATATGCCTACGGCGCTAGGAATCGGACACGCTACTATCAGGGTTCAGAGGGCCATGGAATACGCACAAGACGGATTGATACCGTGAGTTCGCCGTCTGACGGCCGCGAGCTTAGTATAAAGAAGCGTGTGCCTGCGTTTTGGGGTGCGTTCCTGGGTCCTCACATCCTGTGTCATCCTCAACCGTCGCGCCCGCTCCTCCGCGTCGCTGCAGGATGGGTGGGTCAAACAACGACACCGTCATCCTTGACGATCGGGACCCGAGGATCCAATATTCTGCTGGCTGGGGCCTCAATCAGAGCTCGAGCGCTTTCGATGGCACTTTACACAGGGCAGTGGAGCAAGGCTTAAGTGCTTCTCTGACATTCACAGGTGAGTTCCGTATATTGTGTTTGCAGGATACATCCTACTAAAGCACAGTTTCGTAGGAATGTCGGTAATTGTTACCGGATGTGTTGGTGAAGCTTCTGTGTATGGGATAGCATTAGCGACGTATGCTGTTGATGGTCAAGGTTATGACCCCACGAACAACGATGCCCTCGCATCGAGCTTCTCAACGCTTTCCTGTGGGGTGACGCTTTTTGCGTCGCCGACTTTACCTTTTGGTCAGCACACCCTCAAGGTCACAGTGGACAGCAATTCGCCGAATACGCTCTGGATAGATTCCTTCCAGTACAATTCTGCAAACATTACCGGTTCGATACAGCCGTCCCAGTACGCAGTATCCTCGCCCTATTGCATCGCACCGGCCTTACACTCATGGGATTTGTCTAGTGCTACCACCCAGGGATCATCAGGTCCTGCGACGAGCGCAAGCGTGCCATCACCGTCCGGCACATCTCTGCCCGGGCCCACTGTGACGGATTTTGTCTCGGGCAACTCCCAGAACACTGGAGCTATAATCGGCGGGTCCATCGCCGCAGCGGTGGTTGTCATCTTGCTCGCAATCTTCGCCGCTGTCCTATTCCTGCGACGCAGGCAAAGCCGACGCGAGTCAACCGTGGGATGTACGTATCTTGACATTGCGCAGTATTTCGCCGTTCGATGCTGATCTCTTCTCTTTCACCGTATCCTAGTGATCGGCGGTAGACCGAGTACACGATTCACTGGCACATCTACAATGGGGCTGACCTCGGGCACTGTCACCTCAGCGACTTCCCTTCCCATGTCGACAAGCAGTCACCCAGTAACTGTAACGACGACCTCCGGCCCCGGTGCCACGTCTGGCATGCCATCGCTGCACTCTCGGATGGCCTCCATGCCATCCCTGGACTCAGGGCCACGACCCATGGTGCAGCCGAGCCAGCCGGACGGCGGCGCCGTGCCCGCCCCTGGCATGCACTCCCGGGAGGCTTCGACGGACACTACCGGTGGGGCTGCGTCGTTCGGAACGTCGGCGAGTCCGCCATACACGAGAAAGGACCGGACGGCAGAGCCTAGTGCTGGTACCGTGATGCGGAACGTCACCACACCTGAGGCGATCGATGAGGCGGCGTCCAGTATCGCGGGCCATAGCAGACCTCCGTCGTACGCTCCTCGTCTCGACCAGTAGGCCGCCACGTCCGCAAAACGGAAACGCAGTGTATCGTTATTTCGTGGGCTTTCTTGGTTTATCGATGATCATTCTGTCACGATTCATATATGATGTTGGTTTCGGTGACATGGTTCTGGTCGTGGGTACTTACTAGCGTTATGCGTGTAATAGGTGTGTGTGGGCGTAGGTGTGTGGGCGTGTGGAAATTCGAAACGTCACGAGTCGTTACGTTCAATATACTCCAATGCTTTGCGGCGAAGACCCTGGGTAAGTACATAGATATCGAACAGTGAACTTGTGAAGAGGAACGACTATTGCGCAAGCCTCCGTCAGTGAAACTCAGAATCGGGGCTTCAATGGGTATGTTCGTCACATTAGTAAATCGCTAGGAAGGCGACAGTTCGTTCATCGCAAGCATACCTTGATCACCATTCGGACCAACCCGTCGTGGGTTAGCAAGATATTGTTCGCGTCGTTGTGCAGGAACGGCTGATCCCTCCTTTCGTGAGGCTTCAAGTTGATGATCCGCGTCGTGCACCTGTATGGATAAGTCGTATGTATGTGACTATGACCTGTCTTGCGATCAACGTAGTCATTGGTGGTCGGATCGGGCGTCTCGTCTGAAGGCAGAGCCGGATCGTCGGTAGCAGTGTCGCCTACACAACTCTCGGATCTGACCCCTGACCTGATGTCGTTGGGCGAGGGGAGAGTCATGTTCACGAGTGGACGTGCCTCGTACACATTGACTACATATGACTCTTGGGAGGGATCATAACGGGTGGAAGAGATGCAACTTCCGAGTACGGAGGATGGCGCAAATATGTGAGGTTCAGTAGCGGCCGTTCTAGAGATGTAAAGCATGCGTGTGCCATGAGTTCCCCATTTCTCCCAAGGTACTGTGCGGTTTCGCCCCAGTAGCTCGTCAGCAGGACTAGGGGAGACACTAGAAGCAGTCCGGTAGTCCGTTCGAGAGCTGGCAAGTGACTCGGAATGGAACGGCTGAAGCGTCGTAATAGGGATCAGGAGCAGCAAACGCTCGGACACCGTGTGATCTTCTGGGTCGGCTTCATCATCGTCCACGGTTTCCGAGTCCTCTTCGACGTAGTTCACGGCATGCTCCACGCAGAAGTTCAGTACCAATAGCGTGGCCTCCGGATCGTGCTTGAAGAAGTACTGGGTGCCGCTTGGATAGGCCGTGGGGAAGCCTATGTCGCTCCACATCTGCAACCTCGCCACGCGGTCCCAGCAGCTAGGGAAACGAAGGGTGCACTGTGCATCATCCAAGGTCAGGTTTGGGCTGTCTGTTGCAGCCGCGAAGTTCATGCTGAAGAGATGGAGTGACGGATCATCGCATCGTACGAGGACCACTTGGGTTTGAGAGATAAGCTTGACATGCAGCGTCTGGATATCAGCATGGAGGTGCTGTTTGAAAGCCATTCATCTCTGACATATATCGTGGGCGAAGACAGGCGTGCTTACCCAGACAATCACACCTGTTTTCCAGTTGATAACGAGCGCGTCTGTCTTCTGTCCGTCACCACTGTGCATGTTCCACCCCACTAGGTCCCGCAGAACTTGGATCCTGACATAAGGAAAGTGCATCAGGGCCGTTTCGAAGCATGAGGTGATGGTCGGACGAGTTGCGCAAGGATGGCGCTGTAATGTGGGCTTGAGAGCATGGAACCCAAGCGTCGGGCGGAAGGGCGCCCTCTGAAAGGCTAGCGGCGTCCTGTAGACATCAAACATATCAGCAAGGCAGCCTACTGTGACGACGCTGTCATCGAGAGACTCACAAGATAGGGCCCCGGTCTAAAACCCCATACCAATACACAAGCAGATTTTGGGCTACGTCGATTTGATAGCCTTTCAGACCGGTATTGGGGATGCCTTGCTGCACATGGCACAAGCTCAAGCCCTCAAACGCGTCCTCGCGTGAGGCCAGCCCGCAGAAGGTACCTGGAGGTCGATAGACTTTGAGGGTGCCCTCCCGCTGATGCCATTCGATGTAGGCCATCAATGTGGCCATGGCTGGGGGTTCGTAGTACGTCATGTTGAAGGAGTTCTCGTGAGCGATTGGAACCTCGTGCACGGGATGTTCACCGCACACCCAAGCTTTTCGGAAAGCGCGGAGGGCGCTCAGACGTTGAGAGACAGAACTCCCTTCTCCGCCAGGAGGACCGTCGATCATGCCTGCAATCTCGAGCTCGAGCTTGTATTGTAGTCCGACATCGCAGTCGATCGTGGAGGCCAGATTCGAGTTCGTCTACAGGGGGCTGAGTGTTGGTTCCATGGTACGGTTACGAAGAATAGACAGGACCTTCCTGCAAGTCAGTATACCTCGAACGTCGAGATGCCCGAGGATTTGGACTTGTAGTTCCCGGGAAGGTCGAAGAAACGGAATGGCGCTGTCATGGCGAGCACAACTAGTTTGAACGATTGTGCAGATCGTCTCTCGGGCCTGGAAGGTGCTGGTCCTTATATTTATCGGCGACATTATCAGTATCAGTGATTCGGGATGTCGTACACTTGGCGAATCTGCCCTACGCATGACCTGGGCACGGCCTTGCGCACCGCCTCAGATTATATGTATCAATTAGCGCGCGACTGTCGACACCAGCTCGAACGCCCTTGAGAGCCCGCGATCGTCGCCCAAAGTCATCGCATAGATTGCAAGGGTATCACAGCAACGCCCTATACCTGATAAGGTCAGACTTCACGTAAAGCGTACATGAGCCATGGTATAATCACTCCGGGACATTGCCATACTCCCGAAGGTCGTCTCTAGCTCGCACTCGTCTTCAGATCATCCATCCTCCTCCCAACGTCCTCGATCCGATCTTCGAGCTCGCGCACATTGCCTTTGACGAGCTTCTCATTGTCGGCAAGACTCTTCTCTACGCCGTCTACTGCACGCTGGAGCTCCTCAAGTGCGGCTCGCACGCGTCGTTGTTCCTCTTCGAGGCCCTCAAGCGTCTTCTGGAAACCTGCGGCGGAGGTGTGCAAGGTGGAGAGCGTGCGCAGTCGAGTGAGAATGTGAGGAATATGGGGGAGCAACGGCGCGAGTCGCGTCAGCACAGGCGCGAGCTGCTCCTGCAGCGCTACAGAGGAGGCAGTCGGAGTTGCCGGTGGTGCAGCTGAGGATGGAGAGGAGACGGAGCCTGTATGTCCTGGAGGATGATGCGCACCGCGACGTTGCGACGCGTTGTGAGCCTGATTGGAGGTGCTTGACGTGCGCTCGAGCTCTGCATTCAGAAGCTTGATGCGACGGGAGATGGAGTCGATGTGCCGCGGTTGAGTGAGCAGCGCAAGCTGGGCGTTGAGGCGTGTCAAGAGAGGCAGAAGGGGTGGCGGTAAGGGTGATAGCTGCCAGATTATATCATGAGTGGCAAAAACTATAGGAGATAGAGTGAGCGTCATACCTCATCCAGTGTTGCACTCGACGACCCCACCAGCTTCTCAAGCTCGCCAACACGCCTATCCATCTCTGCGATGTCTCTGACCTCCGGCGTCTTCCCCTTTCCGCCGGCGGGCCCAGTCACAGGCTGTTCTCCCTTGGTAGATTCCTCCTTCTTTGACACCTCCTGTAGAGGCTTCACTTCATGAACTACATCTTCCGTGTCGGACTCTCCCAAGACAACGCTGACGAGCTTGCCCCTCCCTTCCCGTGCCTTACTGATCTTCTCGATGCGGCGTTTCACGTCTACCATTCCGCGAATGAGTTCCCCTGGGTCAGCGTGCCCAGCCTCCTTCTCCTTCCGAAGGAGAGGGTTTGTAGGATCTGAGAGCTCCACTTCAAGGGCTGCTACTTCAGCCTGAAGGAGCCGGAGCCTGGTTGATAGAGGGATGGAAGAGTGGGTAGGAGACGCTGATCGAGACTCTTCGTCGGGTGAGGGCGAAGGAGGATAGACGTATTGAACCTTTGGACGGTGATGCTCTGGTCAAGCAAGGGTATCAGTACAGAACAGGAAGACATTCGTAATTACTTACTCTTCTCCGCCTTCTTGAACCTCTTCGATGCCTCTTCAGGGTCTACACTGGTCGCATCCAGTTCCTCACGCCCAGGTATCTCTCCCGCCTTGCCGCGGCCATGACTACGCGCAGGAGCGTTCGCTTCGTCATCACTCGAGTCGCCTTTCTACCGAGACGCGTGAGTATCCTTCAAGGCGCTATAAGGAATATGACAGACGCTATCTTGGGCCGTTGGGAAGACATCTTCGGTCTCATAGACATCGGGCGCTGTGTCCTATACAATTTGATTGGCGCATGGACCATCTGAACACGGTGCAAGAGACTCACTATGTCGGGTAGATTTGCATATTTGTTAGCACTCATAATAGAGTCGCCAAAAAGACGGATTTGCGCAAGAGTGGTGAGGTACAAGGGCAAGGTAGAGCCGCGTAGAAGCGCGTCTCTGAACTCGACGCGCGGCACACGTGAAGGTCTGTGCGGGGTAATGGAGACAAAAAGCGTCACCTGAGCGATTCGAACACTCGCGGGCAAAGCCCAACCGCTGACAGCTAATGATAGCAGGCGATCCCGTTAACCACTCCGGCAAAGTGACTTGGGAAACTGGTTCAGTGCGCGCTGATAGACAGAAGCAGCTCAGGCAAGGCTCAAGCATGCTTCAATAATCTAGCTTTGGCAATTGTTAATGTTAGTACCAGCGCCGGCACTTTCATTGACACCGCCATCTAGTATCATACGTTCTAGGTAGGACGAATCACACGTGTAGATTCAAGGTCTGCTTGACCATCGTGGCATGAGTGGGTCTAATCTCCAGGCAAGCTCTCTGTCGTTGGGTCTTCTTGGAATGAGACCGTAAGCGTCCCTCCCCCCTCCCCCCCTCCCCCACCCCATGGCCACTAGTCCCTTTTTTCAATTTGGGGCAAGGTCGCAAGGTAATGTCAGCTCACAGGATTTGTATAGTGCACGTCTGCTTACTAGTGCTGATTGTCCTTGGTACGACTTAGATTGTGGCTACAATATCCATCAGACAGCATCGCTTTTCTTCACTTTCAGTGGCGCCAAGGCCCTTGTTGCGGTGCGGCCGAACTCATGCACCATGTGACCATGTGCACCAGGCGACTTGGACTGATACCGCTGATTACGGCCTGCTAGGACACATCGATCATCTACGCTCCCAAAGCGGTGATTCGAGGTCACAGCTTGCGGCCTTGGTCCACTTGTGATCAGCGGCCCTTTTACTTCGCGGTTACTGGTGCATCGCTCCGCGTCTATGTGAGAAGCGTAGAGGACCACTGTTTGAAATTCGAGCCATCAACAGCACTTCGACGGCGTCTTAACGACGTAGATATAGCTAGCGGTGGCTCAACACACATCTGTCAAGGACATCACCCCAAGTCCTCCGGGTCACAGTCTGAGCGCACCCATCGTAAATACTGATTTACACTTGTGAGTTTCGTTCTACGCTCTTCTTATATACGACTGAGGCTTACTCAACCTCCGCCGGCGGCCAATCGCCTTGGATCGTAGTAACATGACAACCCCAGATGAGGATATCCAGATATCCCAAAAGCTGGACGATGCGTACCAGCAATTGCAAACCGCCCACTTGCGCGTGAGCAAGGCACCAATCCCGATGTCAGTCGGCCTAGTCAACAAAGCAGGTACGTTCACACAATACTCTGGCTTATCTCTCAGGCTGACGCGTCACAGATGACCTTTACAACGCAATGCAAGCCAGGGCGACGACTGCACAGAATATTTTGGCCGCTGTGCAGCCTGCCTACGAGTCTGACGCGATGAAGAAGATTCGAGACGGGATGAACACGCTGGTCGAAGGCCTTCCCGGTGTACTAAAAGCCCTTGACGAGGTCGCCAATATTCATCCTTTCATCAAGAGTAAGTTTTGATATATATGGTGCATCAACGATACGCTAACCTCGCCAATGAAGTCGCGGTCGAAGCCTTCAAGGTCATTGTGGAGCTCGACCTCAAGCGCCGGGATAATGAGAAGAAGATCACATTGCTCTTCGTAGAGATGAAGGATATGATGGAGGTCCTGATACAGTGCGTGCTGGTGATTGCTGAACGCGGTATATACGCTGACCGCGGGTGTTCATTCAGACTTCGTACCATCAAAGACGAAGAAGAGCCAGGTCCAGATGGGACGACGATCAAGGCGCGCTTGCAGGAACTCGTGAAGCGCACCGCAGATGATATCAAAACCTGCGCAAACGCATGCGATACCTATGCGAAGAAGAAACTGCTCGTCAAGGTCCTCAAGAGCTCGTCATGGGACGACAAGTTCAAGGGATTCCTGACCCTCTTCACCGATCGTCGCAAAGCGTTCACGTTCGCTCTGGAGATACACGTCGGGAAAGGCGTCGACGACGCGAATCGCAAGCTGGACTCCGTCAACACGAAGCTCAATCTCGTCCTAGAGTTCTTCACGGCGCTTGTGCCGCCGGACCAACAACAGCTCGGCGAGTTGATCAACAGCAGAGGAGGTCCAGATGCAGTGATGAAGGAGAACGACGTGTTGACAGCGCTTGCCAAGTACAAACCGTCGTCTGAAGTTGGGGGAACGAAGCGTGCGGACGCTCACGCAGATTTGCGTTCCAACAAAGATCCAGAGGGAAGTCTCAAAGAGCTGAAGGAGGAGCTCTTCGAGAGCGCCGACGTCGCGATGCAGAAGAACTTGGAGACGTTCGAACGGAAGTTCGACGTACAACGGAAGAAGATCGTCGAGGAGATGCAAGGTATTGTCCGCCACGAAGGCGACCGTGTCATTGATTCTGTGCTCTCGGGGCCGCATGACAAGATCAGAGATACGGTGAGTGTGGACTGCTCAGTCACACGACGTTGTCCGTCGATCACTAACGAGGTCAATATGTAGGACATCCATGAGCTGTGGAAGGACATGGTAAGGGGATCGTGTAGTCGATGCACTCGGAATACTTGCTGACTCGCCCTCGTGAGTAGCGCTGGCGAGGTCATGCCAAGGCTCGTCACTTTGTGCTCGCGCTTCGTGACTATTACTCCCAGGAATTTGTCTCGGCATCGGGAGATACGGGACACGCTCCTCGCGTGAGCGCTGAAGACCACTGGGCTCTGAAGTACTTAGATGTCGAGTACATCTCGGCCCTGGTAGAAGCATTCGATGAAGACGCATCGGGCTTTATCACCATCTCGGAGGTGAACCAGTTTACGGCCTCTCGTCCTCAGGGGTGGAGGTAAGTTGATCGATGCTTGCGGACTCCAAACGTCGTACTCAGCTGTTCGTTGTCAGCGTTGTTCACTGGCTCGCTTACTGGGCGCAAGGTAGCTGAACGACTTCATAAAATATACAACCGCTAACCCAATTGCCATGATTATAGGATGGCAAATATCGTGCACATACTACATCGCCAAGATAGACAACTGCTTCGCCGAAATGTTCGCTCTCGAACCTCATGTTCGCGCCGAAAACCGCA
Source organism: Cubamyces lactineus (assembly GCA_022376465.1). Taxonomy (NCBI): domain Eukaryota; kingdom Fungi; phylum Basidiomycota; class Agaricomycetes; order Polyporales; family Polyporaceae; genus Cubamyces; species Cubamyces lactineus. The sequence goes on along the minus strand of JACDTU010000007.1, from coordinate 595,517 downwards.
GCTTCGTTGTGAGGTACCTCTTGGATATCTGGAAACCGGTCATAACTCTCGCGGCGTCAATGTCTGCTTCTGCGATAGAAGATGAGCTCTGGTCTCGCTTCGAGAGCTATGTCTTGGCCGAGGAGAGGCGGCTGGACGATGCGCTCAAAGGCGTAAATTACTACATCGACGCGGTCGAAACGCTGTATCTGATCACGGGACCAGGTAGAGCCGAACAAGTGAGTGGAATCTCAATCTTTGCAGAGCCAACGAACGCTCACCCTATGGGCGATTGCAGTTCATATTTCCGCTTTTGTATCTCTTAGTCCGTCGGCATCTGGACATCATGCGCCTTTCCTATCGCCGAGTTGTGATAAATCGTGGCGAACTCTTCTACGCAGCGGGCGGCATCTTCTATATCATGGACATGGTGACGGCTCGTGTGGGCTATCTTGAATGTATGTTCCGGGAGTCAATTGGAGTAGCGAAACGAGAACTGACGACCATTTGTAGCCTTGTTCAAACAACGAAACCTCGATCCAGACAAGCAATTCAAAACGTTTGCATACGGACTAGTGAGCTCGTCTCGCATTGTCTACCGAGCGAAGGTAGAAAGCTGACGATGATGAGACAGTATAACTTCATTCGTGACCAGGACCAGCTTTGGTCACTCAAGTCGCTCGTGAACGGCTCATTCACCACGATAGAATTCCGTCCCGATGAAGTCGAGAAAGATCTTCCTGAGCCGGGTGATGTTCTAGGCTATCCTACCCCAACGGAAGGCCTGTTCAGTCGACCAGAAGAAGTACTGCTTGAAAGTGATTTGGAGGTGTCTGGTCCTCTCAAAGCGATGTATGTTGGTCTCCCCTGTGTATTGATTCATCCTCACAGCGATCCGTCCATCGCAGTCTTGGTCGATGGTACGGTTTCTTTGGGGAGCGCGACGCTTGGCCCGGCTACCCCATGGTCACGTTCTTCCTGCACTCATCTGAAGACGCTTCCGCCGCCAAGGCTAGATCAATCACCGCTGGCGGCGTCTCGTACGTCATCGTTGGTCAGCATACAACAAAGGACGACGGCGCGGTGGAGTACACTTTCTTACAGACGTTCAGCGGCGGATACGATCCCCGGTACCTAGGAGCACAGCTGAGCGAGGACGGTCGGTCGCTTTTCGGTCGCTACGGAACCAAGGAGGACGATCTGAAGGACGAATTCCACTTCACCCGGCTCCCGCCGGAAATCCTGACCGCTCGGCCTTCCCCTGCGGAGTTCAGGGAGAACAAGACTCGAGCATTGTGGCGGTATGCGATTGACGCGACTCGCGAGCAGATTCGCCGGCAAAGCACGAAGCTGTCATGGATTCGCATTAAGGAGTACTTGACGCGACGGAACGAGTATCTCACTCTGATAGCACGAGAGGAGAACGAAGCCTTGAGTCCGGACGAGTATAAGGAGCTCGCGATCTTCGAACGTGGGTTCACGTACGACGAAGCTTGCTGCTGTTTCGTCTTGTTGGAGATGCGAAACCGGGCTGGCATCAAAATGTAAGCCTCATCAGGACGCCTATGTTGTTTATCGCCAACTTCAGCTGACGGGGGCATGTGTAGACCGAACTATTATTGCAACGTCTGTGACCAGGAAATCGAAGGTGCACGATACACCTGTCTCCCCTGCAGTCTCGCGCAAAACACCTCGGTCGATTTCTGTGACAAGCCAGGTTGCAGGCACGCGACGCTTGACATCGACGGTTCCACTCACCTGCCGTCACACCACATGGTCAAAGTCCGCGTTTTCCTGTTTCCCTACCGCGACACACCGAAACTCTTCGGAAGCACTACGAGGGTGATCGCTAGCCTCGACGAGCAAGCCAAGAGAATGGGTGCACGTCCGAAGCTCTCAGCAGACGACGCTCGCGAGGACCCAGTCCAGCACGATGATGCAGCGCTCGTCGATGGCGCTAGTGATGCTCTTCAGGCCAAAGACAGCGCGGATACCGAAACTCCGGCTGCTTCGCCTGTCGACACCAAGAAGGAGGAACACGAGGCTCGTGGACGAGCGATAGCGGCCTCTGCGAACAAGGTCACCAATGCCAGGCCGACGTGCGTATCATGTTCGGCCAAGATGGAGCCCCCTTTCTTCGTCTGTGTGGATTGTCTCGGTGAGTCAATGTACGCTGCTCTCGAATCCGAGCAATTTATTGCTCACAAATCGCGGCGACATCCTCCAGAGAATGTCTACATCTGCACCGATTGCGACGAGCAGATCGGCGGTCTCTCTACTGGTGCACACACGCCTTCGCATTCCCTGCTCAGGTACTCACAGCCCAGCGAGGCGAACCGAGTCACAGTCTCGACCGAAGAACGGCTTCGCGCACTGGAGTCCAAGGTAGCCTCTTTCTCCGGACAGTTCACAGCACTTAACGACAGAATGCTCAGAATGGAAGGGCTGCTGGAAAGCTTGTTGTCTCGACTCGTACCTGAGGTGTCTGCAGGGTAGCTGGCGACGTAGCCATTACAAAACTCTCTGGACGTACTTCAATCTGACCTAGGCCAGGATCTCCACCGAATGCAGTGATGGACGATGACTGGTAGCTCTCCTTAGCGCCGCGCTCGGAGCAGTACTGCTGATGTTAACTGTTAATGTGGTACTGGGGCAGTCTGGCTGCGCGGATTCTAGGCTGCTAACGGCACTATGAAACCTCATGGCATGACTTTGAGCATGGCCAATACATTGCAAGTGGAACCATGCGTGGCTATTGCACATGTGATGTCGACTCGATCCGTGCCCTTGAGGCCGGGCATCCTTCCGCTCGTTCATCTGCGATGACCTGAAGATGTGACTCAGGCTACATTAGTCTCTGGGCTCAAATTTCTAATGTTGAATCCCGCCCTCACCTCTCTGACCCCTGCTACTTCGTCTGGCCATTCCTGGGATCGGACGGTGAGGTTCATATATAGCGAGGAGTCCGCTCCCTTCTTCTTTTCTTTTGGGCTCGTTTCGCTCTGTTGATACACCAAACCAAGAGGCACATCCGCTACTTCGATAACATATATGACATAAACACGATGAAGAGGGGCACGATACAATGTTACAACAACAGGGCAAGACAGACAGCCGTACGGACTCATAACGGAGACGGAGAAAACAGCAGACGAATGGGGGTGGATGGATGGATGGATGATGCAGCGGACGATGGACGATGATCACATAAAATCAAAATAGTACACGAGGACGCCTCCTAGGCTCCTCCCTCCCTCTTCCTCCTCCTCCCTTCCTGCTACATCCGAATAGAGAGGGAGAACAAATGGTGATGATAGAAAATGACGAGCGAATAATAAATCAGCGGGAAACAAAGTGCGCGGCAAGAACGGCAGGCGGGTTGCGCGAGTAAGAATCAGCGAGCAAGCGAGCGAGTGAGTGCATATGCGAATGCGTGCATGCGGATGCGGATGCGGATGAAATGAGGGGGGGTGGTGCGGTGAACGACGGTGGTCAGGGGTCGAACGAACGAACGGTGGCAGTGCAGATCACGCAGCAAGAAAGGACAGGGACACCGGACAACAGGCGAGTAGGCCCGCGCGACAATCGACGTCAGCGGGCGGTACTTTGAGGCAGCGGGACCATGGGATGGACGAACGCTCCAGACACAGGGAGAGAGGGACCAGTCTCGAGACGGTGCAGAACCAGACACGGATCACAGGTCCAAGAAAACCAGGCCTCTTCCCAGCGTCCGCGCATTCAGCAGGCCTTCAAGCCATCAAGCTTTCGAGTTCGGGGCAAGGGCACGTTCAGCTCTTCCCCTTGAGGGTCTGCACGAACCCCTTGAACCCTCCAAACTTCGGCTTCCCCAACGCGCCCCCTCCCATCCCCGCCCCTCCTCCCAAGCCCAACCCGCCACCAATGCTCCCCCCGCCACTCCCGCCCCCGCCATTACGCGCATGGCCATACGGCGAGTGCGCGCGGGGGAACGAGTCGTACGCCGCGATCCCCATCTTCGTCAGCTTCTTCGCACGCGCGAGCTGCCGCTCCTGCCCGCTCAGGCTGCGCTGCTGCTGCGGCCCGAGCTCCGGCGATGCGTGTCGCGGCGGCGCCGTCGATACGCGTGATAGCGGCACCCCGAATGGCGGGGAGGCCGACGGGGAGGGCGACGATGCGCGTGGGTAGTTGGCGCTTGATGGCGGGCTTGCGGAGAGGTAGCGCGAGTCAGGGTCGGGCGTGCGCGAGCGCACAATTCGTGGAGGGCTGAGCGTGCCGGAAGGGGGAGACGAGACGATCGGGAGCGTGCGCGCGGAGCTGGGCGTGGCGCGCTGCGAGTGGTTGTCATCTGCAGATATAGACGAGCGCGAGCTCGAATGAAGCAGGACGCTCCCCGAGAGGGACGGTTTGTGTCCAGGGGAGAGGAAGCCTGGAGACGCGTCCTGTGTCTCGCCTGCACAAACGTAACAATGCAAGTAAGCTTCATATTCACACGTGCGTCGTACGCAGAAATAGCAGTCGTCGTCTCAACACTCACCATCGGCTGTATGTGGTCTACGAGGGCGAGACCGTCTCGGATGCCGCACCTCGCTCGGGCGCTGCTCCTCCAAACTAAATTTCCTCAGCCCCATCTCCGAATGGCGAGGCTTCACCCGCGCCCCATCACCCGCGCCCGCAACGGCGGCATTCCGTCCACTCGGCGTCGTCGGGCTCCCAAACGGCGTCTCGCCATCTCGCCCACGGCCACCTCTCTCACGCTCCTGCTCCTGCTCCTTGAACCGCCGCTCAATCGCCAAGCTCTCGCCATACGCGGCGAGCTTCGCGCTCAGCGGCGTCCGCCCATTCACCGCGCCCACCAGGCCGAGGCCTAGCCCCGCGCTGCCGCCGCTGCCGGTGGCGGACGCGAGGAGGCCGGGCAACTCGAGGTCGACGTCCGCAGAGGGGTTGATGTCCATCTCGAGGATGCTCTTCTGTGCGCGCTGCACGAGCGCTTCGGCTTGTGCGTGCGACGAGATCGCGCGGATGTCGATGTCCAGCGGGAGCGGAGGCGGTGGTGGCGCACGCCGGTGAGAGGGCAGCGCGTAGCCATATGTGTCGGAATCCTCCGGCATTGAGACGGACGAGTCTGTCCGGCTGCGAGAGTTCGCGACGTCGACGTCGACGTCCTTGCCCTTGGCGTCGTCTACACCGCTAGTGTCGTGCACGGACGGTGGCAATTCAACGGCGGGAAGTAGGTCGAGCGTAATAGCTTCTGGGGAGCGGATCTGCAGGTCCAGACCCACGCCGAGGCTTGCCCCTGCGGCAGGAAGCGGAGTCTGCGGCGCACTCGCACTCGCATCCGTGCTCGTGCTCATGCTGCCGATGCTGTCTCCGCGTGTGCGATTGTCGACATGGTGGATGGTCAGCAGCTCGGTGTTTGAGCGCGAATTCGCGCCGGACGATTGTGACTGCTGCGACTGCGACTGAGAAGAAGACGCCGAGTCTAACTGCAGTGGTTGTGGTGGGGGCCGGTTGATGCTGAACGGGCAGTCGAATCCAGACGGCGCAGACGGTACAGTCGGTGACGGAAGGGGAGACGACTCGTGCGAGATCTGCGACCCCGCCGAGGGCCGTCTGCGCCGCTCACCGCTCTTGAGCTCATTCAAACGCGACTTCCCATCGCCCTGCACATATTCGAGCCCCAGCCCAAGCCGAGGCGCGATGACCTCTCCATATCCCTCCTCATCGTCGTCGTCCAGCGCCTGCGAGACAGTCCTCCCCGTCGCGGGCACAGGAGAAGCCGTGCCTTGGAGGTGCGTCTCCCGGAGGCGAAGGTTCGACGAAGTGGACGTGAAGGACGGGTGCCGCGGTGACCGCGGACTGTCCCCGGACGGTGCGGCCCGACCTTCACTGCCCCGGAGCGAGCTCACGCTGTTGCTCACCTTGATGTTGAGTCCCGAGCGTTTGCGCGACGACGCCGACTGGGCGGACGCGCTCGAGTCGAACCGCAGCGAGCGTGCCGAGCTCTCGCCGCTCTGCGCTGACGCCGGGGCTTGCGGTAATGGCGGCACCTGCGACTGGCTGGACGACGTCGACCGATGGTGCGGACGCAGGATGCCTGGGCGCATCGGCGGACTGCGGTGTCCCTGTAGTTGCGACTGCGAAGGAGGCTGCAGCTGGGACGTTGGAGGAGAAGACAGGTGCACCCGCGCCTCGGTCGTGCCACTCGAGCTTGAGCCCGACCCGGACCGCGCACGAAGGCGTTCTGCAGAAAGCTTCATGTGCAGCTCGACCGCTAGCGGAGGGAACGCCGCGTCTGTAGCCGCGCCAGGCACATGAGAAGGTGGCTGGCTGCCCTCGCTCGCCAGCCTGCTCCGGCTGCTCGGGATCGTGGTGAGGTACGGCGAGGAGCTAGAAGCAGAGGATAGAAGGCCCGACTCCGAGGCACGCGCGCGCAAGGGCGACTGAGACAGTGAGCCTCTACTCCGATCGGGCTCGCGCTCAGGAGCTGGGGAGCCAGACGCGGATGTGAACGCCGAGCTTGAGGAGGCGTATCCGGAAAGGCTATCTCTGCTATCTGGGGTTGCAGGCAGGCCGGGTGTCGAGGCTGCTGTCGAAGAGGCGTCGCCCGTGGTGGACTTCTTGAACATGTGCAGGAGCGATATCTTGCCCCGCAGGCGGCCAGATGCGGCAGCGGCGGAGACAGAGGCGGGAGTCGAAGGCTCGGCATCCGTTCCGGCAGACCGGGGTCTGCGAGAGGAAGAAAAGGATGGGCGTCCCGGCGACTTGCTGTGATGGTGAGTATGGTTCTGGTTATGGGAACGACTTTGCGAGTATACTGCGGGGTCGAATATATGCGGCAAAGATGGCCGCCTTGGGTGATCTTCCTGCGCAAATGACGTCTCTGGAGACGAGTCTATGGAGGTCGATTCTGTGATAGGTGGTGGTGACGCAGTATAGGACGCATCTGACGGCAAATGCCCCGATGACGGTGGAGTGGGTAACGAGGGCCTGAGCATGTGCAATGCGTTGTCAATCGAGCGCTTCACTTTGAGCTTCTTCTCAATGACCTTGCACTCGAGCGACTCAAGTCGAGAAGCCGGCTCGTAGTCCGATGCTGGAACAGAGCTGGACAACTCGCGCTCTCGCAGGTCCTTGTCCTTCACGTGCGTCCATTGGCTCAACAGGTCGGCACATGTGGTCCACCCATTCTGACGCGCAAGCATTTCCGGAGTGACGCCATGCTTGTCCGCACGGTCGGGGTGAGCACCATGGAGGAGGAGGGTGTGGACAACTTGCTCGTGGCCGTTCGCTGCGGCGAAATGCAGAGGAGTCGAACCAGAGGTTCCCACGATGGGGGCGGAGGCATCCCTATGTCTGTCGCTCGAGTACTTGCGGGGCAGTCTGCGGACATGCACATGGGTCAGTAGGTTATTTTTACGGCAGGGGGGGATAATGCACGAGACGCCACCGGCTCACCTGGGCGCATTGACGTCTGCTCCTCTCTCGATAAGCAGACGGACGATGAGGTCGTTTCCCCCTGAGCTCGCTACATGGAGGGGGAGAACACCGTCTACGACGGAGTTGACGGGTTGGCCGTGATCGAGAGCATAAGTTACGAGACCGAGGTTGCCGGAAGAGGCAGCGGAATGAAGACCAAGATGGGGGACTGGGAAACACGGTCAAGGGCTGTTAGGAAGAGAGCGTGTATATTGGAACATACACTCGAGCGTAACGTTGTACTTTGCCTCTGCGCGTTGAGTACGAGAGACACCAGGCATAGCTGAAGAGAGGGGGAGGGCGGGACGGAGGAGAAGATCAAGGGAGGAGATTCATATGCCCGAGGGGCAGATGGGAGATACGCGAGGATCGGTGGAGGGGAGGGAGATCTGGCGCTACCGCCGATATATCGCGGCCGGAGGGGGTCTGGGTTGAGTTGTTTGTCGCGCCCCCTGTTAAACGACCAGGAACAAATCAGAGCATGAGCAGTGAGGTGCCAGGGTGTGGATGTGGTCGAGCTGTGTGACTGTAGCGGAGCAGACGGAGGGGGGACGGAGGGGGACGGAGGAGAGTGGCTCGAGGAGATGGGGGAAGGAGAGAGAGGAGGAGCGGAAGGCAGCGCGAGGCGGCGGAAGGGGTCCAAGCCAGAGCCGGAGGACAGGCGCCGGGAGATTGACGTTAGGCGCCCGTGGTAGGTCTTGTTGAGGACGAGCTTCCTTCGATTTCCTCCGCCTTTTTCTTTTCTTCCCATTCGATTTTGGCACACAACGCCAGTTGATTGCGATTAATATCCCCTTTTCCGTCCCCGCCCTTGCCTTTTCCTGTCCTCACCTCTAGCCATCCAATCCCCTCCACTGCACCTCCTCACCCTCACACACCGCAACCCGCCCTCTTCTCTCTTCTTGCCGTTCCTCTCGCACATCTGTTCGTCTCCTTCCGATCCTACTCCCAACGTTCCATGCCCTCATCTCCTCGAATCGCCTCGCTCAGACCCCCGCACATCTCACTACGTCCAGTGCCCTACTCCCAGTGCCCCCCCCCCCCCCCCCCCGCATCGCTCCCCGCAGAGCCTCTCCGAGCTCCTGTCGAGATGGCGACAACTCTCGTCAACCGTCCATCCTCTCTCGCCCGGTGCATCTGCATTCTGCACGGCCCAACCCGACCAGATCATGCCATCTCCTCCCACCCCATATTAACATGCATCATGCACTTTCATCACAGGAACTGCCCGTCGATGCTCGGGCTGTGCTCTCCTTCAACGCTGCACCGGCCGCCTCCTCCCACCACCACCAGCGCTCGCACTCGGAGTCGCCCTCTCCGGACTCCTGCCTCGCCCCCCGCAGTACAGCAGCCTGCCCCAAACGCGCCTCGCCCGCTCTCCCAGCCCCTCTTCTCCCTGCCTCGCGGGCGATCCGGTGCGCTCATTCATGATCCCCATACCTCCAGTCCACATGGCCCCCTGCCTGCAGGCACTTCCGCGCGCGCCCTCTCCCATCCTCGCGCTGATGCCTCCCCCCTTCCCTCTCGGAATCCCGGCCCCTCAGGCTCTGCATCTGGCATAAGGACTCTCTCGCACACGCTGGGACAGGTAGTGCCACGCCCCACCTTCGCTCCGTGGGCGAATCGGGCATAGACTAAGCCACCGGTTGGCACGGACGAACGCGCGACGCACCAGCAAGGAGCCTTCTGCGGCCTTCTCCCATCAGCTTATAGGCCCTCGAGATCCCAACCTTCTGTGACTGGCGCTCGGAACTTGCCTCTCTTGGACCATGGTGCATGATGCTTGGCTTGCGTTCCCACCCTCCCGGGATGGACGTGTTCGAAGATCCCCTCGGCGCGGCACGCTCTCAGCCCTGGTATACCGTACGACTGACAACGTTCTGTTCGGAGGCTAGACTCTGCACCGTTGCTGGCTGGACGGATGTCGGCGACACTCAAAATCTTATGACTGAGTTGTCTCACTCGCTGTTCTGTCCGTTAGCGTTCTTGTTCGCGTCCTTGTTCTTGATGCTGCTGCTCTCACTCTGCTCTGCTGCTGCTGCTGTTGCTTCGGCTTCTGCTGCTGCGCCGACCATCCCAATTCTCAGAAGCCCGCTGTCGTCTGCCTGTCGAGATGGCCGCATGATCCTGATGTGCTGATGTACTACTGCTGATGAAGTCCTCGCAGCACAGGGCCATCGTCCTCCCTAAGTTGCAACAGTCACTCTTCGCAGCGGGGCCCCAGGACCCTGGGTCATATACAATATATGTACTCATGAACCGCCACGACCACGTTGGTGGATCGAACTTGGCGCGCATGTATCCGTGTATCCGTGTGCGCGTGTGCGCAGCGATCAGGCAATCCCGCCGCTCAAATAGAGTTCGCCTGCCAGATTTAAGCCTTATTGTCTCGCCCCCTTGACTCCTTCCTGGCGCGCTCCTTCCCGCTCTGCTTGCTGGTCGCTTATTGGAACGGGCTGCACGGCGAGCCACATGCTGCAGTGGCACGCTGCTCTCCAGACGACCGTGATGGTCGCATCGACACCTGGGGCATTCCCATACAATACCCCATGTATGATGTGGCGCTCCTTCACTCGAGTCCTTCGCTCCCTCCTTCGTACTTCCCCGAGCGCGCGACGCGGGATTCCGCCGCCCGGGCCCCGTACACCCACGCTTCTCCCGCCGCGCACCCTCCGCCCGCGGACCCATACCAATTGGCAATACGCGTGTGGACTGGACCACACACTGACTGCTCGAACGCTAAATCGGTTTAGAACTTCGAGCTACCGCTTCCGACGCTCTTGCCCCGCGGGTGTGCATCCGGGGCGGAAGGCTCGGGGCTAGTCCATACTTGCCTTTTATTGAGCTTTATTCGAGCTTGTGGTGACGGTGATGCGGCGCTCTTCCCTGCCCTTGAGATGTCTCTGGATGGTCTCTGCTGGTTATTGGTCACTGGCTACTGGACTCTGGTCACTGGTGTTCTTCCAGCTCTCTGGCTAGCATTTCTCGAGCGTCCCCTCGAGGCACGGTGTGCGCTGTGTATAGATATAAGTTCATCCCGGCTGCGAGCTCCTGATGTCGACGTCGATGCACGGCCTCCTCCAGGGATCACTATGCCAGCATCTGTTGTCGTCCCTGGGCCCTGAAATCCTGAAGTTCTACAGTTCTGGATTCTGTGTTCTAGTTCTAGATTCCTGGACTCTGCTTCTGAGCAACCTTCTCGCGCTCTCGTAAACGACTCGTGAACATCTCAGCACTGGGACTCGAACTGTCGCGTGTATATCGATCGACGTCAACAAACAGCGCGCACAGCGCGCAGTACTAGCAACGGCCACGATACGATGCGACGTTGCAATTGGCCTTGGCGGACAGGCTGGAGTCGCGAGAATCGGGGGTCGCGGTGCGTCGTATCCCAGGACATCGCCTCGCTAGGTTCTTGAGCCAACCTTGTCTGCGGGCGTTCCGTCCGTAAGGTTCGATAGGTAACCGTCTTGTATCGGCCCTGGGTCTGTGCTATGTATGTCGCTTCTCCGCGGCGCCACGGTCCTCTCCGAACAAGTTTCTGCCCTGGTAGGACTGGGTCGTGTCTATGTGCAATGGGTCTCTCTCTGGGGTTCTGGTCGGTATGTTGTCGGTACTCCTCGCGCTTGGAAGTCTGCGGACAGACTGCAATCCACGGCTTTACAGCGCACGTGCATTGTTCGCATAACGACGTGCGGAACACCCCATGCGCGCGTTTATTGCACTCCGTCATCTTGCCTCGCACTATTTCCCCAGGCTACAGGGTTCAGGAGAGGCAATCAGGTCCAGGTACGCCCTCCTCGTGGCGCAGCATGACTTGACCACATCCGCAGGCGGAGAGCTCCAGGGCGACTCGCTCGGTGATAGAGTTTGCCGTCGAGCTCGTCGAGCTCGGCCGCGACTTGTGACGCTGTGACTCTGTGTGTAAGCAGTGAGCACGACGCCACGGACGCAGGACGAGCGGGTGCCTTTAATTGCGCTGCTCTCCCGTATATGTCGCAAGGGACGGGAGGGAGATTCTGCGGGTAACGGGCTTACGATCGAGCGCGTCGGGATCGTCGGGACTCTGTCGATCGGAGCCCGTCTCCCCATCGACACAGCGGCGTCGCTACGACTAAATGTCCGGTGTTGCGGTACAGTGCAGTGACATGCGCTCCATGTGCTCGCCCTGCTCGCAAGTTGTGCGGGATCGTGGTATGCACGCGTATACCGCATGGACGAACTGCGGGGCGTGACATTCGCTCGGAGTATAGGGCTCGGAATTCACGCGCCATGCACCCATGGTACATTGGTAGAATCCCGGGCCCGTCCGGCTGAGTGACTCTATGCGTTGTTGTATTGAATCACCTATATTCACCCGTATGACATGGGATCCTAGAGCGGGGAAGTGCATGTGCGACATTTGAGAACTTGCGCATGATTTTCCGATGGCGTGCTTCGGAAGGCTTGTTCCTCATTCTTTCCCGCTGGATCTCAGTACGCCCCGGACACAGGAATGGTACATATTTGTTCAACGTTCGACGATCCTCCCGGCGCCGAGCTAGTAGTAATACGCGTACGTAGGCACAGTGCTGAGTGTACACACTCACACCCCTGCGTACACTGGACGCGATCGGACGGGAGAATGAAGCGCGTGCCTTACTCGCGATCGAGCCGCCGATCGAGGAACCCGGGGCCAGAGCCAGGGCCGCGTGCGCCTCCCTGCGCCTCCGCAACAACTTGAACAACGAGTTCGACTTTGTGGCAATCCGTCAGGCACCGCCCGGCGGCACTGAGTACTGACCACTCAGGGCCACAGGCATTTTGTCCCCGGTGCACCGTGCGGCCCTGCGGGGTAACGGTGGGTGGCGGCATGCCTGATGCGCCCTTGTCGACATATGCATTGTTGGACCTGGGTGGCTCGCCCGCGCGGCGAGCAAGGGTGAGAGCGTTGAGCGTTGAGCGTCCGAGACTGCTGCCGTGCGTGCGTTGAGGCGGACGTACGCCGCCCCGGACTTCGCAACGTGCATAGTGACGTTGGTTCTGTATGCATGAATGCGAATATTATTGGGAAGATCATTGTCGTGTCTACTCGCTGACTAACCTGGCAGTAATGGTTCGGGGCTTGCGCTCTGGCCTCCGAGCCCGGGTCCGGGTCTTCGCGTACACCTGCCAACCACAGCCACGACGCTCGGACAACGGCCTGAGAAGGTGCCGTTTCGACTTTCTAAGTGCGGGCTGGCGTCGTTTGAAAGAGGCTGTGTTCTCGGTTACCGAGCGCGGTGAATGTTCAAGTTCGCGAATCCGAAAGAATCCGACCGTGACGCCCTTACGTTCATGAGTAGCATCTATAGGTCAAGGCGTGAGTTATTACTAACGCCCGTGATCGCTGCCTCCACATCCCGTTGGTTTGTATTCCAGGGCCGCTGGTGCGCAGTACAGTATTGGATGTTATAACGTTACTGACAACAACGCCACGCGTCATTTGGTTGCTGTTCGCCGTAAGTCATGCCAGTCATTTGGACGCGCTCAGCTGGAGCCCGGGCTCCGTGCCTTGACAACGACTCGGAGCCTGAGGTGTTTGACTCACCTCAGCTGCGAATCGCAGTCGATCAGGACAAGACTGATGCTCAGTGTCCTTCCTGATCCGGACAGCCTGAGCCGCTGGGGGACATTGTCAAAGGGGGCCGGGGCCCTTCGAGTGATCAATGGCACTGGTGTATCTCGTCCCCTCCGAAAGTTCGACTGCGCAGACTGCCGCCACGGCCGAGCCTCCCATCGATGATAGAGACCCACTGCCGGGCTTTTGCGAATCACTCCCGGATATCATGTCTTGTTCTGAACCATCCAAGCCCAAGGCTGCGACCAGCTCAAAGATCTATGGAGTAATGGCATCTAAGGCATGGGCAGTTCCGGATCTGCTTGTTGCAATTGTTGCAGGTCCAAGAATGTTTGTCAACGTGAACCGGGTCAGGGTCACCGGTCGTGGTCAAGAAGTACTCAGTGGCTGTGCTCACGGCAAGTAGAGTATACTGAGTATGAATGGTAACAGTGGTAACAATGATAACAGTGGTAACTTGTTGCATACATGCATACATCATTTCCTTCTCGAAGCTAATTCCCAGGCTGGGCTCGGGGACCCGCCATTTTATGGGAGGGTATGATGGACAATCCCATGCTAAGCCAGCTTTAGCTTATGATCATGATCATAGCTCGCACTGCCCTACTACCCGAACACAAGATTAAGCTTGCAAGGTTCACAGATAGCAGGCACCACCACGAACCTCCATCTTCTCGCCAATATGCAGCCTGCGCATTGCATCCGCCACACAGCCTTGTTGACCGCATCGTCATGTGAGGGTACCGTCCATCCAAACCGTCAAGTGACTCTGCCAACTAACAACTCTCCGGGCTGCTCCTCCCCAACAAGCTCCCATGCTGAACGGACGCCGGCGGGCCTAGCAGCCCCGATGCCCGATATTGATTCATGGAGTGCGTACGGCTCCCGGTGATGCCACCACCTCAGACCTGCGGCACATCTATCATATACCATCAAAGCTGGCGGCGTCCGAGTACAATACTACATAGTGCGGACGTGATTGGAAGTTGTGGTCGTGGTGGTTGTGGTTGACGACGTCGTCGATGTGATCACCGTCTCGCCTTGACAGGCATAGCGGGCCACTTGCTTGTCAGTGATAGACTAGTAGAGCTGTTCGACAGTTGTGGATGTATGTCATCATCATGGAGATGCCGAGCTTCGACACCGCTGAATCGGTGCCGGTGACAGTTTGCATGCACATTGGTGATATCATCAGCACCCACAGCATGTCCCGCGGAGTTGGCGTTGGAATCGTCAAACACAGTCACCCGCGTAACCTTCCCTACGTCACTACTGGTCTCGATCTCGGAGGATTCCACACAACGATTTAGACCTACACATGGTCCAACTTCTGCAGGCACATGTGTCATGCTTCGAAGAAACAGATGGTCATCATTCATTACAACCATTACAATTACAGGCTACGGATGTCCGGTCGCGCCTTTCACTGCTGCCTTCAGTCGCTGCCTCAACCGCGACCCCTCGTCTTCCCCCGGCTGCACGATCAGCCCCGCCGCAGCGGTCGTCCCAGAGCCCGTATCCTTCGAGCCCAAGTTCGGATCACCGTTTGCCGGCGCGTGCCCATTCTGCGATGTCGTACTTGAGCTCGCTGTGGCGTCCTTCGCTGTTGTAGGTTCGACTTGAGGCTTTCCCGCCGACGATGCCGAGGACTTCGCATCGCCAGCTGCTGTCGGGGCGGCATTGTCCGCTTGTTGGGGATCAGAGGACGACAGAGGGAGTGTCTCATCCCGCTGGATGCCAAGTTCTCCTGGCCCCACGAGCTCGACGGTCTCTGTGAGGACGGCAACCCGCGTCCAGCGGCGATAGCGCGTGTACTATCAACACATCCATCAGCTCAAGGGGGCGTCATATCGCAGCACAATATCACATACCTTGCCCATGCCGCCCTTGCTGCTCCCGCCTTCCCACTTGTTATCCGCATATACCCACCCATCCGGGTCGGTAAATGGCTCCGTATCCTCGCCATCTTCGTCCGCCCTACCAACGCCCGAACCATCTGCGTGAATACCGTCCTCCGAGAAGAAGCCCTTGTCGGCGTCCTTGTCCTTATGCCCGTCCAAAGACCGCCGTTCTGACGTCGACGCAGCGGAGTCTACGCTCGGTTGGCGCATCTTCTTCAGAATGCGGCTCGCGCCCGCCGCCGCGGCGCTCTCCTCCTTCGCGCTTGGTAGCGGGCGCTCGACACGGCTTGTGCCCGCGCCTTCGCGGCGTACGACCACGCGCCATTCCGGTTCTTCCCACTTCCAGCGCGCGGTGCGCTTCAAGCGGCGCTTCCCGTCGGGTGCGAGCGTGTATACCGTCGTCGGTGCAGGGAGTGTGAACGCGCTCGGGGGCGCAGCGGGTTGCTGCGATGCCGAGCACCAGGAAGGGCGTTCCCCGGGAAGGAGCGCTGCTGTCCAGTCGAGGCCCATCCACCAACGCTGGTTCTCGTAGATCGTGAAGAGAAAGCGGATGGACGCTCCGGGGGACGGCGGCGGAGTCGTGTCGGATGAGGAGGTGAGTGTCGCGAGTGAGGCGTCAGATTGGGATTGCGGGGAGATGGTAATAGGAGGGAGTGGTTGTCCAGAGAGAACAGACCATGCACGATATGTTGCCCAGCGGAGGTGTGCGCTACGCCACAGGCCTCGTCGGATGACGGCGGCCCAACGTGCGCGCCAGGTGAAGAGGACGGTCCCGACAATAGCGAGCAAAATCCGGAGACGGATGAGATACGTGACTAGTAGATAGGGGATATATAGTACAGCGAAAGCACGTGCGAGCACGAGGAGTGGTGGCACAGTAGCAGCGGATGCAAGCGTGGGGAGTGTGGGTAGTAGGGCATGGATGGTCGTCAGGTCAGCGATCGCACGCTGGATCGTTTCTTCAGTTGCGATTTGAGGGCTTTGCTGAGGTGTTCTTGACCGTGCAGCGAGGAACCACAAGAATACGGCTGGCGGTAGGATATATCTGAGGATAGGTCAGCATGTATCAACCACCTTAACATGATTCGTGATTGAACGGTATGAGGGACGATGTGGAAATGAGTAAAACAGTACAAGTTCACTTGGAGAGTAGTCTGCCTCCCTTCAGCGCTCGCCATTGCTATTGATGACGGCGCAGCATACCGTATGACATATGCTCCGAATAGTCCCGCCGCCTCCTCTACCGCACACGAATCCATGGATAGTATAGCTTAAGTTTCAGCCAACACATAGGTCGCGGGTAATGCCCAACACAATCTCGTACGAAACGTAGTGTTTCAAGGAGAAACTCGAGGATCAGGTCCCGAGCTTAAACCAGGACGAAAGTGCCCCGAACACTGAGTGGCCTGTCCGCAAAGCTTCCACAGCATTCCGAGTAGTTCCGCCAGGGATTGGGGCAAACGAGTAGCAATTCAAGGAGGAGGATGATGGCGTTCATGCAACTTAATACACTCCGGGAGACGCTGCGTTACGTACCTCAAGCCGAGGTCAGGTATGAGGCATACAGCCCACCATAATGCAAGTACAAGACACGAGTCTTCCCAAGGGGCCTTCCAGCAGAGCAGTTGTACTAGGTAACGCGTCCTAGCGATGGACGGTGCGAGCCCGACGAGGATGGTCGTAAGAGGAGACGGGAGCGCGTTCAGGAACTCGACTAGCGGAGAGGCGTGGACGACGTCGTCTGAGGCTTTGGACATGTTGTACAGCGTAGATATTCGAGGAATCAGCCTGCAGAAGAGGTCGTCGACATTGGGTGAGTGCGCTGAGCAATGGGGAGGAAAGGAAGGGCAACGCGGAGGAATCACAAGCTCATCGCGTTCCCCAGCCAAGTCGCGCGACTGTACTCGCGTGACGTGAGCGGCGTCGCATAATAGGCGCTTATTGTAGACGCGTCCCCACGGTCCGGAAACTCCGGAATGCGCCCAAGTTCGCGAGGTCGTCCACTACGTTGTTTGCACCAGCCACCATGCTGCTTGCTTCTGCTTATCGCCCTTCACTCTCTTCTGTCTTTGGACGGCACGCGTATACCCGTGTCGGCTGTTGTAAAGCTGCATCATCTCGGTTCATTCAACGTAGGTGTCGTTCTCCAGCTGCACAGCAGTAAGTACCCGAGATACCAGTCCGAGTCTGACGTCGACTTCAATTCAGGCCATGCACCACAACAGAAATTACCGCCACTTGTCTTCACATTTGATATAGTGAGCTACTGTAAGATGATTTGTATTGATAAGCCTCGGCTCATCCGCTCGGGCAGGATGGTGTCCTTCTGCGAGGACCGCACACTATTCCCGCTGCCAGACGTGCTCTTGACATGCTAGATGGCGCAAACCCTATGGGAGTGTGAGTATCCACCCTTCCTTGTGCAGACTAGACTCTAACTACTGTGCTTCCAAGCAAGATACCCTTCATACTGGTACGCGACTACTGCTCCCTAGCGGCACTGAAGGTGTGACTGACGCGACCGGCAGTTAACCAATGGAGGCGGCGTCGGAGAAGAGGCGCGTAGGCGTAAACTCAGCTCCCAGCTGGGCGTTGAGGTACCGATCTAGAAGTTTCGCAAGCATCTACAAGGTACTAATATGAGCTTCGAGCAGCTTCAACAAACGCAGATTCTTCAGGCACACACTATCCTCAAGTCGGTGGTCCACAAGTATGCGGACAAACCCGTTCTGGTTCTCGGTGGGCGCAATGATGACGTGCGAAAAGTAGCGGAAGGGTCTGGTGCTGCATCACTGGGTGTTCCTCATACATACGCTGATCGCATGAGCAGGTACGGTTTCAAGCACGTCTACACAACACTAGACGTCCTCGCATGGAAACCAGAGTGAGCTTCCCATCTAGCGCATACTTGAAGAGTGAATTGAACTCATATACGTACAGGGTATGGCCTTTCCACGAGCTCACGCCCGAGGAGCGCGCCTCCGCCAAGGTACCTCCCATATCTAAATACTTCCTTTGGTAGTCGCATTCTGATTGATAGCCCGTCGTAGCCCGTCGACTTCACGCAAACACCCATATCCGCAATCTTCGTCTTCCATGACCCCCGCAACTGGTCGCTCGATATCCAAGTAATCATCGACGTCATACGTGCCCGCGGCGTCATCGGCGGACCCTATCTGGACACACCTGACACTGCGGACCAGCAACCCCTACCGCAGGATGCACGCAAGCATCAAGCCGAGGAACCACACGGAAAAGATGAGAACGCCCCAATAGAGCTCGTGTTCTGCAACCCGGACTTGCTATGGAAGTCGGACTTCCCGCAGCCCCGGCTTGGGCAGGGAGCGTTCCGGGAGGCGTTCCAAGCGGTGTACAAGGTAAATCGTCCTCAACACAGTGCTAAAGGCGGGATCTGGCGGCTAATGGAGTACTTTGGCAGGGGCTCGTTGGCAAGACTTATCCGTACGTCCAGTACGGCAAACCAACGACAGCGACGTACAAGTTCGCAGAGAAAGTGCTCAAGGACCGCTTGGAAGAGCTTCAGGGAAGACCAGTCGATCGTTTGCCGACCGTGTAAGTCTACTCAGCGAACGTGACACGCTTTTTGACTGACTCGTGTATACAGTTACATGATCGGAGGTACGTGCTGACACTCAAGTACTATAGTCCCCACGTTCATACTGACCGTCTTCGTTGAACGACGCACAGACAATCCCGAATCCGGTAAGCCCCACATAACTTTCCCGCCGATCGCACACCTCCGAGGCACCCACTAACTTTTGTACCTCTGCAGATATTGCCGGAGCGAACGGCGCGGGCTGGAAATCTGTGCTCGTCCGTACTGGTGTGTATGACCCTGTGCACGGGCCGCCAGCGCATACACCAACGTACATCGCTGAGGACGTGGAGGAGGCCGTCCGGTGGGCGATCGAGCGCGAGATGGGGCGCAAGGTCGACTAGCCTAACCCAGTATGTGCAGCCAGCCGATGTCTGGCAAACACAAACATGCACTCGCACTAGCTCAGAACAACATAGATATGGTTTCGTCCCCTCGGGCGAGTCGGCAGAGTTATGCATGCTCATGATAGACTATTCTTTCCGTCCCTCCGTTCTCTGTAAGCGCTCGATGGACATCACCGATTTATCGGGCGCTAGATTGGCTTCTCAACTCAACATGATGTGCCAAGCTTGTCGCTCGATGGGCACAGCTGTCATCTGCCAGAGCTGATTTCTATAGGATTGATATATGTGCAGCAAAATTTGAATAGGCTCCCATTTCAAGCCGGCGTATATGTACATGGCAAGCCGATGCCCCACCGGCAGCAACGGAACATCCAAGACTGCATTGTGAATGTACGTCCTCCATGACTTGCGGCCCTTCACCGTTGACGTATATGAAATTTCCTATTCCCAGTGCCACGAGAGGACCGTAGCAATTGGATATCCAAAGATCCGAGTCGTTGCAATATCCAGGCGTTCAATGTGCCGGTCATATCTTGACAGCATCGCGAGATGGGCGGCATCGATGATCACCTAAGCAGGTTAGACCTCTCGTCGCAGATGGCTGGGCGTGAAATGCTTGCCCCACGAGTGCGAGCCCGTAGGTAACACTGATGCGGCGCAGCAGCGCTCTACGTCCGAGGCGCCGTACACACGACCAGTAGTATAAAGTCCTATATCAGCCCTTGGACGCTGTGACAATTCTATTTTGCTCTTCAGTTTGCTCTCCTGCAGCTGCATACAAGGTCAGTGTACATCCTTCGATAGGCGTGGATTCTGCGACGAGGACGTGCCTAACTCAAGACCCTCCACCGCTTTATCCTCACGCTCTAGATCCCAAAGGAGAATGGATCCATCGAAACATGATGGCGAAGAATTATCACAATCCATCGATGACGCGAACAAGGAGATGCGTGAAGCCCAAGCACGCGTCGAGGTAGCTCAGAATACGCGTGCTACGAGGATAGCAAACAAAACAGGTGAACATCGAGATTTGTGACTGCGATATTCCCGTGTCTAGACATACTTCGATAGGCGACTTGTATGCCACAGGGCAAGACAGGGTGTCGACCATCGCGAGTGTCGTCTCAGGCGTACAGCCGATCGTCGAATCGGAGGCCATGAAGGGCATACGTGACGGCATCACAACATTCTTCGACAGCATCCCTGGAGTACTCAGGGCTTTAGACGAGGTAGCGAACATACACCCGTTCATCAAAGGTGAGCACTGACTTAAATGCGATTACCATGAGCCTGTGCTTAGCCTGGGCCCCTGTCCTGACGTATCATAGTCGCTGTCGGGGCTTTCCGTGTCGTCATCGAGCTTGACATGAAGAGACGGGACAACGAGAGGAAGATCACCGTACTCTTCGTTGAGATGAGGGATATGATGGAGGTCTTGATACAGTGCGTGGCAAGGTAATCTATGGGACCCCGCTCATAGGATTTTGCCAGGTTGCGAACTATCCAGGATGAAGACGCGCCAGGGCCGGATGGGACCACCATCAAGGCTCGACTTCAAGGTCTCATAAAACGCACCGCGGACGACATCAAAGACTGCGCAAACGTCTGCGATGCTTATGCGAAGAAGAAGCTGATCGTGAAGGTCCTGAAGAGCTCGTCCTGGGATGACAAATTCAAGCGCTACGTCACGCTCTTCGCCGACCGCCGCAAAGCATTCACGTTCGCGCTTGAGATGCATGTCGGCAAGGCCGTCGACGATGCGAATCGCAAGCTCGAGTCTGTCGACACGAAGTTGGATATGATCCTCAAGCTATTCTCGACGCTCGTATCGCCAGAGCAGGAGCGACTTCTCGACTTTGTGGGCACAAACGGCGGGCCCGACGCTGTCATGAAGAGCGACGATGCGCTTGTGACTCTCATCAAGTTGCAACTTCCTGCGACGACTACTTCCAAGCGCCACACGGAGGGCGGCGGGCACCAGGAGAACGACCCAAAGGACGAGCTCCAGTCCCTGCAAGAAGAGTTGTTCGACAGTACGGAAACTGCGATTCAGCGAAATATGGAACTGTTCGAGCGCAAGTTCATCGTGCAGCAAAGACGATTGCTAGAGCAAATGCAGGCTACCGTCCGACACGAGGGCGACCGGGTCATTGACACAGTCCTCTCCGGACCACATGAGAGAATCAAAGACAGTGTAAGTCTTCCTCATGTCCACTTGTGCTGACTCTAATCATGTAATCATGTTAATAGGATATCTATGAGATCTGGAAGGAGATGGTAATTCATTCCACTCTCCATTGCGTGTTTCTAGCTGAGCCTGATTGTGTGTTACTAGCGATGGCGAGGGCATGTGAAAGCGCGCCATTTCGTCCTGGCATTGCGCGACTACTACTTCCAATCGATCGCCAACTCGGATGCTTCCAGGGACGGTACCGCCGTATGCGTCAGCAAGGATGATCGTTGGGCACTTGACTACATCAACGTCAGCGACACCTCGGCAATTGCGGAGGCCTTTGACGACGACGCGTCAGGCTTCATTACGATTGCAGAAGTGAACCACTTCACCTCATCGCGTCCGGCAGGCTGGAGGTAAGTCATTCTGACTCCTACAACCGTTGAAACTGCTGACTCGCAGTCAGTCTTCTGAAATGGTTGGCTTATTGGACAAGAGGTCGGTGATATATCCTTTCCATAGATCGTCGCTGACCGCAGGATCGAGTAGGATGGCATATAGTCCAGTGCCATTATCGAGACAAGATCACCAGTTTACTCGGCGAGATGTTCGCGCTGCTGCCGACCATCCGTGCGGAAAATCGCATACTGGCCTTCAAATACCTCAATGAGGTATGGGAGGACGTGTGCCTTTTCACCTCTTCTCTGGAGGACGTCGACAACCCCGACGACAAGGAGGATCTATGGCCGCGTTTCAGCTCCTACGTAGAGGCAGAGGAGCGACGGCTGGACGAGAGCCTGAACACATTCCAGTATTGCATTGACGGCGCCGACACGTTGTCGCTGATCACTGGCCCAGGACGATTCGAGAAGGTACACCTACTAACTCATTCCATGTTAATTGTCCCAGACGCTAATTTGTACGCCAGTTCCTCTTGCCGCTCCTATACCTTCACATCCGTCGTGATCTAGAGGTTTTCCGGCTATGTCATCGTAACGTCGTCATACACCACTATGAGCTGGTGGACCGCGTCGATAGCATCAGATATATATTGGATGCTGTTGACGAAAGGTGCACTACTCTTGAAGGTACGCGTCGGTCTCAGCTGTTGGGAATTTCACGACTGAATCTCGTACAGCGCTCTTTCGCCAGCAACATTTCTCTCCCAAAAGACAGTTCGAATCGTTCGCGCATGGATTGGTGAGTACACTTCATGTCGTGACAGCGATGCAACTCACAAGAGTGGCATAGTATCAGTATTACTGGTATTCGGACGATCATGGAACGATCAAAGAGCTCATGGAAGACGGTTTCCCGGAAATCAAGCGCTGGAAGCACGGGAGCCAAGCTCTCCCTACACCCGACGATATCTTGCTCTACCCAACAGTGTCGGAAGAGCTGTCCCAATCCGAAGGCGCCAACGCACTCACAGATGAAGACCGAGAAGCCGGTGGTGTCGTGAAAGACATGTGAGGACAGAGTTTATATCTTGACTTTTCAGCACTCTCATCGGAATTTAGTATCGGCCGGTGGTACGCGTTCTTTGCAGACGAGTGGCATTGGCCTGGGTATCCTATGTACACGTTCTTCATTCACGCGGGGTCGGACGAGGGAACGTTCATAAGCACGGCCGTCACGCCTGCAGGAGAAAAGTGCAAGATGTCAGGACGTTTCGAGGGCAGCAGTTCGACGGCCTTCACGGCTACGCTGGACTTCGGAGGGTCCCGTACGTGGCGCCTCACCGGTGTGCTCGACTGCGTCGGGCAGTCGATCACCGGGCGCTGGATGCTGGGAAATGAGCACTCGGACAACCCGGACTACTTCTTCCTGACCCGTATGCCTCCGGAAGTTCTATGTGCCCGCCCGCCACCCTGGGAGTTCAAGAAGAACAAGACCAAGGCGTTATGGCGCTTTGCCCTGACGTATGCCCGCGAGCAGGCGAAGAGGTGCCTGTCTTGGAAGTACATCAAGGAGTATATCGATCGCAGGAAACGATACGTTGAACTTCTACTGAAGGAGGAAGACCTGGACGACGATACCTCCTCGGTCACTTCGTCCGAAATGGAGGAGATGGAGGCGATTGAACGGACGTTCTCGTCCGAGCAGGCGGCCTTGTGTCATCGCATTCTGGACCTCAAACAACGTGCTGCAGAGTCCATCGAGTGCGTTCGCATTCCTCATCGGATGACCTCGGACTGACCCAATTTCCAGCGAATACGAGTGCGGCGTCTGCGGGGAAGAGCTCTACGACGCGCGGTACACATGCATGCAATGCTCCATCAAGCTTGACGGTTCCGTCGACTTCTGCGACAGGCCTAAGTGTCTTAGTACCCGAACGGATATCGAAGAAGCCGTCCATCTCCCAAGCCACGACCTTGTCAAGCTCCGTCGGCCCGTCGTCGTTCACTATGACCTCCCCCAGCTCTTCCTAGCAGCAAAGGAAGCCCTGGCGCGTGCCCAAACTACGTTGAAGCATTCCAGGTCGAAGCCTTCCGTTACAGATACCCAGAACGACAAGCCCAAAGCCAACGCGGACGATCATGACAAAGGCGACGAAAGCGACGACTGGAGTAGCGAAAGCGGCAGCGACTCTCAGGTAGAAGAGGGGGACTCGGATGTGGACGATGCTTCGGAAGATGCAGGCTCAGGCTCAGAGAGCGAATCGAACTCGGGCTCGGAGGCGAGCGACAGCACTGCGTCAAGCCGAGGTGTGCATAGCTCCTCACGCGGCGTGCGAGGGAGACGGGGCGGAGGGAACCCGAAGAGATCGAATGCGACTCCAGCCTGCCGGATGTGCGCTGTCACGGTTCAACGGCCATGTTTCATTTGCATCGAATGCAAAGGTGGGCTCCAGCCATCTGTAACCTCTCTACGCATCGCACTGACAGCTCATGCTGACAAGGCGTGGACGACGTCTTCATATGTGGCGACTGCGACAAGCTCCTCGGTGACGGTACTTCCGACAAACACCCACGGACGCATGCCCTCGTCCGATGTGCCGTCCCAACCATCTCAGGAACTGAACAGCGGCTGGATGCCATCGAGAAGAGGGTCCTAGAGCTCTTGGAGAAGCAGGCAGCTGCACACCGGGTGCAAATCTCTGCGTTGAGTGACAAGATTGCCAGGCTGGAGAATCTTCTCAAGGCTTCAACTTCTGCAGGCAAGAGCAGTGGAACTGGCAGACGTCGTGCCCCGGTAGGTGGACCTGTACTTCTATGTATAAGTTCATCCCTCCTCACTCCAGCTATATTACAGCGACAATGAGTAGGTTGAATTATGACTTCTACAACTCCTATCATAGGCCTGTTCTATACCACATGGGATCTGTTATTTGTGTCTGTACTTTGTATCGGAAGGCATGGTTTAGGCTCAATATCCGGGTCGATGATCAACGAGCTGTTTGGGTGGGTAAGTCGATTGTTGAGTACCAAGTGTTGAAACAATCCGAACCTTCGGCACCTCGTCTCGGTTTGCGATTCTTATGCAAGAGGTAGCCACTAACTTCACCTTTTCCTAGTTTTCACAAGTTACAAAAGCCACAGATGGCACGAGATGAGGGGTATATCATCGTTCACAGCAAATAACGTGAACGAGGTCGTGCTCGGGTGACTGCGGCTAGTGATCAGGCAACCATGACATCTACACATATAGCGACTATAGAGTACAAAACCTCCGACGCCAGCCTCCTCAAGGGTATCGTGCGCCCTCCCTCAACAATCCCACACATACATTCACCCACCCGTCCGCGCCCGCCATGCACGCGCCGAGCCACGCCATCTCCGCTTCAGGGGGCGCAGGCACGCCCTGGATGATCGCATACGCCAGGTTCGACTTGCCCGAGTCAGGTGCAGGGAAGAGGAGCGGGAGGCGGGCGGTGAGGAAGGCGGAGAGCGTGTGCATCGACCCGTCGTCGAGTACCGGCGGGACAAGGTCTTGAAGGACGGGCCCGTCGGGGAGGTATATCCGCACGGGGACGTTGCGTACGCTGGCGGCGCCGTCGCGGTCGGGTCCCCCGCCCGAGCCGGGGTCGGCAGAGGGAGGACGAGTGTGCAGCGATGTAGACGACGGAGGGGGTGGAGGGGAATTTGAGCGGGTGGGCACAGTCGTGGGTGTGATCTTCGAAGCGACGCGCCAGTATTCGTCGAAGTTGTCTATTGAAAGCGGTGTCAGCGGCGGAGGATATGAGAGCATCCCGACGAAAGACGCACGCTCTTTGATGCCCTCCCAAAGGCCGTCTTGCTCTGCTTTGCGGAGGCCGGTCATGCGCTTGGTGTTTCCCCAGCGGATGAAGTCGGCCTCCTTGAGTTGTCCCATGAATGCTTGTTTGCACGCGTCTGCGCTAGGCGACAGCAGCAACTTTTCAGTTGGCGGAGAGACGAGGTGCAGAATGAGGCGAAGAGGAGTGAAGACGGATGGTACAGCATTTGAACGAGTAGATTGGGAGATGGTATGGTTGTCGTAGATGAGGCCGATGGGCCAATGCCTGCATCGACGATGAGCATTCTGCTGGAGGGAGACCTCTGGGTCGAGAGACAAGGAGAGCGAAGCACGCACCATTTGAGGAGGTTCCCCTCTTCGCTCTCAAACCACCAATCCTCCTCTTTGATCAGCCGGGCGGCGGCCTCGTCAAAGACGACATCGTGGAGGTAGCGCTTGATCTCGGGGACGAGGAGCGGGAGGTAGCTCACTCGAGGTGCCTGGATGTAGTAGCACTCAAGGCCGCGGTCGGAGTTGGCGGGGAGTTCCTTTGGGTCGACACGAATCTCGAGCGGGACTGTTCCCTCCCATGTGAGACGACGGAAGAGGGTGGTGGAGGCGGGGGTGGAGAACGCGGAAGGCGAGTGTCGGGGCGCGTAGGTCGCCATCCTCCTCGTCCTCGCTGCTGCCCTCGACCGTCTCGCGCGCGGGTCTCCTTGCCCACGCGACTGTCGCGTGTCTGGGCGTCTACCGTCACGGGGTCCTGGGGACTGACGTCAGGGCGGCAGGGAGTGTTGCGCCATGCTCGCAGCTGCTGCTCAATTCCTCCAAACGCATCCCGGATCCTGCGCCAAGCTCAGCCGCACACTATAAAGTCTTGACACACACGCCCCACCACCCGTCTGCCCCTTGTCTCCCTACCCCTCCCTCCAGCCTCCCCCGCGCTTGTTGTCGCAATGCCGTCCCACAGCTCCTGGTCTGACGGGCTCTTGCTCAAGGTCAGAGTGGCACAGGCCGTATCCAATTTCTTTGTTACTGATGCTCGAGGAAATGCCCAAAGATTGTGAACGTCATTGTATACTTCCTGTTCTTGGGATCGAACGTATACACCGTCGCCGGGCCCACAGACATTTACTACACCGGCAAGGACACCTACGTGACTCCCGCTCCATGGGCGTTCCTCATATGGTACGCAACCATTGATGCTCTGCATAGACTCGGAGCTGATGCTAGTGATGTCAGGTCTCTCATTCACCTGCTCCTACTTGGAACGATCATCTACCAATTCTTTGACGGCGGAAAGCAAGTCATCATTGACGGCATCTCCTGGCGCCTCCCTCTTCTCGCCGTCCTGAACGCCATCTACGTCAACGTTTGGGCGAGGCACTACTATGTTGTCGGTATGTTGCACGTACTCCACACACTGTCTCCACGCTCTCTCTAAACTTGTCCCGTTTAGCCTTCATCTTCGCTCTCTTCGTCAGCTCGGCGGTAACGGTACGCGTCTTCCATTCACTCTCGGTCCGATGACTCGACTGACATTGAACTGCGGCGTAGCACATCTATTACATCGTCAAGAAGTATCATGAGCCGGAAAGCGCTGCGGACGAGATCTTTGTCCATCTGCCGTTCTCGCTCTACCACGGATGGACCACCGTCCTCGTCATCATCACCGCGTTTGAGGCGTTCGGCAACAACGCTGCTGTCCAGCCAGCTGGCGTGTGGACCAAGGTTTTCGCCTTCCTCGCTTTGTAAGTTTCCGCCTCCATGTGCCCTCGAAACGCCCTTACGCCCGATCCGCAGCTTCTTCCTCGAGGCCACCGCAGCGACGTACGCATTCTCCTCCGCTGAGGGCGATTTGCCGGCAAGCATTGCCATCGCGTGGTCTCTGTGGGCTATCTTTGCTCGTCAGCGCCACCCGGCCTTCATCCACTGGTCCGCACTGGCTTTCGCCGTCCTGTCCCTCGTCTGGGTTGTCAAGGCTGCCATTGGTGTTGGCCTGAAGCTCCGCCGTGGTGGTCGTGGCATCTCCCTCGACGAGGAGCGCGCTCCGCTGATCAACCCGTGAACGAGTTCATATCGGGTGCTCGTCATCCACGGATTCACGAACGGTACGACTGGTCACGTTTAACGGACTCGGATTGGAAACATATGCTCTTCGCTTTAGTTCTTGTTAATGTTTAGCTCTTTGTGCACTGCTGAACATACGTCTGTACATGTACCACACTCTTGTAAATCAAAATGTTGCCGTTTCGCAATCATCGACAGCGTGGGGGCATGCAGCATGACGCTTTGGCGTAGACAAATTCAAACAATGGTCTACAGAATGACTGCGACATTAGTGGAGTTTGGAAAGGATGCATCAAGCGCACAGCACAGCATGCTAATTTCTGAAGTGCTGTATGGGCGCCTACATCAAAGCAGCCGCGATGCTGCCTTTGCCCGTCTCCTTCACCACCCGTCGCGACCACCTCCGACGACATTCAGGCGGTTCGCGGCACTACAGGAGCACGCGCGACGTTCTGCTTACCCGTGCACGGGTCACCAACCTTGGCTTCCTCCTATTAGCTGGGTTTGCTGTGCTTTCCTTCCTCGTCAACCTCGTCTGGTACCTCTCTTCCCCGTCGGACGCGTATCATGCGCATGACGGCCCTTATGCACCTCCACGAGCTATATGGGACACGATACAGCGCGAGCGTGCGTTAGCGGAGGTGGACCACTTGATTATGGTGCCAGGGCACGCTATCTGGAAGGGGACGAGCCTCGAGGAGCGCTTTGACGAGGACCAGTGGGTGCTCGAGCCCTACCAGCGGGGTGGTGGTCGGGTGGCAGCGTTTTTCAAGCACATTCTGGCAGCGTACGTATCTAAGAGCTATGGATGATACGCCTAGGCTCATGACTCGAAGTGCTGAGCTCGCGCGGCAAGATGAGCGTTCTTTGCTCGTGTTCAGCGGGTAAGCAGGCACGTCCGTCCACAGCCTTCTTACAGGAGTACTAACAAGAAGATTACACATCGCAGAGGACAGACGCGGCCCTCGTCAACAACGACCGAAGCAGAGTCCTACATGCGCCTCGCGTCCATCTCCGACCTCCTCCCCACGCTCACCCCATTCCCCCCGCCCTCCTCGTCCGCCAGCCCACCAGTGCTGCGCGCGACGACGGAGAACTACGCGCTCGACTCGTACCAGAACCTCCTCTTCTCCGTCGCGCGCTTCCACGAGTACACGGGGCGCTATCCCGCGCGGATCACGGTCGTGGGCTACGGGATGAAGCGGCGCCGTTTCACGGAGCTGCACCGCGCGGCGCTGCGCTGGCCGCAGGCGCGCTTCGAGTATGTGGGGATCGATGCGGATGGGGACGCGGAGGCGCAGGGAGGGGCGAGTGCACAGCAGGGAGAGGTGAGCTGTTCGCTTCGTCTATAGCCTAACACCACACCCCGCATACGCCTGCCCTTTCATTCATAACCCTTGACTTCTCGAGTACGACGGAGAGCTAACCGAACGATACCTCATATTCAATCCGCGCGGCACGTTTGCGACACGCACACGCCCATGCAAACACTCGGGTCGCATTCTGATTCTAATTCAACGTCAACGTCCCACCCCAACGCAGCTGCAGAACGGGTACCTGCCGTACACGCAAGACACGTACGGCTGCCACGGGGTGCTCCTCGACAAGCGGCGCGCGCGCAACCCCGCGCTGCGCTTCCATCCGTACTACTCGTCTGCCCCGGAGCTCGGCGCGCTGCTCAACTGGTGCCCTGGCCGCGCGGAGGGCGGGCAGACGACCGTGTTTCCGGGCCCGCTGCCCTGGGATCATCTGAAGTGATACTACTACTAGTAGTTTCGGGTGCGTGCGTTGTGCCCGTGGATGGGGCCTCGGACCGGAAATGGATGAACGGAGGGCGTGTTCGAGGTTGTGGATGCGTGGCAGTTGCCGTACGGGCTTGTGTTGTACGCCACGTTTTTGTCTGCTCTATCGCAGTCGCCGCGTATACTGTACATACCCTGTTAATTCTAGACTCTAGAGCTTATTATACGACGCGGCCCATATCGCGGCACGGGCGCTGAAGAGAAGGTAACTTTGCACTCAAGCTCGGACGTGGCCCGTATGTAGGTGAGTCACGGTACATCCAGACAAGTATATGTACGCCTTCGTAGACATTTCACTGACTCGTCACATTGTTAGGTGATAGTCGGTAAACAGTCTTGGAGAGACATCGTGGGCCCGATCTGCAGTCCTCGTGATCCGACTTAGCGTCATCGACCGTGCCCAGTGGGATACCGTATCAGCCCTTGCTGCCAATGCTGTATGCCACAAGCTCCTCATGGTGGTATAGCTCTTCTAATAGCTGCCCAAGGCATAGAGTGCTTCGCAGAGTCGCGATCAAGTGGGCAAGTGATGTATTTTGAGCTGATCAACGATATCCCCATCAGTGACATAGGCTGTGCGGCGCTGGCTTGCAAAGTTGCATAGAAACATCGACTCAGGCCGGTCGGCTCTCAGACGTTTTGGATGCTGCTGGACTTTCTCAACGGTGACAATGCAGACGTGCCATTACTCCCTGCAAGAGGTTAGACTACTACCCCTCTTTGGTTGGGGGCCATCGCAGGATGTTCGACGCGGTCCCAGGAAGACCAGGTGCGTATATAACTGCCAAGATCGTATTGCTACAACTTGCTGATGGTCCTAGAGATGCTAGGTTCCCATCATGTAGCTGGCGGCATCAGCGCGGCCCAGCGTCGGGCTCAGGCTCTGAATGGTGCATCAATACAGTGATCCCACCTCAATCACTGTCAGGACGTAGCCCGCCGAGGCAGCGCCTCACTTTGCAATCTAGCGTCGGGTAGCGCATCCATTTCTGACAGGTCGCGGGAGTGTGCGGGGAGACGTGCGAGTCCATGGTCGCGTACCCTCCCTCGGGGCTTGCTCTCGCCCGTCACCTCGCCGACGTCCCCCTGTGGTCACTCCTTCTATTGTAGCTCTCCAGCCTGAGGCTGCGATCCCTGCGTTCTGCTTCTCTCGTACTCTATACAGTCGCTCTTGCACTTTAATTGCGCGGTTGTTTGACAAAACATTCCTACGATACCCCGGACGACAGGTCGTCTTAATCGCGAGGTCCGCGCACTCGACTGGATATACCCTTCCGCGTCATGGAGTCTTTACTGTCCTTTCCGAGCTCTGCTTTTCGCGACTTGGCTGCAACGCGATACCTAAGCGGTGAGTAGTTGCACCACTTAGAGCGGATTGGAACGCTACGAAAGGGTGTGAGGAAGCTGACTCGTTATGCAGCCGTTGGCTTGATTGTTCTGTTCTACGACCATTGCTTGACGTTTGCAGATGAGGTGGAATACATCTGGACAGCACCTGCAACCTATGCCAAGTATACCTTTCTGCTTAATCGATACGCGGTGCTAGGGACGCTGCTCGCAGTTGCATATGGTATGTCGGACTCGATCCTAGGCATAAGCACAGTATGGCTCGAACTCATTACGAAATTCTGTCAGAAATGTGCGGTTTTGTAGACAGCACATTCACAGATACAGTAAGCCGCGTACTACTGGAGAACTCTCAGTGCGAGGTGCTCAACGCTCAATTCACTAGGGGCACGTTGGTTCCATATGGTGCACGGGGCGCCTCAATGTTAACCTCAATCCAACAGATGCAAGCAGTTCATCTTCAGCTGTTCTATGCTTGCGATCGTTTCCATTGGGATAGCGAACTTGCTCATCCTCCAGCGCGTCGTCATCCTATGGGAACACCGCCCAGTGCGTGCCTCCTTATGCATCCGCGGTCTCTGACATCTCACCTGACCGTCTGTCGGTCATATTGTGTGCGGTTTCGAATTGGCAGATCATCTTGAAGGTCATGACAGTCGGGTTCCTGCTCAGCTTTACGCTCCAAGTGGTCACGA
Source organism: Cubamyces lactineus (assembly GCA_022376465.1). Taxonomy (NCBI): domain Eukaryota; kingdom Fungi; phylum Basidiomycota; class Agaricomycetes; order Polyporales; family Polyporaceae; genus Cubamyces; species Cubamyces lactineus. The sequence continues at coordinate 564,336 of JACDTU010000007.1, read as the reverse complement.
TGGTTCTCACGCTCGTCCACGTCCTCCGTGAGCAGCTGCTTCCTTCCAATCTCAGCTGCAGGCACCCAGTCGAAGCTAATCACTTTTGTTCATCGCACGAAGCGAGCATACAATGGTCTGATCCACTGGGCATGTGCATCGCGACACAATCTTCTCACATTCTCGTGGCCGTGTGGGCATCTCCTGTATGTGACAGGTCTTCTTTTGGAGGGGAACCAACCGTGGAGGGTAGACTCTGCGTGCTGACAGTACGACATCTTCAGCTCGTTTTCGAAGTGTTCGTCCTCACCTCAACTGCGCTGAACGCGCTCGACCGTCCCAGGACGGTTGAATTGCCCATCATCAAGGCCCTACATTCCGACGGATTGGGCTTTTTCCTGGTATGTCGACAGGACCCTCGCGCGCATACTCTCGAAGCACTAACAACCACCCTCACAGGCCATCACCTGCTTCCGTGTCCTGAACCTCACCCTCGCGGCCATCTCGCGGCCGTCGCTCACCTTCCTCGGAGTCTTGTACGTCTTTCCTCACATCTGACCTGCCTACAACTTGCCCTGAATATTGCGCATGCATTCTTCGCGACTAGCTTCATCTGGGCGATGACGACCACCGTGCTCAACCGTCTGCTCCTCCACCTCCGCCGCGCCGAATGTCGCCCATACCCTGCCTCCGCTGTCGACCGCTCCTCGCCGGACTTCGACCCCGACCTCGACAGCGACCTCGATGACGTAGAGGCGGAGGCTTGGGACTACCGCCGGAGCCGCGCCATCTCGCCGTTTGGCCTCATACCACTCAACGGCAAGCGGCTGTCAGCCGAGAGCGCACACAGTGCGCACAGCGCGTTCAGCGAACAGGAGCGCGGCCATGGAAGAGGCTTGTCGGGGGGAATTGCGCCACTACCATATGTCTACCACTATAGGAAGCGTGCGCCTGACCCGAGTGAGTTCCCTCTCTTTCGTGTTATGACGCGCACCACTAGGACTCGTGAGCTAACAACGGTGTCGGGTTTGTCTGGGTGTAGACCTCAAGCCCTGGGATTGAAGGTGCCCGTCGTACAGGATGCAGCATGTACGATAGTTGGCCTCCATACAAACACTTTCCTTATCTGTCACCGTCACCATTTGGCTATAGCGACCTAGTAAAGAAGGCCTAGGCACCCACAATGTATACACCCAGCTCGGGTCCTGCAAGGCTCAGAACCGCTCATACGTACGTACTGTACACGGATGCGACGGACATCCAATGCAACGTTCTTCAGGCTACAGCCCACGTGGCGAGCGTGTTAAGTGTATACTACTCGTACAATCTACCCGAGTCAAGTCTACAGCTTCGCCCTAGCGGATGACGTCTCCGGCTCTCGAACGTGCACGATCACCTTACCCCACGTCTTCCGCCTCTCAATGGCGATGAGGCCGTCCGCGAGGCGTTCGAGTGGGAAGGTCTCCGGGTACATGATAGGTTTCGCCCGTCCTGAGGAGAAGAGGCTGCGACGAAACCAGTCAACGCCCGCATGGTGCGACGAGGGTAAGTGTATCAACATACTCAAGCAGCTCTTTCCAGACGACGGGTACTCGCGAGGGCTCAAACTCTGAAAGTGGTTATGTACATGAGTATGCTGGGCATTACGCCAAGCGGAACGGATGGAGATGATGGACGTACTAGTGTATGCGCCCCAATGGATCCCGACGATAGAGATGTTCTTAAGCAAAACTAGGTTGAGAGGCAGCTAAAAGGGTTCGTATCAGCTCTTCACCAGCCCGATGCCTACCAGTGGTGAGACCAACCTTCTCGATTGACCCCGCCGCGAACCCGACGACGATCGCACGGCCCTTCCATGCGATACACTTCAATGAGTCTGCAGGAAGCGTTCGTGTGAGACTCCTCTCGCCACAAAGCCCCTTACTAAGGTGCATACACCCGTACCTCGGATGAGCCCTACAGGGTCATAGATCACGTCGACGCCCTTGTCGCCCGTGAGCTTTAGGACCTCCTTCTGCCATCCCTCCTTCGTGTAGTTCACCCCATGGTCCGCACCTCCATGGCGGACGGAGATGTCTAGCTTCTCTTGCGAGCCCGCCGCAGCGATGACCTTTGCGCCCAGAGCTAGATTGCGCGTGCAAGCTCGCGATTAGATGGGAACCCACTGTATAGTCCGGGCAATTTACTGACCTTTCGCGAGCTGGACGGCGGCGATACCCACGCCGCCCGCTGATGCAGTGACGAGCACCCATTCGCCTGCCTATCTGTGAGCAACGTGCGCGACTGCCTCGGCCTCGGGAGGAGACGAGCTTACCAGCTTTCAGTTCCGCACGACCCACGAGAGCCTCGTAACTCGTGGGCCATGTGATGTACAAACCTTGTGTGATCATTTAGAAGGAAGTAACATAAACCATCTGGAGGAAGCACGACGGTACCTGCGCCCTGGTCATAAGTCATGTTGTCCGGCAGAGGGACGAGGTTCTGCCATGGCACGGCCACTTTCTCGCCATACGCGCCCTGTCCACCGCCGAAAACCCTGTCGCCTGGCCTGAACGGACATCCATCTGGGATGGGCGAGTCCGCAGAGATCTTGCCTGCGAACTCGTTGCCGAGGACAAAGGGCCGGGGCGGCTGCACTTGGTATTTGCCCTGCGACTGCAAGATCTGTTGCACTTGAAGTCGAATTTATACGCCTACGCGCTGGGATGTCGGACACTCACGTCGAAGTAGTTGAGACCTGCGCTGAAGACGTCCACGAGGACCTGCCCCTGACGCGCCTTGGGTTCGGGGACGCTCTGGGAGACGGGGATCTTGGATGGGTGGGCATAGTCGTTGATCACGAAGGCGCGCATGGTGTCTGCTATTCACTGGCGGTGGTCCGGGAAGTCGACCGTGGAGAAGGAAGGCGAGAAGGAGAGCCCAGAGCGGTGGGGGATATTAAGAGGCTTGGGCGACGGCAAGGTATATAACATGTTGTATCAGACTCAGCGTACATCGGGTGTAAGGGACGGTCATCAGACTGGGGGCACTCGATTACCCCGGCTTCTTTCTCGTCCCGACTTCCCCGGATTCAGCTCGGCTACTTCCTCTCCCGCCTCTCCCCATGGGGTACTTACCGCCTCCCCAAGTGTCCTGCAGAAGACAAAGCCTCAACGGAGAGATAACAGAGAGATTGTTCATTACGAGAGTAACTGTTGTCGATGCAGGTGTAGTATATATACAAATGTTACCGAATGCTGATTCTACGTGTTCACGACGATATTTGAGAGTGCCACTGCCATACCCGTGGGGAAACGTCCAACGTCAACGGTCATCATGCGAAGCCAAAGCCCTCGCCACCCTCATTGATCGCGAGCAGCAGCTGTTGCCGAAGCATCTCATACGACGAGTACTGCGGAAGGTCGATCTGGTTGAAGCCTGTCGCGGGACACCCATCAGCCAAAGTTACGCCACGACAAGACGGAAACGGTACTCACAGGTATGCGCCTGAGGGAGACGGTCCGGATCGCCATACGCCTTGTGGATGGAAAACCGCTGGGTGCCTTGCACGCCCTGCAACTCCACGAAACCGCCCAGCGGCACACGCGACGTTCCCGTCGCGAAGCTGAGCACCTTCGCCCGCTCCTCCCGCGTGAATGACTTGAGCGCACGCCAGAACCACACGATGACAGGGTCAGAGCTCGAGTAGCCGTTGTACTCCGTCGCAGACCGCCACTCGTCGACATCGATGTCGGGAGTACCAGAGATGAGAAGCTCGAGTTCGCGTTCGTTGAACTAGGGGTATCACGTTAGAAGAGGTATCAGGTATGTTTTGAACTCATAACTTACGATCGTGATGAGGTCCTTGGGGATGATCTCATAGAACCCAGCCAGCAGCGCCTCGATCTGCTCCTTGATGGACGAGTACAGGCGGTAGTTCGCGGAGAGCTGCACGAACTCCTTCTTGTTCTCCTGCGTGACGGGAATCGACGCGCCACCCTCCTTCAACTCGACCAACTTCGTAACACCGAACTGTAAGAAGGGTAATCAGCATAGCTTCTATAAGCGATGGAGAGCCATGGCATACCTCGTCCGCCTCAACGCTGAACGTGAGATCCAGCGGGCTCGGATCGTTCTCCAAGATCCACACCAGCGAGTTGTAGTACTCAGGGTCGACCCACTCGACGTCCTTGTAGTCCACGGGCTTGCCGAGCAGCTGCTTGTAGATGCTGCGCGCGAAGTATGCGTCGAGCAGGCGGCCGTCGTAGATGGCCTTGCCGATAACGCGCCCGACGAACTTGAAGAACGAGAGGTGCTCCGGGTTCACCCACGATGCGCGATTGGGCTGGTACGTGAGCTTGTCGACGGCGCACGGCTGGAAGAGCGCGTAGTTGGGGTCGAACATCTGGCGTGCGAGGATCTGGAACCATTCCCGCGTCACACCGCCGGCGTCGACACCCTCCTCGTCGTAGAAGCGGACGCTCAGCTTGCCGTACTTGATCTGGTCGCCCGTCTTGCGCTGGAGGTACTGGAAACTGTCCTCGAAGACGCGCTGGCGACGCACGTTGAGCTGGAGCGTTCCGTGGTGCTCCCGGTTGTGCGGACGGCGGTGCAGCTGCTGGTTGAAGTAGTTCCGCTTGTTGTCAAAGTCAAGCACGCGCGGGTTGTGGACCAGCAGCGAGAACGACCCGCTCATGAGCGACGGGTTGTTGCGCACCATGAGGTTGAGCACCTTCCGATGGGCATCCGTGAAGGAGACGAAGAGGTCCTCCATCGACTCACGAGCGGTCGTCGGAGAGCGTGGAGACGCGGAACCGCGGAGCGCACGAGCGGTCGCGCCGGACGTAGTCTTCGGACCAACGTACTTGCAGACGACCATCAGGGACTCAATGAGCGGCAGTAGGACGGTCGCGATGTGCTCCATCTCCGGCTTCTCCTCGATTATCGAAAGGCAGTCGCCAAGACGTTGCCACAAGGATGAGAAGCGGAAGCTCTCATAAATGCTCTGCACCTTTTCGATGTCAGTGTCCGGAGCGTTTCCTGGCGTCTTCGGCGAGTACATGTAGTCGATCGTCTTGAGGACACGAAGCAATTTGGCCTGGTCGGATGACGCAGACGAGAACTTCGCAGCGATGATGGACGCCAGGGTGTCGGGATCGGTCTCGGCGTTGCGCAAAGCTGCTGCGAGCTCCTCCAGAGCTGAGTGCAAGCTCTGTCCGAATTCTTGAGCTCGTGCGCGCAGCTCAGATGCGATCACCTCTCGTGCATCAGGGATGTATGACAAGTGTTGAATGAGGGCGAGGCTCTGTGCGAACGTGCGGCCAGAACATTCACCGGCAGTGAGGACGTTGACGATGAGGCGCAGGACGTGGTGGGGAATGTGAGGGGGGTTGGCGAGCAAGACCTTCTCTTCAACAGTGGGCTGCTTGGCAGAGGCATCTGTCGCTGCTGGCGTGGCTGCGGGTGTTGCGGGTGCTGTAGGGGCGTTGGGGGCGGGGGCGGAAGCATTCGGCGCTAGGAACAGGTTAGTACGTTGGCTGTCATGAGGTGTTTGAACGCGGCTTACCTGGAGGTTGCGACACTTGCTCAGACGCTCCAGATACGGGTGCTGTCGGTGCCGCGGTCGTCTTGCTACTCTCGCTTGCTTCGTCTTTCTTGGTTTTCAGGCTGGCAAGAGGTCGCGTGACTGTGGCCAAGAGAGCGACCACAGACTCGACGATAGATGGCGTGCGAAGGATGGAGGGACGGTCGAGGAGGCTCAACAGGAGGACGATCGGGTAGTGTGTCTGAGGCGCCTGCTTCTCCTTGCCCTTGCCCTTCTTTGACGCACTTCGGCGAAGGCCAACAGGAAGCTCGTGCTCCGTGAGGAAGAACAAAGATGACAGCTCGTTAGAGCTGACAATATAGGTGAGAGCTTCTAGGCATCGCTGGACAATCAGTTCCGGTACGACGTCGTTCTGGGGCAAGGCCAGAGAGCCGAAGTAGTCCGTAGGAACTCGCTGCTTCCCAATGGCCTTAGGTGTCTGAGGAGCGGCAGGCTTGGAGTGTCGAACAGACATCTGCGCGAAGCTCTTGTCGATTGCCGCCAGATCGCCGGAACCGTCCTGCAGGATGCTCAAGAGGAGGTTGAAGAGATCTGTACGGGACTTCGCGTTCTCGCAGAGGTTCACAAGCACTTTGTAGAGCAAGTTCTTCTTGAGCACATGCGGATAGAAGAGGAGACGGATGAGAGCGGCCAACGCGGACTTATCAAGAAGCTGAATAGCGTCACGGGGCTGAAGACCCTTGGTGGGCTGAGCAATTTGAGGCTGGGCCACACGGACATCAGGAGCACCGGGGACATGACGAGCTCTTGGGGGACGCCCGTGTGCGTGTTCTCGATGAATGTTCGCTTCAGCAACCATGTGTGAAGGGAGGCTCTGTATGAAGACGTCATCCGAGTCCATCAGTACCACTTGACGTAACTGAGGATCAAGGCTAGCGATGAAGGTTGCGGGGTCGATGTCGACGCCAGTGCCGGTTGGCTGAGTCGCTGCCTGCTCGACTCTCGCTCGCTGGGCCCGTTCGACCGCTTCCTGTTGAATGATCTCCGCGCGGATATCTGGAGGGAGAGCATCAAGGAACTCGGCACTGATCTGGGAGTCAGCCGGACGTTCAACTTGGGCTGCCCGTGTCTCGCGAACGTGTTGATTCAAGACTTCCTCACGCATGTCGTCTGGAAGAGCTTCCAGGAAGGTTGGATCGATTCCTGTGTCGGTGATATCGACGGGACTGCCATGGATCATGACGGTGATCCTCTCGACGGGTGCTGCAGCCTCTTCTGGGCGCGCGGAAGACCCAGCTGTCTCAGGCCCGTTTTCCACAGCAGGAGCCTGAGCCTCGATCCCCTCACCGCCCTCAGTAGCGTCAGCCATTTCGACGTCAGGATCGGCTGTCTCGGGCTGCGTCTCCGCTGCAGCCGCCGCCGCCGCGGCCGCCTCTTGTGCAGCTCTCTCCTCGGCAGCGACGCGTGCTTCCTCTTCCTGCTTCGCCTTCTCAGCAGCTTCGCGTTCCTCTTGCTCCTTCTTGGCCGCGGCTTCCGCACGAGCCTGTTCTTGCCGTTTGCGCTCCTCTTCAGCCTCGCGTTCGCCTTCCTCTTTCGCCTTTTTGTATGCCTCGAGTGCAGCAGGGTACAGAGCAATTATGACGTGATTCTGCAGCTTCGACAAGCGCGCTTGCTCGAACTTGCCATGAAGCATCTTGGCCTCCTCGCCCCATCGCTGGCTTGTGAGGAGAGGTTCGAGCGAACGAGCCTCCATACGAGCATCACCTGACCTTGGAGCTCGCTCGAGACGAATCGACGCCGAGATCGCACCACCACGGCCATTGCGATTTAATGAGCCAAGGACTCCAGGCGGAACGTTGATCTGCAATGCTTCGTGACCGATCGCATGCCCTTGCGAGAGAATATGTTGCAATAGCTGCATGGCGCCTTCTCCCCATGTCTCGTTGAAGACCTGAGGGTCGAAGTTCCCTGTGAGGAGAGCTCGCTGCCCCCGGCGAGAAGATCTTCCTTGCGAAGCTCGCGACGCGTTCATGGCAGGATCAAGCAGGAGCGGATGGGTCACGTTTTCAGCTGACGCCGGAGGAATATTACGAGGTCGTCCGAAGATCTCCAGGTCTTCATCTGCATCAGAGAATTTCGAGGTGAGCGCAATAGATTGTTTCTGAAACGGCTGACATACCGGTAGCGCGACGACGTGGTGGACGCGCGGATCCTGTCCACATTATAGGGTGGCTCTCAGCACCAGCACCAAGGCCTGCGAAAGGACCTCCACCGGCTAAGGCGTTTGCAACACCAGCAGCCAGGTTAAACAAATTCGGTCCAGGTTGCGCCTCGTCAATGATACCAAGCTCGTCAGCGAACCTAGTAAATTGTATAAGTGGATTGTTAGGAGCATCTGTGGCAATACGCACTCCTCGCCCTCAGACATGACATCGGCTTCGTCATCCATATCGACTGGTGCCATTGGCATATCTAGAGGGGGGTTAGCCTATTGTCCAACGTGGATGAGTGTTTCGCTGACCTCCGCCATCTTCCTCCTCGTCTGCGTCATCACCCGCTTCGTCGCCTTCGCCCTCATCGACCGCAATGTCCTGCATGACATAAGCTGCTAGAGCTATGGAGTTGGTAAGCCATGATGACTTACTTGCCACATCACTTCTTCGCCTTCGTCCTCTTCATCATCTTCGCCACCATCCTCATCTACGGGCTCGCCTTCGTTCTCAACGAGGTCTTCCTCGTCCTCTTCCTCTTCGTCCTGCCAGCCGTCTTCGGATTCGCCTTCCTCATCTTCAAGCTCCTCCCCGACGTCGTCATCTGTAGCGGAAGTGTCCTCACTGCCTGTCTCGTCAGCAAAGTCCATCTCAACGTCGTCATCATCGTCCTCCTCAGCATCGTCGTCCATGTCCTCATCTTCGCCGTAATGGACGTCCTCCATCTCCTGTAAAGATAGTTAGCTGTATAGAAAACATAGCTTGTGCACGTTGAGCATACCCCGCCAAACCTACAGTCAACGCATGTTAGCTTCAAACTCGTCATGGATCAGATGCGAAACTTACAATCCCAACGACGAATTGCGATAGAGGTCCGTGGCTTCATCACTTTCCGGGTTCTCCGTCTCGTCATCTTCTTCTTCCTCTTCCTCAGAGATATCAGACTCTGATGTGTCCGCCACTTCCTCGGGGATCTCCTTGTTCTTGTCAGAGACGCGACTCATCTTCATGGCAACCTTCGTCCTATCAGATGCTTGTCAGACAGATTCGCCTATGAGGTTTCGCATTAACTTACAGATATTCTAAAGGCCTGAGGACTGAGGACACGACATTGCGGATGTTGGGATAATTGAGATCGACCTCCGACAGGACATTCGTCAAAGTCGCAACGAAATTCTTCTCAAGCATGACCTTCGCAATATGTGTTGGAGCCTCATCGCCGGCCTTCTTGCCGCTGTTGAAGCGAACAGTCAACAGTCGGTGGCATAAGTCGGCTAAGGCGAGCAAGCGGCTGTAACGCGTCTCAGTGTTGTCGGACGCAGGCAGGTCCTTCAAGGCACGGCTGATCGCCTCGAGCACGAATTTGCGGATAGAGACGAGTTCCGCCGGAACGTCCTTGATGTCCGGAGTGGTGGTCGTATCAACGCACAATGCGACGATGACGGACATAGCCCAATTGCAAAGAGTAATCTGCTTGCGGGCTTCTGCGGGAGGTTGAGGGTTGATAGTGCCGAACGTCAACATGTCGGAGATTAGGAACTGGATCGAAGCAGTCCGGTGCTTCAACGTGCCCTCCTTCGCAGGGGTCTGATTGCGCTTCTTAGGAGAGTACGACAGGAATGCGACCTTACAGACGTCGTACGAGAAAAGCAGCTCGGTGATGACTTGCATGATGAAGCAGGGGTAGGTGTAGTCGATGGGGTCTTGAGGCGCTTTGCTTTCCGTGGTAGATTGCCCTACGTCGGTGCGGCCTTCCACCGCAGCGGAGGTATCCGCAGATTTGCTGGCTTCGACGGATGCGCTCTCCGGCGAGAGGTCGTTTTTGACTGTCCGCATAAGCTCCCCTACCAGATAGTGGATGAGTGCCTCGGTGGCTTCCGAAGGCGAGTGCTGAGAGGGTTGAGTAGCGGGCTCGTCGATTTGCATGTCGTCTTTCTTCTCCTCGGGGCCTGTCTGCTGAGGGGAAGACGTCGATTTCTCCGCTTTCAGACTGATGGTCTTCATGGAGGTGTGAGGGTGTGATATCTGGCAGAGCTCCTCCGTAACCTTGACGAAAGCCTCCGGATCGCGGAGAGCAGCTGTATTGCATCCGGAGACGAACGTGCCCACATCGACAACGCGAGTGCGAGGATGCGAGAAGAACTGGCGGAGCTGCTGGCGCATGACATGTTGCAGCGTCGACGGATTCTCGACGATGTGTCGCAAGATGATGGCGATGTACGATTGAATGCCGATGCCGCTCTGAGTGCCCGAAGATACCTTCATATACTGGAAGAGCATCGCGACGCCGTTGCGCTTGACGAAGCTTTCCGCGTAGCTCGGCTCCCGCGTGAGAAGGACGAAGATCCGGAGGGCGGAGATGAGCTCATCCTTAGGAAGCGTAGGTACAGCCAGTAGACGCATGCAGAACTCGAAGAGGGTGTTGCGAGCTTCACTATGATGGCTTCCCTGAGCAATCGGTTGACGAACGACGACGTCGTCCTCCTTGGGCGACGGAACGGAGCGAGGAGAGTCGCCAAGAACCAGTAGAGACTCGATGACCAGCAACTGAGCAGGCAGCCACTTCGGAACGACGGGCTGCCCTCCATCGCCAGGGTTAGACAGAAGCAACGACAAGAGGACGTTCATGAGAGCCTCCGCTTCCTTGTCGGGCATTTGAGCCGCAGGTGAGGAAGTGTCACCCAGAACGAGCGCTAGGAGGTGGCATCGGACAGAGAGAGGCTGCTCCTGAACGTCGTATGCCTTCGGAGAAAACGCGTGGATGTCGTCGATCAGGGCCTTGACTGCCTGTGTTCTGTACTCGCTCGCAGGTCCAACGAAGACCTTCTGAACGTCGAAGACCAAGGAAGGGTGCTCGTCAACGAGCCTCAAGATGCGACGGCCCAGCTCCTCCTTGAGAGGCTCTCGAGCGGCATTGAGCTCGTTCAGCCACTCCTCCGCGCTCTTTCCTGGAGGGGAGGGCTCCTCCGCGGCAGCAGAGGCCTGGGTCTCAGTGCTAGACTCCGTCGTCGCTGCAGCGGACTCAGCAGCGGGAGCGTCAGCGACTGTCTGTGCCTCTACGGTATCGTCAGCAGGAAGATCGGCTGGGTCGGTATCCTCCTCTTGATTGCTGCCTTCTGCCACATCCGCTACTGGAACATCTGCAGGAGCAGCTTCTTGCGCTTGTCCTTCAGGAGCCGCCGCTGCACCTTCTTGCGGAGCTGCTGCCGGCTCAGCAGCAGCCGCAGCAGCAGCTTGAGGTTGCTCGACTGGCTCAGGATCAGGGGGGAAGGGGTACGGGTGAGCAAGTAACAGCTCTGTCGCAGCAGCGACATTGTTCCGCGTGCGAACAAGAGCCCTTTCAGCAGCAGAGCGGGGGAAACCCATGTCTACCAGTTGTCTGATGCGGTTTTCATCGGGGCCCGGAGCCGCGATACGAGGCATCGCGATGCCGCCAGCTCCAAGCAGAGAAGCTGCTGCCTGAACGTCCTTGACCTCTTCGTTCTCGGTGTTGAGGAGCTCCATGACGATCTGGACGACGGTCTTACTAACACTCGTCGGCGCCGTCGCGAGCCACGTCGACTCCCAGATGCTACGAACGATAGGGAGAATGGCCAGACGTAGCCGAACCAGGAAATTGTGGGGCTCGAAGTAATCAGGGTCCGTATCCTTCTTGTCGGTCGTAGTCGCGAGCGGTGTCTGCGCAGATTCGAAGAGCGGCCTTGAAGAGATCATGGGCTGCAGCAAGACAAGAGTGACCTTCAAGCTTCCGTACGCTTGTGTAAGTTCTTGTTTCATGGCATCTGTGCGCTGATCAGCAGGCACTTGGGAGATCGTCTCTATGGCGTTGATGAACTCCCGGCAGACTTCAAACAACACGTCGAGGCCTCCGGCACGCACGAACGCGGCGAGGAGGAAGGTATGAAGGACCTTCTGGGTAGGACGGTCTATAGACATGTTAGACACATTGTGATATGCGAGCTGTTGATGTGCATACCGTCTACAAGCAACACGGTAGCTGAGCTGATGATGACGGTGTAGTAGGCAAAGCGGGAGGGCTTATCCTCTGCCTTGGGGTTAGATATGACCATACCACGAACACGGTACACGTACGGAAGGTAAGCGGTTCAAGATGCTTGACCAACACATCTGCTAGAATAGCGGCTGCCTCCTTGATCTTCTGTTTCTGCGACAGGTCGCTGGTCCGACGGGTTTGGAACAGCCGAACAACAGCTGTATTCGTCCTTGAGTATACAGTCGTCAGGGTGAAGTGACGAGACTACTCACATTGGAAGAATGGCGCAAGCGACGTGGGGATCTGAGTTACGAGATGCTTGAGACCGTTGGCGTTCTTATCCTTGGGCTTCTCCTCCTTCTTGGCGGGCGGGGTAGCTATCGACGGTTCGCCTGTCGCTGTGCCGTTCGCTGCTACTGCGTCTCCAGAGCGCGCAGTTACGTCGCCAGTAGCCGTCTCTTGCTCCTGCGTCGACGGTGCAGAGTTCGATGAAGTCGCCTCCGCTGCGGGTTTCTCAACCTTGGCTTCTTGAGCAGCGAGTGCTGCTTTGAGGACGATGTTCTCCCAAACGCATGTTCGATGCAGGGACCCAAGGTCGGTCAGCGGCGATGACTTCGGTCCAAGCAACGCTTGCAGGAGAGTCGTGCTTGCGCGGCCATGGGAATAGCCTGCAGTCGCGTAGATATCGGAGAGGAGTGAAGTTCGGATGTGCAGAGTGATCAGTTTCCGGAACCGCTCGTTGACCTTTGCCTCATCCTCGCCAGCTGTGGCAGGTAGCTCTTAGAAACACTGCTGTGTTGTTTGGTTGATGATACGTACCAGTGAATTCCACCATGGACAATAGCTTCGATTGCTCCTCCATCGTCTGCCAGAAGTCTTTGCATTCGTCCAGAGACTCCTGAACAAGCTTCGTCAAAAAGGCGAGTGTCTCGGTCGTCGCAGACTCTGCCATCGTCCGAATGACCTGTACAAGAGAGTCCGACCCAACGGAGTTCGCAAAGTCGTACGGAAGGCACGGCAAAGACGTCAACCGCGCCAGACGGTCAAGCCCTTCTGCATCAGCTACGAAGTCGCGACAATGTGGCACATGTTGGAAAAAACCTTCCAGGAACTGTACGACGCATAGATAAGTCATCGGAAGGATGATACGAGCAGAATGACATACCTTTCCGAAGACATCGATATACGAAATGATGATGTTGTCATGCGGTCGCCCATAGAGGTCATCGCGAGGGGGTGAGGGCTCCGTTGAAGGCAGTTGGATCGGTGTTGACGTTGCCCCTGCGGATGTATCAATTTCCATTGGTGCTTCAGCTTCTGAAGGCGCCGCCGTGGGTGATGGCAATGTAGTAGGCTGCAGTCTGTATAGATGCTTGATGTCGTCCGGCGGAACATACGCGTTCCCAAAGTCTTCGATCTTCGCCATAGTGACCTTGATGGCGATGAAGACCTTCTCCTTCAGTGAAGGATGATGACGGATGAGCTCTTCAATGGAAGTGCCTATGAGAACTGCATTCTCCTTCTCTTGCAGGACGCGTTGGTGCTCCTCTGACGTGAAGATCGAGAAGATGCTGGGGATGATGTTCGGGCGTGCAGTCAACTGATCCTGACCGACTTGATTGAGACATAGAGCACCGATCGCGTTGGGCACGGATTGGATGACCTGAAGACAAAGTTGAACTAAGTCACTTGAGAGCCGTGCCGAGATAGTTACCTCAATGATAGGCTCAAGTCCCTTCTCCACGATCCCGTAGAAGGCCTCGGGCAGACCGGCCTCCTGAATAACAGGCAAGCACGTGGGTTCATTGTGTACAAAGGTCGCCATAATGTTGATGGCTACATATCCACCGGGTCAATAAGGGAAGCAAGGTGGGAAGAACGGTGCATACCGAGCGCAAGTACGCTGGGGCCGAAGACGGCGCGATTTTGCATTACTTTCTTGACCGACTTCAAAAGCGTGGAGTCGAGCAGTCCTCGCAAGCCTTCAGACGTTCCAGAAGACTGCATCATACGATGCATTGAACGCAGAGTGTGCTTGAGCACCGCTGTGCGGGCGACCGACAGCTTGCCTGGGCGAGCGTAAGGAGCCGTCCTGCTTGGCAGTGAGATTGACCTACCATATGACGCCACGACATCATTTGGGGTACCATCGTTGGCGCACTCCTCAATGTCGAGGTTGATTTCGTACTGTTTGCCGCTTGAGGAATCAATCCAGATTACTCGAACATGCAAGTCTTACCTCGATACGATCGACTAGAATCTCAACACCACGGGCATTGCAGAACAGCTGGAACGCATTGTTGTAACCGTACAAGACATTGTCCAGCAGTTGCATAGTCTTCGATACCAGATAGAGTCGATTAGGCAGACGGTTCTCGATGGCTTGGATTAGCACAGGAACCAGGCCAGCTCCGACGATCATGTTGCCACCAGAAGAATGGGTGGCCAAGAACGTGATGAACGAGAACAGCGCTTCAACGAAGGCCTGCGGGATAGTCGAGGTTGGCTGTGCGACATCGGAGACAGTCTTTCGCAAGAGCGCCATCAAGATACCATGATTCACGCCAGCATTCACGGCGGTGAGCACATCCTGGATCTTCGACCTGTAGCGCGACATAGCGTCGAGTGACGCGACAGCGGCTGTCTGGACTTGGATGTCAACCCCACGGTCCAGCTGCAAAAGTTCAGCGATGTGTGCAATCAAGTCGGGCTCATACAAGAACAGCGACGACTGTGCCTGTGAGTCTGAGTGCGTGTGTCCAAAGATGGCAGTAGAGAGGAGTCGGACGATAACCAGCTTCTCGCGGTCAGCAGCGTGCGCGTTCGTCATGACCTGTGCGCCACGAATACGCATAAGAAGCTCGAACTTCTCGCTATCAGGCACATTGTATGCCTCGATCGCGTCGGCAAGGATATCCATCGCGGGCTTCTCCTCGATAGTCTTGCTGTCGATGTGGATGGTGACGGCACCTGAGGACGTTGACGCGTTGCTCGGGCCGCTCAGGGTGACCGTAGGCTTGCGACTGGGTGTTTGCGCGACAGTGTCGAAGACGTCGCCCTCGGGGGCCTTCTCCTTCTCTTTTTCCTTCCCTGCCGCAGCAGGTGATGGCGCTTGACGATAGAACACGAAGTTGACTTCTCTCGCCTCGGTAGGCAGCGCTTCAATCTGAGGTTTTCCTTTCTCAGTGACGAGATCCACGAGATTGATGTCGTAGTCGCGGAGATTGGGCCACCTCTTCGCAAGAGAGGTGAGACGAGGGGTCGAGATGCTGAGGGCATGCGAGACAGCGGGTTGAGAGGAGTATTGTTGCGCGGGTCGGAGGAGGAGGTTAAGAGCAAGGATGAGCACGTCCAGATCGGACGAGAACATGAGACTGTTGAGACGCTATAGCAAGGAGAGGTATAAGCGCAAGCCAAATAACCATCTGGAACCCACTCACGTCATACGAATTGAACGTCTTCCTATTTGTCGAGTTTTCCAGCAGCAACCGCTCAAAGCGGAGGATTTCGCAGATAGTCTTCTTCGTGAGGGGGGTGAATACGTTCACCTGCAGGTTGTCGATGTCGTAGTCGCGGATAGCCTCCTCCAGGATCTCGTCGAACTTGTTGAGGACCTTGATCCACGCATTCAGGTCTGACCGGGGCCATTTCCAAGAGTCGATCTGCGATAGGACTTCGGGTAAGTCTTCGTTGGGCGTATCTGCGAGCTTGTTGATGAGCTCTGCCACCTGAGGCAGCTATAGCCGGACAAGGTGAGATTGTTGCTCCGACGCGTCTGGGTCAAGAGACATTACGCACCGGAGCTACAGCTCTCTTTGATTTGTGGAGGATCCTCATCGTCCACCACGAGGATGTCGAGGATGTGGTTGTGTTTCGCTGCTCTGCTCCTCGTTAAAGCTCTGAGACAACGTCGAAGATGAGTGGGGGGACGGGGACTGTAGCGAGAGTAGTGGCGGGAGGTCGAGAGTCGCTTACGCGGAGGGCGCTGGTGCACGCTGCCAAATAATGACGACGTTCTCACGCATACAAATCTGATAGTCGCTTCATCCTCCCACGATTAGCAGCCCTTGAGAGCGCTTGTTATTGCATCCCGACGCGTCCCAGGCGCGTCTCGTCGCGTTATTTCCGCCCCCACGCCAAACGCGTTTCTGCCCTCCATTACTGTGCGACCGACCGGTAAAACTAATCATGGGAAAGCGTAAAGCAGTAGCTCTCCCCAGCGACGAAGAAGACTACAACGAACAAGTCTCCGCGTCAGGAAGCGAATCACCGGAGAGACCGATCCAGACAGCACGTCGAGGTGCGAAGAAAGCCAAGGTATACCTCGTGTCGGTGGAATTGCAATGGCATGGCATTCACTCAATGAAATGCCCTTTCCCTCCAGAAAACTGCAAGGTCTGAAGATGAGGAGAGCGAAGAGGATGCACCCATCGCTTCCAAGAAGTCAAAAGCAACGAAGCCGGCGGTACGATTCCGCGAGCACTCAGCCTCCCTCATAGAACTTACACGATCGTATCCGGCCGGCAGTCCGTTAAAAAGCCAAGATATGGCCCTGCTACTGAGAGACAGGAAGACAGTACGGACGATGTAAAGGTCGGCGTGAACGAGTCGGGCGAGAAATATGTGGACTTGGGAAAGAAACGTCGCGCGACCGTCCGCCAATTCAAGGGTGAGTGAATAACGGCCCGCAGAGCCTTAGGTTCGGCTGAATGTCGGATTACCTACAGGGGCTACCTTCTTGGACATCAGGGAGTTCTATGGAGACGACAACGACCTGAAGCCAGGCAAAAAGGGCATCTCGCTTAACAAAGAACAGGTTGGTACTCCTCGCACGCCTGATCGACACATGATTCTCGACCTAATCGTACGCACAGTGGGAGGCGTTGAAGAAGAGCAGCGAAGTGATTGACAGATTCTTCGCCAAAGTAGGCAAGTAGATATTCTGAGTTTATTCAATCCGCACCGATTTATGTATATACCCTATCGTCGTCTTGAGCACCTCCGTCTCGCTCTCGAGCTTGCTGTCCCCTTGTACGATACACGACTGTATGTTTAATAGGCTATACTGTATTGTAACGTACTCGCAGTCATGTCCGGATGTGTGGTTCTCGTCTATCAGTGCTATGCCAAACCTGCTGCCGCTCGGTGTGCGCCCTGCAACCCGCCAACGGTGAACAGGCCGCGGATCCATGCTTTCGCTGTGACGAGGCGAGCACCCGTGTCCATCCACCATTCTGCAAGCTCCAGCGAGCGATACATCTTTTCGTAACGCCTAGAGGGAACGGGTGAGGACGAGCAGGCGACACGCAACATCACATGCACGTACCACCACACCCAGAAGTAATCCCAGAGCAGACCAAGCGACATGCCAGAGAGACCTTTGCTCCGCATCTCGGAGACGAGCCGCTGGCTTTCATCTAGCCATACCGCAAACGTGCAGTACTTGGCAGTGATCAAAAAGATCCGGATCTAGGAAGTCCGTCAGGAGAGCTGCGCCCGTGCATCTGTAATCATACTCACAGTGGAATGCGTGGTCATGAGTGCACGATCGAGACTCCTGCAATCCGAATGCATCAAAACCCAGCCGCTGGCGCAGCAAAGACGGGCGGACACACCTTGTCAAGTCGTTGAGCTTCAGGACCATCAATACTCTCCTCGGCACTCTCCTCAGCACGTCGAACACAGAAAGTAGCAGACCCTCTTTCTGGACAACCGCATTCCGTATAGCCTCCATCTCCTCTTCGGTCTGCGCCGAGAGGTCGATCATGCTCCTGGCACGAGGAATCGTGGGCGGGGCAGACTCTCTGTCAATGTCCTCCCAAGATCCCTCTAGCGCGGCACGACCAGTGATGGCGGCTTCGAACACAGGGTACTACATGGGTTTCACCTGTCAGTACGTAGGAGCGGCGGCGTTGGGTTCGTGTACGCACAAGATCCTCGTCAATGTTTCCAACCAGCTTCGCGTACTTCTTCCTGTCGGCCAGTGTCTCGGGCGTGGCAGGTGCGATGAGCGCGAGCCACCACTTGCTGTAATTGATTCGTAATGCAGTATCCAGATCGAAGTACAAACCATGGTCTAGGAGGACAATCTCGAAGTTGTATGGGGACTTAGATCCCGGATGGGCTGGACGGATGAGGAGGTTACCGGGATGAGGGTCCTGTAACAATGCAATCAGACGGCACACACAACCATCGTTCCGGGGTACCTACAGCATGGAACCACCCATTGATGTGCACCATCTGACAGAAAATCCGTGCGAGCTCTAGGGAGACCTTATTGCGGTCTATGTTGTGGTCCGAGAGGTACACGAGGTCATCTACACGACCTCCCTGGATGTATTCCATTACCAGGATACGTTTCCTTGCTTCCTTCACCTGTGCTGATAAGGGGTCAGTAAGGTAGGATTAGGCGCATATAGCCGGTAATAACTCACGGATGTACAAGGAAGTGCGGATGTTGTCGAAATCAGCTATAGCACGCTCCGCATTACGCTTCTCGTGCACGAAATTCATCTCCTTTGGCAGATTTTCGCGCATCTCTTCTCCCAGCCAGGTGAACTCGAACTCGGGGAACCAGTGTTTGATCCAGCCTGAACCAAGAGTTAAGCTGGCGGGCACAGGTTCGCCGAAAGCAAGGGCCTACCAAGGGAGACTTCGACCATTTCCATGTCGATCTCACAGAATTCTTGTAAATGAGGGTGCTGAAGCTTGACCGCAACACGCTCCCCAGATCCTTTGAGGCGACCGACATGGACTTGTGCTAGACTAGCCACGCCAATGGGCTTCGGATCAAATTCTTCGAAGTAATCGGCGATCGAGGTTCCCATATCCGAGATGAACATCTTCTCGATGTCTTCATATGCTGTGGGTTCGCACTGGTCTTGCAGCGGTCGCATAGTGCTCGTCCATTCGCGCGGCAAGACTGCACTTTGTGGTCATTGGGATACACCAGCCTGAGGCCGCCATTTGTGTTACTCACACCGAAGCCATGTGCTGGCCAAGCTTGATGAAAATGCCTGTCATATGTTATTATTCGCGACGCACATGGCCATTGCGCTTCCTGTACTTACCTCCATTGGCTAATAGAGCTTTGAGCACTCTGCGAGCGCTTCGTGTATGACATGCAGAATATGCCTCTGCCTTTTCCTCCTCCGAGTTGTAGGTTTTCGCAAAGGTGAGCTTGTAGTCAATTGCACCAAGTATTGCGGCCTCTATACATAAATATATGCATGAGCCTCTCGAAGGATTTGCTCAACCTACTCACCAGCTACCCTCGAACACCGAACCACTGCAAGGGTAGTGTGTCGGAATGGTTGGTTATAGTTGTACGCTAGAACGCCTGCACCGCCCAAAACCAACAAAGCTCCAGGAATGAAGATCCATGCCGGTACCTTAGGCTGCTGGATTACTTGTGGCCGACTTGTTTGAGTGAACGGGTGAGAAAGTCTGGGAACTTGTGATCTTGTGCATCGAGAGATGGGTGCCGTACGAAGCCCTCCAGACAAAGTCAACGGTCGCCAACGTAGTGCACTGCACCGTGGAAGGGAGAACATGTATGGGCAGCTGTTCCTGCTACAGTATCAAGACCAAGACATAAGGTATGCGCAGGAGCAGCTAAGCGAGACGATGGTGGTGTAACTCGAGCAGCCTCAGTCTCCGGGCTCCAAACCAAGGGGACGAAGTCTCCGCAACGTCAGAACGGTGCCCCGGCCCGGCGCATCCGATGGATGTATTGAGTAGGCGCCCAACAGTGGCACTCAGTCGCCTGGCGAACGACTTCTTGCTTGCAACAACACCGTCGACCCCAGTGGAATCCGAGACTCGCAACATGGCATGCATATATCTTGCACGCTGATCCATTCCGGAGACGATCGTTGTATGCTCTGATGAGGGCTACTCTTACATGTCGAGTGGCTGTTGACATCCGAATCAAGAAGGCAAGAGATCTAGATGCATGCCCGAGGGAGTTGTAGTAACTTATATGGCTATGATCTGCACTAGCCTAAGGTCTTGGATCCCAACTGGCATGCCCCTTTGCGTTCGTTGAAAGTGCCGCGGAGGCTGTTGTTTCCGTAAGTCTTGGAAGTTGTAGGTGTGCTCTCGTTTTGTGACCTGAGTCCCATCAGTCACGGTACACAACTTAGAAGAACCTCCATCAGTCCACTTCCGACGTCTCGCGACGTCGGACCAACAGTGACTTCAAGTCAAACTTGTGGACCGGCCATATGCTTGAAGGCGATGTCCTACGGGCGTCGGAACATGTCGTAAAAGAGCGTATCACATGTCTGTCTCAGAGCTATGAGGAAGCGTACGTACTACGAGGGTCAACGGCACTTAGTCAGCACGGGTGCAGGCGTCCATCCCACCAATTCAACCGATTGTAGGATGTGAGTCACTAGCAAAGAGCCGCGCAGCTCTCACACATGACTCGCCCTTGTCTTCAGTTTGTTGGAGTTGTGAATGACATGGGCGGCATATTTCAAGGGACAGCCTGTCAACCTTCTGTTCGAGTCAGCTACTTGAGCCAAGCCCTGGTAGCAGCTCTCATTCCCCAATCCCCCATCCATCATGCCTACGCAATCCGAGCGAGCTGGACTTGAGGTTCGTCTTACCCGTCTATACGATGTCGCAAGGGACTCACTGTGACCGTTGCTCCAGGCTTCGCGACTCATCACCATTCGAGCGAATGAGTTGAAGCCGGTTCCACCTCCTCATGAGCTACGTTTCGGGCAGGTACATATTCACAACTCAAGCAATTGCGTCGCGGTCGTTGATTACCGCAATGTCTAGTCCATGACGGACCATATGCTGTTCGCCTCACACGACCCGGCCAAAGGATGGTCGGCTCCCGAAATCAAGCCTTACGGCCCCTTGACCCTCGAGCCGAACAGTTCATGCTTCCAGTATGGCACTAGTGCATTTGAAGGAATGAAGGTGTGTGTGATTCAATCTATGCGGCATTGACCATATGAACAAACCCTACGATAGGCATATGTGGGACCTGACGGAGAGCCGCGGCTCTTTCGTCCCGAGATGAATGTGGCCAGACTTGCGCGATCCGCCGCCCGCATGTCCCTTCCAGTGGGTTTAGATGTATGCGACGGCATTGTCTTGTGTTCATTCGCTGCTGTTGTAGACCTTCAACCCCGACGAGTTGCTGAAGCTCATCAAAGCGCTTGCGGTGGTCGAGAAGCGATGGATCCCCGCCGGCAAAGGCCACAGCTTGTATATCCGCCCTATGATAGTTGGTACACGGGCATGTAAGGAATTATCTATATACCTCAGGAATAGTGCTGATCGTCCTGGTGTACAGCCATCGGCCTTGTCACCTCCCACACCGCGCTTTTGTGGGTAATGTGTGCGCCGACGGGGCCGTACTTCAAGGGTGGCTCGCAGGCCCTCTCGCTCCTCGCCATGCGAGACACCGTGCGCGCCTGGCCGGGAGGCACGGGCGCATACAAGGTTGCCTGCAACTACGGGCCCACGATCGACCCCGTACAGGCTGCCCTTGACAAGGGTTACGACCAAACCTTGTGGCTTCTCGGGGATAAGATCACCGAGGCAGGCGTCATGAACATCTTCATCGTACTCAGGCGCGACGATGGTGGTGAGGCTTGCGGCTGTGTTTCACCGATGACAGATGCGCCCATGCTGACGTTTCGGACGTAGGTGTCGATCTGCTTACGCCCCCGCTAGATGGGACCATCCTCCCGGGCATTACGCGGGACAGCATTCTAGCTCTCGCTGCTGCGCACCCTGCGCGCATGACGCTGCCTGGTCTCGCGCCCTCGATGCTCATACACCCGTCAGAGCGTACCGTGACTATGCAAGAGTTGCAGGCGTGGTTGGCCGAGGGACGCCTCCTTGAAATGTTCTCCGTTGGAACTGCCGTGGTCGTGCAGCCTATCAGGAACATTGGGTATGAGGGAAAAGACATTACTCTACCCACCTTTGAAGGAGGACGCGGTCCTGTGGGTCAAGCTCTCTACGAGCGTCTGACAGACATTCAAGATGGACGCTTTGAATGGGAAGGATGGTCTGTACGTTGCGAAGATTAGACTGCGAACTGCTGTAGCGAATTCCCTGTGTTCACCCAAGTCTGTACAATATCCATATCTTATATGTCGCAAGCACCACGAGTGGCTCTTCATCCAGTGGCAATCGCGGTCGCGTGTAGTTGTGACCCAGTAGGGCGACCGGATGCTACACCATACCATTCGTCGCGTTATTACTTTTTGCCTCTTTTCCTTCCTTTTTCTTCTCTCATCTCCTTCCGGATTCCGGATTATAGATACTCTATGCGCTCAGGATGTATACTCGACGTACATGCGTGCAATGCTAGAATCCAGTACAACAGCGACAACTTCGACAACTTGAACGTATGCAAAGGGGTGCGTGGTATGTTCCGATCTCAATCCTCCACAATCCAGCCAGCCAAAACCAAGGAAGGGGGGTTAGCCGTTTGTACTGCTGCTGCCGCGCTTGCTGGCTACAAGGGATATGCGGTGTGACGACATGGCATCTTCGCTCTGATGCATGGCCTCGGCGTACCTATATGAGGTTGAGTACACCAGAGTGATCGGAATGGGACGTGCCAGTAAGGCAGAACTTACAAGAGTTTATATCGCACAAGCTCCGATTCGAGCTCTTCGTGCCTTAGCCTTGCCCTTACGAGTTCGTTCTATACCGATGATTTGGTTAGTGCGCCTCCCGACAGCTGTTTCGATCATACTCACCAGGACCTCGCAGTGCTCCTTGTTCAGCTGGGCCATATTCTCCTCGAGTGTTTTCCTGTGCATCTTTTAGCCGCAGATCACCTTCGCCTACTACGTGGAGAACGTACACTTGAGCAGCGAGCTGCCTGTTCGCGCTTCTCAGGCTGTCCACCTCAATCTTGTGCGCATCCCGAGCGCGAACGAGCTCCTCGTACTCGTGTGCATAGCTGTCGAGCATGAAGGGGGTGATGCGGAGCGACGTCGCGTCGTGCACGAACTCGTCCACACGGTACTTGACATCGGTCTGGCCTTCCACAGCAGGCTCTACCTGTCACATCACGACGATAGGTAAGACGGGACCACAAGCGTCGGTGCGAATGAATGTACCTGGTATACCTCGAATACCCGGGTGTTGAGGAACGAGAGGAGCTGGTCGAACTTCATGGAAAGCAGCGTCTCCTCGTTCTTGATCAGTAAGGCCATACTGAAAGCGAACATGGCTTCGATGCCGTTCGCTAGACAGTTGTCGTATATTCGGAACACGATGTCCATGGGGAAGCTAGCGAGCAGGGTTGAACGTTCTACACGATTTTTGAAGCAAAATGCCACATACCGGTAGCTGAACATCGTGAGGAACCACTGTGAGCAGTACATGCTCGCCTTGATGCCCTGGCGTACGAAGTGTAGATGTAGGACTGGTAGGAGCTCTTCGAGCAGGCGCTCAAACTAAGGAACGTGAGATTGAGCGCTATTCGCATGTACTTTTATGAAACATCGTCACCTGGAACTGAACAAAGGCGCCACGTTCAGCTTCTGCGGGCATCAAATGATGACACGGGGCTCACCAATCGTAGTTGCAGCTTGGGCATCTCGGGCAGGAAATGTCCTCGGACATCGTACGAGTGCATCAGCCGTACAAGGAGGCAGAACGCCTCTTCATCCGGCATCTACAAGATAGCCAGTCAGTACAGACATGGCGACATGCCACAAAAGCAGGAACGTACATTGAGCAGGAGGATTGCGACGATGAACGGCAAGCCTTGACAGTACCCGACTTGTGGATCATACCTGCAAGACATGAGATGGCGTAGAAGAAACAGCAAAAGAAGTGATCGCACAAGGAGTACGCCTTGAGCACGTTGAAGAGGTTCTCTTGTCCGATGCCGTGTCCGTCTGTAAAGAAGGCGTGGTGCGGAAATGTCCTAGACATATTCTCTTAGTACACAGTAAAGCTCTGAAGAGCAAACTATAGTACCGTCCAAGGTCCCGCATGATCGCTTTCTCATGTGGACTTGTCTCCTTCAGCAGTCGGAGATATGTAGTCTCGAGTTCCGGATCCTTAGATGCTGACCTGCAAGGAGTTAGGTCGGGGCCCAGAATGAATCCGTCGCGCGCGAGCATACCTACATTAGCTGCCAGACCATACCCCGTAATGTCTTTGGGATGCCCCGTTCGATCGCCTTGGCCAGCTGTTCTGGATGTTCTGCAGCGAATCCTTGGTAATCTAAACGTTCGCGTCAGCGTACTGAACATCCTCGAATCCAACGTCGTTTCTGAATACCATTGATGACCTGACCCCAGAAATCTATGTACAAGAGTTGTTACATCCCCATCGTCGCGTGAGAGGTAGCAGCACGACGCACCCCAATCTACAGCGGCCTCTCCTTCGGGGACATGCTCCTTCCCATCGCTACCGCCATGCTTCTGGTAGAACTCTTCCCGTATCTTGTCGCCAAGGCTTGTCGGGCGAGAGCTGGTCCCATTCTCCGCTCCTTCGTTCAGCCTCGACATCAGGTATGGGACATTGTTCGCGGAGAGAATGGTCGAGTTCGACGCGGTCTTCTTGTGCTTACGCCAGTCATCGACGAGCGTGTTCTCTTCCGAGCCAGCACCCTCGTCCACAGAACCAAGGTCGCTGGATGGGAGAGACACCTTCGGGCTGGGGTTGGTGTTCAAGCTCTGCCGCGCGCTGAGCAAGACGGTGGAGAACCGGGCCTCGTCGTCTGTAACGTCTGACGACGCGATGGACTCTCTAACGGAGAACTTGCCCTCCGTCTCCGTTGGAGATAGAAGCGAGTCTAGGCCTACGGGAGAGGTTGAAGGAGATTTGGCCGTTGACAGTGGGGGAGGAATGGACGCCCGCTTCTCCGGTGACTTTGAAGGGGCATCCTCCGCGGAAGGGTCTTCCTTGGACGAGTGGTAGCCTCCTTCGGATGAGCTGGTTTCTGGTCCAGACGCGGACTCCGTAGTGTCGTCGAGAGGCTCTACATTTGCCTTAGGTTCTGTGTCAGTCTTGACCTCTGCTTCTGCCTCGGCTGGTGCATCCGTTGGCGCCGCTAGAGATTTCTCCGTTGCCGACTCCCTTTTGGCAGATTCTGCGTCTGTCGCTGGAGGTTCAGGGCTGCCCCCGTCTTCGGTAGATGTACCAAGTTCAGTGGGTGGTTTGAGAGCCGTCACGGTTGGAAGGCCAGCGGAAGTTGGTGTGTCCACTTCTGTGGTCGTTAACGAAGTCTGCTCCGTTGTAGTAACCAGAGGCGCGAGCGTCTTGGACTCATCCTGCGCTCCTTCGGACATCGGAGGAGGACCGGTGTTTTGGACGTTAGAAGCCTTCAAACCGCCGTCAGGAACGTGCTTGTGGTCAATGGGTCAAGCAGCAGGAAGGCAAGGGAGAGGACTCGAAGATTTGGTGGAAGACGGCAACAGAGTTTGGACGCGACCGGGCTGTGGCAGCGCCCGGCGTTCCTTCATCTTGACTTTTGACCATCACCATCACCTGTGCGTGCGTCTCAACCGAGTACGAATCCCTTGTTCTTTCTCTGAATGATATGTAAACACAACTCGTGCACCATGCTCTTGTATCATCAGCAAAACACCGAATGCGCAGGCATGCTGTGCAGGTTTTGGCCTGCTCCGCGTCTTGAAGCCTGAAGGATTGGAGCAGCTATTGCATTGTATCGGCCATGATGCTCTTTAGATTGGTACGTCCGCCTCACCAGCTTATCTACATCGATATATGTAGGCCTGCGAGAGGCCGTAGTCCGTTGTTGACCGAATGCCACTTGTATATGCAGAGACGCAGGCTCGTTCAATGTTCTCCATCAGTCCTATTCAGAGCTGCGACTACCAGCTTCGAGAGCCTCGCTGCTGGACATCACCTGCGCGTATTTCAGTCCCTACCCGTAAAGTGATCTACCCAATCGTTTCTATCAATGTGGCCAATGCCTGCTCGTCTGTCTCGCTGTGGTTGACGCCTCTTACGGGGTCTAGGCGCATAAGGTTATTCGCCATTCAACCGGGTCGTCAAGGGGCCTGTGACCTGTTCGTGCGCATGCACTCATGTTAGGGGCTGGAACAGTCTATCTGCGTTGCCGTATGGGGGTGCCCAATCCAGCTCGCTTTCGTCCAGCGCCATTCTGCTTAACCTGCTTTGCACGCTCAGGGTCTCCGGGACTCTCGCAACGCCGTACAAATGGCGGTTCTCGGCGGTGTCCTGCATTGGTCTAGGTAAGCGTGCACGCTGGTACCCTCCGCTTGCTGTGAAACACGGATGTTCTGTCACTGACAAGTGCGCGGGCTGCGACCTATCGGATCGCGCCGGTGCTCGACTCAGGCTGGAAGATACGCAGCAGGCTATATTCAGCAAATTCATACATAGCCATGCCTAATTGTTATCATTTCCCCAAATCCACGTACACCAGCGTACACCCTGACTAGCAGGGATACCTACCGTATGGCATGGCATGTCAGACACGCGCGGCTCCAGATGCTGCCGGGGTAAGGCCTGATCTGGGCCCTCTGTGGGTCCTTGCTCTTCAAGCCCCCGTTGTCTAATGGCTATGACGTCAGACTTCTAGGGCCTCACACCGTCCTTAATCTGGAGGTTGCGGGTTCGAGTCCCGCCGGGGGTAGTTGGTTAACACTTTTTGCTTTCCGCGATACGCTGTTTTCTGGACGCGTCTAGCAAACTCCCCGACAGTGTCGGAATGCTGAGTGTATTCCACACGGATCTACCCAACTCTCACCAGCTCGCGCACAGTCATATTGCCATTGGCCGCGATCTTCGGGCTCTACTGGTGCGTAGGCCGCGCTCTGCGGACGGTCGCGCCATCTGCGGATGCACAGTAGCCCGAGAAGAATGGACGGATTGATTAGTCGGATTGACAGACGCGTTCGGGGTTTTTCCTACGATCCCGAACGGAAAGCCTCCACGACTGAATGTACGTGGAGTCAGGTTGATTCTCGCGACGAATTGATGCCGTACACTTGGAGCGCTCCAGAGCGTATGGCTTTTCCTCCACAACACTGACGCGTTACGCGCAAGGACGACTCGTCTCTCAGTACCTAAAGACCGATTCGGATTGTAGCTGTTAGCATACACTGTCAACAATGCTGCTAAGTGTTAACGTACGGGCCGGCGGATGGACGCCGACCTGCGCCGACTCTGCTTTTCACGGGCGTTGAGTAGGCGTTGAGTCAGCAGGAACGACTACAGACGCGCCAAGAGCGTGGTCGGCTTCCGGATATGGAGAAAGTGATGGATGACGTTGGACGCCTTTGGGCAATGACGTCGTGTCTGGATTGGTCGAGGGCGTTGCAACGCTAAAGACCGGCCGGACAGAGTCGATTGCACATGCGCGTCCTTTCCTTCCGGCCTGACCCTGCCGCTGCCGTCGCCAAGCCTCATATACCTCTTCTCCCTTCTCCGTACGAACCGCATACATCCACTCCTCCACTACTCCTCCCGCCACCACCATGGCCTCCCTCAAGAAGGCCCTCTCCAAAGTTGTCTCACATACTCGCTCGCTCTCCAAGTCTAGCTCTCGCGATCTCACAAATGGCAACGGGCATCCGCTCATGAATGGTCATGCTGACCAGTCAGCCGAACCCAAAGTTCAAGTAGACGACACCAACGCGAAGGGCGAAACTGCAGCAATGAAGCAACAGTCTAGGGACGCGGTAAAGGAGCCCGATCGTCCGAGCAGCACCTCCAGCCGACGTCTGTCGTTTACGGAACAGAAGGACGAGCGTAAGGCAGAACGCGAAGCTAAGGACGAGGAGGAGGCACGCCTGCGAAAAGAGCGCATGAAGAAAGCTCACGATGAGGTGCGTGTTTCAGCATGACAAAGATGCGCGTAGGCAGGATGTCGCCTGCAAAGCGGCTCCCTCCAAAGCGCGTTTCTAGTGCGCGGATCTGCGGCGTAGCTCTGGGCTCTGTGTGCCGTATGAGTTAGGCGCGGCCGCACTGTGGAACGTCGATGGGGATGCTCAAGAGCGCACTTGGAGGGACGCTCGCTCGCTTGTTGTTTCAAACTATCGGGATTACTCAACTGACGTGCATGCTAGGATCCTTTGAAAGATAACTGGGGGGACATGCCATTGATCATGTCACAACGGCGTGCAGGTACGCGCTTGACGGGTGGTCTGATTTCTCGTAGCTCATATCACACCAGAACGCAGGTATGACGACCTACGAGATATCCCTCAGATGAAGGAAGGCGATCGTGTCGTCTTCCGGGCTCGGGTTCATCACATTCGGCCCCTAGGTTGGTCCGCCAAACCCAGAGAGTTGTTTCCCGGATCACTTACCCGTGAACCACAGGGTCGAAGATTGTTTTCATTGTCCTCCGGCATCAGTTCACAACCGTGCAAGGTGTCTTGACAGAGGAGCCCGACAAGGTCTCCCAGACCATGGTTCGATGGGCCGAAGGGATTACCCGCGAGTCGATCGTGCTCGTCGAGGGTGTCATTCAGCGACCACCGCCAAACCAGGAGAACGTTCACAGTACTAGCATACATGAGTACGAGATCAGGATCTCTAAAGTAGGTGACACGGGACAATGGTGGGACAATGACTCATTTACTAATGTGTTTCCGCAGCTTTTCGTGATCTCCGCACCCTCCACAACGTTACCGTACCAGGTGGAAGATGTGTCGAGGCCGAAGGAGTTCTATGAGAGGGTAAGGCATTCTGCATATTGCCGGAACCTATCCACTAACCTCGCACATTCAGGAGGACGTCCACTTCGCTAGGGTAGGCGAGCGTACCCGCCTAGACAACCGAGTCCTTGATCTGAGGGTACGTGTCATAGCCCCTGAGAGTATGCATGTACTGACGAGGCCGCTCATAGTCGCCTGCGTCTCAAGCAATCTTCCGTATACATGCTGGTGTCTGCGAGCTCTTCCGCTCATATCTCACCCAGCACGGTTTCATCGAGATCCATTCGTCGAAGCTGCAAGGCTCGTCGACGGAGTCTGGTGCTGCCGTGTTCAAAGTGGACTACTTCAGGCGGCCGGCGTACCTGGCGCAAAGCCCCCAATTGGCGAAGCAGATGTGTATTGCTGCAGACATGGAGAGGGTTTTCGAAATCGGACCAGTCTTCAGAGCCGAGAACTCCAATACCCATAGACATCTAACAGAGTTCACCGGGCTCGACCTGGAGATGGCGATTGACAGCCACTATCACGAAGTCCTTGATCTGCTGGACGACCTCCTCAAGACCATCTTTAGAGGCCTACAGGCCCGATTCAGAGACGAGGTGAGGTCAATTTCGATCGCTGGCATCCGTATACCTCCGTGCATGCCAAGTTATCGAATCTACTCATACTGATATCCGGATACATGGAACAGATCGAGACCGTCAAGAAGTACTACCCCCACGACGATCTCGTCATCCTTGACGAAACCCCCCGACTGAGATTCTCTGAGGCTATCCAGATGTTGAGAGATGCTGGCTGGACAGAGGACGATGGACGCGAGCTCTCCGAATTCGACGACCTGAGCACCCGGGCAGAACAACGCCTGGGTCAACTCGTGAAGGCGAAGTACGGCGCGGACTATTACATCATCGACAAGTTCCCACTGGAGGTTCGGCCATTCTACACTATGCCTGACCCCGACGACAACGTGAGTACTTGTCTGGTTTTGGTAACCAGATGCCTTTGGCTCATCTGAGCTATTGCAGCGGTGGTCAAATTCGTATGATATCTTCCTGCGAGGAGAGGAAATCCTGTCGGGGGGTCAGCGTATCCACGTCGCGCCTCTTCTCGAGAAGCGGATGAAGGAGGAAGGCGTCGATCCGGAGACCATGCAAGAGTATGTTGATGGCTTCCGCTGGGGCTGCCCTCCCGTGAGTAATTTGTCGTATTTCATACACGTATGACAACTTAACATCATTATAGCATGGCGGAGGAGGAGTTGGACTTGAGCGCGTCGTGATGTTGTTCCTCAAGCTCGGAAACATCCGCTGGGCAAGTCTCTTCCCTAGGGATCCTCGG
Source organism: Cubamyces lactineus (assembly GCA_022376465.1). Lineage (NCBI taxonomy): Eukaryota > Fungi > Basidiomycota > Agaricomycetes > Polyporales > Polyporaceae > Cubamyces > Cubamyces lactineus. The sequence goes on along the minus strand of JACDTU010000007.1, from coordinate 534,639 downwards.
AGCTTCATCAAGCGTGGCCACGATCCTACCGAAGCTGCATACGTTTCTGCGAACTCGCTCATTCTCCATGGTCCCGAGGCAACTACGTTCCAGCCAGGGAAGCGGACTGGTGAGTTGCCACCTCTGGAGAATGTGAGTGTTTGGCCGTCATGCCAATATTGTATATTGCTTATGCCTTCATGGACAGCTTATCGCGAAGTACGGAGACGCTACGAATACTAGCTGGACTGATCCGGCGTGGACTGTGTGGCGCGACAAGACTACTGGAGCCGCTGTCGGTTACATTCCTGAAAACGGGTTCGCTGTCACCTTCGGCAATCCTCTGTGCCCGACGGAACAGATTCCCCGAGTGGCCAAGGCCTACCTCGCGCATCTGCACGAACAAGGGCTCAAACCCGTTTGGTGCTGCGTCGACAGAAGCGTGGAGAAATACCTTGCCGAAGACCTTGGCTGGTCCGCTGTCATTGCGGTTGCGGAGGAGCGCCTCAATCCGACGGAAGTCGATCCCGCCGAGCACGACAAGACTGTGCGTCGCAAGATCCATCGCGCTGAGCGAGAGGGTGTCAAGATCATCGAAGTTGGCCAAGAAATGGACCCGAAGGTCAAGGAGCAGCTCGAACAGCGCTGCAAAGACTGGTCCGCGGGCCGAAAGGGCACTCAAATCCATCTGACGGGCGTACGGCCGTTTGACGACATGAAGCACCGGAAGTACTTCTACGCTGTAGATAAGGACGGGAAGGTGAGTCTCTTCTCTCCCCCTAGCTGATGTAAGGGAAACTAAATTATACCTCTATCACAGCCCTGTGCGATGGTTGTCCTCGCTCAGCTTGCACCCAGACACGGCTTCCAGATCAAGTGGGCGCTCGAGTTCCCGGGAGCGCCCCTCGGTGCGATCGAGTACATCCTCACCTTCGTCATCAAGAAGCTCGGTGATGCGGGAGTAAAATCTGCGACGTTCGGGGCGGGTGCGATCGACAAGCTGCACCCGGCAGAGAACATGCACGGTTTCAGGATCAAGACGCTCGAGAAGGCGTACAATGGGCTGTCGTCGACGTTCAACCTAACCGGCAAGGGCGACTTCCGCAGCAAATTCGGGACGTGGCAGGATCCTGTGAGTGATGCATGATCTGCTTTCGACGTGTGGAAGGGTATTGAATGTTTGCGCTTCGTAGTTGTATATCTGCTACCCGAAGGGTGGCCTCGGTATGAAGGGTATCGAAGCCATCATGGCAATGCTCCAGAAGCCCAAGTAAACGTTCTCCATCCCCGCCATCGACCCGTGAACGCCAAACGGCTCCGATCATGGCCCACTCTGGATGACGACGCGTCTTTCTTCCGTTGCTGAGCCGACATCTATCACGTCTTACTGTATTGCTTCAGGTGCCCTTTCCTTGTACGATGACAGGTGACGGAGCCCCTCTCCACCTCTCCACTCTCTTGTTTCCGTATACCACTCCCGAGACTTGGATCTTCCTCATGCGTACTGGTATTATACTATTATTGTGTCTGTGCTTCGTGTCATTCTCGTCGGGACTTCGAGACGGCGACCTGATTTTGTGCTCACTAGTTTGCTTGCTGTTCGGCCGTTGCGGTGCATACATGCTGCTTAATTGCGCAGGCTTCAGTAGAGTAGAACCTACTGTAATTTTTACCGGTGTATCAAGATCTTTTGGTTAATTTCCTCACGAAGCTCAACGGTGGACGACGCGCCCCTCAGCTATGTTGAGTGCCCAGAGGGGTCGGTCCGAAATATACGGAGCGCTCGCGACGACGGAGGTGCGTCGAGCCTCGGAGTCGGAGTTGCCGACGTTCAACCAGGTGGTTGCGCCCACTTTGCTTCTTTGCTCCGGTAACCTCGCTGTTTTCTCCTGTTCACAAAATCCTTCGCCTTTGGCACGGTTGCGAAGCACTCGATCTGTTTCAATGTTCAAATCTGTCTGGAATGCACCATCTTGTCGCTCTCTCTGTGCTGGAGCCTGGCTGAACCGGAGCAGACCGAAGTTCTCTCGTCCACACTGGTCACCACAAACACATCCAATACCTTCATTAGGGTCGCGTAGGTTTGCGTCGACCGGTGCGAATCCGTACCCGTTTCCTACGCACGCGCACCCCAGCCCTCACCAGATCTTCCACCTCCCCAAGGACGCAACCCGAGCGGATGTAAAGGCGCGCTGTGCGTGTTCCGCCTTCTCTCATTCTCTCCACCGCGTCTGACCGAACACGCCGCACTTGGAAGACTATGACCTCGTGCGAATATACCACCCGGACTCGCCTTCCGCACGAGCGGGCGGCATCTCCGCAGAGACCGCGCATGCACGCTTCCAGGCCATCTCCTCGGCGTACGCCATCCTCTCTGGGAAGAAGCACGCATCCTCGGTAGACGGCTTGAATGAGGGCTTCGGCGCGACTGTCAGGCCTACTTACCACGACCTCAGTACGGCGATGTGGCGGGCCCGACAGAGGAAACGCGCCGAAATGGACTTTGGACTGGACGACCGGTGGAAAGAGCGGCTGATGATGGGTGCCGTCTTGTTGGTGCGTCCTCGTTCGCTCAGCGTGTCCCGCTCGCGGTACGACGTTACTGAGCTGAGGACCACGCAGGCGATAGCCCTCTTCGTCCTACAGACGTACACAACACGTACGCAGGCCCTCTCGGATGCGAGGCAGAATCGGAAGGCTGCCTCGCGAGAAAGGCCATCGCTGGACACGAACGATACCAGCAAATTATCGCTGGAAGCATCTCCACCAAGAGTCACTGGCACGCCAGCACAGGGGTCTCAGCAAGATTCCTGACCCCGTATATTTGCCCCCGCCGCGACAGGGTAAGAGCATAGAATTGAAGTCGCTGTGGCCGATATCGCCTTGGTGTAGGTGCGCAATATGTACATTATTACATTGGTATGCGATGCTATAGCCAAGGGACTCGGGTAGGACTTATCTCAGAGTGTGTCCTATCACTCAACTAGAATGATGCAGAATCATTGCAGATATCGACCAGCACATCTCAGCCTCTGGCTGTAGCATAGCAGGGTCGGGTAGATGCTAGTCTCTGTAGCTGACTGTATAAGGTATTGATGACAATCGAACAATAACCATAGGCAAATGCACGCGTATCTCGACAAGGAGTTTTGCAACCTTCGTCGTTCTGGAACGACAACGCTCTTTCCCAACGGCTACTCAGGTATTCATTCACCCTGGCCTGTTTATGGCGACGTGGCTAGAAGTACTCTGAGCTCAATCTCCAGCTCTCGCGCTATATCGCTCCCTCACCTGAACAGAATCAGCTTTCCATGAATCATCAGCTTCTCTTCCTCATCCACCGTCATAGGCGATATCACCTGCGTTGTCTTCCAGTTTCGGTATCTGGTGTAGATGAGAGTTTTCCACGCCGCCACTCGGTGCCAGGCCTGTCGTATGTATATGCGCCCAGTGTCATCACATCCGATATGGTGTAGTGGCTAACATTATCGCCTCTCACGCGATAGCCCGGGGTTCGATTCCCCGTGTCGGAATGTTTTTTGTCCCACATCGAAGGTACTCTTGGCCTTCGTCAGTACGACCCTGGCTACAGATACCCCAGAGTAATCCACATCATACAGCAGTGAATCACATAGTAGATCCCGGTTGTTGCAGTATTGTACGATACGCACACATATTTCAAGACTTGTTTTATACTATACGTCCGTAGGAGACAACCAACGGTGTCCTAATCATCGTGTAATTTTGACCTGTTCAAGACGATAGATGTCAGCTCTATCGTCGGCCCGAGCGGCGTAATGCGGGCTCTCACCTGAACACAACTATCTTGTTACCAACGAGTCGCACACCTCTAAACAGCTTTCTGTCTCCGGTGATGTACAGCAACGTCCTCTCCACCGTTCGGATTGTGTATGTCACGTAGAAAGGAGGCTTCCATGTGATCGGCCCACGGTGCTGGTTTTCGTCTGATGACGAGAGTGAGAGCGAGCTTGTGGACAGCCAATCCTCAGCCACGGTATCTAAACCGGCCAGAGTCCCGAGTGACGCTGCCTTGTGCATTCGCAGAGTGCGACATGGTAGAGACGGCGATGCCGAAGGGAGGACCTCAATCACGGAGAGTCTACAGTTTGCAGGTGACGAGACGGTGAAGCGGTAGCAGCGGCTCAATTCTGCAGTATACGCACCGGCCACGCGTACGTGCACGGAGTGAGGTCGATACCGGTGGTGCTCCGGCGCGTAGTCAATGCGTGCCCCTAGAGTAGGGCCCCAGTCTTCCCAGGGAACTGCAGAGCTTAGCACAGGCGAAGCCCCAGCATCTGGTCCATCCGACACCGATGCATGGAGAGGCCAGCGGTCCTCACAGAATTGCATCAGTGTGTCAACAGGGATGAAGGCCATGTATCGCTCGTATTCCCGCCAATACGCCACTTTTGGACTGCCATCGACGGGCTGGCTTCGTTCGTAGGTGAACTCGGATCGAAAGACGAGGGTTTTCAGAGCGGGGTTAGGGAGAAACATTGCTTGCTGAGTTTCTGATACATTGGAGTTGGGGGAATGGGTTATGAACGACTCTGTGTCGCACTCAGACAGGACAGCAGGTGGGGCTCGTTTCAACCAAGCTGGAAGCTTCAAAACACAGCGGCAGTCGTCCACGTCCCGTAGAAGGGGACAATCAGTAGAACGCTCGGGGTCGAAATCGTACAGTCGCATGGCTAGGTCGAAACTGTTGATGACAACGAGTCTGGACGGCGAGAGCAGCTCGACCCGGTAGAGACCAACATAGCGATCAGCGTGCATATGCTGGGCATGGAATATCCGCGATGTCCGACATGGTTAGGAGTGCAAGATGTTACAAGTCAGTAAGGTTTGTACACTCACCCAGACATTGATTCCCATCTTCCAGTTGTGTACGATGATATCGGATAGCCCGCTCCCATCGTCGTAGTCTTCTCCAACCCTCCAGACGACCAAATCCCCATATACTTGCACTTGGAAGCAACGTTCACGGGGATCTAGGAAATTCGGTAGGTGGAACTTGTGACAGGACGTGATACTACGATGGGGGGCTAGGAGATCATTGAGCTGGTACCAGTGGACTCGCCCTCGAGATAACCTTGCGAAAGCGCAATGCGATAGCATGTATGGCTGGAAGTTGGCATACAATCAGGGAATACTCGAGTTCAATGCTTGAGTCGACTCACCCCCTCCGGATCGTTCTCGCGCGTAGTGAATGTGTACGCCAATAGCCCCTGGCTACTGTCAACGAAGAGGTTGTTGGAGATCATTTCGGGATGGGCAGCTAGGAAGGGACCCATGCCCGCGAATGTGGCTTGATGAGACTGACTGGGAGTACCACAGGGAGTAGAGGAGGTCCGGTGGACATTGAGAACAAATTCCTCGCCTTCCTTGTCTAGGTACGCAATCTCCGCAGGGTCCGAGGGCACGAGTAGCATTTCCCTATGTTGCGACTCGGATACGATGATTTCTTCCGTAGAATACGTACTCGCCGAGTATGTTGCCTTGAACGCGCACAGGGCCTCGAGACGTTCGCTTGGAGGCACTGTGCTAGGCGGCCCGTCTACCATCCCCAACAGCGCGAGTTCCAACTGATATTGTAACACCACGCTTTTATCGATCAAATCGCGCAGGCATTTGCTGATCTGCACAGCTCCTTTTTCAGTACACCATCCATATCTGCGAGCCTGGACGAAGAACCAGTGTGCGTATACGGTCGATGGACAGCAACATACCTCTCTGCACATGAGGATACTCTCGGCATCTAGATGGCTGATGATCAAGACCTGCAACTCTTCAGCGAGTTGCGAGAAGGAGAGCACGGCTGGCATCTTGGTTTAGAGGTGTCTGATACAACTAGTTCGAAGTCGAACTGCAAGATAGGGGCGGCATTGGCCGCCACTTGAACTCCGCAATGAGTATCCTAAGCGCTCAATGTCGCACGACACGATCACGTGACCGTGCATTTCATGCAAGAATTGCATCGCGCGACGAGGAATCGCAGGTCCTCGGCCTGTGAAATCTGGGATGAGAACGTGAGGCTACCAGCGGTCTACTTATATTTTGGCTTTGGCAAAAAGAACTGCGTACTGCTTGCCGATGCATGACGGCCCGCTCGTAGATTCGAAGGTCTACCCACAGGTCTGTGGAATATGAGATGGACTCAGGAAGTGGATCTAGGCCTCCCATATGGCCATAAAAATCAATAGTCACGTACAAGACATAGGCGTACGCTTCCCTGAGACGCACGATGTATCCTGAGTCGCTGGCGCAGGGTTCAAGAGACAAGCCTTGACCAGCGCACGCCCACATATCGTTATCGTCATATCCTCGAAGGTTGATAGGATGTTTCCCGACAGAATACTCCGAGGGTCTTGGGCTGCATGCACGGAGGTCATTTACAAACAGACGTGCTACGGGCGAGTCCGAGGCTCTGTTCGCCGTTTCTACGAGGGCCAGTAGTTCCTGGACCTGACAAAGTTTGCGACCGCACACCGCTGTAAAGCAGCCGTTTGTCCTGCTCGTAGCCCCGCAAGTGCCGTTCTTCGGCTCCGAAGGCGGCGCGGCGATAGGGAGAGGATCTATGTGTGTCCATGCGAGCGAGCGAGGACACGACCTCGTTGATGATCTTGGATCTTGGCTTGCAGTATCCAGAGGTGCTATTTCGGCGTGAGGAACGACGAGCAGAGGAGCACCTTTCGTCTTAACGTAAGCGGTGAGAGCTCGAGTATTCGTACAGCACCGGTGGAGCATGTGGACACAGGATATTCGTACACGCGATATCGTTACCGATGCGCCTCCCGGGCCCCCTCAAGTACTGGCAGAAGCTCGGGGCGTGAATATCTGGTTCTCCGAGCTCGAGTCTATAGTAGTAGTGGTAGTACATGCACGATGCGAGTGATACGAGAGGAATAGCGAGTAAGTAGACTGGAGGGATATGAGAGATGTGTGTGTGAGAGAGAGAGAGAGAGGCGAGAGATGTCAGAAGTGGGAGAGACAGGAGAGCAGAAACCGAGGTAACGAGACATCCGAGATACCGTGAGACATGTACAAACCGACAGGGGGGGATCGATCTCTGAGAAGAGACAAGAGGGAAATAGAGAAAGAGGCGTCGACGTAGAGAAGGGACTCCGATAGGTGTACAAAGGTGGGAAGCCCCGAGAAGCGTGCCACCCGCGAACCCTTCTCACGGGTGCGTCGGTCGCGTCGACGTCCGCACAAGCGTGGGTACCGTACGGACGAACGCGGGCACCAACATGAGCGTGGGCGTGGGCGCAGGGCTCCAAAAATGCGAGACGAGGTGCGTGAACAGTCGAGGGTGTGGGGGGACACGAGGACAGGGTATAGTAGTACAAGTGATGCGCGAGACCGAAGAGTCCGTGCGGAATGCGAGGACGGCGTGTAGGCGAATCTCTGAATGTCCGTTCGTTCGTGTATGCGTGGGAAGACCGGGGACGCGGGATGGGAGGATGGGAGGACGGGAGGAGAGAGAGAAAAGCAGGATATGGATATAGAGGGTGCTGAGGATGCGCGAGGCGAGTGGAGGGGAAGAGGAGGGCGGTCGAGCTCTATGCGAATGAGTCGTTAGGGACGTACAGACGGTGCGCGCGACAAGAGGGTGGGGATGGTGACGGGGCGTGCATCCATATGGACGTACGTATGGGAGGCCCCAAAGAGGCGGATGCGGATGTGACACCTGGCAGGCGCGAGCGCGGTGCGCGGTGTGTGAGGGTGCGAACGATCCGTGCGAACGAAGCACCGCGGCGCGGCGCAGCGCGGGGACGGGGACGGGGACGACGAAGCGGTCGCGCGCGCGACACGCGCGAGAACACGGAACCCTCGTGGGACGCGTGCACGGGGTTCCAGATACAGGACGGCGTGGATCAGCGGCGTATGCGAGGAACGCACGAGGTTGCGAGGGGCGAATGGCGCATGGAACGGGTGGTGTGCAGAGGGGACCGGGGACGAAAGCGACGAAAACGAGGCGGCGAGCAGCAAGGACGAGCAGCGAGGACGAAGAACGAAGAACGACAGCGCGAGCGGACGCTCAAAGACGGCGAGCCGCCAAACAGTCTAACAAACCCCACGGGATTCCAACGAAAATGAATAATGAAATGAGCCTACAATCTATGTGCTCAGTGCGACCCGCCCTCATCTAGGCTCCCACAAAGAAGACAAGATGGCAAGTACGAATTTCGAAAAACCGGGACCGATGAAAAATAGTGGTATAATGAACAAGAAGGGGAAGATACACAGCGCGGACCCGCTCACGCCCGAGCACGCGACCCCGCCGAAGCCTTGGCCTTCTTCGCCGGCCGAGAAGAGGGCGCGGGAGCAGCAGCGGGAGGGACATTTTCCTCCCCACTCGCCTCCGGGACGGCGGCGGCGGCGGCGGCGGCAGAGCTGTCGATCTTGACGCGCTTCTTGGAGCGAGCCGCACCGCCGCCCGACTTTGCGCGGCTCCTCCTGTTTCCGGACTTGGCAGGTGCAGCAGCAGCGGTGGCGTGCGTGATGTTAGCAGGACCGGTGGCGGCGATGTCGGAGGGAGGAGGCGCGACAGCGCTCTGAGCGTGCTCAACAAGCGCGTCGACGTCGACGTTCTCCACCTCAATTTCGGCTGCCTTGCGCTTCCCGAACTTCCTGTGGCTGGCAGCTGCATCGCCGTCCGCATCGACGACAGTCCCCTCGCTCGCCTCGCCCGCCTCGCTCACGGCTGTGCTGCTCCCACACGACCCCGCGCGCGTTCTCTGCTGCTGCTGCTTTGCGTCCGCGCTCTCCGGGTCATCAAGTGCACGACCGTCGAGAGGCGCAGGGGAGGTCTCAGGAGTCGAGAGCGCCGACAACGGTGTGGACGCGGTCGACACGGAGGACAAGGACGAGCCGGACAGCTGCACCGGTCCCTGAGCAGGTTTGCGCCTTGCCCGCGTGGAGCGGCGGGTGGCGCTGGGGGATAGCGACGCGGCAGAACGTGACCGGGGGCTCGCGCTTTCTATAGACTCTACGGCAGAGCTGGTCGTTTGGGTAGATCCAGAAACAGATATATCGTGTGCAGCCCCGGCGGGCGCGGTGTCCGGCACCGCGAGCGCGAGTCCGAGCGGTTGTAGAGCGGAGCTGGCACCGTCGACATCGAGCAGCTCCTGCTTCACCGCCTTGCTGCTGTCCCTGCTGTTAGAGTTTGCACGGGGAGGCGGGACGTCCAGCAGCATAGAGCTAGTGCTCTCCTCCGCTGCTGAGGCAGGTACCTCTGTGTCTGCTTCTGCTTCCGCTGCTTCTACTGCTGCTGTGGCAGCGGCTGCTGCAGCGGCAGCGGCTTCTTGCTCTTCCTGTGCCTGCGCCAGTGCAGCCTGCGCGCGCGTCGTTCGCTGGCGCTTGCGCGGACTCACGCGGAGCGCCACCTCTTCCTCCGCCGGGGTCGCGGAAGAAGCAGCAGTAGACGAGGACGTCGTTGTAGCAGGCCCCTTGCGCTTGCGGAGTGTCATTCCGCCGGCCTTGGGTTTCTCGGGCTGAGGCGGCGGGGGCGGGATGAAGGTCGACTGAAGACCCTCGAGTGCCCAGATACCCTCTGGGAGACCGAGCCAGCCGACGTGCGAGACGATGGGGCACGGCTTGAGTTCTGTCAAGAGGCGTGAGCGAGCGAGGTCGATGACTGCATTGCGGAGAAATGGAGAGTGGGAAACTAGAAGATCGGGCTGTGTAGTGTGTGTGCGGAGGTGGCGGAGCCGTCAGGACGGAGGTGTTGTAGCGAATAGCAAGGAATGCGAGCATGACGCGCGGGAGAAAGCAACAAGAAGGCGTGAAGAGAGCGAAGGAAAGAGAGAAAGACGTACGGAAGACTTCTTCAACGACCTGCGCGGTGCGCCGCAGCACGTTCTTTGCCCACAAGGCCCAATGCGCGGGGTGCGTGGGGTGGTTGAGGACCTTGAGCGCCGCGAGCGCGAACACGGCCCGCTTCTGCTCCTCCGGCAGCCGTGCGACCTGCGCCGCGTACCACGCCGAGCCCGGCGCTGGGAAGAGCTCGAGCTGGACGGTGATAACTTGCGCGACCGTGTACACCGACGCAATCCCGCCGTGGTGTGCTCGCCACCGCAGCTTCTCCACCTCGTTCTGCAGAGGGTACATGGGCGGGGTGGTGGCGAGGACGTCTGGGAGCGGCTGACAGACAGAGACTGGGGAGGTCGTGGCGGTCGAGGGGACAGATGCCCCGGGACCTTGGTGTGGTCGCTGCTTGGGTGCAAGACGTGCGAGGGCTGCGAGGTAGGCGTCGACGAAGGGGTGGTTGAGCGTCCATTGACCGGTGGCGAGGACGCCAGGCTTGACCTCGCGGAGATCGGGGATGGGATACTTGAGGTAGCTCCGGCCCTCCATGAGAGGTGACGCTGGGGGGCTCATGACGGACAAAGGGACAGAGGTAGAGGAGGCCAAAGACGAAGACGAGGCCAAGTGAGACTGGGAGGAAGGGTAGGATGTGTCGCGTCCAGAGGAGATGGTGTACATGGGATGGCTGTGTGAGAGAGCAAGCGCGTACCTGCCGTCCGCGGCGTCGAGAGTGAGCTCGAGCTGGGGCTCGTCGTAGTAGAGCATCGTCGAGGATGCGATGACCTGGGCTGATATACGGATGTGTGAGCGGGAGTCGCGCGAGTGCAGGGAGGCGGGCGAAGCGGTGACGGAGGTGGCGGCAATCTGGTGGGTGCACAGGATCTGCTGAGGCCGGATCTGGGTAGGATGTAGCGAGGCAGAGGTGAGGATGGAAGTGTGTTCGCGGTGCGACGCGGCAGAGCAGGCGGCGGGAGGAGACGGGGCCGGGGACGGGGGCGGGGACGCTGAGGAGGAGGGACGGGGTGGGGAAGGGAAAGATGCGAGAGGGAGGAAGGGGGGAATATATATGGATGGAGGGAGACAAAGGCGGAGGCGGGGTGTCGGTGGGCGTATTACTCGGAGCGCTGCAGATGGGCAGATTGAGAGTCAGAGAGTGAATTCGGTCTCCTGCCAGCCTCTCCCTCTGCCAGTCTTGCATGCCTCCCTCCCTTTTCCGGCCGTCTTCCTCGCCTCCCGCCTTCGCTCCCACACGTCCACCCTTCCTTTGTCGCCTGCCCCCTTCCCTCCTCTTCTCCCGCCCAAAGCTCCCTTGCGTGCTGCCGTCCTTTGCCACCTGCCTGCTCTATCCCCTTGGTGCAATTAGCAGCTGCACCGCACGATCGCACTCTGCTCTTTGTCCGGGGTACCTAGCGTCTATCGGGTGCACCGATCTCCATCTAATCTCATCTCCCGGCCCGATCCCTCTCCTCGTCGCGGCCGACGCTCATCTGCCTCGAGGGCACACTCGTGCGCTCTTGTCCTTCTCTTGTCCTCTTCCGGTGCCACTGATCATCGATATCCTCATATCCAGTCCGCCATCCATCCCACAGCACTCCTGCGCGAGACCGTCGAGCAATCGTGCAATGCACGAGCTCTGAGTGGCACTGGACTGTCCAGATCCAGCGGGTGCTCGCTGCCGCCCGCATCGGGCTCTCGATCGTAGTGACGTCAATTTACTTTCAGCTCTCCATCTTTCTGGGCCGTATCGACTCTCGACCCGGCGTCCATCCGACCGCCATCGGTCATGTCTCTGCTCGTCCTCGCACGGCGCAGACGACGCACAAGGCGACTTACAACAGCGTCCTATCGCGCCCGGGTGCATCGTCCAGCTGCACCCCCAAATATTTATACAAGAGAAGCCCGGAAAACGTGCCGGCTTCATCGATCAATACGCGTGCGCTCCGCCCCTCCCCGCGCGTCCCCTTCTACACGTACACTCCGCGTACATTATTCATTCCCTCGTCATGTGTGCAGACGCGCTTTCCCAGGACGTCCTCGTCGTGCCACCCTTGCTTTTGGCTGCTATTTATCGCCATCTATCGAGAGGCACATCAACACCCATCGCAAACGCCACAGAACGTGAGGTGCGTCTTGCCGATTATCTCACCAATTGGCTCACCGCTGCTCTACAGGGATCGTCTCGGGTGATCGCTCCCGGTCGATTGACGGGGCTGTAGAGGTAGCAGCAGGATTTCTGTACTCCCGCGAATCTTAGCTTCTTGACGCTACCGCAGAACCTCGATCTTCGCTGGGCCTGCTCGGACTGCAGCTCATTCAGACGCAGCCGCGAAGAAACGTCGGCAGAACCGTTTACCACCTCCGCCCCGTTCAACGCCCTACAGCTTGAAGGGCCAAGACGCCGTAGCAGCAGCGATGGCAGCGCAACTGCCTGCGCCGGCGTATTCTCGCTTGCATAGTGCAGCATGCGTCAAGTTCATACACCGACGCAGGTGGCACGCCGTTGCGCAGAGCGGTCCAGCCTTAGCTTCCTTTCTGCGATATCAGCAGAATAACAGACTGTGACCTCATTGCTGAATTACAGCGTGCACATTCCAGACACATCACAACACACCTCAGTCTTGCCGTCGTGACCTTGTTCAGTCAATTCGCGTTTCGTAGCGCCCAACCTCGGAACGATTCTATGCCTCCTCTGGCCTTCTCTTCACGTGCTGTAAGCCGAATCGCACACCAAGGCCAGCCTGACGTTAGACGTTTCAAGGTTGAACATGTTCCCGCTCGCTCGCATGCAGCCACTCGTGGCAGGCCCCTTCCTCGTCTCGTCGTCTTCGGTTCCGAGAGCAGGATATTGCAGACTTGCGAACACAGAAAAAGGCCGGTCGAGGTACTGAACTTAGAAGCCAGTTGGTCACGGTATAGTGCCCAGTGACTCCAATCAATATCAACTGCGGCGCATGATGGCAACTTGACTACGAACGACGACCACCTGCAGCCACTGAACCGCTGGGCGCTCTACATACATAGCTCGAGCATTGAGAACACACTATGGATCCCTCACACATCCTGAAGCTGCCCGCGGATGTACAAGTGCGGATCATGAGTTTCCTGGATGCACCAGGTATCCTCGCATGCAGACAGGTGCGTCTTTCTCGGTCAGGTTTCCACTGCAGTGGCATACTACTCTCTGTGCATCACGCCACGCATGTCTCAGGCGAGTCGGCAGCTGGCTAAGCTCGTCGATGACACGGTCGCCCTGCAATATCAGCTCGAGCTTGCCCTGGCGGGGATGGTCGATGCCCCCCCTGGCAGCGCGTCAGTACGAGCACGGCTCGATGCGCTCCGAGCGTATCGCGACGCCCAGGCCCGCGGGGAACACCCGCTGTTCGAGATTGTAGATCACGGAGACCACCTCCGATTCGTTCGGTCGGCAGAGACGGAAATCGTGTATCTCGATAGGTCGCAGGCGGACCTGCCCTTGACGGTCTACCGGCCCCGCTCCGAATACTGCGGCCTTGAAGAGCTCAGGGAGACGTTTGGAGGCGTCAAGCCGCTCTTGGACGCCCATCCCGACTTGGACATGTCGAATGTGTACGTGGACTATCAGCAAGACCTGGTGGTGTACTCCTACTTTACCATCCACACGGCCCAGAACGTGCGTACTAATTGAGGATTCTGGCCTCCCTAGTCGGTTGCGTGCGATCCTGACGACGCTACATAGATATCTATGGCGCACTGCCATGTCGCATCGCTTTCGCAGACCTTCAACCAGCACCCTTTGGCGGCGCGCGAGGAGCTCTCTCGCGACCATGCCGTCCCCATGGAGGGCTCAGTGCGCATCGGCCTGCAGGTCGTCGACGATTTGGTTCTGTGGACGACAACCAGTTTCGCGATCGTCTCCGTGATCGTGTACAACTGGAAAACGGGCGTGATCGTTTGGGTAAGCTCCATCTGCCTGCGCCGCGTCGCATCGCACCCTGCAAGCTCACTCTCCTTGCTTGGATTGACACATGCAGCGCATGGACGAGGACAGCGGGGTATCGAGGAGCAGCCACCTCGTACACGTCGGGCTCCTCTCGTCAACGGCGCTCGTCCTCGTCGACCACGCCGAGTTCGCCCTCTGCTTGTACCGTCTCGACCCTACAGCCACGTCCGACAGTCCCGTCATCTCCGTCGACGACTACGCGTGCATGCTCCGGCTCCCCGAGCGCACCAGCCCACACCCCTCCTGCTCCATAGAGCGATATGGGGCACCAGCCCCACCCTCCAAGCCAGGCTCCGCTATTCCTGCCCCGGCGGCGGCGGCGTCGTTCCTGCCGGATCTATCTCTTCCTGTTCTTGTGCTTAGGTTCATGTGGCTCGCGCTGCAGTCGTGGTTCGGGGAATCGCCGGAGGACAACGTAGGTGCCGTAGGGGAGAGGGACGAGTTGTGTAGACTCTTCGTTCCGCACGCGACGCTTCTCCGCTTTCTGCCAGATCGTCGCCCCGGGGCTGCAACGAGCGGGTTCGTCGCAAGCTTCTCTGACGGTGTCCGAAGCGGGTTCAAGGGCGACCTTGGCGACAGGGCCGACTCTGACACATACGGCCGCGTTGTTCCCTGGGAGGAGTGGGGCCCTCGAGGGACGCGTATGGTTCGCATGAAGGCTCGCTCGAGGTCCCTCGCTGGGCTTGGTGCGAACGTCGCGATATACGAGGAGACCACGGCGGTGACGGACGAGCATCGCTTCGATGTATACGAGGTCCACCCGCTCGCCGCCACAACCATACCGCCCCTCCGAGACTCAACGCGTGCACCTCCGAATCTCACCTCTGTCAGTGCAGGCGCGACACCACTGGCAGATGCGGCACCTCCCACAGGAGCGAGCTCAGCAGCCGACGGCGAGCTGGACTCGGACTCGGACCCGGAAAGCTGCATCACGAACTCCCCAGCGTGGAAAGCCCCCATACGCACCACGTACCCGTTCCGGAGGACGAAGAGGTACGTGCCGTCCACGACCGAGGACGGGGGGCAGTTCTGCGACACACGGATGGTCGCTGGGGGCTTGGTTGCGCGGAGGTACGTCTGACGGGCTTGCGTGTGTTGTGTAGCGTTAGTGGGCAGTGGGTGCTGATATTTGGACTTAGGAGATATAGATGATGTCGCGCACAGGCAGCAGCTTGGCGCCGCGCTTCAGGTCTACATGACCTCACGGCCCGCTGAGTACGGATCGAGCAGAGCGGATACGCATCGTGAAGGCGTGTGTGCACGTATTACCTACCAGTCACGCGTCTAGGAACAGTCGTAGGGCGCCACGGTCGTCGACTCGGAATGGCACTACCATGACTCTAGTATAGCATGGTGCGTCTTCCCTGGCTGGTGTTCAAC
Organism: Cubamyces lactineus; assembly: GCA_022376465.1. Lineage (NCBI taxonomy): Eukaryota > Fungi > Basidiomycota > Agaricomycetes > Polyporales > Polyporaceae > Cubamyces > Cubamyces lactineus. The sequence continues at coordinate 519,470 of JACDTU010000007.1, read as the reverse complement.
GAGTATAAACGAAGATATTGTGGAGAATATCCAGCAACGAAAGCAGGTCCTCTTTGCGCGATGTCAATCTAGCTATTGCGATCTTGACATGAATGCACACACTCCGGGCCTCCTTACACGGCTAAGCACGCTAGTGAACTTCCACCTTGCCCGTGCCGACACTACGACTGTATAACTTTGAACCCGAGCTTTCTACTGAAAGCCCTCGTGCGCGTGGTCGGTGTATACACCGCGATATTAGGTCACTCCCGCCACTATGCTCGCAATGCGACGCGAGACTGCATGTGATCTATGTACGAAGCCTTCCCATCAGGCTTGCCACACCGTCTTGTCCCAGCCTCAGTCGGCACATACACGCTGCAGCGGCATTGGAGCCGCACACCGGCGACGCACCTACTGTAGCTGACGACGTCTCTTCTGGAATCTGCAAATTCATCCTCCGAGGCTTAAGGAGAGGGCGGAAGAAAAAAAAAGAGTTCCGACACGGGGAATCGAACCCCGGGCTATCGCGTGAGAGGCGATAATGTTAGCCACTACACCATATCGGATTGATGGCTTATATGCATTGTGTATAAATTGGAAGTGCACTGAGCGGACTTCTTCCTTGCAGTGAAAGTTAACAATGTACAACGCGGCTGATCTGCGAGAGTGCAATCCCGCGCTTTAACCGTAACGACGATGTTCTACGGGGCATCTACCGGGTTCCAGGTGACCGCCCCCTCCCCACCTTTATCCAGTGCGTCGAGTTTCTCCATGTCCTCCGTGCTCAACTCGAAGTCAAAGACGTTCGCATTGGACGCCACCCGCTCGGGGCGAGCAGATTTCGGCAAGGGCACAATTCTGAAGAACAGTCACTTCAACAGTATTATTGAGATGCAGAAGATTACGTACCCGTGTTGGAGCGACCAGCGGATAGCTATCTGCCCGGCGTCCTTGTTGTACTGGGAAGTCTACTGGTTAGCATAGGGAGGCACTACTCGACGACGTGGATCGGTGATTACCTTCTTGGCGATCTCGGCGAGCACTGGGTTGTCAAGCTTGCCGCGGACGAGCGGCGAATATGCTTGAACGATGATGCCGTTCGTCTTGCAGTACTCAACGATGGGCCTTTGCTGGCAGAACGGGTGCAGCTAAAACCAAGGCGAACGATCAGTACCACATTCGGCCCACCCACAAGACGTGGTAAGTTGGCACAATCCTCACCTCGATCTGGTTCACGGCTGGGAGTTCATATCCCGCTTCCTTTATCTCGTCTATGTGCTTTCCGGAGCTGCGCGCGGTGTTCGTCTGTAAGTGCACACTGGCCAAAATGGCAACGGTGCACGGTGCTCACTAGTTTGACACGCCGATAGACCTGATCTTTCCTTGGTTTCTAAGCTCAATGAGTGCCCTCCAAGTCTCGAGCCGCTTCTCCTTCCCAGACAGAGGACTGTGGATCAAATACAAGTCCCAGTAATCTGTGGGGCTGGCGGTAAGCCATGATGTCCAGATGTTGCAGGGGCTACGGTGATAACCAACCGTATCCAAGTTTGGTGAGCGAGTCCTGGACTGCCCTCATGGTACCCTCGTAACCATGCTCAGAATCGTACACTTTTGAGGCTGCGGGTACCCAAAGGTACGTTATCAGTCAAGCAGGGGCATGGCATTGGCAGCGCCGGCATATGAGCTATACTCACTGACGAAGACTTGTTCGCGGGGAATACCGCTCTCGCGGATTGCTTGACCGACTTTATCTTCATTCTGGTAGTAGCGAGCCGAATCGATGTGTCTATCCCCAGGTTCAGCCCCTCCTCCTAGATTCATCAAGTGTCGTTCTTTGTACCTATAGCCACACTTCAACGCTGCTACGCATGCCGGGACACACTCGTCGTTCTCGAAGACCCCGAGTCCTATGACGGGCACCTCATGTCCTGCAGCAGACACGCTCGTCAGCTCGGGCGTACCCGCGACGCGATCACGGGATCGCGTTATCGATGACGCGCGCGAGGACGTACCGGACGAGAGACGGACGGTCGTCGAGAGTGACAGACTCGCTGGGGCCATATTGAACGTTCACTCAGAGCTGGGAAGAGCGAGGGTTGTGGAGGCTCCGATGGTATGTCGTGCAGTATTTATATCCGGGGTACCGGCGAGATGACGCGGACGTTGCGCGCACTTTCCCAAGCGGCTCCAGACGGAACGGTTCCTAACTTATCCACATTCCTGTTGCGAAAGCCGCATTAAAGCCGTCCGTCTTATAGTAGTTATAGCATCCTGGAAGATACTTGTACCAATGGGATCCTGTCGAATCGAGCGCAGGTGCTCCGGGTCAGCACCTGATCGACTCGGAAGTACGTTCTTGCTTCTCCGAAGCCTCCTACTCTCCACCATTGATACCTAACTGACCATAGTCTATTCAGTACCGCATATTTAGACATCGAAGCGTTGAGAAGCTCGAAGATTTGTACTAAGATGATATCAAGGGCTCGCACTTGGGAACCGTACGTCGCAGTCCTTGACGACATACAGCAGGGGAAGATCCGACGAGTCGGAGGTGAGCCATCTTCGACTTCGTACTTCACAGGGATTTGCGCACTGCCAACGTACCTCGTGGCGGCAGCTTTACGCGAGCTGTGAAATGAAGCCCAGGTGATTGAACATGGTCAATGCGTCGGAGAGCCCGCAACACAGAGCGAGCAACAAGAATAACCATTCCGTGCCCAAGCTCAGGTGGAGTGAGCCCCGTAAGAATTGGTCCCTTTCCCGACGTCTATGAGCGGGCACGCATAGACCATAGACATAGATCTACGCCCTACACAATGGCCCACACAAAGCACCTCGGACCAAGAGGTACGAGCCTTCTCGGTATATAAGAGCTCGCCAGGATTCCTCTATACCTCATTTGAGTACCCCTCATCTGCACTCTCCTCTCAATTACTCCACGTAGCCAGCAGATCGAGAGGCGCGGGCGAATTGCCTCCTCCAACGCGCCACCCGGCTCAACCAACTCAAGCCACAGATAAACTCCTCATGCTTCGCCTCTACTCCACTGAGAAGAATCCGACATCTACACGCTACCCACAACAATGCCGACCTACTACCCGCTGCCTTACAACGTGCGCACGCACGTCCACTTCAAGACGTACATCGTCAGGGCTGCCAACGCACACGATGCTTCGAGTCCGTAGGCATCAATCCACCCGGAGCTCTTGCGGTGACATGCGCGGCGACGTAAGCAGGGGGTCTGCGGAGTTCTCGCTGCTTGAGCTTGGCTGTTCATTTTCTGGTGAGTGCGAGTCTGTCTATGGTGTCTGACGGCTCACGAATCTGACATGATTCACAGTCATTGTAGAGAGGACGCTTTCGACGGGCATCGTCGTGGCCACCTAACACGGTCGGGTTTTCCTAGCTGTAGTCGAAGTGGTGTTCTTGGGCCGAAGTCGGTATCCAACAAGACGTCGAACGCGACGAGGAGAGGACACGGATGTGAATGCGCCCGTCTGGACCTACCATATGTGACCCGGGTCCTCATATACAGCGTTATTCAGCCTCCCGCCTAAAACGTCGCATGCTCCCTGTGCCCTACTTTGTACTGTACTACTGCCACAACAACGTAGTAATATATTGCTGAAGCGGACGGTGCCGATGGATAATGGTACCGGCTTCCCAGGATGACTTGATGGAATTGGGTGTACTGAAGAAAACATACCGACGCCGCGCCCCTCGAGAGATCTGAGCTTCTGGGCCGTCTATGTAGTCGGGCTGATGCGACTAACGCCACTGTCTTCATGGAAATCGTTACTGATAGCTTGTCCCACCGGCAGCATGAGCATGAAGAGACAAGGGTTAATCACGGTCTAAGGCTATCTGTACCTCTGATATCGTACATTGGTATCCACAGTATAGGTTAACGTCTACGGCGCATCGACAGGGTTCCAAGTGACCGCGCCCTCCTTCCCGCGATCGAGCGCGTTCACAGCGGCCATGTCCTCTGCGCTGATCTCGAAGTCGAATACGTTCGCATTCGAGACGACACGGTCAGGGTTGGCGGACTTGGGAAGAGGAACGAACCCTCGCTGGAGCGACCAACGGACCAGGAACTGCGCGGGGTCCTTGTTGTACTGCATATACAAGTCAGCGTGGTGATCTGTGATCGGGGAGAACTGTAATGTCTCAAGAGGGCTACGATTGCATACCTTCTTCGCGAGGTTCACGATGGTGTCGTTCCAGCCTCCCCGGATCAGAGGAGTGTACGCTTCGACCACGATGCCGTGCTTGTTGCAGTACTCGACGATCTCCTTCTGTTGGCAGAAGGGATGAAGCTACGCAGGGCCAGTGCGTGAGTAGAGTGTCGATTGATCTGTCATTACATTCCTACCTCGACCTGGTTGACAGATGGTATCTCAAGCCCAGCCTCCCGGATTTCCTCGATGTGCTTGGGGCCACTGGAGGATATATGGACGTAAGATTGCGATCTCCCGAGCGAGCAGAGCACTTACTAGTTTGAAACGCCGATCGTGCGGACCTTGCCCTGCTTCTTCGCCTCGATAAGCGCTTTCCATGTCTGCAGGCGGCGCTCCTTGTCCGAAAGCGGCGAGTGGATTAGCATGAGGTCGATGTAATCTTCACGCCAAAGTCCGGGTCAGCGACTCGCACGATATGAGAACGCCGGGGCGTACCAAAGCCGAACTTCTTCAACGAGTCGTCCACCGCTGCAAGGGCATTTTCGTATCCGTGCTCGGGGTTGTTCACTTTGGAAGCTGGGCGATTGTTGCGTTAGAGTTATTTCCTAGGCGATTTGGCTACTACTGACGATGAGCACTTACTGACGAAGATCTCGCTCCGGGGCACACCGCTCTCCCTCACGGCTTCACCGACCTGGGCTTCGTTCTTGTACATCCGTGCAGAGTCTATATGCCTGCGCCCATCGACGTCAGAAACGGCCAGTCAGAGTGCCATAGTCAAAGCATGTGCGACTTTATACCTGTATCCGTGCTTCAGAGCTGCAAGGCAGGCAGGCTTGCACTCATCGTTCCTGTACACGCCAAGTCCAAGGACGGGCAGGTCATATCCTGCAGTGGGGCAGAGAGTTAATGGTTGGCGTGTGCACACACTATCCACGCACAACGCTTACCCGAAGAGAGCTTGATGGTGTTGGTGAGTGTGAAGTTCGACATGCTTGCGAGGTGGTAGCTTTGTAGGGAACGGCTACTCTGGGGAACGCTGTGGAACGCCGTACGCACTCCGTGCCTTATATACTGCATGCGTGAGAATACGCTGGGCCCTGGGGTCGCTCAAACTATTCATCGGCACAAGCTATCTCTGTCAGTGTCAGCAATCCGTCTAGCAAGGCCCGCATCTCGAGCCCAGCGATCGAAGGCAGCGATGGACGCCATGTCGTCATCGATATCCCATCTCCATCTTATCTTATCGCTTGGCCTCACTCGGCGCTGCCTAAGTTACAAGGAGCATACCGTTACTGAGGGTTACTCTTACACCGATCAGACCACGTCAATCACGTCCTGCACGCTCTGCATGGGGTGCCACGCTCGTACGACATCTAATTCCTCCACACTTTGACCGTCCCGTCTGCGCTCGCGGTGATAAGCTCGGCTGCTTCAATGGGATGATGCTCGACCCAAGTGATCACTTTGTCATGCACCCGTGGCGGCGGGTTGGGTTGTAACGGCGCAGCCTGGACGTTTGTCAGGGGAGATGGGCCGATCCGGAAGCACAAGCGGTGACGTCGAGCATAGCAGGTCCAAGCAGCGAGAACATGGTCAGCATTGCGAAAAGAGAGGTAGAGGAAGCGAAGACGTACATCTACGAGGTCCCACGCCCACACCTTGCCATCTTCATCTCCGCATATCACGGTCGCTTCGCCGTGCCCGAAGCACGCGCGTATCCGATACGAGGAACTCGCATGCCCCTTGAAGTCGTTCAGCATCTTGCCCGTTGACATGTCCATCAGGCGAACATGTGCGTCAATCGTGGTCGCAAGGTATGACTGGTTATCCTGCGCGGGTACCACAGCAGTCACAGGATCTATATCCAGGAGGGAGAGTGAGATAGGATCAGGCAAGTCAGACAGAAGAAGGAACGTACGCCCGATGAAGTCGGTACGAAGTTCGCCCATGCGGAGGTCGTAGGTCCGGACATGTCCATCAACAGAGCCGGTCATAATGTACGACCGCCCGACATGAATGGTTTGCACGGCGTCCCTTGACTCTTCAAGCACTTGTATGGGCTGTCGATTCTGCGACCTTCATAACATAACACCCCGTCAGACAACACCCTTGCCGGAACGAAGAAAATACACACCGGAGGTCCCAAAGCCTAACCGTCGAGTCGAACGAGCCTCGGGGAGTCTGAGCACATCAGGGTCCCTTTCCTCGTAGCACGCAAAGGCGGGCTTACCGCTCGCTAACACCGTCGCATCCTCGTTGAACTCCACTGCGAAGATCTTGCCCATGTGTCCCGGGATCCGCCTGATCGTCTGCCCCGTCATGACGTCCCACAGGAAGACCTGCCTGTCTCCTCCCGACGAGGCGAACCGGCTGTTATCGTGCGCACTGTCCTCGCATATTTGAGCTCAAACCAAGGCGACCCCACGACGTGCAGAGGAGCAGCAGAACGTACACTGTTAGGGACAGCACCTCGTATCCATGTGCGGAGTAGGACTTGATCTCAGTCCCCAAGTCAGGATTCCAGAGACGGACGGTCCGGTCTTGGCCTCCGGACAGAACGTATTTCGCGGTTCCTTTCGCATATCGCGCGACGTGCACGGGCCCCTTGTGGTTTGCGAGAGTCTTGTGAAGCTTGCGGGGGGTCGAAACGGGACCGCGTGAAGGAGCCATGACAGGGAGGAGAACGTAGTACAGCAGTGAGACGAATGGATGAACCCATGCCCGCCAATTGTGGCTACGGCGGTTTCGGCGTCTGCACCCAATTCCCAGATTGGCAAGTGTCGTCGTTCAGTGAGAATCTAGCCGTATAACTTATCGTCATGTCGTTGCAGACATCCTAATCTATATGATATATGAGGCCTGAGTATACCTCGTCAGGAGAGCCTTGAATATCGCTAGGGATATGTTCCCTCACCGGCATAAACACCACCCTCAATGCAGAAGCGGAGAACACGGGGCTCCGCCATGTGACTACGTCATCGGAGACCTCCCCGATTCGCACAAATTAGGTGTTAGCTCCGGATACCATAGGGCTTCTGAGACAGGACCGCGTTACTCAGCCTAGAGTAGAGCAGAAAGGGATTTGGATACATAAGTACCTCGGGAAACGGAACCAGGATAACAGCAGAACAGCATGTCTTCGCCATCCGAAACTCTGCGCGGAGTCGAAGCATTCGTCTTCGATGTGTTTGGGTCAACCGTGGACTGGTACGGGAACATGACCAGGACCCTTGCGGAATACGCAGAAGGGACTGAGGAAGGTATGTCTTTCACAGCAATGTCCAAGTCGTAATATAGTGACAAGTCAACTCCGAATGCGGTGCGCAGATTGGGACGCGTTCGCCAACGAATGGCGCAAAGGTTATTTTGCGCAGGCGTAAGTGATACTGTATATGCTCATTTCGATAGACGATACTGAGTCCCAGATATGTCAGCCGGAGCGTGGCACAATCTGGCCACGGCAACACGAACATGGACATTGTCCATCGCGAGGTGCGTGGCTTGTCGAGCGACAATATATGATCTGATTCATATTTTCGTATGGAAAGGTCCTCGAGTCGATGCTCAAGACACCTCGATGGAGGCACCTCGCATCTGCTTGGGACGAGACGAAGAGACATGAACTTGTCCTAGCTTGGCATCGTTCCGACGGTAGACACTGCTTTGGCATCCGCTTATGACGAGAATAGGCTAACCGGGAACCCGGCGTAGGCTGGCCCGACGCATCTCGAGGGCTGTACACGCTGAAGAAAAAGAAGATCGTCGTTACATTGTCTAACGGGAACATGCGTTTCCTCGTCGACGTGGTCTGTCCTCTACTCGGTCTCTCGATCTCCGACTCGTAGAGATCTAACTGAAGACACCTTGCCCGGATCTCCTGGTAGGCAAAGCACGCAGACCTGCCCTGGGACGCTGTCCTCTCCGTCGACCTCTTCGGCACCTGCAAGCCGTAAGTCCTCTGCCGCTCCGCAGCGCTACCTGCTATTCCAACCCTTCTGCCCTTCCGCAACAATAGGAACCCGAAGGTGTACCAAGGCGCGCTGCACTACCTCGAGCTTCCCCCGGAGAAGTGCGCGATGGTCGCCGCGCACCTCTGGGACCTCGAGGCCGCCGCGAAGCACGGGATGAAGACGGTGTACGTCCCGCGCCCGGAATCGCATGATGGAGAGGAGGGACTCGTGGTGAAGTCGAAGGCGGAGGGCGGTCAGGTCGATGTGGTCGTTGAGTCTTTCGAGGCTTTAGCCGAGTTGGTGTGAGGTGAATGTGGTGCAATCGCGAGGTATGGTCAAGGTTAGGCGGAGTCGGATGCAAGGGGAGTGAATGTGGCGATAGGATCACACCAGCGGACTGTAAGCCGACCTCATTATGGGCGATGCTATGATACCGTGTTATGTCTACACACAATGTATCAGGGAACTCATACCATGAACCTTTCAGACCTGTGAGCGTACCTCCTGTCCGTCGCGTTTAGCAGTAATGTCGGCTCCTGGTATAGTAGATTCTACAGGAACGATCGAGGCGTGGCGACTCATTGGTGGTGCAACAAGCATAGGACTGGAGGGCAACACTGGATCGCCCTCCTCGTCGTTCTCCCGAATTGTCGGGAGTGTTGCGGCTTGCGATAATCGCCTGGAGTCCACTCCTACGAAGGGATACATATTGGTAAGTCATAGGCGTCGATAGACACGGTGGTAGCATACCTGGGGTGGGGGGCATCTCGTCCCAGATGACACCCATCTCGAGGATGTAGGAGATGTCCGCGATGTCCGACTCCGTGTCATCGTCTGCTTCAGCTTCAGCTGTGGGCTGCCGGGTGTCTATCCTGATGGATGACGCTGGTAGGTCAGGTCGCGACTCGTCGGTGTGCTTGCTTTCGGAAAGCTCGGTTCCATGTTGCGGTTCCACTGGGGCCTTTACAGAGGTACGACAGATGGACGGAGGCTTCATGTCCGGCGATGAACCATCCTTACTTCTTGGAGGAGACTCGTCCGTTGGATAGGGATCTAGCAAACCGACTGGCTTGTAAAACTTGGCAAAATGTTCAAGTTGAGACTCCAGTTTCTTGAACGCTTGCTGAGTCCCAGGAGACACCGCCTGCTTGTTGTCAAAGGCCATGGAACCGCATTTGAGTATCCCAATGACATCCTTCAGCGCAGAGGCAGACAACGTAGTCTCTGTGTGAACGGTCGCCGTCATGCCTTCCGTGTGCTGCAACTTCCAGACTAGCTCTGGGAGACGCGAGCATCGGAGTGCCCACAGAACGTTCTCTTGGCGCGAATGGCTATTTTGCCATGCGGGACACATGAGGAAACAGCGGAACCCCTTGAGCATGGTCTCGATCCGCGTTTCTACAGGCAGGAGGTGTTCGCGGAGGTGTGGCCCGTGCCGGAGAAGGTAGAGGATGACGCACTCGATTCCGGTGAGATAGTGGCTGATCGAGGCGAAGTTGTCTAAATTGACGAGGTCTTCTATTTGACTCCATTTAATCGGAAAGGCTGCCTCGACTAGATAAGGCAATACGAATGTTCAGCAACAGATACCGCCACGATACGCTTCAAAGACAAGCCCCACCATCTTTGAGCACCATACGCCCGAGCGTCAAGCTACGCTCCTGGTCGACCCGCGTCTGCCGCAGACACGCGAGCATGTTCTCAAACGCCTCCCGCGCGGCTATGCCGTTCGCGACAAGGTTCGCCATCCCCAGCAAGAACAGCATGCCGATGTGCGACCGCGCCGACGTCAGCGTATGCTCCGGCATGGTCGACAGGACCTTCTGCACCGCCCCGGGACGCGGCTCCTTCACGATCAAGGAGAGCACGACAAGGACGAAGGGCATCGCAGGTCGCCACGCCGCCCAATCTGCGCGCTTGAGTTTCTCGACGGTCGATAGAAGGAGCTCGCCGTACTGGACAGACATGCGCTCTGTGAGCGAGTCCATGCCGGAGAGACAGGGCACGACGGCGGAGCTGAGCACGGCCTTGTCTGAGACGATCTTGTACGTGGTGAGCGCGATCGCTTGCTCGAGTTCTTCGCGCTGTGCATCGACGTCCGGCTTCTCGCGCGCCTCCCAGCTGCGGAAAATGGGCTCCGTGGATACGAGCCTGAGCGCGGATTGCACGGTGAAGTGGATGTAAGACCAGATCGCGGAGTCAGTGGGGATTCCAGAGAGACTGTCAATCGCTTGGGACTTCGCCTTGCGCTCAATAGCCTCCAACGCTCGGAGACATGCCTTAGTGGCCTGTTGGAGGAATATCAATAGGGCTAAAGACTGCGGAGACTGGTAGCAGCAGTCAGTGTATAGCGCGGGGAGCACGGTCGTGCAGACGGTGAACACGATGAGGACGCCAACAAGACAGCTGACGGTGATGGCGACGGCTTGGTGCAGATTGTAGAGCAGGATGAGCAGCCCAGCAAAGAACAACGTCAGAGCAGTTTGCAAGAGGATAGGCAGTGCCGCGATAATCTCGGGGACGCGCCATTTCTCGAGGCTGTCGTATCGGTACTGGCGCAGGCGTGCTAGCTCGGATGAGCTGCCGGAGAGCTTCTGTCCGTACTGGTGCAGCCACTGCTTGACTACGACCGCGATGGATGACGCGGAGAGCGTACACGTCAGTGAAGAGAACCACAGCGCATTCATCCATATGGCGTAGCGTGGCGCGGAGAAGGGTGGGGGGTCGCTGGGAGGTGTGAATGCGGACTGCATCGAGGCTATGGAGGTCGCATTGACGACGAAACTCTGCAGCTGGGCAGATATGCTAGTTAAAGCTAGGACCACCGTGTCACTGCTGTCCGGTTGTAAGAGCAGGTATGACTGGACATTGAACGCGGTCAACGCGGCAGAGAACAAGCCGGCCTAGAAGGATGTTAACATCCCATGTTCTAGGTTTGCGTGCCACTAAGGTAGACCTACGAATACGAGGAGCATATCTAGCTCGGCGTTCCATCGCTTCAGCCGCTCGTCGTAATGGCGCTCGATAGTGGCCGCACAAAATTTCCACGCTTCCTCGCGCTTCTCGGCAGTAGAGAGGCATTCCGCGCGAGTGCTTTGTCCTGTTGGCTGATGCGCATAGGATGGTAAGATGGGGTTCCGCTCAATAGTGGGAACCGACTTACTAGCACAGAAGCCATCTGAGAGGAAGGACGACGGACCCGCGGCTGCGCGGACGCGAGATTGGCTCGCTATATGAATGAGAGGGAACCAGAGAAGCACCGATAGGTGGTTCCCATATGGCTATGCGGACCCATACTTGGTTCAATGCACAGTAATGGCTGTATCACCATCAATTAGTGCGGTGTATGTACGAACGCACTTCTACGTCTTGTCAATTGCCCTTGAACCTGAAGCAATGAAAGGAGTTCCATCTAGAATCTACAGCTATAAGTACACTGTCATACACAGGGAGACAACGCCCGGAACAAACCAATACAAGATAAAGATAACAGATCGCGCGCACGCTGCAGTTCGGAAAGCGGTGCTTAGCTGCGTTCGTTGGCGTGCATTCAAAACGTCAAATATCGAATCGCCTGATCTCCACCTCCGACCCGTGCGAGCTGACAATCCGTCGGTCGTCAAACACCACAGATCCCCGTGCTCCTGTCGCGGCCCGCAGCTTGACAGCTTCGAAAGCTTCATCTGCACCGTCATCCGTATCTTCGTCCACGGGTCCAGAAACCCCAGGGGAGACCTCCGTTCCAATCCCAGCCTCAAGGTCCCACACCCATATGCTACCATTCATCCCGAGGCTGACGCACCGTCCATCCGCGAGCGCAAGGGTGGAGACCGGTCCGATTTGCCCATGTAGTGTGCGCACGAAGGAGAGCTTTGGCGAAGATGACGACGACGACGAGGGAAGGTGGAGGCGGTAGAGCTGGAGGCCAGATGCCGTATAGAGGCTCGAGGATGTGTACATCGTCCTAGATGGTGATGATGTAGACGAAGACGAACTTTCGCCATCGCTGGCGTCTGAGGTTGGGGAAGATCCAGACAGGGGCGGAGGTGTAAGGTGCTGGCCAGGAGCAAGCACTACCCACTTCCCGTCTGTCTGAGTATCCGCGACGCGTGCAACCTTGCGGCTCCACTGCTCCCGTACTGCACGCATCTTGTGCTCATCGACCCACCCTTGTGGTACGTCAATTGCGCGAGTAGTACGAGTGCTCGAGACAACCATCCTCGATCCCTCCGTGTTGGTGATGATGAGCTCCGTCGCCCCGACAGACCAATGGGCGGGATACACCGGGATGGCGTAGGCGAGGACGAGCTTATAGGTTGATGGTGAGGACGAGGATAGTACGAGGGAACTGGGAGGATGCGAAGTGAAGGAGGTTAATGTTTGTGTATGGCGTACAGTGTCGGAAGAGAGGTCGTAGAGGGAGAGCTGGAATGTTTGCGAGAGTGTGACAAGGAGTGGATGGTGATAGACAGCTTGAATGATTGGAGCAGTTCTTGAGCTACGCCCGCTTGGCTGATAGGTTAGGCATCGTGAAGACGCGGATGGAGTGTGGTGGTCGAGTCTAAAGAGGATAAACTCTCCCGTAGAAAGGAAACATATCAGCCGACCGTTGTGTCCCGACGCAGGTGGTGACTGGTCCAATGCAAGTGCTGTGATATGTGCTATAGAGCCTGGGCGACTAGAAGGACATGGGCATGTGTGGGAGCCGTGCGTAGGTGACGACAACACCACGCTCGGTGTTAGGCTTGGTTTGGAAGATGCCATCACAGTTAGGTTTCCAGCGAGTAGAAGGTGGGTCTGATCGAGTGAATGATCTTGGGAGAACAACCGTGGCGGTATACCAAGTTCATAGTGCTCAAGAGAGCAGCGTCCTGAATGAGCAAGATATGAACAAGGGAATCCAGCAGGTCAGATAGTGTGCGACATACCTGTTCTCCAATTCGAACTGATCCGGTACATCCATTTCCAGTCCTTGACATCTTCCGTTCTGGCCGCCCTGCCCGGCAGAGGCTTGACCTCACGCCCGTCTCCTCTCCCTATGAATCCCCTCACCCCTCTAAGCCTGGTACGCCCATATTCTGTGATATAGAGGGACTTCCATAACTGCGCGGATAAAGATTCAACGACGAGCATGGATTTGTGGAAGATAAACTATGCGTACCTGGTTATCGAGGGAAAGCCTCCCCCAATTGCGGTTGGTGCATTGGATAGCACAAAGGTCGGATGGCGACAGGTATGAGAAGATGAACAAGGCTATCTCGTCGGATAGGAGTGCATCGACACTCGGTTTATGCTCGACTACGACTGCATGTCTTGCATGGATTCGTTTGGAAGGTGGTAGCGGGGCAGGTGAGAGAGGCCTCTTCGACATGGCGCCTGGTTCGAGTCCCCGCTTTCTCACGGAGTGGGAGTGCGCTGAACCGTATATCTAACTGAAAACACCGAAGCGAAGACCCAGAGGTGCTGAAGTGGAGGAGGCTTGAGATGAACGGCCTGAGGATACTGATTCTTACTGAAGCAGGAGGTCATTTGGCGCCCGGTTTGTCACTCGGCCCCGGCGTCCAGCCGACTCTTGTCGACTCCGGTCTCCGGCTATTCTGCCTCGACCTTGACCCGCCACCTTCTCCATAAACGCTATGAAGCTTCTTACTTTTGGACAATGTGGTCGCGTGCACAATCAGCGAGGCCGAAGTGTACAGGGCGATTGTTCCTTCAGAACCGTAGAGCGCCGGAGGTAACTCTAGGTACGCATGCCGCTCTATCGGTTATCATGCGTCCTGACAGTGCGTCCAACGACCAACACATGGATTGCTGAGCTGAAGTAGACACAGTGCGTTCCAACGAGTTACAGGATTTCACAAATTAAACATGCTGAGAGTGTTTTTCGCATCCGGCTAGGTACACTAAGCCTCGAGCCATGAATGACTCTGCGGCAATTTGCCCTATTGCCCGCAGCGCGGCGTCCCATTGAGCCGTTTTGATTCATGGGAACGTGCTCTACAGTATATCTTTCATCAGCATGTGAGTAACCAAGTACCCACACGCGGTTGAGTCTTGACGTCTTAAACCATCCTCCTACACATGCATAACAACCCCCTCGATAGCGGCGCCAGTACAATTGACAAGTACCACTCCACTTTCTGGTTGGTATGTCATAACTACTGGTCGACAGCTTCCTCTCTATCTCATGAAATAAAATCCGTTCATTGTTGTTATGAGTCAATTGTAAAATGGGGCGCACAGATCGTGCAGACGGCAAGACAGTCTACAACATGCATGTCGTGGCCACGACATACTCTATTTAACGTGCGATGCATGAGAAAGCCCCGCAGCGTACTTCCAATCATCCCTCCTTCCACTCTCTGCGAGAGTGAGGTTTTACACAACTACATCGCGTCTCTGACTGACATCGTAACTCCTACGAAGATCCCTGTGGAGCAAGACGGAATGTCTAGTCTCCCGTTGTCCACTGCTCGTCATCCCGCTATCACGGCGAATCATGGCGCGATCCTCGACTCGGACGAAGGAATGGCGATCAACGCCACGGACGATAATCACGGCACCAAGCCTACCGAGCCCAAACCGTCGCAGTACTACGTCGGGAAGAAGGATGTCCATCTTGCTGGGCAACCTCCTGAGGGCGTTCGTGGCGATTCTGGTGAAGGGTCTGAAGACAAGCTCAAAGAGGACGGCCTTGAGGAGTCAATGCCGGACCTGGCACCCGGACATCGCAAGCGTCCAAGCGCGACTCCGGGGCGCTCGAAGAGGCCAGCAAAGCGTACCAAGCGACAGAGCTCACCACCTGTTCAAACAGGTACACATTGGCCTCCTGCTCTGGTCAGGAGCTCGCACAAGGACTGTGGACCCGCAGGTACGCCCATCAACCAGCCTCGCCATCTTCGTGCCAGGGTAATAACCACATTGTGCACTAGGTCAATCCACCCCTCAAGAGCCCGCACGTCGAATTGACGGGATTCCGGAGAACCGCCGGTCGGTCAGAATTGAGGCGAGGGCGATTCATGCGAGAGAGATGCAGGCGAATAGCCGTGCACACGGCGAGGATGGCCGTCCCCAGGGCATGCGTCTTCGCTCCAGAGCGCAACTTAGACCTGCAACCTCTTATCCTGCTAGTGCTACTGGCGGCACAGCTGGACGTTGAAGCCGGCGATGTACGTTTCGTGCTACTACACGTACTAGCATACGTTGTGTAGATTATCGCTCGGCAACTATTTCAGTAGCGGGGTGCTCCGCTCGGTCGGAAATTCTGATATCCTATCACCCAGCAGTCTGTCGAGAAACACAACGGCTTAAATGCATGCTTGTATCCTTTTGACATTGACGAGCTCAGAACTCCAATGACTGCCGTCATGCGTATGTTTATGTGAAGTCACCCTGTTAAAGCTGGAGGCGGCGCTGTACCCCTGTCAAAGATAGCATTATACCGCCCATCCGAGCATGAACTGCACACAGTGCCCCGATGTCCCGCCTAGTGATCAAGGCATCTCAAACCTAGGGAACCATCGTCGCTGTGTAGCGCATAGGCTAAAAATTGTAACAGGTCTAGAGGCAGCTAAGTACATAGTAGCCGAGTGCTTTGAAGTTAGCGCTAGCCACTCGAATCCGCGATTCACGAACGCGCGCGCTTCGCCAGCAACCGGCGACTCAAGCCTACGCTGTTTGGAGAGCTTTGCGGATGAACTTCTCCGAACTGACACGAGACATTACAACAAAGGTGCGTATTGAGAGTTTGCGACATATCATTACTTACGTGGCAGGGCCCTCGACTTTCACAAGTATTTCGACTTATTCTAGCTGCCGCAACAGCCCCGCCGCCACACTCGTTCAGCCGCAGGATGTTGAACAATTGCAGATATCTTTATAGCAATAATTCACTGAGCGGTAACCGGATGACTACTGTACAGACTTGCTGGTTGTATGGACCAACCACTGCTAGCAATCATCACCGCTACGTGACACGTATCCGCTTATACCGCCCGCAAACTACAGGTGGCGTTCGAATTTGCTGGGAAGGGCCAACAATCAGATACGGCCTGCTACACCTCCCGCTAGCGGGTATCGAGGGGATACTAGTCATTCTAGGTTCTCCTGTGATAACCCCTCAAGCGTTCATGGAAATGAACAATTCAGCTGTACCGGGTCTGCGGTGATGCAGGAACAAGCTGAGGTTCGTGACAACCCGGTTCGTTTCTAGAGTCATGCGTGCCGATACTGATATTCGTTGTACGATGACCCCCCCGTATTCTCAGCAGGAGCAGCGACCGTGGCACTATTGTACTGTGAACCCAATCACGTGCGATTCTCCAGATACACTTCACAAGATATGCTGCGAATCTGTGGCAGGCCGCCGTTTCCGATATATATGCCGTACGTATGGTGTACCGCTCGGTACCTTCGTCTGGTCACTATCAACCCTCTAGCTATCACCCCCGGTAGCAGGTGCTGTAGCCTTGAGTGCGCCCCTACCGCCACACCCTCTCGTCCTCTGCCCCTACAGGCTCCCACAATGTGTTCTCAGGCATCATTCGCACAGCCTAGCATCACGGTACAGATCACAACCCCCGGAGTCACCGTTTCCTTCGGCTTCAGTACCGACTGGGCTCCTTCGAGTGCTCAGGTGCCAAACGTTAATGTTGCTTTTGGCCCTGTTCCATGTGGTGGTAATCATCCCATCGGCTACCCCGCTTGGCCAGGACCTTTGCTGGCCTTCGTAGGGGCAATGGACTGTGGAATCGCTTCTGGAGGGCAGGAAACCGGAGGAGACACGGCTCTAGGGCTCAGGGACGAAGATTGGCCGATGGGGGAGGCTTAGTCTATGCTATTTGAGGAGCAATACGGAGACCTCCAAGGAAGAGAGCTAGGACGTACGTCTCGCAGTTGGTGAGATTCGTTAAGAATGTGCGCATACTTGTAGAGTGTAGAGAAGCCGCAAGGTCTGGTCTCCTTCTCTCCACGATGGGTAGCGCTAAAAGCTATAACCCTTATACTAGTCCAACTCAATCCACGCTGCACGGTTCGAAGTTTACACATGCGCAGATATTGGACTACTTGGTGTCAAAATCTTTGATTCAAATATCCACTCTCGTTGATTACTTGTGTATACTGCTCGTCCAATCCCTCGCTTCTATCTAGCCCTGTATACGCTGTATCTATCTCTAGGGGGCATTGGAGTAGCCCCGGGACTATCGCGCACACGCTCATACGTCAGGCCCCTTGTAGCGGCGTGTATCCGGAGACCGAGTTATCGCGATCTCCCAAGTAAGCATGACAATAGAAGAGAAGTCCGTAGAGATTCCTTGTCTCCTTCGAAGATGATAGCCGTCAGTAGTGAGCCACTTGTCGGTCTTGTGCTGACGCCACCCGCGTGCCCGTATAATAAGCGACCTTGTCCACGGCGCTCAGCGCGGCCCGCGTTCCCATGGACCCACAACGGATGCGGCCCTTGGTGCCACTCCGAATGGTCGTACTGGCCTTCTAGCTGGTCTCAGAAATACAATAGCGCCAGTGCCTTATAGCTATGCCATCCTGCTGTATAAAGGTGCATCACCTCGCGGCCCGTGTTGAACCTCCCCGGACCTGGTGTTCGCCACTTCGCCACAACCTCGTAAGAATACCCTCCTCCACCTAATACTGCCGCTGGTCTCGGCATCCGCATAGACTCGTCCAAGCGGGCTCTTGGGCACTAATCGCGACCGTCTTCTACGATCTCTTCACGATTGGCCACGACGGGCAGGAAGCATAGACATTTGGCCACATCGGCATCTCGGAGCGCTTTGTGCAAGACCAAGCGGTGGCACCCTCTATAGCAGGTGGCCAAAGCGACGCATTGTCGTCGAGAAATACAGATATACCCGCGCCTCATCTTGCCTCTCTATCAGCTATACTGTCCTCTGCCCCCCAGCGAACTCACTCACCCCATCTCTCATCGACTACCACGGCTACACCATGTCCCAAGACTTCTGCATCACCGCACAAAATCCCGATGTCCTGGCATTTCTCAACTACGCGGGTACCGCGCTCCTCTACGCCGAGCAAAAGGCCCACGGGAATGAAAGTGAAGCTCAGCAGCCAATTTGCAATGACCTCCGCTGGCACGACATCTCTCAAGGCACGACGTGGTGGCGGGTCGAGTACGGGGGTGTTGCGCACCCTGAGGCCGTCGCGAACGTGGTCGGGAAGGGAGAGAAGATGTCTCTTGACGAGGCGCGCCTCATCTTCGCCGTCGCCGCACTCTCGGTGTACAACCTACCCTCGCACCCCGCCCATTGGGCGTTCTGGGCACGGAACGCGAAGCAGCGTGTTGCAGAGGTTGTCCACGACGTCGTCTGTGAGTACTTATGTATGAGCATGGGCGTAGCTGCTGACCGGATGGGTGTAGGCGAGAAACCGATGCGCATCGCATTGCCGTCCAACGTCGCGTGGATTGACCTGGAGTACAACTTGATCGGTCTCCGCAACTACCAGCGACCCTGGCTGCCCCAGACACCTCAGCCCCAGACCATACACCTACCCGCTGTAGAACCCAAGAAGGCGATCGTGGCGAAAGGAACGCGTACGTCAGCGCGCTGTGCTGCAGCGCATGTCAAGGCCTCGGCGACGGCAGAGATCGAAGTTGCCACCGAGAAGAACAAAAACGGCAAGCGAGCAAGAGACGCAGAGACTGACAGTGTCGAGTGTGCTCCACCGAAACGCGCCAGGCGCACTGCGGGTTCCAAAGGGAAGAAAGCGACAGGGGCGAGGACGAAGGGGGTCAGGGCCACCAAGGCGAGCACCACACAAGCTGTTGTCGACGCGGCCCAAGGTACGCCATCCACAGTGGCTCCGTCGAAGAAGACGCGTTCCAAAGCGCGTACGACGAAGAAGACGAGCAAGGCCTCCGCCTCTTCACTCATCATCCACATCGTACCTCCACCGAAGGACGACGCGCACATGGACGTGGATGTCCAAGTGACCGACGAGCCGCCTGCTACGACGTCGGCCGTAGCACCCAAGGCACTGCTGAAAGCTTACCGAACTCCGCCCAATGCCACCGACGCGATACCTTCGTCTTCTCCTCTCTCGGATCCGCCTGTCACCCCTGCTAGCAGCATTCCCGTAGACTCTCCGCCCCCGAGGAGATCTAGTACGCGACGGGCACACCGGCGTGTCGCATCGAGGGCGGAGTCGGACGTATCGGAGCTTTCCACGACACTATCAGCGACAACGACCCTCGTTCCGACTCCGGATGTGTCGGACGGGGAGCTGACGCGCGCGGGAACACCTGGCGACCTCGAAGACAAAACGGCGCCAGGCAAGGGCCAGCAAGACACCACACATGCTCCTCCCGCTAGTGTATGTAAACCGGTGAGAGAGTCGGCCAGGATTCGGGCCAAGAAACAGTCGCCGAGTCTCGCCTCTTCGGACGGTTCGCCCTCAGCGAGCCGAGGGAAGAAACGGATAGCTTGAGTTTCGATCGGTCGAAGAACCTGTGTGGACTACAATGTATTGTATCAGTAAACCTGTAGCTTCGTAGTGTCTTTGCTGCTGTAGTCTAACGTGTTATTGTATTCGTTTCGACCTTCATTAAATGCCATCTTAACTTGGGCAATCACAGCTATCGCTAATCTAGACGGGAAAATCAACAGACCGTGAACTGTAGTGATCCATACCTGCCCGTTAGCCCGAAACATCTTGGATGGGCGCGAAACAACGGAGACGATGGTTGCAACACAAAATGTAGTGACGTGTAGGATATACAGATGGGGCGGTAGAGTACATGGCAGGAGCGCACCTCGAGAATGGACGAAAACGATGGAAGGGACAAGCAACACGCAGCGCTACCGCTTGTTCGTCGCAGCAGCCTCTGAACGGGATGTTAGAAGGAGGGAGTTGGAGTAGATTTCAAACGGGCGCACCTCGTCTTGTAGCATCCTCCAACAGCTGTGTATCAACATGCTCAGCCGGGAGCTGCACATACCGTACAACAGATCCACGAATGAAACAGTTCTTTACTGCCATCTGCCCGAGGGTAAGCCCAGAGGTGTTGATACATTCTACACTACATACCATATGCGGATGCCTAGCCTCGTCAAGGACTTTGATGTTATCGAGTCGAATATTCAAAAACCTGGCGAAGATTATGTCGGCGAACAGGCAAATGCACGGATCCAGCTCAGGACGCACTGGTCGACCGATTTCAGGGTTCCAGTGATAGACAAGTCATTCTTGAGCTCAACGGTAACCCTTTGATCCGTCAAGGTCTTGAATACTGAGAAGATGAGCTAGAAGACGGTCAACAAACAGCCAAGACTCCGTGTGCAGAGACTCACCATGATGGGTGGAATACGGTCGCGTCGCGTTCACAAGCGCTCGTTCCAGGTCCTCCTGACATTGGCGCCCGTGCTACGGCCTGCCCACGTGGCAAGCTCATCATAGCGAACGACTCGCATAGGACCCTCGCTAAGACCGCCACTACGAGACAACTCGCTTGCGACAATTGCATCAAGTTTTGCTGATCTTGATACCGGGAAACTCGGTCGATACTGCTAACAAAGTGGCACTCGAGTCTACAGTCTAAGTAATTCGCAACCTATCGCGCTCTGCAGGCAACTTTGGGCTCCCACCGCGGCCGGTTGCTAGCATTTGCGTGCAGCCTGAAGAAGAGACTTTACTTGACTTGTGGCTCATTGGTGCGCTCAGCATGTTGGGCTTCCCTCTTGCGAGTGCTGCATCACGCTCTACTGCAATCCGGGACGCTGTAGTATCTAATCCAGTTCTTTCCTTGCCGTCAAAGTCTCCGTTCTGCGACTGCGGTCTGAACGAACATGGCAACTTGAGGATGTGTCTCAGGTTATACATCGTATACAGGAGCCGCTGAAGGATGTTGACTTGCCCAGGAAGCTTTGCTTCTCACGGGTGAACAGCTCAGGCACAGGCCACGCTATTCTACCTAATGGTATGTGTAACCTTGACATGCGCTCTAGACATCGTCTGACCAGCCGCGGGGCAGATGACTATCCATTACAGCGGACGCGAGCGGTGTATGTTGGTCGCCAGCAGGACAAGTGTGCGAAGTCTAATGGCTAAGCTACGGTTTCAATACGCACAACAGCGGTGCTCTTCTTCGTCAACGACCAACGATCGTAGAGCTTGAATGAAAGCGTTGGTACTACATCGTAGTCCGCGATGGCGCAACGTGAGCGCATACATCGTTTTCGGCTATTAGGCTAAGGCGAGCATGAACTGTATCATGTGGCACGCACCCGCACTCATCCGCCTTCCGCAGCTCCGCGCGCCGGCATAACCTCCCGCGTACATGTGAAAAATAACACGTTGCCCTCTTTCGGTGAGAGCTAATTTCTCGCAGTGATGCCTGTAGCGCCTCGAGCTTCGCACGTCCTCCAGGAATAAAACGCCGGCCAAGATCATCCCGCTGCATGACCTTCATTTCGCGCGCCTGTTCGACATAATCGGGACCCGGACGAACATGTGTAAGGCGATGATGAGAACAGACAATGTATGTGCTTCAACAAATTCTCAGGTTCCGCATACACAAAACTTGCAGTGCAATACACCGCAATGCGAATCACGCATGTATCCTGCGTTCAACAACGCCACAGATTGATGCGAGTACGCGAACTATTGTTCTGCGCGTGTTTATGCCTACTCATGAACCTGATCTTATGTAGTTCGTAACGCATCCCGCATAGCGTCATGCATCTCAAGAGCACATAACACAGTGTGAGCCTTAGGCCACGGCGTAGCACCGTTTTAGCACCTGGACTCCCTCTCGTGAGTCGGTTCTGCACAGTCGCGTCAGCCTCGTGTCTTGCCCCTGTACATGACACCACACCCCCACAAGCACTCTATGAGATACTAATCACGCGTCTTTGGTCCCGACGATCGAAGGGCGGGCATTGGGTCCTAAGCAACGTTCATGGGCCCTCACGAACCGCTGTGGACAAAAGCGGCCGCACGACCGTCACTCCTCGCGCCCAAGCTTGACAGTAAACTTTCCACCCCGAGCCAGCGTTCTCTTGGAAGTTCGGTGTCTGTTGGCAAGAACACTCAGGACGCCGCCTTCTAATAATTCTGGGGAGTACTTAAGGCGAACGGCCGGTCAGGATATCCTCAAGTTCCTTGTCTCCACGCACGACTATCATGCAGTTCTCACTTCTCACAGCCTTCGTGGCACTGTTACCTGTCGTGTTCGCCATACCAGCGACCCCGGTAGCTGATGCTAATCTGCCTGGGTCAACCGCAAACGTTGCCGGCTTGCACGCTGTCGCTCGAGCGGCTGGCAAGCTCTATCTAGGCACCGCGACCGACAACAATGAGTTGACAAACACCCAGTACACTGCTATTCTCGAAGCCCCGAACATGTTCGGCCAGATCACGGCAGAGAACAGCATGAAATGGGTAAGCATTCCCCTCACATGCAAGCCTTCCCGTCAACAGGACTGACCTCTTTGACGCTTTAATCAGGACGCCACCGAGCCTGAACAAGGCGTCTTCACCTTCACTTTAGCTGACCAAATCGCCAACTTGGCGACGTCTCATGGGCAGCTTCTGAGAGGTATCAAACTTTCCGCATGCTCCGATGAGCATCGTGCAAGGTATTGACCCGATTTTCAGGACACAACTGCGTCTGGCATCAGCAGCTGCCAAGCTGGGTCACGGCTGGTAACTTCAACGCTAACCAGCTCACGTCCATCATCCAAAACCATTGTGGTACGCTGGTTGGCCGGTATGCAGGACGAGTGTGAGTTCTAATTCATGCATCTTGATCTCATCATGTACTAAAGTGCCCCTGCCTACAGTTGTGCGTATGATTTTCGCATTAATAGTATCGACTGGCTGACGGTATCCATATCGTACTCAGATAGCTGGGACGTCGTGAACGGTATGCGATCTTTGTACCGCCCAAAAGTTCCATCAAAGCTCCTGACGTGACTTAATTTAGAGCCGCTCAACGACGATGGTTCATTCCGGTCTGATGTATTCTTCAACACCTTGGGCGAGAACTATATCCCCATTGCCCTTCGCACGGCAAAGGCTGCAGACCCTAATGCGAAGGTCTACATCAACGACTTCAACATCGAGGGACTAGGTACGTGACTGTGATATTTAAAAAACACATTAGTCACCCTCTCCCGTAGGCGCAAAGGCGACTGCCATGAAGAACCTGGTCCGAACCTTGAAGTCTCAGGGCGTCCCGATCGACGGTATCGGTCTCCAGTCGCACTTCATCGTCGGCGAAGTCCCCACCACGCTCGTCCAGAACATGCAAGAGTTCGTTGAGCTCGGCGTCGAAGTCGCGATCACGGAACTCGACATACGGATGACGCTTCCGGAGACCGCGGCGCTCTTGGAACAGCAGAAGCAAGACTACCAGACCGTCATCTCTGCGTGCCAAGCAGTGCAGGGCTGTATTGGTATAACGCTCTGGGACTTCACAGACAAGGTACTTGGTAGTTCCTGAGATAGGAGAGCTACGTTACTAACGGCATATGAAGTTCTCCTTTGTTCCGAGTACGTTCCCAGGCCAAGGAGCCGCCTGCCCGTGGGATGAGGTGCGTACGGTTATATCCATACATCTATCCGCGCTCAAATTGCTTGATCCATTGTAGAACTTGGTCCGCAAGCCGGCCTTCGACGGTATCGTCGCCGGGTTCTGAAGCATGGCGAGGCCTTGCGAGGCTGGGAGGGGCTTCCGTTGAGCTAAATGACCGAAATGCTTGCTGTATAGTACCGACTCTATCGAGCAGAGAAGCATTCTGACATATCTGTAAACTGTATAATCGTGAGCCGAATGCTGCTGCAAGAGAAAAATATAGATTGTACGAGTGGCAAGTGTCTGAAAGAACTAAAAAAGCGACGACGGTGAATCGAACACTCGACCTCTGCGCCAGGGCAGATCGAATGGAAAAACCGTTGCGCCACTTAGTTATCTAGATAATTTAGGTTATGTTGAATATAAGTACTTAGCAAATAAGAGTTCGGGGCGGCCGTGCCGCAAAAGCAACGTCAACCTGTACAGCCACGACTCGGCGGATCCGCAGAATCACGCTGACTAGGCTTAAAACCCGCGGTTCCTGAATCGTGCAGCCTCTCCCTGCAACTTGTCGGTAACTCACGACCCGAATCAGCAGGATTTCGCAACAAGACATATCTCCGGCCAATGTATGTCATGTTTCAGCGTTCAGTCCTGGCACTTCTCCAACATACCGTAACCATCATGCACACAGACAATTTCTTAGTTCTGACAACTTGTGACGAGATCCTTGCCAAGAAAAGCGACTAGAACTGTGGCAACTCGCACACTATCGCCTAAGCCGATCTACGTTATGGCTACCCAAGTTGAGGGTGTGACAGGCCCGCGCGACACTGCGAAACGTCCCAAGCTTCAGCGAGCTTGCGACCTGTGTCGCAAGAAGAAGAGTGAGTACCCCTCCGGCATCTAGATCTTCACTCCTGTCTGACCCAATCCTTAGTTCGATGTGTGTAGTACTCTTTGCGCACTGTCGAAGTACGGCAGATCACGAGCTTAGGACATCCTCATAGGTGATGGCTCCGAGATGCCGAACAACCGCTGCTCAAAATGCATCAGCTACGACGTGGATTGCACTTACGATGTTGTCAATGTACGTGTATGAAGCTGGCTCATTATCCTGGAGCTGAAGTGGATACACTCATGGCCCATCAGAAACGACCGCCTACCAAAAGGTGAGAAACGCATGGCTTCTCAGGGTACTACCTGCGATTCTCCCATGAACCTACCAGGATACCCCTGCAGAGGCTGACTGTCTTCCAACAGCTACGTCGAGATCCTAGAGAGTCGGCTGCAGAAGATGGAGGAATTGGTTGACCGGGTATGTGGTGTCTATGAGGTACCCTCTCTGAGCTAAGTGTGTTATGTGAATAGCTACAACCTCGTAGCAAATCTCCACAGGCGGAGTCCGAGATACACTCCATCTCTAATCAGAGCACTCCACACTCACCGATCGACCATTCGACGCCAGCCACATCCGCCTCGACCGTGATCATTCCTTCGTTTAATGCGCCGTCGCCTTCGAATTCCGCCGAACTGGATCCTAGCGACGACGAGATGGAGGCCTCGCAGAAGCTCATATCCAGTTTCCGCAAGTTCAAGATCCGCCCTAAAGAGGCAAGCATGCGATACCATGGCAAATCGAGCAGTATGATGCTCCTTCGGGCTGCGGTCGACATGAGAGCCGAGTTCGAAGGCGTTAAGGGCGAGGAGTTCGTCATGCCACCTCCTGAGACCGGGTCTACGCAAGCTACTGATGACCAAATGGTGAGCCGCCTATATAGGCTAGCTTTGCACACACTAATCGTTCATATTACCATAGTTCCAACTGCTGACTATCGGAGATGACCTCCCTCCTTACACTGACTTCCCTCCGCCTGAGTTGATGAGGACGCTCATTGACGCTTACTTCGAGAACATGAACATCTTCGTGCCCATCTTACATCGTCCAACGCTGGAGAAAGGAATCGCAGAGGGTCTCCATCTACGGGACGAAGGATTTGGTGCCGTCGTATTGCTGGTCTGTGCAAACGGCAGTGGATGGATGGAGGATCCGACGGATCCTAGACTCCTCGACGCTGGATCCCAGCGGCTACCTGGTGCGAAGTGGTTTCTACAGGTCGAGAGAGCGCGGCGGTCGGTCATCGCCAATCCCCGTCTATACGATTTGCAGAAATGCGTGGTATGTTTTCCGTTACGGCAGTCATCATATGCGTACTCAGTCTGTGTACAGCTCATGGCCCACTATATGGGGAGCTTCGGTACGCCCCACAGCACGTGGACGCTAGTGGGCCTTGGTCTGCGTATGGCCCAAGATGTCGGGGTTCACAGACGAAAGACGTATGGTTCGATGAAGAAGGCTGAGGGAGAGTTGTGGAAGCGGGCATTCTGGTCAGAATATTTGTGATATGACGTCCTACCCCTATCTGCTGACCCAGTTATCGTAGGTCCCTTCTGACTTTCGACCGCATTATCAGCTCTAGTTTGGGGCGGCAATGCGCATTACAAGATGAAGAGTATGTTCGTCCTTCTCCAGCGACAACGTGCTCTGTCATGAGTTGACCTCAATAACCGCTTCAGCTTCGACGTAGACCCTCTCATCGAATGTGACGATGAATACTGGGATACGGGAAATCCGGAAACAGACTTCAAGCAGCCCGAAGGCAAACCCTCCAAGATTACGTTCCTAAATTGTTTCAATCGACTATTGCAAATCAGCGCGTTCTGTTCCCGCACGCTCGTAAGTCTCACAGCAATGATCGAGCTAGTGCTTTTCGATTGAGTGAACGTCGTAGTATTCGATCAATAAGTCTAAGCTAATGTTGGGATTCGTCGGTCACGAATGGGAAGAGCGAATTGTGGCCGAACTCGATTCAGCCCTCAACAAATGGATCGATACGGTGCCAGACTTTCGTATGTCATATCCCCAACTTGTCTGCCGTACTACTCACCCTTTTTATCCAGTCCGCTGGGACCCCCATCGTGGAGATGTCGAATTCCTGGGCCAGTCTGCAGCGCTGCATACAAAGTACTACCAGCTGCAGATCTTCGTACATCGCCCCTTCCTCCCTTTCGCGCGCAAGTCTACTCGCCTCACCTTCCCTTCCTTGGCCATCTGCACCAACGCGGCACGCTCGTTGGTGCACGTCTGCGATGTGCAGTTCAAACGCACCGGCAAGCCGCTCATGCATAATCGAGTACGTCCCGATCGTCCCTTATACCGCATGACGGCCCACACGGTGCTACCCGCTACCCAACAGATGGGCCTCTTCACAGCGGGAGTCGTTCTGCTCATCAACATGTGGAGCGGAAAGAAGGCGGGACTTTCTAGCCAGTCTGCAGTAGAAGACGTACAGAAATGCATGGCAATGTTGGAATTGCTCAAGCCTCAGTGAGTGTTTGCGTCGCTGTATCATCCTTTTAGAGCTCACAACGGCTGTCCCCATAGCTCTTATTCCGCGTCGCGACTATGGTGAGCTTCCCACGCTTGGCGCACTTAGACTGGTTGACCTGACGGCGCTTTCTATAGGCAGGTTCTCGACTGTCTATTCTCTGCCGGAGATTTCAAGTCTCAGGATCAGGGTTCGAGCCGAAAGAGAGCTCGTGATGTCGATTCCTCCGCGCAGGCTTCTTCTTTCGAACAAGCACAGGACATATCAGGTCATACAGGAGAGCGGCTGGCCACGATGCCTGCTAGCAGTGAACCGCGCGAGAAGAACTGCATGCCTACACAAGGTGTTGTTGCCGACACCCTAGTGCCCACGCGCACAAGCCTTCCAAGCTCTCACCCAGACTCGAATCCTCGTCAAGATGCAACAATGGGCTCGAACGTGGTTCAGTCGTTCAATCTGCCTGTTCGTACGGAGGAGCTTGGTCGGATACCCTTCAACTACGGCTTCAGCCCATCTTGCTTCGACGCCACCTACCAACAAAATTCACAGGCGGTATTCGACGCTGGCGCAGGCTCTTCTTCCTATGCGCCACTTACGGGCCAGTTGGGAACTACCTGCCAAAGTCTTACGTTCGAGCGAGCAGGCTATACGCAACCTCCGACTGGAGAATCCTTCTCTATGTTCGACTTCTCGCATCTAACCCAACCCCATGTCGCCGCACCTCCTAGTCAAGGACCGCGCCAGGACTTTGGTGTAGGCGTGCCAGAGCTTACAGTTGACGACCTCGCCCTCGCAGGCAATGCACTCGAGATGTGGTCAACGGCGCCTGCGTCCATGGAGTGCGTACCCGTTCCTCTGTAATTGCTGCCTCGACTCGAACTAATCAAACTGTGAACTGCAGCTGGGCTGATTGGAGAGCATTCGTCAGCAACGTTAGCGGAGCCGGAATGGGTGATGCGTTCATGCCTGAGCCCAGGAACCCACCAGCGGGATACTAGCTATCCCGCGGTGTTCGCAAATGTATCGCTATCTCGACACAACTCAACCCCGCCCCGCCCCGTAGACTGTATGTACTGTACGAGATTCCGGCTAATAATACCCAGCCCAGTCTTGCCGGAAAGGCATAGTATACCCGGATGGCTTTGTATTCGTACGCTCCGCGCCTGCGGTCCATGTCTATATATACTTAATATGTCGTGCACACTAACTTGGGCGTACTTCGAACACAGCTATCTAAGCAGGTATGAGTTCATAATGACCGGCTTTGGAGGTTTGTAAGTACGCTGCGTGCACGAGCACGCCTGAGCCCCAATGAGGGTAATATTACCACAGCCCTCTGCTGCGCACGCGCGCTTCGACAGGCTCGGCGTCCGTACAGCCACAATCCGCAGGATCGACCCTGCTTGGACGCGGAAGTTAACTCCTTTCTATCTTTGGCTTCTGCCACAACATTATATCTTCCCCTGTATAAGACCAGAACACCACATTCGCCGCTCCCCTGAATAGGACCAGTGGCTGTTCTCAACTGAGGTAGGTATCTTGGTTCATCACCTGTGTCTCAACTTGAACTTGAACTCATCCAAGCTTAGCAGCGACAATACAGCCTCGTTCGGACATAAGGGCGTATAATGGCCTCTGAACCAGGCTCCTCTGCGCTGCCAGACAGCATCAAACGACCCAA
Source organism: Cubamyces lactineus (assembly GCA_022376465.1). Taxonomy (NCBI): domain Eukaryota; kingdom Fungi; phylum Basidiomycota; class Agaricomycetes; order Polyporales; family Polyporaceae; genus Cubamyces; species Cubamyces lactineus. The sequence goes on along the minus strand of JACDTU010000007.1, from coordinate 490,734 downwards.
GCTTCTTCGCGCTTGCGATCTGTGTCGCAAGAAGAAAAGTAAGTTATCACCCAGGCGATTCCTTGCTCGCAACTGACTGGTGCGCTCAGTACGTTGTAGGTCATCCTGCTACTGGCCGATGATCGGCATGCTGGTCTCATGCAGTATCCAGGCGATGGCGTAGACATGCCCGACAATCAGTGCTCTAAATGCAAGAACTATGGCGTCGAATGCACGTACGACGTCGTCAATGTAGGAGAACACTCATCTTGCATCGTCATTCTTCAAGTTCTGATACGTATATCTAGAAACGACCACCCAATAGGACGTGAGTAAGACATGAGAATCCCTATGACTTGCGTACCCCACGATACTGTCCGATAGTCTGTGCCCCTCTTCCTATGAGAGTCAGCTTCAACCGGACGATGCTTCAGGCGAGGGGCACAGCCTTCCGAGGACGAGCATATTGCTGTGCTTAAGTTCCGTGGCTCTTCGCTCTGCCTCCCATCCCGTCACTTTGGCATAACTCAATCGTTCCTCGTCATAACACTAAAACACATGTGGCAGCTACGTGGACATACTGGAGAGTAGATTGCAGAAAATGGAGGAAGTCGTTGATCGCGTAGGTTCCCATGTTTTCATACGTATCAGCTCCAAGGGAGCCCCTAAATTCCCTCCCCAGTTGCAACCTCAGAAAGGCTCTCCTCAATCTGACACCGAGATGAAATCGAGGCAAAGCCCGTCTCAAGTATCTACATCTCGACGCCCTTCAAGTTCTCCCCCAGGACCGACACCGGTACCGCCTCCCTCTTTGGCTACCCCTGCTCCCCCCGATCCAGCCGATCTAGATCCTAGCGACGACGAGATGGAAGCTTCAAGGAGGCTCATATCAAGTTTCCGCAAGTTCACTATCCGCCCCGAGGCCGTCAGACTACGGTACCACGGCAAGTCCAGCAGCCTCATGTTACTACAGGCCGCTGTAGACATGAGGGCGAAGTACGACGGTGTTCCGAGGGAAGATATCTTGATGCCTCCGCTTGACCCTGCGGGCATGCCGCGCGACGTCGAAGAGGCGATCAAGGGCAGCGTTCACAACGCGTACAGTACATTCTCTCGGATCGCACTGGGAGAAGACATGGTCCCTTTCACGGACTTTCCACCGCCGGACCTCTTGCACAAGCTAGTCGATGCGTACTTCACCAACATGAACGTCTTCGTTCCTATCTTGCACCGTCAGATACTGGAACAGGGTATCGAAGAGGACCTGCATCTGAGAGACGAAGGGTTCGGTGGTGTCGTGTTGCTCGTATGCGCCAATGGTTGCGGCTGGCTTGAGGACTCAGACGATCCGAGGATTGCTGCGGTTTCGGAGAATCGCAGGCCGGGGTTCAAGTGGTTCTTACAAGTGGAAAGGTCGCGAAGGTCCATCCTCGCCACCCCACGGTTGTATGATCTCCAGCGATTCCTGGTGCGTCTACTGGCCTCAGAAATACGTACGCAAGATGTTGATGTTCTTGTCACTCATGTACAGCTGATGGCGGGCTACTTGGCCAATTTCGGTACCCCGCATGGTTGTTGGGCTCTCATTGGGCTCGGTATCCGGATGGTGCAAGACGTCGGTGCCCATCGCCAAAAGACGTATAGCGCACTGTCACGGGCCGAAGGCGAGCTGTGGAAGCGTGCTTTCTGGTATGTGTCTGCATATCAGTGTTCAGCGAGTCGTACCGATGTGCTCTGCCTATAGGTGTCTTTTGTCGTTCGATCGTACCATCAGCTTCAACCTTGGCCGACCATGTGCCATGCAAGATGAGGAGTGAGTGTTCTCGGTACGTGCCGGTTTACTGGAGAACTTAACATGTCATTGCAGCTTCGATGTGGAACCCCTCATTGAGTGCGACGACGAATATTGGAACACCGGTGATCCGGAGACAGACTTCAAGCAGCCTCCGGGTAAACCGTCAAAAGTGGCGTACTTCAACTGCTTCTGCCGGTTGATGCAGATCATGGCCTTCGCATCCCGCACGATTGTACGGCCTCTTCAGTTACGTCCATCACCCGCGCTTATCCAACCATTTGTTAGTATTCGATCAACAAGTCGAAGATCTTATTGGGCTTTGTGGGGCCGGAATGGGAGCAGCGCATCGTCGCAGAGCTCGATTCGGCATCCAACAAGTGGATAGACCTAGTGCCTGATCATCGTGGGTATCTTCGCTCTATATCAACTTATGCCTCATTGATCCCACTGCTATACTAGTCCGCTGGGATCCTCACCGGGAAGACCATGTCTTCCTCTGCCAATCCGCTGCACTCTATACAAAGTACTATCAGCTGCAGATCTTCGTGCATCGACCCTTCATCCCGCTAGCGCGCAAGTCCAATCGACTCACTCTCCCCTCTCTTGCCATATGCACGAACGCGGCCAGGTCGCTAGTGCACGTCTGTGATGTGCAATACAAGCGCACCGGAAAGTTGCTCATGCATAATCGAGTGCGTCTGAGTTCGTCGCGCTATTTGACAGGCGTTTGCTGACGGTTGGGATCCAACAGGGTGGTCTGTTCCACGCGGCTATCGTCTTGCTCATCAACATGTGGGGCGGGAAGAAAGCAGGCTTGTTCAACCCTTCTGCTGCGGAAGATGTGCAGAAGTGTATGTTGATGCTAAGGGTGCTCAAACCGCAGTACGTCCCGTTCAAAACTCCTTACTTTACTCATCACAGTATCTGATTTCTTTCTCATTGCTACAGCTCTGATGCTGCGGCAAGGCTTTGGTGAGCTCATTCTTCTATAAAGCCGCCCAAAGCACCTCACTAACCTCACGTCATGTACAGGCACGTCCTGGATAGCTTATACAGTGCCGGTGACTTCATGGCCGCAACTCCGGAGCCAAGCCGGAAGAGGGGTCGTGACGCAGAGCCGGAATCACCGTCAATCACATCAGATACTCTATCCCTTCCCAACCCCACCAAAACTGAGACATCGACTTCTGCACTTGTCGACAATGGGAGGATGGGATCCCAAGCACAGCAATCTACCGACAGGCCGAGCACCAATATATCCTCTAATACGGTCACGCGGCCGAATCAGGGCTTCGCACCCTCGTTCAACTTCACCCACCATGAGCAAAGTCCTTCATACCCGGACCAGTCCTCCAACTCTCAACCGCATGTCTGGGCAGGCCTGCCGGGCGTTTCGGAATCCTTCGACTTGCCGCTCAGCACCGAAGAGCTCGGTCGCATCCCGCTCACGCAAGGGTTCAATCCCTCGCATCTCAATCCAGGCGTGCCTTCGCAGGACCAGCAGGAGTACCTTGCGTCTGGCTTCGGCACGCAAGCCTCGGCATCCTTCATGGGCGCGCAACCTCAACCTCGTCACTGGGCTCCGAACGGGGGGTCCTTCGCCAACGCGGCGTTCCAAGAAATGAACCTGGGATCGGGAGGCCTGTCTAGTATGCCGCACGACACAGGCCTAGCGGTACCAGTCAACAGTCAAACGGAACAAGCCCAGTCTCTCTTCGACTTCTCACAGCCCTCTCAGCACCCATATCCAATGCAATACCCCACCCAGATTCCTGCATCAGCTCACGGAGTGAGCGCGTCCCCCCATCCCGCCTCCCAATTCAGCATCAACCCAGGCCCAGGCCCAGGTTCAGGTTCGAACGGCTCTGAGGGGAGCCAGTTCAGCGAAGGGGTCCCGCCGTTCTCAGCAGACGACCTCGCGCTCGCAGATAACGCGCTCGCGATGTGGTCCGCCGCGCCGACGTCCATGGAGTGAGTGCCGTTTCCATATCTCCTCCTACCTCCTCTATACCGCGGGCAATCGCTGACGTCCTCTCATTCTTCTCATTCTTCCTCTTTGCCTCTTTTCTTACTTTTTCTTACTTTTTCTAGTTGGGGCGATTGGGGCGCGTTCATCAACAACTTCGGGGGGCCTCCCGGTACGAGCGCGTCAGGCGGTGCGGGCTGGGACTCGTCCGGCGCGCCTGCAGTCCAGGGGGAGCAGGCACCAAGTTATGGTATAGGTGACGGGTGTGGCTCGCAGCAGCCGTTTGGCTACTGAGTGATGCATGACTAGGGAGTAGGGTCGCGAGGGCTGCGAAGTGCGCATATATCCACTCGTACTTCTGCCGTCATCGTCATCGTCATCGTCCTTCCTGCGTGTACACAAAGTCAAGGGTCGTCGAGAGAGGCATTTCATTTCCTGAATCTGTCTGTCCGCCGTTCCGTTCTCTTCGAATGTACGTATATTAGCACTGTATTACTCTACCTGATTCGTGTGTACATCCCTTGCCCGGTGGGGGCGAGGTTCTTACTTCCCGCAGTACTTCTCGCGTCTAACTGACATATATCGATATCGTTCTTCAGTTGAGGCTGAGCCTAGTGGGCGGAACGTGAGGTTGCCAAGTTCGCACCAGCCACTAGGGCTGATAGAAGTAGTGTACATGAACGTCGGAATATATTCTCAAGCTACTGTATCTGTATGCATACACGCGTGTATAAAAGTCAGAACGTCGTCTTCGTAAGCTGCACTTTCAGCCATAAGTACTGAATACCCTTCAAGTCTAGGAGCCCATCTCGCTCTAACCAGCGGGAGTGGCAGCAGCCAGTCACTACCCGAAAACGCCCAAGAAACTCAGACCGGTTGCTCGCTATCGCCCCTTCTCCTCATACAGCAGGTGTGTACGATACTCGTCGACTCACATCCGGGACGACAACATGACCATTTTGTATATGTCGTCCAACACGTCGTCCTCCCTAGACACGCGTAGAGGAACCCACCCGCCCCCGCCGAGCCCGGACTCCGCGGCCCCCTCGCGCGGGAGGAGCGGGTTGCTCGACAGCGTGAGCATCTTCGTGATTTCGCACAGAACGTCCGCGTTCTCCGCGCGGGCGCGGGGTATGCCCGTGCGTATCAGTGGCGGCGGGGGCGGAGGCAGCGGACGGAGCGGCGGGAGCGTGTGCAGAGGCAATTCCGTGTGGAAGAGAGATGGAGGTGGAGGTGGAAGTAGAGACGGGGGTTGTTCCCGGTGTCTATCCCAGTCTCGATCCCGGTCGCGGTCGCGATGTCGACGCCGACTGTTGGGCTGGTGATGGTGCATACGGCGGTCCCGCGAACCCTGATGCCCTGACCAGTGGGTGGTTATGTTTTCGGGAGTGAGCTCTGGCGGAGGAGAGGCAGAGCTCGAGTCGGAGTGCGGTGCAGGGTGCGGATGTTGAGCCGAGATGTAGGGGCAAGCACGAGTCGAACCCTGCGGGTTCGGATATGGAGCCTGAAGGTGAGCGTGAGCGTGGGCATGGGCATAGTTGTGGTGGAGTTGATGTGGTTGAGACCGAGAATGCGTGTTGTGCGCACCAGGATGAGGGTGCGGTGCGAGCGATTCACGGTTCTCTATGCGCTCCTGGCCTTCAAGCGGTGGTGACGATAGCGGGCTCGCATTCGGCGACCACGTACTAGCGGGTTCGCTCCCAGAGCTCTCTCCATCTGCGACGTTTCCCGGGCTTTCCTCGGTCTCCATCTCCCGATCTATACTGTCAGGACTCTGGTCGCTGGAGTATGATCCGGAGCTGGCGACTCTGGATCGGTGACGATGCGGGTGAGGAGAGTCGCTAGTACGATTGGCGGATCGCGTTAGACTGACGCAGCTCTCATTTTCATCTGATCCTGACGAGTGCAGCGCGGATGCGTATGGCGACGGGGTATAACGAGGCGCGCCTGCGGGCGTTGCCTTTGCCCATGCTCGGATGCTGGCACATGTGGGCCCGACACGCTCTTCCGAATCGCTAGCGGGAGGTCTAGAGGTTGAGGGCAGATCTGCCGGAGCCTGGGGAGCGCGGGTGGATTCGCTCTCGGGGTGAGGCACAAGCACAGGAGGGGCAGGAGCAAGCTTGAGAAACATGCTCAAAGGCTCTGCAACTTTAGGAGAGGCGTCGGTAGCATCTGGCGATTGCGTATTGGACTCCGACGGTAGAGTAGTATTTTTTCCGGAGGACGTTTGAGGAAGCTTGGCAGCTCAGAGGTCAGCTGAGTCTTGGGAACCCCAAGAAGGAGGTTGTCACCTTGTTTGAAGATGAACCGGAGCCAGAACCTAGAGAAGTGAAGGGCGAAGATTCGGTGCTGGTGCTGGCACCCAATTGATCGAAGCCGCCGGTAGAAACGATAGAGTCCTGATCGTAATTATTCGCCTGCTGCTTAGCTGACTGAGGATAAGAGGCGTTGTCGGAGAGCTCAAAGAGCTGTCGAGGCTGAACGGGATTGTTGTCCATGTTGTGGCTAGCAACTGGAATCGTAAGTATGGTGTGAGCAATCGCGAACAGGACCTGCTGACAAAGGCGCAGAAGAATTGGCCAAAGCCCACAGGGCCGGCACCGCCCCGCAACTGAATCGATGTCAGCCAACGTGATCTCCGCAACGGCCACTAGGTGCCGTGACCCGACTGACGACTCCGGTTCATATAGCAAACTGGAGAGTCGATTGTGCACAAGGGCAAAAAGTCACCCACTATGTAGCTTGGGTGATATCTGGTCGCCGAGCTAGCAAAGCCGTGAGACACGAGACGCTCAAGTCCGAGCATAGCATGAGCATGCGCCAACCGCAGAAGCTATGCTTGGGTCACACAGATGCTGCAAAGCAGAACGAGAGAAGGAAGGGCGGGGGATTGTGGAGAGGGGGAAGGAGGGAAGGAGGAGGATACGCACGCGTGTAGGGCCGCGGGCGAGTATATGAGTATATGCGTGATTGGGGACGGGCTATTCTGGACGATGACGTAGTGGCGACCGCCGAGATATGGCATCTGCGAAGATGAGCAGAGGAGGGCAAAGGTGAGCGAGACCATTCGATCAACGGCAGACTTGACGCGAGTATACAAGTAGCCAACGAGTTTAGCGAGGAGCATGGATCGAGTAAGAAGAAGCAAGGACGAGACCGGGACTGGAATGGCCCAACGCAGGGCGTCGTCCTGGTCGGCACCTGTTGCGTTCCAGGCCCACAGACAGAGGACAGCCCTCCTTCCAGACCGCTGCAGTCCGAGTCTACGTCGCGACGCACCATCGCCCGTCCGTCCACTTGCAACGTCCCCATACAGCACCTACCAGTTCGCTACTTGTCTTGCCAGTCTCCACTTACCAGCTGCTCAATCCGAAGAACTTTCTTGACGTGACCTTTCGCAGCTTCGCTTCAGAATCGACACCGTTCGGAAAACAAATAGGGTGATGTTGACGTTGTGGAGGCTCGACGTTGCTTTCTGTACCTTCACTCGCTCCGCTACCCCGGAATTTCAATCTCGTGTTGAGCGAGATTGGCGACGCCAATTCTCTGTTGTCCTCCTAAAACCTTATTGCAAGGTCAGCACTCCGGTAACCTAAGGCTTTCGATCAGTTCGATCGCGCGTCGACACCTAAGTCAGTTATATCTCAAGCACAGAGCCAACATCAACTTTTACCTATGCGCTGCGTTTGCCTGGCCGAAGTGCTACAGCCCAGAAAACGACCAAATATACGGAAAGCACACACGATGGGTCAATGCCGTCGATTTCTCGAGCGACAAAGTTCGGGTAGGGTCTTGCGGAGAAAGAGACGCCCGCTTTGCCCCACCGACAAATAGCGCTCAGCGGTTCCGGGGTCTCGCTTCAGGGCCGGCGCCCGTCCCAATCGGGATGAACGCCCAAGGAAAGTTGCATCGTATACACACACCGCCCGGCGAGCTCGACTTTCGACAACCTTCAAGACGTGAGTATCCCTCTCTGTGCCAGTCTGACGTCCCGTATACATCGTAGATATGATTCTACGTTCTCTTGCGAAATTTGGAGTGGTGCGAAGGTCGGGTTCGGGCTGGATGGGTCACTCGGCAAATGGATGAAGGGCGCACCTAGGTCTTCCTCGAAATCCGACCTTCTTCTCTTCTTGCTCTGTTGAACGACTCTACGTCCACTGGTGCTTACTCCTGGCCTTCATTCTGCAGTAATTCCCCGGCAAGATTACAATGGCTGACGCTCCTCGTGGACGCGGTGGATTCGGGCGTGGACGTGGTGACCGTGGACGGGGCCGTCGGGGACCCCGCCGCGGCGGCCGCAAGGACGAAGAGAAGGAGTGGTGAGTAGCGGACATCCGCGCAGAAGCCCGCCCACAGTGTGTCAACGAGATTTCGTCCTCTAGGGTTCCCGTCACCAAGCTCGGCCGTCTCGTGAAGGATGGCAAGATCAAGTCCATGGAGGAGATCTACCTCTTCTCGCTCCCCGTCAAGGAGTACCAGATCATCGACTTCTTCCTCCCCAAGCTCAAGGATGAGGTCATGAAGATCATGCCCGTCCAGAAGCAGACCCGTGCCGGTCAGCGCACCCGCTTCAAGGCGTTCGTTGCCATCGGTGACTTCGACGGTCACGTCGGTCTCGGTGTCAAGTGCGCGAAGGAAGTCGCCACCGCCATCCGCGGCGCCATCAACCTCGCCAAGCTCTCCGTCGTTCCCGTTCGTAGGGGTTACTGGGGTGCCAACCTCGGTGAGCCCCACACTGTCCCCTCGAAGGTCAGCGGCAAGGTCGGCTCCGTCATGTGCCGTCTCATCCCTGCGCCCCGTGGTACCGGTCTCGTTGCTGCCCCCGCGTCAAAGCGTCTGCTCCAGCTTGCCGGTGTTGAGGACTGCTACACGCAGTCGAAGGGTTCGACCGCGACGATGGGTAACTTCTTGAAGGCTACCTTCGCTGCGGTAAGTGCATGTCGTACATTCAGGCCGAGACGCCATGCTTAATTGCTTCTTTCAGATCACGAAAACGTACGCGTTCCTCACGCCCGATCTCTGGCGCGAGATCCCCCTTTCCAAGTTCCCCTACGACGAGCACAGCGCGCATCTGCAGCTCGCGCAGGGCAAGAAGGCGTACTAGACGTCTCCTTGTTTCTGTCGGTCCGAGGGAGGGTAGAGTGTTCGATCTGTATTGCATGTTTTCTATCTGCCGCTTTCCACACCACATCACCAAAACGCTTAGGGATGTCATTACCACTATGATTGCGCTATGACGATGACCCCATCCCCATGCATATATGCTCTGCTGCGTGAGGCGGCTTGTTGTATAACATTCCTTGCGTGTACGATGCGTGCTTGCCATCACTGAGGATCATCTTGCCCCAGGCGAGGACAACACCATAACGACATAGCCCAGAGACTACTGTCTGTCTCAGGCCAAGCATATGCGTGAGTACACCCGCATTGTTATTGGCGGATTTCTACCCTAAGGTTACAATAGGTCCTCAGAATCTGATCGCAGTATTGACGGCATCTGTGCCCCAAATTTACGAGTCCAGCGACATGCACTCCGGGCGTCCGGGGACCTTGCTGATACGCTGCCAAGCTTCCTGGACAGTCCTCGAGCTCGCTGTCATAGCTCGAGTCTTCTCTGCACTCTAGGGCATGGGCGGGTATGTGAGTAGCTGTGTCCGTTGTGAGGGAGGCTGTGGGGGGCCGCGTGTGCCGACGTCCGACTGGTCCTGCGCGATGCTGATCTGTGGATCTCCTCCTTCTGAGTGGTGACAGTGCAAGGCCCGGCATTCGCAACGAGGGCAGCGACTTGTATGGGAACGGTTGCGGCGAAGCGAGCGAGGCCCGCCGACCCGGGTAGCGGGCTCCGTAGTCGTCTTCCGAACGCGCTAGTGGTCGGTCAGTAGGCGATTGGGTATGGAGAAGAACGTCGCTCGGCTTGTCGGACGGTAATCCAGAGGGCTGGAGCCGTGCGATGGGTGCGTATGGTGCCATCTTTGGATCCTAGGGGCTGCACGTCCGTCGGCCTGTATGACCTCGCTGTGGTGGAGCCATATACTCTGGAGCGCCGTCGAGTGGGTGTGTGAGCGGCGATAAAGCACCTCGATGCGCAGGGGTGGAGGATCCCTTCCTTGGTGGAAGCGCCGTCGATAATAAGGATGCATCGTCCCCGCCGCAGGCGGGCATGATGAGGGTTTCGCGACGTTGCGTCACCGTGTCCTGTCCGACGGTGTCGTCCGCGGGTCGTTAGTGTTCAAGTCGAACCGGGCGGCGCGAGGTCGATGCGAGGTGGAGATCTCTTGGTTCGCTCGGATGCCCGCGCTGGGTGCCGTCTTGTGGCCCGTGTACCCGAGGTGCCGGGCGTAGAGGGCGTGTGGTCCCCGTCATCTCAACCCGTACCGTCGTGGGAGGGTCGACTCGGAGAGACGATGCCAGTCCGGGTACGCAGATCTCGCCCTGACGACTCTGCGCCCTGTATACCGGTGAGCAGTGGTACTGTAAGCACCTTTCTTCCGCGGTGCAGTGCTGACAACTTGGGAACACAGCTACTCACATTCGCTATCGTACGACCAGTACCGGTCGCACACCATCGTCCACCGTCACTGCCAGGCTTCGGCGGTAGCGGTGGTGCTGAAGAGCCTAGTAACAAGTATATGAGCACCCCGAAGCCTGAGAGCGACGTGGAGATGTCCGATATGATGTGGCGTACCTAGCGATGCGTAACTGTCGCGGTTGCGGACCGAAGCCGTTGGGTTTGCATGTGCTGATTTGGATGAAAGGTCTGAGAGGTTGTTCTATCATTTGGAGAGGATGCGCTCTGGGAGGGCGGCGTGGATGCGCGTCGCCCATCGTGCTGAAGCGGGAAGTCGATTGGGGAGGAGTGGTACTACTACTGAGGTGAGTGTTGCGATATGCTGAGGGAGGCGAAGAGGGGGAGCTGATGACTTCCTGGAGCCTGAACTACCCTCCTTATATACCCCTGGACCCTATCGCCTCCCGCATTGTTCTCGCATGGCTATGCTATGCACAAAGCGTGGCCACCGTACCGCGTTCACCGTGATCCGGCGTATGCATAGCTATAGTCTGCCACGATCGAGCTTGGACTCTCCTTGCCCGCAGCGCTATGGAGCGCTTTTGTTCCAGAGCGGCGAGGGTGTTCCGCACTGTTGGACAGTGGAGTGATGCACGTTTTGGTGCGGAGTGCATGTGGCGGATAACAATGTGCATGGCTGTCTGTATGGTCCAGCTCTTGGCTGCTGACAATGCATGAAGGTGTCCCGAGCCGAGTCGAGTCCTCACTGGCATGGATCCGGACTGGGACGTTGGTCGTCACGATACCTCCTTCCGCGGTGTATGGGTCAAGTTCCGCGAATATCACAAGTACGAGCTACTCGTTTCCTTGAGTATTGGCTTATTCACGTTTAGTAGGTCTGCCAATTGGCGTACACGCGCTGGCATCGCCTATGATCTCTTCCGAGGCCATGCGGTAAGCTTAGACCCACATCCACCAAACGTTCTCGCTTTATCACTTTATGAGCAATGGGTTAGGATGCACAGTCACGTACTTACTACCTGCATCGGATAGTACTGCGCCTGGTTATCTCGCAGTGCAGGCAAGAATAAGACAGCACCGCTGAGCACTCAGGTTATCTCCGTGTCCGTGATGTCTATATGCGGCCAGCTCAAGGATCACGACGGCATATCAAGCTCGTACTAGACAGACAAGTACTAATCCATGCCGCAATGTTATAGACGGTCAACTATTCGAAGATTACAAGCATGCTATGTAGTTTGATACTCGGAATCACCCAAGCAGTCCCCTCAGTCGGGCCAGTCTTCCGCTTGATTTTCTCTCTGCAAGCCTGGCAGTACGCGACAGTGTGTTCCTGGTGGATATCGAGCGAGGGGTTTCGGGTGTCGATAACCGCACAGCAGCGTCTTGTTCGTGTTCCATATGACGAGGACAGGTAGTGGCTATCTCGACCACGGACGGCGCGAGAGTGGTAGCATGCCCGAGTCGGCGAGCAGCCATGGCAGTTCGCGAGTGCACCTGAAGAGCTCGGACGGCATCGATGTGGGAGGAGCCTTCGGGGAAAACTTCTCTCTTGTGCTGATATAGTCGGGGTGTCGCGACGTTGCGTGTCAGCCATTCCCTCGTGTCATGTAGAGGTAGAGGGACGAATCCTGTCGATGCCTGCTTTTCTCGCTTAGGCGGCTCTACGCCCTGTATACCGGTAGACGATTAGTTGGCGGTGGCGTACGGACAACAGCACTTTACTTACTTACAAGCTCGATGACAACACCGGATCATTCGCCATTGTCGACCGTAACTGTCCAGACTTTGCTGGTAGCGGTGGTGCTGAAGAGCGCTTGAAGTGTATGGTCATCTCAATATACTATTGGATATATGCGCTGCATGTGGCGTACTTAGATATGCGTGTGACTTGTGGTCGTCTGCCTGTTCGCTAGTGCTAATTTGGATGAAGGGCCTGAGAGGTTCTTCTATCATTTGGCGAAGATGCGCCGCTCTGTGAAGACGTCGCAGATACGCGTCGTCCATCGTGCTGAAGTGAGACGTCGATCGAGGAGGTGTGCTGCGACGTGAGTGCCGCTACGACGTGAGAGAGGAGAAGAGGAAACTAGAGTGAGCTGGAAACTTCCTAGAGCCCGAGCGATTCTCGATATATACTCTCGATCTTGCATTGTTCAGGCCAGGCTATATACTTGATGTGGCTGCCGACCGTATTGACCGGTCAGTGGTGCATGAATTGGCATAATCGAGCTTGGATTCTCCAACGCGTCAGGCGTGCTATTGTCTTTGGAGCAATTTTAGAGCGGTCTGGATGCCCCAGGACAATAGTATGCGCTACTATGCAGATGAGTAACAGATCCGCCTGCGGCGCACATTCCCAGCTACTCGCCAGGGCTCTCAATGCAGGTAAAAGGTATCAGTCCCCTGATATCACCAGTACAAAATCAACCCTCGGGAACGCTTTATTTAAACGTTGGCCCCATCCATACAGTGGCCAGCCTCGATCTAGTACAGTTAACGGGCACGTATCACCACTTACGGAGTCTCTTGAGGTCGCGCGATGAGTTTGATACAGCTGACCTGCCCGTTCTCAAGGCGCTCCAGCCCCTCAGGGATCCCTGCCAGGCCGTTCGGTAGTACTTCGACTTTGTTTGGCTAGATCATGTTGACGCCGTGAGTTCTCCCCAGTTCCACGGCAATCGGAGAAAGACGCACCACCAGCTTGCCCGTCTGCAGCCATTCCGTCAAGCGGGCGTACAGCTCTACGCCGACCTGTCTGTTCTCGGGCTGATGTACATTCCCCACGACCTGGAGGACTTTCTTCCCTTCACCCGTCTCCTTTAATTCCTTGGGGATCACGTCGGGGAGGACGATAACAAGGGTGCCCCCTGGCGTAACCAAGTCGTACGCGAACGCCTGCGTGTCCGGTAGCGAGATGGCATCGTATACGAAGTCGACAGGCTTTCCCTGCATGAGCTTCGCAAGCTCCAGCTTGATCTGAGTGGGCGAGAGCGAACGGTCAATCACGTGTGCAGCGCCAAGAGACTGCAGAAGCGGCTCGTTGTGCAGAGAGGCGGTCGTGATGATAGGCGAGAACTTGGACATCTTGAACATCTGAATGGCTGCAGGATCGTGCCGCGTATGTGATCGCATCGTGAATAAAGAGCAGTGTGAGGATGCTGATAGACGAACCATACTGGCCGACGGAAGAGGCTCCGCCGAGGATGAACACAGGTTTACCTGCGAACCTCGTCGTACCATCATCCTCCCAGGGTGCAGGAAAGTCCAAGCTCCTGCACATCGGGTGGTGGCCGTATAGGCCGGTGGCCACTGTGGACAAGGCGAGAGGGATCGAAGCGGCTTGGTCGAACGAGATATTGTCCGGGATCTAGTGCATCAGTGCGGTCAGATATGGGTAAGGCCACGGCCACGATCACAATCTGCATCAAGCTGAACGGGAAGCGAACTTGCCTTAGCCGTGATTTCTGCAGGGACGATGCAATATTGCTGGAAGGTCGCTTTGGGGCTCTCAACCCATCCTTGGAAGACGCTGGAAGGCCATATACGTGAGCCATCTCATGGACACAGCCAAGATCACAAGAGGGCACTCACATCCTATCACCCTTGGTGACATTCGTCACATCCGAACCCACTTCGTCAACAATACCGGCGCCGTCTACGCCCCCCACATGGGGATAACTGCTGATGAGGCGGCTGAATGCTGTCCTGATCTTCCAGTCTATCGGGTTGAGTGCTGTCGCAACGATCCTCACTAGAACATCCTTTGGTCCAGGGATGGGGATCGGCGATTCACCAAGTTGCCACTGTGCCTGTTTGGCGTGGAGGATGAGTGCCTTCTGAGTCCTGCCCATGACCATGGCATAAACCGTATGGAGTGCAGCGTAGAACGGGTATGGGTCGTCGGTTATCTTGTGCACGGCGTACAGTGGGTGGCGAGTTCCGTGATGATAGCAGGTATCTGTAGGAGTGATGCGGTATTTAACGCACTTGCTGGACTGCGCATCGATGGCGGATGGCAGATGTGGTATAATTGCAGGGTGTATACGTCAGCTGGAGCTCTAGAGGGTGCTGCTTACGACCTACAGGCCCTACTGTGGAGGCAGTCCGCGCCAAACATGACGACGGTGGCGGCAGCATCGTGTACCTAGGGTGCACTGCGCAGGCGAAAGCTCTAGAGAGCGACCTATCGCAGCCACTGCCAGTCCAATGCTTGACAGACCTGTGAAGGTGGTGGCGGAGGCTAACCACTACAAGGAACGTCACATGGACGTAGGACTATGCATGGGGGCCAGCCGGACAACAGCATGGATACTGCACTACCGTGCGCATGCGTTTGAGGCTTCTGTAAGTAGGCGTCGACCCCCAGATCATCCATGAAACCTGCACAACAATCATCGGTTAGTCTAAGAGCATACGTAGATGCAATGACACTTCGAGGACGGGCTCGCGGGGGGTTCACGGTGAGCACTATTCCTGCCAGAAACCGTACGTCCTGCAGTAGCATATGGTAGTAAACTTGTTGAAGCAAGACACACGTGTTAGCATAGGATGAGCGAATTGGTGGCAGCACGTACGGTGGAGCTGGAGCGTTCTCTGCACGCTTACCTAGTAACGGCACACTCTCAGCAACATGGATGCTTCCCCAAAGAACTGGTGTTCACAAAAGTTCAGAGTCGGTAGTATGCATGCGAGTGTGATGTGGTGCAGGACGAACATGTGTCCGGCTTTCTCGGAGTGGCGCTGAGCGGGAAAACATGGCGCTTAAGTCGCTACACCGTACGCGTCCGACAGACCTTGGACGTCGTCTACACATGATGGCTCCGTCCCTTTCCTCCGCCGCTGCTTCTGCACGTGTTTGAATCGAATAGAATTTGTACCCTCGTATACTGGCAGAAGCAAATCAGACTAATGGAACGCAATGTCAAGGATACGCTACAATTGGCCAGTATTCATAGCATGATACTACATGACTCCGTCGCTCCGACCATATCGCTCAAGGCGTCTCTTGTGGACGCGCGATTAGTTTCTTCCCACTAACCTTGTCGTTCTTCAGCCGCTCCAAACCTTCCGGGATACCAGCAAGGCCATTTGCGAGCACTTCGACCCTGTTCGGCTATGTCGAGAAGATGGTCAGTAGTCGCCCGCAACATCACTTCGCCGCTAATGTGTAGATACGGACCACCAATGTACCCTTCTGAAGCCACTCGGTCAAGCGAGCGTACACCTCGACACCAACTTGCCGATTTTCAGGTAGATGCACATTCCCGACAACAAAGACCGCTTTCTTCCCATCGCCCTCCTTCTTGAGCTCTTTGGGGATCACGTCAGGCGAGACAAGTACCAAGTTGCCTCCGGGAGCGAGCACGTCATATGCGAGTGCCTCCGTGTTCTCGAGTGAAATAGCATCGTACACGAACTCGAGTGGTTTGCCTTGCGTGAGCCGGGTCAGTTCACTCTTGATCTCAGCGGGCGAGAGCGAGCGGTCGATAACGTTTGTTGCGCCAAGTGAGCGCAGGAGGGGCTCGTTATGGAGGGAGGCGGTCGTGATGATGGGCGAGAATCCGGACATCTTCAGAAGCTGGATGGCTGCGCAAGCATCGTGCGATAGTAGCGTGAGGGGAGAAAACCAATGAGAAACGGTCACAAGAGGTGGCACTCTCGTGGACAACGTACCGTATTGGCCGACGGAAGACGCCCCGCCAATGACGAAGGTAGGTTTACCTGCGAATTTCGTCGTACCGCCTTCCTCCCAAGGCGCAGGGAAATCCACGGTCTTTGCGTTGGGATGGTGGTTGTACAGGCCAGTGACGACTGTAGCCAAACCGAGAGGGATCGATGCCGCTTGGTCGAATGAGATGTTGTCCGGAATCTGCCCGTGTACCGCGTCAGTTTAGGCTACAACACTCCTTTCGTGGTGGCTGGGAAACTTGCCTTCGCAGCGATATCGGCTGGGACGAGGGCGTATTGCTGGAAGGTCATCTTTGGGTTTTCGAACCACCCTTCGAAAACACTTGGGTACTAGTCTGTCAGCGAGCCCACTGACTCCAAGTCACTGAAGCTCAAAGATCCAGATACCTACATCTTATCTCCTTCGGCGAAGTTCGCTACTTCTGACCCAACCTCTTCAACAACGCCTGCACCATCGACGCCGCCAATGTATGGGTAATGAGCCACAACCATGCCATGAGCCTGGACCTTCCAGTCGATGGGGTTAAGTGCCGCGGACATGATCTTGACTAGGACATCCTTCGGGCCAGGTGAAGGTATTTGGAAGTCGCCAACCTGCCACTCGCCGTGCTCAGCAGGGAGGAAGAGTGCCTTCTGTGTGATCCTAGCGGCCGTCATAAGTCGATATCCGAGGAGTTATAGTACGTCGTAGAGCCTGGTTGAGTTGGTAGGGACGGTGTTCAAGGCTTGACGCTTCAGGGGTCGTTCGAGCTCTGGTCGATGTTGCGAACACGGTATATGTGTCGGCTGAAGGGAGATAAAGCGCGAAGTATCAAGTTATTCAGTGAGCAGGGGAGGAAGTGACTCAAGTGAGCATCGGTTACGGCTTGGCATGGCCTAAGTAAAGTTCAGGAATGCAGGCGCAGTATCGCTCCGGCCGTTCTCACAGCCGCTTCTAACGCAACTACGGGGTTCCTCTGGCTTCCAGAAGACATATCCTGCGCGAAAGTCTGCAATTAACCAATGACCTGCGTGCGCGTATCGTTGAGTCAGAGTCAGAGTTCACGAAGCGTAGAATTGAGAAGGATCGATGAGGCGTCCATCACCAGCGCCGCCGAATGGTCGATTGAGGCGCGGTCATGTGACCGCGTTCTTCAGCAAGTCGCGGCTGCACTTCGTATCCTTCCAGTGCATCTCGCATGACCAGTGCTGCATCAAAGGCAGTTAAGATGAGAAGGAAATAGCGAGCCGCAAGTATCCATACCACTCAGATGCCATCTGCAGAGACGAGGCTTCACCTTACCAGGCAAGCCGTTCCCCGATGGCTCTCGGGAACTGTCGCACTGCGGTCATAGTTCTCGCCCTTCTGGACCCTCTGATAGCATGCAGGAGAGCTGCGACCGGAGCCGCGATTGTCGACGGCCTATGCATTGAGTCAGCGCGAAGAGCGGTATTGCTGACTCGTTCGGAAGCCATTGGGCCGTTGACCGCATTTACGACTTCAAAGGCGCTAACCAAGCCCGTGATTCCGCACTTGCGAAGATGGCGAATTTCGGACGGAGTCTCGTTATCCATTTGGCAGGACTTGATATACAGGCATTGTGAGAAGTACAAGGGATCCTATTGTTACATGAAATTGTTATCGGCACACCGCAGTCGAAGCAAGATCCGTCGCTCAGGGCGTTTCTTGAGGTCGCGCGACGAGTTTCGTCCCGCTAACTTTGTTGTTCTCCAGGCGCTCCAAGCCTTCAGGGATTCCGGCGAGGCCGTTCGGGAGTACTTCGACTCTGTTGGGCTGCAAAAACATGTCATCGTCAGAGAATCCCGAACATCTCCATGCAACGTAGAAACATACTACGAGCTTGCCGGTTTGCAGCCACTCCGTCAAATGGGCATACAATTCCACGCCAACCTGCCTGTTCTGCGGCAGGTGCACGTTCCCTAGCGCTTGAATCACAGTCTTGTTAGCTCCTTCCTTCTTGAGCTCTGAGGGGATCACGTCCGGTAGCACGAGAACGAGTACGCCTCCGGGTGCAAGCACGTCGTATGCGATTGCTTCCGTGTCGGCGAGCGAGATTGCATCGTACACGAACTCGATCGGCTTGCCCTGGGTGAGCTTAGCGAGTTCACGCTTGATCTCGTCGGGCGCGAGCGAACGATCGAGTACATGGGACGCTCCAAGAGAGCGCAGGAGGGGTTCGTTGTGGAGAGAGGCGGTGGTGATGATGGGCGAGAAACCGGAGAGCTTCGCCATCTGAATAGCTGAGCACGCGGATGAGCTGAGGGATCTAGATGAAGGTCAGGAAAAGCATACCGTATTGACCGACGGAGGATGCTCCGCCGAGGATGAACGCGGGCTTTCCTGCGAATTTGGTCGTACCACCTTGTTCCCAAGGAGCAGGGAAGTCCACTGTCTTGGCGTTGGGGTCATGATTGTACAGCGCGGTGAAGACTGTAGCAAGACCGAGAGGGATCGTCGCGGCTTCGTCGAGCGAGATGTTGTCAGGAACCTAATATGTCATCAAGTCAGCTCGTGATAGACGGGGGCTGTAGACGATGAATAATCACCTTCGCTGCGATTTCGGCAGGGACGATGGCGTATTGCTGGAAAGTCGCCTTGGAATTCTCAAACCATCCTTGGAACAAGCTACGAAAGACATCTAGATCAACAGAGTCTATAGGTGAGCTTCCAAGGACGCGATGCTTACACCTTATCGCCCTTCGCAAAGCTGGACACCTCGGAGCCAACCTCTTCAACTACACCGGCACCATCTGAGCCTCCGACATAGGGATAGCTGCTGATAAGGAAACTGTATGACGATCGGACCTTCCAGTCGACTGGATTGAGTGCCGTAGCAGTGAGCTTGACTAGCACATCCTTCGGTCCTGGACTAGGGATGGGAGACTCGCCAAGCTGCCATTGGGCACCTTGGGCGGGCAGTATGAGAGCCTTCTGAGTCTTTGCGGTGGTCATGGACGGCACAGGTTGAAACGAGTGTCAGCGCAGGATCAGGGGAGTGCGATCATATATAGTGTATTCGATCGCGAGTATAGTATTCTCGAATACCCGGTCTTCTCGGTAATGGATGTGTAAGCCATTTCAACAGAGTGCAATGACGCAATATGTCGAAGCAGAGAATGGGCGCAAGATGCTCACCATGCGCCGGGATTTTGACCAGAATCTGCAATCATGGGTTCGCGCATGGTGCCACGACCATCTCTGAAGATCGTCGTACTTATGAACTCGGACTCTCGGAGACGCCTGGAAGGATTGGCTCCACCTCAAAGCCGCGTCCGACATTCTCGGAACCTTATTGTGCGGCTCCTAGGCCTACTGCCCGCACTACTACTACGATGGGCTACAGCTTGGAAGAATTAAAGCGAGAACTACTTATGGTAAATGGCTCTGAATACCCGCTCGCTACTTCTTAGCATCGGAGTCGCACCCCCCTTGCTTTAAGTTATGCCCCCGTCGTATACCGTGTAAGAGAACTCAAAATATCATGCGGTCCCTTCAGTCCAATCTCAAGGTCGATACAGCTCTGGATTTCACTTCTTATTCGATGGCTGGGCAGACAAAGATATGCAGTTGATACATGAGATCGCTCTCGAAGAAAATGCTCGAACACTGAACCGTCATCTAGGGCGTTTCTTGAGGTCGCACGATGAGCTTCGTCCCGCTGACCTTGTTGTTCTCCAGACGCTCTAGGCCTGCGGGGATCCCGGCGAGACCATTCGGGAGGAGCTCAATTCTGTTCGGCTGTGACACCATGGCGTCATTAGCAAAGCCTGAGCATCATCGTGCAGTGTCAAGACACACCACGACCTTGCCGGTTCGCAGCCATTCTGTCAAGTGAGCATACAGATCGGCGCCAACCTTCCTGTTCTGCGGCATATGGACATTTCCCATCGCTAGAACAACCTTCTTATTATCCCCTTCCTTCTTGAACTCCGCGGGGATAACGTCCGGGAGGACAATCACGAGCACGCCTCCGGGCGCGAGCACATCGTATGCGAGCGGCTCTGTGTCTGCGAGCGAAATCGCGTCGTACACCAGGTCAATCGGCTTGCCCTTGGTGATTTTGAGAATTTCGTTCTTGATCTCAGCGGGCGGAAGCGAGCGGTCGAGCACGTGAGAGGCCCCAAGAGACCGAAGGAGAGTTTCGTTGTGGAGGGAAGCGGTCGTGATGATGGGTGAAAATCCAGACAATTTCGCCATTTGTATAGCTGTGCGAATCAGCTGGGACGAAAGGTGAGCGAGCTAACGCGCAACGTACCGTACTGGCCCACGGAGGACGCCCCGCCAAGGATGAACACGGGTTTGCCAGAGCATGCGGTCGTGCCACCTTCCTCCCATGGCGCGGGGAGGTCCGCAGTGCCGCTGTTCGGGTCGTGATTGTACAGCGTTGTCACGACTGTAGCAAGTCCAAGAGGGACGGACGCGGCTTGGTCGAGCGTAATGTTGTCCGGAACCTGAAATATCACATAAAATGAGCTTGCAGCCCGCGAGGAATAGTGTAAGCAATATCCAGATTTGCCTTCGCTACAATCTCCGCCGGAACGACGGCGTATTCGTGGAAGGTCCCCTTCGGGTTCTCCACCCATCCTTGGAACAAGCTGCCGATTCGATCCGGATGAGCGAGGACGGTGTTTGAATGAAGTCATGATACTCACACTTTATCGCCTTTGGTGAAGTTGGATACCTCGGAGCCAACCTCTTCGATAGTGCCCGCAGCATCTGAGCCTCCGATGAAAGGATAGCCGCTAATCAGGAAGGTAATCGTTCGGACTTTCCAGTCGACTGGGTTGAGCGCTGTGGCGGCGATCTTGACAATCACATCCTTCGGTCCTGGGCTAGGTATGGGAGATTCGCCGAGCTGCCATTGGGCACCTTCTGAGGGCAAGAGGAGTGCCTTCTGAGTTTTGCCGGTAGACATGGGTAGTGATACGGGAGCGCAGGTGTGGACGTAGAAAATTAAACGAATCACAAGTGTGAGTGCAAAACCAAGGAAGTGCGGTCGTATATAACGCGTTCAAGTGAAGGATTATCGAGTGTCCGAAGCCGACGGAGGGTACTGTCGGGAATAAATGTGTAAGCCATTTCCGCCAAGGTGAGATGGCGCAATCTAGCGAAGCAGAGGGGAGTGAGCAAAGGTGTTCACTGTGCGTCGGGAATCGGGATATGTGAGTCGGAGGGATACTATTGAACGTTAGAGCGTACGGTCGTTGCAGCGTTACGAGTTCACGGCCCGGGTGACAACTTCATATTTGAAAGCCGTCGTATTGATGTCAGCACTCGGACAATGGTTTGTCTGGAGCGAAGCAACGAGCCCCATCCAGGGTCAGGTGCTCTTCAGAGGCCAGGATAGAGCGTAGCAGCGTGTACAAACTTGAGAGGATAGTGTTCATCTAGCGATGGCATTGGTGGGAAGAGTCGATCGACAGAGTCGCAGCAAACTAGCCGGCTCATTCGGACCGGGTTCGGCGTTCTCGGCCTTTGTCCTTTGTCCATCCTGACGCTGACAAGTTCGACAGGCCGGCGCTTCGGGATTTACGTCTATTACTCCGACTCGCTTGTCAGTGGCATGCAGCTGGAACGATTGCAAGCATGCAATCCAGGTTATTGTGATGAATATCCAAGTTCCATGCTACTGAATACTGAACGATTCTCAGCGTCGTCATCGTGACCGACTGCACTTTTCGTAACTCAACCACGATGCGGTCTTCATCGCAGGCTCATGCCAGGTACGTCTCATCTCAAAGCGCGACATTGCTCTCAGGCCGTTGAATGACGCTGACGTGCACAGAGAGGTTTTCAAAAGCGACTCGAATCTATGCAAACAAAGTTTACGGGAATGCCCCGCCCACGCGCGGGAGCCTCGCAATAAGGTTGGTTTCTTCTACCGCCCGAGCCAGGAGCATACCTTCATAACAATAGATTGGGAGATAATGCCGCTCCACTGCGCGAATGAGATCAGGTACGTATCCAAGCTCAGCCATGGCTAATACGAGCCGACGGCCACGTGCCAAGTATATTGACATAGGAGAACAATGGTAGTATGGAGGGCCGGTCGGGTATATAAGGGAGGTATCCTGGGCTCTGAGAGGTCACCAGCGCCCTCGCACTCCCCTTCCTCTCTCACAGCACTCAGCCTCTTCATATTCGCCACCGCTATCGAGACACCATGAGCGACGCTCACTCGCGGCGCCGTCGCGAAGCTTGCCATCCTCATAAGACAGATCAACCTCTCAGACCTTTCATTGAAGCTACATCTGGCTCACGCACGAAGGCCAGTATCCGTACCGGGCACGCTACTACAAGGTATGTGATCAATGCCGTACTCTCATGCTGGTTCAAGCGACTGAATCCCAGGTGCTCAGACTCCGATGGACGAAGACGACGGCATCGCTCGCAGATGGACTATAGGTCCAGAGCGTTGAACTGCGGCTCCGGAATATGCCATCACGCCACCTGGGCTGGCGAGATGCAGCGATCAATAGCATCCGATGGCTCCAAGCTACTCCAGCACTCCAGACGAAGCGATCCTTTCCACATGGTCACATGGAGCAGACGCAGACCCACACCGGTGCTAGCAGACTCCGTGTCGACTTCAAGCAGCCCATCTGACGACGAGGATGATACCCTGGCCACCCATGCCCCCGAATCGCCTTCTATCATCTCCACAACGAACGGCGAAGATTTAGCAACAACATTCATCTATGCTATCCCGCAGACCGACTGGCTACAGAACTGGATACTCGTACCCGATGCAGGATATAGGATAGTTCTCCTACGTCGAGCTAGCCCCTCGCCGAAGCGATCCCCAGTCCTCCCGCTCCGCTCTATAGGCTCTTCTACGCGTTGCTGACTGTCAAACCGCTCATCGCGTCTAAAAGTTTTGGACGAAGAACACACCGCCCCCCCTCCCAGAAACACGCTGACGTCCAAGCCATAGCGCGTGATCACCGCCATTGCGTGGTGTGTGTAAGGGCCTGGGGGTCTGCCACCGTTGAGCGGCACATATATCTGCGCACCATCGCCACCTACAGGCTACGAAGCACCATCCTCTCTCGCTGGGATATCAGCGCGCCGAAGCTACTCTACGAGAGGCCTATGTGAACGTTGTCTGCGGTCATCAACATCCGAAACGCGTACCCCCTGTCGGTCAAGCTCTGGATACTGGTCCTTGGGCTCGCTATGGTTAAGAGCAACTTCAGCGAGCGGAGGTGCGGCTTGTAGATAACACCAACAGTATACTGTGTAACTTCCGAGTATAATGATCGCCTATAACATTGCGGCGGTTCAATACTCATTCCTTGAATGTCGCGAAGGCTGACTGGGTAGCTGCCACAGCGTGGCGTCTCTGATTGGCTCGGATCATATTCCAGTAATCCCGGGATATGTAGGCGCCTTTTCGTTGGGCTACTCTCCCACAGCATCGTTGACATGCATTCCTACTGACCTCTTTGACGCCGCTCGTTGTATCCGATCTAACAGCCACTCAAGGACAAGTTTCGTTCTCGTACATCGATGTCAGCATACATGCATGCCAGTGACCTGCATTGGCACGACCTCCGAAATCACAGCCACAAATGCTAGGAAAGTATCCTCCCGCGTTCTACGCAGACGAAAACAAGAGCACCCATACTAGTTTCAATACAGCCCTGCATAAATTCTAGTTAGTATGCGTATGGTTGTGTATCAGAGCGGCCGCGGCGTACCTCACGGTGTCGGTGCGAGGGCCACAATGGCGCAGGCCGCGGAGCACTTCCCGAGCGCGGCGTTGCAACCGACGATAACGGCCGGCGTGCCCAGTCCAGCAGTCACGGTGCCGAAAGTGTATCCCGCCGCGGCGTAGCAGGCGACGGCGAGAGCGTTGCAACCTGATGTTCACGGTAGGTTCAAGTTCTGGTTTATCCCAAGGAGATAGGGTGAATACGTGCTTACCAGTCTGACACACTCCGTAGCCAAGGAGCCCTGCGTCTGCCGAAGGGAGGGCTCCGAGGGTCAGAGCAACGGGGATGAAGAGGGTAGAGAGCTTC
Source organism: Cubamyces lactineus (assembly GCA_022376465.1). Classification (NCBI taxonomy): domain Eukaryota; kingdom Fungi; phylum Basidiomycota; class Agaricomycetes; order Polyporales; family Polyporaceae; genus Cubamyces; species Cubamyces lactineus. Next base: position 466,752 of record JACDTU010000007.1, on the reverse strand, counting down.
ATAGTGGTTGCAGGTAAGCGGGCAGGTCTTGTCGGGTTCACCTTGAGCTGATGAGAGTGGCATTCCTCTGCGAAACCATCTTATACCTCTCGCCGGTGCAGCTAAAGCGAGTCAAGAGCACAATGATGGCAGGGGTTGATCGTCACCGGGATGCGCGGACATGAAAGGCATACCTGGCGAGCATGGCTAGACTCTGTCCTCACTGCTATCGTACGTTCACATCATGGTAAGTGACATACTACAATTCCGTAGGGTGATGGTACAAGCGAGCGACTGTTCACGATACATGCCTATCAGTGCAGGCGAAAGGAATCGTGTGACTAGCCGGCCTCTACCCCAGCAACCTGTCAAAAGTCCGTCTGAGGAAGTGTCCGCGCGATATCTACGGACTTGGTCAATACTAATTCACCTCCCGAGGAGTACAGACTTACCAAATTCAAGGAGTAGGGGCGAAGAGCGCGATAGTAGCACAAGCGGCAGAGCATTGGCCTAGCGCGACGTTGCAGGCGATTATAGCGGCAGGAGTGCCTACGCCTGCAGTAATGGTGCCAAAGGTGGCACCAGCGGCTGCATAACAGGCGACGACTACCGCATTGCACCCTGCCGCAGCACGAAGGTGAGTTTATTGAACCTTCTCGCGCACGTGTGACACGCTCACCTGTTTGGCAGAGGCCATAAGCGATTGGACCCGCATCGACAGTAGCCGCGCAGGCGATAAAAGTAAGAAGGAGAGCGGGGAAAGACTTGAAGTTCATGGTATCGGTGCTCAGGGCACTGGAGGAAATCTGACGACACTTACGTGCACGAGTAGCTCACCACTCATTATATACGTAGCAGACAGCACGCCGAATATCCAGGCCCTCCAGATCGCAATGACAACATGTATCATCATACTCGTCTATCTGTCAGATATGGTAAGGTACCTTCCGTATTCAGACTCCCTGGAGCGGGATGCCGGCCTCATGTCGGCCGCTTCATAGCCACACGTCAATCGTCATAGACGCGCTGGTGCTACGGTAAGTGGTGCTGCGGTAAGTATCGGCGGTAGCCTCTGTTATGTTTTACTCAGCGCTGATCGTTCATCAGGAGACACCGCTGTACCCCGACAGCGAGGCCACAGCTCTACAACCTCCTGTTCATGTCGTCTATACTGATATCAGCTTCTGCTCTGGCATGCAGCCTGAGCATCAGCACCCCACTGGGTTGCTTCCAGTCGCATGTATCTCGACTCATACGAAGGATGGGTCGACACGATTCGGCACACACTGTGTCCACGTCGTTCGCGTGGAACCTGCTGCACAACGTTTTCGTAAAGCTATGATGTTACTCAAGACAGGGCTTCATACTCCTACTCTGAAGGGCGACCTCGGTCGCGAGCACTCCTGAGAAGCTCGCGAGTGCTGCAGAATGCGCGCTGACCTTTCCAAGAATTTGACGGAGTTGCCTGCGGCGCTGACCATTAGTTCATATTCATGAGCATCCACGCGTCCTCGCAGGGAACTCTACACTTGCCCGAAATGTAAGGAGCACTCGGGTGTAGGCCGGCACAGCCACAACATCGTAGACCGTCACGACGCACCTTGGACGGTTGATCAATCATGCGCTTCTAGCTACTCCCGTGGCGACATCTCCAGGTTCACTCTCCAAGCCATCGAGCGTCTGGATCGATACCGGGTCTTACATCTGACCTCCAGTGAGTTATATCAGTTTGGGGCAGTTCTACGTGTAGCACTGATGATGGTGCTTTCACAGCATGTTCTAATGTTACACGCATTTACATGATACCCTGAAGCTCAATTTTTTCGACTCTGTGATGTATGATCTATCGGCAGACATGTATATGAGGTTCGTAGTCATTGACAGGCTATCTGAGCCTACAGACGACTTACAATGCGATTCGCGACTACTCATCTCTCTTTTCTACCGCCATAGCTATCTCTTCAGTATCCCCCTCTTCAGCCATATTGCGCGCGTCTTCTAAGTCAAAGTGAGCGGAGCTGACTGCGTGTGGGAAAGCGATGGGCACGTACGAGTACCCTGCTCCTCATCATTCGATTGTACCATATCTTGACTGCCAGGGGTTGTGACGCCTTCCTCAGTCGGCGCGCGAGCAGGATCTGCTGTGGATTGGGACTCTGGCTCCGTAGCCGCGGTCGTGCTTGTCGGACCTGTGGAACGGACATGTCCGAGCGGGTTTCCGTCTACGTCGGCTGGGGAACAGGCAAGCGATTAGAATCAGCCGGCGTTCGAAGTCGAAGGAGAAACAGGGCGTACGATGGTCTGCATAACTCGGGTTTGGGCCTTGAATATGCGAAAATTTGTTCAGATCGCGACTGTGCGAACTAGAAGTGCGATCCTGCTGGTAGGATGACGTTCGGTTCATGCTGAGTTCGCGGATGCGGGCAGCCATGGTAGTGGTGCGAGTGGGCGAGAAATTGACGGTTTCGTGAATGTTGACGTTCAACTTTTCAGCCAAATCGTACCCGAACTTTCTCAGGAGGAGGTAGGTGAGCCTCGAGCCTCAGTGTCTGTGTTTGGCAGCCTTTTTAAGTAACTGGCTGCGACAGGTGGTGCAACGCTGGTCTGCGACGATGACGTCAGAGTCTGTCGCAGCGGGCGGTAGCGCCCACCGTCAACGTCGTGTATGTCGGACTAATATCAAGCATATTGTAGGCGCTAGTACCTTCATCACCACCGTGACCTTACGAGCAGTAGACGCATGGATTGCTGTCCTGATCGTAATTCGGCCAGGTATGTCAAGATACCTGAGTGTACCGCATGTTACTGAATATTCTACTAGGCCTTCATTGTAAGCCGGCTAAGCAAAGTGTCCGCCGCACCTTATTGACATCTTTCTGGTGGAAATAGCGGTACGAGTCTGATAGGCAATCTCAAAGCACGACTGTTGGTGGTGCCTTCGCGCGCGCCATTGCGGCGGACAATACGGATTTCAGCAAGACGACATGTGCTAGACTACGGCAGGTAGACTGATAGACCGCTAGCTGTATATAGTGTAGATGATACTTGTACGTCACACAGCTTTCTATCGCATTCATAAACTCATCTGACCCCGGCGAAGTAAGCATACACGTGAAGCCGCGCGGCGTACGATGAGCATGCTGCATACAGAAGCTCTCGGGAGAACCCTAAATATTCGCAAATGGAAGAACAGCAGGCCCCGGACCGATGTCAGGCTCATGCGATTGCAGGACGTCCTGTAACAGATTGGGCCACTTTCGGGTCCTGTATTGATCTGATGACAAGGAACATGGTTAACGTTCAACGGCATCTGTCAACTCAGAGGTGGAAATCGACGCCAATATGATTTAGCATATGTGCGTATGGGATATAAGGTGCACTTCTGGCCCATACTAAATGTCCCTTCTTCCCCTCGTCTAGCCCGCCATGTCGTCTAACGTTACTGTCGAAGTCTCAGAGCGCATCGCGACCATCACCTTCAACTCCCCCAAGACACTGAACGCTATCACTCCAGCAGGTGAGTCACAACGATATTGGAGGGGTTCAAATTCTACATAGCATGATCACAGATTATGATGCTTTCACCAACGCTTTGAGGGCGGTGGACGCGCGGGATGATGTCCTTGTTACGATCTGGCAAGGTATGCGGAGGGTTCCACGGTTGTCATATCATCACTGACATTCCTCGTAGCGAACGGGAAGTGGTTCTCAGCGTGAGTGTATTCGACAGGGTGACATTCGTATCGGGTCCTCAACGTACATGCAGTGGGGCTAGCGTCACGGGTCCGATAGAGTGGTCCCGATGTTCGACAGTTCGTGGGGCCTTCACACACGCCGTCGCCGCAGGCAACACCGACTTCAGCAACGCGGTGCGTGCGACCTCTGCGCATTGCGGACTGGCTAGCTCATCGATCTTCAGCTGTACACACACCGCAAGATACTCGTGGTCGCTCTCAATGGCCCGGTAATGGGTACGTACCTGTACTACTTGATGGCGGCCTGCTACTCACCTCTGTACCTGTAGGGATCGCTGCCGGTATCTTCCCTGAATCATCTGATCCGCCGCTGCTCGCTTTGACATTCGGCTGTTCAGCGGCGTTAGGACTCGTTGACTTCATCTACGCACTCCCTGGCGCATGGCTGTTAGCTCCCTTCGCATTTTTGGGTGAGTCTCACACCTGCCCACTATCGCTGACACCAATCTGAGGGATCCATCAGGCATCGCGGCAGAGGGATGCTGCAGCGTCACGTTCCGTAGCAAGAGTACGTATTGTGGATAAAAGGGCGTCAACAATACTCGTTGACCTTGGCTCTTCCGAGCAGTGGGCGCCGCTAAAGCAAACGAAGTCCTCATCTGGGGCAAGAAGATGGACGCCCAGGAATTACATGCGTGTGGTTTCATAAAGTGAGTGACAGTGGCATCCTCGATATGGCGACAAAAAATGATTCCGCTCCAAGCCAAGTCCTCCCTCAGCAAACCGTCCCGGAATTCCAGTCCGCGGTCCGTAGACTGGTTCTGGAAAGGCTGCAGAACTCGGACCCCGTGTCGTTGCTCACGATCAAGAGGCTGATAAAGAAAGGCCTGGACGACCAACACAGCTTCGACGCCGTGAACCTACGCGAAAGCTATGCATTGGCCGAGCGGTTCGCGTCCGGCGTACCAGTCGAACGTCTCCAGATGATCGCTAGGAAGGAACTGAAGCATAAGCTTTGAGATCGTTCCTCGCTTCGACGAGCTCTTCTACGGCGAATGCAGGTCAGATGATTCATACAGTGAGTTCCGTCTGAGATGCAATTCAAGGTGTTAGTGAGCGGGGTTCAACAAGGTTCAATACACGTAAGTACTTCACTCGTAATTTAGGTTCTGTGATCTCGGAGATGACTGCATTACGTCTAAGAACGCCAGTCAGCTTGCCCAGGGTGCGGGCGAGAAAGTCAAGTAGAATGCTGAGCATGTGCAGGAGCCTCGGGTGGCCTTTGATGATCAGCTCTTCCAGGGCTCCTCCGTGGCAATTGGCTTGCAAGCGTGTAAGCCCCAGCAGAGCGTTTGATTTCCTGATATCCTTACCGGTGCGTATATCATTTTCCCCTGCGTTGACGTCCTACTGCGACTGCGTAAGAAGGGATACTGAGGATAGCGTCGCGATGTGGTTTGCGCAAATAACGAATCTTGTTCATAGCCCGCAGCCGTTCCCATCGCTGAATCCAAGTCACGTTATGGAGTTCTTGGCCAGTGATATTAACTAACAGACGACTTGACGTGCCAAGTGTCTCTGCGCGAACGCTCTCCACGGAGCTACGGGCATCACCAAGGCGCTCCCTTGGCTGTACTCAGATGATAGACGTATGATGTCACTGCGACGCTACTAGTACGCGCGCCTACGTCCCGAGTGCAATAGCGCTTCTACACCACCAACTGAAACCACTTCGGGTAATGTGGTCATCGCCCACACGACTTCTGCTCCGGGCCAGTTCGGGCTGCGGTCCATATATGTATGCGCTATCCCGCTCACCCACTAGACAAGGCCATCACCTCCCACACGCCCCTTACAATCAACATGGCATACCCCTATTATCGAACTGCCCCCGGATGGGGAACATCCCAGGTACGAGTTCTTCGCGAAGCCACTCAGGCCTGCATCGCGCATGTATTCTGACTCTACGTTTGGATAGTTCCAATTCAACGCACCTTGGGTGCCGACATTCCAACCGCAGCCTTCCTGTAAGTCCGCGACGGTCCCTTTCTATATCTTCATAGCTCAATGTCCTCTTGTCAGGGCAAGGCTTCGATTTCTATAATGCACATGCCGTTAACCCAGACCGGTAAGTTCACATGTGATGATATTGTCTCTTGTCGATGGAGCCTCACTTTGTACCTTCAGCGGGTTCTACAACGCGATCATGTCCAGAGCACCCGAGTTCCAGGCAATGGGAGCCAGTCGTAGCCACTGTCGCTACTGGAACCGCCTTATTTACGGTGGCATGGTGCATCCTCTGCTCACCGCCTTTTGGTCGCTATTGACCACCAGACTCCCAGGTTCCTCTCACACAAGCTCTGTCTTCTGACATAGGCGCCGCGGCGGCGTACGAGATATACCGCGCGTGGAAACGGAACTCGTTCTTGTACGAGCCTCTCAGTGCCGATCGCGGGCAGCAACGCGAAGGGCTCATCGCAATGGCGATTGCCGAAGGTTCGTCCATATGACGCTCCCCAGCGCGCTGAGTTTTCGGGCGTAGATTTCTGACGCTGTTATGCATAATGCAGCGACCCGACTATGGCAGTATTCCGGACGTCCAGCAGACAGCTATGGTCTACAAGGAGCGTGCGAGGCTGCTGCCGCCGCCGCATCTGTGCTCGCAGATCTCGTGAGTACTGGCTTCGATGTATTCTACGCGAGGACTTACACACAGCCACAGTGGATGCGCACGTACGCCGGGTATGGAGCAATGCAAGCGAGAGGGTCGCCATACATGGCAGGCGGCTCGCTTTCAGGCTCCTACGCAGGCACGCCCCTTCCCGGCACGCCTCTCAGCACCGCGAGCGCTGTGATGCCTGGAGCTGGCGCGTCCTCGCTGCAACCGTCGCCGTACATGGGGAACACCGTGCTCCCTGCGACATACGGTACAGGAACGCCGGCGGGTGGACAGACCATCGTGATTGAGAGGCCCCGGAGTCGTCATTCGTACCGACATGGGAGGCATCACCACCACCACCACCATGGGCGCCACCACCGTCGCGCGAGGAGCGTAGAAGTAATACAACCTGGAGGAGGATATGGCGGGTATAGCGGAGGGTATGGAGGCGGTTATGGTGGATACGGCAGCGGGTACGGTGGATACGGCGGCGGCTATGGCGCTGGCAACTACGGAGGGTATGGTGGAGGGTATGGTGGTTATGGCGGAGGATACGGCGGGGGATATGGTGGCGGATACGGCGGAGGGTATGGAGGTCTGGGTTCAGGTAGTTATGGGGGCTACGGTGTGGGTGGGATGGGTGCCGGAGGCTTTCGAGGCTATTGATCCAGATTGCATGTTACATTACGATACTACTTTGACATCCTTGATATGTACGCCTCTCGTCCAATCTCTGCCGTACATCGTGCTGATGAGAGCACACCATATAGCCTTGTACAGCGGTCCACTGATGCACGATCCGTCTCAGTTTGTCGTCGCTGTTGTGAATGGAGTGTTTGCGATGCCGACGCGGTTGTTCCCTGTATCAAACACGGTGTAGAACCGCTCCATGAACGTCATGCCGTTGATGAAGTCCATGCCGCTTCCGGACCTAGTGCCGATGTCGGCTACAATGAGGTAGACGAAACTTGAGCTGCCTCCTATGAGGGAGTTCAAGTTACGCTAGATAGAGAAATCCTCGATGAACGATATGGGTCGAGTTCATGGGGGAAGAATTTGGGACGCACCGGCCAAATCTGCGCGTTGGCGGTGAATTCGAAGGTGATCTATGAGAGGTGCGAGTATGAGTATACATGTTACGAACACTATGGTGAGCCTACGGACGCCGTTGATGGTGAAAAACATGCTCTGGAGATGAGCGAATTGTGTAGGGTTAATGCGATATAGACCCGTCGTGTCGTCGAATACCGCGCCTGTCGATGAAACATACAAATCGAGCGCATCTCCGGATGTAACCCATCAGTCAAAGATGTTCCCCGATCCGACTGGGGACTGACCTGTGGCGAGGAGTAACAAAGTCGTCCCAGTGTCGAATATGCCGGGGTTCCCCTTGAGGAGCGTGTCGGTTTCGGCATATCGCACACTCTGCTGGATCCCAAAGAATTGGGATGATGGCGATGTAGACGTGATGGGCCTTCCGCGGACGTCATATTGAGCAGGCGAATTGCTGGGCTCGAATCGTTACGTACGCGAAGATCATTTGTCCAATGAACTTGGACGTGTCTGTGCCACCAAAGGTCAACTCGCCGTTGATGGTTTCTTTTGAAGTTGTGGGTTCAAATGAGATAGAGACGATCTCGGACGCGATAGCGGCTTGGGCAAACAGGTTATCGGTCACTGAAGCAACAAGTAAGCACACAGTGTACAGATCTGAGGGGACATATTAACCTGTTGGAATCACGACAGTACTATCTGGATTCAGTGTGCCGACGGTAAGATCTGTTGGGCCAAGCCTGTATTGTACCGTTAGCGCGTACTATTCCCGACCTCCGAAGCAACACGATACCCACCCAAGGATACCATCTACACCGTCGAAGCCTGCCGAACGAGAGGCTGAACCAAAGAACTGTCCGAGAATGGACAAGCCGGGTTCAACACCAAGCATGACAGTATCGGCGATCTCAACGCCTTAATGTGACCAAACAAATCAGAAAAGCCTTCGCCACGGTATATGAATACTCACCAGCCATCGCAGCGCCATTGCCGTACTCCAGAGCCTACAAGACGACGCATAATCACAAAAGAGCTCATTCAGACACTAGCCTAGACGCGTACCATTTCGTTGTGAGTCGCCCTCGTAGAAGGTTTTTGCATATATGCATCCCCTGCGCCAACCCATGTGTTGGAGCTACCGATGTCGACAATGAGCTCATCTACGGGATACAGTTTAGTCGCCCATCAATGAGTCCCGAACATCCTACGGATTGCATACACTCAGTGGGTGGCGAGCCCATCTTGACCTATGATAACATCTGACTGAATCTGTATTCAGTAAGGCAAGAGATCCGCATGTGGCACTAACGATGACAGTGTATTGTACAAGCTGGTTCTCCGCAGGAACGCTTGATACTTCTGGGGATGGAACTGGCAAGATTCCGGTTCCGCGCGCCAAAGCCCGTGCGCGCAGGCTTCGTGCACGCGCCTGGTCATGTTGCAGGATCGTCGCCGATCCGGTGAAGTTGAAGCGCTTTGCTATAGGCAAGGCGATCGTGTTGTTGATCACAACCTTCGTTGCAATCGCCCGTGCGATGGCAAGTGAGAGTACCAGGAGTAGCCCAGAGCCAAGCGAGTACCTGTATAGCAACATCCTCCTGATGTTCAGGTAGATTCGGGAGGGAGCCTCTGTGGCACCGAGAATTGCAGTTGGTTGATTATATCGCGGATGGGGTTCAACAATGTCCTTCAGCGTGGTACTCACCGTTCCTGCTCCCACGCAGACTTGTGACTCTCCGACAGGCGGAGGATTCGTGGCATCAATGGTGCCTGTAGGCCTGGCACTTTATGTGCTGGGAAGCACCGGTGGAAGCGTCGCAGGCCCCCTCTTCGTTCGCGGGATCCCATAGGCATTGATGCGGGTGCATGAGAGATTCACTGAGTACTACGTGATGGTAGGCAATTGTAGGCACTATATCCGCAAGATCAGCGAACGGTAGTACTAGTAGTAAAAAAAGTCGTACCTGCTCTGGCTTCTTGCGACCGGTCAAAGATACTCAGGCTTCTCTGATGCCAATGACTACATGGCTGAGGTAAACCCCCGGACGGGCCGCAACTACTACTATAGTAGTAATGTTTGGTACTATAGTTACTGTTCGACTAGATGTTCACGATGCGCCTGGCATGCATATGGAAGAGGTGTACAAATCCGAGCCTTAGTCCAACACTGGCGGGCGGGTCGAGAGGGCACGCTATTTGGCGCCTATCTGGTTTGATAAGATTTGATCAGTAGCTCGAGCGCTCGACATGCACTGTAGGACTCACCGATGACATGAGTACTCGGCCATGACTTGAACACGAACGCAGCGCGACAGTAAAGAGATTCGCTCGAAGTTGGCCCGAATCGTGCTGTATACCATTTTTTGCCACCTCTTGCCTTATCTCATGGACATGGATCGGGATGCCCATAATATTCGGCTGCAGGTCGGCCTCGAATTGTCATCCGTACAGGCAAGCCCAATGATACTAACATACGTATTCTTCAGTTGCCGCCCACATTGCACGGCTGGAGAGTGCCAGAAGCTCCCTGGATAAGCGAAGAGGCCATCTGGGAGAAAGTCAGAGGCATGTTTGACCGCGAAGGTATTAGCCTTTGGCATCGAACCAGTCCCGACTTCACAAAGGCTCCTCGAGGGGAGATGGTCCTATCGAGCGGTTTCGCCTATATCCTAGCGCACCGCTCCGAGGAATGGCGAGGAATGACCAAATTCTTCAATTCCTATGTATGTATCTCACGTCTGAGTCCAAAGCGGACGATGCCCTGAACGCCTGCTACGCAGAATGGCACATGCCATGGAGCTACAACAGCTGACGGTCATAGTGCTGTCGTCCGTATCATATCGATTGGAAATGAAGGGAAGAGTCACCTGAACGTGCTACGGAAGATCGCTCAGGGTTCTGTCAGTTTGCTCACTCACAACCACACCATTCCTCTGTGGCGTGAAGTCTTCTTCGAGGACATGGTATTTGGAGTCTTCCCGTTTATCGGCGAACGACTCCACGTTTGCTACGCAAGCTGGCTCAAGAACTCTGTAGGAGATATAATCAATATGGTCTTGCAGGCCCTTGAAGTATGTTCCCGCACTTTCGTGCTGCTAACAGCATTCCTGGGCGTACTCATTAAGAACACGACCACAGGCTCTCTCCTTCGTTCATGAGATGAATATCGCGCATCGTGTAGGTATATTCAACTCCTTACAGACGATGTTCTGCTCACATTGTTGTAGGATGCGGATAAGGCGAACTTTCTTGTGCAGTGGCATCCGGAATCGCTTGCCACTATGCAAGTGAGCATAACCCGACCTCGAGTGTACCTCAACGACTTTGAACGTTCGATGGAGCTCCCGCAGGGAGCGTTCTGCAACGATGCGGACTATGGCGAGGGCTATCTAGGCAAGGAGTACCTACGTGACGTCGCACCCGAAGTGAAGTCTGGGCAGCCGTACGACGCCTACAAGGCCGACGTTTGGCAGTTCGCTGCCAGCTTCGCAGATTTCCAGGTGAGCTTCAACAGCATGCGTTTAGCTGATCATACTCGGTGCTAACGTACCAATGCAGAGTACAGTACCGGAGATCGACGAGATCATGGAAGCCATGCGGGACCCCAATCCTGGCTCACGACTGAGCTCCTTGGAGGCCCGCGACCGTCTAGCTGCGGCATTTCATTCGATACCACCGAAATCGCTTTTGATACCCCCGACGGTATTGTAGAACGATTTCTAATTTGTCCCGTTGTTTGTAACGTACACCTGTGGGACGCAAACTCAAAACAGTTCTGTGTTTAAGTCCATATTATCCGAGCGGACGGTCGCACGGCCACTCAGAAGACGCACCGGCTTTGTCGCGATGTCAAAGATTCCCAGGCTTCTGTGATGGTGATGAACTTGAATACTTAGACGAGACGTCTAGCTGAGATAACTCTCCGTACCGGTCGCAAGGACCGGGAGGCTATCTGACCATGGGTTCATCAGGAGAGAAGCTCATATACTCGTACATCAAACCCGAAGCGCGAGAAAGCCATCGTGCAAATGAGCGTAACCATCTAGCACTCGCAGTACGAAAACGGGGCGAAAGTGTACAAGGAACGAGTGCACCACAACACCCGCTCGCTGTTCCCTGCTGTAATCATCCTAGTTCGTCGTCGCCATCGTGAAAGGAGTGTTCGCGATGCCCACGCGGTGGTTCTCTGTGTCGTACACGGTGTAGAACCGCTCTAGGAACATCATCCCGTTGATGATGTCCAACCCTGAGCCAGAGGGACGGCCGAGGTCCCCAATCATGAGGTAAATGAAGTCGTTGCTGCCTCCCATGATCTGGTTCAGGTTTCGCTGCGATATCACACTTAGGAGTTATTCGTATGGGGCAGTATGTGGACGCCCGGACATACCGGCCATATCTGCGCATTGGCAGTGAACTCGTAGACGACCTATTGAGTAACAGAAGCATGAGATGCGCGCTCATACGGTGTTGTAGAATAATTGTAGTGACAGACGGACGTTATTGATTGTGAAGAACATGCTCTGCAGACCCTCGTACTGGGCAGGTGTTATGCGGTACAATCCTGTCGCTGGGTCCAGCTCGGCGCCAACCAGTTCAACATATGCCTGAAGAGCGTCTGAAGGGTATCGACAGGTATCAGCGGGATGTGTGCATGCAGCGTGTCAAGGGAGAATAGAGCTACCTGAAGCTATGAGCACCAAACTCGTTCCAGTGTCAAAAATACCAGGGTTGTTAGCGAGGAGCGTGTGGGATGCCCCATAGCGGACAGCCTGGTCCACTCCAAAATACTCGGACGATGGCGACGTCGTCGTGATCGGACTGTCGAGTTGTAAGGAAGGAGACGTAGGTGTATGAGGCAGGGACGTTACGCACGCGAAGTTGATGTCCCCGATAAACTTGGTAGAGTCCACCCCTCCGAATGTTAACTCGCCGTTGAGGGCTACACTGTTGGTCGGCTCGAAGGATATCGAGACCATTTCGGATGCGATACGGCCCTGGGAGAACAGGTTCTCGGTCACTACGGGAAGCGAAAAGGCGATGTTATACCATATGAGAAGCGGTCCTAGCATCGGAAAGTAACCCGCTCACCGGTCGGGATCGTGGAGGTCACATCTGGACTCAACGTTCCAACGGTAAGGCCCTTGCGCCCTAACCTACACATTCCGTCAGTCCATATGCGTCCACTGCATAGGTGCTCATGATGCATACCCGAAAACACCATCAAATCCGTCGAAGCCCTTTGCCTCCGAGGCCACGCCGATGGATTGGCCAGCTATCGTCAGCCCAGCGCCTGAACCCAGTTGTACGGTGTCCGTGAATTCTGCGCCTGCATGAGGAACCGACGTCAGTACGACTTGTGCAGATCTTGAAGCGAATGCGAAACTCACCAGACATATGGCTGCCGTCGTTATAGCCTATAGTCTATGGAATACCAGATGAGTAGTATTCGCGTAGTTCGGGCGGCTTATTCGATCTGAACGCGCACCATGTTGTTGCTAGTCCGAGTGGCGTTGACCGTTTGCACATATGTTCGCCCCGCACCGATCCACGTATTGGAACTACCAGTGTCGACGATGAGCTCATCTGAGGAATGGAAGTTAGTTGTCGATGGGAAAGAGCGCGTGAACGCGTACAGCTGTTCGGTGGCGAGCCGATATTGACCTATGATTGATTACCGCGTTCATTTCGCAGCTCGACGTTACATATTCATGCCTCGTACTCACAGTTACCACGTATGATGCGAGCAGGTTCTCCGCTGGTATGCTCCGGCCATCTGTAGAGAGAGCTTGCAGCGTAGTCCCGGCGCCTCGCGCAAGAATGCCCCGTCCATGTAGGTTACGTGCGCGCGCTTGGTCCTGCTGCAGCATCTTAGCTGGTCCCGTGAAGTTAAAGCGCTTCGCAATGGGCAGTGTGACCATGCTGCTGATTGCCGGCGTTTCCGGAGTCGCCTGCAGAACGACGGCAGTAGCATGCCAGTAAGACGTCACCAGTAGCAGAGAGTACAACAGTGAAAGCCTGAGCAACGACATCGTTGTGCGTGTACACACGAAGATACGGAAGGATGCTGAAGGGGGCCAAACAGGTGCATTTAGTTCAGCACCAGGCTTATGTAGTCATGTAAGTGCTTACATCTGAGGCCTTCAGCTTCAGCATCGTACTGATCGGTCCTGTTCGCACGCAGTCTTGCTACTTTCCGATGAACGGAGCGTTCGAAGGGCCAATAGTACCTGCTGGCTGCAACTATATGTACTGAGAAGCAGATACGGATCACGGCGGAAGCATCGACAGGGCGAAAGGGACCGGGACATCTTCGAGCTGTCCTCTCTGCCACCGACGAGGATGCCTGAGCAATTTGACTGGCTGTGAGAGAGAAGCTATGTGCCGCATGGTCAACAAATTATCGCAAAAACAGAAGAGACCGTTTTGACTGTACGTGTTTCGTTGGAACTCGCGAGGGCTCTAATGCCGATGTCGCCGCAATGGTGGAGAAGACGGCATGACGATCGTCGCTTTCTAAGTATGGATGACAGAAGAGTAGCACGTAGATATTGTCGAGTATAAACACACTTGTCAACCTTGGAGTCGCTGGTGTAAATGTACAGCGATAGCAGCAGGAGGCATCCGAGAGTCTAGCGCCCATTGAGGACCCGAATTGGGTCGAACCGGTCTAGGCCTATGTAACGTTGCGTGATCTCCAGTCACACAATCTCGGACACCACGCCCGGACCGAGGCGCTAATGAACAGGTTGCTCGTGACGTCGTTGTCGTCCAACCTATACTCCGCGAACACGGCGGCATTCTTGCCAAACGAACTCGCTTTCCAAGAATAACACATACGCTGAAGGCTTACAGGGGGCTCCGTACGCATATGACCGTATTTGCACAGCTGCGAGTCAACAATATGTAAGACGCGCACCTCCCAGCTTGCGGCGGCGGACCCGGCGTGGGATCTAGGGCGCGCTATATTGTAGGGGTTTGTCATGAACTTACTGCTATCCGCTAGGTCGTGTCTAATGAGCCAATGGCTGATGCTCACAGGATCCGAGATTTCTCCTGAACCCAATGCAGGAGTTCGATTAAGTGACTCTTCGTTCGTGTTGGCCTTCCCGCCGACGACATACGGTCCCGCCATGGAGGTCATGTAACCCTACGCCCACCAGAACTGTCAGTGCACAATATGCAATATGCTGGAGAGTGTCGTGCCTGGACTGTGCACAGCGTCCAGGTATAAAAGACGGTCTTCACCACTTGAATCTCCAAGACGAGCTGACGACCGACTCGACTCTACTTTGATTCATCAAACTACCGCTTCACAGCACATTCACAGTATGCCTACCTCGTACGCGATTATCGGAGCCTCCAGAGGCATCGGACTGGAATACGTCCGCCAGCTGGTTAGTCTGCTTCTGTCGTGAGACCCTTCAGATCTCTAACATCCGGGTCGCGTTACAGGCAGGACGCGCAGACACTGTAGTGTTTGCGATCGTTCGCAGCAAACAGCGAAGTCGGCACCTCGACGCCGCTATAGCTAGATTGAACAATGTACACGTCGTCGAAGCCGACGTCGTGGACTTCCCATCCCTGCAGGTGAGCCTCCTCACCAGTCAGCTTGGTCTATCACTGAGTACCAGCTGTACAGCGTGCTGCCCAAGAAGTCGGTGCCATCACTGGAGGCAAGCTTGACTATCTCGTTCACAACGCCGCGAGGTCCGAGCGCTCTCTCGCTTACCGTGGATTCGACGATTTGTTAGTATTGCACACTGTATGCATGGAGTGCGAGACTCACTCTTTCCGACATGCAGCCCGAGCATGGACGAACTCGATGCGGACTTCATCGATGCAGTAAGTCAACAACTAGCCATGCGAGTGCGCTTCTCGTCTGACAGCTATCTTGCAGTTCAAAGTGAATGCCCTCGGCGTTGTACATAGCATCACCGCTTTCCTGCCCCTCCTACGAGCAGGCACGAAGAAGACGATCGTCTTCATCAGTACGGGCGGCGCAGACCCAACAACGGTCATCGCTGCAGGCGTCGCGAAGATGGTCGCGTACGGAACGACGAAGGCCGCCGCGCTCATGATCATGACCAAGTGGGCGCTGCAGCTCAAGCCTGAGGGCTTCACCGTCGTCTCCATCGCGCCAGGCCTTGTCGACACCACCGGGACTATGGACGAGCTGAGTGAGCCCCGCTCGTTTCTCTGCTGTTCTAGGCACCCTTGGCTGACGACGTCTTTCAGGCGGGACGGATGGCGAGAGCAAGAAATCGGAGGCGAACTTCAAGAAGGCTGGCCACAAGATTCGGCAGCAGACACCGGAGGAGTCCGTGACCATGCAGCTACAGGTGATCGATGGGCTGAAACCGTCGGATACCGGGGCACATCTCCCTCATAACGGGAAGGGCTTCCTGGATTGATCGGTACGCGTTCTAATTTGTAGGCTTTCTAGTAGCCGCCATATGTAGCAGAAGGATCATGCAGATGGTTAGTAGTTCAAATTCCAGTGGATTGCATTACTGTTCCCGTTGATACGATACGTGATGTTGAGAGCCATAGGTATGAATGACAGTAGGAATCGAGCGAAAGCTCCGTCGACTTGAGAACCAGACAGTGCTGAACAGCATGTTTCACAGTAGTACTCACTACTAAATAGGCACGCATTCCGCGTCCGCGCCCATCGGAGAAGCAGCTAAACAGTCTGGGTGAGCACCGCAGCACAGAAAGGCCGGCGCAGCCTCTCATGTAAGTACGCTCATCATGCCCAGGCTCTGCTCACTCACCATTCACGTACTCTTTCTCTATTAGCCGTGTATCATGCATAATAGCATTGACACTGGAAGACGAGCCGACATGCATCGAGACCCGCTTAAGGCGAGCGACCTCTACTGCCGAATGTCCGCGTGTGTGCAACTTCTGCGGCTTGCGCATACGAGAGTGCTTCGGCTTCCAAGCACAGTTCAACGTATGGACCGGCCAACTTCTCTCCTTGGCAGCGCCACTGCTGTCAAGTTTGTCGGAGATAGCAGCAGTACGCTTGATGGGACGTAGCGGCTTGAGGCTCCTGGTCCATGGGAAACCCGTCGGCAACTTGGCATCTAACACACAGCTCACCAAGTCTTCGACCATCGGCAAGCAACTGAAGTGGTGTTATACATTGTCTTGCTTCTGCTCATATAAAACCCTCTCTGCTCGAGGTAGACATGCACCGGCTATTCCGAGCGTGTGCTTGCGACCCGACTCATCTTTCCTACGAGGCCCTTTCACCTTCGCCACCTACAAGTTGTTCGCCATGGTCGCTGCAAAAACCCAAAAGGCACTCATACTGCGCGCCCCTCAAGCAGAATGGGAGCTCGGCGAGTCGCCAGTGCCTACCCCAGGGCCGAACGAAGTTCTTGTCAAGATTGTGGCCACGGCGCTCAACCCGCTCGATTGGAAGATCCGGGGGGCACTCAGCTTCCTCATCGGTAGCTATCCGTTCGTTGGTGGAACCGACGGAGCCGGCATCGTCGAAGAAATCGGCTCTGAAGTGAAGACTATCACCAAAGGAGATAAGATGTGAGCGTGGGGGTGTGGTATCCTTTGTAGGGGAAGTAGGTCGCTCACGTTTGATATGACAGCCTGTTCCAGGGATGGGTCGAGAACCCCAAGGCAACTTTTCAGGAATACTGCGTCGTTCCCGCAGAGATTACAGCCAAGGTAAGTTTAGAATCCCTGCCGCTTCTGTGGTACTTCGCGAGCTGGAAGCTGAACGAACCATGACTTGCTAGATTCCGGACAACATAACGTTCGAAGAGGCTGCGTCGGTCCCTCTCGGACTCGCTACGGTCGCCACCGGCCTTTACAACCACGATCCGAACGCGAGGACTGTCAACTTCCCAGCGCCATGGGAAAAAGACGGCACGACCAAACTCGCAGGCAAAGCGGCGTTCATCCTCGGCGGGGCGTCTTCCGTCGGCCAATATGGTATGTAGTCCGTCGTGTTGTGCGCCCAGCGGTAGGTCGTTCTTACTGACGCGTCACCCTCTTCGCACAGCCATTCAGCTCACGAAGCTGTCCGGGTTCTCGCCGGTCATCACAACCGCGTCTCTCCACAACGAGCCTCTCCTGCGTTCTCTAGGGGCGTCCCACGTCCTTGATCGTTCGCTCTCACCAGACGCGATCAAGTTCAAGCTGGTAGAGCTCACGCAAGGGAAGCCGCTCGAGTTCGTCTACGATGCAATTACGGCCGCCGACACGGCGGCACTCGCCTACGACGTGCTTGCACCCGGGGGCGCGCTAGTCCTCGTCCTGCCCGGCATGCTGCCCGCATCGCTCAGAAAGGAGGGCGACGGGAAGAAGGTGGTCGAAGTGGCTGGCAACGTGCATATGCCCGAGAACAGACAGGTCGGTGTGGAGCTGTATGCCCACTTGACGGAATGGCTTCAGGCTGGACAGTTAGCGGAGCGTCGTGTTTCCACACGGTGCAGTGTTGTTGGATTAGCGTGGTTGACGTAGACCGTGACGATGAAGCCCAACAAGGTTGAAGTTCCGAGTGGCCTTTCTGGCATCCCTGAGGGTCTCCGGCGCCTGGAAAATAACAAGGTCAGCGGGAAGAAACTCATCGCTCGGCCTCAGGAGACTCCTTGAGCAGCATACTCTAGATTGTGTACGTTATGAAGCTGCAAGTTATGGAGGCAACGATGGCAGGTCGCGCGTACTAGTACGAGATTGATGTCTTTTCGTGAATTGATCCTGCACGTTATTATTGGTGTTCATGCCTTCGAGCTCAATTGGTCCACACGGCTGAACGCCATCGGTACTCACGAGTCAATGATATCCAGGAGTCATTGAGAGGACGAAGGAGGCTCGCCGTAGACGCCCGTATTTACCGAGGCCTGGTGAGCGCTAAGCGCTGAGTGCTTTTCTTCCGGTACCAGGACCATTACTACATCGCCTCGTTTAACACTCTTCTCAAGCTCCGTCTAACTGGCGTACGAGGGCGAGCAGCACATACGAGTCGGCTTCAAGACAAACAGATATAGCGAGGACACAAGATGCTCCGTAGTCGTCGTCTAAACAGAATCGGTGACTCAAGGCGGTGATCACATGCGGCCTAGAGAATACCGCAAGCGCTGTCCAATCGGCATAAGTATACACTCGTAACTGCTCGCATTCAGACGCTTTCCTACGACCTAGCGTCCCGTGGAGGATACGCGTACGTGAATCTTTCTTTCAATGTACGTCTCGGTTCGTGATCTAATGGTACTTGTTAGCAGAGTTGGCTATGCGTCAGTTGCAACTGCCAAATGCACGAATATTCAATTTGGTAGGATGTATTGAACAGCTACGTCATTTATACGAGCCTAACTTTATTCTAGTTTAATGCGCCCATGTTGGAGGAGATAGCCCTTAGCTCTTAGGATATTGGCGTAGTCCGGCCGTAAGAGTATGCAGTTCAGTGACCCTCGCTACCCGCAGCGCGGCACATGCCAGGGCCATGGACGTGCAAATGAGGATGCCTGTCTTGCGCGTCCCCCCGGCATTGGGGCAAGTGCGTGCTCACGCAACACCGGAATAACGATAAGGTCGAGCAGTTGCGCAGCTGTAGCTGCAATATATAACCCAGAGCCTACCAACGACGGGCGATATCGACCAACCGGCATACCCACCTCACCAAGTATATTCTGTTGACTTGCAATGCCTACTTTCTACGCTGTCATAGGAGCCTCTCGAGGCATAGGGCTTGAGTATGTTCGCCAGCTGGTGAGTCTCCAGTTTGGTCACAAGTCTTGATGACCCTGACTCCGCCGTCGAGGCCGCGCGCAACGATTCCGTTGTGTTCTCGGTTGTCCGCAACAAGGAGAGGAGCATTCACTTGCATGCTGCTATATCTGGCTTGAGCAACGTCCACGTCATCGAAGGCGATGTCGTTGACTACGAATCTATGGAGGTACGTCAGAGGCGTTGTGGGGTTCAAGAGTTGCATCCACTCAAACTGTCGTACAGCGCGCGGCGCGAGAGATCGCCGGCGTTTCTGGCGGAAAGCTGGATTTTTTAATCCACAACGCAGCCAAGCTGGACTCTCCGCAAGTGTACCGCGGGTTCTACGACTAGTACGTATGCGATCTGTGAATGGCCCCTCGTCAAGACTGACGTAGTGTGTCTTAAGTCCCAACATGGGCGAATTGGACGCGGACTTCATTGACAGCGTAAGCAGACTCACGCTCTTCGCGCCTCCCGGGTCACGGTCGTATCAACGCTGATCAACACTCGGCCGCCCAGTTCAAAGTAAACGCACTCGGTGTGAGTCACAGCATCTCCGCCTTTGTTTCGCTCCTCCGCGCAGGAGATGCGAAGAAAATTATCGTTATCAGCACCGGAGGAGCAGATCCGAAGACTGTCTTTCATGCCGGCATTGGGGATATGGCCGCATATGGAACAACGAAAGCCGCGGCCGTCATGATCGCAACCAAGTGGGCATACAAACTCAAGGATGATGGTTTCGTCATCGTGTCGCTTGCTCCCGGCCTGGTTGACACCACGGGGACCATAGGAGAGTCAGGTATTTAACCCGCTCTTGTGTATCTCTGTAATGCGTGGGAAGCTAATGGTGGTGCAGACAACCCAGACGCTCATGCGCTCCTCATAAAGGCTGCAGAGCAGCTCAATGCTAATGGCCACAAGATACAGCTGCAGACGCCTGAAGAGTGCGTGAAGATGCAGATAGGACTCATCGATGGTCTGACGTCGTCAGACAACGGCGCCTTCCTATCGCACACCGGGCGGAGCTTCTTCGATTAGTTGGCAGGGCGAAAGTAACAATGTTGATAATAGGTCGAATGACGATGCACGCGAATCGGCCATGTGTGCTTGCTGATGTGCTACGACGACGCTTCGATGAGTTCGTATTTGTAGAATCATGCGTTCCTGTTCCTGATATGACATCGTCTTGAAATCCTTGCATCAGCCTGCACGGGCTCCGCAATCTCAAAGCGATGCAGACTGCGCGTGGTGAGTGCCCTAAATTGCACTACCCAGTACTCGTTCCCTTCGGTCTCTAGACACTGAGTTTTCTCATTTAGAACATTCTTCCTCGGGGCTGTGAGAAGCAATCTGCCATGATGCCCGTACGATGCCGCACACTGATCCGCCGGCCAGCGAGGGCATGGTGTAAATAAGGGTATCATTGAATTGCTCTGTCAGTAATCAGCCGGCCAGGAAGGGCACCGATACCAACCTTCGCATCGGCAATCTAAAGGAAGCAACCGAGCAAGAAGTATCCATCCAATACTACCGGCCTGCCATACATTCTGGCTTACATACGCTGAAGAGTTCAGTCTACTATTCAGCTTCACAATTCCATAGCAGCGCCGTCTTCATGTCAAGGGCGGCCTACTAGGTACCGCGCGCCTCCCCACAGGTATGATACATGTACTTACACCCTGTAGCGTGTTACTGATGCCGATAAAATATTGTTTCCAGTGTATTCTCTCCTGTTTTCTCCGCTCGCCGGGATGCGGTGAGCAACGGCTGCTTATTCGGCGTATTTGTCAAACGACCGTGCCTCTCGCCGAAGCTTTCTCCCAGCATTCCTTCTTATCAACCCTGTCCCTCATGGCAGCCATGGCGAGTTCGCCAAATCCTGAGACTAGAACAGGCACGCGCTGATGTTGAGCATACAGATACTGGCGAGATGTGTCGTCATACTACAACGGAGACGATTCGGCCAACTACTGTCAACTTCGTGCGCTTAGTGTGCCAATTCTATGGCCATGTTGTCTGTGGATCTCTCGCTTGGTCACCGCTCCAGTGTCTCAATGACGCGCCGACTTGTCTTGGTATGTCCCCCTGTTGGCCCTCGTATACCATCTGCGAACCCGTACAGGCCGGTATCTGATGATGTGCAGTTCTCGCGTCACCCGGATCCTGACCCTTACTGTGGTTATGACCCGGAGCACGGAGCATTGCGCGTCTGTGCATTCCATGTACATGTGCCCCTGCTTCGTATAAAAATCGCTCTCAAACGGCCATAGAACACCAGGCCGCCCTCGACTTCTCGAGTTCGTGGAGCATCGACTCGATCTGGGACCCGCATACATTCGCCTATTTCTTGCTTTCGCGATAACCCCTTGCTCGCGTCATGGCTGCCATTCGTACCTACACATTCTGGATTCTCCTTCTCCACGTCCTCGCTGTGGTGGCAACGGTGAGCTTGATCGTCCGAAGCAACAACACTACCTACTCACGTTGCATCATGACAGTCATCGGCTAGGACGTTGGAAGGAGAGCTCGCCCGCGACGTGCAGCAACACCACCTGGACGACACCCCCGAGTACGAGATGCTCATCACCCCGGATGAGGAGCGGCGCATCGTCGAGCTCCTTGGACCCGAGTACCTCAATGTCGGCCTTGTCGCCACGAAAGTTACTGGCCCGCCGCGTCACTGCTCTGTCTGTGGTAAGGAGACTGAGTTCGTTGACTGGTAAGACCCGGCCTCACCGCTTCGTGCGCTTGCGGGTTCAGTGAATTGACTTGATGTTCTGTGTAGGGTATTCACCGCTCTCGCCCGCGGTATCCACTCTCCGGAGTTCATCGTCGAGTCCCTTAAGCTGGGTAACTCCCCGAAGAAGCTTGGACACGATGTTTACTGCTCGCGCTGTGGCCGTCTCACGCACTTCCGCGATGCGACGGGTGAAGAAGGCGGCGCCCCTTACATCGCTTTGGCAACGGTGGGTGTCATGCCAGATGATCGGCGGGAGGTCGCTACTCACGGCCTGTGTGCATGCACTCATATAGCCCTACGACCGTGCCAGCCGCACTTTTGGCAAGAACGTGTATAAGCGAGAGGCTGTCGATGCCGAGGTGAGCACCTCACTGCTCTCACGATCCACACAGCGATAATTGCTGACAATCCCGATTACTCGTTGTCACCAGGATCTTCCTAAGGAAGACGGGACTGATACCGTCCCTCCGGTCTGGCGCCCACTCTGGACCAGGAAGCGTGACGATGATGGCACGGACACTTACCCTGGCCAATCAGACTGGCGTCGCGAGGAAGACATTACCCCGCCCGCCTGGCGTCCTCTCTGGACTAGGAAGCGCGACGAAGATGACACCGACATTTTTCCTGGTCAGTCCGTTTGGCGTCGCGAGGAAGACCTGTCTCCACCCGTCTGGCGTCCGCTCTGGACCAAGAAGCGTGAGGAGCATGGGACGGACATCTACCCTGGTCAGTCTGACTGGCGCCGTGACGATGACACCACCCCACCGGCCTGGCGTCCTCTGTGGACCAGGAAGCGCAACGGGGAAGAGACAAACATCTACCCTGGTCAGTCCGACTGGCGCCGCGAAGAAGATCTGACCCCGCCTGTATGGCGCCCGCTGTGGACCAAGAAGCGCGACGAGAGCATTACCCCACCTGCCTGGCGTCCTCTCTGGACTAGAAAACGCGACGAAGAGAGCACAAATATATACCCTGGTCAGTCAGATTGGCGCCGCGAGGAGGACGTCGCCCCACCGGCCTGGCGTCCTCTGTGGACAAGGAGGCGCGACGAAGATGGGACGGACATTTACCCCGGGCAGTCCGATTGGCGTCGTGACGAAGACATCACCCCGCCTGCCTGGCGCCCGCTCTGGACTAGGAAGCGCGACGAGGAGGGCACAGAAATATATCCTGGTCAGTCCGATTGGCGCCGCGAAGACGGCCCTAGTCTGCCTGAGGAGGATCTCACTCCGCCCGTGTGGCGTCCTCTCTGGACGAAGAGGCGTGAGGAGACGTCTACAGGAGCATAAAGTAGTATGCCTCGGTCTGGAGTTTCTCCATCAATCGGTAGAGTTTTGTATAAGGAATCCGACTTTTACCGGATGTTACGAATTGAGATCTGTTGACTGTCTCCGATATCCTCGAGGTTGTAGCGGATGTGATTGAACTGAAATGATTATGGCGAAAGCGTACGAGCTGAACGTTCCATAGGAAAGCGTTCAGCGTCTCTGAGGCGCCCAAAGTCGGAGTTGGTGCACTCCTTCTCTTCTACTGCCTCTAACCCGGAGACCCTATGTTGTACCTTCGACTTCTGTCTATCGCATAAATGCCCTGCTTTCCCAGAGAAATTAAGCTCATAAGCTCCTCCAATCCCGTGAGTACACCAGTAGTACTTACCCATCTGACGTCGGACGATGTCAGCTAGCACAGGGAATCCGAGTCCGAGTCTTCTCTGAGACCGTCTTGGCCAACTTAGCCACTGAACCTGGGCCGTTCCAGCTTAGTGTGAGTACGTCAACCGTTTGCCCCTCACTCACGTGTACAAACACTACAGCTCAATGTGCATGCAGTACTTGACTATGAAGTCACCGTCATCGATCTCTGCCTCATCGATGAACGATTCTTACTGAAAGATGGGAAATCCGACAGCTCCAGTAGGTATCAATTACTGCCTCGTGTAATTTACTCGCGCTTGTTTACATATACTTATGGTTTACTCAGGGTCACAGCATGCTGTACAACCCGAGCTTCCATGCTTCAGACTCGTCAGCAGACACTCTGAGTTGTGACTCGGAAGGAGCTGTCAAGAAAGCGCGCCGCATGATGCCCGTAAAAGCGACGAGCAAGACGCTGACTCCGAATTACCTCGAGTAGCATGCAGCTACCACTATATAATGGGCCGCGGAGCTCAGCATACGATGACCGCTAGGCCCTCTTTGCACTTGCGCATTGGTCTTCAGGATCCCCACCTCGAGCCCTTTATACCAAATATTCCCCCGAACCCCTGGTATATCCACCGCAGACTCTGTCATGGTAGTGATTTGGAAGTACACCTTCTCCGTGCTACTTCTGAGCGTTCGCGCGACGGTAGTGACGGTGAGTAGCTTCGTACGCTCGTGGATGTTTCATTGGGGTCATCACTGATCGCAATGTGTGTGCGTACGCGGATCAGTCCCTAGCTGCAGTGACCGATGGCGTCCCCCGTGCCCGACTCACCCCGGAGCAGCAGGACTTGAAGTACCGACAGATAGATGCGGAAACCTACGAGATGCTCATAGATGCGGATGAAGAGCGCCGCATCGTCGAGCTGCTTGGACCCGAGTACCTCGACGTCGGACTCGTCGCCACGAAGGTCACAGGTCCGCCTCGTCACTGCCCAGTATGTGGGAAGCCGACGGAGTTCGTTGATTGGTAGGTTCTCTTCCGCACGCGGACTTGGTCTCTGCATGCGGTCTAACAAATGTTATTCACGTGCAGGGTGTTCACTGCGCTCTCCCGTGGTATCCATTCCCCGGAATTCATCGTCGAGTCGCTCAAGCTTGGAAACTCGCCGAAAAAGCTCGGACACGACGTATACTGCTCTAGCTGTGGACATCTTACCAACTTCCGCGATGCCACTGGCGAAGAAGGCGGTGCCCCATACCTTGGCCTTGCTCCGGTTCGTCTTTGCCTCCCCTCATACGTCTGTATGCCGAACTTCACGAGTGTGTAGCCGTATGACCGAGCCACACGCACATTTGTCAAGAATATATATCAACATGATCTCACTGGCCAACCGGCAGAGGTCAGTATTTCCACTCATATCCTCCACAAATTGATCACACTAATAGCTCTACGACCCAGCACGCACAGGCCGATGAGACAATTCCCCAAGAAGGGCTCGAAGACGCAGAGGGCTGGAATCGTGAGTCCGGTGCGAGCAGCAACCGCGACTCGGATCGGCCTATCCCTTTGTATTGGTGCGCGGGATTAAGTTGGATTGAAAAGCGAGAAGGCTCTCAGGACGATGCTGAGCCTGTGGGTTCAGTCGGCGAGGACAACCTGCATTCGGCCGACGAAAATGCGGAACCCTCCCTTGGAGGTCCAGGAGCATGGCACTACCCTTGGCAGAGGAAGCGCGACGCGCCCATCCCGACAGATCCTGGTTGGAAGACGCGATGGCTCCTGAGGCACAACGACCGCATTGTCGCGTCAGACAGCTTGCATCCGCCAGACGCAGAGCCGGCACCATCTTCTGCTCAGGGTTGGGCGCCGCTGGCAGCGTGGTGGGAGGTAAAGCCCGAGGAGGGCACACCCGAGCCGCCTACTTGGTTTACTTACGAATGGAGGGTGAAGCGCGAGTGAAGGCAGCACGGACTTGGTTAGCATCCACCCGACTGAGTAGCGTGGAGCGAGCTGGTGGATTGGTGTATGACTCAGGCAAATGGTGTGGCCTGTAGAATGTCATATTCCGCTAGCTTATGCCAAGGTTGCCGGTGAAATCATGCCGTATAAGGACTTATATTCAGCCTCCAACCGAAACTCGATACAGTAGGGCTTACTCGTTCATCTGCATCGACTTGGCGAGCTGGCGCTACAGCGACATCGCCGCGTCTGTCACGGCGCGAGTGAGCGCTTAGAGTCGGATTTACGCACTCACCTTCTCCCACCATGGTCGACACCGCGACCTTATGACATACCTTAGGCTTCCACTTAGCGCCATCTTCCCCACGAGGTAACAAGTATGGGAAATGTGCAACTATACCAGTATACTCGTATGACGTGAGCTTCTAGGGCTAAACCTTCCGTCGCAATGTGCAGGTATGCCGATTGTGCCCCCGTCGGTCGACAAGCTGTCATAGAGCTGCCACTAAATACGGATGATAAACTCTCAACAACGGTGCCTGCTTTGCCAATACGCACCATGAACAAAAAATTGATCGACAAAGAAAGGCAGTTCTGAGCTCAGGCAGACGTCGGACTCCACTCTCAAGTTGCTGTGCATCCGGGGCTCACTTGCATCCACAGGTCATCCTGGATGACAAGCTGCCTGTACTTAAGGTGCCCGCTTGGGCTCGTCGTCAGCAGACCTTTGAGCTGTGCGAAGGAGCTGTCAACACGTAGCGCCCTATGTCCATGAAAGCAACGAGCAAGACGCTGGTTCCGAGAGGAGTTGGTAGGATTCCTCGGATATCCCACAACTACTGCTATATAAGTGGATGTTGACTCCAGGTCTTGATAGGCAACCAGTCCCTCTTTGCAGTAAGCGACCCGCTTATAGGGACGCTATTGCATTCTTGCTCAACTCTCTCCCCCAGCCCTCGGCAAGCACACCGCGCACGCCGCCATGGTCGACATTCGTACTTACGCCTTCTCTGTGCTACTCCTGCACGTTCTCGCTGCGATCACGGTGACGGTATGTATGATTCCATATGCAAATGCCAATACACTGGCTGATCGATCACAAAATTACGTCAATGTATTCACGATTTAGTCGTCGGCCGCAGTGACCCCGGACGATGTTGTCCGCGCCCGACTAGCACTGGAGCAACAAGACCTGAAATATCGGAAGACAGACGTGCATACATACGAGATGCTCATAGACACGGACGAAGAGCGCTGCATCGTCGAGCTGCTCGGGCCTGAATACCTCAACGTTGGGCTAGTCTCCACAAGGGTTACAGGCCCGCCTCGCCATTGCCCTGTGTTACGACGAGCCTAGATCGGTCACAGCAAGCGACGTCCTAGGGATCGGACCAGAGGTCTCCAGTAGTTCGAGTCGAGTAGAGGTTCAGAGGAATAGGCAATGGATAACCAGGTCGAGCTGAGGATCCCGAGCGGATCCTCCGGTCTTAAATACAGGAAAGGAGGCATAGACACGTCAGCGCCACGTAGGCGCCACGTACCGTGAGAGTCCAGTATAACTATGTAGAGTCAGGGCTGGGAATACAGGTGATGTGGCGATGACGTGGCAAAACAGGATAGGCTAGGAATACAACAACCGTGGAATCGGTGGGAACGAGGATGACGTGGCATGGGAAAGGATGACGTGGTATGGGAAAAGATGACGTGGCATAGTGGGAGCGCAAGGAGGAAGGAAAAGGAAACTTCGTGACCGTGACACAGTGAGCGTCGTAACATTACCCCCTTCGTATGCTTCTACGCTGTTCCATCAGCGGAATATCCAGCTCAACCCGTGAACCGCTCGTCCATGTCTTCTGGGCGCAGAGGGCACTCCCACGGGTGATGGCCAGGGGCGGTGGCGCGACACCAGACACATCGCCAGTCTCGGCACCACAGGTACTCGTGATCGGGCGACCCACAGACTAGGCAGCTGCGGCCAATAGGGTGGAGGGACGGCGGGGACTCAGGTCGGGCCGGCGAAGCGTCCATTGGGGCGGGCGAGGTGTCTCTTCGAGCTCTTACGTTACGCTCGTCGGGAGATGGATCCCGGGGCCGACGGCTTCCCGCAGAGACTCTGGTGTGGAACAAGGGCAGATAGGTCCCTTGGCGTCGGGCTTCGCCGGGCACTCTTCTTGCCGCAGCTGGGAGTTCTCCTGGAGGCGGGGCCGCGTCGTTGATGACCGAGGCCAGTGGCGCCATCCTTGCACGGAATGCAGGGAGTTCGAACGTTTGTATGAGGAAGTTCCTCCACGTGCGCGTGGTCCGGGCGAGCCGTCGAGTGGTGTTCAAAGAGTGTCTTGCCAACCTCCGTAACTCGTGGGCATGGTGCCCGACGTTTTCGAGGGCGCGCGCCTGCCGTTCTGCGATGTCGTAGTCCGAGACTTGCCGTTGCTCCTCTTCTTCACCAAACACGTCATGAAGAGCGTCTAGAGCGTCCCCTGCGATGTCAGCTGCGTCAACAAGGTTCCCTTCCAGTGCGTCCAGTTCCCGTTGCTCGTTGTAGAGGCATCAATACTCTCTAAGGAAGTACTGCAAGCCTCGCTCGGTGGCATTGACGACTGGGATAGGGTTGGTGAGGAGCGCACGGAGCAACTGGTTGACGTCGGGGTGCCGGGAGTGGTCTACCAGATGAGAGTCTTCGACACCAACCGTGCTGAGGTCCGACGTCGAGGAGGCGGGCGATGGTGACCTGGAGGTGTATTCCGGTGGAGGCGACGAGAGGCGTCTGGCGAGTGGGGGAGGAATGGGTAGCGGCTGTTGGTTTTCCTGGTCGCTTGCATTGTCGTCAGCGACTTGGGTGCTATAGAGGGGGCGGCCCATTCTACTCGTCCCAGCTGGAGTTGTTGAGGATGCGGTCAGCCTGGTCAAGCTTGTCGTTTACAGGGTCGAGAGGGTCACGGTGTTCGAGAGCAACTTCGAGGATGTTGGTGGCGAGGCGCAGGTGAGTGGCGATGAAGGCAAGGGCAAGGAGGTAGCCGAGGGTCATGCAGGTGAAGAGCGCAATGATCATAGGCTTCACGATCCCCACGCTGATCGAGATGGGTAGTCATGGCTGTGGAGAGTGTGCTCGATGATGCGGTTGAAGAGGTCGCGGAGGATATACCAGAGAAAGAGGAGGGTGATAGCGAGGAGGGTGAGGCAGTAGATGGCGAAGAGGATGGCGAGAGAGAGCATTGCAGATTACAGCAGCTTCTTCGCCCTTTTATACCGTTGGAGGATTTCTTTGGCGTTCGGAATTAGAGCGGACTCAGGTTCCCATGTGTTCTCGGCACTGGAGTAGCCTTTCCACTTGATTTGGTAGCGGATTCCGCCTCGTGTGGTCTTGTGTCCGACGATCGCTTCGACCTCATATTCTTCTTCTCCGTTGATAAGGTCAGGTGGTGGCCTCGTGTAGTTCGGTCCGTGGGTGTCGTTTTCCTTGTATGGGGTGAGGAAGCACGCGTGGAACACGGGGTGTACCTTCCAGTGTTTCGGCAGCTCCAGCCGATAGGTCACGGGTCCGAGGACCTCGGTGATGACAAAGGGCCCTTCCTGTTTTGGTGCAAGTTTCCGGGATGCGTAGGCGAGGTTGAGGTTCTTCCCTTCGAGCCAGACCTTCTGTCCCTTCTTGAATTGGACGAACTTTCCCTTGAATCTGTCACTCATGACGTGTCGGGCTAGTTCGTGAGCTGCTAGGGCTTCGTCCCTGGCCTTCTGGAGGTTTGCCAGCCGTTCTTGTACTGTCGGGGCGTTGGTCTTGGGGTATGCGATGGGAATCAGCGTCGGTTCATACCCCATCATGAGGTAGAAGGGTGATGCATTTCGTGCCGAATGGATCCGTTGGTTGTGTGCAACTTCGGCATCAATGAGGTGTTCTGCCCATTCGTCCGGTCGACCTTCGCAGAATATTCTGAGGTAGACTTCCAGTTCTTGATTCACGCGTTCGGTTTGTCCGTCGGTTTGCGGGTGGTAGGCGGTGGATGGGGAGAGTGTGATGCCCAGGAGTTTCCCTAGTTCGCGGGTGACGTTGGACACAAACTGTGGTCCTCTGTCGGATATGACCTTGCTGGGTAGTCCGAAGCGTCGATAGACGTGCCGGTGGTAGAGCGCCGCTGTGCTGATTGCATCAATCGTCTTCTTGCATGGTGCGAAGATCACCCCCTTCGTAAGGCCATGGTCGACCACGACCAGAATACTATCGTAGCCTTGGGATTCGGGGAGATCGGTGATGAGATCCATTGTGACATTCTGGAATGGCCGAGTAACATCGTCAGCAGGGATTGGTTGTGGGGGCGGGGTGGTCGGGTGTGTGTTTGGCTTGTTCTGCTGGCATGTGGCACAGCCTTCGACGTATCGGGATACCATGGCATACATGCCGGGCCACCAGTATGACCGTCGTATCAGTTCTAGAGTCTTGAATTTCCCAGGGTGTCCGGCTGCCGGGGAGTCGTGGTGTTGACTGATCAGGTCTCGTCGCAGAGCTTCGTCGGCCGGTACGTAGCATTGGTTCTTGTAGAAGATTAAGCCGTCTCGTTCTTGCCAATCGGTGAGTGCACTTCTGATCGGGGGTGGTCCGTCGTGTTGGATGGCAGCAAGTGCGTCGCAAAAGAGTCTGTCTTGCGTGGCCAAGTGTCGGAACCTCGGTGCCAGTCGGGTGTCCACTAGTCGTACGAAGAGGTTGTCAGGTAGCATGGTTCGTTCAGTATTGTCATCTTCTGATCCTTGTCGGTGATCGGGTCTTCGGGATAGCGCATCCGATTGTACCATTGCCGTGCCGGGGGTGTGTACGAGTTGGATGTCGAACTGGGAGAGAAAGAGGGCCCATCGTGCTTGTCGTCTGTTCAGTTGTTGCGGGTTGCGCCAGTAGGTGAGGTTCTTGTGGTCGGATAGGATCGTAACCGGGTGCCCTGATCCTTCGAGGTAGTGTCGCCAGGCCTTCAGGGCTCGAATGATGCCAAGTAGTTCTCGGTCATAGATTTCGTAGTTCCGTTCCGCTTCGGTGAATCCTTCGGATAGATACGCGCACGGGTGCAGGTCGCCGTTGGCGTCTCGTTGCCGGAGTACTGCCCCTGTGGCCCATTGCGAGGCGTTGGATTCGACGACAAAGGGTTTGCTAACGTCGGGCATTTGCAGCACGGGGGCCGTCGCGAATCGTCGCTTCAGCATGTCGAAGGCCTTCTGGCATTCCGTTGTCCATTCCCATTTGGCGTCTTTCTTGGTGAGCGCGTTGAGCGGTCGCGCGATCTCCGAGAAGTGGTCGATGAATCGTCGGTAAAAGTTGCCGAATCCAAGGAATGATTGAACGTCCTTGACGGTTGTCGGTTCTGGCCAGTCGAGTATTCCCTTTATCTTGATAGGGTCCATGGAGATCCGGTTCTCGCTGATGATCATTCCAAGATACTCCACTTCTGGTGTGTCGAATACGCACTTCTCTAGTTTGAGGTAGAGGTCGTGTTCTTTGAGTCGTTCCAGGACACGTAAGGTCCTTCTTCGGTGTTCGTCCAGGTCTGCTGAAAAGATCAGTATGTCGTCCATGTAAATCACTACCCATCCTTCGTCGATCATGTCTGCGAAGATCGCGTTCATCATAGCTTGGAAAGCTGAGGGGGAGTTCCGCAGTCCAAAGAACATGACCATTGGTTCGTATAGCCCTTTGCTGGTTCTGAAGGCGGCCTTCCATTGATCACCGTCCTTGATACGGATGTTGTTGTATCCCGATCGGAGGTCCAGTTTGGAGAAAACCTTCACTCCGCGCAGCTTGTCGACCAGTTCCGATATGAGCGGTAGTGGGTACTTGTCACCATATGTTGCAACAATAATGCATTACGAACAGGTAGTTCCCCTACACCGTTATACAACTAAACCTGGCTGGTTCCTAATACTTTACGAATGCCCGGGGTTTCCGGGATAGCCTCCATAGGTCCGGCTCGGCTTCTCGGCTTCCTTCCTAATATGGTAGGTGTCCCCGGCAGGCCCTTTCTCCCGGTCTGGGCGCTTTTTATGGGCGCTTTTTTCGGGCTTTTTGGGCGCTTTTCTGGGCGCTTTTCCCACACCTTTCTGGGCACTTTTCTGATGCTTTTCTGGGCGCTTTTCTGGCGCTTTTCTGGGCGCTTTTCGGGCGCTTTTCTGGGCGCTTTTTTGACACTCTTTGGGCGCTTTTTTGACACTCTTTGGGCGCTTTTTGTCAATGATCTGGGCGCTTTTTGGCTACTATCTGGGCGCTTTTTGGGCGCTTTTTTGCGTCCAAACAGGGTAGATATATTCTACACCTCCCTGCACCCCCCCTCTGGGGCTCTATTAGGGCACCCTGTTGGGCTAAAAATATGCATGTTATGTATGTGTATGCTGTAGTATATCTCTGTGTGCATAGGCATAGAATAGGGCAGGGAAAGTAGCCTAAAAATGCGACCTCAGGGCAGGAGCCACCAGGAGGGGGACCACTGCAGGGTGGCTGGGCTGTCATCCTCTGGGCCAATTCCTATGAGTAGTATATCATTCAAAAGGTGCTTGAAAGGGCTTTCCAATGCATATTTTTTCAGGAGGAACCATGCAGTATTGGCAGAGATATAGACCATCGCATTTTCGCCAAAAATGGCCATTTTGTTTCCTTTGTTACTCTGCACCCAGGGGTCCCCTCATGTTGCCCTTGGTACCGTTGGATTCGCGTTTTTAAGGGCTTTCTAACAGTAGTAAATACATGAAATTCTGACCACATGCATTGTCGCCCTCCTCCTGCCCCTCCCCCACTTACCCACCTCATAGCTCCTGCAGTTCTTGGTCTTTCTCTGTGAAGTTTTTTGATCCTTGTAGTATACATACAAAACTATGTATTTACCGCTTTTCACGCCCTAATATGGCCTACCCCCAATGGAATTCATCTAGGTGCATTTTCGCACTTTTCAGATTCTTCCCTCCATATCTCTGCACCCAGAGCAGATATTGCCTTCGTTCTTTTTGCATTTTGTGCCTAGACAGCGATACTACATGTCTGTAGAAGCTCATTCTTATCGAATGCAGCGATCAGAATTGAGCTCCTTATCAGCTGTAGTAGGCAGATCCTGTTTTGGCTTACACCCAGGACAATATTCTTTAATCGGATGGTACATTCATATTCTACTCGTTGATAGCTACCTGTAACAATGGGAATCATGAGATTTGGTGAAGAATTGAGTGAGCTACAGGAGATGGACTTCCTGGACACCCAAAGTTGCAGTGTGTGCAGCTGCACTGCTCCGGAAATGCATGCAGTGCACAGCTGAGCGGGCAGCATTTGGTGCCTGTGAGCCATATCTCTGCAACCACTCAACCAAATCCCATTATTCTTGTTGTGCAAGGTAGCTATCAACGAGTAGAATATGAATGTACCATCCGATTAAAGAATATTGTCCTGGGTGTAAGCCAAAACAGGATCTGCCTACTACAGCTGATAAGGAGCTCAGTTCTGATCGCTGCATTCGATAAGAATGAGCTTCTACAGACATGTAGTATCGCTGTCTAGGCACAAAATGCAAAAAGAACGAAGGCAATATCTGCTCTGGGTGCAGAGATATGGAGGGAAGAATCTGAAAAGTGCGAAAATGCACCTAGATGAATTCCATTGGGGGTAGGCCATATTAGGGCGTGAAAAGCGGTAAATACATAGTTTTGTATGTATACTACAAGGATCAAAAAACTTCACAGAGAAAGACCAAGAACTGCAGGAGCTATGAGGTGGGTAAGTGGGGGAGGGGCAGGAGGAGGGCGACAATGCATGTGGTCAGAATTTCATGTATTTACTACTGTTAGAAAGCCCTTAAAAACGCGAATCCAACGGTACCAAGGGCAACATGAGGGGACCCCTGGGTGCAGAGTAACAAAGGAAACAAAATGGCCATTTTTGGCGAAAATGCGATGGTCTATATCTCTGCCAATACTGCATGGTTCCTCCTGAAAAAATATGCATTGGAAAGCCCTTTCAAGCACCTTTTGAATGATATACTACTCATAGGAATTGGCCCAGAGGATGACAGCCCAGCCACCCTGCAGTGGTCCCCCTCCTGGTGGCTCCTGCCCTGAGGTCGCATTTTTAGGCTACTTTCCCTGCCCTATTCTATGCCTATGCACACAGAGATATACTACAGCATACACATACATAACATGCATATTTTTAGCCCAACAGGGTGCCCTAATAGAGCCCCAGAGGGGGGGTGCAGGGAGGTGTAGAATATATCTACCCTGTTTGGACGCAAAAAAGCGCCCAAAAAGCGCCCAGATAGTAGCCAAAAAGCGCCCAGATCATTGACAAAAAGCGCCCAAAGAGTGTCAAAAAAGCGCCCAAAGAGTGTCAAAAAAGCGCCCAGAAAAGCGCCCGAAAAGCGCCCAGAAAAGCGCCAGAAAAGCGCCCAGAAAAGCATCAGAAAAGTGCCCAGAAAGGTGTGGGAAAAGCGCCCAGAAAAGCGCCCAAAAAGCCCGAAAAAAGCGCCCATAAAAAGCGCCCAGACCGGGAGAAAGGGCCTGCCGGGGACACCTACCATATTAGGAAGGAAGCCGAGAAGCCGAGCCGGACCTATGGAGGCTATCCCGGAAACCCCGGGCATTCGTAAAGTATTAGGAACCAGCCAGGTTTAGTTGTATAACGGTGTAGGGGAACTACCTGTTCGTAATGCATTATTTCTACAGCAGCAGCTGTACTTGTTGGGGACGGTTCCTTCGTTGAGGTATCGATAATCTTGGCAGGGTCGTAGTGTTCCGTCCTTCTTGCCGACGAAGAAGAATGGGGATGCCATCGGCGAGTTCGAGGGTCGGATATAGCCTTTTCGTAGGTTCTCCCGGATGAATTCTTCCTCGGCTTCGAGTTCCTTGGGCGTGAGTTGATATCGCTTGAAGTCCTTTGGGGTAAAGCCTTCCTTGAGTTCAATGGCCAGGTCCCAGGGTCGTGATGGTGGGAATCGTTCGGACGCCTTCTTTTCAAAGATCGCCGCATACTCTCGGTATGGTTCAGGGAGCATTTCTTCGAACGTCTTCTTCTCTTCTTGCGCCTGTTGCTTGTTACGACGCTCACTGTGTCACGGTCACCCAGTTTCCTTTTCCTCTCTCTCCCTCGTGCCTCCGCTATGCCACGTCATCCTTTCCCATGCCACGTCACCCTTTCCCACCGGTTCACA
The DNA here is from genome assembly GCA_022376465.1 of Cubamyces lactineus. Taxonomy (NCBI): domain Eukaryota; kingdom Fungi; phylum Basidiomycota; class Agaricomycetes; order Polyporales; family Polyporaceae; genus Cubamyces; species Cubamyces lactineus. Next base: position 432,126 of record JACDTU010000007.1, on the reverse strand, counting down.
CGGCTGTTGTATTACTACCCTATCACCTTCCGCCACGTCATCGCCACATCATCTGTACTCCCGGCCCTGACTCTACGTAGTTATACTGGACTCTCACGGTACGTGGCGCCTACGTGGCGCCGACGTGTCCATGTCTCTCTTCCCTGTATTTAAGACCAGAGGATCCACTCGGGATCCTTAGCTCGACCTGGTTATCCATTGCCTATTCCTCTGAACCTCTACTCGACTCGAACTACTAGAGACCTCTGGTCCGATCCCTAGGACGTCGCTTGCTGTGACCGATCTAGGCTCGTCGTAACATTAGGTCGAGCTCACCAGAACCCGTCGATCTACCCAGATCTCGACACACGACACCCGCTCAAGACAGAGCGGCCCCGAACCGAACAACACGGCGTCGATACCGAAAGAATTTGCGGTTGACAAGGAAGCCAAGCTAGTCTACTACGAAGGGCAACAAGTCTTCTGGAAGAACAAGTCCTGGCACTTCACCGAAGTCCCTCTCACCTGGCGGAACTGCCTTGACATCGACCCCGACTACCGAAGACGCTACCACGAAATATCACTTGGAGACGAACTTCCGGAGGAACCAGCGGCCACCCCGGAACCGAGAACAGAACCAGAACAACCTTCCCCGGTAGACTTCACTACTCCCAGACCAGCTCAGGCGGAGATACTCGAGGAGAGTGAACCAGAAAGCGAGAACGCTACAAGAACTTCGAACAACGACCACGACCCGGAGGGAAGCGAAGCCGCACCAGAACCCGTAGGGAAGACCCCTCAAGAAGAATCGAACCGAACTGCAAACGAACCCGAAGGCCGAACCGAAGCCACGATGGCTGAAGAAAAGACGAACGAGATCAAGCTCAAGATGCCCCCAGAGTTCTCAGGGAAGCGGGGCGAAGTAGTGGAGTGGTTGCAGAAATGCTCCCTCTACCTCACGATGAACAAGAAGACCTACGCCACCGACGAAATGAAGATCGTCTTCTGCCTTATGCTGATGAACGGGGGCACCGCCGGAACCTGGGCCCGCACCTTCATTGAAGACGTAGAACGGCAGGCAGCCGACCAGAACAAGAACCGAAGACCAGGCGAAGAACGTATCGAACCCAACTACGGAACATGGGACGACTTCAAGAAGCAACTACTGGAAGCATTCGACGACATCGACCAGAAGGCCAGCGCCCGTGTGCTGCTGCGAAACCTGAAGCAAGGAAGCAAGAAAGTCGAAGACTACATCGCCGAGTTCAAGTCGATCATCTCGCGATGCGGAATCACAGAGTTCGAAGTCACTGCCGACTTCTTCTATGCTGGACTCAACCGTCCCCTTCGAGAGAAGATCTTCGGGATGTACCCCCTACCGAAGGATGCCAGCGAACTCTACCTCCGAGCCTCCACTCTCGAACAGCAGTATCACCTGGGAAGAGCATACGACGGGAAGACCTCGACCTTCCGACCTACGTACAAGCCGTACAGACCCCGACCGCAAGAACGCGACCCTGACGCCATGGATGTCGACAAGATGACGACCGAAGAACGTGAGAAGCACTACCGAGAAGGACGATGCTTCAATTGCCACCAGATAGGGCATCTAGCGCGGCAGTGCCCCAACAGAAGAACCAACGACCGTAAGAAGACGAAGCCTGCCGCCAAGGCCCGCATCACCGAGGTCGAAGAAGACGAGAGCGACGATGATGAAGACATCAAATCCATCGACGGCCAAGCGGCTGACAAGAAGCAGCTTATCGCAGCAAGGATCCGTACCGCTCTGAAGGGGCTAGAAGAAGACCAAGACGCGAAGGAAATCCTCGCAAGCTTCTCCAACGAGGGTTTTTGAAGAACCGGCGTGCCTCGACGTCACGACCGCGTACTAAGGTCCACCGTGTAATAGTAGCGCAGACTTCTCGACAGTCTATGAGAATTCCGTTATCTATCCACGCGGACCTAAGCGTCGAAACGAAAGCCCTCATCGACACAGGAGCGGGAGAAGTATTCATGGACCACAGGTTTGCGAAAGAGCACAACTTCCCGCTCAAATCGCTGAAAGCCCCGATCCGAGTATACAACGCTGACGGAACCAGGAATGAAGCAGGCGATATCAAGAAATGCGCAGTCCTTGAAATTGAAGCTGGGCGCCACCGACACATTGTGCGGTTCCTGATTACGTCGCTAGGAAAGGAACCAATCATCCTGGGCCTGCCATGGCTGCAGCGCGTCAATGCCAACATCGACTTCACGAAAGGGACCCTCGATATCGACCCCGCCCGGGTGAACCGAACAATTGTGGAACATCTGCGTGCAATGTGGTTCCCAGATCAAGACCCCTTCACCGGAAGACCCAAGCCAGTGGAAGAAGAACCGAACGAAGAAGCAAATGAAGAAGACGAAGACGCGACCGAGGAAGCATCGACCCAAGAACCAATCTACGAGAACATCGAACGAGTTACCCTCTCCGACGTGCACCCGGAAGAAGAACCCAACGACCAAGATCTGCTGATAGCTTATCTTCGCGGAGAACACGAAGCCATGATAGCATCGCACGCGACAGAATGGCACGGAGATATGCCTCGACCCGGATCCCCCCTCACCACGGAACACGACTACGAACCCACGAAGATTGGACCTGGACCCACCATCGGAAGAATCCGACGAGCCCCACAAGGACTTCGATTTGCAATTGCAGCCAACGTCTGGATCCGAGCAAAGGTCAACCCCGCAATGGCACTCGCACAACAGCACCAAGCACAGGAAGAGAAGAAGACTTTCGAAGAGATGCTCCCCGAACCGTACCGAGGATATGCCGCCATCTTTGAAAAGAAGGCGTCCGAACGATTCCCACCATCACGACCCTGGGACCTGGCCATTGAACTCAAGGAAGGCTTTACCCCGAAGGACTTCAAGCGATATCAACTCACGCCCAAGGAACTCGAAGCCGAGGAAGAATTCATCCGGGAGAACCTACGAAAAGGCTACATCCGACCCTCGAACTCGCCGATGGCATCCCCATTCTTCTTCGTCGGCAAGAAAGATGGAACACTACGACCCTGCCAAGATTATCGATACCTCAACGAAGGAACCGTCCCCAACAAGTACCCACTACCGCTCATATCAGAATTGGTCGACAAGCTGCGCGGAGCGAAGGTTTTCTCCAAACTGGACCTCCGATCGGGATACAACAACGTCCGTATCAAGGACGGTGATCAATGGAAGGCCGCCTTCCGAACCAGCAAAGGGCTATACGAACCAATGGTCATGTTCTTTGGACTGCGGAACTCCCCCTCGGCTTTTCAAGCTATGATGAACGCGATCTTCGCAGACATGATCGACGAAGGATGGGTAGTGATTTACATGGACGACATACTGATCTTTTCGGCAGACCTGGACGAACACCAAAGAAGGACCTTACGTGTCCTGGAACGACTCAAGGAACACGACCTCTACCTCAAGCTAGAGAAGTGCACATTCGACGCACCAGAAGTGGAGTATCTTGGAATGATCATCAGCGAGAATCGGATCTCCATGGACCCTATCAAGATAAAGGGAATACTCGACTGGCCAGAACCGACAACCGTCAAGGACGTTCGATCATTCCTTGGATTCGGCAACTTTTACCGACGATTCATCGACCACTTCTCGGAGATCGCGCGACCGCTCAACGCGCTCACCAAGAAAGACGCCAAATGGGAATGGACAACGGAATGCCAGAAGGCCTTCGACATGCTGAAGCAACGATTCGCGACGGCCCCCGTGCTGCAAATGCCCGACATTAGCAAACCCTTTGTCGTCGAATCCGACGCCTCGCAATGGGCCACAGGGGCAGTACTCCGGCAACGAGACGCCAACGGCGACCTGCACCCGTGCGCGTATCTATCCGAAGGATTCACCGAAGCGGAACGGAACTACGAAATCTATGACCGAGAACTACTTGGCATCATTCGAGCCCTGAAGGCCTGGCGACACTACCTCGAAGGATCAGGGCACCCGGTTACGATCCTATCCGACCACAAGAACCTCACCTACTGGCGCAACCCGCAACAACTGAACAGACGACAAGCACGATGGGCCCTCTTTCTCTCCCAGTTCGACATCCAACTCGTACACACCCCCGGCACGGCAATGGTACAATCGGATGCGCTATCCCGAAGACCCGATCACCGACAAGGATCAGAAGATGACAATACTGAACGAACCATGCTACCTGACAACCTCTTCGTACGACTAGTGGACACCCGACTGGCACCGAGGTTCCGACACTTGGCCACGCAAGACAGACTCTTTTGCGACGCACTTGCTGCCATCCAACACGACGGACCACCCCCGATCAGAAGTGCACTCACCGATTGGCAAGAACGAGACGGCTTAATCTTCTACAAGAACCGATGCTACGTACCGGCCGACGAAGCCCTGCGACGAGACCTGATCAGTCAACACCACGACTCCCCGGCAGCCGGACACCCTGGGAAATTCAAGACTCTAGAACTGATACGACGGTCATACTGGTGGCCCGGCATGTATGCCATGGTATCCCGATACGTCGAAGGCTGTGCCACATGCCAGCAGAACAAGCCAAACACACACCCGACCACCCCGCCCCCACAACCAATCCCCGCTGACGATGTTACTCGGCCATTCCAGAACGTCACGATGGATCTCATCACCGATCTCCCCGAATCCCACGGCTACGATAGTATTCTGGTCGTGGTCGACCATGGCCTTACGAAGGGGGTGATTTTCGCACCATGCAAGAAGACGATCGACGCAATCGGCACAGCGGCGCTTTACCACCGGCATGTCTACCGACGCTTTGGACTACCCAGCAAGATCATATCCGACCGAGGGCCACAATTCGTATCCAACGTCACTCGTGAACTAGGAAGACTCTTAGGCATCACCCTTTCCCCGTCTACCGCATATCACCCGCAGACCGACGGACAAACTGAACGAGTGAATCAAGAACTGGAAGTCTACCTCAGGATATTCTGCGAAGGCCGACCAGACAAATGGGCAGAACACCTTGTCGACGCAGAAGTCGCACACAATCAACGGACCCACTCAGCACGGAACGCATCACCATTCTACCTCATGATGGGGTACGAACCGACACTGATTCCTATCGCATACCCCAAGACCAACACCCCGACAGTACAAGAACGGCTAGTGAACCTCCAGAAGGCCCGAGACGAAGCCCTAGCAGCCCACGAGCTAGCCCGACACGTCATACGCGACAGGTTCAAGGGAAAGTTCGTCCAATTCAAGAAAGGACAGAAGGTCTGGCTTGAAGGGAAGAACCTCAAGCTCGCTTACGCATCCCGGAAACTCGCACCCAAACGGGAAGGCCCCTTTGTCATCACCGAAGTACTTGGACCCGTGACCTATCGGCTGGAGCTGCCGAAACACTGGAAGGTACACCCCGTGTTCCACGCATGCTTCCTCACCCCATACAAGGAAAACGACACCCACGGACCGAACTACACGAGGCCACCACCTGACCTTATCGACAGAGAAGAAGAATATGAGGTCGAAGCGATCGTTGGACACAAGACCACACGAGGCGGAATCCGCTACCAAATCAAGTGGAAAGGCTACTCCAGCGCCGAGAACACATGGGAACCCGAGTCCGCTCTAATTCCGAACGCCAAAGAAATCCTCCAACGGTATAAAAGGGCGAAGAAGCTGCTGTAATCTGCAATGCTCTCTCTCGCCATCCTCTTCGCCATCTACTGCCTCACCCTCCTCGCTATCACCCTCCTCTTTCTCTGGTATATCCTCCGCGACCTCTTCAACCGCATCATCGAGCACACTCTCCACAGCCGTGACTACCCATCCCGATCAGCGTGGGGATCGTGAAGCCCATGATCATCGCGCTCTTCACCTGCATGACCCTCGGCTACCTCCTTGCCCTTGCCTTCATCGCCACTCACCTGCGCCTCTCCATCAACATCCTCGAAATTGCTCTCGAACACCGCGACCCTCTCGACCCCGCAAACGACAAGCTTGACCAGGCCGACCGCACCCTCAATAACTCCAGCTGGGACGAGTAGAATGGGCCGCCCCCTCTATAGCACCCAAGTCGCTGACGACAATGCAAGCGACCAGGAAAACCAACAGCCGCTACCCATTCCTCCCCCACTCGCCAGACGCCTCTCGTCGCCTCCACCGGAATACACCTCTAGGTCACCATCGCCCACCTCCTCGACGTCGGACCTCAGCACGGTTGGGGTCGAAGACTCTCATCTGGTAGACCACTCCCGGCACCCCGACGTCAACCAGTTGCTCCGTGCGCTCCTCACCAACCCTACCCCAGTCGTCAATGCCACCGAGCGAGGCTTGCAGTACTTCCTTAGAGAGTATCGATGCCTCTACAACGAGCAACGGGAACTGGACGCACTGGAAGGGAACCTTGTTGACGCAGCTGACATCGCAGAGGACGCTCTAGACGCTCTTCATGAGGCGTTTGGTGAAGAAGAGGAGCAACGGCAAGTCTCGGACTACGACATCGCAGAACGGCAGGCGCGCGCCCTCGAAAACGTCGGGCACCATGCCCACGAGTTACGGAGGTTGGCAAGACACTCTTTGAACACCACTCGACGGCTCGCCCGGACCACACGCACGTGGAGGAACTTCCTCATACAAACATTTGAACTCCCCGCATTCCGTGCAAGGATGGCGTCACTGGCCTCGGTCATCAACGACGCGGCCCCGCCTCCCGGAGAACTCCCAGCTGCGGCAAGAAGAGTGCCTGGCGAAGCCCGACGCCAAGGGACCTATCTGCCCTTGTTCCACACCAGAGTCTCCGCAGGAAGCCGTCGGCCCCGTGATCCATCCCCCGACGAGCGTAACGTAAGAGCTCGAAGAGACACCTCGCCCGCCCCAATGGACGCTTCGCCGGCCCGACCTGAGTCCCCGCCGTCCCTCCACCCTATTGGCCGCAGCTGCCTAGTCTGTGGGTCGCCCGATCACGAGTACCTGTGGTGCCGAGACTGGCGATGTGTCTGGTGTCGCGCCACCGCCCCTGGCCATCATCCGTGGGAGTGCCCTCTGTGCCCAGAAGACATGGACGAGCGGTTTACGAGTTAAGCTGGATATTCCGCTGGTGGAACAGCGTAGAAGCATACGAAGGGGGTAATGTTACGACGCTCACTGTGTCACGGTCACCCAGTTTCCTTTTCCTCTCTCTCCCTCGTGCCTCCGCTATGCCACGTCATCCTTTCCCATGCCACGTCACCCTTTCCCACCGGTTCACACGGCTGTTGTATTACTACCCTATCACCTTCCGCCACGTCATCGCCACATCATCTGTACTCCCGGCCCTGACTCTACGTAGTTATACTGGACTCTCACGGTACGTGGCGCCTACGTGGCGCCGACGTGTCCATGTCTCTCTTCCCTGTATTTAAGACCAGAGGATCCACTCGGGATCCTTAGCTCGACCTGGTTATCCATTGCCTATTCCTCTGAACCTCTACTCGACTCGAACTACTAGAGACCTCTGGTCCGATCCCTAGGACGTCGCTTGCTGTGACCGATCTAGGCTCGTCGTAACATTGCTGTTGCGCAAGCGCCATCGCGGGATTGACTTTCGCTCGAATCCAGACATTGGCTGCGACTGCAAATCGAAGTCCTTGTGGGGCTCGTCAGATTCTTCTGATGGTGGGTCCAGGTCCAATCTTCGTGGGTTCGTAGTCGTGTTCCGTGGTGAGGGGGAATCCGGGTCGAGGCATATCTCCGTGCCATTCTGTCGCGTGCGATGCTATCATGGCTTCGTGTTCTTCGCGAAGATAAGCTATCAGCAGATCTTGGTCGTCAGGTTCTTCTTCTGGGTGCACGTCGGAGAGCGTAACTCGTTCAAGGTTCTCATAGATTGGTTCCGTGGTTGCATCTTCGTGTTCTTCGTCTGTCCCTTCATCCGGTTCTTCTTCGACTGGCTTGGGTCTTCCGATAAAGGGGTCTTGATCTGGGAACCACATTGCGCGTAGATGTTCCACGATTGTTCGGTTTACCCGAGCAGGGTCGATGTCGAGGGTCCCTTTCGTGAAGTCGATGTTGGCGTTAACGCGCTGTAGCCATGGCAGGCCCAGGATGATTGGTTCCTTTCCTAGTGACGTAATCAGGAACCGCACAATGTGTTGGTGGCGCCCAGCTTCAATTTCAAGAACTGCGCATTTCTTGATATCGCCTGCTTCATTCCTGGTTCCATCAGCGTTGTATACTCGGATCGGGGCTTTCAGCGATTTGAGCGGGAAGTTGTGCTCTTTCGCAAACCTGTGGTCCATGAATACTTCTCCCGCTCCCGTGTCGATGAGGGCTTTCGTTTCGACGCTTAGGTCCGCGTGGATAGATAACGGAATTCTCATAGACTGTCGAGAAGTCTGCGCTACTATTACACGGCGGACCTTAGTACGCGGTCGTGACGTCGAGACACGCCGGTTCTTCAAAAACCCTCGTTGGAGAAGCTTGCGAGAATTTCCTTTGCGTCTTGGTCTTCTTCTAGCCCCTTCAGAGCGGTACGAATCCTTGCTGCGATAAGCTGCTTCTTGTCAGCCGCTTGGCTGTCGATGGATTTGATGTCTTCATCATCGTCGCTCTCGTCTTCTTCGACCTCGGTGATGCGGGCCTTGGCAGCAGGCTTCGTCTTCTTACGGTCGTTGGTTCTTCTGTTGGGGCACTGCCGTGCTAGATGCCCTATCTGGTGGCAATTGAAGCATCGTCCTTCTCGGTAGTGCTTCTCACGTTCTTCGGTTGTCATCTTGTCGACATCCATGGCGTCAGGGTCGCGTTCTTGCGGTCGGGGTCTGTACGGCTTGTACGTAGGTCGGAAGGTCAAGGTCTTCCCGTCGTATGCTCTTCCCAGGTGATACTGCTGTTCGAGAGTGGAGGCTCGGAGGTAGAGTTCGCTGGCATCCTTCGGTAGGGGGTACATCCCGAAGATCTTCTCTCGAAGGGGACGGTTGAGTCCAGCATAGAAGAAGTCAGCAATGACTTCGAACTCTGTGATTCCGCATCGCGAGATGATCGACTTGAACTCGGCGATGTAGTCTTCGACTTTCTTGCTTCCTTGCTTCAGGTTTCGCAGCAGCACACGGGCGCTGGCCTTCTGGTCGATGTCGTCGAATGCTTCCAGTAGTTGCTTCTTGAAGTCGTCCCATGTTCCATAGTTGGGTTCGATACGTTCTTCGCCTGGTCTTCGGTTCTTGTTCTGGTCGGCTGCCTGCCGTTCTACGTCTTCACAGTCGTGGTCACCACTCATTGTTAACAATAGCCCACCTAGGTAGCAAAACCATTGTGGAAGACGTGGCCACATCAAGTACAATGATAAAATGCCCACAAGGTTTGATAATGAAGAATCACTGAATTGTAATTGGACGTGGGCTCTTTGTCAATACAATATGAACAATCGTGGGGGTATTGTACATGGTTCTGAATTACAATTGGCCCACGTAGGGATGATAATAGCTGCGTTGTAGATGTTCGTGGGGGTATTGTACATCGTCCTGAATGACAATTGGCCCACGTAGGGATGATAATAACTGGATTGTCGATGTTCGTGGGGGTATTGTACATCGTCGTAGGGGCATTGTACATCGTCCTGAATGACAATTGGCCCACGTAGGGATGATAATAACTGGATTGTCGATGTTCGTGGGGGTATTGTACATCGTCGTAGGGGCATTGTACATCGTCATGGGGGTATTGTACATCGTCCTGAATGACAATTGGCCCACGTAGGGATGATAATAACTGGATTGTCGATGTTCGTGGGGGTATTGTACATCGTCGTGGGGGTATTGTACATCGTCGTGGGGGTATTGTACATCGTCGTAGGGGCATTGTACATCGTCGTGGGGGCATTGTACATCGTCCTGAATGACAATTGGCCCACGTAGGGATGATAATAACTGGATTGTCGATGTTCGTGGGGGTATTGTACATCGTCGTGGGGGTATTGTACATCGTCGTAGGGGGATTGTACATCATCATGGGGGCATTATCAATGATCATGATTTACAAAATGCCCACGTAGGGATGATAATAACTGGATTGTCGATGTTCGTGGGGGTTATTGTACATCGTCGTACAGACATTGTACATCATTGTGGGGGTATTGTACATTGTCGTACAGGCATATTCAACACCTTCCTGCCACTCCTTCTCTAGGGCCACATTGGGGCACCCTGTTGGGCTAAATCTATATATAACATATATGTATTTGCTTTAACACATATATCTGTTTATAGCAACACATTTGGGCAGGGAAAGTAGCCTAAAAATGCGACCCTAGGGTAGGGGCCATCAGGAGGGGACCAGTGCAGGGTGCGTAGCATGGCTCCCTCTCGGTCAATTTCTATGAACAATATATCATTGGAAAGGTGCTTGAAAGGGCTTTCCAACGCATATTATTGCATGAGGAATAATGCAGTATTGGTAGAGATATGGACCATCGCATTTTCGCCCAAAATGGCCATTTTGGTTCCTTGATTGCTTGGCAACCAGGCATTCCCTCATGCTCCCCTTGGTACCGTTGGATTCGCGTTTTTAAGGGCTATCTAATGGTAGTAAATACATGGTATTCTGACCACATGCATTGTCACCCTCCTCCTGCCCCTCCCCCACTTTACCACCTCATAGCTCTTGCAGTTCTTTGTCTTTCTCGGTAATCTCTTTTGATCCTTGTAGTATACATAGAGAACTATGTATTTACCGCTTTTTACACCCTAATATGGCCTACTCCCAATGGAATTCATGTAGGTGCATTTTCGCACTTTTCAGATTCTCCCCTCCATATCTCTGCACCCAGAGCAGCCATTGCCTTCGTTCTTTTTTCATTTTGTGCCTAAACACTGCTACTACATGTCTGTGGAAGCTCATTCTTATCGAATGCAGTGATCAGAATTGAGCTCCTTATCAGCTGGGGGAGGCAGATCCTGTTTTGGTTTACATCCAGCGAAATATTTTCTAATCAGATGGCACATTCATATTCTACTCGTCTATACCTACCTGGCACAACAAGAATCATGAGATTTGGATGAGTAGTTGCAGAGATATGGCTCAGAGGCACCAAATGCTGCCTGTTCAGCAATGCACTGCATGCATTTCCGGAGCAGTGCAACTGCACATCCTGCAACTTTGGGTGTCTAGGAGGTCCATTTCCTGTAGCTCACTCAGTTCTTCACCAAATCCCATGATTCTTGTTGTGCCAGGTAGGTATAGACGAGTAGAATATGAATGTGCCATCTGATTAGAAAATATTTCGCTGGATGTAAACCAAAACAGGATCTGCCTCCCCCAGCTGATAAGGAGCTCAATTCTGATCACTGCATTCGATAAGAATGAGCTTCCACAGACATGTAGTAGCAGTGTTTAGGCACAAAATGAAAAAAGAACGAAGGCAATGGCTGCTCTGGGTGCAGAGATATGGAGGGGAGAATCTGAAAAGTGCGAAAATGCACCTACATGAATTCCATTGGGAGTAGGCCATATTAGGGTGTAAAAAGCGGTAAATACATAGTTCTCTATGTATACTACAAGGATCAAAAGAGATTACCGAGAAAGACAAAGAACTGCAAGAGCTATGAGGTGGTAAAGTGGGGGAGGGGCAGGAGGAGGGTGACAATGCATGTGGTCAGAATACCATGTATTTACTACCATTAGATAGCCCTTAAAAACGCGAATCCAACGGTACCAAGGGGAGCATGAGGGAATGCCTGGTTGCCAAGCAATCAAGGAACCAAAATGGCCATTTTGGGCGAAAATGCGATGGTCCATATCTCTACCAATACTGCATTATTCCTCATGCAATAATATGCGTTGGAAAGCCCTTTCAAGCACCTTTCCAATGATATATTGTTCATAGAAATTGACCGAGAGGGAGCCATGCTACGCACCCTGCACTGGTCCCCTCCTGATGGCCCCTACCCTAGGGTCGCATTTTTAGGCTACTTTCCCTGCCCAAATGTGTTGCTATAAACAGATATATGTGTTAAAGCAAATACATATATGTTATATATAGATTTAGCCCAACAGGGTGCCCCAATGTGGCCCTAGAGAAGGAGTGGCAGGAAGGTGTTGAATATGCCTGTACGACAATGTACAATACCCCCACAATGATGTACAATGTCTGTACGACGATGTACAATAACCCCCACGAACATCGACAATCCAGTTATTATCATCCCTACGTGGGCATTTTGTAAATCATGATCATTGATAATGCCCCCACGATGATGTACAATCCCCCTACGACGATGTACAATACCCCCACGACGATGTACAATACCCCCACGAACATCGACAATCCAGTTATTATCATCCCTACGTGGGCCAATTGTCATTCAGGACGATGTACAATGCCCCCACGACGATGTACAATGCCCCTACGACGATGTACAATACCCCCACGACGATGTACAATACCCCCACGACGATGTACAATACCCCCACGAACATCGACAATCCAGTTATTATCATCCCTACGTGGGCCAATTGTCATTCAGGACGATGTACAATACCCCCATGACGATGTACAATGCCCCTACGACGATGTACAATACCCCCACGAACATCGACAATCCAGTTATTATCATCCCTACGTGGGCCAATTGTCATTCAGGACGATGTACAATGCCCCTACGACGATGTACAATACCCCCACGAACATCGACAATCCAGTTATTATCATCCCTACGTGGGCCAATTGTCATTCAGGACGATGTACAATGCCCCTACGACGATGTACAATACCCCCACGAACATCGACAATCCAGTTATTATCATCCCTACGTGGGCCAATTGTCATTCAGGACGATGTACAATACCCCCACGAACATCTACAACGCAGCTATTATCATCCCTACGTGGGCCAATTGTAATTCAGAACCATGTACAATACCCCCACGATTGTTCATATTGTATTGACAAAGAGCCCACGTCCAATTACAATTCAGTGATTCTTCATTATCAAACCTTGTGGGCATTTTATCATTGTACTTGATGTGGCCACGTCTTCCACAATGGTTTTGCTACCTAGGTGGGCTATTGTTAACAATGAGTGGTGACCACTAGTGGTCTTCAATGAAGGTGCGGGCCCAGGTTCCGGCGGTGCCTCCGTTCATCAGCATAAGGCAGAAGACGATCTTCATTTCGTCAGTGGCGTAGGTCTTCTTGTTCATCGTGAGGTAGAGGGAGCATTTCTGCAACCACTCCACTACTTCGCCCCGCTTCCCTGAGAACTCTGGGGGCATCTTGAGCTTGATCTCGTTCGTCTTTTCTTCAGCCATCGTGGCTTCGGTTCGGCCTTTGGGTTCGTTCGCAGTTCGGTTCGATTCTTCTTGAGGGGTCTTCCCTACGGGTTCTGGTGCGGCTTCGCTTCCCTCCGGGTCGTGGTCGTTGTTCGAAGTTCTTGTAGCGTTCTTGCTTTCTGGTTCACTCTCCTCGAGTATCTCCGCTTGAGCTGGTCTGGGAGTAGTGAAGTCTACCGGGGAAGGCTGTTCTGGTTCTGTTCTCGGTTCTGGGGTGGCCGCTGGTTCCTCCGGAAGTTCGTCTCCAAGTGATATTTCGCGGTAACGTCTTCGGTAGTCGGGGTCGATGTCAAGGCAGTTCCGCCAGGTGAGAGGGACTTCAGTGAAGTGCCAGGACTTGTTCTTCCAGAAGACTTGTTGCCCTTCGTAGTAGACTAGCTTGGCTTCCTTGTCAACCGCAAATTCTTTCGGTATCGACGCCGTGTTGTTCGGTTCGGGGCCGCTCCGTCTTGAGCGGGTGTCGTGTGTCGAGATCTGGGTAGATCGACGGGTTCTGGTGAGCTCGACCTAATGTTACGATGAGCCTAGATCGGTCACAGCAAGCGACGTCCTAGGGATCGGACCAGAGGTCTCCAGTAGTTCGAGTCGAGTAGAGGTTCAGAGGAATAGGCAATGGATAACCAGGTCGAGCTGAGGATCCCGAGCGGATCCTCCGGTCTTAAATACAGGAAAGGAGGCATAGACACGTCAGCGCCACGTAGGCGCCACGTACCGTGAGAGTCCAGTATAACTACGTAGAGTCAGGGCTGGGAATACAGGTGATGTGGCGATGACGTGGCAAAACAGGATAGGCTAGGAATACAACAACCGTGGAATCGGTGGGAACGAGGATGACGTGGCATGGGAAAGGATGACGTGGTATGGGAAAAGATGACGTGGCATAGTGGGAGCGCAAGGAGGAAGGAAAAGGAAACTTCGTGACCGTGACACAGTGAGCGTCGTAACACCCTGTCTGCGGAAAGGCAACGGAGTTTGTCGATTGGTGGGTTCTCTCCACCTACAGGGTCGTTCAAAGAAATGTAGCTCATCGTTTTGGTTGCACGCACAGGGTCTTTACTGCGCTCTCTCGAGGGATTCACTCACCAGAATTCATCATCGAGTCTCTGAAGCTAGGACATTCGCCGAAGAAGCTCGGGCACGATGTCTACTGCTCTCAATGCGGACACCTCACCAACTTTCGTCGCGACTCCACAGGAGAAGAGGGTGGAGCACCGTACCTCAGTCTTGCCACTGTACGTCTACTTTCAGCATTTGCTTCCGTACGTTGAACTCGGGGGATCTGTAGCCGTATGACCGCTTTACGCGCACATTTGCCAAGGATGTTGATACACGAGATCACACCGACCAGCAGGCGAAGGTAAGTTCTCTGACCCAACGTTTACCCCATGCTCGTCACACTGACACTGTCATACCCAGCGCGCCGCAAGTGGCAAAGCGCACTCTTGCGTAACCGGCTACGGCGAGGAAGCACCCACTCGGTTGGATTGGAAGCGTGATCACGTCTGGTACTCGTACGACTGGATCCAAAAAGGAGACGATCTAGAGCACAAAGCCAGGAGTCCTCTCGAGGACAATTTGCACCCGGCAGTCGCAGATCCCTCCTACTCGTGGGCTTGGCCTTGGGCTCAGCCTGAGGGAAGGCACGGCAACGAGCCCGAGCCAGTGTCAGAGATCTCCAACTCACCCGCCAGCGCATGGGGCCCCATTTGGGTCATGATGCGCGACGAGCCTATCTCATCTGACTCTGGTAGGACATCGCGTTGGCTCTTGGAGCGCGACAATGGCGAGGCCGGCTTGCATTCCGAGTTGACCGGCGAAGAACCTGTGTCGTCTTCCACCGCGGGGTGGGTGCTGCATGCATCGTGGCAGGTCAAGCGCGCAGGGACTTCATTTAGTTTGTTTAATAGACCCGCATTAACTAATGGAGTAGGCCTCTCCCAGAGCCGTTAATTTTTTGCACCTTAATCACGGCCCGGATTAACTCACCTGTTTATCCCGTCGCGTCCCGGGCAGCCCAGAGGATTAACCACTCGGCGTTGGTTAGCGTGCGTTGAGCACCACCCCACGGCCCTCCGTCAGCCTCAACGACGACAATGAGCACAGGATAATCACAGGTTTATCCTCGGATAAACCCGGTGATCATCTCGAGATAATCCCGGAGGTTTATCCCGGAGGTTAAACTTCGTTGTTTAGTCAACACGACGCGGCTGCCAACTGCAGAAGTAAAAAGTCGACTGCACGGGACTCGAACAACAGGCCATTGCAACCCAGTCATGGCGCCATCCCGTTACTCAATCAGGCCTCTGTACGTAGCTATAGCGTGCTCCTCATATAGTGGTAGTCCTTCTATTCCTTCCTGCCGCCATCCGTTGAACTATTGATTAGCATTGATTAACCCCTCGCACCCAGCAGCCAGGCACGCACTGCATCCCCAGACCCGCACTGCCACCCCCACCGATCGGCTTGGCATTCGTAGATACACATACATTCTGTAGACCCCGTCAGTATGTTACATACAATATACTTCGTTCCCGTCTAGTTGGTGCACGCAAACGTATTCGGTTCTCCTCGCGAAGCCCGCCAACCCAAGAAAAGTCACCGTCTAACTTGTGCTATATCCGACCTAGTTGAACGCCGGAACAACGAAACCGGGCCCTTCAATCGTGCCGTCGTCCGGGAGCTCGATGAAGTCGCTCGCTTGCAAGTTGAAGATCTCGCGCAGGGTGTCCGCCACGCTACGAACAGTCGTCAGCACAAACAACCCCGCGATGAACGCAGAACTTAGCGACGTACGTGCTGTATTCGTACGGCCACCATGCGCCGTCGTCCGCTGGCAGAGGGACGAGCAGCGTCTTGCGATGCAAACAGGTGCACGCCTTCGAGCACAACGCGATTTCGCCCTCGTTGCTGTTACGACGAGCCTAGATCGGTCACAGCGAGCGACGTCCTAGGGATCGGACCAGAGGTCTCCAGTAGTTCGAGTCGAGTAGAGGTTCAGAGGAATAGGCAATGGATAACCAGGTCGAGCTGAGGATCCCGAGTGGATCCTCTGGTCTTAAATACAGGAAGAGAGACATGGACACGTCAGCGCCACGTAGGCGCCACGTACCGTGAGAGTCCAGTATAACTACGTAGAGTCAGGGCTGGGAATACAGATGATGTGGCGATGACGTGGCGGAAGGTGATAGGGTAGTAATACAACAGCCGTGTGAACCGGTGGGAAAGGGTGACGTGGCATGGGAAAGGATGACGTGGCATAACGGAGGCACGAGGGAGAGAGAGGAAAAGGAAACTGGGTGACCGTGACGTGCTGAGCGTCGTAACATTACCCCCTTCGTATGCTTCTACGCTGTTCCACCAGCGGAATATCCAGCTCAACTCGTAAACCGCTCGTCCATATCTTCTGGGCGCAGAGGGCACTCCCACGGGTGATGGCCAGGGGCGGTGGCGCGACACCAGACACATCGCCAGTCTCGGCACCACAGGTACTCGTGATCGGGCGACCCACAGACTAGGCAGCTGCGGCCAATAGGGTGGAGGGACGGCGGGGACTCAGGTCGAGCTGGCGAAGCGTCCATTGGGGCGGGCGAGGTGTCTCTTCGAGCTCCTACGTTACGCTCGTCGGGGGATGGATCACGGGGCCGACGGCTTCCTGCAGAGACTCTGGTGTGGAACAAGGGCAGATAGGTCCCTTGGCGTCGGGCTTCGCCAGGCACTCTTCTCGCCGCAGCTGGGAGTTCTCCAGGAGGCGGGGCCGCGTCGTCGATGACCGAGGCCAGTGGCGCCATCCTTGCACGGAATGCGGGGAGTTCAAATGTTTGTATGAGGAAGTTCCTCCACGCGCGTGTGGTCCGGGCGAGCCGTCGAGTGGTGTTCAAAGAGTGTCTTGCCAACCTCCGTAACTCGTGGGCATGGTGCCCGACGTTTTCGAGGGCGCGCGCCTGCCGTTCTGCGATGTCGTAGTCCGAGACTTGCCGTTGCTCCTCTTCTTCACCAAACGCCTCGTGAAGAGCGTCTAGAGCGTCCTCTGCGATGCCAGCTGCGTCAACAAGGTTCCCTTCCAGTGCGTCCAGTTCCCGTTGCTCGTTGTGGAGGCATCGATACTCTCTAAGGAAGTACTGCAAGCCTCGCTCGGTGGCATTGACGACTGGGATAGGGTTGGTGAGGAGCGCACGGAGCAACTGGTTGACGTCGGGGTGCCGGGAGTGGTCTACCAGATGAGAGTCTTCGACACCAACCGTGCTGAGGTCCGACGTCGAGGAGGCGGGCGATGGTGACCTGGAGGTGTATTCCGGTGGAGGCGACGAGAGGCGTCTGGCGAGTGGGGGAGGAATGGGTAGCGGCTGTTGGTTTTCCTGGTCGCTTGCATTGTCGTCAGCGACTTGGGTGCTATAGAGGGGGCGGCCCATTCTACTCGTCCCAGCTGGAGTTATTGAGGGTGCGGTCGGCCTGGTCGAGCTTGTCGTTTGCGGGGTCGAGAGGGTCGCGGTGTTCGAGAGCGATTTCGAGGATGTTGATGGAGAGGCGCAGGTGAGTGGCGATGAAGGCAAGGGCAAGGAGGTAGCCGAGGGTCATGCAGGTGAAGAGCGCGACGATCATGGGCTTCACGATCCCCACGCTGATCGGGATGGGTAGTCACGGCTGTGGAGAGTGTGCTCGATGATGCGGTTGAAGAGGTCGCGGAGGATATACCAGAGAAAGAGGAGGGTGATAGCGAGGAGGGTGAGGCAGTAGATGGCGAAGAGGATGGCGAGAGAGAGCATTGCAGATTACAGCAGCTTCTTCGCTCTTTTATACCGTTGGAGGATTTCTTTGGCGTTCGGAATTAGAGCGGACTCGGGTTCCCATGTGTTCTCGGCGCTGGAGTAGCCTTTCCACTTGATTTGGTAGCGGATTCCGCCTCGTGTGGTCTTGTGTCCGACGATCGCTTCGACCTCATATTCTTCTTCTCCGTCGATAAGGTCAGGTGGTGGCCTCGTGTAGTTCGGTCCGTGGGTGTCGTTTTCCTTGTATGGGGTGAGGAAGCATGCGTGGAACACGGGGTGTACCTTCCAGTGTTTCGGCAGCTCCAGCCGATAGGTCACGGGTCCAAGTACTTCGGTGATGACAAAGGGGCCTTCCCGTTTGGGTGCGAGTTTCCGGGATGCGTAAGCGAGCTTGAGGTTCTTCCCTTCGAGCCAGACCTTCTGTCCTTTCTTGAATTGGACGAACTTTCCCTTGAACCTGTCGCGTATGACGTGTCGGGCTAGTTCGTGGGCTGCTAGGGCTTCGTCTCGGGCCTTCTGGAGGTTCACTAGCCGTTCTTGTACCCATCATGAGGTAGAATGGTGATGCGTTCCGTGCTGAGTGGGTCCGTTGATTGTGTGCGACTTCTGCGTCGACAAGGTGTTCTGCCCATTCGTCTGGTCGGCCTTCGCAGAATATCCTGAGGTAGACTTCCAGTTCTTGATTCACTCGTTCAGTTTGTCCGTCGGTCTGCGGGTGATATGCGGTAGACGGGGAAAGGGTGATGCCTAAGAGTCTTCCTAGTTCACGAGTGACGTTGGATACGAATTGTGGCCCTCGGTCGGATATGATCTTGCTGGGTAGTCCAAAGCGTCGGTAGACATGCCGGTGGTAAAGCGCCGCTGTGCCGATTGCGTCGATCGTCTTCTTGCATGGTGCGAAAATCACCCCCTTCGTAAGGCCATGGTCGACCACGACCAGAATACTATCGTAGCCGTGGGATTCGGGGAGATCGGTGATGAGATCCATCGTGACGTTCTGGAATGGCCGAGTAACATCGTCAGCGGGGATTGGTTGTGGGGGCGGGGTGGTCGGGTGTGTGTTTGGCTTGTTCTGCTGGCATGTGGCACAGCCTTCGACGTATCGGGATACCATGGCATACATGCCGGGCCACCAGTATGACCGTCGTATCAGTTCTAGAGTCTTGAATTTCCCAGGGTGTCCGGCTGCCGGGGAGTCGTGGTGTTGACTGATCAGGTCTCGTCGCAGGGCTTCGTCGGCCGGTACGTAGCATCGGTTCTTGTAGAAGATTAAGCCGTCTCGTTCTTGCCAATCGGTGAGTGCACTTCTGATCGGGGGTGGTCCGTCGTGTTGGATGGCAGCAAGTGCGTCGCAAAAGAGTCTGTCTTGCGTGGCCAAGTGTCGGAACCTCGGTGCCAGTCGGGTGTCCACTAGTCGTACGAAGAGGTTGTCAGGTAGCATGGTTCGTTCAGTATTGTCGTCTTCTGATCCTTGTCGGTGATCGGGTCTTCGGGATAGCGCATCCGATTGTACCATTGCCGTGCCGGGGGTATGTACGAGTTGGATGTCGAACTGGGAGAGAAAGAGGGCCCATCGTGCTTGTCGTCTGTTCAGTTGTTGCGGGTTGCGCCAGTAGGTGAGGTTCTTGTGGTCGGATAGGATCGTAACCGGGTGCCCTGATCCTTCGAGGTAGTGTCGCCAGGCCTTCAAGGCTCGAATGATGCCAAGTAGTTCTCGGTCATAGATTTCGTAGTTCCGTTCCGCTTCGGTGAATCCTTCGGATAGATACGCGCACGGGTGCAGGTCGCCGTTGGCGTCTCGTTGCCGGAGTACTGCCCCTGTGGCCCATTGCGAAGCGTCGGATTCGACGACAAAGGGTTTGCTGACGTCGGGCATTTGCAGCCACCAGTAGTTTCCACTTTTGTATTACAAACTGCCACATAGGTGGTAGAATGGTTGTGCATTTTTAGATCACATATTGTAATTGTCAATGCAGAGTCTATTGTATTATAAATGGGAAGCCTGTTGTAATTGTGTTAATGTACAATCACACCTGTTGTAATACTGCCAGGAGCCTGTTGTAATACTCCCCGGAGCCTGTTGTAATACTGACCAGGGCCCATTGTAATTGTTGTAGTACTCTCCGGAGCCTGTTGTAATTCTTGTAATACTGCCAGGAGCCCGTTGTAATACTGCCAGGGACCTGTTGTAATTGTTGTAATACTCCCCGTGGCCAGTTGTAATACTGCCAGGGGCCTGTTGTAATACACTCCGGGGCCTGTTGTAATTGTTGTAATACTGCCAGGAGCCTGTTGTAATTGTTGTAATACTCCCCGGAGCCTGTTGTAATACTCTCCGGAGCCTGTTGTAATTCTTGTAATACTGCCAGGAGCCCGTTGTAATACTGCCAGGGGCCTGTTGTAATTGTTGTAATACTCCCCGGAGCCTGTTGTAATACTCTCCGGAGCCTGTTGTAATTCTTGTAATACTCCCCAGAGCCAGTTGTAATACTCTCCGGAGCCTGTTGTAATCGTTGTAATACTGCCAGGAGCCTGTTGTAATACTCCCCGTGGCCTGTTGTAATTGTTGTAATACTCCCCGTGGCCTGCTGTAATACACTCCGGGGTCCGTTGTAATTGTTGTAATACTCCCCGGAGCCAGTTGTAATACTCTCCGGAGCCTGTTGTAATTGTTGTAATACTGCCAGGAGCCCGTTGTAATATTATCAGGAGCTAGATTGACTGCGCACCACAATGATTATTCAACTTCTAAAGTACGATAACGGACAGACTAGAAAAGGTATCCAAAGATCTACTAAACCCTGACACGCTTGCTCGGAGGCTTCTCAGACTTCCCCACATCATTGGCACGCCTCTTCCCATTGTGTGCGGTCCTGCCTGCACGTAAAGTAAGACATACCCACAACACATCTTCCACGGCCTGTAATACATCATCAAGAGGCTGCTCCTCCACATGACATGCAGAGATCCACCAAGCCAGAGTGAGAACTATGAGAAAGAAGCCATTGTTCCCGCCGCGGCACAAGGCATCCCACTCATCAGGATCGACGGGGGTGACCCGAGGGAGAGGCCACATCCCCTCCTGTGGTAGACGTAACGAAGGCTGGAGATGCCGCCACCAGTCTTTCCACTCGACCGCGAACTGGGCTGATCGAATAGGGGCAATCTTCTCATAGGACCGATGATTCTTCATCCAGATCCGTACCTCCGCAGGGCGTAGCTCAGTTGGCAGACGGTTCTGAGCTTCCTATATCCGCATACATAAGTCAGATATTGCATGAACATGCAGCCAGATAGTACTCACCTGGCCATGTGGAAACCCGAGTGCCCTCTCAAACCCGACCCACTCTTTCACAAGTTGCTTCCACTCATCTCCACCGTCAATCAACGCGAAGTAAGCCAGTGCGTCGTTCATCCACGGGGGTAGATCATCAGATACCAGAGATAGAATAGCTGCAGAAGGATCCTGATTCGCAGTCGCAGCAGCACCCGAGGGGAAAGAGTGTGTATTTCTGTCCAGAGAAGGCTCCAAATCCGTAGCTGTGAGCGCATCCACGCGGGACACGGACAAGATGTCAGGCGTCGACGTCTTTGACGTGGTCAAGGACAATGTCGAGGACGCCAAATCACAGGACGTAGAGTCCAGTGCCGCTGGCACACACGCTGCAGAAGTCGAGCTCGGGGTATCCTCCACAGGCGCTGTAGATACCGGCGGGGTCGTTTGGTAGCCAGAAGGAGGTGTTGAAGTTCCAAGATCAGAGCCCAGGCCACTGCTAGACGTCGGTGTTGGCGCAGGGACTACTGCGCATTCAGATGGTGTTGTCTCGATGGAAGTAGGCACGTGCGCTGTGAGTTCGGAAGGTGTCGTCCCGGGGGAGACAGCTGCCGTCAAAGGAGCCTTCAGTGAGGGCAGCTGCGGTACGGATGCTGAGGATGGAACCGTCGTTGATGAATCGGATGGGGTCCTCCCGGGGTCCTCAGACGTCGGAGGTGGAGTAGACGCAGCGGGTGAAGGTGGAGTAGCATGAGCCGCAGTAGAGTCCGGGACGCACTTCGTCAAGGAGGGATCTGAAGGATCGGGGGTAGTCGCCGGTGCGGAGGCTCTTGTCGTAGACGTGGCTGGAGATGACGCCTGGCTTCTCGTTTTGCGCTGTGTGGGTGCAGGCGCCTGTGCTTCCTTCTGCTTGCGCGGCTTCGGTGCCTTGTTGCCGCTGGGAGACTGTGAGAGGAAATTCGACGCCAGACCGAGCGCCTTGAGATGCTCCTGGTTCTTGAGGATTGTCGCTCTACGTTGAGCCTCGAAGTCATCGTCCGGCGAGCCCCCTCGCGTTGTACCACTAGTCGCAGTGGCAGTGTCGCTAGAAGAACCGACGGTAGTAGCGCCAGTACCGGTGACTGTCACCTCAACAACACGGCGGGCACCGTCTGAGGGTGCCTGAGGGTCTGTGCCATTCACAGAGGGGGCAGATGCCGGCTGGATTGACGTCTGGCGGGACTCGCTGTCCGGGTCACTCACGGACTTGCCAAGGTACGTCCTATGCAATCTCTCTCGGACTTTCAATGCTGAGCAACCTAACAGTCAGCTATCTATCATGCCAAAGGACCTGCGCGTACGTACGAAAACAGTTCACGATGAACTTGTTCCACGAAGTTTCGATATCTGACCATACTTTGCAGACATCACCGAATTGCTGGCCGAGTTGCATCGTCTCTCCTTGGTGTAAACTAGGGGAAAAGGTGTGAATATCGCTCTATAGCATGTGAATGCGACAGTTCAAACGACTTACTACATGGCTGCCAGTCCTCCGGTGTCAGGACGCGGGCCTCCTAAGAGGATAGTGGCCTTCCACCCTGTTTGCTCCTCCACGCGTTCGAGAACACCTTGCAAAACCTTTGGCAAGCCGTCTAGGATCCTGAAATTGTGTGAGCGGGCCATTCAAACCCTCAATACGGTGGAAAACGTACTGTTGGATCTTCCGAGCACGCTCTTGAAGCTCGGCCTGGACCTCCGGAGGAATATCTCCGTCGAGCATCTCCAAGAAGTCTTCCAGCCCTTCGTCCAAGTCCTTCCCGTTGTATCCCTTGACTTTCTTCTTCACTTCGTCTGTCTCCTCAGCAAGCATCTCCTTAGTGCGCGCGCATGCGAACTTCCACCACCCAACGACGTCGTCGTCCTCAGAAACGTTCTCCAGGTAAGTCTTGTACGCGGACTTTATCTTCGGCATGATGTCCTTCTTATACAGCTTCATGTAGACTTGATATGGCTGACGATAGCCCGCTCTCTTGGGTTGCAGCTCTAACTCGGCGAATGCCTTCGTTTGCGCGGTGCTCTTCCCGACGCGGCGGTTCCAAAGCCAATCGTGAATTTGCTATAACGTACGTATCGGCGTCTGTGCATCTGCGAGTAGACAATATGAAACTCACCTGGCACCTCTTCTTCATGGTGACAGTCTCGCCATCATGGCCTGCAACGGATTCCTTCACTTGTCCGGTCTCCGGGTCTTTCCAGAAACGATCAAAGAAGTCCTGTTGACAGGAGGTGATGTACCGCTTCGTCGTGCCGTCCGCCTGCGCATCCCTGAAGCCTGGGAGCTGATTCTGAAGCCATTCCAGCTCGTCGTCGTCGGCCCAAGAACGACGTCCCATGATCCACCAAGCAGATGTGGCGCGAGGAGAAGATGAAGAGAGCCGTGATGAGAACGAGGCAAAAGGGAACAGATATCAGATATATTCCACCAGATGCGGCGGAAAGGTAGCACAAGTCCGCTGGCACCAGAAGCGATGGGTAGGTGGCCTGTGCTCACTGGGATCGGGCTCGTGGCTCGTGGCCGACTCAGATCGGGCTCCCGGGGGTTTCCGACACAGCAATAACCATGATCGGATAATCAGTAGCTTCCTGGTTTGAGCTACTTCGTCTTCAACCATCATCGTCTCGACAGCCCAGAGCAAGTATGTACACAGTCGACTCAAGTCAGTCGTGTACTCACAAAGAGGCTGAAGTTACTTATACAGATGCGAGAGCCAGAAACCACTGGAGAAGGCGATCAACACCCTCTCCCCGATCTTACACATCTCAGCTTGTCTGACGACCGGCAGCCCTCCTCTATCCCGAACCCGAGCCCTCAGTCGCTACCATATGCTATCCCGCCCTCTCCCAGACGTCGATGGGTCCGCGTACGCGGTCAGCGTGAGCCTGTCTGCGTGGTAGTCCCTCAGGTCACTATCAATGTACATGTCAACTCGCCTTCGGCACCCGTACACATCAATACCGGAAACTCAAGCTCATGTGATACTCCGACTGCCCCTCCCCTCGACGACGATCCGACGGACAAAGACGTCAGTGCCCCTCAAGACTCCCATGCCTCTCAACCCGCGCTTTCACCCACCTCGTCGCCGAGCGAACCTCGTCGCCCTGTTGTAACCTCGCGTGGTGGCGGCAAAGTCCGTTCTTGGGACCCCTCTCGTAAGTATATCTACCACGCGCTTACATGGGTACTCATCCTCATCCCGGCCGCCAGTCGAATACATCGCACCAGCAGATCCAATGCATACCCGCAAATGGTATGTAATAACGGCAGGGCTGCGCGTTGGAATCTGGAGGAACTGGTTAGATATGGAGGACTATATAGATGTGCCAGGGAGGCGTTACCAGTCATGTGGCACTCGCGAGGAGGCAGAGAGGATCTACTTCGAGGCAAAACGGGAGGGACGTGTGCGGCTACTTGTTTACTAAGCCCAGCCATACCATTACTGCTGCTATCAGCACGAACAAATCAAAGGCGCTACTGCAGTATCACGCCGTCATAGTGTGTTCGGACTGTGTAATTCATGCGTTCAAGCCCGCACAAGAGGCCGGGATCCGTATGTAATGGCGACTTACCGGGAGCTTTGTGTTCCCTTCAAGCCAGTGGATTGGCACTGAGGCTGAGTGAAGTACTACGGCGGCGAGACCCGGGCAGAATACCGCGAGTCTTACAACGGACCCCTGACATCACTAAGCTGTGGTATACTTCTGTGCACCTCTCCGCCAGAAGTAGGCTAAACCGGTGTTGCCGGCTAGAAGGGTAGGGCAGAGGAATGTGTGTCCGAGGTTTGCAGAGCGCCGGGCGCCTGAAATGTGCAGGGCTTGTTCGCGCGGCGCGCCTTCGAACAGGAGCCCGCCTGACCCTCATCAAGCTCGAGCTCTCCCCACAGCGCGTTCCATATCAAGCCAGTTGCTCCGCCTACAATTGAAGCGATGAGAAAACGGCAGAAGAGAGGCCCAGGTCGTAGTCAAAACACGAAAAAGGCTCGTTTCCAGGATATCATGCATCCCAGCACTTGCGCAGAGCCGACTTTGGACGAATCGAAGCCCTCCGCCTCGCGCAGCGTCGTTGATAATATCCACTTCTACATCGCCTCTTCTGGACGACAAGGTCAAAGGTCAAGTCGTCGAGAGGTATCCCCCAATCCTGCAGAAAAGTATTTTGCACCCATAGAACACGACAACGCAGACGCCAGTACTGCAGCCGATGCGGTGGACAGCCAACTTCAGGATATCATCACTGGGCTGCCCGTGGACGAAGGCGAGGGGCTTGTCACAGCACCAGTAAGCGAAAAAAGGCGCAAACAAGAAAGTCGTAGTCGCCCGGAACTTCGTGCTGCAGTAAGCTGAGGTCTTGCGTTCATTCGATCGCAGGCACTAACTCATGGATAGAACAAAGTGCGCGCATGGCTTCCCTTCAGGGAAGACTTTCTTGACGAGGTTCTTGGTCGCGAAGGATGTGACGAGCCAATTGAGGCTGAGGGTGGCGTTCTATGCGCCATATGTTGCGAGAGGCAGGCGCAGGGGCGATGTCGAGACTGCTTCCGTCGCCGCCTTTCTTGCGAGCAGTGCCTAGTCAAGCAACATGTGCATGACTATCCATTACACCGTATTGAGGTAAGCATAGTACCCGTCTATGCGCGCTCCGTAATACTAATCATAACTAATCATATCTACAGATGTGGACTGGAGAGACCTTCCGTCGCTCCTCGCTGCGGGATCTAGGCCTCGTCGTCCAGTTAGGGCATAATGACGGGACAGAATGCCCGAGCCCTTCAAGCCACACACGACGGATTGTCGTCGGCGACGTCACCGGTGTGCAGGCAGTAACGGTTCGGTTTTGCGAATGCTTGGACGGCTCGAACGATTTCACGCGGGAATGGGCTCAACTCTTACGCCAAGGGTGGTTCCCGGCAACAACACTTCGGCCAAAGACCGCGTTCACATTCCAACTCCTCGACACGTTCCAAGAATTGAACTTCCAAGGCAAGACCAATCTGTTCGACTTCTGGAGGACTATTGAGCGTCTGACGGACAACTCCGGTGATCACAAGAACTTCGTAAGTGCGCCTTACATACTAGACGGATATATACTAATTAGAGGCCCTTGTCAGGAACGGTACAAACAGCTGGCCCATGTAATCCGCCTTTGGCGCCACCTCATCATGCTCAAGAGAGCAGGACGCGCTCACGACCCGACCGGAGCAGCTGGAACAAAACCGGGAGAGCTTGTAGTGGAATGCGCAGCATGCCCCCACCCCGGGAAAAATCTGCCGCATGGATGGGAGACTGCACCGCTGCATATGCGGTATGTGACCTTCCGTATATCCTCGATATCCGCTTCTAATCTTGCCTCCCGAGTACAGTTGGCTATACACCCTCTTCTTGATGATAGATGCCAACTTCCGAGCACGCTGCAAAGACCGAAACCTCGATCCCTTCGAGCTCGCCCCGGGCTGGTCTTACTATGTCGAGGAGTCAAGCTATCAAACACATCTCAAGAACACCATCGATCGGAAGGAGGTGCATGGAATGACTGGTTCCTGGATCAGGCAGACACTGAGCTGACTGCGCGCATACAGGATAATACATGTTCTGCCGAGCACAATGCCATCACCAAGGCACACCTACGCAAGGAAGGATACGTCGCCTCCGGGATCGGCGCGGTGCTATGCGCGCGGCATGCACTTGTACGCCGAAATGGAGCTGGTGACTTGCAGCTCGGCGAGAGGTATGAGGTAACGTATGTGCAAGTGAATACGCGACTGATTCTCAACCTTCTGCGCTAACCAGGTATGCTAATATGGATTACTTGCTTGTTTCGACCCTCGCCGGCACTTTATACCTCTTCCTGCTCATCTCCTACGATATTGCATGCCAATGGTACCGCAACTTCTTCAAGAGGATGGCTGAGTTCCCTCCGGATACTCGATTAGATCTCTCAAAGATTAAGGAGATCCGTTTTACGATACCGAAGAAGCACTACCGAGTGCATGGTCCGAACCACTCCAGGTTCTCCCTCAATCTCCTGCCGCGCGTTGGGCGGACTTACGGTGAAGGAATCGAGTCACATTGGTCCCATATGAACCCCCTGGCCTTGAGCACACGGGAGATGAGCCTTGGGATGCGCCATGAGGTCTACAACGATCACTGGGGCGCGTGGAACTGGCAGAAGACCATTGCATTTGGTACGTGTGCTTTCGGTGATTCTACAAATAATGGCTGATAGAGACTCTTGCTTGTTCACAGAAGAGTCACTACTGCACTCGCTAGAAGATGCACACGCTATGAAAGTACAACAGCGCAAGACATACGACCAGTACACAAGTACGTTCGATGTCAAGGTCATTCGAGAGTGGGAAGCGATGATCAAGGCATGGGAGGAAGATCCCGATAAGCCCGATCCCTACGAAGAGCCTCAAGTTGGTACGTTCTCAATCTCTGATGGTCTTGCGAACGTACTGAACAATGTATACACTAGCGGTTTCGTACGCTACGGCGAAGAAGGCTCTGAACGAGGAGGAGGCTATTGAGGCACGAGAGGGAAAGTTTCCCCAACATGAAGTCACTCCTGGCGTCTTTCTGCAGCTTGGCCTCGAGCTCGAAGACCGACAGTAGGTTTTCTGATTCCTGTGAACCAGTCTCGTAGCTCCTTGTGCTGATACCAATGCATAGGCGGGCTTTGCGAGCCCGCATAGCCTCCGGCATGAGGACAATATCGGAACTCGCTGAGCAACAAGAAAAGCGAAATGTGCTTACGAAGCGTATCGAAGCGTGGCAGTTGATGCAAGATGTCCATATGCCAATGGTTGCATCTCTGCGCGCACCTCCCGAACACTCCTCCTCTTCATTGTCACCGTCGCTGACTCCCTCTGCCCCCACGAGACCCGAGAACACGATGCTCTGGCTGCCCTCCGCTCTGCCACCTCACATGCGTATCTTGGACACTCTCACTGACATCCAGAAGAAGGAACATCGACTTCGTTCCGCGCAACTCGCAGATAGTCTTGACGACATTCGTCGCGTCCGTCGCATCCTCGCCGCGATCATCGACTACTCAAAAGTCAATGTTTCAGGCACTGGTCAACGGGCGACAACTCGAATGCAAGATCTGTACGCTCGTTTCAAAGCAAAGGAACGGCGGGCTGTCAACCGGTATCGCGCTGCTCGTACTGCTCTAGAGGCGCTTGATCCAGATGGCAACTGGACTCATACCTACCGGCCGCTGTTGGACGAAGACCTCCGTGGCCCACGGAAGCAAGACGACGACCTTCACCCTCGCACCGCCAGTGAAGGGCGATATCAGATCAGCTGGATCTGGCTGGTCGGCCAGTCACCTGATAGCGTCCATGGCGCCAACGCGGGCCACCGTACTTCAGCGGAAGAATTCTCAACATCAATGCGATCGGAATGGGCACGATGCAGGGCTCGGGCGATCCGTTGGGAGGAGGAAGAGAAGTTGTTACTTGAGGAGATGCGACGGGTCATTGAGTATTTCAGATGGCAGGCTAAGTGGTGGAGAGATCAGGTGGCACGGAGGGTGGTAACACGCACTACCCTGCAACGTGCATTAACGGTGTATGCTAACAGGCAGGCAGACTTGTTTGATAGCCTGGTGACAAGGTGTGGAACGCGCTGGTGCTCTTACGTCAAGACCATCATGGCTGTTCCCGCTTTCCTGTCGCCCTTTGTCTCTCTGTCAAAAGAGTACCATCCTCGACGTTCTCACATTCACATGGTATACGGCGAGGTGGAGGGAGAGGATATAAGCAGTCTGGGGGATGATGCAGAAGGGTCTGGCTCAGATGAAAGTGAATTGGACTCTGATTCTGAGCAATTATAGCTACATCTTTTGTCTGTAATACAAGCCTGAGTCGGACAGAGGACATGATATACACAAGGATCATCTAGGTGTGCAACAATGAGTGCCTCTGGCAGTATTACAAGAATTACAACAGGCTCCGGAGAGTATTACAACAGGCTCCGGAGAGTATTACAACAGGCTCCGGGGAGTATTACAACAATTACAACAGGCCCCTGGCAGTATTACAACGGGCTCCTGGCAGTATTACAAGAATTACAACAGGCTCCGGAGAGTATTACAACAGGCTCCGGGGAGTATTACAACAATTACAACTGGCTCCGGGGAGTATTACAACAATTACAACAGGTCCCTGGCAGTATTACAACGGGCTCCTGGCAGTATTACAAGAATTACAACAGGCTCCGGAGAGTATTACAACAGGCTCCAGGGAGTATTACAACAATTACAACAGGCTCCGGAGAGTACTACAACAATTACAATGGGCCCTGGTCAGTATTACAACAGGCTCCTGGCAGTATTACAACAGGTGTGATTGTACATTAACACAATTACAACAGGCTTCCCATTTATAATACAATAGACTCTGCATTGACAATTACAATGTGTGATCTAAAAATGCACAACCATTCTACCACCTATGTGGCAGTTTGTAATACAAAAGTGGAAACTACTGCTGGCCGGGCTCTGCGGGAACGAGTTGGACACGGCGAGTTGCTGAAGCTGGACGGCGACGGCGAGGACGACGACGACGACGACGATGAAGACAGCGGCGCGGTGCAGGACATTCCTTTGTGGGAGCGGATGGCGGACGACGCGATGGACTCGATTCGCGCGCGGTTGTGACTACATGGTAGGGCGAGGATTGAACAGACGCGGCGCATCTACGGTGCGCGCGCGGAGTGTATGGACCTACTGCTACGAGTTCTCGTTTTGTTCGTCTCGCAGGTACTCGAATGGCTCGTTATCATGTAGACCGGGGCTTTGTATTACGGACGTTTAGTTTAGAACAATGGGAGAAAAGCGGCCTGGCCGCATAGACGAATGTACGGGACCCCCACGCTCGGGCAAGACAGCAAGAGCGCGAACGGCTACTCGCGAGGCAAAAGCCTCGGTTGTGGACCGCTCGCGCGCCGCCGCCGCTCGAGGAGGATGAGGAAGAGGGGTAGAATGTTAGTGGAACACGGAGGAGAAAAGAAAAAGAAAAGAGACAAGGGGGCGCGGCGACGGGTACTCACCTATGGTCTTACCTGTGTTGCCCGGCGCGCTCGCGAGAGAGAGAGAGAGAGAGATGAGGCGAGGCGAAGTGTGAAGAGGCAGAGGCCCAACGAGATGTGTGTGTGGAGAGAGGAGAGACGAGGCATGGAGGCGCGAAGGCGCGAGGCAAAGCGAAAGTGCAAGGGGAGAGGATGCGCCGGAGCTGCGGAGCTCGACGGCGGACGTACCTGGTTAGTATACAATCCGAATGGAATGCGTGCTGGAAGAGTTAAGACTACGCCCGAAGGCGCGCAGTACTGTAGGATGTTAGTAGAATGCGAGGTATGGAAGTCGTCTGAGGTCGCGGTATCTGGGACATCGCCAGAGCTGTTGAGCTCGATGGCGACGCGCGTGGGATCTTGACGATGACGAGGGACTCCTGGGCAATGGATGAGTTAAGTAGACTACGCCGGAAGTTGTCCGAGAGGATCTTGTGGTCGTTGAGGGCGCGAGCGCGACGTCGAGAGGATACGGGGAATGTTGAGGCACAAGGGAGATAGACTGCGGCGTGCGGCGAAGGCGTGTGATACGAGAATGGCAGATAAGACGGCTGGGGAGACTCTGTGAGTCGTTCTTGACGTATTCTTGAGTCACAGGCTGCGGCGCGAGGCCAAGGGATGTCTTCTGAGTGGCCTAAACTGACAGGTATCGACGGAAGAGTGGCGAGATAGGCTGGATCGACGAGCTATGGGTCAGTACGCAGCGCAAATCATTAGTACTTACCTGCAGATTGTCGGACCCTGCCAATCTCCCGCTAATCCAATAGATTCCACAGCTAATCCGAGAGTTTGAGGCCCTGAGCGATCGAGGTGGACGGAGCAAGCGAATGCGAAGGCTTGGTGTTCCTAGGCAACCAGACGTGTCGGCGGACAAGAGAGAAAGATCTGAGATGCGAAGGAGGTCGTAGGAACCAAGTCCGAGGGTTTGCGAAGCGAAGTCAAGCGTGAGAGAGGCAAGGACGCGAACAGCAGGTGGAAGAGGACGTGGATGTCGCTGAGGACGACGAGACGAGCGTCGGGGAGGCACTTGCTGACCTCCCAGACATCTCGGACCTGTCGGAATTAGTAGATATAAGCGTGTTGTACTACCTGTGGGCTGCGCAAGACGTGATTAGGACTGTGCTGAACGTCGGAGGCAAAGCAGACTGAAGTTAAGGACAAGATAAGGACGGTCAAGCAAGCGCCGAAGACGTTAAGGACGATTCTTTCGTGAACTGCAAAGTGTGAGATCACGTGACCGGAGGAGTGGACCGAGCTGACCGATGTCCGAGATGGCCGAGACGCCCGAAAAGACCGAATTTGTGCTGCAGCGAGAGCTAGACACCGAGCTACCCAGAAAGGCAGGGGAGCGTGGCTCTCGCATGGCAACCACATGGCAACCACGTGGTCTGGCCGGGCCTCATCAAGGCTATGTCTGGGCAGCGCGAGGCTGTATTTCACTCAATTCTGGTCTGTTCTGGACGATTCCGGTACGAACAGGTAGCTGGAAATTACCAGAATACGATGGAATACTTGCTTAGTAACGACTGTTCAAGGGAAGGTGCTAGAATGGTACGGAATGGGATACACAGCCTCGTAGGACTAGTATATAAGCCAGCATGCAAGTCCAACAGGCCCCCCACTATCCAGCCATGAAGGACACCGTTCTGGAAGGCAGGTTACGTCAGATTGAGAAAGAAGAGAAGGCGAGGAGGGTCGTGCTGCGGTAATACTTAGTAAGCGAAAGCCGAAAAGTATCCGTTCACGGACCGAAGTGATGCGGCAGATGATGCGTCGGATGAAGCAGGCGAGTCACGCACTGAAGCAGGAGGCTCAGAGACCAATGTACAGTCCTAGTAGTATGCGTGGGAAGTTGCTGCGGCCTGGACCACAGCCGGAGTTATCGTACCAGACCTAGTGTCAAGCTCTGACTGTGGGGCGGGTGGCCAACCGCATCGGGCAGGTTTTATCGGAAGTATGTCATAGTTACCATAGCACTCGTTCACATGTGCAGTGACAGAAATCGATGGAACCCTCCCGTAGTCGGGTGACTAAATGATTTCTCACAGTACACAAGGACACGAGCTTCGAAGCAGAAGGCGCGACACGTCAGCTTCAATACCGTGATGAAACAGCAGGGAACCCTGTTCTCCGTTGTTCCATCACAGTATTGAGAAGCAGAAGGTGCAGAGCAGATGAGTATGAACGACCTATCGGAAGCTGGTGGGTTTATATAGGAGAAGAGCAGGGAATTCACGTGCCGTCCTTGCTACGACGGAAAACTGGCTAGACCATCCTGTGGATACGGCGATCAATCTAGATCTCGGCATCCAGCACGCGAAGACCTTGCAATTCACCTAGAACACCCGCAACACCCAGACAAGAGCAGATTCTGATATGGAAGGACATGCTAGAATGTTCGGAGACCAGCCAGGGTCTCCGCCGAAGCTTCTCGAAGACGCTAGAGGGCCAATTGTGTTTCTGTTAGTAGAGGATGAGTCAGCGTTGGAAGACCCTGACTCGGAATACGCCGAAGAAGCACAGGAGGCTGATGAGATGGAAGACGAAGAGAGCCAAGTGGAAGACCAGCGTTGTCACGTGTACGGAGCGTACAAGCCAGTAGATCGGAGAGTGAAGCCAGTGCCTGGAGTGTTTCCGGAAGACGCCCGCGTCGTTCGGCAATTTCCGGAGGACCCTCTAGTGTCGCTGCAGCCTCTCACTCCGCATCCACCCGACTTTGTGCCGACGATGAAGTTAACGAGAGAACGTATGGAAGGCTTGAAGATCAATGCAGATGGATTTCTCTGGCCGGAAGAAGAGAAGCTGTTCAAGCATATCTTCTCCCTAAACGAGAAAGTCCTAGCTTTCGAGGAAGGAGATCGTGGGACATTCCGAGAAGATTACTTCTCTCCCTACATAATCCCTACCATTCCACATGTTCCGTGGATGGACAAGAATATTCCGATTCCGCCTGGGATTAGGGAGCAAGTAATAGAGCTACTTCGAGGAAAATTGGAGGCAGGAGTGTACGAACGATGTCAGTCGTCGTACAGGTCTAAGTGGTTCTGTGTTTTGAAGAAGAACGGAAAGCTCCGTTTGGTTCATGACCTGCAACCACTGAACGCCATCACTATCCGTGATGCGGGACTACCTCCGAGTCTTGACGATTTCGTGGAACCATTTGCGGGAAGACAGTGTTATACAGTGCTAGACCTGTTCTGGGCCTTTGACGCACGTAAGCTAGACATCGTGAGCCGGGATCTCACAGCATTCCATTCACCACTCGGATTGCTGCGCCTGACTTCGATGCCGATGGGATTCACGAACTCACCTGCTGAATTCCAGGCTTGTATGACATTTATTCTCCAAGATGAGATTCCACATGTGGCAAACGTGTTCATTGATGATTTACCCATCAAAGGACCAGCTACATGCTACCCCGATAGCGAAGGCAATCCAGAAGTATTGAAGGAGAATGGAGGCATTCGGAGGTTTATTTGGGAACACGCCAATGATGTGCATCGGATTCTTCACAGAGTCGGGCATGCAGGTATCACGTTCTCAGGTTTGAAAGCCCAGGTCTGCAAGCCAGATGTCATCATCGTTGGACAGAAGTGTACGCCTGAAGGTAGGATGCCGGAAGACGATAAGGTGGACAAGATTCGCAACTGGCCGGTACCACGGACAGTCAAGGATGTACGAGGGTTTATTGGTCTGTGTGGGACAGTCAGGATCTGGATCAAGGACTTCTCAGAGAAGGTAAGGCCTTTACGGGAGCTCACGCTTCAGAAGGCTGAATTTATCTGGGATGACCGTCGTCAGAGTGCCTTTGACGAGCTGAAGGACCTGGTTGCTTCCGCACCAGCCCTACGACCAATAGACTACTCATCATCCAACCCAGTCATACTGTCAGTGGACTCCAGCAAGTACGCAGTTGGGTTCATCCTTTCCCAAATAGACGACGAAGGCAGACGGAGGCCGGCAAGGTATGGATCGTTGCCAATGAACGAGACAGAGTCCAACTACAGCCAACCCAAGCTAGAGTTGTATGGACTCTATCGAGCTCTACGGCGATGGAGGCTATACTTAGTCGGAGTCAAGACACTTCACGTCGAAGTTGATGCCAAGTACATCAAAGGTATGCTGAACGAACCAGACTTACAGCCGAATGCAACAATCAACCGATGGATTCAGGGAATCCTGCTGTTCGACTTTAAGTTGGTTCATGTTCCCGCAGCTCAGCATAAGGGACCAGATGCCTTGTCGAGACGACCTCTAGGGGAAGGAGAAGTTGTTGAGGATGATGATGGCGATGAGTGGCTGGACAACATTGCATTGTACATCGGCACTACTCCATCAGAAGCGAAGGATCAGTTTGAGATGCTATCGGGATACGACGAGACTGCCGAGGTGTATCTGACTCCTACCACCACCCAGGATCAGGTATTGCGGATGATTTTCAGGTTCCTATCAGACCTAGAGGTTCCAGAATTCTCCACACCCCGTGCACGTTTTAAGTTCCTCCGGAAGTGTCACAACTACTTTGTGAAAGATGGAGCGATGTACAGGCGATACGCCCAGCGGATGCCTGTGAAGGTTGTGTTTGAGGAGAATGAACGGAGAAGGATTCTAGAAGAGGCGCATGATCAGTTTGGTCACAAGGGAGTGAGAGCAACTTTTGAGACAGTCCGGTTACGTTTCTTCTGGCCATTCTACCATGGAGATGTTCGTCGTCACGTTGGCGGATGTCGAGAATGTCAGATCCGGAGTGTCAAGAAAGTAGAAGTCCCGCTCATCATCTCTACACCTGTGGATCTGTTCTATAAGGTGTACATGGACGTCATGTTCATGCCGACTGTGCGTGGCTATAACTGCATCGTGGCCTGTTGAGATGACTTGTCCGGTGTAACCGAGGCGAGGGCTCTAAAGGGAGCATCGTCCAAGGAAGTTGCAAAGTTCTTCTGGGAGCAGATCATATGTAGATACGGCGCAGTTCATCATGTGGTTACGGACAACGGTTCGGAGACAAAGGGAGCTTTTGAGGCCCTAGTGCGAAGATATCGGGTACACCACATCCGTATATCTCCGTACAACTCGAAAGCAAACGGAGTCGTAGAGAGAGGTCACTTCATACTCAGGGAGGCTTTGATCAAGTCTTGTGAAGGGAATATCTCGAGATGGCCGGAGCTGTTACCACTCACTGTATTTGCAGATCGGATTTCCATTCGGAGGGCGACTGGTTTCAGCCCATACTTCCTACTTCACGGAGTGCACCCAGTCTTGCCTATGGACCTCCGGGAGTCTACGTTCATGGTGGAAGGTTTCAGACGGAACATGTCACATGCTGATCTACTGGCGCTACGCATACGTCAACTAGAGCGGAGACCAGAAGATGTAGCACGTGCGGCTGAAATCTTGCGCATGTCTAGGCTCACCTCAAAGGAGCACTTTGAGAAGCGGTTTGCACATCGCATTCGCAAAGAAGTCTTTGAGAGTGGAGATCTTGTTCTCGTCAGAAACTCTGCTATTGAGAGGGAGATGAATAGGAAGCATAAGCCAAGATACCTAGGACCGTATGAGATCGTGCGACGGACCCAGAATGGTTCCTATGTGATCAAGGAGCTCAATGGTGATGTCTCGCGGGAGAGTGTGGCAGCATTCCGGTTGCTCGCATATCAACCATCAGACAGAAACCTGGAGAGCCTGGTCAGTGACCCGATTGATGCAGTAGATAATGACGAAACACAGCCAGAGGAGGATGTTTTGGGAAGTGATGAGGAGGAAGGAGAGGATCTCCATGAGATTGTAGGAGAAGATTCTTCCGAGGGGGAATCTGAGGACGAGATGGACATGTTGCCTGTAAGTCAGCGAACCCGAAGTCGGATGCAAGGATGAAGTTTGGTGGATAGACGACCGGGGACGGCCGTAGGACTGTGGGGCGGATGTCATGCACCAATTTGGATTGGTACCTGGACATGGCAGGGAAGCAGACGCAGGTCAGTGGGAAGATATTACCTAAAAGTCATGTGCGGACCGTGAGTAAGCGGATGACTGAGCAACGACGTGATCAAACGTAGGCGCTCAGTTTGACAGCTTCTCATCATCACCCATCATGGTCGGTGTGTCATTCGATCTTCCTGCGGCCGTGCAACACGCGATTCCCCGAAGTGTGCAGGCCGACCAAATACCCCGCTGCCCCGTAGTATCATACGGACTGGACTACCACGTTCTCTTTCGGCCAGACGGACTCTTTCCGCATCGACTACGACCAGTCGCGTTAGGCGAGGAAGTCGGCGAGCAGGAAGTGTGGGTCGACGTTGAGCCTACCGGCAAGGAGGTGCGCCCACGATGGTTTGTTCCCCGAGTGGGAAGCTACTGCCGATTGGTTCTCCCCGACCAACGACGTTTCACGGGGCGGATCAGTCGCGTGGTGGAATACCAACAGACGCGCGTCATCTTGTGGGTAGAACACCCGCACTCCCCTGCGAGCATCACGCTGGCAGTACCCTACCCGTTCTTCGAAGGCACACGGTGGTGGTACATTCGGTTGAGGAGCTGGTTCGGATGTCTGCGACCCGACAACGACCGGCACAACTCAGGCGAGTTTCCTTTGACGTGCGCAGATACAAGTACTCACCCACACCCGCAGAGGTTGGACAGTCCCCAAACGTCGACGAATGGGAGCTGGACGACTACATCCAGGGAGAGTTCCGGTATCTGTACGCAGGCTGAGGGAATGGGCAACGGACATGGACTCCTTAGACACTCGTTCGGACAGTCACTCTTTTGAAATCTCGAATGGCCACTCGTTGTCTTCCTCATACGCATCCACAGCACCCACCAAGGTATCTGAGGTAGCGGAAGTAGCAACAGAGGCAGTGCGAGGCTACGTTGATGGTATCCATTGAGGCTATGCGAAGCTGCGTGTGTACAGCCTTGAACAGCCTTGAAGGGACAGCCAACGACGCAGCCATGCAACGTTCTGGAATGTTCTAGCAGGATCTAGGAGATCCAAGAAAACGCGAGAAGGTGCTGGAAGGTTCTCCAGGCAGTTCATGGCCCGGGACCTTCTGGAATCTTCAAGACAATAGACGGGGCAGTGAGTGCACAGCCGTGAGGCAGCGCGCACAGCCGAATGGCAGGGAACTTACAGGGCCGGGTCAGCCCGGGTCCTTGTCAAGAATACCCTGGAGAGTTACGGAATGTGTTGGAAGGTTCAAGGACATTGTTAGTCAGCCAGTAGGTAGCGATTTGTAATGTAGATAGAATGCGCCGGAAGCTTTCTGGGAGAGTATATATACTCGACTGGCAAAGCCCCCCGGGAGAACAACAACTCAGAAGGATTTTCTCACAAGCGAGTAAGATCTGAAAGCAAGTACCAGCAAGCACCAGCAAACCAGCAAGGCAGCAAGTTCAGTTCGACAGTCAGCAACCTCAGCAACCAACCATCAAGTTCTCAGCAAGTTAGCAAGTGGATTTCTAGGTGAGTCGTCGTGGTGTTAATCGTTCGCTGATTTCTCTGTGTCAGAACAGGTTCGATTAAGCCTTACCGTCGCTCGGTAGGACTTCGTGCGTCGTAAGCCACTGCAGGTTGGACCTTAGCGGCAGAGTCCGGGGTTTAGCAGCCTGAGTGCAGACATTGTTGAAGGATAGGATTGGGATAGGGATAAAGGAGAACAGGATAGGAAGGTTCTCAGGTCGTTTGACCATCGGACAGGACGTGCAGCCGAGCGGGTTAGCTAGGGGAAACTCTGCCAGCTCTATCGGTGCGTTCTAGGGTAGGTAGAGGAAGCTTCTGGGACTTGCCGGAAGATTTTCTCAAGGAGGATTCTGAGATCTACAGGGCCTAGGGAGAAGAGGTCAGATCTCGCAAAGGTACAGTAGACTTTGTTTGTTTCGTGTTCCGTAGGTTCGTTTGCGTATCACCGCCAAGTAAGGGCAGACCCCGAACTCGGCAGAGCCACTGTCTGGAAAGGAGGAAAACCGACAAGCTTTGCGGCAACGTGAGGTGTATTGGTTTGAGTTCTTCGAAAGACGCGTGACTAAGAGACGTATTTCTGAGTGCTTCTCATTTTCATTCACCTTCTTCGTAGGATCGTTGGCATTACCGCTTTCGGTCGAAGATTTTGATTGTTCTTGAGTAGGTAGTTTCTCACACAACCCTCTTTTCACCCCCTTTTCACTTTCACACCACACAAACAACCACCACCCCGACCTCACTCGCGACACCGCGAGCAGTAAGCGTTCGTCGCACGCACATTGACTCAGTCGTGTGAGCTGATAGATGCACAGGCTGACCATTGGGGCCCCGGAGGGACATCCAGCATTCGCAACGTGGGAAGGAGGCCCTGATCTCAGAGAACAGCAGCGATGGGAGTCGTTTCTACGCTCGGCTTTGCATACGTCCACGACCCAACTCCTTACGATAAGACTCACTGACCAGTTCTTGTCAGCTCTCAATCCCACAATTCAAGATGGTCGGCTGGTATATACGGAAGACGGTACACCTCAACTGCCACAGATCGACGACACGTGGTCGAAACAGCAGGTGGTAGATGTCCTGGCGGCATTCTTCAACGCTGCATGGGGTGAGAGTAGTTCTTAAACGATGCTGATGTCCTCAGATACTGACTCTGGGATAGAGCATGCTGGAAGACGGACAACGGACGGCGTGCTGGACTGGGACGCGGTCAAAAGCGACCCGTCTAACTACGTGGACGAGGGTTGGCAAGACATCACCTTGAAAGCTCCGAGCGAGCTCAATCTCGTGCAGGCCGCGACATTGTATGGCAGGATTTACGATGCTCAAGCAAGTGGTCCGACGGTCCGCTTCGTGCCGAAGGTCACTGCGGCGATGAACGAAAGCGCGGCGGTCAACGAAAGCCTCATGAAGACAACCGCCATGGCAACCGGAGTACGCAGTGCATCTGCGACTCCATCGACGCCGAGCGCTCATGCGAGAACGCTCAGGGTGTCAGTGTTTCCAACTCCAGAACATGGCACACCATCACGGAGGAACTCGCGCCAATTATCGGCAACACCGTCCCGCACACCAAGCCGCAATGCCTCGTCGAGAGACCTGCCCCTGAGCACAGTGGACGAGGAGACCTGGCCCGTTCATTGCGATGAAGCAGCAGGCGAATTGGGCCAAAGCCGGCGTGTCGAGCATGTGGGCAAGGACAGACTCAACGAGAACACTGCAACTGGAACTCCAGCCCTCAACACCCCCCTTCACGCCCTCGACACCGTCCTTACGGCGCGTGACGCTGCCCTCCCAGCCCTCGCTGCGAACCTCATCGCGCCTCAGCCTCTTTCGTCAAACGTCGGTACGCCTCATACTGCGTCCGAAGCTCGTCAGCGTGACCTCAACGCGAGATCTCATCAATCCAACGCGTGCCCTCCGGAAGCTGGCGCGGGGCCTCTTCAACCCATTACGTCTCCTCCAGAACCCGACGTGCGCCCCCCAGAACATGGCATTCCCCGTCCCGTGGCTGACGTTCGCCCTCCCGAGGCCGACGCGAGATCTCCTCAACCCGACGCGTGCCCTCTTCAACCAGACGCGAGTCCTCCAGAACCCAACGCGCGCCCTTCAGAATCTGACGCGCCCCGTGCCGTGGCCGACGTTCGCCCTCCGGAAGCTGGCGCGTGCGAACGAGACGCGCGCCCTCCAGAACCGGACGCGCGCCCTCCAGAACCTGACACGCCCCGTGAAGTGGCCGACGTTCGCCCTCCGGAAGCTGGCGCGTGCGAACGAGACGCGCGCCCTCCAGAACCTGACGCGCCACATCCCGTGGCCAACGTTCGCCCACCTATGCCTGATGCGCACCCTCGCGCGCATCACACCTCGGGCGGCGCGTTCAAGCCATCGGCAGTGCCGCTGAGCGACCCACAAGCCCCTGCGAGGAGGAGGCATGCGATGAAGAACGGTTGCGCGGTGAAGGAGCTGTACTGGAGGTCTGCGAGCGCGAGACGAGCCTCAAGATTCGATTGAAACCTCTCTCAACGACGAACAGTCAACGCGAGCAAGTAATTGTGCACAATGGGAACGGTAGAAGGGGCAGAGGTGGAAGGGGAGGAAGGGGAGCGAGGGGAGCGAGGGGAGGACGGCGAGATGGGTCGGGGGCGAACGGTGCAACAAGTGCAAAAGGTGGACAAGGCGACGGGGGCCATACCACCAACACGACGGCCACAACCGCTGGTCCTGCGGCCGAGACTACTGAGGATGGCGCGATGAATACTGAGCGTGATCATGCGATGGATGGTACGGGGGGGGAAGAGATGTCGGCAACTCCATCGGCGAAGAGCCACAAAAGGAGAAGAGAACAGGGTCCTCCAATGCCGAGAAGGTACGTTGCAATACTATGGAGCGAGAAGTGCCTGACTGATTATTACCATACAGAGTAACACGGCGCAGTGCAGCGGCAGACTCGGTGGGCGATACGGAGACAGCTGGGGGCGGCGAGGCATAGCTATACTACGTAACTACGTGTTGTGGTACATTAACATATCAGGTCGGGGATGGACTGTATTGGTGTGAGCCCGAGCGCGCTGGATGCACGGCGTATACGCGGCGGTTTACGGTGGATTAGTACCGGCGTGTTTAGCAGCAGTTAATCAGGAGGTGTTGAGTACACTAACTGGGGGATAATCACCAGGCATGTAGTGATAAAGGACATCGTCAATGCGACATATAGAGACGAGGTATAACAGTAAGCAAGGACTAGTGGCGTAATGGTTATTTCTCTATTGCCGTTGTGTATGACAATGGTTCGAACCCTCAGTTGGTTGTTTTTAAAGGCGCTTTTTTACCCGCACAAGCGCTGCTGCGTGGTGTTGAACTCGGCCTCCAGGATGATCTCGAGATAATCTTGAGGATGATCTCGAGGATGATTGCGAGGATGAACCTCTGGGGATGATCTCAAGGATAAACCTGTGATTATCCTGTGCTCATCGTCGTCGTTGAGGCTGACGGAGGGCCGTGGGGTGGTGCTCAACGCACGCTAACCAACGCCGAGTGGTTAATCCTCTGGGCTGCCCGGGACGCGACGGGATAAACAGGTGAGTTAATCCGGGCCGTGATTAAGGTGCAAAAAATTAACGGCTCTGGGAGAGGCCTACTCCATTAGTTAATGGGGATCTATTAAACAAACTAAAAACATCTTCTCCAAGCGCGACGACCATTCGGAGGACGTACCCGAATCGCCTACTTGGTTTACTGACCAATGGAGAGTAACGCGTGGGTAAGGACAGCACGGACTTGGTCGGCATCGGAGAATCTGACAGGCACACGGCAAACATGTAAAGATCCAGGTGGAGCGGGGTGGACGGTGGCCGTGGATCAGTATGTGACTCAAGGCGAAAGCTAGCTATGGTATCCTGTTTCTGTATCTGGTCCTATTTCAAGGGCTATGAAGGAACTCGAAAGTATTTCGAATGGTAGTGGATGTGTCTTATAAGGCGCTTGACATGATATACATCAACGAGCACGCAAGTGGACTTTTCTCGCACATGCGAGTAGCGTTGAACGTCTGAACAGCGAACGTTCGATGTCATGGAAGGCGTTGGCAGAAGTGAAGCTGGCGTCTCTCATGGCGTGGCTGAGCGCCTAGAGGGGACGGCGTACTCATCTTCTCCCACCATGTTCAACACGGCGAACCCATGATATTCCTTGGACTTCTGTACTAACGGAATCTTCATCACGAGGATATCAGCATATAGCAAGCGTGCACCCATGCCAATAGTCGCATAACGTGAGCAGACACCTTCTGGGCTTCTACAATCATTGAAACTGAAACCAAATCTTCCGACCCATCGTACAGGTGCGCCAAATCGTACCCCCGTAGGCCGACAAACTATTGAATGCTGTCATTTAGGTTACGAGCGACTCTCGACGATGGTATTGGCGTTGCCAACCTGCGACACAACTCGCTTGCATCGTGGACATACTCTGGATGATAATCTGTCTAGACAGGACATCCCCGTCGAAGACCCGTCAGGAGACCTTGAGTTGCGAAGGTGCTGTCAACAAAGGCGCCACAAATCTGTGAAAGCGACGAGCAAGACGCTGGTTGTCGCTCGGAGATGAGTTACCTGTTCTCGAGTATCCCACGACTACGGCTATATAATTCATGGTGGACCCCCGCTCTCGAAAGCAAGCCAGTCCCTCCACATACCGAGAGTCAATTCCTCCTACACCCTGGCAGACACGCTGCACATGCTATCATGGTCGCCATTGGTACCTATGCTTTCCCTGTACTACTGCTGCACGTCCTCGCTGCGGTAGTCACGGTAAGTGCAACCTTGGGCGCTCATTGCTATCGCAAATTACTGATTATAAACTGCGTTGATGCGTGTGCTACATGCGATAGTCATCAGCTGCAGTGACCGACGCCGGTCCCGCACGCGATC
Organism: Cubamyces lactineus; assembly: GCA_022376465.1. Classification (NCBI taxonomy): domain Eukaryota; kingdom Fungi; phylum Basidiomycota; class Agaricomycetes; order Polyporales; family Polyporaceae; genus Cubamyces; species Cubamyces lactineus. The sequence goes on along the minus strand of JACDTU010000007.1, from coordinate 389,299 downwards.
AAGTCGCATTGGGGCAGCAGGACCTGAAGTACCGAAAAGTAGATGCACAAACCTACGAGTTGTTGATAGATGCGGACGAAGAACGCCGGATCGTCGAGTCGCTGAAGCGCGGGGATACACCGAACAAACGCGGTCACGACGTCTACTGTTCTGGATGCGGACACCTCATCGGCTTCCAAGACGCTACTGGAGAAGAGGGCAGTGCCCCGTACCTAGATTTGGCTACAGTACGTCTAGTACTTTCCGAGTAACACGCTCAGGCTGAACTTGACGCCGTAGCCGTATGACCGGGCTACACGGATTTTTACCAATAGTTTATACAAGCGTGAACCTGAACTTCGGCACTCCAGAGTAAGTTCATGGATTCATATGACGTACGATCTCCCAGCTAAACATGATGCTGACTCGCTGCTTACAAACCAGCGCAATATAATGAGCTCAGTCGACCGTCACGAAGAAGTTCCCGATGGACGGAACCATGGCCATGTGGGCGATAAGCGTGATGAACCCACCCCGTCCAAGTGGGGGCCCGTCTGGATCTGTAAGAAAGACAGGCTCGAGAGCAACGCAAACGGAAACTCGCCCTCGGCAGATGAGGATGTGGAGATTTCTCCTATTGAGGCGAACACCGATGTCTGCCAGCGGGGCGGAGAGGCTATGCCCGCAAAGGTGAATGAGTTCTCACATGAAAGGTGTCACTTGTGATGTTGCTTATTACGCTCTTTGTACCGCTCAGAGAGGCCTAACAGGCGATGCCAAAGAAGAAACCGACTATTCGGCAAGTCCTGGGCAAGACGAAACCGCGTGGGCTACCCGGATCTACCTCATCAAACGGCATGTCGATGGTGGAGAAAACGATCCTGATACAGATACCATCGACGGACAATCCGCGAGTGCTGAACCAGTGGCAACTCATACCTATGTATAGCGTCCTAACTAGCTTCATCTTCCTATCAAGAGCACTGGCAGCTTAGATTTCCCCGATGGAGAGTCCATTGCTTGATTTTTTGTCTTACGTTTGTTCGAATCACCAGGGACCTTGTACACAATTGTGAGGAATGCAGTTGAGGTCGTCTATCGGAATTGTCTGTGTATGAGCTCAAGACTTGGCGGAAGCTGTGTACATCAATTCCAATTGCATATAAAACATGAATCTCAGCCGACAACAGAACGGCTTTCCGTAGCTCGTCATCCCGCTCTAGTCAAAGGCGAAATCACAGCATGCCAGCCGTCGCCTTGGTTGGATTGTGGGCGAGATTTCTTCGGTTTCAGCCGCATTAACACAGTATAAACCTAGTAGAAGTTGTGTAACCTCTACAGGATAGCATTGACGTCCTTTTTGAGATAGAATACGGCGTCACGGTACTGGTGCGTCCCACTGCAGACGCGAGGTTCAATCTAACATGGTTCCAAACATGGTAATACACCTTCCATATTGGGGAGAGCACCCAGGCTGAGCCGATACGAGATTGTCGCGCTCGGTTGCGCATGGCCGACTCCCTCGTTGCGCGACTACGATGAGCGAAGCCAGCGGCGAATCCACTGCCAGCAGGCTTTGGCCTTCAATCAGGCCCACCCAAGGCAGCTAGACGCGAACTTCTGTTATGACCCCCCGAACTGGCCTGCAAAGCGTTACAACGAGGACGCCTTCTAGCCCCAGCACACACTCGTTTCTCCTCTTAGACACTATTGGCATGACATGCCGGTATGTAGGTACCTCGCCTTCCCACAGTCTGACGCTGATTTAGCGTTGTCGTTCAGGTTGGTATAAAGTCGCGCCTGACGGCCGGTGACTCGGTGACTAGCCTGAAACACTAGTGGGGATTGGTCTCGTCCTGTCTCGTCGCGCTCAGAAGAAGCCGCGATGCAGCCTTTGTGAGGCGCTTCCCATGTGAATTTACCATAAGTCAGGTTGGAGACCAGAAGTTGGATAGGTCTTCGAACAAATACAAGGCGCTGCTCTTCACAAGGACTTACATTCAGTTCCCAATCAAAGCTCAACGGTACTTGCTGTTCATCTGCGTCTACACTGACTCAGGCCTAATAGTTTGTACTGTGAGATACCGTGGCCATAAGTTGCGGTGGTCGTCCTATGCCTTGGCAGAGCCGTCCATAATGTCGTAACGTTTACGAACCCCCGAGCGCGAGACTAGGCCCAGCTCGAGCGTCCGGTCAGTCGCGAGCAGGACGTTCCAAGTATTTCCAAGTATTTAGCGAGCTGGCGCTAGAGCTACGTAGCGCAAGTGAGCGCTTAGAGTCGCATTTCCGCACTTACCTTCGACTATGGTCAACACCGCGACCTCATGACATACCTCAGGCTTCTATCTAACGTCATCCTACACTCCGGAAGAGAGGTATATAGCCAACGTGCAACTATGCAAGTGCTCATATGATGTGAGTAGACACTTTCAGCACTTCGTTTGCTACACTTGGCGCTAAATCTTCCGTCTCAACGTACAAGTGTGCTCGATCGTGCCCCTCGTGGGTGACAAGCTATCAAAGAGCTGCCGCTCTATGTAGATTGAGCGCCCGACAACTTTGACTGTTGTACCGGTACGCAACATGTACCAAAACGTTTGTCTGAACGACAGCAAGTGTGACAAGTCGAGCAGACGTCGGACTCCACGTTTGTATTACTAACTCGGACTCACTTGCATATACAGACTATCATAGGTGACAAGGTGCCTGTACTTAAGGTCGCTGGTACTTCGAGCTACGCAAGAGCTGTCAAAAAGAAGCGCTTCACGTCCGTGAAAGCGAAGAGTAAGACGCCGGTTCTGAGAGGAGTTGTCCAGGTTCCTCGAATATCCCGCAACTACCGTTATATAAACGGTCGTGAACTTCAGCTCTCGATAGGCAGCCAGTCCCTCTTCGCAGTGAGGCATCGGTCTATAGGAACACTGGCGCATCCCTGCTAAATTTCCTCCCCGATACCTCGTCGTGAGTCGGCAAGGACACCGCGCACGCCGCCATGGTCGCCATTCGTACCTACGCCTTCTCTGTGCTACTCCTGCACGTTCTCGCTGCAATCACGGTGACGGTATGCATTATCTCATACGCACGTGAATGCTCCTATTGATCAATCACTACACCCTGTCCGTGCATCGACGAACTAGTCGTCTGCTGCAGTGACCTCGGACGATCTTGCCCACGCCCGACTGACACTAGAGCAACAAGAACTGAAGTACCGGAAGACGGACGCGCATACATACGAGATGCTGATAGACGCGGATGAAGAACGCCGTATCGTCGAGCTGCTTGGACCCGAGTACCTCGACGTCGGACTCATTGCCACGAAGGTGACAGGCCCGCCTCGCCACTGCCCTGTCTGTGGAAAGGCAACCGAGTTTGTCGATTGGTGGGTTCCATGTTCCTTCGCGCACGAATATGCTCTGAAACGTAGCTAATCGCCTTTCACGCACGTTCAGGGTCTTCACTGCACTCGCTCGAGGAATTCACTCCCCCGAGTTCATCGTCGAGTCTCTCAAGCTAGGAAACTCGCTGAAGAAGCTCGGCCATGATGTCTACTGTTCTCAATGCGGACACCTCACCAACTTCCGCGACGCCACTGGTGAAGAGGGCGGTGCTCCGTACCTCGGTCTTGCCACAGTGCGTCCACCATCTTCTCTCACGATACGCGTTTTCGTCGGTATGCCGAACTCTGGTGACCTGTAGCCGTATGACCGGACTACGCGCACGTTTGCCGAGAATGTGTACAAGCGGGATCTCACTGGTGAACTGGCAAAAGTGAGGTTCATCATCGAAGCTGTCTATGCGATGCTAGTGACGCTGATTCGTCGTTCGTCATTCAGCGCGATGCGGCCGTTGTGACTGACTCCAGTACTCTCAACGAAAGGATCTCCGATCTTGACCATGCTGAGGGTAGCAAGCATGATGATCCGACCCCAGACGAGCTCGAGAGCGACACAAAGAGCCCTCTTGAATACAACCTGCATCCGGCCGGAGGCCCAGGCGCTTGGCACTACCCCTGGGGGAGGAAGCGCAACGATGATGCAGTAGTCTCTCCAGCACTCAATTGGGGCGTCATCTGGGGCCGGAAGCGCGATGAGGCCAAACCCGAGTCCGCCGGTGGACGGGGGGCCGTTTGGTCTTCGCAACACAGCGACGATGCTCCCGGTACGGCCGAAATATGGGGAAGCCGTTGGATTGAAAAGCGCGGTGAGGACGCCCCCGAGTCTATCGCTACGTGGGGAGGAGCTGGCCGATGGATTGCGAAGCGCGGAGAGGAAACCCCCGACTCTGTTGCTACATGGGGAGGCGCTGGTCGCTGGATCTCGAAGCGCGGAGAGGACAGCGTGGACTCGGAAGGCGTTAACGACGTCTAGTGAGCTCGACGACAATCCCGCAGGAGTCCTGGCAGAGTGGAGTGGATCGTGAAGTAGGGTTGAAGGAAACTAGAGCTTCCGAGTATGTCGACTTCAACAGGGTTCAAAACCAACGTCGGAAGAACGCAGTGTATGTATAGCTTGTAACTTCTTGTTGACTTGAAAGAGGCTAGTCGAGAGTGCAGAGGGTGGCTGTATGTGGTGTAGATGTACGTGGACCCAAAGTCTGATAGCTCCCGTCTCTTTGAGTTATCCTGAGCCTAGCCTGCGTTTGGTGCACTTGCGTCGCACGTTAAGGGAGCAGCAATCACTGAACTTTGAACAGCTGTAGCACCCGGGGACCTCGTCTTCTGTGCCGGTGCATAACCAGCGTGACTCATGGTACAGTTGTACATGATCTGCTCCTTTTTGTGTATTCGTATTCCTTCGGAGTCATGTCACCCGAATCCTCATCAGATACACATCCTCGGAGACTCGGCCACGGCTATCGCAAGGACATGTATCGAGTACTCCGCGTCCTATCTTCAGCCGGCCTGCGCCCCCATGCATATGCAACATCTTGGGCTCGAAGTCTGCCATTGGCTTACCAGTGTCGATGCTGCCACTAACTTGTGCATATCCCGTCTGGGCCGACTTGTCGTTCCTTGCTGTTGACTCGATATGCACTCGAGTGCTCCGCCATCCCGATATCTGCGGGCTCAAAAACTACAAGCTGAAGACTGGGTGCTATTGTAGAGCCCTGACCACCCATGCCACCGACTCGGCCTCGGAGTTTCTCGCTATACCGCAGCCTGATGAAACCTATCACGCAGTCAATAAGGCAGAATATCTAGTTAGACGCTCACACTCGGTCCAAGCTGGCCCTCGCTCTAGCCGGATCCCCGCCCAAAGTCGATCCAACGAGCGACGGCGAAGCCAGCCCATACTAGTACAAGCCAGTGCAATTAAAGACCACAGCCCTCAATACTGGTGCGCGAACACGGACGGGAAATGGAGCATCGGGTCCCTCATCGCCTGCAAGAACTCGGGCGAGAAGTGCTGCTGGTCAAACGTGAACTCCTGGCTCGGCAATCCAGGCGCCATCCCCGCGCCATCCCCTCCTGCGGGCGCGATAGCGTGTACCACCCCGGTGCTGCCTGGCGCGGTCACCCCGCTGGCGCCGGGTGGTAAAGGGCCTGGGACGTGCGCGCCCGCGACGCCGACGTCATCCGGTTGTTGTTCCATGACGGGCCACCACGAATCGTACCCAGGCGTGACGTATCCCGTGAAAGGCGCCGCGTCGTGGTGAGATTGTGGTTGTGGGTGTGGCTGATGATGCTGGTGTGGGTAGGGTTGCTGGTGTGGCTGTAGCGCAGGGTATGCTTGTACTGCGGCGTGCTGTGTTTGCGCCCGCGAAGGCGGGGCGACGTGCATCGGATGAGGATGGAGTTGGGCATGAGCCGAAGGAGCGCGAGAAGGGTGTCGTGCGGGGGTAGGCACAACAGCAGGAATCGAAGGGTGGTGCACAGGCGGAATAGCCGAAGACGACGGAATAGACGAAGGCGCCCTCTGAGCGACTGGGGGCACGCTCGCCTGGGAAGGGACGGTGGGGCCATCGTAGGCCTGGTCATACTCGAACGCAACCTGAGCAGGCCGTTTCTGACGACGGCCTGCCCCGCGCCTCGCCGTCGTGGCGGAGGCATGCGCCTGGTCGATGTTCACCTTCGCATTCTGGATGAGATGCCTCACGCGCAGCGCGAACGGCCACGTTGCCTGCGGAGGGCGGAGGGCGATGATATGAGTGCTGCTGTGCCGAGATGAACCGAGCGTTGAATGTTGCGTACCTCCATGCCGGCGAGCGCGGCGATGCATCGCTGCAGCCCGACGCTAGCTTGCGTGTCAAGTGGTTTGTACTTGACTGCTCAGCATCCCCGAATCAGTACGAGTCCTGGCGATAGGCGGAATGAACGAGCTTACGCGTGACGATATGCATGATCCTACAAGCGCCCCCACAACAAGCACAGCTAAACATCCATCATTCGGAAGGGCAGAGTGCATAGACTTACCCGGCAGCTTGCAAGCAGGAAGCCAGGAACGGCGGTGCCCAGCGCATGTCGTACTTTTCGTGGTACAGCATCGCTAATCCCACATATCACACGATCCCTCAGCATTCGCCCCATACCGATGTCTCGACAATGGTAACGGAGAGCATACGGACCTACTGAAGCCAGCTGGCTGGCAGCACCTTGGCAGATGTCGTAGGACTCCCACGGCACTGAGTCCGGGTCCAACGAGGGCGAGTCTTGTCGGGCCAGTCTATCCGCACCAAAGGTATCGATCATTCAATCAGAGAAACCCGTACGAATGCGGAAACACGTACTGTTCGCCTTTCGGAATGCTGCATCCCGCATCGCACAATCGCGACGCCCACAAATCCACGCAGTCAGCCACCGCAGTCTCCCAGATCCCCCGCTTCTCGAAGCGCAAGCAAAGACAGACACGAGTACTCACAAAGGCCGGTGCAACAGCAACACGCTCGCCCAATACTGCATATGCAGCGCCAGCACATGGGGCGGCGGACACGTCCGCGTGCCCGGGCTGCTCCCCGCCTTCGCTCGGGCTCCCGTTCCCGCGGCGGACGCGGAGCAGGTGAGACAGTCGGGCAGCTCGAGCGACCACTGCATGAGCCGCGCATACAGCGTCTGGCGGACGTCGCGCGAGGGCACGACGTGTGCGCGCGAGACGCGGTAGACCTTGGCGAGGATCTCGCCGATGATGATGTCTGCCATTTTTGAAGCCACGAGGCGCGAGGCGCGAGGCGCGAAGTCGCATCACATCGCATTGCATTGCGCCGAGAGCGGGATGGGTAGAAGTCGGTTCAGAGGAGCTGCACGAGAGGATGAGGTAGTGCAGACGTACAGAGGGACGACGCGTGTCGCAGATAGCTCACGTATGCTGCAGGCGCAGGCGGGACGGTGCCGTACCGAGGGTCGATAGGGCTCTGGCGCCATAGCGTCTCGAGATCGTCCTGGAACCATAACGATGCGTCATTCATCAACGTGTCTCGTAGAACAAGCAGGGGCACATCAGCAGCGAACGCAGGTGCAGACATACCGGAGGGACCTCCAACAACGGCGTAGAAAAGTCCGTTTCGTGTATCGCGATCGTCCGTCCCAAGAACAGGGCGGAGAACCTGCCAGCCTCGCCGTAAGCTCGCGTGCTCGCAGTCGATCTGCGATCTACGAAAGGTGGCATCAACCTGAACACTCACTTGTCCGCTATGCAGCACGCCCACCATATCCGCTTCCGGATGTCCATCTCCTTCGGGGTGAACAGCTGCCGGCCGTTGTGCGTCCACTTCTCCGGGTTCCGGTTCAGGCCCAAGTCGAGTGCCTTTTTGGTTATTCTCAAAACAGTCAATCGTGCGGACCGAGACACAATCGCCACAACATGCGCACCATACGAATGGCCATACCTACCAACACCCACCGCGTCAGTCAGTCACGCAAGCGGTGCACAAAAAATTCGAAGAATCAGCCACGCACCAATGTGCAGCCAGCCCTCCTCCAGACTCCCTTCAAAGCCAAGCCAAACATGATCAGCCCACTAGAACGACACACAACCCGCCGATCCAAAATCTCACCGATCCCAAACTCCCGCGTCCCGAGCAACACGAGCGCCTGCACAGTCGCCGACCGGCTCTCATGATACACCGTATCCAGTATCCGCCTCGCGCACGCCGCATAGTCCGCCGCCGTCGCCGTCGCCGTCGCCCCCGACTCGTCCTCCCCAGACACGCCTTCCACAATTCCGCCGGGCCCTCGGTGGGGGAGACGGTCGACGTAGCTCGCGGCGACCGCGAAGATCGCGAAGAGGAGGAGGTTCGTGAGTTTCTGTGGGTGTTCGGGCCGGAGGGCGGGTTCGTCCGCGCATGTGGGGGTATTGCTAGTGGTAGCGGTACTTGTGGACGCGGTGTTCCCTTGAGGGTACGATGAGTCGCGAGCGTTGCCCCCAGGCGCAGAGCTGTGTTCATTATGCCAAAAAGAGAGCGGTGAGATGTGTGTCTCGCTGACGGATAGACGTACGAAGGAAACTCACCCCGCGATCCTGAACGCAGCAGCAAACCGAGAACAGCACACAATCAGCACCGTCACAACACGTCAAACCCCTCACCCCCTCAACCCCAGCCCTTCAAAACAATTCTGAAAAAAAAGAGAGAGAGAAAGCCCACGCACATCATTTCATACTCCATCCTAAACGCCTCCTCGTCCACGACCGGCACCGCCGGGTTCACATACGCAAAGTACACCTCCAGCAGCCGCTCCCGGACGTGCGCCGGGGGCAGGCGCACGAGCGTCTCCAAGCTCCGCGCGGGGACCGAATCGAGGAACTGCTGCCCGCCCTGCACGGGCCCGGGCCAGACCCGGCCCATCGGGAAGTTCCTGGGTGCGGGGAGTGAGCTGAAGCACGGGGATGGAGGGAGGGAGGGGAGTGGGCGTACCAGATTCCTTGGATGTTCCGCCCGTCTGTACGGTCCGCGAGGGCGAGGAGCTGGAGTCCGGACGCGTTGCCGTGGTATCGTACCTACAGTATCGGACACCCAGCTGTCGGCGATAGTGTGGATATACTAGAGGTCCAAAGTCGCAGACGCACCTCGCGGTTCTCGTCGATGGACAAGTTCCCGAACGCATCCGCGCAGTCCTGCAGGTCGTCGTCGTCCCCGGCTGTAGAGACAGTGCCGTGAGGTGAGCATGTAGTATGTAGCGGGAGGATGCGCCATAAGGATCGGGGGACTTACCCGCTTGAGAGCCTGAGGGGAATCCCTCTCTTTGCGGCCCGTATGGTGATACCAGGTGTACCGCATCTTCCGCCGCCTGCGTGTCTAGACGTCGTCTATTTCTAGGGGGCTCCGCCGCAACCGCAGCGGCGTCCGTACCAATCTGAATGTCTCTCTGCATCGACGAACGCATCGACGTCGAAGGGCTAGAGGGGATACCGCCAAACGAGCGAGCGAGGCGCTCGGACAGCTTGTCCTGCCACGCTAATGTAGGACGCGTCGTCTGGATTTGCGGGTCTAGCAACGAGCGGGTCCGTCAGCGTCACCATCCAACCACACACCACATCTGGAGTTTCTGTGCCACCTGACCTCTAGCAATGACGTTCTCGATGACGTTCTCGCGAGTGGCGCGCGACTCTCTTCTCGAGCGGTGGCTCTGCGCCCTAGGCTTGTCCGACACGATGGACGAAAAAAAGTTGTCCTTCGTCGTGTCGATCGCGCGCTTCTGGCGGCCTGAAATACCCTGCTCCCACGGCCACGGCCGATAGACAGGCTGAGCGTTTCCGCGCCGATGAGGAGAAGAGGAGGAGAGCAGCACTCACGAAGGGGCCGGCGTCGACCGTCTCGAGGATGTGCGCGGCGAGCTCGTCCTTCCTCAGCTCGTCTATGACGGACCGGGAGCGGATGTCTGTGGAGGACATGATAGCGGCCAGGACGCTCTCTACTTGATGCAGCCGATGCTCCAGTGCTTGGATGTACCCTTTCGGAGGGCCTCTGCGGAAGCTCGGGGCTGGAACATGTCCAGCTCAAAAGTCGCGTAGGTCGTTAGTAGAGAGGACGTACTGGTATAGGCGCACTCTAGCACGTACAAACGAGCTCAGCGACGGACGTAACTCGGGCTGCGATAAATGTACCTACCTGCGCCGAGAGCTGCGCAAGCCTTGCATGGCTCGCCTTCAGCAGCGGAAGGCTCGCACTTACTCTTGGATTTTCTACACCTATCGCAAGCTATAGGATTCACGATAAGCACGGAGATCACCCGTTTGGCAAGGCAAAAATAAATAATAGAACGCGCCTTTCGCACTTCTCTGAGTCTTGGAAGCGGTCTGGCCGGAGGTAGAAGAACTGGCAACGGGTGGCGGAGAAGGATCGTCGTCGTCGGACCTGTCCGCAGAGAGAGGCGGGATTACCGAACGGAGAGCTTCTCCCGCCGGCATCGGGAGGAGCGCGTGTGGTGAGCGGTGCTTAGGATGTGCGCCACCGAGAGCCGGGAGGCTGTGAAGGGAGAGACAGAGATCGACTGGGGCGCAGCGGTGGCGGAATTACGGCCAAGAAAGTACGTAAATGGAGTGGGAATAGCCGGAGGAGGAGGTAGGAGGCGGAGGAATGGAGGATGAGTGTAACGGACGGCTGAGTGGAGAGGCAGAGTCGGCCAAGTGCAAGCCGAGGGAGAGGGGACGGTCGATCTGATCGGCTAGGTCAGGTTGTTGGTCCACGGTGGTCCAAGTGGGGGCAGCGGTGGAAGGGATCGCTTGGAAGGCGTCGAGGTAGGCTGGGCTTGGTGGTGGTGGCGGAGGACTCCCAGGCGAGGGGATTGCGGGTCCTAGTTGGCGCGGAGGCGGATGGGGGAGGAAAGAGGGAGGCCGTTCGTGATCAGCACGTACTCTTTGTCTCTCCTCCGGGATGCCCTCGCGGATTTCCCGGGCCGCGGGAGAGGGCAGGGACGAGGGGTGGTGAACGTTGGCCCGAGAGCTTGTATAACGGGACTCGCGTCTGCCAGCACCGGGCGTCCCTTTGGGCCTAGATTAGACAGAAAGCTAGACACGCGGATACGCCGAGCCTCGCACTGGCTGCGCGTCCGTCCTGGCACCCAAACGGCGAGTGGCAGACTGTGGCCTGGACGTCCAGCAGGGGCGCGTCGGCTTGCCTTTCCTGGCCAACATACCAGACATCACACATCCCGTCCACCTGATCATCACATACATCAAGTTTGATAAAGCTGCCAAGCGCCCCGGGTTTGGCAGCTTTATTAAACCTGAAAGCCCAGTAACCGCCCACTACAGATTCCACTACCGATACCCCCCCCTCTTACCTTACAAAGAAAGTAGGCTCTCCTCCCATATACAGTAGTGCTCGCCGGGTCACACAAGTCCTCCTCCCGGCAACTTCCGAACTCCTTTCCGACCTCTTCCCTCCGGCGCTCCCTCCGGCTACCTCGGCAACGTTGTTCTCCCCGCCGCCGACGGCGCTTGTCTCTCTCCCCTGGCGCTCCCGCCCCCCGCCTCCCGCCCTCCCCGCCCTCTCTGGCGCTTGTCCCCTTCCCCTGGCGCTTGTCCCCTTCCCCCTGGCGCTTGTCCCCTTCCCCTGGCGCTTGTCCCCTTCCCCCTGGCGCTTGTACCCTTCCCCTGGCGCTTGTCCACTGGCGCTTGTCCCTCCTCAACGCGCGCTAAGCCTTCGACGCTGTCCACCACAGTGAGCACGACGTGACAGCCACTATGCTTGTCATTTCTACTAATATAGCCCATTTATTTTACAGATTCACGATACTTTGCTTCAGAAGGTCAGTAATGCGCGTCCTATTCACTACCAATTACTAACTGACCAGCAGATTAGATAAACACAAACTTGAAGATAAGATTACAGCGCGGCTACGCGCACGGGCGCCTCCGAACGTCTCCCACCACCACCACCACCACCACCTCGCTTACCTGCTCCCCAAGCGACGACATCGACGAACCGACCGCGACGGAGACATTATAGACCCCACGGTGAGTGTAGCGAGCACGGTGCCGCGTCCCTTGTTCACCGAGTATCTCACCACAGATACGCGTCGGCAAAGACACTTCACCGCCACAGCGCCTCTCTGCAACGCGCTCTCGACTGCGTACAAGCATCAATCGCGCGTCCCCGCCGGCGACGCTCGCCGCGGTCGTATACACAACTCCCCACTCATCCTCAGTTCGCGCCGAGGCCTTGATGGTGAGTTTCGCGCGCAGTCGACCCCTCCTCTGAGCCTGTACTCATCTCCCTTGTCATCTAGGCACGCGCCCGGCGGCGGCGAGACAACCCCCTCGGTTGTCAACACCGCCACGAGTCCCTCGGGAATCTCTACCTCTCATGCTCAAGCTGTGGCTGGATTGAATGTATACAAGGTAAATTTCGCAGCCCGTAGAACACGGAAGGAGGAACGGTCGTGCTCGCATACTAAAGTCATACGGTTGCCAATGTGTAAAATCTCATGAATACCAGTTCCCTCTCCTCAGCCTCTCCTCCGTGCTGGAATGCGGTCCTTACCTGCTGATCCGAGAGGACCCGATCAACGATCAGATCCACTGCACGGCATGCATACCGTACAACACGCCTTGCCATGCGCCAAACGTGCGGCTGAGCAAATGGCATATAAACACTGGGTACAACTCATGTCCCTATACCTATCCCCATCAATGCCTAAAGAGAAAGCATCAACTGGTGTCTCCCGACAGGTTCGTACCGCGGGACCGCAAACGCATCCAAGTGCGCAGAATCGTCCAGGCGCACAACGCTACCTTCGTATCATAGAGGAACGCAGATACGGTCTGAAGGACATCGAGCGGGAGAAGGAGAAGCAAGAACAACAATATAAAGAAGTAATCCGAGGTAATTTGAAGCACGTCCTCAGGAAACAGCAGCTAATAGAAGGAGTAGGGCTTGGGAGCGACCATCTGCAGGCACTAGCAGATCTGCGTGGCGAGACGCCTCCGCCGGCAATAGAGGAAGACGCACATCAATATCTTGCCGGTGACGGCGATGACGACGACGATTGGATCGACGTTGATCCCGATGAACACGCCGAGGCCATCATGCATGCGATCCGGGATATCATGGCCACGTAGTAAGCTCTCTCCCCTGCTCTTCACAGATATTCCATTCTAACGCGACCACGTAGTTCAGGTGTACGTCACGTCAAAGACAAGAGAACATGGAAGCAACGGGTACAGAATGCACAGAAAAACTGGGACCCGTTGCTCCCTCAGCTTGTCGACGCCTATCTCGCTTGGCGCTATTCATCCACGGCTGTGCCCCCGCCCGATCAAACCGACGATAATTATGCATTCACAATCGACACAATCGACATCTACGCGATGACCTCATCGTTATCAGTGTCCCGTACTGCGAACCAATCCGCGTCCGAGGCACTCGTCCGCCACGGATTCGTGGGCAATTCTCCAGTGAATCCCTCGGTCGCAATCTCGTTGAAGACCCTCGAGTTACTCCGTTGCCTCAAACTCGTCAAGCCGTCGTTCAGCGTGGAGGCGTTCGCCAAGCTAGTTTGTCTTATGTATTCGGTAAGTTCTGCTTACGCGGTCTCGGACAACTCGATTGATTCGATCTAGATCCCATATCGTCCGTCTTATCGGACGGCTATATCAGACGCTTTTGCCGTCTACCTCAGGATTCAGCGCCTCGTGCAGAGCCAAGTTCTGCGTACCCTCGCCCGCGACACAGCTAATTGGCGAGCGCGAAACGCTTGCCCAGCATGCTCTTATAAGGTGGTCAAATGCATATCCTGCTTACAGCGCAACAACTGACTTCAATGTTATTAGCTGGAAGGCGAAGATCCTCCCACGTTTTCGCGCATCATTTGCATTGATGGCAATAATTCACTGAAGCGCCTCGCGACTACCGGCCGACGTACCCCCGGGGATATCCGCGTATTCGAAGAGAGTGACTATTTCCTCTCACGCGAGTATGTTGATCGCTTCGGCGCCGAAGTCAAGGCCCGCCAGGTACAACCCAAGCTACATATGAAATCCCGCGCGTCCAGCCCGGATGGCGCTGCGCCATCCGACCAGGAGTCTGATGAAGAAGAGGATAGTCAGCGAAACAATACGGAGGGTGATCCCACGGACGGCAGTACTGCCGCTCCTTCTCCGTGCGCGAAGACCTGGAAGGCGGCGGCGGCGGATGAGAAGAAGCACACCTGGGGAATCTTCGACGAGACTGGCATATTTGCCTGCGCGTGCCGCCACGGGCTGATCCTCTGGCTAGTAGACATGGTGCGGAGTGGGGAATTGTGAGTAGTTCATAATGATCTACGCCCGAGAGACACTAATCTCGCTTACAGAGCGAAGTACGCCTTAGCGATCGTAGCGAAGGCGCATGAGGTACTCGGCGCTAATATCATGATCGGGTACGATATTGGGTGCGCCTTCAAGGAAACAGTGCGCAACAGCTCCCTCGGGCCTCAAATGCATGCCCTTGGGACTCGTTTTTGTGTCAATGCCTTCCATGGATATTCCCATGCGTACGACTGCCAAGTCATGAACCATCCGAACACCATCCAGGGGATGGGCCTCGAGGACGGAGAGGTTCTTGAGCGGGTCTTCTCGGCATCAAATCAGCTCGCGCCCGTCATCCGGTACTCCACCCCCTATCTCCGACGGGTACTGATCGATCTCCACTTCCAGCAGTGGGATCACGAGAAATACAGCAATATCGGCCTAATGCTGTACAACAACATTGTACAAGCCCTTGACATCGTCAATAGTCAGACCTCGTCTCTAGAGCAAACTCTCAGCGCTCTTGAGCTAACTCGTGAGGACTTAGTGCGCTTCGAGGAGGAGGAGCGCAAATTCTTCGCGGAGCTACGCGACGAGAGCGACAGTAACCTCCACGCAGTTGCTTATGTCGAGGCACTCCAGGAGCTACGCACAGCAAGGTACGTACTTTATTGACGCGCTTTCCATCAGATATGAACACGTTATGCTGATAAGCGACAACACCTGCTCAGCGAGGAACTATCGGATGCTTCTCGTCGGTTCAATCAAAGAGCGCCGGATCAGCCTACCGCCCTCCGTTGGGAGGCCCCGAGATCTGGAGCGACAGATTACGACGCCGACCTCTCGCAAACGCGGAAGTTAGAAACGCGTAGGCGGTACCTTCGCGAGCGCGTCAAGCAGCTCACGGAGGAGGTGAACGCTATGGAGGTCGCTCTCAATATCACGTCCCGATGGCAACCTGGCGATACGGCATACAGGGAGACCCTGCAATACATCGCCACTCAAAAGTATCAACGCGCCCTCGGCAAGCTCCAGCGACTGGTGATACAGCGGCTATTCGAATTAAATAAATTAAACCTTGCTCAAACAGGTAAGCGACCAATCGATCCCCCCGCATCTTGACGGGGTACTCGCGTATTGATTACTGACACCTGACGCACCGCGCACCCGCGAGCAGGATACCGTATGCGCACGTATATCGCGAAGAATTTGCAGCGTCGTTGCCGGGCTATTCGCAAGGCAGTCAAGCAATACAATGCTGCGGCGAGGGAGCTGGATCCTCCTCGCGACCCGCTCGACTGGTCGAAGGTATCTCATTACGCGTTCCTCGAAGAGTTCACGCTTTTGCAAGATACTGGAAACGACTTGCGCGCAAAGCCATGGTCCCAGCCGGCCGTGCGGGAGACCATGCGCATGGCCCGACGCATCACGCGCGCACAGGAGGAGATATCCAACGCTTCTCGCGAAGCTCGCAGGGTCCACACGTTTATTCGTGACGAGGAGAAAATCTTCGCCGCCGTCCTCGCTGACCTCAAGACACAAGGTAGCTATTTGTATGGTGCCGTCCAAGACTACGTAAGACATCGGCGAGCGGCGAATGCGAAGAACCTCGCATACATTTTGCGCATTCATGCGCTTGATGGCTTTGACGGGCAGATGTCACCCGGAAGCTACGCGCGGGACCCCATTCACCCGGCATTGGCACTCTCCAGCCCTCACACGAGCTCGATGCAACTCAGCCAGGTGGCCTTTCATCGCTGACTCATGATGCTCAGGTCGTGGCGAGAACGGAGGAAGGCGAGGCTAGTTTGGACGATGGGGACGATTTGGTACACGAGGAGGTTACCGCCATCATGGAATTCCTGGCTGGACTGCGTACTTGATACACATGTACTAGGAAGTTGCATCATAACGTGATAGGATAGTATTCGAGATTGTAGCATGGTCAGAACAAGTGGAATAGAAAATTTGTTCTGTGTGGCAACATCCTGACACTGGCTTGACATACAATGCCAGATACGCGCACGCCGGTTCTGTACCAGTCAGATGCCGAGTGCAACGGAGAGCACTAACGCACGTCTCCAGGCTTCCTGCATTCCGCACTCACGCAGCTAATCAAGAAGCCTTGTCATCTGATGAGAGGCTTTACGTGTTTATTATCTGCGCCAGAATACACGCCGTGTGAGCATGTGATGACATTCAGGTGTGCAGGGGACTGTGAGCGCGAACTTGATTTACCCCGCGCACTCGTCCACACGAGCGTCTCTCTAGGAATGCACATTCCCGCCATCTCCCAATCTCCCGCTCCCGCTGAGAACGACTCCGCTATGGCTGCCAACGCTCCTTTGAGTTCCATTCCTCCTCAGAGCTCTACTGTGAAGTACGAGGGGCCATTCTACGTCCTTCTTGGAGGCCCGGAAGCAGGCATATACCAAAAGACACGGTGAGTGCCTCTCGTACGTTTCTGTATTCCGACTGATCTATCAAAGCCCTTCCAATACTGCCCTCGGGCAGTTCGCCTCGCTCGTCCCCATCGTCGTCGTCTGCTCTGTCGCTGAAGACGCGAACGCCATCCAACAGCTGAACCTGGCGATATTCTCGGTTACGCCGCCCAAGGACGCATACCGGCTCGTACAACTCATCCAGTGGGAGGAAGGGCCTGTCCCCAAGGTCAGGCTGGAGACTCCCGGGCCCTACTACGCCATACGCTATGGAATTGAGACGGGCATTTACATCGGCTTCCATTGGTGAGTACATCCTCTACACCAACTGAGTTGCTGACCGGTGAGCAGGCAGATGATCTCCCACCTAGTGCCTGCGCAGAAGCACGTCTACAAAGGCTTTCCCTCCCTCGCATTGGCTCTCGAGTTCATGCTCATGAAGCCCGGTTACAATATGCCCCTTCTGCCCCTGGGGGAACGGCTCCCTCCCCCAGAGTTCCCCTATCCGAATGACGCTCCCGACGCTCCCAATGACTCCGATGATGCACCGCCTCCGCCATCGCGAGCTGCATCTCCTGTGAAGCCCAAGTCTAAGCAGCCGCCCTCGTCGCCGACCAAAGCCTCCGCCAAGGGGAAGAAGGTGAAGGTCTCCGTTCCTGCAGCATCGTCGACGGCAACTCCAGCGCGTGTCAAGGGCTCCTCCCCTGCGACGCCGACGACATCAACTCCGGCGCGCGCCAAGGCTACACCGTTCACGAGGACGTCAAGGGACGAAGGGCAGCGCGCGGCACCGGGCGGCGTCTCTCGCGCCCACTCGAATGTCAATGCGCCCTCGGGCTACAATTGGGAGAGCACCGAGGACGACGAGATGAGCGACACAGTCACTTCATCCCTCATGGATGACATGACCCTTTCGGACGACGAGGGCTACGGTGACTCGAACGGTTTGTCAGTCCGCTGTGCGCTGATGAGTACGCTGACTCTCTGTTGTGACCAGTGGAACAGATGCGCCAGATCCTGCGCCGCGTAATCAACCCCGCATACAACATGCCTGGGGGCAACACCTCTCTCCCAATCACCCTCGGCGAGTCGGCAGACTCGATCCTGCGGGAGAGCGGCCTCAGTGCGGAGGAGGTATTGATGGTCTTCCAGATCTACATCCACAGCAACTCCGAGGAGCAATTCACTCATTACATGGGGCTGGCCTTGAAGTGGCAGACAATTGACTCCTTTGCTCTGTGGAAGGAGATACGGCTCCCGGCGGCGCCCAACGTTATGTAGATGTCTTGTATGTTTTGATCAGCGTCCAATCAGCATTGCGTCACGTGCACATCAACAAGTTCTCGAAACAAATACATAGTCTCCAAACAACACGTAGTGCTCTTCGTCTTTCCCTTAAACCTCCGTAACTCCCTGTGAGCCTTGGACCAGCTCTCTACAGACCGTTGCATCCTCTCTCTATACTGCTGCTTATTGTATGCTACTGGGATTATCTAATTATGCCTCCCCGTGCCCCGGACGTCTATGTTCGCCTCCCCGGCCACTACCGCAAGCCTTCCACCAAACGCGTCCGATTTCCATGGCGAGAGCGCAAGAAACGGAAGCAAATACCCCGCAGCCAGGCGGAGAAACGCGAGCTGCAGAAGCAACGCGCGGAGAAGAAGCAGAAGTTCAAGGACGCGCTCGTGGAAGCGCGCGGTGTCGTGTGGGAACTTGCCGCGAAGATGAACGAGGACTTCCCAGGCCATAGCGCCGAGTACTACTATCGTGCGATCATGCAACACTCACGTCTACGAAACAAGCGGAAGATCTCACCGTGGAACGCGTTCGTGAGCCAGGAGCTCAAGAAGTTGAATGCGGGTGAGTTAAGCTAGCTAACTTCTGGGAATCAGACTAATGTTCTAATGCGTGCTCGTCTTGACAGGACTCGACGAAGACGACCGCAAGCGCATATCATCGGACATCATCAAGGAGTTGGCGGCGCGCTGGAGGGGTATGTCGGCGGAGGAGAGGTCTGAGGCTGTGGGCGACGGTGTAGAGCAGTTGTCGGAGCGACAGGAGATGCGGGAGCACGGTGTGCACAACGTCCCAATCAACGCTTTCAACGACATTCGTACGTCGCTCGAAATTCTGACCAAGCAGGTGCGTACATCCGTTCGTATGTGCGCGTGCTAACTCACACGACAGCTACAGCTCGACTACCTCAATGGGCGCACTGGCGTCGATATCTTCCTTGTCGCGGTCCGGCATGACACCGACCAGTACAACCGCCCTTTCGTCTTCTATACGAACGAACGCATCGCACAGTTCGTCGCATCCACTGCAGCCAAGTCGGAGACCGTACAGAAGTTCGCCATGCGTATGGAGGCGGCGTGTGTCGGTGGTATCGATGGTAAGTGTTTATTTCTCTCTTTCCTTACAGCTGCTGATACGCTCACATAGAGGTCGCTCGGTCCCATCATAGCGAAATCTTACAATTGAAGGCGCAAGTACGCGATCTCATTGAGGAGAAGCTGAGTGAGTATCTGATGTTCGTTCGCCTCACCATACACTTACAAGCTGTTTTCTAGAGCGCGCGTGCACTCGAGGCAAGATCGAGCGCATGTTTTACGTGAACTTCGATGAGCATATCACGATGAAGTACGGCATCGTCATCGAGGGTTGGCCCTTCCCCGACAAATTCATGGCGCCAGGGAAGTTCAGCTCCGTGGCTGAACTTCGAGTCCTCCTCGCGGCGTGGGAATCAGGAACCACGTACTTCCGCTCGATGAGCAATTCCGAGTGGCAACAATGGGCTCAAAACTACCGGAGTGCGCAGAACTCGAGCGCGGTCAGCCATGAGGGAGAGGACAACTTTGCTATGCTCTCTCGCCCCCCTTCGCCGTCTCTCCTGTCCTCCTCGTCTCAGCCTCCCACACCGCTCTCGTCTCAGCCCCCCGCGACGTCGTCGTCTCAACCCTCCGCGACGCCTTCCTCTCAGCCCCCCGCGACGTCGTCCACGACGGCTCGCGCTCCCACGCTGTCACGTACACCAACGGCCAACAGCGACGTTCCCCCCGCTCCTCCCAACGCTGCTGGGCGCAAGCGCGCACGCTCAAACACGCTCAATGTTCAATTTTACAATGCTGTCACTGCAGAGGACGGCTCCGGGATTCAGATCCCTAAGCGCGTCCGGAAGGAGCGCTCGGACAAGAACACGAAGAAAGGTCCGCGCAGGAAACGTAATGCGGGGCAGGAGAACATGCCTCCGCCTCCGCCGCCTCCGTCGTCGAGCAGCAGTGCCTGCCAGCAGGCTGAGTAAATTTGTGCTTTGACTTTGTGGACGTTCCTTGCTGTTCCTTATCCTCACTCGATGTAATGCACAAGACAATGATTATTCTTGCAGACCGGTAGTTATCATAACATGGCGATCATTAAGATATAGTACATGAGGTGATGGAAGTGGCGAGTCAGATCGCGCCCGAGTAAGTGCCCGCGCGCCGCCGGGCGCGTGCCTAGATGACAAGGGAGATGAGTACAGGCTCAGAGGAGGGGTCGACTGCGCGCGAAACTCACCATCAAGGCCTCGGCGCGAACTGAGGATGAGTGGGGAGTTGTGTATACGACCGCGGCGAGCGTCGCCGGCGGGGACGCGCGATTGATGCTTGTACGCAGTCGAGAGCGCGTTGCAGAGAGGCGCTGTGGCGGTGAAGTGTCTTTGCCGACGCGTATCTGTGGTGAGATACTCGGTGAACAAGGGACGCGGCACCGTGCTCGCTACACTCACCGTGGGGTCTATAATGTCTCCGTCGCGGTCGGTTCGTCGATGTCGTCGCTTGGGGAGCAGGTAAGCGAGGTGGTGGTGGTGGTGGTGGTGGGAGACGTTCGGAGGCGCCCGTGCGCGTAGCCGCGCTGTAATCTTATCTTCAAGTTTGTGTTTATCTAATCTGCTGGTCAGTTAGTAATTGGTAGTGAATAGGACGCGCATTACTGACCTTCTGAAGCAAAGTATCGTGAATCTGTAAAATAAATGGGCTATATTAGTAGAAATGACAAGCATAGTGGCTGTCACGTCGTGCTCACTGTGGTGGACAGCGTCGAAGGCTTAGCGCGCGTTGAGGAGGGACAAGCGCCAGTGGACAAGCGCCAGGGGAAGGGTACAAGCGCCAGGGGGAAGGGGACAAGCGCCAGGGGAAGGGGACAAGCGCCAGGGGGAAGGGGACAAGCGCCAGGGGAAGGGGACAAGCGCCAGAGAGGGCGGGGAGGGCGGGAGGCGGGGGGCGGGAGCGCCAGGGGAGAGAGACAAGCGCCGTCGGCGGCGGGGAGAACAACGTTGCCGAGGTAGCCGGAGGGAGCGCCGGAGGGAAGAGGTCGGAAAGGAGTTCGGAAGTTGCCGGGAGGAGGACTTGTGTGACCCGGCGAGCACTACTGTATATGGGAGGAGAGCCTACTTTCTTTGTAAGGTAAGAGGGGGGGTATCGGTAGTGGAATCTGTAGTGGGCGGTTACTGGGCTTTCAGGTTTAATAAAGCTGCCAAACCCGGGGCGCTTGGCAGCTTTATCAAACTTGATGTATGTGATGATCAGGTGATCCCGTCACAAGCATGTCAATCAAGTGGAGCTATGCTCTCCCCCCATTGGCTCTCCCTCTGCATCCGCGCCTCCTCTCTTCGCCTCCGCGACGCACGGACGCTCCTCGCGGCCTTTTCGGGCGAAAATCAACATCCTCCTTCAGACACAAACACTTTTCAAGGCACCTACCCCAGGGTGGCCTCGAGCTGACCAGGTCCGACGCCATACCATCCGACGCTCTGGCCCCCACATGGCCTTCCGACCCAGGCTGTATGCGGATACATTATGCCAGGCACATACCACCGTACATACTATACGTATTCGAGTCGTTTGCCACACTTTCAGACCAAGAAATGTCCATCGCAAAGAGAAACAACAACGAGTTCCCTAGAAGTACAGCCCGACCCAGCCCTGCGACGTTACCTTCACCTTATCCTCCCCGTCCCTGCTCCCCACATACGGCAGCCCCCCGTCCTGCTTGAACGCGTTCTCCAGCCCATGCGCAGTGAACGACTTCGCCTTCACGTCCACCGTCCCGTTGAAGCCCGTGCCCGTATACGTCAAGTACACGTCCCCGCCCAGCGACGAATGGTGCGTGTTGTCGATCGGGCGGTGCGCCGCGCCCGGGTGCGTCACCCACCACACGTCCGCCCGCCCCGCCCCCGTCGACGTCAGCAGGCGCGCCGGCAGCGGCGGCTCCGCGCTCGACGGCGCCGGGTGTGCGCGCACATGCAGCACCGCGTCCCCGTTCTGCGTCGTCAGCGTCGCCTCCTCCACGACCGTCACGTCCCCGACGAGCCACCCGCCCGTGAGCTGCAGCTTCAGCGTGCGCGCGTGCACGCCCTCGCTCGGCAGGAGCATGTTGCGCGCGTCGCGCCGGAACATGCTCACCGTCAGCTTGTCCAGCACGAGCGCCGAGTCCGGGTCCGCCCTGATCTGGCTCACCGCGTGCGCCTGCACGTGCAGCGTCCGGAGCGTCGCCGGCAGGAACATCGTCACGTCGTAGCGCATGCACCCGCCCGCGAGGTCCATGGGGGTCGCGAGCTGCAGCCGGCTCTCGCCCATGTTGTCCTGCACGTCCTCGGGCGTCGGGTACGCCAGCTTCACGCTCTCGAGCAGCGACGCCTTGTCCGTGCGCAGCGTGACCTCGTATCTGATGTCCGTGAGGTCCGCGTCGCCCTGTGCGAGCACGATCGTCCCGACCGCCGCACCGCGCATGTCGACCGAGTGGTCGTCGTTGTGTTTCCCGACAGGGATGTGGAGGTCCATCGTCGTGCCATTGTAGATGTGAGGCGCCGCGGCGCAGCCCAGAGAGGTGCTGAACTCGGGCATGCCCTCCAACCCAGTCGGCTTCGGCTGCAACCCATCCACTTCAGATTCAGCCCGTGCACGACACTCGCGCGGGGGGGACAGGAACGCACCTTGACCGCCCAGATGGCGAGCTTGACAGCCTGCCACCCGAGGAACAGCAGCGCCACGATCCCAAACGCCTTCCAGAACAGCCCGCACCTACGATCCCATTGCTCACTTCAGCACTTCACGGACAGCCCAATTAGAGGAGGGCGAACGTACCGCATCCCGCAGCAGACGCAGCAGTCCGCCTTCTTCTGGCGCCGAGGCCGGCCGCTCGGGAGCGTCGTGTCGAGCAGCGACGCGCCGTCCGCCGCGTCCTCGTCCGCGTTCGGGGTGGTCTGCAGCGCGACGGGCCCGTGCCCAAGCCCTTCCTCGTCCGTCGGCACGTGCGAGTCTATCCGGGGGCAGAAGCAGGAACGTCAGTGAAGGCCCATGGAGTCTAAGGGTCAAAGGGGATGCATCGAAGGCGGAATGTGAGGGTAAGACCGCGAAGGGAAACGTACACTCATCGTACCGCTCCTTGAGCTTCATCGCGGTCATCACCGCGCCGACCATGCCCCAGAACGTCACCCCGCGCGCGAGGCGGTCGCCCATTCCTCCCCCAGGCATATCGAGTCAGGTCCTCCTTTCGAGTTCAAGCAAACAAGGGTATCGAAACGAGAGAGACAGAGAGAACGAACAGATAAGGGAAAACCGAAGGTTAGCTATATCAGCTCGGAGCGTAGGAGCGTAAGAGCGTCGGAGCGTGGGTGCGAGAGTGGGAGGAGGAGCCTGAGGGTGGGCTTTTTGTACGGCTGCGCGGCGCGTGCACGCGTGTCCGCTTGGCTCTTTCAATTGGGTACTGTGACGGCTTTTAGGCACGGCTCGGGGGTCGGACTCGAATCTCGATACTGTCATGCAAAAGAGTCACTGCGCGACGCGTCGCGCGAAAACGGAGGGGGACGCTCGGTGCCGGAGGGTGGGCGGCGTGAGAGCCCGATGATGCCTATGGTACCGGTGTCGTCCAGGCACGAACACTTCAGCCACGGTCGTCGCGCGACCTTGTGGTTGCCGCTTCCCACCCTAGCAGTAGTCCTGGTCCACATTATAGCGGCGCCCTCACGAAGAAGCTCACGGACCGTCGATTCTGTGCGCACGAGATGATTGAGGCGTACAGAGCATCGGCGTTGAGTAGGATGCGACGGTCCCGAGCATGGATGGACGCGCCTGGACGCGCGAAGAGAACGATGGGCCTGAAGGACCCCAGGTACCGAATGTGGCTGTGAAACCCTTCTCATGGCACCGGTAACCTTATTCCCGGGGTCATGTCCCCAAGCCGTTGCGACACAGCGCTTCCGTTGAGGCGCCGCCGGGAGTCGGGACACGCACGCGCGAAGTTCGGGACCATAAGCATAACTACCTAGTATTGACAGAGCAGGAGCAGGCGGGACCGTACAAACGAGCGTATTAGCAATAATAACAGGTGTCGCGGAGGGAGGGAGCAAATAGGACGAAGGCCTCTAGGGGGAAGCGACCGCACGCAACAGAATCGGAGCAGACGAGGGCCCAGAGGCGAGAGGGTCTGGAATGAGGGGGTCGTAGCTGGGGTGTGTAGGGGATGAGAGATGGAGACGAAGGAGGCTGGCGAGATACGAGGCAGCGAGCGTTCTACTACTAAACAAGTCGTGATGGAAAATGATTAAGATGAGCAGGAGACAGTCCGTCATGAGATGGTGAGATCCGGGATAATACAGAAAGCAAAGACATGCATCCACAGCAGATATCAACGATCTGCAACACAAGCGCCAGTCAGCATCCCATCCCAAATGCCAACCACGTGCGCAGACGGATACTCACGAGTCACGACGACGACAGACAGCCACACGAAACCAGGTCAAGAAGCAGTCCCATTCGCAGTCTGGCCGCCAGGTTGGTCGGTCAGGCCCACCTGCAGATACGCCAGCACCGCCGGAATCGAGCTATTCTGCCTGCACACCATCTCCAGGTCGTGCATGCTCCATATCCGTCCGTGCGACAGCGGCGACGACTCCGCGCCCCTCTCGTCCTCGTCATCCAGCTCTGACTCCATCTTCCCTGGGCCGTGCCGGCGGTACAGCTGGCTGCGCGACTTGGAACGACCGTGCGACGCAGCACCATTGCGATATTGCCCACCGTTCCCGCCAAAGGCGCTCGACAAGCTGCCACTCCTGCTCCGGCTAGCGCCATTGAGTCGCGCGAGCGCTTGCTCGACGGCAGACGGGAATGGTGTCCCATACGATGCTCCGCCGTCCTCTGGGGCGATGAGCGTCTCCTGGAGGACCTTGAACGCCAACGCTTCCGAAGCGCGACTCGTCGAAGAGCCCGAAGCTTGAGCCTGCTGTTGCGCCAAGGCCGTCGCGATGTCAATCTGACGCTTCAACGAGACGGTCCACTGATGCCGAATGAGCGGGTCATCGACACTGAACATGTACCGCCGCTTGAGCCCTGTGTGGTTCACGAACGCGATCTGGAACGTATTCCGCATGAACGACCGCTCCACGACGACGGGGCTGCTGAGCGGGAGACCCGAGTACGCGAGCGCGTTCGGCCCCGAGCGCCACATGATAATCGTCTTGTTACCCAGCTGCGTGCCCGTCACACGGAAGGATACTTCAGACGACTTGGCGAAGTTCAACACGGGCGGATCGAAGACGAGGTCCTGCCCAAACAGCTGGATCGTCAGATGCGGATCGGGTTGCGGGATGCGAAGGATGACAGGCTCGGACTGAACGCGATAGGTGAGGCGAGGAGGAAGCGGGCGCTTGATGTTGATGACGATGTCGGGCTGGGTGGCGACGCTGGCCGGGTGGCGAGCTTGCATGAGCTTTTCCCGGCGGATCGACGCGTAAATCTTGTCCAGCAGGTCATCGGAAACCAAACTTCTCGAGTCGAACCGCCTGAAAGCCTCGACAAAGTCGCGCGCGATAACGTTCCGCTTGGGGTAACCAGTGATCCCAGGTTCCTGCGCGATGGCACCGTGCATGACATCGTTCAGCTGCGCGATCGCCCGCACGAGTCGGATTGCGAGATCCTTATCGTACGCGACCATCGTCGCGTTCGCCTCGTACCACCGACTCGCAAAGGAGTCGAGCAGGTACTCGAGCGGACTGGAGTGACCAGAGGACGCCTTGGCGGGAATGTGAATGCTCTGGAGGAACACGCGAAGCGCCTTGTCTATCCGCAGCCCCGTGAGACCGAAGCTGTCGACGTACGCCTTGAGCGCGACCTTTGACGACCGACGCGCCAGGAACTCGCCGAGGCGCGCTCTATCGAGGTCCAGCGTGCGGAATAGCAGCTGGCCAAGCGCGACATCATCTCTCGCGCCGGCTTTGCCCATAAGCGTCGAGATGGCCTGGTCGGGATCCTTCGCGAACTGGTGGATGAACGTGCGAATGACGGGATGCCGCATGGGACTGGTCGTAGCCGACACCTTGGAACGCGCGTCGTCGCGGTCGCCACTGAGACGGAGCTCCTTGAGCTGTACGACGCTCTTGATCACAAACTTCCTGTCCGTCGGGTTCGGCTTGGTCGCGTCCAAAAGCGTGTCGTGGTCCTGGAGGATGTGCTTCGCAATGATGAGGATGTCCGTGAATAGGAACAAGAACCGGTCTTTGACCGTATTCGCGTTCGCGACCTGGAGCACAGGCGAAGATAGCACCAGCTTCCGCGGTGGGTCGTCAATGACTGACGGCCACAACGAGCTCTTCGAACCCCGTCCTAACACCTCCTCGAAGCGTTCCATGATAGCCGCGCCCACAGAGGGCTCCTGCACGGGCGGGTCAGGCGAATGTTGCGAAGACGACATCGTGGACGAAAACGACTCGGACGTAGACTGCGTGGGAAAGTCATCCAAAGAAGACTGTGGGTCAGGCGTGGTGGACGAAGGTGGGTCAGGTGGCGATTGGAAGCCCGGCGACGAGTGGTCCGAGAGCACATACGAAGGCGACGCCGCCCCACTTGTTCCAGCGCTCATCTCCGCATCCTGGCGTGTGGCCAATCGCGGAGAGTGCGAATGTGTCAACTCCCGCTCAGGGGTAGCATCCACAACATGTTGGTGGACAGGACTTGGCTGTGGTTGGCCAAGGCGCTGAGCGCTGGTCATGTTAGTGGGCGTTCGAGACTTGTCGCTAATTGTGCTTTCCCAGCTCTGGGTAGATAGCTCGCTCGCTTCGCGGCTCATGAGCAGGTCAGACAGTGAGGGTTTCTGGCCCATCCGAGGGCGCGTCTCAGCTGCCTGAGGGGGCTGAGCACTGGGCGTCGAAGGTGTCGACGATTGCCCTTTGAACCGGCTCAGCCACTTCTTGACACCATCGCGAGTAGTCGGTAGCTTTGCAAGAGAGCCAGAGTTGCTGGTCGTCGGCGAGATAACAGGCGGCTGGATGTTGAAGTAGTCAGGGTGGGAGGAGCTCGAAGGGGCAGAGGCGAGCGGCTGCGAGAACTTGGACCAAAGACGGCTATCGGATGCTTGATGAGACAGCTTGCGCTCTCTACCACCGTCAGGTAGCTTGGTAGTAGTACCTGACGAGCCCGAGGTGCTCGGCATCATCTCCATGGGGAAGCCGTTGGTAGGAGAGAGCATGTCTGGCGACGAGGCGGAGGGCGTCATCGCTCGTGCCCGATTCCGCTGCTCCTCCAACTGGATGAGCGCAGGGAATGGGAACAGCTTCGAGTCCGCATACTTGAGCATATCCGCCGAAGACGCAGGAGGGACAGGGGAAACACCGCCAGGAGGCGCAGACTGGGGGGGCAGCGAGAGCACCGACGTGGATGAAGACGTCGACTGCATGACAGGTGCCTGAGCTTGCTGGATCGCGAAGATGCCGTTTCCTGCAGAGTCGCTCTTCTCGATCTTGCCGCTGTTCAAGCTTGCGCCGCTCTCCCGACTGACACTGGAGTCCGTATTGTACCGCCTATCTCGTGCGCTAATGCTGTTGGTGCGCGAGCGCCGTCCACTGGTTGAACCGGTCCTGGAGAAGGTGTTCTTCATCCAGGTACTGATCGAGCTGCCTTCACCCCGCTTCGGGGTCGACTCTGCACGAGACTCGTCCCAATCGGTAACGTAATCCGCTGCGGCAGAGGGTGCACGGTCGAGCTGGTTCGGAGTCGCGACAGACAGGCGCTTGGGATATGTCGGAGAAGGAGGCTGAGTTTCTGGCTGACTGGGTTCAACACCGGCTGCCATGGACAAGGCGGCGATGGACGAAGGTGAGGGCGGCATGTGTGCGGGAGTCATCTCTGGAGACGTCTCCACGTCTACGATGATGGGGTTAGGCGCACTTGGCCGCTCATCCTCAGGGACGAACTCTTGCGAGGAGCGATGGTCGGTACCGTCAGTGTAATGCTCTTCAACAACATCCTGCTCCGGCTCCGGCTGGTCCTCCTCAATCTCGTCCTCGACCTCCTCGTCGCTATTGTCGACAAACGGACGTTCTTTCCCTAGAAGCAGTGTTATATGGACTTCCTCAGATACAAAGAAAAACCGAGTTCACTTACCGAGGTCATCAACCCAGCTAACCTCACTACCTCGTTCAAAGTTCAGCGCGTTGGCGAGTCGGCTCCGGCTCCGCTGCTCTTGATACAGCACCTGTTCGCCTTCCTCATCGGGATACACATGCTCCTTCAATGGCGTCTGGAAAGGACTGGCGGGGAAGATATCTTGACGGAACGTCGCGTTGTGCGACAAGAACATCGGCACCGCCACCGCAGATGCGGGAGCTGAATCTGTCGACGCATTCGACGGGGCATCTGACGTGTGCGGCAGGCGTAATCCAGCAAGACGGTGATTGCGCGCGGGCGTCGTCGGGAGGTTAGGCGGTCGAGGAGGCAGAGTACGGTCTGGCACATCGTCTTCGTCCTCGATGACGGGTCCGCGATCGCCCAGTGGATTCTCGTAGCTGTACGCCGCATCCCCGTTGGGAGGAAACCGTGGCGAGGAGCGTTCTGCATCACTACTTTGCAACCTACTCGCAGACGACGGGGGTCGGGGGGGCTCTGGAGTACTGCGAAACAATGGCGGCAGGGGTGACTGCGGAGGCAGTGGTGTGTTCCGAGCAGACGTCGAGAGAATCTCTCGATCTTCGCGATCATCAACCACCGTCGAGGCACGAGATGTACTCCTCCTATGTGACCGCCTCCGTTTCTTCTTCGGAGTCGGGAACGTCGGGGGCGGGGCCTCCTCACCACCGCTAGTCTGATCTCCGTCCGCCGCGTTGATGCGGTTGCCCAGCCTATGTAGGAGCATGCGCCGCGCCGCCATTCGCTCTCCTCCAGCGACGGTGTTGTTGCGTGTCAACTTCGCACCACCTTGTGCGGGTGTCGGTGACTGGGACATGAACGTGAGGTCGACCGGCTCGCCTGTGAGCTTCGACATGGCCATAGCGCGCGCCGCGCCTGCGCTATTTGACCTGAAAAGCCCGGCACCGACCCCCTTCTGGATCTCATCTAATGACGGGAGAGGTGTTGATGGTGTCGTCCCTGGATACAAGAGTGGCGCCACCGGAGCCACCGGAGAGCGAAGGAAGTGCGATGCTTGGAAGGCAGCGAGATGAGAGGGGATGGGTGATACCAGTGGCGGCGAAGGTGGCGGATCTTCTCCGGGCGCGGATGTGTAGTACTCGTCAGCGGAGGACTCGTTCGTGAGGTTAGCGGAGCTGGTCTGCGCAAACTGTTTGGCGGAAGCCTTGCCCTTCATGTCGCGAGAACCCCTGGACCGCGTCCGCGACCGTGAGCGACGCTTCGAGCGAGTAGGGGTACCGTCTGCGGGGACCGCCGTCTTGACTGCTTCTTCGACGCGAGCGTCGCCATTAGGGGTCTCCTCAGGCTCTGCATCATCCACTTTGCCGTCCACCTGCTTCCCTGCTCCCTCTACCTCTCCTGCGCTTTCCTCTAGATCCCCTCCTGACCTTGGGATAGGCTCAGATTGAGTGCCGTTGATATCCCCGTTGACCGTATCTGCCACGCCATTCTGAACGTCGTCCTCCTTTCGCTCTTCGCTTTGTGACCGTTCTCCCTCGCTGACTGCTTCGACGTGCATCGGGGGCCTCCTGCCGTCCTTCATTCTTGGTAGGGAAGCGGCTCGTTTGAGCTTTGCGACGGCGGTCGCGCGCTGCTCTGCAGCTGACGACTGGTCCATGCTGGGTCCGGCTCAGGTGCTGAATGGGGTTCGAATGCACCTCGGAGTCTGTAAGAAGACGGGGTTACGGTGTGCGTGGCACAATGATATGGCGGGCAAACCTTGGGTAGATTAGCTTGCCCAGCAGCTGCGCAGATCGTCAGAGGCGGTCGTGAAGGGAGCGGGAGGGACAAGACCTACCGAGCAAGACATAAAGACAGAAAAAGAGAAGATGATAGTCGAGAGAGAAGAAGGGTGTATGCGGCGGCGAGAGTGTTGAGCGGGGAAGCGGTGACCAGCGCCAATTTGGGAGACGACCACGAAAGTCAAAAAACTCGAACTTGAGGAGGCGCAGCGGAGCGCACCGCCGGTCTCTCCTGCCTCATGTCCTCCTCGCCTCCTCGAATCCTCTCCAAACACGCATCTCCCTCACCAGCATGTCATCCGTTGCCGAGGCTATGCACCAGCACCCATATTCACGCTGCTCTCTCTTTCCCACTGCTCGTGATTTGCTCTCTTCTCTTCCCGAAATTTTAGGCCTTCATTCATCTGACCCAAATCCTCTTCGTCTCTTGCCTCCTGGCTTTCCCTGACCCTGGTCGAAAAGTCTCCGAACCTCAGAAAGAAGCTATATGCTTTGTGCCCTTGTCCTGGATCCTCTGTGCCTCTTCTCGTCTTGCGACTTTTCACTTGCGGCACGGCCTCCAATCTCAGCAAAGCTAGGCAATCACTCGTATTATATCCGCCTTGTCTGCTAGGACTTCTCCCTTGTAAAGCGCCTCGCTCTGGACACTCGCCGGCACCTATGCGGCGAATCGATTTGCACGAGCTACATAGTCTGCTGATAGCCTACAGGTACGTTCAGCGCGTCTCACGAATAGACCCAGGAAATGTCATCACCTTGTCCATCATGCTCTGAATGAAGCCTAGATCATACGACCGCGCTCAGCTGTGCCCCGTGAGCTCTTCTACGTGCGTCTTTGTGTCCTGCAGCGCATCGATACGCCAGTACCACATCTGACGCGAAGAACCAACTCGTGCTGAACGTTCTTCGCCGCTTCCTAAAGAATGTGCGTATATGAACTCTATTTCCGCCCATTCGTTCCTTAATCAGGCGTGCATGATGTCTGAAGCACTACACCTCAATTATCCATCAGCTTTCGTCGTTTCATATGAAAAGGTACCGGTATGATGTTTGGAGGGAATCCGGCCTTTCACGCGGGTACAATGCGGCGGAGGGAGTGTAAACGTTTTACACGTCCAAAGTTATATGCGCACTGAAAGTACTGCAGATGCAATTCCATGAAGGAGCGGTGTAGTAGGTGCTGTCTATTAAGAGTCCGTGCTACAGTAGTACTTTTAACTCTATGATCATACGGAGGAAGAGGTAGGGGTCCGGGGCTTGCTCTTGGGCGTTGTCGCAGCCTTCTCGGCCTCAGGCGACGGCGATCCCACCTGCGTAGGAATCTCGGCGGTTTCTGCGCTGGGCAAAGGCTTGTCCGACAGAGGCATGTCCTCATCCTCGTCATCACGCATGATTTCTGCGGAAGCGGGATAAATACGTTCAGCATTGTACGCTTCGTGAGCGAGATGAATTCGAGAACGTACCGTCACCATAGACGTTGGGGTGCTCCCTGAAGCACTCCTGCATGGCCTTGAACTTCTCTACGCAGTCAATCCCCTTGGGCTCCGCTTCCGAGAATACGAAGCACGAGAACGCCTCGCGGAACTGCATCCCACAAGGGCCGTGCGCCATTCCACCGAGACACGGGCAATCCCAGTTGATTTCGCCAGTCTGGGGGTTGAACGCGCCGCCACCGCCGCTGCTCTCGCCCTCCTCTGCCTCCCCTGCCGGTGCAGGAGCAGCCTCACCCTCAGGCGCGGGCGTATCTGATGAGGGTGGATTAGGAGACCGTTGTATTGAGGGCTCGTGCTGAGGGGCAGTTGAGGGTGACTGCGAAATGGCCTCTGGGGAGGCGGAAGACTTCGGGTTGAGCGGTACCTGCTTGGACGCTATGTACATATACATGACTTTAGTGCTCGTGTCTCATGCAAAGAGCTTAGCGTATGCTCTATACTGACGTGAAGGCGGAGAGTCCAGTGCTATCCTCTCGTTGTACCATGAGCTCCAGACGAAGTACGAAGCCGCCACGGCAGAGGCTCCCAGAGCAGCGCGCAACCGTGCAGGACGTGGCGACGCGGCAGAACGCGCACCAGTATGAATAGAGCGGCGAAGAGAGGAACTAGCAAGTGTCCGGAACATCGTAGAGCAGGGAAGCAGCGAGCGACGAAGAGGACGTCGAGCAAGGGAGGACGCAGGACGCGGTCAACAGTAAGCACAGCGAACAGGCGCCCAGATGCGCGGGGAAAATTCGCTGACGCACTCGATTCGGCGTGCCCAATCCGGGTTCGGCAGATGACAAAGGCGCGGCCGATGGGCGTGGAAAACCGACGTGGTGCCCGAATTGGAAGGAGGCGCGCCCCGGTACTTAAAGTTACTACGGCCAGCGATGATCAATTCAATCCGCCTGCTCGGCATCGGACACTCATAAGCCGCAAAAAAGGTATGGAATATCTATTATTTCGATAGTACAAACGATATCGTGCCCCACAGTGACAAAGACTTCCGTTTACTGCGCTGTCGGTGGATGCATCATCCGTTCACTCCCGGGTGTACCCTCGATAACGACCTTATGCCCGACTCCTGCAGGAACGCACCCCTCTCCCAGGGCTTGCTCAAGCGCAATCTTTGCGTTGAAACCGGTGCAGTGCATCGGCAGCACGTACATCGGTGAAGGTCGCATTTGGTAGGCCAAGAAATCCACGGTAGGCGGGATGCGCTCAGCAAGGTCCGCGCCTGCAAGATGGAGGCCGCCGATTACCTGGAGCATGGACAGTATCAGGATGAAGATCAGAGTGTATGACGTATATCAACGCGTGTACGTACCATGTACACAGGTCGGGTGAACTTCTCAATGGCGTCCTTGACGACGTTGACAATGCCCGCATGAGAGCACCTACAACCTTGCGTGAGCATCCCACAGATCACAAGTCATGCGCACATAGCACTGACGCTGAGAATATGACAAGTCCTTTTCCAACGACGTCAATGGCAGCATATCGCTCGTCCATGATGTCCTATGACAGATAATCAGAAAAGTGGCGATGACCGCACACGGAGTGCTACACTGACCTCTTCTTTGGTCCATTCCCCTTTCTCTTTTGATTCCTTCTCCACCCAGCGCATAGCACCAGGCAGTCCACTCTCGAAATGCGTTACTCGCGGGATCTCGCCACTCACCCACACCCGTCCATCTGCCACAACATGCCCTTCCGCGTGCTTCTCAACGATACCACCAAGCTCCTCGATCTGCTCAAACTTCGGATCATCAGGGAGGCGTCCGATTACTTTCCCGGCTGGCGTGGCAATTCCACGCGCGAGAGGACGGTCAGGATGTAGATCAGCGACGCACGCGGCCGTGGCGGAGGTGGTGTGCTCCTTGCGGTAACGGAAAAAGGAGAGCATGCCGCCGCTGTGGTCAGAGTGCCAGTGCGAAAGGATGATGCGCTCGATGCGCTCAACAGGCACCTTCAAGGCCTCCATGTTGCGGATTATAGAGCGCGAGTCCGGCCCCGCGTCGAATAGTGTAAGATGTGACCTGAAACCTGCTATCTCCGTCTCCTGCGGTTGCGAGTTACTAGTTAGCAACATTTGACGCCGCGAGTGGGGGCTACTAATAACGTCGCGGGTTCCTGAATAACTTACAATCAGAGCAGAAAATCCATGCGCACCTAGTGACCTCGTGAGACTCCGCTAGCGATACGTAAATGAAGTCTCGAGTACGCTCACCACAGCAATAGTTCTCGAGATCCACGAAGGGAACGCCGGTGAGCTCATCCTTGGGGACATCGGGGTGTGCCAGGTGCTGATGTACCTCATGAATGAATCCTGACGGTAACTTCGTCATCCTATCCAGCATGTTTTTGAGCATTGGGGACTCCTAAGGAACGAGCCAAGCCTCAGGCCTACTGACCACTCGATGCAATTGTCGACCACGAAGGTGATCGTGAGCTTATCGACCGTCTTTAGGTGTTCCGCGCTATCCATGCCTTGCGACTGAACTTGCAAGCTTCCTGTAATATGTAAGAAAGCGATTCCGAGAGTCACACTTTGCGTGAGCCTGAAAGTTGCCAGTCAGGGGCTCGGGTCGACCCGTGCAGTAGTTTTGAGCTGAACAGAGGGGTAGAAAGGTAAGTTGATCTTGAGAGCGGCGACGGCTGCTACACCAGACTCGAGGTGTAGACGATAGAGCGAAATACCACAGCGCCCACATTCGGGACGTCGATAATCGCATCCAGGTTGTGGCTGTACCTCTGCATACGTCATGAGCAACATCTCCATCTTAGCAGGCGCATCCGAATGTTGCAATGTTGTATCAATCAGTTGTAATTCAGTCAAATAGTCGACATCGGCGCATGCTGCAATACCATCAAGAAACATATCTGGAGCGACAGCTCGCAATACAACAATTCGTCAATAAATCAATAGAGCACAGCCAGTGGCACGAACATTCTGTCGAGACGTACGATACTGCCACAGGGTATACAAACAATCGACGGAAGCGAACTTAGTGGCGTTCGCGAGGCCTTACAGGACAAAAACCACAACAGTATCGTGAGGAAGGCTGGTACAGAGACCGTACGATCAAAGGTGTTTCCGTGGGTATAGTGCTCGTCGCAGCACTGCGACCTTTCAGGCTGAGGCACTGCGAGCGCGCAACTCCCGGCGGCGGTTAGCAGCGCATCGGCCAGTCGCCTGGGCAGCAAGCGCATGGGTAGACGGGGACGAGGTGTGCTGCTCCTTGCTAGCATCCGGAGACGCGGCGGGCTGCTTCGCGGTGGTGTGGGCCTTCGAAGTCGGGGAAGGAGATGCCGTGTGGGCAGGCTGGGTGGCGTGGGTTGCTTCATGGGTGGTGGAAGTCTTCTTCGAGGTATGCTGAGGGGGGGAGGAGGGTTGGCTGGGGGTCGAGCCATCGCTGTACCACCAAGAGCCCGTGAGCACACCAGGGTCAGTGCTGCCGGCGAGAGCAGTGAAGAGGCTTGGGGTCAAATCAAGACCACCAGGGGGGCAACCGGGGCACTTTGGATTGCATTTTAGTTGGAAACGTACGGCATGTATCGAGTAACATGCGTGCATACCTCGTCAGTAATCTTGGCATTGAGCTTTTTCCCCGCGTACTCGATCACAATGTCCTTGTAGCAATGAGCGCCGTTGTCCCAGTCCTAACAAACGTCTTCGGGTCAGTCTCGACTGAA
The DNA here is from genome assembly GCA_022376465.1 of Cubamyces lactineus. Lineage (NCBI taxonomy): Eukaryota > Fungi > Basidiomycota > Agaricomycetes > Polyporales > Polyporaceae > Cubamyces > Cubamyces lactineus. The sequence continues at coordinate 354,369 of JACDTU010000007.1, read as the reverse complement.
AGCGTTATAAAATAATCCTGGGATATCTCACATGGATGTTCAGCGCAACGATCTTATTGTTGAGTTAGAACGGGCAGAGCAGAATCGGTGAGGATCACATCAACTCACGAAGTCCTTATCATGATCGAGGGAGCCACAAGCATTGTCCTGACCAGTCTGCTTGTAATAGGTGAATCGAGCGTTGTCGACGCGCTTGCTGAAGAAGTTCAGAGACGAATCTGCGAGATGGCGTGCGAGGCTGCGGTGGTTTGCCGGGATAGAGTGCGCAAGAGCGCTCGCCGCCGAGAGCGCTATGAGCGAGGCGAGGATCTTGAAGGAGTGCATTGAAGGAGTGTGCTCGAACGTAGTACCCGGAGAATGTGATAAGTTAGGGACAGAGAGACGGGAGCGAGACGGGAGGGATGTAGATGAACCGCCCAAAGACGGGGCTGCGACGATTTATATGTATGCCGGGCAGCCGTACTGATGGCCAATTGACACCGACGGCCGTCGGCGATGCTGCCCTCGGGCGTACAGTGAGAGATGCGGCATGATGATGCAGGTATCCAATCAGCTTTCAAGCATCGTAACCATGGATGGTACGGACTGTGGATTCCCAGGCCGTTGAATCTACGCCGCAACAAGTCACACTGGACACTTACTTGGCATTGAGTTCTGGATCCCATGTGTACCGCGACCGAGATCAATCTAGTGCGCCACCTTGTGCGGACAGTCCAGTTCTCGAGGTGTCATCGAAGGGGTTCTGCGGACGCTGGGCGTGCATGATGTAGACCAATGCTCGAGAACAAAACAGTGAACTGCCTTTGGAAGGGGATAGCAAATTGGCAACTGCGACGGTGAGCCGGGGATCAGCTCATGAGTAGAACTTGTAAGGTGGTGTGTAATGTGATGTTGCACTCGGGCTGCAGATTAGGCATTGTTAATAGCAGCAATCGCATGCTGATACTGGACCAAGAGGCGTTGCATAGTTTTCCGGGATGCTGAAGGAGGAGAGGTGAGTATTCGGCGTCAAAACAGCTCGGTGTATCGCAAGCCCATACACGTGGCATGAGCGCTGAAAGAGACTTGAAGGAGTACCGCAGCGCCGGAATGTTTCTTTCGACCCGCCCCACTGGGTACTCGGTATCTTTTGCTCTTACTCGTCGCCTGGTGCACCTACACAACTCTAATGATCTTACTGGCGAGATAGAGCTCCAACGCAGCCCTGCGGCTGCCTTCACGGAGCCGACACGTACCTATGGACGGGGCTCCATTGCACTCACTCAATCTGACCATTTGCAGGTTGCAACTAGAACACTAACAGAATCACGACAGAACACATGCGTAGCTCACAATTCAAAATCCCGCACAATCAACTTTTGGCGTACTCCCCATGCCGAATGCTTGAACAATGCGGAACTTGTCGAAGAAGTATTCGACTACCGCTAACAATCGTTTCGCCCCGGGTTCGTTCACCTAGCTGGAATAAGACCACGAGCCTTGGATAACGCCGGGGTTTGTGCTTCCAGCGAGGTAGGTGAAGAGCCCCTCAGTGAGGTCCAACCCGCCAAGCGGACAGCTTGGGCACTTCATTCGGGTCCGCTGGGGTCAGTACAGAATCTAGCGCAACGTGATGACTACAGACCTGGTCCGTGATCTTGGCAACCGCGCTCTTGTTCCCGTACTGCACGGTGACCGTTTGGTTGCAATGAGCTCCTCCGTCCCATTCCCATCGGGAAGGTATGTCGTGAGTCCAGTCCACCCCACCCGCCATACGTTAGGATTGTACTCATAGCTGAATCGATGTGAACAGACTGGCAACCGTTAGCGAGGAGAAGTAGCTCATGATCCAGAGAAACGCACTCACAAAATCGGCGTTGTGGTCCATCGAACCACAAGCATTAGGCTCGTCGGCCGCTTGGAAGAACGTGAGTTGTGCATTAGTGGAATCCTCCTGTCCGTCGGCCACTCTGGCCCAATGTTCACCACGTAGCGGTTGTGTGGAGGCTCTCGGGAACGAAGTGACGACCAACAAAAAGACGAAGGAGGACTTCATTCCGCGTATAGCGAGCATGGTGGGTTATGGGGTAGGGTGATATCGTGCAGGGGTGTCGATGCCTCATGACTGGAGACCAGCTGCAGTCGACTAAATACTCATGCGGAGGCCGTTCCAGGTCGACAAACATCTTTTCCACCAAGCATTGATAACGCGTCAGGTACGCCGTCCGCTCACATCATCATTTCTTCCCGGGGTAGGTCAGGTACTACTTGTACCTCTACGCGAATGAGCATTCCATGCCGTTATTCACCCACCAAACCGCGATGCCAAAGTCAGGACCGGCGGCCCCTGCCCGGGACCATGAAGCTGCTCATGGCGGCAACGCGCTCCGTTTGCGAGCGACGCTTCGAGAGCGTACAGTAGCGTGCCCTTTACTACCTGCGCCAGCATCACTGAGCATGTGCGCCAGCGTCGTTACGAAAGGGACAGTACGTCAAGCGGAGACATGCTTTGCACATGGCATCCTCACGGGGGGCAGCCGTAGATGTATCTGTGCCCTCTACACTTCAGAGTCGAGATCGTGCCGCGTTCACTCGAGTGGAGAACGGAACAAGCGTTTCTGTGTTGATACCACTAAACCCTACATAAGATGTTCTCCTACTCCTATTGACATGGCTAGATCCCAAAGTCACACTAAGCCAAAGACGCCGAAGGTCAGCCAGCTACATACTACCAACATCAGCCTGAAGGATGCGCTCACCTCATGTCCCCCAGCGGAATCTCGCGGGTCTCGCATCCTAATCGGAACGATAGTTGAGCGTAACGTGGCAGCTAGAGCAGCCAACGTTGTTCGTCCCGTAGCTGCCGCACCCGTTGCTACACGTATCCAAGATCGTGTTCGCCGTGTCAATGATCGTCTGGCCCGACACGGGCTGGTCGCCAGCGCCGTTGGTCGCGTAGATCACTGAGAGCGACAGCCGGATGAGCAACAGAACGATGCATAACCCAAGACCGCAAGCCGGGGAACGCGCGGCGGGGAGACTCACTGTAGCAGTCCCCAACGGAGAACTGGGCTTGGTCGGTGTAAGACGCGCCGGCGTTGACGGTCGCGATCGCCTTCCCGCAATCAGCACGGATGTCAATCGAGCCGCAGAGCCCGCTGCCCTTGCAGTTGTTGCTGTAGTCAGCCGCGCGCTTGGTCAAGCTCGTCGCGGGGGTCGCGAGCGAGGAGACGGTCAGAGCAGCGAGGGCGGCGAGGATGGTGAAGGTGCGCATTTTCGTTCCGTGTGTTGTCGAGGATGTTGTGCTGTGGATGGGTTGATTGAGCTGCTCGGGGCGTTGGGGTTGAGTCTTTGAGCCGTCCAACTCGAAGGTTTTATACGCAACCTCAGGCGGCTCTTTGCCCAGTGTCTATTCACGCCAACGACGGGCGACTACAGGAGTTGCTGAAGCGCGAGGCCGGATGCGTTTCCCTTTGGCAAGCGGTGCCTTGAATCTAGCCGACGAACTTTGAGCAGTGCGTCTACGATACAAACAATAGACTAGCGGGCCGGAGTCGCAGCCCTGCTGTGCCATTGGTATGTGGGTTTGTCCATATAGAGTCTAAGACATAAGCCTATGTCAGAAAAAATGTCAGAGAGACTCGCCCTGGAGAACGCGCGGACCATCTCCGCGCTCAGGGATCTACATAAATCTCATGTACAGGAAACAAGAGGGCAGCGGCGGCTGCGAAGCCGACGCACATATCGCCTACGTGAGCCCGATATTGAGGTGGCCGGCCGATGTGAACGGCACAACGGCGACGTTGTAGATGGTGGTGGTGCTTTCGACTTCATTTGGGGTAGAACAGTGGACGCGGTCGTGGGACCGGACCCCCGCATCACCATACGATGCTGTGCAGAAATGAGCGTCCCGAGCGTAGTAGTCCAATGGTGAATGGTTTTAGTACCTTAGATAGGATATATCGCTATACGTACATCCGCACTGTGGCCCGCAACAATGTACTGTGTGCGGAGTCGGATCTGCGAGCGCAGTCGACTTGTTCTTCCCGAGAACCGGCATCGAGCTGGTATTGCAATCGCCTTGGAAATTCCAGATATACTCGTATACACGTGAGGCAGCTAAAGGCCTTGAACCATCCCCGCATGAGAGCTCTTCGTCTTCGACAGCCTGTGATCACAGGCACGGTACAAGCCCTGCAGTGAACGCATAGAGCATGCATTGTGCCTGACACATCGCCGCAAGGCGGCGCAGAAGGGGAAGGTGCCAAAACCGCTGCCCTTTTAGTGTTAAGTCGTTCACAGTAGCCGTGCGGCTCTCCGGTGACGAAGATGCTACTTACACCTATTCAGAGATTTGAAGACGGGATGTGAATAATGCATGCGTACCTCTTGCACTATCGTACACTATTGTTAGTACAGTGTGCGGAGTTGGATCTATTAGCACAGTCAACATGTTCCCTCCGAGGGTGGGCTTCACATTGCAATAGTATACTGCGTTCCGCACAGGCGTATTGCCTGTGAGAACCTCCTTTGAAGTAGAGGACTATGATCTGAACTGTCATCCCGAGCTGGATAGCATAAGAGGACCACTACGTTGAAATCTACGTACTCACTCGACATTCGTTCTTTCCGACATATCTTCAATACCAGCGCTAACATGCTTCGCCGTGAGGACGACGGCTCCGTGCTGCATGTGCTGTCCGCTGTTGTGGTTCCCGCGACGAGAATGTGCGTCAGAACATTGCCACCGACAAAGAGCCTGCCAGGTTCCTGCGACAAGCACGGAGAAATGAGAAAGAAGAAAACTTCGAGCCAGTGATAGAGTCTGGCTTGAAACCGTTCAGAAGCTGCTGCAAATGCTGCGGTCGTGAACGTAACTCCACTCGTGGCTTCTGAGAGAGGGCCGCGACCTGTTGTGGCCAATTGACGTCGACGGCGGACCCACCTGCGGCACTTTCAAGTCGCTGTGTGATCAACGATGTTGGTTTGGATTCGCAACTAAGCTCGAGATCCATGGTAATCGTGTACACGTACCGCGATCCGAAGAGTGTAGCGAACCCAGATTCACTATCACATTCAGTTGCAGAATCCCACTCGCAGACGATCCGCCCGAGCTTGTGCATTGGTGGAGATTAGCTGTCTGTCCGGTGTAAGCATGGTACAGATACAGTGGCAAACTCGAGTCCAAGAGTAACAAACGATGGCAGTCTGCCGAGGAATGCCGAGAAATGCCGCGCGGCACAACAAGCGCCCACACTACGCCTTTCACACCACTTCTGCTACTGGTACTACCACTCGTCTACCTTGGGGTATCAGGCTGTCGGACATGCGACGGTTGCGCAGTGGTGTCGCGGTTGTGCAGACACTTTCTCAAGGAGTCGACGCTTGACGATGACCATCGCATAGCCGCCAAATGATACAAAAAGGTCGCGACCCACCTGTAGTCCGATCTCATCGGAAACTCCGAGTTGAGCCCTACTACGGGGCAACAGAAGCGGCCGCCGTAAGAGTCATCGCAAATGCTATTTCGAATCTTTTTGACTCTGAGTTGGTCACCGGGGCTCGAGCTCTGGAGGCTGGGAATCCAGTGTCCCTCGACGCAGCCTGGGCCTTTCGAGCATACAGTCCAATTTCACAAGTGCGCGGCGCTCGCAGGACGGAAGCCGTCGTTGACTCGATTTTTCCTCCTCCTCGGGTGCGACGCGCGTACTGGAAGGTGCTCTGTGACTTACTGGAAAGTACTTACGGCTCCGACGAATGCATTGACGCGGTACGTAGACCACTCAGCGTAGATTATCGACGCATGCACACCGTGCATGTCCGTGGCGTCGCACTAGACCCCGTCTTCTCCGCTGACGGGCTATCCAACGTCTAGTAGCAGGCTTCCGGGCGTCGCAAGTCCTATATAAGCATCTTCCTTGGTGCCTGTCGTCGACACCATCTACTACGCTGCGTCAATCTCGCACTACGTCTTCCTTCTCCCTCCAATCTCTCTATCGAGGATAAATGACAGCACCCAAAGTTATCATCGCTGGATGTGGTGTCGCTGGGCCTGCGCTCGGCGTGATTCTGAAACTGCAAGGGTACGACCCCGTTATATACGAAAGGACTGATGGCCCCAGCCAACTCGGCCTCAGTCTCTGGTCAGTCTATGCATCGCACACGTTTCGTGGCAGTACTCGGACGCTGATCAGCTGCATTGTTCTGAATTGCAGTCTCCAGCCCAACGGGCTCCGCGTGCTCTCGCTCATACCTGGCCTCATCGACCAGCTTCCGCGCAAGCGTCTCCGCCAGCTCGCGTTCTACTCCTTGCTCCCGGGCAATGAGCGCGAGCTTGCACGGACCAACGCCCCCGCTGCACTACACGCGCTCTCGGGTGACTTTGGCATGGAAGGGATTCGCCGGCCGCTCTTCCTGCAGGCGCTGATCAATGCGGCACATGTGCACGGCGTTCCGATCTACTTCGGTCACCAGGTCGTCGCAGTGGAGGGGCACAGGGGCGCGGAGGCGGAGCGCGTCGTTGTACGCTTCGCGAATGGGCATACGGACGAAGCGAGCTTCATGGTTGGGTGTGATGGACTGCACAGCAACACACGCGCGTCTCTCTTTGGAAAAGAGGCTGCCATGTTCACTGGGCTGACGCAGGTCGGTCGGCTGCTCATCTTCTTCCCTCGTCGAGCGCAGTGGTGACATCATCAATTTGGTACTAGACAGGGGGGATCTCTCCGATTCCCGAGGCATTTTCCTCTCTGGGACCCTCGATGGTCAACATGTACGGCGACGGGGTGCACTTGATCGCGTATCAAGTCAACGACGAGCAGATCTCCTGGGCGTGCGTATCCCATGCTTCCTTGATGCATTTCGTGCGGTGCTGAAACGCCCGGGCCGATGCATACTGTTCAGGATCACCCAGCGCGAAGCTGAAGAGCGCGAGACCTGGCGCGATATGGATGCGGATCGCCAGCGCGCATTCAAGCAGGGCGCCTTTTCGCAGCTTCCCTTCGGTGGCGGAGAGCTCGTCAGGACGGCGAGCAGAATTACGAAGGTCAGCAGTCCTCTCGATCGAGGCAGCGCTGCACGTTCCTACTACAATGACCGATTGAACCCGATTGATACTGATAACTCTGGCCTAGTTCGGACTGTATGACCGCCCAGAGCTGAGAGCATGGCACAAAGGCCGGGTGGTCTTGATCGGGGACGCAGCTCATCCAACCAGCCCCGTACGTTTCTCTCTATAGCATCTGTGCGAGCCCTCATTGCAACCCTTGAACGTACCAGCACCTCGGTCAGGGTGCAAACCAGGCGCTCGAAGACATCTACCACCTCGTCCGGTTGCTGAAGAAGCATAACCCTAGCGCTTTGGCGCCATCCGCCGCGCTCCTCGAGGCAGTTTTCACCGAGCTTGAACAGCTGCGCATTGTCCGCACCTCCAGGCTTGTCGCCAAGGCCCGCGTGGTAGGCAACACGCGGGTGGTGAGTGGCAAAGGCGCATGCTTGGCGCGCGACGAGGCCGTGCGAGAGTCATGGAAGGGAAAGGAAGATCTGTTGTGCGAGGACCATGCAGAGCACGTGAAGGATATCTACGCGGATATTTACGACCAGCCTTTTGAGGCAGGGACAAGCGAGATCTGAGCGTAGGCGACTAGTGTATCACACACCTCCACAAGTAACGACCTATTGCACACAAGACTTGGAGAAAAAGCTGTGGTACAACACAGCGGGTACACCCAGTTCGTACCACTATGATCATGAACAGCGAGACCAATGTCACCGCCAAGTGGGCGCGAGACCGTTGGAAACGATGTCGTATCTGAACGAATCATGGTATATACTGGAGCACCGCTTGGTTTTATCTGGTCGTACAATAATCCGCGAAGCGATGGTCCTTATACGTCGATGGACTGAGCGCCGAATCCCAGGAGATATTCGAAGGGGTTGAGAATGGTACAGTGACGAGGATCCCAGGATCATGTAATATATGTGGTGGAGGTAGGAGTCGATTGTTGATTCATATGTATGATATCACTGACGAATATCGATAATGCGCAGTATAGGGCGTCGACGAGACGGTACGGAGGAATGGGAAGGGCGCGCCCGCTTAGGGTGGGGATGATAGGATTGTGCCGACTGTCAAACCTGGTATCACGGCGGGGGGGCTTAAGGGACACGTATAAACGAGATGGAGACAGATTTCTGCACTTACACGGACACCTCCGTGACGCTCCACTCATGGCTCCGCTGTTTCCGCGGGCGTCATATGGTGGTCTTGATGACTGTAGTAAGCGGGAGACTGGTCGGCCCTAGAGTGACGCCGTACGAACCTTGACCGCTGACCACTCGTTGGCAACTTCTCGGATACGTTGGCGGAGCATCGCCCGACATTCTGGGCAACTCACCGACTCGGCCGCTTTAGTGAAGGTGGACTCCAGCGCGCTGATCGAAATATCTACCGGGCGATTGATGAGAAGCTGGAAGACTCGTAGGATACGAAGGTGCGTACTTGGCAGCGCGTTCCAGACTATCTCCGCGTTCGCGAACGCCCATCCGCGAGTGAGCTCTCCTTGGTCTTCGGCGTTGCATATCATGGTGGCGGGATGCATTGCAGGGGGTTGAAGGACGATGCTACGGAGGGCATTAATGCGGGACTGTTGTAGGCTGACGAGTCTCTTGAAATAAATCGGGCCCATCTTGATACAAAGCTCATCGGAGATGCGTGTGATGTCGTAGGCGAGGAGGTGGGACGAGATAGCTACTGCGAGGTTCTCTAGCCTGTGACGGGCAACTACGGCGTATACTTCAATAGGGTTGTGAGGTGCGTAGGAGCGCAGTAGGTCGTACAGGGGGAGAGACGGCGCGGCTCCAAGCTGAGATGTCGGCAGGCCATACTTGATCATGGAGTCCAGCGCGCCCTCGGTAGACTCCAGCGGCGGTGAGTATGACAGCACAGACATACCGTATATAATGTGGAAGACTATGTTGAGAACAGCGGCCGACTCGGGAAGTGTGATGAAAAGTCTCGGCTGAAGGAGAGTCCCACCGAAGCCGTTAAACGAAGCAGCGAGGAGGCGGCGGGTATGTACGTGGAAGTGGACGCCGTCTTTGGACGTGACACCGAGGTTGGGAAGCGAACCGTCGAGAGTGAACCGAGGACTGAAAATGGAAGAGACAGATGCTTGTTGGTCATTCTGAGCAGGTTGGAGGGATGTTCGGGGCGAGAGAAGGGGTCGGAATGGACCTCCAGTTTGTAGAAGACAGTTTGCAACTTACAGTCATGATTAGAAATGGCTTGAAGCAGAATTCTGCGGCTGAAGTGGAGAGGCAGCAAGGGGGTAGACAGTATTGAAAGGAGAGGCGTGTAGATGTCCAGCGACAGACCAGAACTTATAAGGATCATCGTGCAGAGGGGATCCATGTCCGCGGCCCATGCGGTGAGAACCAGGGGAAAACACAAATCTTGGAAAGAGGAGAGTCGGGAGACAGATAAAACCAGACATAAATGGCTTGCCTGGATAATAAGAGAGCGTGGCGAAACGGCGGAATGCTTGCTCGCTTTGGCGGCGGTTGTAGACCTCAGGCTCTAGGCCGCGCCAAATCCCCGGTCTTCGGTATACCACCAGCGTTGTGCACGCTGGACCTGTCGTCCCATTTGTCGTCAACACACACTGCAGCCCGAGTCCATTCTCCACCCTGCCGTCCCTTATCCAACCGCTTACTCACCGGGATCTGCTCCAGCGCTACCTGCATACTCACGCGTACTACAGCACATCACAAGGAAGTAGTACCGTTGCGCGAGCATTGCCGGAACCAACCTGGACCGCCATCATCCAACACGGCTCTAGATGCCTCCGTCGGATCAACTTGCGAGACACCTCGAGCGGTCAGCGGCCTCTTCTCTGATCATAGGAGGTGTAGTTAACGTCCCGCACACTAGCGGAAGCCCTCCTACCGCAGTGGCTGGACCCGTAACAAAGCAACTTCCGAAACACGTACGGATCATGTCGTTCAATGTCTGCCCTGCGTCCTACTCTAGGGAATTAGTGCGTCTATACATGTCACGTGCTGTATCATGGACGTTCTGCTGCAACCTGAACGGTAATTGAAAGAGCTCTCGACGTTCAAACGTTCACGGTTGGCCCGGTTTGCCATTTTGAGGGCAGTACGAGGTGCCACGGGGTTAAGGTTTGGCGGTACCCATCACGGGGTCACAGTGCTTGCCCGTGACATCACTTCCCCGTGCGTAGGGCGACGTGTCGACCCGAGTCGTTCAGCGTGAGTAGTATGTGCCCACCGTAAAGTCTTCTATGGAGGGCATAAGTATACGTACAGAAAGTGTCATGTGAGTACTCAACAGAAGTGAGACGATCACTTCCTGCGCCTTGATGATGGCTAACATGTTCCCCGAGCTCATTCGAAGCTTTGCGCACTCCGAGCAACCTCAGCAGGCGGCGCGGAGGGCTCTTGGATATTGATATGCCCACGCGGTATGTTGTTCCTCTACACCTATCACCGCTGAAGGTTTCGTGCTCTGCTTGAGCTGGGATAGCGTCATGTGGAGAGAAGCCAAGCACGGCGCACCATGGGCAGAGGCCCTTAACACCGGTACCCCCTTGTGTAGGAAGAGTCTGGTCAGTTTCTCCACCCGGCAACGGTCTGGTCCGGCGTTGCTCATGTATGGGGAGTGAAGGAAGCGAACAAAGTACGCCAGCCTCACGAATCAGCATAGGGATACATGCAGAGTACAGTAATTAGTCGATCACAATGACGGAGTGTGATGTCCCACGTGGTACCTCGCCCTCGTCCTCTTCATCCTCATCCTCCTGGTTCTGCGTCGGCTCGTCCGTTTTACACTCGGGGATATGGAATGCATTCCATATCCATTCTAGCTCTGGGCCGTCTGTAGCCACATCCAATACCTCCCTCGCCACATCTGTCAGAGCGCGCTGAGCGTCAGCGTGCTTGATAGGCATGCGCGTGTTCGTAGCTGACCTACCGCATATATGATCCAGGCAGACAGCGTTCTCCATACCCACCCAGGCGGGGGGATACGCATAGCTTATGCGGCCCAGCGTGACCGTGAACATGTGCCAGAGTGCGTTGGAGAATCGTCGTGGCGCAAACATGAGCTTCTGCCGGAAATTGATCATCGAACCGTCGGCGTTCATCTGGAGGTGGTGCAACAGCATAAGCGTGCGTGCCGTTACCTCCACCGTCCTGCGGATTCGTCATATGCAATAATACTCGGAGTGTCAGAGGAGAGACATACGTACCAGTTGATTAGATCAGCATCGCGGACGAAACGCTCGTCTTCTTCCCAAAGCGGAGCGGTAATGTTATTCAAGAATGCGACGATTGAGGGTAGAAGGGTGTGGGATCGAAGTAGGATGGCAAGAGCGTCTGGATGAGCGACAGCTAAGGTGCCTACAAAGTTCAACACCGCTTCGCGCAGTGGCCGGCACTGCAAGAGAGCGTGAGTAGGTGGGTTGTTTTGGAGGTGTGTGTAAGCATACCTCGGGCCCATCCCTCGCCGGATCAATCAGCAAGGACGCTAACTGCTCGATGTGTGGTATTCGCGTGAAGTCTTTGGCTAGGAAGTCATCGTTATTGGAAGGTGCATCAGGCAACGGGAAAGATAGAAAATGTTTCCATAAGGAGTGATCTGCGCGGTGTTAGGAACGACCGGACTCTCGATGGGTTCTGTCACGTACATGAAGCAAGCAAAGTCAATGCCCTCATGGTTCTCTGTAGCAACCATGTGGGCTGCGAAGAGTTTACGAGGGTGGACAATACCCCCGCCTTGAGCACAAAAACGGATAACCTACCGGACCGCTCATCAGCCGGGCACCGATTGGGAAGTGTGAACCGCCCAAACCTAGCAGCCAGATCTGGTGGGGTGTACCAACAGATCGTCTCCAGCATTGCTAGCACCTCTATGGCAAGCGCCCTGCGACTTTCGTCCAGCGTCCCATTGCTTGGCGTGAGATGGCTTCGCACTGCTTCGCAAAGCAGCAGCAGAATATCCGGAGGTGCTTCGCTGCCACCGGGCTCATCAGTGGGCGCAAGTGCGAGACAAACAAAGGCAGGGATGAACAGAGTGATGGTCTTCATAAGATCCAAGAGAGCTGCAAGGGGGACGATCTGCTCGCTATATCAGCGCTTATGCTCCAATCTGCGGACGGAAGAGACTGACGGAACCAATGCTGCATAAAATGCGACCCATCGCTGACAGCGTCTGTTGCACCGAATGAATGACATCATCTGTGTTCGCGACCTTGAGGGTTGCTGTGCCCAGCGTCTCGAGCAGACTGGCGCTGAGCGAAGAATACTGTTGAGAATGCTCGGGGGAGTTAGGAGGTATCATATAGTTCATGAGGATCTGCAACGTGGGTTGCTTGTGGTCCCGATGTCGGTGCGTCAACACAATACGATGCAGCTGTGACGAGGACCATTTGTGACACCCCGATCAATGAGCGATAGGAAATTCGGTACACATACCTCCTTAGTCCAATCAGGTACTTGCAATGGTTCTGCAGGCTCCCGCGACGGAGGATCGTCAACCTTCATCTCCGCACCATCTGCACCAGGCGAACCCGCTCGTCCTGCGACATCCTCTGGCTGCGGCGGTTGCTGCTTCTGAGTGGGTTCCCCAGGTGCAAGCGCTTCTACCATCTGCTCCGGTGAAGAACTAGCAGGCGACATCCGCCCTGGAGCATCATCAATAGGCGGCGCAGGATTGAAGAAAACATCCTCTGGAGTTGGGTTCCGAAAATCGTAGAACGGTTCGGCACGTGCTTGCCCCTTACCCTTGTCCTTGACCTGGGTCGACTGACTGAGCTGTGAGAATTGGAGGGTGCTCTTGAGCGGCGAAGGCTCAAATGCATTGTGAAAACCAGGTAGCCTCGCTGGCTTCGCAGGCGGCGGGTCCTCAGTCGCCTGGTTGTCTACGAGCCTCCTCGCATGATTCGTCCCGGGACTCTCTGGAACGAAAAAACCAGTTCTTCGGCGCGACGGTGTCTGCAAGACACTCGTTGAGGCAATGGCCTGACCATTCGCGGCGAACAGTCGCTTTTGGGACGCGCTGAAGACAGGTGACGGTGGACCCTGGTTAAACGTCCTTGATATCCGGGATGCCCAAGGGCTCTTACGAAGGGACGTCTCAAGTTCATGTTGCTGTAGTACCAGCCATTTGTGAAGAGCAAATACATGTGCACGGTGTGTATTTACCTTGAAAATAAACTGGGTCCTAAGGCGTTCTCGTTCTTCAGCAATCTCTTTCCGCAATTGAGCGTGATAGGCTTCAGCCTGTTCCTTCGCAGCCTTCATCCGTGCAAACTCTGCGGCATGCTCTTTGGCCGTCTGATGCAGTGAGCATGCTAGGCGATCTCACGGAAACGCTTATACGAAACATTACCTTCTCCATGTTCTTGCGGAGGATGCTCACTTCACCCTCTTTCGCATATTGCACGCTTCGTGCCTCCCGCAGGGCCTTGTTCGTCTCTTCTTGTGCTCTCAGTAGCTATCAGGAATAATTGGATTAGTGTTCGGAGCTAGCTGCTTTTAGACGTACATCTTCCACCTGCGCTCTCAGAGCGTCAACTTCCAAACGAATACTGCGTTCACTTTGCCCTTGTGAAGGTGGCAGAGGTTGTGGGGGCCTAGGCTGTACCGACGGAGACTGCACTACAGGACGTGTGGTGTTAGGGACGCTTTGTCGCCTATAGGAAGGTCCGGTAGTAGGCTGAGGTAACACAGAAGTCCGAGACACATGAGGCGCTTGAGCAGAGATAAAACCAGAAGGCCGCGATTGAGATGGAGCTACGGACGGAGATGCAGACCTGTGAGGAGGAGCAGAGGGCCTAGAAGCTCTAGGCGGCGCCGCTGATGGTGTAGGGCGAGTCGGCTTCGTCCCAGCAGTCGGAGGGGGAACAAACCCCGCAAGGGCTGCCTGTACGGAGCCAAGGGTGGATGCTCGTCGTAGCCGGTTTGTACTGTGAGGCTGGATAGATGGCCCAGTAGTAGTAGACTGACGAGGGCTATTCGCAAAAGCCGAGATAGGACCGGGAACAACAGAAACAGCAATGGAGGCAGGCGCAAGGGCGGGAACAAGGGGCTGAGGAGATACTCCCACTCGGTTGGCGGCTGTAGTCGATGTACTGGCTACTGGTGCACCTGGCGCACGAGAGGTAGACGTATGAGCAGCACTACGCACCGGTCCCCCAGACTTCTCGTCGCCCGCGCCGGCTTGAGGCCCTCGAAGCTGAGCAGCCAGCGCGTTCGCCGCCGCCCACTGAGCAGCAGGCACCCGGTACGCGCCACCTCCCATGATCGAAATATCCGGAAGGCCCTCATCATCTTCGGGACTGAGCAAAATCTTCTGTTCTTCATTCCATTCGTGCGACGTTTTCTGTCTCTTAGAAGGGGGTGGCTCGGCCGGAGGCGCATCGGCCGGACGACGCTCGCCTACGGGCTGCTGCTGCTGCTGTGCCTGCTTGAATTTGTTCTCCTCCGCATCGAGGACGGCGAGGACATTCTCATCTAGGATGAGATCATCGTCTTCGAAGTAGTCGTCGGGATCCATCGGCCTTTAGCAGCACATCAGGGAGAAGGGGCATGGGGGTGAGAAGCAAGAAGTATACTGAGCACGTCGCGGAAAGACGCGACACCAAGCGCCTGCCGCAGCGCGCGTCCTGACTCCTCGCGTGCCACAGAGCCACCAGTTGAAGTTGTTCGACTACTGACGGGAAACAAAGAACTCGATTGCATCAGAAAGCATGACAACAGTTTACAAAGATATAGTCTACAAGTCCGAGACAAGGCGATACACGACCCGACTATCCATCATCCACGCCGAGATGGCACACAAGCACCAGCACAGGGAGCAGATGTCGGACGGGCACGGCGGCGCGACCATGCAGAGCGAGGGGCTCAAGCGGCACAATCTGGCATGCCTTTGTCGCGGCCTGCCAAATACTGAATCATACCGAGAACGAGCCGTCTCAGCAAGCAGTCATCATACGGGATCTGGCTCTCGGGCTTGCGAAACGGCGAGCGGCTACCGAGAAGGGAGGGCAAGCACAAGCCAGAAGGGCAATCCTTCTCTCGGTGCAAGGTTGGGGAGGTGCTCTCACGCGTTGCTAGCCTGCGAGACGGATCTTGATAGGCCCTTGACGGCTACGAGCTTCAAGAGCTGGAGTTGTGGGGATGAGTGTCCTATACGGGGTACGTCCATTGCACATCACTCACCCTTCAGCTCCTCGGCTTCCTCGCGCTGCTCATAGTTGAGTACAAGCCTCTTCAGGTGCTGTTGTTCAACTTTGTCTTGCATCTGAGCTGTCCTGGTCTGAACAGCTAACGTGGATTCAGCAGGGATTGCGATTTGGCGGGTCTACAAAGCGAACACAATCAACGCCCATCCGCAAAGAGCACGCCATACTGCCTTACCTGGGGCTTGTTACCACGCTTGGTGAACAAGGTGAACTTCATGACACCAGAGTCTTCAGCGGTATCGCCGTTAGCTCCTTCGCCATCCTCGTCATACTCTTCGATCTTCTTCTTCCGGACGACGGGGGGAGGCAGGGCAGTATCCCAGAGCGCTAAGGCGGTTTTCTTGTCAACCTTCCTGGACTCTGCAGAGGTGTCGGTAACGAGCTTGGCAAGCTCCTTGGCGAATTCTGCCTCATCTTCTTCGCTAGGTCCAACGTTCTCTTGTTTCGACTTGAGCAAGACTGCCTCGGGGGATGGTGCACGCTCGTCGATCTGATTCTTGGGTAAGTAGGGATGCGAGAGCAAGAGGCGCGTTGAAATCGTACCATTTCCTCGCCCAATGCCATGTCCTCGTCTTCATCTTCATCACCTCTTGCCCTTTCCTTCTCTTCATCATCTTCCTCGCCGCTCTCTTCCCCACTGTCTTCTCCAGGGTCGCCAGTAACGACTGATCAACATGTTCAGTATGCAACCAGGAATAGCTCGTGCTCGAGAACGTACTTCCAGCATTCTGATAGACAACGGCGAACAACTCATCCACCGCCACCGCCGCTTCCTCGTACGTCTTGAACATCACTAACTTGGGCCTTACAGCCTACCACGAAACGTCGGCGTAACCCTACACGAGGCCAGCAATCGCACGTACCTCAAGGGAGTCTGTGAGCATGAACTCGACGTCCATAGGCAATGCTTCCTTCGACAGCACGTAAAGCTGGAAGAACGTGAGGAAGTTGTTCAACTTCTGCTCCTGGATGCCATGGTCGAAACACATCCCACACGTGTCGAGCAGTACGCAAACGAGACGGATGCGGAAGAAGTCGTCGGGCATGTCAATTGGTGATGGCGTGCCGGGGGTCGGCCTTCCCTCCGCTATGACAAGCTATCAGCACGGCATCTCAGGTCTGCGACAAGGTACGTACGGTGACCAAAAGTGACAATAGACCACAGAGTGTCGAATATGATGCTGCTGCTGATCAGGCGGTATATGTACAGCTCTCCTAGGAACTTGACCGAAGCGATCCGACGCTGGTTCATGCTGTACAAATTCGTCTCCAATCCCCGACGGATGTCTTCCAGGACTTGGTCCACAACCCCAATGGAGAACGCAGGATGATACCGTTGCAAATCGTACGTGAGCATCGCAAGCAGGGAAATGTGCCCGTACTTGATCTTCCAGGGCTTCGTGAACACTTTGTGGAGCGTGCGAGGCACCAACTGGTCGTTCCAGTCGAGCTTCCGGAGCATCTTGAGCACTTTATCGATTGTCTTCTTGGTGAGAACGTCGTAGATGAGGTGTCGTATGAACAGCTCCATGGGAGTGCGCTCCTTCACCTGGCGGGCCGTCCGCTCCGGCGGGTTGCATTGGTAGTACGCGTTCTCCAGCAGGAGCAGTTGCCTCTGGTCGAGGTGCGCCATACTTTGCTTCCTACGCATGAGCTCGATCTGGCACAGTGACGATCAGCCTGTGCGAGCAAGCCTAGAGAAAGTTCGATGCACTGACCATCTTCGCAAACGGTACCCTAGTTTCCTCACTCCTGAGCAGGAAGCGGCCACAACCCTCGAGCAGTAGTGCGAGGTTCTCTACGTTCGTCCCAGAAAAGTCATCCAGGCACACCTTGAACATATGCAAGATGACGTGAGGCGGAACGACGCGAAACTTGGTTAGGTTAGAGAGGAAAGTAATATTCCGCAGTCGCACTTCCGCGAGCTCCTTGACGACTTTCTTCTTGCGTTGAAGGTAGCGGAACTCCTCATCGAGCTGCGTAAGTGAAGTTCTAGGTCAAGAACGTCGTTGGACATCGCGGTAGACCTCGGCCTCCTACCATCGCAACAACATCTGTGCCAACATCGGGCATGTAGCGGTTGAGTATCGCGATCAACCTCGAGTAGTGGGGCAACAAGTCGATGCGGCTCTTCGGGACCTGGCTCATAAACTACGAGGCATTTCAGTGCCTGGCTCTCATGCAATACGTATACTCTTATTGCTGACCTTGACAAGGCGCTTCCTCGCTGCCTTCGAGTTGAGGAAGGCAAAATCGACCGCCGCCTGATCAATGAGCGTACGATTTGTCGCATCTGGCAGACGTGCAAGAAGCGCCGTGAGGAGCTGCGAAGGGCCTTGGGGGGCTAGCTGAGGGGTTGAAGACGGCGAATCCTTTGGCGTTCCAGGTGTTGGCGTCGGCGCACTAGTAAGTCGTTAGCTGTCAAAGCCCAGCCCAAGAAGACACCGGAGACCAACTCGTCTACGTCCTCGTCGACCTTGCCATCATCAGGTTTCTTGCCACGCGCATCGCCGGCGGCCTGTCCGTTCTCGTTAATCTTCATTTCTGCAAGCTCTTCCTCCAGTTTCCTGAACTCCTCCTCGACCATTTCCTTCTCGAGCCGCTCTTTCTCCTGGCCATCAGCAGACTCTTCTGCGCCATCACCCTCGAGCCCAAGGACGCTTCGCGGCACGTAGTCCTTGAGATCAGGGATCTCTTCGTAGAAGCGACGCTCTTCTTCGTCTTCCCATTTTCCGCCGCCGGGAGCTGTGTCGTCAGAATCCCCGCCCAAGAGGCTCGAGCCGGTATTCATGCCAATTTGGATGGACTCTGTCTTCTGAGATGCGGTCTTGAGCGTTGGCATAGGAAGGTAAAGCAACTCTGATAGGCTACGAAACCGAATCCGTCAATTACCAGATACGGCCAGACATTCCTGAACCCAACCTTTGGCAGCTCGCTAAGAGTTTCTCATAGCTCTTCGTCATCTTCTCGTATGCCTGCTGACGGTCTTCGAAGATCTCACCCGACCGGATGTATGCTTCATGGTTACGCCGATCTTGCTCTTGCAGACGCTAGAATCTGGTGAGCACACCAAAACATTTGGCTCCTTGGCCGACCACTTACATCATGTTCAATGACCAATTTCTTGGCGACGTTATCGAAGTATCCCTCGCACATCCTCTTGAAGCGATCCCTGATCTCTTTCTCTACTAACTCATCCTCTTCGTTGATGGGCGCAGGGAATGCGCCGTTACCCTGTGCTGCTTCTTCGCTTGTGGCATCGGACAGTGTTCCTGGCTCCGAAGAAGCGGAGATCTGTTTGGAGGAGGCTGGCGGCACGATGCCTAGGTATGGTCGAGAGTAAGTCTTGAGGAAGACTAGAAGCAACGGGAGAGAGGACAGTGACGGGTCGTTGGACAGCTAATGGGTATCGCATGAACCAAGACGCTGACTGTAGTGCACGATTCTAACATACCAGGTCTTTTATGGCTTTCATGATCCATTCCCCACCGCTTCGGTCTGGCGCGTCTCTGATGATCCCAACCAGTGCAAGTTCCGCACATACTCGGAGTACGGGGCGCTGGCGCGTTACGCGGGCAGAATCCTCCTTCTCGCGCTGCTCCGGAGACAACGCTGCAAGTGCGGCGCGTGATGGTGGAGCAATTGAAGCAGAGAGCGAGGATATAAGAGCAGGAGTGAATGTCTTCGGGAAGCGACGGTGCAATGCTGAGATGATCTATGTGCGCGGGCATGAGCAGCTTCATCAGACCATGCAGAACGCCCGGATGTGGCACGCACCTCGACTGCACTCCATACATCCTTCTCCGTCTTACACCTCAAGATTCCCTCGACCACGGCACCAACTATCTCATCCACATACTTTTCCAGGGACAAGGTGTTGATATCCTTGATGATCTGGTCATGGTTCTCGGCGGCCAAGGACTGGCGCATACGCTTGATGAGCGCGGTATGCCTCTTCAGAGACGAGTCGAGTGCTTTCTCTGGCTCTGGACATCCAGCAGGATGAGCTGTCTGCGTGGGCGATCGTCAGACAAAAGCGCACCTCTTCCGGCTTTTGTGATGTTCAATTGTTTGAGTGCTGCTCGTTTCGCCCTACGGACGTGTTCTTCATCGGCTTTCGCTGCTGCGGGACCATTCGTGGTCGCGTCCATTGATTTGCAAGCGGAATGTGTATACCTTGTGAATTGATTGTAAGGGAGACCTGGAGCAGAGCTGAGTTTACATGGAAGTCTGAAATGGAGGTGTGGCTGAGCGCTGAGCTCGCAGCGGCGGTACCGGACGCGTCTCGGCAGCGCTTCTCGCGGGAACTTGAACGCGTTCACTCTGACCGCCACAACCGCCCTTCAATCTCATGTTATAGGCAGGTACATACAGCTGCTGCTACTGTGCTTCACAGTACGAAGCAAGTTGAATTGACTTTTGCCAAAGCTGTGGAGGTTGTGACGAGCTAATCGCGCAAGCCTCGGCCCTCACCACCACCAGCGAACAGGTATCAGGAACCGTGAACTTTGTCAATACCCATGTTTCCAATCCCCCAGTCATCAGTGCGAGAATGCGGTATGATACCATCTAATATTACATTGCCGCTCTACTCACCACCACCAAATCCAGTAACAGTATTTACCGGGGTGATCCTCAGCCGACTCACTGAGGCCAGCAATAGTCTTGCAGCAAGCGTGCCTATAATAGAGATGGCACGAGACGCCAAAGGCAGCCTCCCCGCGCATCACTTGCTACACCTCGGAGAACACCCCCGCGAGACACCCATGCCCAATAACGTCTGACACACCTATATTGCCACCCACGGAGATCTGCCGATGCCCTCCGGCGTCTCCGTACTGGAAGTCGGAGACGCCGCAGTATAAGTACAGTTCAATTCTCAGTGTTCAAGCTGCACAACAGCATACACTTGTCTACTTCATAGGATGGGCCTTTCCTTGACATCCCTGGAGGTCCGCACCGTCCTCCTCGCTGCGGCGGGCTATCTGCTTTGGAAGGTCTACAAATATTTGGTCTTCGTATACAGGAGCCCGCTGCGCGTTCTGCCCGGTCCGCCGACTCCGAGCTGGGTGTACGGGAACTCTAAGGAAGTATTCGCAGCTGAAGGTAACAGCGTCCCGGACAAATGGTTCGCACAGTACGGTAAAACCTATGTGGACCACGAGTTCTTCATGGTGCGTTTGCCGTCTTGAGAATCGTTCTATGTGTGTTAATCCATACCCCCTTCGCAGACGCCGCGCCTGTGGACCTTGGATCCTCTGGCACTGAATCACATCTTGATGCACGATTCGGACTACCCGCGACCCGACGTGAACATCAGGCGATTCGCCGAGACCATTGGGAAAGGTATGCGTACACGCTGCATGCAAGGCAAATGAGTTGCTCACTTTCACATTCGTCTTGGGTACAGGTATTCTTTTCGTGCAAGGTAAGTCGACCATCCCGGAACTCGACTTTCCTGGAGTTAACAGTGTACTCTAGGGGAAGAGCATCGTCGGCAGGTTAGTGCCTCATACACATCATCATCTACCGTGCTGATGTTGTCCCCATGGTACACAGAGGCGGATTCTGGTAAGCCCATTACTGCAAATTGTCCAGTTACACGCGTTCAAACCCTCTTGCTCATGTCTTAGAACCCTGCCTTTGGGCCCATGCAAATTCGCGATCTCACTGAGACATTCCTGAGGAAGTCCAACGAGGTATGTCGGACAACATCCTTCATGTACACAATCTCACCCTTTTTGTCGCACTGTAGCTTCGAGACTACTGGATGCATGCTACTCAAGCCGGCCCTGCTACCATCAACGTGCACGCCGACTTGAGCAAGGCGACTCTGGATATCATCGGTCTTGCCGGTGCGTTGTCCGTCAGCTTTCGGATGATTGAGCATGCTTATAAGGCTATATAGGATTCGGCTACGACTTCCACGCTCTCAACCTCGAAGGGAAACCAAACGAGCTGAACTTGGCGTTCCGGGGGCTCTTCGCGAATTCAACAGCGCGTCAAGCATCCCTCTTGGCAACCCTAGCAGCGTGGTTCCCGATTCTCGAACGTCTTGTATGTCGCCATTCGATCGTATGGAGAAATATCGAGATTTGCGCAGGCTAACCCACAAATCGATGTTTGGCAGCCGACTAAGCAGCGCAAGGCGGTCGTAGCCGCAGGTACAGTTATCAAGCGCATTGGGATGCAGCTGGTTGCCGAGAGGAAGGCTGCGATCCTGCGCGAAGCGTCGGAAATGCACAAGGATGGGATCGAACGCAAGGACCTACAGGGCCGAGATCTGCTAACACTGCTGATCAAGGCGAACATGGCGAAGGACATTCCCGAGAGCCAGAGGTTGTCTGACGAAGACGTTCTTGGCCGTGAGTGTCCCCTGCATCTATGTCACATATATATCAAAACCAACGACATTAACTATACGATTGTACTGATGTCCAGAGATCCCAACGTAAGTCACTGCCTGATCGTGTACCATTACCGTGCTTACCCCAGGCTTGCTAGCTTCCTCCTGGCCGGCCATGAGACGACAAGCACAGCGACTACGTGGGCACTCTATGCTCTGAGCCAGAAGCCGGACGTCCAACAGAAGCTGCGCGAAGAGCTGCTCTCGCTTGACACCGAATCCCCCACCATGGATGACCTCAACAGTTTGCCCTACCTCGACGCGGTCGTGCGCGAGACACTCCGTCTGCACGGACCAGTTGCCATGCTCATCCGCGAGGCAAAGAAGGATGACGTTATCCCCTTAAGCGAGCCTTTCACCGACCGCTACGGCAGAGTGCAGAAAGAAATCCGGTGCGTGTTTATGAGGCCGCTCGGGAACTTGTATCAATTAACCTCCCAACACAGTATCGCGAAAGGTAACAAAGTCGCGCTTCCGATCGTTGCAATTCAACGGTCGAAGGAGATTTGGGGCGAAGACGCAATGGAATTCAAGTAAATCCGGAATGCCCTCCACTTCTGCCTTGATTGACCTTTGCGTGGCTGACAACAATCACTCGCCATAGGCCTGAGCGGTGGCAGCAACCTCCCGAGGCGATTTCTACGATTCCTGGCGTATGGGGCCACATGCTCACGTTCATCGGTGGTCCCCGCGCGTGCATCGGATACCGTTTCTCTCTCGTCGAGTGCGTGTTTCCTGCCACGATATGCAACGAGCGTCGTCTGATCGCATTGATACTTCGCAGGCTCAAGGCCATACTCTTCATCATCATACGTGCTTTCGAGTTCGAGATGGCGCTACCGAAGGAGGAGATCTGCATCAAGACCGCTCCGGTGCAGCGGCCTTCTGTTCGCAGCGCGCCCGCACAGGGCTGGCAGCTGCCTCTCCTCGTTAAGCCGTACAAAGGTGACGCTTGAGTCGAGGTAGCTCATTAGCGCTTGGTTGCCGTGGATATGCTGTTGGACATGGACTAGTATTGGGAGTATTTAGCATCTCTCTTGCGCTCATTTGGACTATGATTCGTCTCTCCTGTCTCCGAGGTACACTTATGAACAATATCGCTCAAATACAATTACGCTCCTTGCAACTCGTTCATAGAACTGCTCAGTAAACTTGCGCGGCGATGGCTACGCCTGAAGCCTGAGCGCCTAAGCCACACCGCCAGTAGGCGCTCCCTGTCATCAGACGCGCGTTCACGTTGGCTCTGACCGCTACCATCATCCAGTGCTCCGCATCCGCTTTAGTCTCATTCTCATGTATGCACCATGCAACACAGTACAGAATACCCTGATACGAGGAAGGGCCAAGCTCAAGCTGAGAAGAGATATATCAGCTTGCCGCACGGGCAAGCACCGAGTAAGTTACCTGATCATGTTTCTGTCCCGATTTCTGCATCAAAATCCCGTCATACTCCATGATTCTTCCCGGGTCCCACACGGGATCTGTAGCGTTTGTTGGCACGTTTGGTTAAGTCACCAGGTGGCAAGCAGGCGATGGTGTGTGCCCTACCGGCATGCATACCATGAGTTGCGTCGTCGAGAGCGAGGTTAGTATCACGTTCAGGGGTCAGGTGTACTTGGCGCAGGGTATGGCTTCTTCGTGGCATCGCCCGAACATGCATAAAGCATTGGGATTGTACGTACGCACGTCGGGTGGTATGCAGGAGGACTCGCCATACTGACCGCGGCTTGTGAAAATGACAGGAACCACACACATTGTCGAGATAAATGCAAGAGATACTACACCGGTTTGCTAGTTAAAGTGTCACTCCGGCAAGTGAATGATATACGCACTTGGCTATAGTCTCCAATAGTGCTGGTCCTTTACATGAGTAAAAGGCGGTCAACATGTCTTGAGACGTGTTCCCAATTTTGTCGCTGCCGCGCTCTGTTGCAATTGGAAACGCCGGCAGTCGAACGTACGTTTAGACCTGCGGAAGATCACATGTCTCCTAGAAAGATACATGTATAGTGAACAGTCAGCGTAACCGGCGGCACCGTTAGTGGGCATAGTCTGTACGTTCGTGTCTACTTCTGTTGCCCTCGACTAAGGCCATTGCTTACTCGGTTTGTTTAGCGCATCAAGGCGGTCGCGTCTTCATCGCAGCACCGCAATGGAGGATGATGATGAGACTCTGTCCCGTGCATATACCTGGTGCGAATGGTGAGCCCATCTGCGCAGCACGAATGTACGGAAAGACATTGTCTTAAATTTCCACGGTTGTCGCACGTTTGCCAGGTTCGGAGATCGCCTCCGGCGCTCCCCAAAAGGCATCTGACACATCAGGAGATGCTACCACGGAGGGCTTCCGATGCCTTCTGGGGTTCGCGTGCAGCGCCAGGTTGCCAGCGCGGCGTTATAAGCACCCCTGCCAGGACTTGCGTCAGCACCACCATATTCGCTCATCCTTCGTCTATCCGAACAAGCCACATCATTGTTTGTGCACAGGGGACTCCCATTGCTTCAATCGCTTGGCCTGCTGTCTACAAGATGGCGTTGTCTCGGACCTCTCCGGACGTCCTCGCCGTGCTGTTCGTAGCGAGCGGCTATCTCATCTGGAGGATATACAAGTTCCTAGCGTTCACATTGGGCAGCCCACTGCGCATCTGGCTGGGCCCGCAGACTCCATCCTGGCTGTATGGGAACTTGAGAGAAATGCTTGAAGTTGAAGACTCGGCTCTTCCGGACAAGTTGTTCGAACGATACGGCAAAGTATACGTTGACCGTGAGTTCTTCATGGTACGTGTTCAGTCCATGGAATGGATCTATGCGTGTTCGTTGATTGATGTATCGCGTTACACTACAGACACCACGTCTGTGGACATTGGATACAGTGGCCTTGAACTATATCATGACGCACGAATCCGACTACGCAAGACCAGAGTTGAACCTCAAGGAACTCTCCAACACCCTTGGGAAAGGTACGTGTGACGTCCCAAATGTTACCGTTCGTTTGCTTAGCTCATCGATATATGATGTACAGGCTTACTATTTGTGCGAGGTACGTTATTACATATGTATTCGATAGAGGTTATTGACGCTGCTATAGGAGAACAACATCGCCAACAGGTCAGTCTTATTCATGATTGGGTATCTGCGTGGTACTCACAAACTCGTCCCCCGGCGTGTACGGCATACAGAAACGCATTTTGGTGAGTATGACGAGTCGGTCATTCACCGATAACAAACACGTCTTATACCATCTTGTGCTAGAATCCAGCATTTGGGCCCACGCAAGTACGTGATCTCACTGAAATCTTTGTAAGGAAGTCCAATGAGGTATGTGCAGTAGGGTCCTTGAGTACAATTCTCGTCGCCCACGCCGCCTGTT
The DNA here is from genome assembly GCA_022376465.1 of Cubamyces lactineus. Taxonomy (NCBI): domain Eukaryota; kingdom Fungi; phylum Basidiomycota; class Agaricomycetes; order Polyporales; family Polyporaceae; genus Cubamyces; species Cubamyces lactineus. The sequence continues at coordinate 329,351 of JACDTU010000007.1, read as the reverse complement.
TGATCGTAGCTCCGGACCTACTGGATGCACGCTACTAAGGCTGGACCTACTGTTATCAACGTCAACGCGGATCTGAGCAAGATGACGTTGGACGTCATTGGTCAAGCCGGTGCGTTCAACCCCTCACTCCAAGGTTGTTATGCATGCTCACATTTCACTCAGGATTTGGCTACGACTTCAACGCTCTCAATCTTGAAGGGAAACCGAGCGAACTGAGCATCGCATTCCGACAGCTCTTCGTGAGCTCGTCGGCGGGACAGGCATCCGTGCTGGGATACCTTGCCTCGTGTTTCCCGATCCTCTCCTTAATTGTGAGTCGCTCTCGTGGCAGACTCCACTCTTGTTAACTGGTGCTATCACCGTGTCCAGCCGAACAAGCGACGCAAAAGCATGGCTAGCGCGGCTGCAGTGATCAAGCGTGTGGGGATGCAACTGGTCGCCGAGAGGAAAGCCGCGATCCTGCGCGAAGCGTCGGAGAAGCACAAGGATGGGGTTGAACGCAAGGACCTCAAAAGCCGAGACTTGTTGACGCTACTTATAAAGGCAAACATGGCGAAGGACGTCCCCGAGAGCCAGAGGCTGTCCGACGAGGACGTTCTTGGCCGTAAGTATCAGTGCACGTCTCTCGTTCATCATGTCAGTTGACACATATTTGTGCCTTTTCCGACCCCCAGAAATCCCCACGTAAGTCATAATCAGACGTTATGCGGTCCTACGTTAATACCTCCCACCTTTAGCTTCTTGCTGGCCGGACACGAATCGACAGCAACGGCGAGCACGTGGGCACTGTACGCCCTCAGTCAGAGACCCAACATCCAGCAGAAGCTTCGCCAAGAGCTGCTCTCGGTTGACACCGACACTCCCACGATGGACGAGCTCAACGCCTTACCCTACCTCGACGCAGTTGTCCGCGAGACTCTCCGCCTACATTCGCCCGTTACCTTCATTGTCCGTGAGGCCAAGAGGGACGATGTCATCCCACTGGGCGAGCCAATCACGGACCGCTACGGCCGAGTGCACAAGGAAATTCGGTGACATTTTAACGTCCATCCCCATGTCAAAGTTTGTGCTGCTAAAACCGGGTTATTCTAGTGTGGAGAAGGGCAACAAGATCGCGCTGCCGGTCATTGCTATGCACCGCTTAAAGGAAATCTGGGGCGAGGACGCCATGGAGTTTAAGTGAGTTGGGGATACTTCCACTTGCATTTGGTCTCCACCTCCCTCGGTGAGAATGGCGACTGACGGCAGCTAATCTTGTCAGACCCCAACGGTGGCAGCGACCTCCTGAGGAGATTTCGGTGATCCCAGGAGTATGGGGACACTTGCTTACATTCCTCGGCGGCCCGCGCGCGTGCATCGGGTACCGGTTCTCTCTGGTCGAGTATGTGACTTCGTCGTGGCCGTGCAGCTAAAGCCTCTAAACGCAACTGACGATGTCGCGCTTCGCAGACTAAAGGCCATCCTCTTCAGCATCATTCGCGGCTTCGAGTTCGAGATGGCGATGCCGCTGGAAGAATATCAGATCAAAACGGCGCAATTGCAACGGCCCTCGATTCGCAGCGCGCCTGAGAAGGGTTGGCAGCTCCCCCTCCTGGTGAAGCCGTACAAGGGTCCCGTTTAAACTTCTCCCGATCGCCATGCCGGAGTACGCAAGCCAATATGCAGGCCTGGCCACTCGACGTTTGTCGACGCCGTGTGTGACCGTAGTGTAGCATGTCCGCGACACGCCCCGCCATTTGCCACATGATGTTTCGTCAGAGTGGAAGTAGCTGCCTATGCATATACTTACATAGCGATTGGAGCGTCGGCTCATTCATCTGTGGAACTGCTATACTTACTCGTACTTGGGACCCATTGACGCCAGCGTCAATCCGCTCCGAGTCTTGCTGCGATCAGACGCGCGCGTCGGCGGCCATACCACCAAGTACCACCATCATCCATATCCGACATGCTCCAAATCTCGTGTAATCGTCGTGGTGCACAGGACAACACGCGATATATTGAAGGTAATGGGAGGCCCTAGACGCAACCGGCAACATTTGCAACGAGCAAGGATCAAGTTGAAGCCAAGAAAAGACAACTTGAGGGAACACACTTGGTCAAGGCATACCGCTCTCGTCGCGGTTTCTGCATTGCAACCCTGCGGTATTCCGGCACCCGCGCGAGATCTATAGATTAGTACGTTGGCCAAGCAAGCAGATGATCGCGCGTACTACCCAGGCGTACCCTACAAACACGTATTTGCGAGACAATCGGGTACAATCCGCACGATAATCGGCATCAACGGTGGCTCAAAATCGCGTACGGCGGCCGTGCGTGCTCCGCGCGGGGTACACTGAAAGGGCTTGGCTTGCCGCTTCCCTTCAAGAAAGCAACAAGCATTCGCCATCACCGTAAGTGGATCAATCAGTATATGAAAGACTTCAGCATACCGATTGCGACTCGTATATATTACGACAGGAACCGTTCACTCTACCGAGTTCGATACTACAACATGTCATGCAGGTCAAGGAGCGTCAATCCAGCAATTGGGAGACGTACCCCTTCAGCGACTGACGTTTGGCAGCTATCGTCGGTTACCTGTACGAGAGAACATCGGAGATGCGTCTCCTATCTTGTTGCTGCCGAGCGCTGTTGCAATAGCGGCCTTTGAATCGTTAAGCCTCACGGGCACTCCAGGCCACAAAGACCCCTACGGAGGATCACATCACCCGGAGAGCGATTGGCTATCAATCGTCTAACTGTTCAATGCGGACGAAAGGAACACTTTTGTGGCACTGCTAGTCGTCCTGAGAGAGACCCTGACCGTGAGAGCGGCCTTTGGTCTTGAACCAGTGCGTCTGATTTCTTTTCCGCTAGCCATGGGCAGACCTGATACCCATTTGCTTGTGTGCCAACAGGGCGATCACTTCACCGCAGCGCCACCGTGCATTATGGTCTTGCGAATTTGTGCGGTATCATCTCACATTGGTTCGGCGCGAATATCGGTCAACGAAAGTCCCTCTGCGCAGTGCGAGTTTACGCAAGAGGACTGTTTCGAGTTCACGGCCACCTTACCGCCCGCTTGGCACTGAGGATCGCCATCGGGGTCCCCGCTCAAGGTATCTGAGACATTGAAACGCTACCACGGCGGGCTGCCGATACCTTCCGGAGGCCCAGTACATGAGGCCGCCTATATGGCGATATAAGTGCACTTGCCAAAGTTCACAACGATTTCATATACATTCATCCTGCTTCATCTCTCTGGACCAGTCACGCCACCTAGGACGAGAAGCTCCTGGTGTTCAACTACTTGGCCTACAGTATGGCACTGTCCCTGACCTCTCAGGATGTACTCGTCGTCCTGTTCACAGCGGGCGGTTATCTCATCTGGAGGATATATAAGTTCCTCGCGCCCAGGTTAGGCAGTCCACTGAGCATCTGGCCGGGCCCGCCGACTCCATCCTGGCTGTATGGGAACTTGAGAGAGATGCTCGAAGTCGAAGACTCCGCTCTTCCGGACAAGTTGTTCGAACGATACGGCAAGGTATACGTTGACCGTGAGTTCTTCATGGTACGTGTTCAGTCCTTGCATTGTGTCTATCCGTGTTCGTTGACTATGCATCGCATCACAGACACCGCGTCTGTGGACGCTTGATCCAGTGGCTTTGAACCACATCTTGGCGCAGGAAGCCGACTACGCGAGGCCAGAGATCAATATCAAGGACCTCGCCGACACCATCGGGAAAGGTACGTGCAATATTCCCATCCATGATGCTACCGCTGTTTGCTCAACGCATCGCCATCCGACGTATAGGGATTCTCTTCGTGACAGGTACGTCGTTAAGATGTATATTCAGGAGAGGTAATCGACTCCGCCGTAGGAGCAAGACATCGACAACAGGTCAGTCTCGTTTGTGACGAATATCTGCGCGATGCTCATAGTATCTCATCGGCCATGGCATGCAGAGACGGATCATGGTATGTGTGAACGCATAGTGAATCACTCTTGGTAATCTCGCCTCATGTGCTCATACAACAGAATCCCGCATTTGGACCCATGCAAGTACGCGATCTAACCGAAGTGTTCGTGAGGAAGTCCAACGAGGTATGTCCGGTAAAGTCTCGTGGAACGTAGTTTCGATATAATATACCGCATCTCCTATCGTAGCTTCGGAACTACTGGACACACGCGACTAAAACAGGGCCTGCTGTTATCAACGTCAATGCGGATCTGAGCAAGACGACATTGGACATCATCGGACTGGCTGGTATGTTTGACTCTTCGATCGGGGTTGTTGACAATGCTCACATTTCAATATCAGGATTTGACTACGACTTCAACGCCCTCAATCTCGAAGGGAAGCCGACCGAGCTGGGCATCGCGTTCCGACAGATCCTTGAGATCACGTCGACGGGCGCGGTATCCTTGCTGGGATATCTTGTCACCTTGTTCCCGTTCCTCGCCCTTATCGTAAGTTGCTTCTGCAAGTATGCCCATATTCGCTAATTGGTGCTACAACATCGCCCAGCCGAATAAACGACTTAAGAAGCTAGCCAATGCAGTTGGGGTCATGAAGCGCCTCGGGTTGCAGCTGGTCGCCGAGAGGAAGGCTGCGATCCTGCGTGAAGCGTCTGAGAAGCACAAGGATGGGGTTGAGCGCAAGGACCTCAAAGGCCGAGACCTGCTGACGCTACTCATCAAGGCTAACATGGCCAATGACGTTCCCGAGAGCCAGAGATTGTCCGACGTGGACGTTTTCGGTCGTAAGTACTAGTCAAGATATCTCGTTCCTCATACCCTCTGACACGTGGTTACGTCCCCATTGACGCTAGAAATCCCCACGTAAGCGACTCCCTAGTAGTCTTTCACTGCGTATACAGCCTGACAGCAGCTTTTCAGCTTCCTGCTAGCTGGACACGAGACAACATCGACGGCGAGTACATGGGCACTCTGGGCGCTTAGTCAAAGGCCCCACCTACAGCAGAAACTGCGAGAAGAGCTGCTCTCGGTTGACACCGACACTCCCACGATGGACGAGCTCAACGCCTTACCCTACCTCGACGCAGTTGTCCGCGAGACTCTCCGCCTACATTCGCCCGTTACCTTCATTGTCCGTGAGGCCAAGAGGGATGATGTCATCCCGTTGAGTGAGCCCTACACCGATCGCTACGGTCGAGTGCACAAGGAGATTCGGTGAAGTCTCGTGCAGCATACTCGACGGACTTCGCGCTGACGTATTCCTGGGTTACCCTACAGGGTCGTCAAAGGTAACAAGGTCGCACTTCCAGTCATTGCGATACACCGCATGAAGGAGATCTGGGGCGAAGACGCCACAGAGTTCAAGTAAGTTGCAAATTCGGCCACAACATTTCCTCCCCTCTCCGTTGAGAGTCGCGATTGACACCTGAATCTGACAGACCCGAGCGGTGGCAGCAACCTCCCGAGGAGATCTCGGCGATTCCAGGCGTATGGAGTCATCTGCTTGCCTTCAGTGGAGGCCCGCGTGCGTGCATCGGGTATCGATTCGCCCTAGTCGAGTACGTTACCTCTGCTGCGCCCGCGCCATATGTTTAGTCTAACTACGACTGACGGCATCGTACTTTACAGGCTCAAGGCTATTCTCTTCAGCATTATCCGCGGGTTTGAGTTCGAGATGCCAATGCCACTCGAGGAATACGAGATCAAGGCGTCCCCGCTGCAGCGGCCCTCGGTTCGTAGCGCGCCCGAGAAGGGCTGGCAGCTTCCCCTACTGGTGAAGCCGTACAAAGGTGCCGTTTGAGGTCCTTGCGATCGCCTGTCCAAGATCAGATAAGGTCATGGATATACGAGTCCGAGTTGTATTATGCACGCTACCCCCCTGAATCATGATCGTGAAGCTAGTATGGCACCACGTCTTCGTTACTCACAATCAATCCTTGGCCGGGCTCATAGTAGAAGTCGGCCCAGCTCCTGCACCACGTCGAAATGCTTCCAAGCTCCGTTGTGCCTGTTGGCGCATCAGAAAGGTAGCTGAGTTTACCCAGCATGAAGAATCACATACGTATCGCCATTGAGGATTAAACTCGTAAGTACCGAAGCGTCACTGTAAGTCCATCCGATCACTACACCCCAAGGTCGCCCCACGTGCGCGCATGAGCTTACCGGCGCCAGCGCCAATACGACTCCACGCGTCTCTACCCACCTGTGCAAAAATGTGCATTCAAGCCACTGGAAACAAACGTGAGTAGCATCATGTGGCGTATAGTGATAGAGCTCGCCGTACTGATTGGGACATGTGAACATAACAGATGCTATGGGTGCCATGCTGGGCAGCCATCGTAACTCCGGCAACTGGGTAACGTACTCCCTTCGGCGGCATCTGTTTAATTGCTGTCAATTCCATGCAGGAGAAGGGAAAACCAATTTGCAATGTCTGGGACTTGTTCTGTATCTTGTTGCGGCCGAAAGCTGTCGCGTTCGCGGCTTTGTGAGATTGTATTCATTCGGCGACGGTCTAAGGCCCGGTGATACCTGCGCAGGATCATATGCCATAGGGCATGTGAGCTACTGATCAAACTCGCAGTATAAGGTTTGACGGAAGAGACGCTGAATATGCACAGCGGAAAGTACTAAGCAGAGCCAGCGACGTTGTTGAATGCCGCTTGCGTGGTACTTGAGGCTAAATTGTGAAGGTAGATCGAGCTTTGATGGAATTTGACTTGCTTGTACGTCTGTGAATTCGATTCGTACGTCATTCTCCGTCCATCGTGCTCTTGAGCAGACCTGATAATCACAGGTTTCAGCTTCTGTAGACGCCGTGAACTCCCCAAATTCTTTCAGAGTTGGCGTGCGTGGCCTCTCGGCGGCGCAGTACGATGTTCTCTCGGGGTCCAACACTGATTGCTTGCTTCAAGTCGACATCGAAGTCAGGAGCTTCTGCACAATACTTACCCACAGAGGATAGCGGGTTACAGATGCCTTCAGGAACCTGCGAAAGCAGCCATATTAATACTCGCTCACGACCTCCATTCAGACCGACCATATACTCGTCTTATCTCTTCTTCCCCCAACTATCCGACTGCTACATCTACAAGAAGCTCGCGGCGCCAAATCGTCCGTAAGATGGTTTTGATTCTGACCTCTCCGGAGTTCCTTGCTGTCTTGTCCACAGCGGCTGGTTATCTCATCTGGAGGCTCTACAAGTTTCTTGTGTTCGTGTACAGAAGCCCCTTGCGTGTCCTGCCGGGACCACCTAGCCCGAGTTGGGTGCATGGGAACTTGAAGGAGCTGCTTGCGACTGAAGGCACTACTCTCCCGGACAAGTGGTTCGAACAGTACGGCAAGGTCTACGTGGACCATGAGTTCCTCATGGTGAGTATTCGGCACATATTGGTGGATATATGTGTATTTGTTGATAGATGTATCGCATTTGTAGACGCCGCGTTTGTGGACGCTTGATCCATTGGCCTTGAATCATATCTTGGCGCACGAATCCGACTATGGGACGCCTGAGGTGAACCGCAAGATGGTCGCCAATATTCTGGGAGAAGGTAAAAGCTATCAACCGTCCACACAATATGCCCGTCTCTCATTACTACGCTGTGGCATTTGGACATGCAGGGCTCATCTTCGTGCAAGGTACGTCATCACGCCGAGGTCGCTTGTTAGGGTATACGGTGCTGAAGCTGCTCCAGGCGAAAAGCATCGCCAACAGGTCAGTCACATTGATGGATACCTATCTCCATTACACTAAGCATGATTTCTCGGTATGCATTTGAACAGAGACGGATCTTGGTACGTCGCACAAGTCTAGGTTTGTCTGCTCATGTACTCGCTCTAACTGAGCTCTCATCAGAATCCTGCCTTCGGACCCACGCAAGTACGCGACCTCACTGAGATATTCGTCAGCAAATCCAATGAGGTGAGCTACTATCCCGGAATTACTCGCTCTCGTCGTCATCCCATTACTCGACAGCTTCGGGAATACTGGATGCACGCCACTAGATGTGGTCCTACGGTGATCAACGTGAACGCAGATTTGAGCAAGATGACCTTGGACGTCATCGGTTTGGCGGGTGCGTGTCTACTTCAGCTCCACGATTGTCCATGTTCAGCTTGCTGACGATTAATCCTAGGTTTTGGCTACAACTTTGATGCCCTTAACCTTGAGGGAAAGCCGACAGAGCTCAGTGTCGCATTCCAGCAGCTCTTTATGGGCTCATCAGTGGGGCAGGTCTCAGTCTTGGGACACCTGATCTCTCGGCTCCCGTTCCTGGCATTAATCGTATGTCACCCCTGTACACTGCCTAGCTAAATGTGTTCCGACGCTCATGGAGATTATAATACTCGCCAGCCGAATAAACGGATGAAGGAGGTTACTAACGCGTCTGCGGTCATCAGGCGCGTGGGGACGCGCTTAGTTGCAGAACGAAAGGCGGCCATCTTGCGCGAGGCATCGGAAAAACACAAGGACACAATCGAACGCAAGGACTTAAAGGATCGCGACCTGCTCACGTTGCTGATCAAGGCGAACATGGCAAAAGACGTCCCGGAGAGCCAGAGACTGTCCGATGCGGACGTGGTCAGCCGTAAGTTCTAACACAACACCCTCGATAGCATCTATGATTTACCGTTGCATTTGCTCTATTACTCAGAAATCCCTACGTGAGTCGCTGCCAGCCATTGCGTGATTCCTACGCTCTAACCTCTTCCCTAGCTTCCTTATAGCTGGACACGAAACGACCGCAACGGCGAGCACCTGGGCACTCTACGCCCTCAGTCAGAGGCCCGGCATCCAACAGAAGCTCCGTGAGGAGCTCCTCTCTGTTGACACAGACACTCCCACGATGGACGAGCTCAATGCTCTGCCTTACCTCGATGCGGTTGTGCGCGAGACGCTCCGCTTGCACTCGCCACTCACGTTTATTGTCCGTGAGGCGAAGAGGGACGATGTCATCCCGTTGAGTGAGCCCTTCACCGATCGCTACGGCCGAGTGCATAAGGAGATCAGGTAGAGTCGCTACGCACGGCGACGTAAGGCGTTTCGAGCTGACAGGCTTGCGCTCCTCCGTAGGGTCGCGAAAGGCAATAAGGTTACAATTCCGATCGTCGCGATGAATCGCTCGAAGGAGATCTGGGGCGAGGACGCCATGGAATTCAGGTTAGTTGGAGATGTCGTTGCGCCTCTCTTGCTCTGCCCCGCTCCTGTCGAAAGTCGTGACTAACGGCAGCTCAATATGACAGACCCGAACGGTGGCAGCATCCTCCGGAGGCAGCCTCAGCGGTCCCAGGGGTATGGGGGCACTTGCTTACATTCATCGGCGGTCCGCGCGCGTGCATCGGGTACCGGTTCTCTCTCGTCGAGTATGTCACCTCGCCGCGAGCGCGCTTCATGGATTCCCTAAAGACCGCAACTGACGTTTGTAATATCATAGATTCAAGGCCATCCTATTCAGCATCATCCGCGGCTTCGAGTTCGAGATGCCAATGCCGCTGGAGGAGTACCAGATCAAGACGGCCCAGCTGCAGCGACCCTCAATTCGCAGCGCGCCCGAGAAGGGCTGGCAGCTGCCTCTCCTTGTGAAGCCTTACAAAGGCGCCGCTTGAAGCTCTCGTGTTCGTTGGTCGAGATCAGCCAGGTATAGCCACAGCTTCGGATAGTAGCCTGGTACTGTCATACTGTAGCACCCACAGCTCCAGTGTAATGCAATGTGTCTCCAGCCCGAATTCAAGGTCACGGCAAAGAGATCAATCTGGAAGTCGCTATAGAGAGTATTATCGCGCATACAGTATTTCTTCACTTACTCCGCCGTCGTCGCCAATTGGCTGTAAATTGGCGCTCGTTTACGCCGCGCAACTACAGCTGAACCTGACCACGCGTGGCATTAACTAGGTCCTCTCTCCGAGCCTCTCCGGATGACCTCTCAAATATAACAGCCACGTAACCTCCTCGCGATTCCTCCAATGGCCAGCGCTATCAATCCAAGCGATGCAGATGCGGAGACATTGGCCTGCGGGTGAGTATTGGAATGCGAGACTTTCCGGGAAGCTCAATCGCGAACAAGGGCCTGCCGGTACGGCTCAAACTCAGGCCCAATATCCTGCAATCTCCGGTTGTACTCATACCTAGCGAGGGAGAGTCGATTAGACAAGTAGATGTTGCTCGTACCCTTGCGGGCTCTGAGTGACTCGGATCAGTCGCAGTTCGCTCTCGGCATCTGTCTCGGAGGGCCCGGGAGGGGTATGTAGTCGAGTCTGTGAGTATCCTCTAGCGACGTCTAGAATCACATACAGGAACCAGGTCTACCGCCCGGGCTGCGCGGCGAACGCAACATAGGACTCGACTCGTGCTTGACAGCCTTGACTGCTCTCTGGCTTCAATCATTGCTCAGAGACGCATCCATTTCTAGATTACGACGTTGGTATGCCAGCTAGGTGGTATGCAAAAACCTGGATCGCCAGTTCTAACCACTGACTGTAGATAAGAATAGGAACTACCCGTCCTGTTGGCGATGCCACACAGGATTGTCCTCCGTCGCTTCGGCATCTGGGTGACGCATGCGTTCGGCCACGGTCCCGCAATGCTGCGGAATCCCTCTTCGAGAGGGCTTTCTCTCCTGGCGTGGCTTCCACACATAGCTGGCAGCGCATTATCACGGTAAGCGTCGCACTGCATCTGCAGAACTAGATTTCTCCGGAAGAGCGATGTTAGTGAACACGTAGAAAGAACAGTAAGCGGAGCCCGCGGCGCCGTTGTGCCGGCTGATCATACGCTGTGCGAGTCACTACATACTTCACATCGTGAAGGCCGCCCGAAATACATTTGTGGCAGCCGTGGTATACATGTGCGTTTCTTACCCCTACTACAATACCATAAGAAACCACTTGAAGCTCATAATGGCCGTTCATCTAGGTGACATATGGGTGCCATGAAGACGTACTGGTACCAACATCAAGAGCAAAACGTTTCCTGCCAATATCTCACGCGGGTTGGCGCGCGGATCATTCACCACAACTTTGGAACTACCTCCATGCAGTACCGCTTTATGCCCAGCTTCCACGCCTGTATCTCGCTTGACACCGGCAATCGTCTTCGAAGTCATGCACTAAAGGCCATCTGACATAGCAAGAACTGCACCCGCAGAGCGCTGCCGTATCCCCGGCATTTCGATACAGCGATCGCGGATACGGCGATATAAGTACGTTCTTCCAAAGAACCTCAGCCAGGCCGCCCCAAACACTAATAATCTCCCCTGTGTTCCCACAACTCCTCTTGCAACACCAAACGTCCAACATCCTCAGCTACTGCCTGAAAATGGCACTCTCCTTTACGTCTCCCGACGTCCTCGCCGTGTTGTTCGCAGCAAGCGGTTATTTCATCTGGAGAGTATTCAAATACCTATCCTTCGTGTATGGGAGTCCGCTCCGTGTCTTGCCAGGGCCACCGAGCCCGAGCTGGGTGTACGGAAACTTGAAGCAGATTTTTGCAACGGAAAGCGCCGCTCTCCCCGACAAGTGGTTCGAACAGTACGGTAAATGCTATGTGGATTACGAGTTCTTCATGGTGCGTCTCTAGTTTCTACAAACCTCTCGTGTATGCTCATCGATAAATGCTACGCTTCCCAGACGCCCCGTCTGTGGACCCTTGACCCATTGGCATTGAACCACATAATGATGCACGAATCGGACTACGCGAAGCCTGAAGTCATGGTCCGAGAAGTCGCCAATACTCTAGGAAGAGGTACGCACGATGTGACCACGAGGAGCAGACTGGTGTCTCAATTGCATTCTACGTGATGTATAGGGCTCCTCTTTGTACAAGGTACGTCGTTCACACGAAAGCGGCTCAAGTAAAGATGCGTTGCTGAAGTAATCTCAGGAGCGGAGCATCGCCAACAGGTCAGTCTCATAAATGACAGTCTCTAGGTGGTGCTGACGAGATTGCTTTGGTATACAGAGACGAGTCCTGGTATGTCATGGACTCGTTCGTGCACCCTACACCGTCAGCCTGATGCGCGCACGCACCAGAACCCGGCTTTTGGGCCGATGCAGATTCGCGATCTAACAGAGGTCTTCGTCAGGAAGTCCAACGAAGTATGTCGAAAGTATGGCATCTTCCTATGTCATCTTCCTCACCCGTGCCCGTGACGTTGTAGCTGCGGGATTACTGGGTGAATGCTACTGGCGCTGGTCCCACCATCATCAACGTGACTGCGGACTTAAGCAAGATGACTTTGGACGTGATTGGGGAGGCTGGTGCGTCCCGACCTCATTCCAACATCCTCTGAACATATCTACATAGCACACCCAGGGTTCGGTTATGATTTCAACGCTCTCAACCTCGAGGGGAAGCCGACCGAGCTGGGCCTCGCGTTCCAGAAGCTCTTTGTGAGCTCGTCAGAAGGCCAAACCTCGGCGTTGGCCCAGGTGTTGAGTTCATTCCCGATCTTGGCGTTGGTTGTACGTCGCACTTCGGTCCACGCACACGCACACGCTGACAGTTTTGACCGCTTTGCTAAGCCGAACAAACGGCTTAAGGATATGGCCAGCGCATCTGCGGTCATCAAGCGTGTAGGGTTGCAGCTGGTTGCGGAACGAAGGACTGCCGTCTTGCGCGAAGCGTCGGAGAACCACAAGGACAGGATCGAACGCGAGGACCTCCAGGGCCGGGACTTGCTCACGTTGCTAATCAAGGCGAACATGGCGAAGGACGTCCCCGAGAATCAAAGACTGTCTGACGAGGATGTACTTGGCCGTGAGTTTTTACCTCGCACCAATTGTACTTCCGTCATCTAATACGCTGCCTGCGTGCTTTCCGTGGCACTCAGAAATTCCTACGTAAGTCGTTGCCAAACTTTGTGTGATTCCTATGCTCTGAATCATCCTATCCACTTCAGATTCCTCCTGGCTGGACACGAGACGACTGCAACGGCGAGTACTTGGGCACTCTACGCCCTCAGTCAGAGACCCGACATCCAACAGAAGCTCCGCGAAGAGCTTCTCTCGGTTGATACAGACACTCCCACGATGGATGAGCTCAACGCCCTGCCCTACCTCGATGCGGTTGTGCGCGAGACCCTCCGTTTGCATTCGCCGATCACGTTCCTTGTCCGCGAGGCGAAGAGGGACGACGTCATCCCTTTGAGTGAGCCGTTCACCGATTGCTACGGCAAAGTGCACAAGGAGATCCGGTAACTTCTCTACTTCATCTAACCGACGAAGCTCGCGCTGATTGACTGCGGCGTTATTCACAGGGTCGCGCAAGGGAACAAGGTCGTGCTTCCAATCATTGCTATGAACCGGTCGAAGGAGCTCTGGGGCGAGGATGCCAATGAGTTCAAGTGGGTCGCAGATTCTATCATGCTTTCCCTGACGTCGCTCCTGTCGAGGGCGACGACTGACGGTGGTTGATTCTCATAGACCCGAGCGGTGGCAGCAACCTCCCAAGGAAATCTCGGCGATCCCAGGCATATGGGGACACCTACTTACCTTCATCGGCGGCCCGCGCGCGTGCATCGGGTATCGATTCTCTCTCGTTGAGTATGTCACTTTGCTATGGCCGTGCAACGTACTTCATCTGAACACTACTGACCTCGTACTTCACAGGCTCAAGGCGATACTCTTCAGCATCATCCGTGGGTTCGAGTTTGAGATGCCAATAGCACCCGAGGACTACGAGATCAAGACTTCCGCGTTGCAGCGCCCATCGGTTCGTAGCGCTCCCGAGAAGGGCGGACAGCTTCCTCTCCTGGTTAAGCCGTACAAGGGCGCTGCGTGAACCTCTCATGTTACTAACCGGGATCGGATATTATAGTCATAGTTATTATGATTCCATACTACGGCTCGAGCTAGTAGGCTATAGTACTGTGATTGAATGCACACAGTCTTGCCGTCGAGCGACATAGCATCCGAATATCCTGATCTTGAGGAAACGGGATCGGTCGCGACGCCAACGGTGTTACAGAGCCAATGACTACGTATATCCCTTCAAAGTCATGAACGTTGCATGGACTCGCGGGCGGCCAGTTCGTGAAGCTTTCAAATTGCCGCCCGCAGCGGGTTGGCTGAGATTTGGCGCTGGGGTCCCCTACGCGTGAACTTTGACTGGACGGTGGACCGTCACCTTCTTCGCATAGGCCTCTCGAACCTCTCAGGTGTATGCGCAGTGTATCATGCATAATCAAAGCGGTTCCCACACAAACAAGCATTACCAAGGCACATAATGCAGATGTGTACAGGTTGGCCTAATCCCTTGGAACGCTCACCGGCAGCAGGCTCAATATTAGGTTACTGACAAATATCCTAGGATCTTCCAGTGCGCGGTGCGATTCCAGGTCCACCGTCCATGCTCTGCGGCGAAAGCAGTACGGGGTCTAGTTCATTCGGTCTCAACTTTCTCTAGCTTCGTTCGGAAACGCGTCATCACTGGACATCAATGTAGCGTGTTGGCTAGGTGGTGTGCACTGGTAACAAGATTTGCTGTTCTGACAATGAACTACAGGTACGAGGAGGAGTTGTTTAGTCTGTCTGCATTGATGCAGGGTGTCATGCAGCCTATGCTGGACATCTTCCGTCACTCGGTCAATAAAAAACGTACTCTCTCGACTACCGTCCCCCGACACTACGGAATCTCATCGAGAGGGCTTTGTCTCCGGAACTGGCATGGAGCCACGTATAACTAAGTGTCGCGGTAAGCTTCGTCTGGTGCGTTGTGGTGAGTATTGCCTGGGATGCGTACCGCGTCTGCGGAAGTGAATGGCCCCAAAAGAAGCGCTGAACACGTAGAATGGACAGTAAGCGGAGCCCGCGGCGCCGTTGCGGGGTAGATATACGCTGCGCGAGTCGCTTAGCTTCACCTTGTGTGAGCTACCCGAGACACCTTTGTGGCGGTTTCAGTGTAGCTACGATGTTGTAGAAAACAGTTGCGGATGTCTGACAGCTTTTCGTTTAGGTGGCGTAGTACTTATGGGTACTATAGTCATGCCAAAACCCGGGGGATATTGTATCGTTCCCTGCTATCATCCCACGCGGGTCGGCGCGCTGATCATCTCATGCAATAGAAGTTCCTCTGCGCAGCGCGACTTCACGCCAAGGGTCGTTTCCAGCTTCCACGCCCATATCTCATCTGACGTCGGCAATCGCCTCCGAAGCCCTCCACCAAAGGCCATCTGACACATCGGGAAATACGACCGCGGGGGGCTGCCGAAGCCCCCCGGCTTTCAATAGAGTGCCGTTGCGGATGCGGCGATATAAGTACGCTCCCAAGGACCTCAACTAGACCGCCTCAAATACTGATTCTTTCTTTCGTATCCTCCAAACTCCTCTTGCAGCTCCAACTACCCAACGCCTTCAACCTGACATAGCCTGCAAGATGGCACTCTCCTTTACTTCTCCTGATGTCCTTGCCGTGCTGTTCGCAGCGATAGGCTATTTGCTCTGGAAACTCTACAGATTCCTCGCTATAGTATATGCGAGCCCGCTGCGCGTCTTGCCAGGCCCACCGAGCCCGAGTTTGGTATACGGGAACCTGAAGCAAATGTTCGCAACTGAAGGAACCACTCTCCCCGACCAGTGGTTCGAACAGTATGGCAAATGCTTCGTGGACCACGAGTTCTTCATGGTGCGTGTACGACCTCCAACCCGCGGACGGTATGCCATATGCTGATCAATGCCGCAGACGCCCCGCCTGTGGACCATTGACCCGTTGGCACTGAACCATGTCTTGACGCACGAATCGGACTACGCAAGGCCCGAAGTGAACCTCAGGGACCTTGCGAATACGCTCGGGAAAGGTACGAGTTACTGCATTCCGCAGTCATGTCGGCTGTTCAGCTTCATAAAATGTGACGTGTAGGAATTCTGTTCGTGCGAGGTACGTCATCCATTCCGGAGTAGCTTGAAACACTGTCGCTGAAGCTTCCTTAGGGGACAAGCATCGTCAACAGGTGAGTTTCACAAGGACGGGTCGTCTGAATGATGCTCAATGAGATCATTCTGATATCATGGTACAGAGACGAATCATGGTACGTCACCAACCTGAGCATGTAGTCCTGCACACTTACCGCGATATGCCCACACTCCAGAACCCTGCTTTTGGCCCCATGCAAGTCCGCGACCTCACTGAGATCTTCGTCAGGAAGTCGAACGAGGTATGTCAGAAGTCCGAGGCTGTGAGATGTCGTCTTCCTGACGTGTTACATTGCAGCTCCGGGACTATTGGGTGCACGCTACCAAAGCTGGCCCTACTGTTATCAATGTGAACGCGGACCTGAGCAAGATGACTCTAGACGTGATCGGCCAGGCTGGTGCGTTTCAGCCTTTGCGTGAATCTGCCTGGGCATGTTTCATACCGCATGACACTCAGGGTTCGGCTACGACTTCAACGCCCTCAATCTCGAGGGGAAGCCGACCGAACTGAGCATCGCGTTCCGGAAACTGTTCGTCAGCACGTCAAGCGGTCAGACCTCGGCTCTTGGTTACCTCACGAGTTGGTTCCCCTTCCTGGCAATCATTGTGAGTATTGGGAATTCCCTCATGGCTTCGGAGATATGTGATCCACATACGCATACACTGACGGCCGTCGTCATTTTTCTCAGCCGAGCAAACGGCGCAGGGAGATTTCTAGCGCAGCCGCAGTAATCAGACGAATTGGGCTGCAGCTGGTCGCTGAGAGGAAGGCTGCAATATTGCGCGATGCATCGGAAAAACACAAGGACGGGATCGAGCGCAAGGACCTGAAGGGCCGAGACTTGCTCACGTTGTTAATCAGGGCTAACATGGCGAAAGACGTACCGGAGAACCAAAGACTGTCCGATGAGGACGTGCTTGGCCGTAAGTCCCGAACTAGTAGCTGTGATATTGTCTCTCTAATACACTGTTACGTTCCCTCTGGTACTCAGAGATCCCCACGTAAGTCGCTGCCAGGCATTGTGGGATTCCTATCGTCATACCTCATTCTCTAGCTTCCTCCTTGCCGGACATGAGACAACAGCAACAGCGAGCACCTGGGCACTCTACGCGCTCAGTCAGAGACCCGACATCCAACAGAAGCTCCGCGAGGAGCTTCTCTCGGTG
Organism: Cubamyces lactineus; assembly: GCA_022376465.1. Classification (NCBI taxonomy): domain Eukaryota; kingdom Fungi; phylum Basidiomycota; class Agaricomycetes; order Polyporales; family Polyporaceae; genus Cubamyces; species Cubamyces lactineus. The sequence goes on along the minus strand of JACDTU010000007.1, from coordinate 312,316 downwards.
GATACTGACACTCCCACGATGGACGAGCTCAACGCCTTGCCCTATCTCGATGCAGTTGTGCGCGAGACCCTCCGCTTGCATTCGCCGATCACGTTCCTTGTCCGTGAGGCGAAGAGAGACGACGTCATCCCTTTGAGCGAGCCGTTCACCGATTGCTACGGCAAAGTGCACAAGGAAATCCGGTAATTTTCCTACTTCGTCTAATTGACGAAACCTCGCGCTGATCGACTTCGGCGTTATTGCACAGCGTCGCGAAAGGCAACAAGGTTGCCCTTCCGGTGATTGCCATGCATCGCTTGAAGGAGATCTGGGGCGAGGACGCCATGGAGTTCAAGTGAGTCGCATACACACACTTCCTCCGGAGTCCGCTTTCGCTCCGGCTGTCCGTTGAGTTGTGACTGACGATGTCTGAATCTCCCAGACCCGAGCGCTGGCAGCAGCCTCCCGAGGAGATCTCGGCAATCCCAGGCGTATGGAGCCATCTGCTTACTTTCATCGGCGGCCCGCGCGCGTGCATCGGGTACCGGTTCTCCCTCGTCGAGTACGTGACTTTGCCGTGGCCGTATTCGGTGCTACTTTGGAATACTGTGATTGACGTCTGTGGTTCACAGGCTCAAGGCCATTCTGTTCAGCATTCTCCGTGGGTTCGAGTTCGAGATGCCGATACCGCTGGAGGAGTACCAGATCAAGACGGCCCCGCTGCAACGGCTCTCTGTGCGCAGCGCTCCCGAGAAGGGTTGGCAGCTTCCTCTCCTTGTGAAGCCGTACAAAGGGACAGCTTGAGCTTCACTCGGCTTTTCAGTGGCTGAATTCAGACATGGACTTGGAGATGTAGTATGTCACGCTTTCATGGTATTCCAGAAGAACGATGCAACACTTGTGAGCGCGAAACATGCTGACGGAGCCGTTCGCGCGCAGCTGGCTCGTGCTGAGACAACCGTCGACGAGTTCGAGCTGTTCCTGATGGTTGCGAAGGTCTTGAGAGCTGTCCAGCTGACCAACTTCTCCGCTCGAAGTCCTCTGGCTTCTTCTCACACCGGTACTGTGTGCTCATCGGACATAGGTTCGTATCTGCTGTCCGCGCTACAAGCCGGTTTGTGCTCGATTGCTCACGTATTCTGGTACCCCTAGATGAAGAGCTCTCTCTTCACTACGCCGGTAATGAACATCGCGATGCGTGCTTGGAAGTGCCTATAAGATGTTCGCGCGCGGACATGCACAATGGCTCGCGCGGTCATGAAGGGTGCATCACACTGTTTCGGAGCTAGGAGGTAGACCCGAGGAAAACGGTCCACCTGAAGCACTCGAGCTCCCTCCCTGATCGTCCTCCAAACTTCATCGACCGTCCAGGGTCGAATTCCGTGACGACCGGAGAGCGTTCTCAGGACCACCAGGTTACACTCACGCTCTACTATACGCTCGAGCAGCTGAGGGTGAAGTCGTCAGTACACGAGGCAGCGAGCGCAGATCATAGTTTGTGGCCAAATGACCTCTATACGATGCAGCTGCGCCGAGTCTAGCCTCCTCAACGCTATCAAGTTCATCCGATCGCCCACTTACTGCTTCTGGGGAGTCCCTGGGAGTGACGATGGCGGTGAGCACTGAGCAGACTTGCCTTGCGCAGCGGCGTGGCACAGACGAAAGCACGCCTCGGCTAGATTTAGTCATATCGCACTCTCCCCTCCCCCGGCTCGTCCTCCGAACGATCTCCAACCGGTACCATGCGCCATGTCTCTCGCCCTTGTCACACAAGCACTGCTCTCCCGCTGCAGGGCACCGGCGAGCCAAAACACATCTCCATATCTCCTCGACAGGCGCGGCGGCTGATGGACAGTACATACGGCCCGCGCCGTACTCACGGCAACCTCGCACACCAGCAGTATACATAATCGTCAACGGCACCCCCGTTTGACTTGCGGTCGCTACAAATGGTTGCCGACCGCACATGTCGAACACGTTGCCTGCAGGGGCTGCCTGACAGTGGCTCACGACGGCACGGCTAGGTGGTATTGGCACACCGCAGAACCAGAGCCTCGCCAGCTCCGCCCGCGCGGTTCTGCCTCCGTCCCTCGCCCCCTCGGCCGTATTAATATATGAATATGGGCTCTGCGGCGACCGTCACCGCCCCCAGCTCTTCCCACCAGCACTCGCGTCGTCCCCGCAGAGGACGAGCGCTGCCATACAGTCCACCCCTGCGCCTTCGCACACCTCGCCTTCGCACACTCACACGCCATTCCTCCGGCGAGAGCCCCAGGGACGACGCCCACCGCCCTACGCATCCCACCACGCCAACAGCCTCGCCCGTGCGCACCGCGAGCGTGCCCAGCCAGATCTCCCGCCCTCCCACTAGCAGTACTGCCCCTCGCGGATTCCCGTGGTCGTCGAACACGAAGCCCAGGGCCCGAGGTTCTTGCTCGTCTTCGCCCAGGAGCACTACGCCCAATCACGGACACACGGACGCCTTGAAATGCACGGTGAGCCCCGCGCGGCGACGCCTCTCGCTGATGAGCTCCCTCCCCTCCCCGTCCCGCCGCCTGACGGCCTCCACCTCCTCCCGCCGACCCCTCCTCCCCGCGACCACCTCAGGCTGCCGACGGCGGACGACCCGATGTCGCTCAGCGCCCTCCGCGGCAGCGCCGCGTACGGCCCAGGGATGGGCATGAGCCCCCTGCCGGGCTTCCTCACCCCGCGGTCGTTCAACACGTTGTCGCCTCCCCTGTTGCACACGCCTAGCGTCCACGAGTGAGTATCCGCGTAATTTGACCGTACCACACACCCCCAGTCGTTTCCCTTCCTCTCCACTCCCCATTCCTTATTCCTTATTCCACTCTCCTCTCCCTGTCTCGCCCCGTGAGCATGTTTTTGCTGGCGATGATGCTGATCGAGCTCGCATCTGTGCCCCTCGGAATGCAGTGCGGAGCTGTTCCACGAGCTGCACGAAGCGAGCATCTCCCCCGGGCCGATCCACGAAATCTTGCGCGACCCGCTCGTGCTCTCCTCCCTGCTTTCGCACCGCAAGAAACCGCGACGCGCATCCTCGAGCTCGCAAATGCCATCTCGAGGGCGAAGTACGCCCAGTGACACCCCCGCTCGGTCAGACCGTGAACGAGAACGAGAACGTGAATGCGAACGAGACTCACGAGACCCGCCCGCACGCGACCCGAGCAAGACGCGAGACCGCGACCGGAGCCGCGACCGCGAGTCCACCCGGAGCACCGACACCTCGTCAACCATCAAGCCGCCCCCTCCTCGTAAAGAGAAGCGCGAGCGAGACCGGGACCGGGACCGCGAACGCGAGCGGGACCGGGACAGCGACAGCGCGTCGATCCTCACCCACGTGCTCGCCGAGGAAGAGCGGCAAGCGCGCCACCTCAAGGCCGTCCTGCGCCAGACCGGCGCCCGCCTCGAGGAAGAGCTGCGCCGCGCGGACCTCGCGGAGAGCCGCGCGCGCACCGCCGAGATCGCCGCGCAGGACCTGCAGGCGCGCCTGACGGCGAGCGACGCGGCGCGGCACCAGGCGGAGCTCGACCTCGCGCGCGCGCAGGAGGAGTGCCGCCGCTGGCAGATGCAGGCGGACGCGGCGGAGCGCGAGGCGCGGCGCATGCAGGCGGAGGTCGGGCGCGCGGAGCGGGCGCGGCTCGATAAGGAGCAGGAGGAGAAGGAGGCGCGGGAGGCGGCGCGCAGGGCGGAGCAGACGCTGCGGGAGTGGCAGGCGCGTGAGGCGGGCAGGGAGGAGGTGAGGAGGCTCGAGCTGAGGAGGCGCGCGACGGATCAGCGGGATGAGGGTTTCGAGGAGGGGCGGGCGCAGGGGTACGAGGCGGGTCATGCGGATGGGTATGAGGAAGGAAGGGATGAGGGCCTAAGGGAGGGGTACGAGACGGGGCGGGCGGAGGGCTTCGCGGCAGGGCGCATGACGGGCTATGAGGAGGGCAAGAAGGCGGGGCGCTCGGCGGGGTATGAGGAGGGGAAGAAGGCGGGATATTCGGACGGGTACGAGGCGGGCTACGCGCAGGGCAGGAAGGAGGAGCGCGCGCGTGCGCTGGACGCGTTCGACCGCTTCATCGAGAACGAGATGGATCCCCGGCGGAGCGTCTCGGACTACGGGGTGAGTGCCCTACTAGCGTATCGTGTACCCGACTATTCCGCATGAGCGGCGCAATGCTCACCCGTTCATTTCCCCCTCTCTTCCTCAACCGAAGCAGGATGAGCGCACTCAGCGCTGGGTCGAAGCGACCCGCAAGATGCGCGAACGCGAGCCGTCGCCTCTGCCCGTCCAAGAGCCCACGCCGCGTGCGCCCCCGGAACGCGTCCTCTCTCCTCTACCCCTCCCTCTCCCAGTACACGCACAACCGCAACCGCAACAACAGCCTCAGCCACAACCACAACCACAATCACAATCGCAGGCGTCCACGAGCACTAACACGCCCATGCCGCCGATTCGCGAGGGCCTGGTGGCGCCGCAGCCAGTACGCGCCGTCCGGGACACGTCCCCCGGGCCCGCGCCGAAGCTGGTCTGGCTCCATCGACCGGTGAACCGCCATCATGAGCGGGAGGACGTGGTGGACCCCTCGAGGCCGCTGCCTGTGATTCCCGAGCAGAGGGCGTGAAGCTCGAAGATGGGAGCTTGAAGCTGGAAGCCGAGATGTGCACCGCACCGCACCGCGCAGCGTGACATTAGGCGAGTGATTCAGAGAAGTGGATGATAGGGTCGAGGTGCGTGGTGCGCTTGCGCCCGCTTTTGGGTTTTGTCCGGGGACGACAGGATGAGGACAGGCTGGCGACGGAGGGGTGATGGTGGGTGCGGTCGGTCTGATCGTGGAGCGAGTGGTTTGTGATCTTGCTTGATGCGTTGCGTTCGCGAGCGCGTTCGTGCGTCTGCGTCTGGGGTGGGTGGCAGGTGCTGGCAGTTTGTGGTTCGCGGTTCGCGGTTCGCGATTTGCGGCTAGAGAGCCGAGAGAAGAGGAGGTTGCGTCGTGCCAGGACCGTTCGTGAAAGACACCGGTTTGTTTAGACGTTAAGCTTATGTCGTCGCCGCCGTCGTTGCTGCCGTAGTATCCCGAACTCGGACCGTTCTGTACTTTATCTTCGACGTGTTGTCGTTATTACATGTCCGCGCTCTGTGCTCTAGCCTCTGTGATCAGCAGAAATGATGAACGTTGAATATCACCGGGTGGAATAATTTGACTGACTGCACCTCTCTACACTATTCCGCGGACGTAGAGATCCGCCCATGTCCACAGCCACCGCTACACGCCGCGAGTGCTCATATCGCGAAACACATTCCAAGTCCGTTCAACATAGCATCCGCGAAGCGCACCTTATTCTAGGCTCAGTCGAGCCACCGTACCGCGAGCCCTATCACATATGGCAGAGTCAGCACAGAAGAAACCAATCATATTCTACAGCGCAAGCAGACACGCTTCTGCACCATGCAGTAAGTACCGTCAAGTGCAGATCGCAGCCCCGCGCGCAGTACACCGAGCGAGTCCGGAGCTTCAACAGCGACGAGGGGCGATTCGCAGAGGACGACAGGAGACAGAGGGGTGACATATCACTGATAGTGTTCTCGCGCGCTGGTGTTCTCGGCGTGAACACAGGGTACGTGGCAATGGCCGTCCTTGACGTAGCTATAGTAGAGAACTCGTGCCAGCCAGAGTTAGGGACGCCGCGACATCGCGAGAGGCAGTGCAGGAAGGACGCTCCGTTAAGCTTCGTTCCAGTCTGTATATGAGCGCAGGAAGGGACGAGAGCGGGCGGTCGCCGAGACCACGATCATGATAGTGGTCGTCATTCGAGAGCTCAAGGCTGACAGCGCGCGGTCGTCAAGACTCTAGACATGAAAGCCCGGGGTAGGAACAGATTACACATAGATCTCGCCATGAGAAACTCGAGGACGGCCAGGGGTGGGTAGTGCAGGGCAGTGATGTGTTGTCGGGTTGTCGGAAAGCCAGACAGAGAAGCAGAGATTCTCGTAAGGGATCAAGAGATCGTAGGGGAGGAGCGAGACCAATTCGCGCACGTCAGGCGGGGGCAGCCATCCACTTTCGCCGGTGAGCTGCATCATGCAAATTCAATACCATCTTGGGCCGGCGATTCGGGTAATAGACAGCTGGTGGGGAGGCGAACTTGACTGGGGATGGATGCATCCGTAGGCACGTCGAAGATGCCATTTGCCAGCGTCAGAGGGAAGTGGTTGGTCCGCGTCGGAAGATTTCTTGCGAAGGTTATTGGTGCGGTCAACAGACGGTCCACAAGAAGCCCGAAGAACACAGCACATAAGGACGGAAGCCATCTTGTTGGCTTCCAAAGACGACCAACTGTGACAGAAGGAGGATAACGAGGCGAGCGAGGAACTGAGCATACCGTGCAAGGAGACAGATGAAGAAACGCGCACAGGGAATGATGAGATTGCCATGGAGTCTGGAGACAGGCGCTGCGGTTGTCGTCGTCGAGCCGTGCGCGGAAGAGGGACTGGTACGCTTGCCAACGGTCGCGGAGGAGAGGGAGGGAAGACGGCGATGGCCCAGACGAAGAGAGAGTGGTACGCGTTTACCTCATTCGCAGTGGCCGCACACACAGCCTGGTGATGAGCATTCTGTTTTGGAGAGTGTTAGATGAAACGGTCCAAACAAGGACTGGGCCGGGCGAGGACGAAGGGGAAAAGACGAGGATGTGAGAGCAAGGCGGAGGGAAGCGCTGCAGAGGAGTGATGAGAGATGATCATGATGGATCCTGTCCTCCGCCCACCTCCTACTTAATCCCCTCCTCCTCCCTCCGCCCTCTGCCCCCACGTCGCCGCCCCGCCGCCATCACCCACCTCACCTCCACAGCACACATTCACCACACCGTCCACGATGAGCACCGCGGCATTGCCCCCGACCCCCAAGTCGCCCAGCGTCGGCGCACGTCGCAAAGGCCCAAAGGCTCTCCCCAAACTCCCCATGTCCGCCTTCACCCCGCCTAACACTGGCACATCCGACAAATTCCCCCTCGCGCCCAGCCCGAGCTCCCTCCAGCCCTCAGAAGTCATTGATGCCTACGTTATCGCGCCCAACGGCGACCTCTCCAGCTGGAAGTCGCAAGTCGGCCAGAACCTCGGTGGAAGACTAAGGGGCGTCGTGCTCTCACTCCATGGTGCTCAGCCCGAGGAAGTAGAGAAGATCGTACAAGAGTGCGTCTCATCTCGTCTCGCGTAGATCATCCTGCTCCTTGTCTTCGCGTGCGTGCGGCAGTGCTGCGTAGATCGCTTACGCCCCTCTTCATTCGTCCAGCATTCAAGCAAGCGCGTCCACCTCGTCCACACCCGTCCTCGCCATCGCCGTGCCCTTCGTGCTCGAAGATGGCGTCCCAAGCTCACCACCCTCATATCTCACCAACGCTACCTCGTCAAAACCGTCGATCGTGCTCTCCACCACATTCAAGCAATCTTCACCAGCTGCCATCGAGGCGCTCGCCTGGGCTCTCACCCAGGGCTACACTGTCAACATTGACGTCCAATGTGACTTGCAGCACGAGAGCAGCTGGGAGGCACTTGAAGACCTCCTGACGAAAGCGACCGAAAGCTCCGAATCCGCAAAGGGCAAGATCGTTCTGTGTACGTATATCTCGCGACTGCTCCAGGACAGCGAGGCTCCGCGACCACGACATGGTCAGAGAACCGTGCTACCACTTTCGTGCGCTCTGATCATCCACATGCACCCGCACATTTTTCTACATGCTATTTCACCGTCCGCTCCGCCACGCATCCAATACTGACACACATCTCCGCGCCCACACAGCGAACCTCCTCCCGCCGCCCGACAGCCTCGCGCTGCCGATCGTGAAGCTGCTCACGCACGAGCTCTACCGGAGCTACCAGTCGCACACCGCGTCGCTCTCGCTCTTCGCGAACCTCTTCATCAACTTCCTCCCGCCCGCGTGGGGCGCGCCCACCCCGCCGACTCCGCCGCCGCCCCCCTCCAGCGCGGGCGAGGAGGAGCGGGAGAAGGCGGCGCGGCTCGAGTCGAAGGAGAGCAAGGAGTGGAAGCGCCGCATCAAGATGTACAGTGCGTGTGCTCGTCTCGCTCGCGCGCTTCTCTGGTAGATGATTTGCGTGCTGACAATGACGTTTCCACATCACCCTCTGGCGCTCTTACTCTGCACCGGACGTGCGTGTACGTGTGTGCAGTCGGCCATGCGGTAGAGGCGTTCGGCTTCCAGCGCATCCTGTTCGGGTCATCTCCCGCGGCACCCCTCACGGCGACCACCCCCGCATCGAACGCGGGCCACTGGTATGAGCTCGGGCGCGAGTCGTTCGCGGAGCTCGGCATCGAGCAGGAGGCGATTGACGCCGTGTTCGCGCTGAACGCGAAGCAGGTCTACGGCTCGTAGTCTTCTCGCCTTCAGTATAAGCTCCCGGTACGATTACCGGCATGTTTTTGTTGTGTTTGCTTGGTCGGCTGTGTTTGGAGGAGAGGGATAACGGCTGCTTTGGAGGTACGAGCGGTGTACGATTCGACTAACGGCGACGGCGGCTTGTAGAAAGGTTTAATATTTCACCTATTTATGCGGATACCGGTCTTCGGACGACGCGGGCTTGTAGAGCATCGGACGACCATCTGTATGTGCAGCATCGATCGATACATAGATGTTTACAACGCCTTTTGATTCAGAAACCCTGCTAAGTGTGTACATTAGCAGACTGCGAACAGGGCCGGAATTACGGAACTGCTGGTCTTCCCCAAATCTCGTAGGTGAGTGGGGTGTGACACAACCAAAGAGAAGGAACGCTCACGGAGCCGATGACTTTCAGTTGAGCGTAGGCGTGGTCCAGTCGATCCACTGGGCCGCGTTCCACGGGACGCCGTTGAACACCTGGTTCGACTGGAAGTAGTTCGTGCTGACGTTCTGGCCGAGCAGGAACCGGTCAAAGAACGCGTTCAGCGTCGGCGTGAGCGACGACGGCCACGCGCAGTGCGCGTGCCCCCCGACCTGCTCGAACCCGTGGAAGTCCGCGACCCCCAGCGCCTCCCACACGGTGTGCGCCGCGGTCATGCACCCAAACGAGCTCAGCGGGCTCAGCCACACGTAGTCCGTGTTCTCAAACGAGATCATCGGCCGCGGCGCGATCAGCGCAGCGAGCAGGTGGTGGTCGTACGGGAGCACGTTCAGGTCGTTCACGTAGTTGTCGAAGTTGGTCGAGAACCAGACGTTCTCCGTCACGATCTCCGTCGCGGTCTGCACGACCGAGCCCTCGTTCTGCTCGTACAGCGACAGCCGCCAGCACGCGTCGCCGCCCGAGCCGGACTCCTGCGGGATCGTGAGCGCGATGCGCGGCTCGAGCGCGCCCGCCATGAGCGCGCCCTTGCCGTCGCGCGAGCAGCCCGTCACGGCGATCTTCTGCGTGTTGATGTTCGCCGTGGGGGTCTGCTCGAGCGCGTCGATGATCCGGCTCACGCCCCACGCCCATGCCGTCATCGCGCTCGCCGTCGCGCTCTTCCCGTACAGGTTGTAGAAGAGGCCGACGCCCCGCGAGCTCGCGTCGTTCTGCTGTGCCATGTCCGAGTTGGCGTAGATCATCGTCGCGATCTGTCCCACGAAACAAAGCGTCAGGTCAGATCGCCTCTCCCACATCTCCCTAGAGTGCGTCAGAAAGGCCCACTCACGCCGCTCGGAACGGGGATGCTCAGCCCGTCGTACGCAATGACTAACGGCCAGCCGCCCTCAGGCGGCGTCCCAGACGGGAACGTGATCTTCGGTGCAAAGTTGATGGACGACCCCCCATTGCTCACAGTGATCGACAGCGTGCCGCTCGTCCCGGACCCGGTGAACTGCGCGGACACCGACTGGGGCTTGCCCGGGAGGGAGCCGGCCTCGTAGCCCTGGATGAGCGCGTTGATCTGCGCGCGGCGGCACTCCCAGTCCTCGGCGGTCTGCACGGGCGTGCCGTCGTCGAAGAGGAACGGGTTCGGGAGCTTGGCGTTGTTGTAGCCTGATACCGTCGCGGGCGTTGCGCAGGACCCTGCGGGGCCGGTCGGTGTGGCAGGGGTGGACGTCGTCGCGGGCGGTGTGGACACGGGCGTGGTGGTGGGGGTGGAGGGCGTGCTAGACGCTGATCCTGGTAGGCATTGCCTGTGGGGTACAGTGAGCAAACCGAGTTCTGCGTGTCAATTGAACGACTTACGAGTAGTATGGGTTGATTACCGTGCACACAGTACCAGAAACACAAGCTGTCGATACGCGTGAGCAACTGTTGAGTGCAGAGGAGCGAACGGCGTCTTACTCGTAGCTCCAGTCCAACCAATACCTCCGCATTGGCCTGCAGGTGGCAGTGCTTAGTTCTACTACCCCGTATGCCAAGCCGGCCAACAAGACCTACCCCACTCCGCCGACTGTGCATGAGCACTACCGAGGAACGCAAGAGCGACACTAAGCTGGACAGCAGTGAAGAGCTGCATCGTGTCAAGCGGAGGTTCTCAAGAGGGTACGTGCTCCGTCATGCATCGCCGCTCTTATACCCTCTCGAGGAGCACACATGGCGGTCACGGATCGCAGAGCAGTCCGAGAATGCTCCCGTCACAGAATTGTCAAGGAGCAACACGGGCCGCGACAGGGATGGGGTTAGTGCGCCCACGAACCCGACGTCTCAGACGTTGACCACAGACCGTGCCGCGTGACTGCGACCCCGCGTCGCGGCGAACGTGCTGGCGACATGGCGCGTGGCGGCAAAGCGACCGCGAAGGCGACGAAGGATTGGGAACGGAATGGCCGGGGCCTGTAGACGGTGCTTGGCAGCTGTCGCTTCAGGTATACTCGGGCCATCGTCGGGGACGCGCTGCTGACAGACGAATAGCGAGTTCGCGAACGAGAACGCAAGATGCACCAGTATACACCACGGAAGGCTACGAACCGCTGCGAGCTACGAGCTTCCGACCATCAAAGACACGGGATGTGCGCTGTTACTATTAGCTTCGGAGCGGCTGATGGCCTGCAGTAGGTATTTCGCCGATGATATCATTGAAAGGAGGCTGTAGGGCGCACCAGCTGACGGTGCCGCATGACCCGCGCCAGACGACGCCGTCTGGTTTATATGAATCCGGGAGTGACGACGCGAAAGGCGTACGATGTGTGCTGCAGGTTCATCAGAGCAGCGTCGTGGCTTCGACAGCTGGCGGCGAGCTGCGTGTTGCTTCGGCAGCCGTCGACCAGGGAAATAGACGTAGCACAGCAGACTGCATACCTCCGGTTGCGTCGGGTTCGTGCCCGGACAGGCACCGACGTCGACGCAGGATTTTACGCATGGAGAGAATTCAACATTTTAGATAGTTACGAGCAAAACTACTCGTTAGTAGTCTCCCAAGCGAGGGCGTAGGTATCCAGGAACCAGGAGTTCTCCCCATTTCTATTCTACATTGCTTCCCACAGGGTAGGAAGGCATCTCCTAGAACGAACTGCCTATCTCGTAGAGTGGCGGCATAAGCTGCACGAGCACGAGTGAACGAAAGGACAATATTCGAGTTCTATCCTACGGCACTTGAGTGGGCATTGCCTTTATGCGCGCGAGTGGTAACGTCTCGCGGTCATCCAGAAGACGACATCGCCTCTCGTTCACCTTCCTTACCCCTGTCCCTTCGCCTTTCCTTTGCCCTTCGCTTTTCCCTTACCCTTCGCTTTTCCCTTGCCCTTCGCCTTTCCCTTTCCCTTCGCTATGGAAGTCGTCTGGACATCATAGTCGTCTTCGTCGTCTGGTTCGAGAATGTCGGACCCAGGCACTTCGAGTTCGGACGCGGTCGACAAGTTGGGCTGCTCAGAAGTAGACGGTACGGGCACAGACATAACCGGGGCAGGGACAGTGGCGGCGGCAGGGTCAAAGGGTGCTGGGTTATCCCCACCTTCGGTCTTCGCCTTCTTTCCCTTGCGTACCTCATCCTCTTGCGCGTCGCGCTTCCTGCGGGCCTGGAGCTCGATCAGGAGATGCCTCTCCCCTTCGGCGAGTATCGGGGGATCGGTGATGACCTCGATGTCGTTTTCTGCCAGATCGGCTGCGATTCCCTCGAACAGCGATGCCATGTCGAGGAACAGTTGTTGGATTGTGGGAGCATGCAAGACAGGTTCGTATGGGTAGACGCCCAGATAGGCCTCTGCGTCTCTATAGGCGGCAACGATCAAGTCGCGTACTTGCTGAAGCCCGTGTATGGCGGCCTCCACACGAGGGTCAAGACCAGAACTGTTCTTGATGAGGAAGCCGTCGAAATGCATGACCTTGATACGAGTTTCGGGCTCTGCGAAGAGTTTGTTCAAGAGATTGTTTTGCGCCTTCTGGTATGCGTCGTCATCCGGGTGAACGGCTAGTTTGGTACCGTCCCGACGCGCAAGTACGCACATCAACAGAACGTATAAACTGAGCCAGAAGACGGACTCCGCATCGTGGAGCACGTTATGTCGGAACACGGTGCTATGATTGGCTGCCGCCTTCTTGGCGGCCAGCATGGAAGGACGAGTAGGATTCAGCGGCTGGATAAACCAGTCTGAATCGGCAGCTTGAACCTGCTTCACTTGAACCTGCTTCACTGCCGCATCCTTCCAATACTGATATTCATGACTCGCAACCTCAGTGGACATGAAATAGATTGTGCCCTACTCGGATATCAGCCGACATTAATGGAGGAGACGTGCCAACTCCCACATACCGTGCGGACCCCATGTGGTTGTCGATTGTCGGGCCAAGGCTTCGCATACTCCAAGTCGGATAGCTTGACTTGTTTGATTGAGCCCTTGTCGACCACAAGAACGTTACCGATGCTGATATCACGGTGTATGAAACCACGAGCGTAGAGGACGGCAACACCTGTAGACATGAACACCCTGTCAACCTTGAAGTATAGAGAAATCAATCCATACACACCACGGATGACTCCTGCAAGATGCCCGAATACTGCGCTCATACGGCCGACAGTACGGAGTCTGTCCCCAACCTCCTTGTAGACGATGCGATAGTGCACCTTCCCGGAGTGCTGCGTGAACTCTCGAGAATCCGTTCCGCAGGGACTCATGCCTCCTCGGACTTGGCGGCCGCTTCTGATATTGCTCTTAGCATGGGGCTTGGACGCCCGCACCAACAGCGTGCCGAGCTGACGAGGGGGTTGACGACCGTTCAACATGACATTATGGGTATGATCTTCGACGTCAACATCGACTCCATCTGCTCGCCGCATGCGCACGTGAACGCGGCCGTGGGTGGTCCAGTGCATCAGATAGGTGTGAAGCCCGCTCTTGATAGCCCCCTCAGGGCAGTCGTAGATGTTGTCCATGATGTCGCCTTCAGAGATGCGATCAGAGTCAATCCAGCAGTCCTTGAGCACATAGCGCACTCGGACGCCGCCCACACTCTCGTAGCTCAGGGTGCCTTTGCCGCGTATCACCTTCCAGACCAGCCAAACGCGAGTTCCTCTCCCGAGTAACGCGTCCGCGCTGATGTTTGAAAGCATCTCCACGGTGCGATACAGCGTCACCGTGCCATCCTTGTCCCTGACCTCGATGTTGAAGGAGACGTCGCTTTCTGGCGTAGGTGTACGATGCATCTTGACGTCGTTTAACTGAATCGTCTCGTCGTAGCCTAGTTGGGCGCGGGTGGCGTAGCTGATGCTCAAGAAGAACCTTACTGTCGCAGCGCGATTCTGTATCGAGCTTAAATGAGTACTACATAGATTCTGGATATGGGCCTCTTACCTTCATGAAGTTGAAGGGCTCTGACACGATGACATCCGACCGACTAGCGAACCAAAGACGCATCTTGCAATCCTCAATCGAGAAACCATAGACGAAGCGTCGGCGAGGATCGTCGCGCATGATATAGGACATAGACCAGAGCATCTTCTTGTGGTTCTGCGGTGAGCACAACATCGTGGCGTTGTTAGCTGGGATCACCGTCAAACCAAGACCGATACACTTACGTCATGCGCGTCGCTCTCGTTCTTCTTGAACTCTGCGACAATGGCGACATCCGCCCACTTTAAGGGACCTGGCTTCTCGCCGTACTTCTCGACCAGCACAGCGGCAGCGTCTGGTTGTGACGTGTTCTCTCGTGTCGTCGACTCAGGAGATTTGGTGGCGATGGACAGAAGTTTAACGGTTCCTTGAACGTGCCCTGGCTTGTCGGCCGCCTGGCAGATACGCTTCGATAGCTTAGTGAGCGGCTTGAACGCGTCGTTCTCCCCTTCTTCGGCAGCGGATAGCGGGTATGAACTAAACATCGCCCACCGATCGTCTTTGACAGCATCTGGATCACGTTCGAGAATCTGCAAGACCTTGTCACAATCGAGCCCGGCACGAAGCACGGGAAGAGCGTATCGTAGGAACCATTCGAGCTCGACCTGAGGCACCTGCTCACAGAGATCCAGAATGGTGCCAGTTCGGGCTGCTTCCAGGTCGAAGTCGGCTTCGGATACGCTGGTCGTGTGTTTCACCTTGACAGGAGTAGATCCGGGAATAGAGAGAGCATTGATTTTAGAAGAGGGAATATCAGGTGCAGCATGATCAGTCGCGGACGAACCAGAAGCAGGGGGAGTCATACTGGGGCGTTGTGGGGCAGGTCGGTGGCTTCCCCCAGGTCTCTTAAGTACTGCAACAGGGAGTGGCCTGCTCGCTTTGTTTGTTGCCTGCCACGTGCGTTTGAAGGGGACCCGTGACACCCTATAGTGCTTTTGGGTGGACTTCAAGCCCTTAAGGCGATCTCTCACCTCAGCCTGGCGCTACTGCCTGTCGGCGCTCCGAAGCACGTGTCGGCGCCGACCGGCGTCTCCCGCCGTGCCCGCCCTCTGGCGCGCTGGCGCTTATACTCCCACCTACTGCCGCTCGTCATCCCCCACAGCAAGCGGGCTCCCTCTCTTAATGGACCTCCGTTTCCTCCCGTTCTTTTTGCTAACAGTGTTTGCACTCTGTAAGATGTCATATTATAGGCTCAAGTAATGCAAAGTAATAGTAATAAACACTCTATGGCTAGTGTGTACCACCAAGCCCTACATTGGCACATCAGGGAAAAGCTAATTCCACATCGAGGCAGAAGCAATGATGGAGGTGTGGTAGCACATGTAGCTATATCAGGTGCCACAGTAGCTACAGTAGGTTCTCTAATCATGCTGTAGTTCCATGTAGCTAATAAATCCCACTTGCCAGTCAAGTGTTACGCTTTCGAGCGTGACTCTTAAACTATCAAGCCTTAAGACGTCAATGAATAGAGAGCTTGTTGACGAACTTCTGAACCTAGAAGGCTGGGAGCGACCTGTAAGCGACACAAGAGAGTCTTCAGTCTGTGAGCGAACGACTTTATTGCATAGTACAAGTACCTGTAAGCGACACAAGAGAGCTACAAGTACTTGGTAAGTAACTGCATAAGTAACCATAGGTAATGAAGGAACTTACTCTTCAGTCTGTGAGCGAACGACTGAAGAGTAGGGGCGAAGAATGTCCTCCTTATATACTGAGAGAGGAGTGCCATGAGTAAGCGAAGAAAGGAGGCATGTGATCCCTATGTACGATGAGTAAGACCATGGTGCGAGTATCGCAACATATGGTGTCATAGGTATAGAACCCTCTGGAAGGATCCGTAGCAGTGTAGAACGCAATGGAAAGATGGAGAGAATAAAAGAATGTCCAACTACAGTACGTACACTGAGCAGTCCATAAAAGGAATAAAGTCCATGCTGTGCGCGTTGTAGGCGCCACAGCCACAAAGTTCACATTCCCGGTCCGGCACAGCCGATAACCTGGAAGTTCAACACTTGTTTCTATTCAATTACTAGCCCTAGCTTTTCGAAGATAAGCGCGTAGTAACTTGTTCAGTGAAAGCGAGTTTAACGAGCAATTCGAGTTCGTAATTCGCGAAGTTCAAATGAAAGCCCGTGGATCTCAGAGTTCAACCGAAAGCTAAGGGTCGCTCTGAGGCGTCGCCTCTTATATACATGTACAGAGAGTAAAGAGAGGAATGTTCTAGCGTATTCAAGGACTTTCCGGTACCTCGTAGTCAGCGCTAGTTGAATCTACTACCACTGTGGCAGTGCTGCTGTGCACTGCGGGCGTCTGCGCAGAAGCGACTGTGCATCCCTATATGGTAAGTGTAGAGTAAGTGCTAGAAAGTCCCAGCTGAGACGAGAACATTCCTGGACTAAAGAACCATAGCTACAGTCCTAGAGTCCGCCATATTTGTATCGTACAGGGAACAAAGCACAAGTCCATAACAAATCGTAAAGTTCATAACCCACCAATTGTACGTTTGTAACATCAAGTGGAAGCTGGCTGTTCATCGGCTACACTGGCGTTCAAACGGGTGAAAGAACAAGCACCAAAACTGCGTTGTTGATCAGTGTAGAACAATTGTACATGTTTTATAGACTATACCTGCATCGTTGATTAGCATAGAATGATGAGCAGAGCAACGCAAGGTTTGCAGAACCAAATCCAACTGAGTGCTAATATGTGCAAACAAGAGCCAATAATGTTAAATGCTCCGTGAGCACGTAGGCGCTCGCTTGCGTATGTGAGTCATTGTAAGCCGTCAGGCTTACACCAAGATTTGTTACATTGTAGCAAGGCGCCTGAATGTTACAAATGTACAATTGGTGGGTCATGAACTTTATGATTTGTTATGGACTTGTGCTTCGTTCCCTGTACGATACAAATATGGCGGACTCTAGGACTGTAGCTATGGTTCTTTAGTCCAGGAATGTTCTCATCTCAGCTAGGACTTTCTAGCACTTACTCTACACTTACCATATAGGGATGCACAGTTGCTTCTGCGCAGCCACCCGCGGTGCACAGCAGCACTGCCACAGTGGTAGTAGATTCAACTAGCGCTGACTACGAGGTACCGGAAAGTCCTTGAATACACTAGAACATTCCTCTCTTTACTCTCTGTACATGTATATAAGAGGCGACACCCCAGAGCGACCCTCAGCTTTCAGTTGAACTCTGAGATCTACGAGTTTTCATCTTGAACTTCGCGAATTACGAACTTGGATTGCTCGTTAACTCGCTTTCAACTGAACAAGTTACTACGTGCTTATCTTCGAAAAGCTAGGGCTAGTGTCACAAATTGGGACATTTCCCGGAGTTTTCTGGTGCTTATCTACAGGGGATATCCATTATTTCGACATATTTAGTACTTATCTAACACTTATTTAATGGACAAATCCCCTTATCACTTAGATATCCATAGTTATCATTTTTTTCTTCGCTCTTTTCCCTATTTGGGGGTTATCTCATAAGTTCTAGACAGTTCTATGGCTGGAACCCTGTTCCAGCCAGCTCTAGGCCTAGGTGGAATGTTCTGGATGATTGCCTAAGTAATGTAGGGTACGCTATTGGTCAGATCTTGGCTGGGCAAAGGGCATGCTCAGCACATGACTCAGTCTGACTCAGCCTAACTCCAGGATAACTCAGACTGACTCAGACTGGTCAGGTGACTGTCTTAGTAATGTAGAGTACTAGGGGTCTCTCCCCAGTCCCTGGGGGACTGGTCTGCATGTATATATACCCCCTGCCTGAGGGCTACCCCCCTCAGACTAATCCACTTATTGTCTAAGCTCAACTACCTCTGGCCTAACAAGCCTTCTATCTCATCCTTCTATTCTCACCTCTATTCCTACCCAGTGAGTATTTCAGTTTGAGTCTTACTGTAATATTTGGATTAGTCTGCTTTATTGCACCAGGCTTGCCAAAGCCTCTTGCATTTATTTTTCTTCTTTTATTGGGGTTGTGTTGGTGCTTTGTTTTTAGCTTTAGTCTTTGAGGGTTCTGGGGGCTACAGTACTATTGCTGCCAAGCAGTAGTACTTATTGGGTTCTGGGGGATCTAGTGCTGTTGCTGCCAAGCTTCAGTCACTTTGGGGACACCTTGTTGTATAATTGGCTGTATAGCTGGTTGTATAACTTGGTTGTTTCTTTTGTGCCGGACCCTAGGCGTAAGGGGTATCTGTTACCTTTTGGTAACAGCCTGGAATGGGAACTTCGGTACCTCCCAAGAAAGTCTTAGGACTTGAGGACGGGTAACCAGGCTGGACAGATTAGAGCAGGGTGTAACACCCTCTCACCCAGATTTTTTCCCATTTGCAGCACGGGGTGGTGCCGTGTCTGAGATTCAAGCCCTTCACCACCTTCAAGACCCAACCACCTTTTCTCTTTTTGTCCTGACAAGGGCCAGCTGACAAGCTGCTAATCTTTCTTTGTTAGCCATGCCTAAAATCTCGCGCGACCGCAAGGTCATTGCCAAGGAGGAACCACTCGGGATGTACCATTGCATCCTCCTTCGTCCCTTGAAGGAATACAAGGTGCCCAGCCTCCGCTGTTGCAGGCTCTATGCTTGTTATGCTCCGTGCTGTAACCCTGAAGTCCGATCCCCGAACCCCCGTACTCCGCTCCTTACTCTGCACTACATACTTCGTTCCTCCATACTCCGCACTTCTGTACCCCGTACCCCCGACTCCGTTCTCCATACTCCGCACTTCGTACTCCGTACTTCGGACTTCCCCCTGACCCCATGACTTACATGTCTCAGATAACCCCTCATGGTGCTACCTACATGAGGCTTTTGCTTACTGAGCTATCTGCGTTATCTTACCCTTGGCAAGTTACTTCGTACTTTCGTTCTACTCCTTCCTATCACGTACATCTCTTATTGTTTCTATCGGGTTTCTGACTTAGTATAAATACTGCCCCGGAATGTAGTAGCTACTCAGTTCGGAAATCTCGTTATACTCGTTAAGCTTGTACACTTGTCTTTCTAGACTTCTAGTCCGTACTCCGACACTCAACCCCGACCCCCTAGTCCGACCAACCTTCGTTCCCTTCCTACCAACCCCTTGACCCAACCCTGTTCCAAGTCCTGTTACGCTTTCGAGCGTGACTCTTAAACTATCAAGCCTTAAGACGTCAATGAATAGAGAGCTTGTATCTATTCAGCTACTAGCCCTAGCTTGTCGAAGATAAGCGCGTAGTAGTATTTACAGTTGAAAGCGAGTTAACGAGCAATCCGAGTTCGTATTTCGCGAAGAGACTGAAAGCTGAGGGTCGCTCTATGGCGTCGCCTCTTATATACATGTATGCAGGCCTGTAGACGGAATGTTCTAGCGTATACACGGACTTTCTGGTACGTAGTAGTCAGCGCTAGTCGAACCTAGTAACACTGTGGCAGTGCTGCTGTGGACTGTGCAGAAGCGCCTGTGCACTAGGCGGAAGTAACTGTGCACTGTGCAGAAGTGACTGTGCATAGAAAGTCCTAGAGTGTCCTAGATAATACGAGACCATTCCTGTCTTATAGAACCGTAGCTAGAATCCTAGAGTCCGCCATATCTGTATCGTACAGAGATCGAAGCAGATACTGTACCAGTTCGTAAAGTTCGTAACACGCCTATCGTACATTCGTAACATTAGCTCCCCCTCCGCTGAAGGTCGTCCTCGACCTTAGGCATGCACAATAATGTTCTGGTTTCTCTCGACAACCTCAGGACGGAAGACGTCCAACGAGATCTCGACGAGGTCAGACTCATTACCTACCGCCCGAATACAATCCCATTGCGCCGACTCTGCCGCCGACATGCCTAGAGCCTGGCGATAAGTTGTCGGGGTACGCTCTGCTTCGATCTTGAAAGCAGGAAAATTACCTCGACGAGCGATGACATCGTCGATAAGAAGTGCTGCCGCCATGGTGGTCCGAACAGAAGCCTCCGGCCATCGAAGGTGGTATGCGACCATAATGCGAGTGATCGAGATGCTGAAGGGGTTGTTGGGAACGACAAAGATGTCGCCGTTGGAGTTGACATATCCGAGTCGATCTTCACCGGTTCCTCGAAAAAACCCGCAACGTCCTCGGGGTTCCTCGACGTTCTTAGTGAGCATTGTCGGGGGAGGAGGAGGAGGAGAGGCGCCCTGACTGCGACCTTCAAAGCCTTATGGAACTCCTCTTCAAGGAGCTCATCGACTTCGTCGACCGTGCTAAGCTCGAGGTGTTCAAGCTCAGGTAAGAGGTCGAAAGACTCAACCTCGGAATAGGATGAGTCGGAACTGGAGGAGGTCAGGGAAGGAGTCGACTCTTGGGTAGAAGTCTGACCCCATTTGATAGCTTCCTCTTCAGGGTCGGGGGTGGATACCTTCCAGGGATCAGTCGAAGGAATTGACCATCCGCCGACTGAACTCACATCTGCGTCTTCATCCTCATCTACCTCAATAGCCTCCGGGTAATCGTCGAGGCGCTGCGGCCAAAAGATATGCCCCCAGCTGTGAGTGCCGTGTTGGTTGCGAAGGGGCATGAGATCCGAGAGAGCCCCCGCGATCTGGGGGTTAGCGAGCATAGAGAGTACTTTCTCTGCCGCTTGGATCACCGCTTGGTACGCCTCGTTTGCTACCTGGTCTACCTTCTTCTTCTCCGACCTAGGAGCCGACGTTCTCTTATTGTAGTTGACGAGAACTCCATAAGAGGGAGCGGCTCTAGCGAGAGAGCGGTAGATGTCGATGAGGTCCTTGACCTCGGGAAGATGAGCGATCCTTGCCTCGACGTGACTATAGAGGTCAGGGTGAACGATGACCCAGCCGATGCGGTCGGCGAGGGTGCCTTCATCGTTGGCCGAGACGGTGTGTCGAGGAAGGTGGTTATAAAAAACCGTTCGTCGTTCGCGGATGAAGTTGGGGGGACGAGGGATGTTACGCCTGGAAGCCTCAGAGAAACGGCGACCAGTGAGCTGAGTGCGAGTGTAGACCATTGTGAATATATGAGAAATTGTTCAGAAAATTGGAAGAAATATTTCAGTGGGGAGTGGGTTGAATCTTTCACGACAACTTGTGCCTCTTCTTATAGTTGCGCAAGATCGACTGCGCATTCTTGAGATGTTTTTCTGGTTCCCAAGAATTTTCCGACGCGGGCCAACCCTTCCAAGCCACTAGGTACTGTTTTCGGGTACCTCGGGTACGGTGGCTCAGGATTGCTTCTACCTCCCATTCCTCTCCTTCCGTCGAGTCTGGAGTGGGAATCGGTGGAGGTCGGACGTAGTCTGGTCCATGTTCCTTAGTTGTGTGGTACGGGGTCAGTAGCGCTGCGTGGAAGACAGGGTGTATCTTCCATTTCTCCGGGAGTTTTAACTTAAATGTAACCGGTCCCAAGACCTTGACGATCGTGAACGGTCCCACTCGTTTTGGAATTAACTTCCTGGAGACATATGGAAGCCTGAGGTTCTTTGTATCGAGAAGAACCTTGTCTCCGAGCTTCAGCGGAACTTGAGCAGCGGGGAGTCTTCTTGACATGGCTGCGGCGGCCTGCGCATGCGCAGCTATTGTATTCTCCCTGGCTTCCTGAAGACTTTGAAGCCTCTGCTCCGTACTTGGATGCTTTGGGGTGGTTCGGACTGTCCCAGCGGCCTCTGGCTGAAACCCGTAGAGGAGTTCAAACGGGGATTTTCCCGTGACAGAGTGTGTCCGCTGATTGTGCGCGAATTCGAATTGAGGCAGCAATTTGGCCCAGTTCTCCGGATTGTTAGCACAGTAGAGCCGAAGTGCTAAGTCGAGTTCTTGATTGACTCGTTCCGTTTCCCCATCTGTCTGCGGATGGTAGGCCGTGCTGAGTGCCGTTTCAATTCCGAGGCTGTTGTGTAATTCTTTGAATGCCTTGGAGATGAATTGCGGCCCTCGATCCGAGATGACCTTCGCAGGTAGTCCGAATCTGCGATATACATCCCTTTGCAGAATATCCATGGCTCCTTCTGCCGTAATATTCTTGGTGCAAGGGGAAAATACCGCTGCCTTGGATACATCATGGTCAACTACCACTTGGACGGCATTGAATCCATCCGACTCTGGTAGATCCGTGATATAATCCATTGTAATGGTCCGGAAAGGCCTAGTATCCCCACTGTGTTGAATGGGAATTAAGCCTGGTTTAATGGGATGCGTATTGACCTTGCTTGTTTGGCAAGCGGCGCAACCTTTGACATATTGCACAATGAATTTCCGCATGCCTGGCCACATATATTCCCGTTTAACCAGATCGTAGGTTTTCTGGACTCCTGGGTGTCCCATAATCGGTGCGTCGTGATGCATCTTGACTATATCACGATACAATTGATTATCTGGTGGAACATATACCCTGTTCTTGTACAGGAGTATTCCGTCGTCGTCGGACCAATCTTCTGGTTTGCCGAACTCTGGGCGTTTGGTAGCCTTTCCTTTTAGGGTAATGTACTCTACTACCGAGCTGTCCCGTAGCTTGCTATCGCGGATGCGCTCTTGTAGCTCAACGTTGACAGCTTTGGCAAAAAGTTCTGGTCCCAATAATACGACATCCTTGTTGTCATTTTCCCCCCCGTCATGCCCTGATCTCCGAGAAAGGGCGTCTGCTTGAGTGAGGGATTTTCCGGGTTGGTGCTTGATTACGATGTTGAACTCCGAGAGGAATAAATGCCATCGTGCCTGCCTGCGATTTAGCTTCTGCGCCGTACGGAAGTAGGTCAGATTTTTGTGATCTGATAGAATTTCTGTAGGGTGTGGGGAACCCTGCAAAAAATGCCGCCATGCTTCGAGGGCTCGAACAATGGCCAACAATTCCCTATCATAAATCTGATAGTTCCGTTCCGCAGGAGTAAAGGACTTGGACAAATAGGCACAAGGATGCCATAGTCCGTCCTCTCCTTGCTGTCGTAGTACAGCACCTGTTGCGACTTTAGAAGCATCGCACTCAATCTGAAATGGTTTCTCCGGATCCGGGATTTGCAGGATCGGTTCTTCAGTAAACCGCTTCTTGAGTGTGTCGAATGCTTTCTGACAATCAGGGGTCCACAGAAAAGGCTGGTCCTTTTTGGTTAATTCCGTGAGGGGTCGGACTATCTTTGAATAATCCCGAATGAACCGTCGGTAGAAATTACCGAACCCCAGGAATGCCTGAACCTGCTTGACTGTTTTCGGTGGTTCCCACTCGATAATTGCCTTTAGCTTTACTGGATCCATAGCGACTACCCCCGGTCGGATTATTGATCCTAGAAATTCGACTTCTTGTCTGTCGAATTCGCATTTTTCCGCTTTGAGGAATAGATCACTGTCTTGAAGTCGCTGTAAAGCTCTTCGCGTCCGCTCATGGTGATCCTCGACATTGTCTGAGAATATCAGGATGTCGTCCATGTAAATGACCATCCATCCTTCCTGAAGCATGTCCCGGAAGAGATCGTTCATCATGTTCTGGAATGTGGCCGGTGCGTTGCACAAACCAAAAAACATGACTGTCGGTTCGAACAATCCGCTGGGTGTTATAAACGCAGCTTTCCACTCATCACCCTCTTTGATGCGAACATTATTGTACCCTGCTCGCACGTCGAGCTTGGTGAATATTGTGGCCCCTTTCAGCCGGTCAATGATGTCGCTGATGAGCGGCAAGGGATATGCGTTTTTGATAGTCCCCTCGTTAAGAGCCCTGTAGTCTTGAACAGGTCGAAGACTCCCATCCTTCTTGGTGACAAAGAAAAATGGCGAGGCTAGTGGAGACTTGGATTTTCGAATGTAGCCTTTCTCGAGGTTCTCCGCAATGAATTTGTCGAGTTCTATACGTTCCGTATAGGTCAGAGGGTAGATTTTCCTCCAAGACCCCTTGGTATGATAGTCGAAGTCCTTCTTGAATTCGATAGCATGGTCCCATGGTCTCGAGGGCGGAAATCTACTTGCTGCCTTTTTCTCAAAGACCTGTCGATAGTCCTTTACAAAATCAGGTAGGATTTCGTCCAAGGTCTTCTCCTTCTGGTCTTTCTTCGCTGCTATAGCGATCTCCGTAGACTTATTAATCTTTCGGATTTTCTTCTTGCGGTACCATAGCTCGATGGCCCTCGAAGGATTAAATGTAAGCCTTTCGGAGTCTGGGTCTGCGTCGTCCTCGTCCGGTATAGCACGTACGAACGATACGACCAGATCTTGATTTAGAGGTTTTACTGGGAAATTCCACAGCATCCCTTCGGGTGGGTCGTGCTCGCATTGGTATTTATGGATCTGCTGCTGCTTCTTGATAATATCCGACTTGAAAGTAATGCGTCCACTTTCCCAGTCGATATTAGGATTGTACTTGCGGATCCATGGCATGCCGAATAAGACATCGTCCCGCCCAATGTCGGCCACATACCAATTTGTTGGGAGCTTCTTCCCGTGTAGATTAAATGTCCCCTCCACCCGATGGGTAATGGTTCCCATGCTATTAACGCTATCGTCCGCGTTCCGGAAAGTCAGAGTCTTCGGTAGTCTGACTGTCGGAAGATTGTACTTGTCCACAATCTTTTTATTGACGATCACGGCATCCGCACCAGTGTCGATGAGCCCCTTGATTTCGACGGCTTTGTCCTGAACCTGCATGTAACCGGGTATCAGCAGAGCACTGCGTCTCCGCTCTGTATTGGTTACAATAGTTACATGCAGTTCCTTGGGCAAGTCAGGCGTCGAGTCTGCTTGCCTGCCTAAAAACCCGTCTCAAAATCTGTAGCCCTGAGTGCGTTAATAGAAATATTGTCCTCTTCGTCCTCTTCGTCCTCTTCGTCTGAGATCTCCTCAGACTCGTCCTCTAAGTCCTCGTCGGTAACCTGTCGTACCTTCCGACTGACGGGTTTGCCGGGCTTCTTAGGTTTAGAAGGACAGTCTCTGGAAATATGTCCCGGCTTCCTGCACCGGAAACATAGTCCCTTGTCTTGCAGCTCCTGTCTCTCCTTGACAGAGAGCTTGTTAATATCGAGCGAGTCGTCCTCGATATTAACCGTCTTGACATTCTTCCTAGTCTTCGAGGTTTTGGCCTTGCGTCCTCTGCGATTAGCCAAAATCTTCTCCGTAAGGTGATAGCTATGGTCGATCTCCTTAGTCCTAGTCATCCACTCTTCAATGGTCGTCGGCGGAGGGTACGACATGGATATCTTCTTCAGTAAATATTCTGGAAGCGCATTCCTGTACAGGGCCAGTTGCGCTGCTGGGTCCAGAATTTTTCCCTTAAGAGCTAGATCCATGAACCTCGCATTGAACTCATCGACTGAAGAGTAGTCCTTGAGCTGTATCGTCGTGAGATTAACCATAGAGTCATCCACCTCGTCTACTGGGGCAAATGCGAGCAGGAAATTCCTCTTGAAGACCGGCCAAGAGTCAAATCCTCGATAGACTCCCGGTCTAATTTCCTCTTCAGCTCGCTGAATTGTGATGTCCTTCCAGTAGTTTATATTGTCCCCTTCCATGAAGGATAGGGCCGTCGCCACCTTCGTGTAATCATTAACGAAGTCGTGGGGTCGCGCCGTGAACAACAGGAACAGTTGATTGAGGAAGGACCTGGTTTTGTCTCGGTCTCCGTTGAAGACCTCAGGGTCCTTGATCTTGCCCTTTCCGTGTCCTTGCGGCGCATTTCCTGGAGCTTCTTGCGGTTCCGGGTCTGGGTCTGGTCCTGGTGGTCCTCCTCCTGGGGAGTAGGGATCTGAAGGCTCAGGGTCAGGCCGACCTCCGGGCCTACCTGGTCCTCCTCCTCCTCCACCTCCAGAAGGATTGATAACTCCTCCAGAAATTGCCGTTGCCCGAGGGGCTGGTCCACTTGATAAAGACCCGTATCTTTCTCCTTCTGAGCCTTGCCCTTGCGGAGTGAACGCATATCTATGGGCTCCAGAAATGGACTCTCCTGTCGCTGTTCCCGACATGTACGATGGTACTGATTTTCGTACAAATTCTGGGGTTGCGCTGCGACCAGTATACTCCAATTCAGATTTAGTCTCCTCGACCTCTGTCTGAATATGCTCTTCTCTCGGTTCAGGTGTTTCTGCCTCGACCCGAGTGTCTTCTGTTTTCGGTGCAGGTACTACGACCTTAATCCGAATAGTTTCTTCGATTTTCGGTTCAGGTGCTTCGACCGTCGTCCGAAAAGTCTCGTCCTCCTTGTCCGAGTCCTCTACCTTAGACGGTTCGGTCTCCTTTCCTTTCTCCTTGAAGGATGGACCTGATTCCTTAGGTGATTCGGATTCTTGAGGTTTCGGGGTTCCTACTCTTGAAGTCGGAAATGATCCTGACGCAACTCTCGGACTATTAATCCGACCAGTAGCTTTTCCAGCAAGTAGTGGTTTCTTGACTACCGCGGGTTGTCGTCCGTGGGTACTAGTAATATCCCGCTCTTGTGAGGAGTGTGTTAGGATTAAAGCCGATGCGTGCTTGACGTTTGGAACCTCCTTAGTGTTGTACCGAAGTGGACACCTTTCGTTGGTGCAAAAATTCCACTTGTCTACGCTTTCTCGATAGTATACGTCCCGAGCTTTGTCGGAGTTGTAGAGATGATATAACCTTGAACAACTATATGGTTCAGCTGAACTCATACACGTTGTGCTTGTCGTAGGAAAGCCTGATGTAGTTCCCTAGCTCGGAGGCAACTACAAAATTTCCTAAGATTTTCTTCGAGGTCTATATCTGCGTAGTTCTCCGGATTGAGGACCTTTGCTCGCAGGTAGTCAATCTGGTTCTGAAGATATCCCGCAAAGTTCCGTACCCTCGTTGGAGGCGTAACAGCTTGTCTTGGAATAAATTCGAGTGTCTGGATGACCTGAGTTATGTATCGATGGGCTCGTTCGAGAGTCGCGTGATATCTCCTCGTGAAGTCTTCCTGTCCTAGTACTTCCAAGTTATCTGCTATAACTCGAAGTGTATCGATCGCGTGCACCGGAAGCTGTGTTCTCCGATAGAATATCCCTGCCGTTGAGGATGCTTCTTCAACACTAGTTTCTGGAGTCGATCGATCCGAACTATCCGTTCCTGGACTCGCTCGGGTTGGAATGGGTACGCCTATTGCTACTCCTGATTCCGCCTGAATGGCCAGAGAATTCCTATATTCTCTCCACTCTTCTGTTCTCTGAAACGCGGGTTCTTGTTCCGATACTCGAGTGCTCCGACCCGACGATGTCGAACTGGTACTTTCTACGTAAGGGATTGTCGAGCTAAAACCTCTTATCAAGGGGAATGGGGATCCTCCTGGCGATCTTGGGAGAGCAACTATATTCTCCGGGATCGCGAGTGGTGGTAAGCTCGGCAGTGTTTTGTTCCTTCCGCCTAGTACCCTGGGTGATTGTCGCAATGGGGGTTGTGTAGTTCCCTCCGTATTGACTATCGTCTCTCTGTACGTTACGAGCAAGAGAGAGTTCTGATGCGTTTCGTAGTCGTTGTCTTCCGACGTAGGCCTCTGCACTTTTAACAAGTGGAGGGTTAAAGCTTTCAGTCTAATGTTACGCTTTCGAGCGTGACTCTTAAACTATCAAGCCTTAAGACGTCAATGAATAGAGAGCTTGTATCTATTCAGCTACTAGCCCTAGCTTGTCGAAGATAAGCGCGTAGTAGTATTTACAGTTGAAAGCGAGTTAACGAGCAATCCGAGTTCGTATTTCGCGAAGAGACTGAAAGCTGAGGGTCGCTCTATGGCGTCGCCTCTTATATACATGTATGCAGGCCTGTAGACGGAATGTTCTAGCGTATACACGGACTTTCTGGTACGTAGTAGTCAGCGCTAGTCGAACCTAGTAACACTGTGGCAGTGCTGCTGTGGACTGTGCAGAAGCGCCTGTGCACTAGGCGGAAGTAACTGTGCACTGTGCAGAAGTGACTGTGCATAGAAAGTCCTAGAGTGTCCTAGATAATACGAGACCATTCCTGTCTTATAGAACCGTAGCTAGAATCCTAGAGTCCGCCATATCTGTATCGTACAGAGATCGAAGCAGATACTGTACCAGTTCGTAAAGTTCGTAACACGCCTATCGTACATTCGTAACAAGTCCGACCTCCGTCCTGTCAAGTCCGTACTCCGTAGTCCGCAAATAGAGGAGACCGAGTCGGAACCCGTGCGTTACTAATAGTTTTGCGAAAGTCCTCACAACAGTGCTAGTCCGACCTTCAGTCGTACCCTGACCCCGAACTCCGTCCAAGTCCCGACCACCGGAGTTGTACCCCCGGACGGCATGGTCCTAACAGTATTTCCGAACTCACCGGGTTTCACTCAATATGTCCACTCGAACCGTAGTCCGCACTCAGACTCAATCTCGCGCCCTAGAGCAAGAAGACCCCGCCGAGAACTGGAGTGGCTGGACAGCTCACCGAGGTGACTCAGCGACGCAAGAAGAAGCTACTCCGAGCCGCTGTGGGCAGTTCGCTCGAACAATTGTCGAAGCGTCCTCCAATGGGGACGACGAAGGTGACCAACCTCAGCCTCTGGTCATCTCTACCGCGACTGCCTCACAGGTACCCCGAGAGCCATCTCCAGGGAATCCGTTCTCCGAGGGTCAGCCTTCAGGTCCGAGCCGCGGGCCTCCAGGTCTGCCAGGTCCTCCAGGTCCTCCGGACAACGACCTGGAAGACCCACAAGGACCGGGAGACGACGACACCAGCTCAAGCTCGGACTCCTCCGACTCCGAAGACCGAGTTCAGTCGCAACTAACGACCGCGGTCTCTCTCATCGCGCGTACCCTCGAACGTACTACCGCTCCAACTCCGGCGGTTACCCAACCTTCGAACAGCGAGCGGCACAATGTCCGCGAGCCGGACCAGTTCAACGGGTCCGACCCCAACAAACTCCGGTCTTTCTTCACGCAGTTGGAACTAGTCTTCAAGGCCCGACCCCGAACCTTTGACTCCGACGAGAAGAAGGTAACCTACGCCATCTCCTTCCTCAAGGGCACCGCGCTACAGTGGTTCGAGCCCTACCTCCTCGAAGGCGACTCAGACAACCCCCCCATCTTCCTCACATCCTACGACCACTTCCAGGAGGAACTCCGAGTGAACTTCGGCCCCTACGACGCCTCCAGAGCTGCAGAGCACGAGCTGATGAACCTCCGGATGGGCGACAACCAGCGGATAGCTTAGTACATCACTCAGTTCACCCGCCTCGCTACTCAAGTCCGCTGGGGTAATGCTCCGCTCCGATACCGGTTCTACAACGGACTTCCGAACCGTTGAAGCGTCTAACCCACCCGTAAGGGAAGGATACTACTCAGGCCGAGAGCCTTTGTAGGTCGAGGCCTGCTGGCAGGGGAGAGGGGAAAGGACGCGAAGGAGAGGGAAGGTTGGAGTTGGGTGCCCTGTGTCTGGCGCGAACCGTAGCGAAGCCTAGGACCAAAGGGGATGAGTAGAGAGGGTTGGCTGGCCTTTGCGAAGGATGCGACACTGGCAGGAGCGCAGGGAAAGGGTTCGCGGATACACCGGGAAGGAGAGAGGAGGAAGGGGACGAGGGGAGAGGAGTGCGGGCTATCGATTTCGCAAATGTCGCAGAGTTTCGCAGATTTTCGCAACACGCAGTTTCGCAAACTTTCCGCAGAGTCTGTCCTCGTGGCTTCACGCTGTTTCGCAGCTAAGTGGTTTCGCAGATTTTTGCAAGGTCGTTGCAAGAGTTCACAGTTTGCACTTCGCAGTTCGCAGTTCGCAAGTTCGCAGATTTCGCAGGTCATAAATATCACAAATGAGAGACCCTAAGGGTATGGGGGAAGGGAATCTGTATTGTCCGACCTCGCAAAGGGTACAGAGATGGGAGAGGATGGGAGAGGATGTCGCAGGTTCGCTGGATGGAAAGGGAAGGAGGGGAGCACTGCTAGCCTTGCAATCCACAGGCTTCACGTCTTCGCATCTTCGCAGACTTCGCAATTGCAAGCTTCGCAGGTTCGTGGTTGGCAGGTTCGCAGCAGTCGCGGAGTATATGAAGGAAAGGAGGGGAACGCAGCTAGCTTTTACACAAACTCCCACAATCCTGCAGACGTAGCACTCGCAACTTCGCACTCTGAACTCGCAGGGTTTCGCAGGTTTCGCAGGTTTTGGGGGTTTGCTGTCTTCGCAGTTCGCAGTTTGCAGTTTCACAGAATACACCAGGTTCGCAGTCGCAGGGTTCGCAGTCGCAGACAAAAGATTTGTAAGGTGTCAAGTTATAGATTAGCAGAGGACGTGTGTACAGAAGAAGGATTGCAGCTGAAAGACTCTAGCAGTAGTGAAGGGAAGTATGGATGTGTGGTATGGTGGGGGAAGGGGGCCAAGTTCTCTGTCCGCTAGCCCCCGGAGGGAGGAGCGTATGGTACTTGACTCTGGAGCGGGGGGGGGGGATGCTGTGCTACAGTCCATCAAGTCTTGGCGAGGCCGCCTGGCCTCATCGCGGGGCCAGCTCGCCACGCGACCTCTCCGCAGCCTCCTATAGGCTCTGCTCTACCTCTTGCGCCATATGGCGCCATTCCGCATTGTTTCCGTCAGCCGATAAGGTCTGTAGCTGGGCACAACACATCCGCGAGGGCAAAGGGAGCGGAGCAGAGATCCACAGGAGTCCAAGCGTGCAGGTGCGAATGCTCCAGGTGTGTGCAAAGGGTCCCGCGGACGTGCGAAGAGTTGTGCGAGGTCGTGACTGGCAAAGGTGTAGATGAGACCGCCACACAAAAGAGGGGAGACACTGCAGCGATAGCCCTCTGCTCTGATTCTGGACCAGCACCATGCGCATCACCGTGTGAGTGCACCAAGTGCACCGCAAGGCTAGCAAGTGTGCCACTCTCTAGCACATCCCTGTCAGCTTGAGGGTGGCTCGCAAATGATGTAGCGCCATCTTCACTGACTTTCGCTGGCTTGCTATAGCCTGTCAAGGAGGGTAGGCAGCTCGCAAGTGATGCAGAGTGTTTGCGGAAGAGGTGGCGTTTTCGCAGGAGAAGCAGTGTCTTTGCGGGAGGAGTAGTGTGCTCGCAAGGGAACAGGCTGTGTTCGCATGGTGTGCCAGACCAGGATGGAAGAGAGATGCAAAGGGAAGGTCACTGAAGGGAATTGCAGAGTCGCATGGGAGGGAGCAGGGGCTTCGCCAGACAGTACATTAGAGGGAGAGCCTTCGCGCGAGGACTGCTAGCACAAGAGGCAGCTGGAGAGCGCAGTTAGCGAAGGTGCGAGTTTGTTCTTCTGAGCCTAGGCACAGCAGCTGCTGTAGCCATGAACTGTTATGAACCGTTAAACTTTGATGACACTGTTACGTTACAAACCGTCTGGGTTCATAATGTGTCATAAAGCACCAGTGAAGGCGCCTTTACCTCCGGTCGGCTCAATTCTTTTCTGCACGGCTCCTCGGCATCGTACCCATTTCAGAATATACCTGAGGATATTCCGAGCGCTCTCTACCCGAGAGGCGGTAATTTTCACCAGACCCGGTATTCTCGCCAGACGCGCTGGCTCATTTCTGAAGTTCTCGGGCGGAATGTGTACATTCAGCATTTGTAACGAGGCTCTACATCCTCACCGTCCAGATGGTACAGTATCAAAAAGTGCTTCAAATCGTCGCCCTCCTCCTCAGCTGCAACCTCTGCAGAATCCTCACCGCAGTCCTCGAGGATCCAGTCTCTGCAAACTGTAGGTGATGATCCAGATGCCACGGGCAGGCAGATTCGTCGGAATACGTTTGACATGGCAGAGCGGATGGCAGCCTGCTTAACAGCATACGAAACCAGCCCCTCACAAAGAGCGGAGCTTGCAGACGGCCTTGCTGCGATTCGAGCGGTCCACCTTCGTTGCTCGTACGAGTAGGTCGCCAGAACGCGATGCATCTCCTCTGGGAGTAAGGAGACCTCTTCTTGCCAACACATCTTGCGAGCACGGGCCTTGAGCCACTCAACGCGGAGACTGTCGATCATACCGGCTGAGCCGTCCTGGTCAGCAGCACGCCAGATCCAAGAAATCCTGCGGTGACCCTCTGTAGGGCCAGGATCGTCGCCTCGCTTGTGTTTCCGTTTGGCCACAGCGCGTGGGTTGTCGTCCTCGATGCCGCGGATATGGTGGTCCTTCAAAACTCGCAGCTCATGCTCCCAATCCCCAGCACCAGAGAGGGCGAGCTTTGCCTGACGCGCGCGGCGATATCTCTGCACCGCCCGCTCCTTCCGGACATCCTGATGAGAGATGCTAGCCCGCGCCCTGGTATTCGGGCCTTGATTACGGACATTGAGGCGTTTGTAGTTGTAAAGTTGGCGGATCGTGTGCAGCTTGTTCCAAAGATCTTAGAGCGTCCCTACACTGAGCCTCTCGAAGGCGAGCCTCCATCTCCACCAGCCTTGCACTGCAGACGATTGCTCGGCGACTCTCGTTGATCTCAGATGGCAGCCCGAGGCGGATTTTCTCCACCTCCTCGACATCCGTTCGGCATGCTGCATTTTCGGAGAGGACTGGTAGAGCTGTGGGCATGTAGACGCCTTGCAGGTCACGGAATCGTTGTATCTTGCGTCGAAGAGATGTTCACCGCTCATGGAGTTCAGCTAGTTTGCTTGGAGGTGCGGACCGAGCATCGTCAGCGATATGGGACCTGTACTTTGTCAGCTCAACCTTAGAGTGGGTTGATGAGATAACGCACTGTTGTGTTTCGATCTCCAAACCGAGATTGATGAACCCGAGCATGCTGACATTGTGGACTGCGATAAATTCCGGTGTTGCGCTAGCCTTCTGCTCCTCCCTTGAAAGCTCCTGCACAGTCTCGCTGACGGTCAAACCTGCAGAGGGGCGTTAGAGACTAAGAGCAGCAACATGGCGCAATCATACCTTGGTTGGCGATCAAATAGGGGTCGTCGTGCAGGCTAGGATCGACCTCCCATTCCTGCGCCATCTCCTCCCATTCTGCACAGTGGGCCCGGTCCAAAGTTTGGGTAAGGTTGTCAAAAAGAGTTTTGTGCTCCGCAAGCTGGTGTATGGCGTCTTTCAGCCGAGATGAGAGCGTCCAAACTAGCAGCATCGGGCTATGAATAATGGGGGGAGAACTCAGAGAAGATCCATGCTCACCGAGATCAACAGTCTTCCGCCAGTTAGAATATCCCCATTGATCCTCCAGAACGCCCTAACGCATGCCAGGGCCCATCACCTTCGTGCTGTTGGCGATGGGCTGGATCCACCACCAACATCGCTCAATTCCCTCGCCGTCCGTTTGTGCACAGCCCGGGCGCAGATTGAGGGAGTATTGAGCATGGTGCTTTTGTTCATGGCTGTGGTGGTGGAGTTTTGGTATGACGTAGGTAATCGAGCCCTCGGGGACCGAAATTTGGAGATGGGAGGGGAGCATTGCAATCCGCTCCTCGATGTGGCGAGACCACTGACACGTGATGTCATAACTCACGATTTTCTTGACGATAAGCCACTCTCGCATAGACGAGACAAAGACATAATCCATATTGATGTACCTATGCATACATGAGAATAGCTGACTTGGCAACAACGATATTCACTCACCTCTCACCCTTCTGTAAATCACCGGCCCCATTTGCCAACCAGAACTCGTGCCGAGCACATACCACCGCCCCGATTCCTGTTGCTGCATATCCCTTGGAGAACTTCGTATTTGCGTGATCAATCGCGGACAGGCCCACGCAATTTGACATCTGAAAATAGCGGTAAGTAAAAGCTGCAGCATAGACTACAATGTCGGGCTCTCACCTCCTCCTGATCGCCATACTCGGACAGCACTGCCTTGAACTCCGTATCTTCAACGAAGTACCCCCATCCAGAGCCAAGGATCGGGTCCTTCTCCTCGCTGGAGACCGTGCGACGCTTCAGACGGAAGCAGGTGTCAATAGCTATCGCCATCACGTACAGGAACCTGTAACAGAATAAGCATTGCACTACAAATGGGGCAGGGACACGCACTTGAGATCGTCAGTGACGGAGTGCCAATTCGGAGGCAGGTTGATATCAGGCCGGGGGCAGGCGGGACAGCGAACGGCAAGCTCGCCGGGCGCAGTGCCCTCCACTCCAGATGGATCGTGTCCACGCCCACTTCGCTTGAGCCTCTTGAGATGTCGCCATTGGGCCACGACACGCATGAAGCCCTTGTAGCAGTCGTTACATTTTGCGGTTCACTAGTGGTTTCCATTTTTATAATATAATCACCCACCAACATGGTTGAAGTGTGTGTCTTTTGTGGCCACTGGTTGTAAATGTAATTCAGGTGGTCCAGCATTATAATATCGGCATTGGCCCACTATTATAATACATTGTAAATGAGCTGGGCAGCAGCCAGACCTGCGCGTATTTCATTGTAAATGACCTGGGCAGCCTCTAGATCAGCGCGTATTTGATTGTAAATGGGCTGGGCAGCCAATCTGATCTTTATTTGGGCGCTTTTTCAACGCTTTTGGGCGCTTTTTTGGGTGATATTTGGGCGCTTTTTTTGCTGTTATCTGGGCGCTTTTTTTGGTTGTTATCTGGGTGCTTTTTGGGCTGTTATCTGGGCGCTTTTTGGGCTCCTATTTGGGCGCTTTTTGGGCGCTTTTGTGCGTCCAAATAGGGCAGGTATATTCAACACCTCCCTGCCCCCCTCTGGGGCTCTATTAGGGCACCCTATTGGGCTAGAAATATGCATAATATGTATGTGTATGCTGTAGTTCATCTCTATGTGCATAGCCATAGAACAGGGCAGGGAAAATAGCCTAAAAATGCGACCCCAGAGCAGGGGCCACCAGGAGGGGACCACTGCAGGGTGGCTGGGCTGGCTTCCTCTGGGCCAATTCCTATGAGTAATATATCATTCAAAAGGTGCTTGAAAGGGCTTTCCAACACATGTTTTTGCAGGAGGAAACATGCAGTATTGGTAGAGATATGGACCATCGCATTTTTGCCAAAAATGGCCATTTTGTTTCCTTGATTGCTTGGCAACCAGGCATTCCCTCAGGCCTCCCTTGATACCATTAGATTCGCATTTTGAAGGGCTTTCTAACGGTAGTAAATATATGGCATTCTGACCACATGCATTGTCACCCTCCTCCTGCCCCTCCCCCACTTTACCACCTCATAGCTCCTGCAGTTCGTGGTCTTTCCCTGTGATCTCTTTTGATCCTTGTAGTATACATACATAACTATGTATCTACAGCTTTACACGCCCTAATATGGCCTACACCCAATGGAATTCATCTATGTGCATTTTCGTACTTTTCAGGTTCTCCCTCCCATATCTCTGCACCCAGAGCCGCTATGACCTTCGTTCTTTTTGCATTCTGTGCCTATCCACAGCTACTACATGTGTGTAGAAGCTCAATTTTATCGAATGCAGTAATCAGAATTGAGCTCCTCATCAGCTGTAGCAGGCAGATCCTGTTTTGGCTTATATCTAGGTCATTATTTTTTGATCAGATGGCACATTCATATGCTACTCATCTATAGCTACCTGTAACAACAAGAATCATGAGATTTGGTGAAGAATTGAGTGAGCTACAGGAGATGGACCTCCTGGACACCCAAAGTTGCGCTGTGTGCAGTTGCACTGCTCCGGAAATGCATGCAGTGCACAGCTGAACAGGCAGCATTTGGTGCCTCTGTGCCATATCTCTGCAACCACTCATCCAAATCTCATGATTCTTGTTGTTACAGGTAGCTATAGATGAGTAGCATATGAATGTGCCATCTGATCAAAAAATAATGACCTAGATATAAGCCAAAACAGGATCTGCCTGCTACAGCTGATGAGGAGCTCAATTCTGATTACTGCATTCGATAAAATTGAGCTTCTACACACATGTAGTAGCTGTGGATAGGCACAGAATGCAAAAAGAACGAAGGTCATAGCGGCTCTGGGTGCAGAGATATGGGAGGGAGAACCTGAAAAGTACGAAAATGCACATAGATGAATTCCATTGGGTGTAGGCCATATTAGGGCGTGTAAAGCTGTAGATACATAGTTATGTATGTATACTACAAGGATCAAAAGAGATCACAGGGAAAGACCACGAACTGCAGGAGCTATGAGGTGGTAAAGTGGGGGAGGGGCAGGAGGAGGGTGACAATGCATGTGGTCAGAATGCCATATATTTACTACCGTTAGAAAGCCCTTCAAAATGCGAATCTAATGGTATCAAGGGAGGCCTGAGGGAATGCCTGGTTGCCAAGCAATCAAGGAAACAAAATGGCCATTTTTGGCAAAAATGCGATGGTCCATATCTCTACCAATACTGCATGTTTCCTCCTGCAAAAACATGTGTTGGAAAGCCCTTTCAAGCACCTTTTGAATGATATATTACTCATAGGAATTGGCCCAGAGGAAGCCAGCCCAGCCACCCTGCAGTGGTCCCCTCCTGGTGGCCCCTGCTCTGGGGTCGCATTTTTAGGCTATTTTCCCTGCCCTGTTCTATGGCTATGCACATAGAGATGAACTACAGCATACACATACATATTATGCATATTTCTAGCCCAATAGGGTGCCCTAATAGAGCCCCAGAGGGGGGCAGGGAGGTGTTGAATATACCTGCCCTATTTGGACGCACAAAAGCGCCCAAAAAGCGCCCAAATAGGAGCCCAAAAAGCGCCCAGATAACAGCCCAAAAAGCACCCAGATAACAACCAAAAAAAGCGCCCAGATAACAGCAAAAAAAGCGCCCAAATATCACCCAAAAAAGCGCCCAAAAGCGTTGAAAAAGCGCCCAAATAAAGATCAGATTGGCTGCCCAGCCCATTTACAATCAAATACGCGCTGATCTAGAGGCTGCCCAGGTCATTTACAATGAAATACGCGCAGGTCTGGCTGCTGCCCAGCTCATTTACAATGTATTATAATAGTGGGCCAATGCCGATATTATAATGCTGGACCACCTGAATTACATTTACAACCAGTGGCCACAAAAGACACACACTCCAACCATGTTGGTGGGTGATTATATTATAAAAATGGAAACCACTAGTGCTTGGCGTCGGGCTTCGCCAGGCACTCTTCTTGCCGCAGCTGGGAGTTCTCCTGGAGGCGGGGCCGCGTCGTTGATGACCGAGGCCAGTGGCGCCATCCTTGCACGGAATGCAGGGAGTTCGAACGTTTGTATGAGGAAGTTCCTCCACGTGCGCGTGGTCCGGGCGAGCCGCCGAGTGGTGTTCAAAGAGTGTCTTGCCAACCTCTGTAACTCGTGGGCATGGTGCCCGACGTTTTCGAGGGCGCGCGCCTGCCGTTCTGCGATGTCGTACTCCGAGACTTGCTGTTGCTCCTCTTCTTCGCCAAACACCTCATGGAGAGCGTCTAGAGCGTCCTCTGCGATGTCAGCTGCGTCAACAAGGTTCCCTTCCAGTGCGTCCAGTTCCCGTTGCTCGTTGTAGAGGCATCGATACTCTCTAAGGAAGTACTGCAAGCCTCGCTCGGTGGCATTGACGACTGGGATAGGGTTGGTGAGGAGCGCACGGAGCAACTGGTTGACATCGGGGTGCCGGGAGTGGTCTACCAGATGAGAGTCTTCGACACCAACCGTGCTGAGGTCCGACGTCGAGGAGGTGGGTGATGGTGACCTAGAGGTGTATTCCGGTGGGGGCGACGAGAGGCGTCTGGCGAGTGGGGGAGGAATGGGTAGCGGCTGTTGGTTTTCCTGGTCGCTTGCATTGTTGTCAGCGACTTGGGTGCTATAGAGGGGGCGGCCCATTCTACTCGTCCCAGCTGGAGTTGTTGAGGGTGCGGTCGGCCTGGTCAAGCTTGTCGTTCACGGGGTTGAGAGGGTCGCGGTGTTCGAGAGCAACTTCGAGGATGTTGATGGCGAGGCGCAGGTGAGTGGCGATGAAGGCAAGGGCGAGGAGGTAGCCGAGGGTCATGCAGGGGAAGAGCGCGATGATCATAGGCTTCACGATCCCCACGCTGATCGAGACGGGTAGTCACGGCTGTGGAGAGTGTGCTCAATGATGCGGTTGAAGAGGTCGTGGAGGATATACCAGAGAAAGAGGAGGGTGATAGCGAGGAGGGTGAGGCAGTAGATGGCGAAGAGGATGGTGAGAGAGAGCATTGCGGATTACAGCAGCTTCTTTGCCCTTTTATACCGTTGGAGGATCTCTTTGGCGTTCAGAATTAGAACGGACTCGGGTTCCCATGTGTTCTCGGCGCTGGAGTAGCCTTTCCACTTGATTTGGTAGCAGATTCCGCCTCGTGTTGTCTTGTGTCCAACGATCGCTTCGACCTCGTATTCTTCTTCTCCGTCAATAAGGTCAGGTGGTGGCCTCGTGTAGTTCGGTCCGTGGGTGTCATTTTCCTTGTATGGGGTGAAGAAACACGCGTGGAACACGGGGTGTACCTTCCAGTGCTTCGGCAGCTCCAGCTGGTAGGTCACGGGTCCAAGGACCTCGGTGATGACAAAGGGCCCTTCCCGTTTTGGTGCGAGTTTCCAGGATGCGTAGGCGAGGTTGAGGTTCTTCCCTTCGAGCCAGACCTTCTGTCCCTTCTTGAATTGGATGAACTTTCCCTTGAACCTATCGCTCATGATGTGTCGGGCTAGTTCGTGAGCTGCTAGGGCTTCGTCTCTGGCCTTCTGGAGGTTTGCCAGCCGTTCTTGTACTGTCGGGGCGTTGGTCTTCGGGTATGCGATGGGAATCAGCGTCGGTTCGTACCCCATCATGAGGTAGAAGGGTGATGCATTTCGTGCCGAATGGATCCGTTGGTTGTGTGCGACTTCGGCATCAACGAGGTGTTCTGCCCATTCGTCCAGTCGACCTTCGCAGAATATTCTGAGGTAGACTTCCAGTTCTTGATTCATGCGTTCGGTTTGTCCGTTGGTTTGCCGGTGGTAGGCGGTGGATGGGGAGAGTGTGATGCCCAGGAGTTTCCCTAGTTCGCGGGTGACGTTGGACACAAACTGTGGTCCTCTGTCGGATATGACCTTGCTGGGTAGTCCGAAGCGTCGATAGACGTGCCGGTGGTAGAGCGCCGCTGTGCTGATTGCATCGATCGTCTTCTTGCATGGTGCGAAGATCACCCCCTTCGTAAGGCCATGGTCGACCACAACCAGAATACTATTGTAGCCGTGGGATTCGGGGAGATCGGTGATGAGATCCATCGTGACATTCTGGAATGGCCGAGTAACATCGTCAGCGGGGATTGGTTGTGGGGGCGGGGTGGTCGGGTGTGTGTTTGGCTTGTTCTGCTGGCATGTGGCACAGCCTTCGACGTATCGGGATACCATGGCATACATGCCGGGCCACCAGTATGACCGTCGTATCAGTTCTAGAGTCTTGAATTTCCCAGGGTGTCCGGCTGCCGGGGAGTCGTGGTGTTGACTGATCAGGTCTCGTCGCAGAGCTTCGTCGGCCGGTACGTAGCATTGGTTCTTGTAGAAGATTAAGCCGTCTCGTTCTTGCCAATCGGTGAGTGCACTTCTGATCGGGGGTGGTCCGTCGTGTCGGATGGTGGCGAGCGCGTCGCAAAAGAGTCTGTCTTGCGTGGCCAAGTGTCGGAATCTCGGTGCCAGTTGGGTGTCCACTAGTCGTACGAAGAGGTTGTCGGGTAGCATGGTTTGCTCTATATTGTCGTCTTCTGATCCTTGTCGGTGATCGGGTCTTCGGGATAGCGCATCCGATTGTACCATTGCCATGCCAGGGGTGTGTACGAGTTGGATGTCAAACCGGGAGAGAAAGAGGGCCCATCGTGCTTGTCATCTGTTCAGTTGCTGCGGGTTGCGCCAGTAGGTGAGGTTCTTGTGGTCGGATAGGATCGTAACCGGGTGCCCTGATCCTTCGAGGTAGTGTCGCCAGGCCTTCAGGGCTCAAATGATGCCAAGTAGTTCTCGGTCATAGATTTCGTAGTTCCGTTCAGCTTCGGTGAATCCTTTGGATAGATACGCGCACGGGTGCAGGTCGCCATTGGCGTCTCATTGCCGGAGTACTGCCCCTGTGGCCCATTGCGAGGCGTCGGATTCGACAACAAAGGGTTTGCTAACATTGGGCATTTGCAGCACGGGGGCCGTCGCGAATCGTTGCTTCAGCATGTCGAAGGCCTTCTGGCATTCCGTTGTCCATTCCCATTTGGCGTCTTTCTTAGTGAGCGCGTTGAGCGGTCGCGCGATCTCCGAGAAGTGGTCGATGAATCGTCGGTAAAAGTTGCCGAATCCAAGGAATGATCGAACGTCCTTGACGGTTGTCGGTTCTGGCCAGTCGAGTATTCCCTTTATCTTGATAGGGTCCATGGAGATCCGGTTCTCGCTGATGATCATTCCAAGATACTCCACTTCTGGTGCGTCGAATATGCACTTCTCTAGTTTGAGGTAGAGGTCATGTTCTTTGAGTCGTTCCAGGACCCGTAAGGTCCTTCTTTGGTGTTCGTCCAGGTCTGCCGAAAAGATCAGTATGTCATCCATGTAAATCACTACCCATCCTTCGTCGATCATGTCTGCGAAGATCGCGTTCATCATAGCTTGGAAAGCCGAGGGGGAGTTTTGCAGTCTAAAGAACATGACCATTGGTTCGTATAGCCCTTTGCTGGTTCTGAAGGCGGCCTTCCATTGATCACCGTCCTTGATACGGACGTTGTTGTATCCCAATCGGAGGTCCAGTTTGGAGAAAATCTTCGCTCCGCGCAGCTTGTCGACCAATTCCGATATGAGCGGTAGTGGGTACTTGTTGGGGACGGTTCCTTCGTTGAGGTATCGATAATCTTGGCAGGGTCGTAGTGTTCCGTCCTTCTTGCCGACGAAGAAGAATGGGGATGCCATCGGCGAGTTCGAGGGTCGGATATAGCCTTTTCGTAGGTTCTCCCGGATGAATTCTTCCTCGGCTTCGAGTTCCTTGGGCGTGAGTTGATATCGCTTGAAGTCCTTCGGGGTAAAGCCTTCCTTGAGTTCAATGGCCAGGTCCCAGGGTCGTGATGGTGGGAATCGTTCGGACGCCTTCTTTTCAAAGATGGCGGCATATCCTTGGTACGGTTCGGGGAGCATCTCTTCGAAAGTCTTCTTCTCTTCCTGTGCTTGGTGCTGTTGTGCGAGTGCCATTGCGGGGTTGACCTTTGCTCGGATCCAGACGTTGGCTGCAATCGCAAATCGGAGCCCTCGCAAGGCTCGCCGGATCCTCCCGATGGTGGGTCCAGGTCC
Source organism: Cubamyces lactineus (assembly GCA_022376465.1). NCBI lineage: Eukaryota > Fungi > Basidiomycota > Agaricomycetes > Polyporales > Polyporaceae > Cubamyces > Cubamyces lactineus. The sequence continues at coordinate 271,536 of JACDTU010000007.1, read as the reverse complement.
GATCTTGGTGGGTCCGTGTTCGCGTTCTGTGGTGAGGGGAGTTCCGGGTTGGGGCACATCTCCATGCCATTCCGTTATGTGCGGTGCCATCATAGCTTCGTGTTCTCCGCGGAGGTAGGCTACCAGTAAATCTTGATCGTTGGGTTCTTCTTCCGGGTACACGTCAGAGAGGGTAACTCGTTCGATATTCTCGTAGATTGGTTCTTCGGTGAGTGCTTCCAGGGTCGTGTCTTCGTCCTCTTCGTTTGTTCCTTCATCTGGTTCTTCTTCGATCGGCTTGGGTCTCCCGGTGAAGGGGTCTTGGTCTGGGAACCACATTGCACGCAGATGTTCCACAATTGTTCGGTTCACCCGAGTGGGGTCGATATCGAGGGTCCCTTTCGTGAAGTCGATGTTGGCATTGACGCGCTGCAGCCATGGCAGGCCCAGGATGATTGATTCCTTTCCTAGCAACGTAATCAGGAACCGCACAATGTGTCGGTGGTGCCCGGCTTCGATTTCGAGAACTGCGCATTTCTTGATATTGCCTGCTTCATTCCTGGTTCCGTCAGCGTTGTATACTCGGATCGGGGCTTTCAGCGATTTGAGCGGGAAGTTGTGCTCTTTCGCAAACCTGTGGTCCATGAATACTTCTCCCGCTCCAGTGTCGATGAGGGCTTTCGTTTCGACGCTTAGGTCCGCGTGGATAGATAACGGAATTCTCATAGACTGTCGAGAAGTCTGCGCTACTATTACACGGCGGACCTTAGTACGCGGTTGTGACGTCGAGACACGCCGGTTCTTCAAAAACCCTCGTTGGAGAAGCTTGCGAGGATTTCCTTCGTGTCTTGGTCTTCTTCTAGCCCCTTCAGAGCGGTTCGGATCCTTGCTGCGATAAGCTGCTTCTTGTCAGCCGCTTGGCCGTCGATGGATTTGATGTCTTCGTCATCGTCGCTTTCGTCTTCTTCGACCTCGGTGATGCAGGCCTTGGTGGCAGGCTTCGTCTTCTTACGGTCGTTGGTTCTTCTGTTGGGGCACTGCCGTGCTAGATGCCCTATCTGGTGGCAATTGAAGCATCGTCCTTCTCGGTAGTGCTTCTCGCGTTCTTCGGTCGTCATCTTGTCAACATCCATGGCGTCAGGGTCGCGTTCTTGCGGTTGGGGTCTGTACGGCTTGTACGTAGGTCGGAAGGTCGAGGTCTTCCCGTCGTATGCTCTTTCCAGGTGATACTGCTGTTCGAGGGTGGAGGCTTGGAGGTAGAGTTCACTGGCGTCCTTCGGTAGGGGGTACATCCCGAAGATCTTCTCTCGAAGGGGACGGTTGAGTCCAGCATAGAAGAAGTCGGCAATGACTTGGAACTCTGTGATTCCGCATCGCAAGATGATCGACTTGAACTCGGCGATGTAGTCTTCGACTTTCTTGCTTCCTTGCTTCAGGTTTCGCAGCAGCACACGGGCGCTGGCCTTCTGGTCGATGTCATCGAATGCTTCCAGTAGTTGCTTCTTGAAGTCGTCCCATGTTCCATAGCTGGGTTCGATGCGTTCTTCGCCCGGTCTTTGGTTCTTGTTCTGGTCGGCTGCCTGCCGTTCTACGTCTTCAATGAAGGTGCGGGCCCAGGTTCCGGCGGTGCCTCCGTTCATCAGCATAAGGCAGAAGACGATCTTCATTTCGTCGGTGGCGTAGGTCTTCTTGTTCATCGTGAGGTAGAGGGAGCATTTCTGCAACCACTCCACTACTTCGCCCCGCTTCCCTGAGAACTCTGGGGGCATCTTGAGCTTGATCTCGTTCGTCTTTTCTTCAGCCATCGTGGCTTCGGTTCGGTCTTCGGGTTCATTCGCAGTTCGGTTCGATTCTTCTTGAGGGGTCTTCCCTACGGGTTCTGGTGCGGCTTCGCTTCCCTCCGGGTCGTGGTTGTTGTTCGAAGTTCTTGTAGCGTTCTCGCTTTCTGGTTCACTCTCCTCGAGTATCTCCGCTTGAGCTGGTCTGGGAGTAGTGAAGTCTACCGGGGAAGGTTGTTCTGGTTCTGTTCTCGGTTCCGGGGTGGCCACTGGTTCCTCCGGAAGTTCGTCTCCAAGTGATATTTCGGGGTAACATCTTCGGTAGTCGGGGTCGATGTCAAGGCAGTTCCGCCAGGTGAGAGGGACTTCAGTGAAGTGCCAGGACTTGTTCTTCCAGAAGACTTGTTGCCCTTCGTAGTAGACTAGTTTGGCTTCCTTGTTAACCGCAAATTCTTTCGGTATCAACGCTGTGTTGTTCGGTTCGGGGCCGCTCCGTCTTGAGCAGGTGTCGTGTGTCGAGATCTGGGTAGATCGACGGGTTCTGGGGAGCTCGACCTAATTTTACGACGAGCCTAGATCGGTCACAGTGAGCGACGTCCTAGGGATCGGACCAGAGGTCTCCAGTAGTTCGAGTCGAGTAGAGGCTCAGAGGAATAGGCAATGGATAACCAGGTCGAGCTGAGGATCCCGAGTGGATCCTCCGGTCTTAAATACAGGAAAAGAGGCATAGACACGTCAGCGCCACGTAGGCGCCACGTACCGTGAGAGTCCAGTATAACTACGTAGAGTCAGGGCTGGGAATACAGGTGATGTGGCGATGACGTGGCAAAACAGGATAGGCTAGGAATATGTACAACAACCGTGGGATCGGTGGGAACGAGGATGACGTGGCATGGAAAAGGATGACGTGGCATAGTGGGAGCGCAAGGAGGAGAGGAAAAGGAAACTTCGTGACCGTGACACGGTGAGCGTCGTAACAGCGGCTGGCAAACATCGCTGGCCACGGAGAACCGGCAAACGTCGCTGGCCACGGAGAACCGTGTGGTGGGGGTAGTGCGCCATCTCCTGACAACTCTACGCAAGCCTCGTCCTCCCCATTCCGATTGTCCAGCGAGTCTCCACCCGCTGCGTCTGTGTCCGTTGCGTCTCCGCCTCCGCCCGCTACGTCTGTGTCTCTGCCTCCGCCCGCTACATCTCCACCTCCGTCCACGTCCCCACCTCCGTCCGCTACGTCTGCATCTCCGCCCACTGAGTCTCCGTCTGCGTCTCCGCCCACTGAGTCTCCGTCTGCCACTGCGTCTCTACCCGCTGCGTCTCCGCCTCCTGCCTATCTGTCCACGACGTTGGGGATGCAAACAACCACGACAACTTCTATGCCAGATCTGAATTGCCCCCTGCTCCTGGACGAGGGCGGCTGGCCTTCCTGGGTGCGCGAGGCATACACGTATATGGAGGCCAAACAATTTGGCCCAGATTTCATGCGTGCGGTTGAGTGGTGGACAATCATTGAGCGTAACTACAAGTGGAAAACCTCCGTGTGTATTTTCTACAGCCTGCAGTAAATTTCAGCTGACAATCCGTAATCCAGCCTAAAGGTCTCAGCACCGAACACCGTCCGGGCGAAGTCGGTCATTGGCTGCGTGTCCTCTGGCGTAACCTCCAGCGACCACCCCCCATCAGCAACGTGAAGGGGTACGGTGAGTTATGGTGGAAATGGTGGTCTGCACTTCAACCATCCTGGTGAATTTGCAACGAGCGCGGCCGGCCTGTTCCTGGCGGTATTGGAGACTGGGGCGCGTTGGTGGCCCCCGGGAAGAATGGCTTACTCATTGTTCTGCTCTCCCTGGTGTGGTGGAGGGACGCAGAGTCCGACTCTACCTTAGAAAACTGGTTAGCTGGAGTAGCTGACGTGCGTTGGGTAGTCCAGTCCATGGCTGCCTTGCCTGCACATCAAGACCCGTGAGTCTTGCCTATTTCTACACTGTTGTTGCTAATCATTCCACTCTAGAGGTGATGTGTCTGCCCTGGAGGAGCCACCCTGCAAGAAACCCCGCCGCGCGTAACCATTCTCATCCACCGTACTAGCTATGTTCTCGCTGTGCTGCTATGCTGTCTTGTTTGCTGTGCTGCTATGATCTGGGTCTCTGTTTTGCGACCATGTCCTGTACCTTACCATGTCCAGTTTAATTCAAACCCCCGCTCTAGTTGACCTCCCAATTCCGCCCGAGAACTTCAGAAATGAGCCAGCGCGTCTGGCGAGAATACCGGGTCTGGTGAGAATTACCGCCTCTCGGGTAGAGAGCGCTTGGAATATCCTCAGGTATATTCTGAAATGGGTACGATGCCGAGGAGCCGTGCAGAAAAGAATTGAGCTGACCGGAGGTAAAGGCGCCTTCACTGGTGCTTTATGACACATTATGAACCCAGACGGTTTGTAACGTAATGTTACGAATGTACAATAGGTATTGCGACGTCTCGACGAACTGGTAACGGTTTCTAGTACTTATTCTGTACGATACAAGTATGGTAGGCTCTGGGACTCCAGCTACGATTGTATATGGCGGATTCTATGGAACAGTCTCGTATTATCTAGGATGCTCTAGGACTTTCCATGCACAGTTACTTCTGCACAGTGCACAGTCGCTTCCGCGCAGTGCACAGCGCTTCTGCACAGTACACAGCAGCACTGCCACAGTGTTACTAGGTTCGACTAGCGCTGACTACTACGCACCAGAAAGTCCTTGTATACGCTAGAACGTTCCGTCTACAGGCTGGTATACATGTATATAAGAGGCGACACCATAGAGCGACCCTCAGCTTTCAGTCTCTTCGCGAAATACGACTTTGGTTGCTCGTTAACTCGCTCTCAACTGTAAACACTACTACGCGCTTATCTTCGACAAGCTAGGGCTAGTAGCTGAATAGATACAAGCTCTCTATTCATTGACGTCTTAAGGCTTGATAGTTTAAGAGTCACGCTCGAAAGCGTAACATTAGACTGAAAGCTTTAACCCTCCACTTGTTAAAAGTGCAGAGGCCTACGTCGGAAGACAACGACTACGAAACGCATCAGAACTCTCTCTTGCTCGTAACGTACAGAGAGACGATAGTCAATACGGAGGGAACTACACAACCCCCATTGCGACAATCACCCAGGGTACTAGGCGGAAGGAACAAAACACTGCCGAGCTTACCACCACTCGCGATCCCGGAGAATATAGTTGCTCTCCCAAGATCGCCAGGAGGATCCCCATTCCCCTTGATAAGAGGTTTTAGCTCGACAATCCCTTACGTAGAAAGTACCAGTTCGACATCGTCGGGTCGGAGCACTCGAGTATCGGAACAAGAACCCGCGTTTCAGAGAACAGACGAGTGGAGAGAATATAGGAATTCTCTGGCCATTCAGGCGGAATCAGGAGTAGCAATAGGCGTACCCATTCCAACCCGAGCGAGTCCAGGAACGGATAGTTCGGATCGATCGACTCCAGGAACAAGTGTTGAAGAAGCATCCTCAACGGACGGGATATTCTATCGGAGAACACAGCTTCCGGTGCACGCGGTCGATACACTTCGAGTTATAGCAGATAACTTGGAAGTACTAGGACAGGAAGACTTCACGAGGAGATATCACGCGACTCTCGAACGGGCGCATCGATATATAACTCAGGTCATCCAGACACTCGAATTTATTCCAAGACAAGCTGTTACGCCTCCAACGAGGGTACGGAACTTTGCGGAATATCTTCAGAACCAGATTGACTACCTGCGAGCAAAGGTTATCAATCCGGAGAACTACGCAGATATAGACCTCGAAGAAAATCTTAGGAAATTCCGTAGTTGCCTCCGAGCTAGGGAACTACATCAGGCTTTCCTACGACAAGCACAACGTGTATGAGTTCAGCTGAACCATATAGTTGTTCAAGGTTATATCATCTCTACAACTCCGACAAAGCTCGGGACGTATACTATCGAGAAAGCGTAGACAAGTGGAATTTTTGCACCAACGAAAGGTGTCCACTTCGGTACAACACTAAGGAGGTTCCAAACGTCAAGCACGCATCGGCTTTAATCCTAACACACTCCTCACAAGAGCGGGATATTACTAGTACCCACGGACGACAACCCGCGGTAGTCAAGAAACCACTACTTGCTGGAAAAGCTACTGGTCGGATTAATAGTCCGAGAGTTGCGTCAGGATCATTTCCGACTTCAAGAGTAGGAACCCCGAAACCTCAAGAATCCGAATCACCTAAGGAATCAGGTCCATCCTTCAAGGAGAAAGGAAAGGAGACCGAACCGTCTAAGGTAGAGGACTCGGACAAGGAGGACGAGACTTTTCGGACAACGGTCGAAGCACCTGAACCGAAAATCGAAGAAACTGTTCGGATTAAGGTCATAGTACCTGCATCGAAGACAGAAGACACTCGGATCGAGGTAGACACACCTGAACCGAGAGAAGAGCATATTCAGACAGAGGTCGAGGAGACTAAATCTGAATTGGAGTATACTAGTCGCAGCGCAACCCCAGAATTTGTACGAAAATCAGTACCATCGTACATGTCGGGAACAGCGACAGGAGAATCCATTTCTGGAGCCCATAGGTATGCGTTCACTCCGCAAGGGCAAAGCTCTGAAGGAGGAAGGTACGGGTCTTTATTCAGTGGACCAAACCCCCAGGCAACAGCAAGTTCTGGAGGAGTTATTAATCCTTCTGGAGGTGGAGGAGGAGGCGGACCAGGTAGGCCTGGAGGACGGCCTGACCCTGAGCCTTCAGATCCCCACTCCCCAGGAGGAGGACCACCAGGACCACCGGGACCACCAGGACCAGACCCAGACCCGGAACCGCAAGAAGCTCCAGGAAATGCGCCAGGAAATGTGCCGCAAGGACAAGGGAAAGGCAAGATCAAGGACCCTGAGGTCTTCAACGGAGACCGAGACAAAACCAGGTCCTTCCTCAATCAACTGTTCCTGTTGTTCACGGCACGGCCCCACGACTTCGTTAATGACTACACGAAGGTGGCAACGGCCCTATCCTTCATGGAAGGGGACAATATAAACTACTGGAAGGACATCACAATTCAGCGAGCTGAAGAGGAAATTAGACCGGGAGTCTATCGAGGATTTGACTCTTGGCCGGTCTTCAAAAGGAATTTCCTGCTCGCATTTGCCCCAGTAGACGAGGTGGACGACTCTATGGTTAATCTCACGACAATACAGCTCAAGGACTACTCTTCAGTTGATGAGTTCAATGCGAGGTTCATGGATCTAGCTCTCAAGGGAAAAATTCTGGACCCAGCAGCGCAACTGGCCCTGTACAGGAATGCGCTTCCAGAATATTTACTTAAGAAGATATCCATGTCGTACCCTCCGCCGACGACCATTGAAGAGTGGATGACTAGGACTAAGGAGATCGACCATAGCTATCACCTTACGGAGAAGATTTTGGCTAATCGCAGAGGACGCAAGGCCAAAACCTCGAAGACTAGGAAGAATGTCAAGACGGTTAATATCGAGGACGACTCGCTCGATATTAACAAGCTCTCTGTCAAGGAGAGACAGGAGCTGCAAGACAAGGGACTATGTTTCCGGTGCAGGAAGCCGGGACATATTTCCAGAGACTGTCCTTCTAAACCTAAGAAGCCCGGCAAACCCGTCAGTCGGAAGGTACGACAGGTTACCGACGAGGACTTAGAGGACGAGTCTGAGGAGATCTCAGACGAAGAGGACGAAGAGGACGAAGAGGACAATATTTCTATTAACGCACTCAGGGCTACAGATTTTGAGACGGGTTTTTAGGCAGGCAAGCAGACTCGACGCCTGACTTGCCCAAGGAACTGCATGTAACTATTGTAACCAATACAGAGCGGAGACGCAGTGCTCTGCTGATACCCGGTTACATGCAGGTTCAGGACAAAGCCGTCGAAATCAAGGGGCTCATCGACACTGGTGCGGATGCCGTGATCGTCAATAAAAAGATTGTGGACAAGTACAATCTTCCGACAGTCAGACTACCGAAGACTCTGACTTTCCGGAACGCGGACGATAGCGTTAATAGCATGGGAACCATTACCCATCGGGTGGAGGGGACATTTAATCTGCACGGGAAGAAGCTCCCAACAAATTGGTATGTGGCCGACATTGGGCGGGACGATGTCTTATTCGGCATGCCATGGATCCGCAAGTACAATCCTAATATCGACTGGGAAAGTGGACGCATTACTTTCAAGTCGGATATTATCAAGAAGCAGCAGCAGATCCATAAATACCAATGCGAGCACGACCCACCCGAAGGGATGCTGTGGAATTTCCCAGTAAAACCTCTAAATCAAGATCTGGTCGTATCGTTCGTACGTGCTATACCGGACGAGGACGACGCAGACCCAGACTCCGAAAGGCTTACATTTAATCCTTCGAGGGCCATCGAGCTATGGTACCGCAAGAAGAAAATCCGAAAGATTAATAAGTCTACGGAGATCGCTATAGCAGCGAAGAAAGACCAGAAGGAGAAGACCTTGGACGAAATCCTACCTGATTTTGTAAAGGACTATCGACAGGTCTTTGAGAAAAAGGCAGCAAGTAGATTTCCGCCCTCGAGACCATGGGACCATGCTATCGAATTCAAGAAGGACTTCGACCATCATACCAAGGGGTCTTGGAGGAAAATCTACCCTCTGACCTATACGGAACGTATAGAACTCGACAAATTCATTGCGGAGAACCTCGAGAAGGGCTACATTCGAAAATCCAAGTCTCCACTAGCCTCGCCATTTTTCTTTGTCACCAAGAAGGATGGGAGTCTTCGACCTGTTCAAGACTACAGGGCTCTTAACGAGGGGACTATCAAAAACGCATATCCCTTGCCGCTCATCAGCGACATCATTGACCGGCTGAAAGGGGCCACAATATTCACCAAGCTCGACGTGCGAGCAGGGTACAATAATGTTCGCATCAAAGAGGGTGATGAGTGGAAAGCTGCGTTTATAACACCCAGCGGATTGTTCGAACCGACAGTCATGTTTTTTGGTTTGTGCAACGCACCGGCCACATTCCAGAACATGATGAACGATCTCTTCCGGGACATGCTTCAGGAAGGATGGATGGTCATTTACATGGACGACATCCTGATATTCTCAGACAATGTCGAGGACCATCACAAACGCACGCGAAGAGCTTTACAGCGACTTCAAGACAGTGATCTATTCCTCAAGGCGGAAAAATGCGAATTCGACAGACAAGAAGTCGAATTTCTAGGATCAATAATCCGGCCAGGGGTAGTCGCTATGGATCCAGTAAAGCTCAAGGCAATTATCGAGTGGGAACCACCGAAAACAGTCAAGCAGGTTCAGGCATTCCTAGGGTTCGGTAATTTCTACCGACGGTTCATTCGGGATTATTCAAAGATAGTCCGACCCCTCACGGAATTAACCAAGAAGGACCAGCCTTTTCTGTGGACCTCTGATTGTCAGAAAGCATTCAATACACTCAAGAAGCGGTTTACTGAAGAACCGATCCTACAAATCCCGGATCCGGAGAAACCATTTCAGATTGAGTGCGATGCTTCTAAGGTCGCAACAGGTGCTGTACTACGACAGCAAGGAGAGGACGGACTATGGCATCCTTGTGCCTATTTGTCCAAGTCCTTTACTCCTGCGGAACGGAACTATCAGATTTATGATAGAGAATTGTTAGCCATTGTTCGAGCTCTCGAAGCATGGCGACATTTTTTGCAGGGTTCTCCACACCCTACAGAAATCCTATCAGATCACAAAAATCTGACCTACTTCCGTACGGCGCAGAAGTTAAATCGCAGACAGGCGCGATGGCATTTATTCCTCTCGGAGTTCAACATCGTAATCAAGCACCAGCCCGGAAAATCCCTCACTCAAGCAGACGCCCTTTCTCGGAGATCAGGGCATGACGGGGGGGAAAATGACAACAAGGACGTCGTATTACTAGGGCCAGAACTTTTTGCCAAAGCTGTCAACGTTGAGCTACAAGAGCGCATCCGTGATAGCAAGCTACGGGACAACTCGGTAGTAGAGTACATTACTCTAAAAGGAAAGGCTACCAAACGCCCAGAGTTCGGCAAACCAGAAGATTGGTCCGACGACGACGGAATACTCCTGTACAAGAACAGAGTATACGTTCCACCAGATAATCAATTGTATCGTGATATAGTCAAGATGCATCACGACGCACCGATTATGGGACACCCAGGAGTCCAGAAAACCTATGATCTGGTTAAACGGGAATATATGTGGCCAGGCATGCGGAAATTCATTGTGCAATATGTCAAAGGTTGCGCCGCTTGCCAAACAAGCAAGGTCAATACGCATCCCATTAAACCAGGCTTAATTCCCATTCAACACAGTGGGGATACTAGGCCTTTCCGGACAATTACCATGGATTATATCACCGATCTACCAGAATCGGATGGTTTTAATGCCGTCCAAGTGGTAGTCGACCATGATGTATCCAAAGCAGCGGTATTTTCCCCTTGCACCAAGAATATTACGGCAGAAGGAGCCATGGATATTCTGCAAAGGGATGTGTATCGCAGATTCGGACTACCTGCGAAGGTCATCTCGGATCGGGGGCCGCAATTCATATCCAAGGCATTCAAAGAACTACACAATAGCCTCGGAATTGAAACGGCACTCAGCACGGCCTACCATCCTCAGACAGATGGGGAAACGGAGCGAGTAAATCAAGAACTCGACTTAGCACTTCGGCTCTACTGTGCTAACAATCCGGAGAACTGGGCCAAACTGCTGCCTCAATTCGAATTCGCGCACAATCAGCGGACACACTCTGTCACGGGAAAATCCCCGTTTGAGCTACTCTACGGGTTTCAGCCAGAGGCCGTTGGGACAGTCCGAACCACCCCAAAGCATCCAAGTACGGAGCAGAGGCTTCAAAGTCTTCAGGAAGCCAGGGAGAATACAATAGCGGCGCATGCGCAGGCCGCCGCAGCTATGTCAAGAAGGCTCCCCGCTGCGCAAGTTCCGCTGAAGCTCGGAGACAAGGTTCTTCTCGATACAAAGAACCTCAGGCTTCCATATGTCTCCAGGAAGTTGATTCCAAAACGAGTGGGACCGTTCACCATCGTCAAGGTCTTGGGACCGGTTACATTTAAGTTAAAGCTTCCGGAGAAATGGAAGATACACCCCGTCTTCCACGCAGCGCTACTTACCCCGTACCACACAACTAAGGAGCACGGACCAGACTATGTCCGACCTCCACCAATTCCCACTCCTGAATCAACTGAAGGAGAGGAATGGGAGGTAGAAGCAATTCTGAGCCACCGCACTAGAGGTACCCAAAAGCAGTATCTAGTGGCTTGGAAGGGCTGGCCCGCATCGGAAAATTCTTGGGAACCAGAAAGACATCTCAAGAACGCGCAGTCGATCTTGCGCAACTATAAGAAGAGGCACAAGTTGTCGTGAAGGACTCAACCCACTCCTCACCCAATATCTCTTCGAATTTTCTGAACAAATTTCTCCTCTATTCACTATGGTCTACACCAACACTCGTCTTACTGGTCGTCGTTTCTCTGAGGCGACTCGTCGCAACATTCCCCGTCCCCCCAACTTCATTAGGGCACGGCGCACTGTTTTCTACAACCATCTTCCCCGACACACCGTCTCGTGCAACGACGAAGGCACCCTCGCCGATCGTGTCGGCTGGGTCATCGTGCACCCCGACCTCTACAGCCATGTCGAGGCCCGTATTGCCCATCTTCCTGAGGTCAAGGACCTCATCGACGTCTACCGCGCTCTCGCCAGGGCCGCCCCCTCTTACTCTGTTCTCATCAAACACAACCAGAGAACGTCGGCGCCCAAGTCCGAGAAGAAGAAGGTAGTTCAAGTTGCGAGCGAGGCCTATCAGGCAGTGGTTCAAGCGGCAGAGAAAGTAATTTCTATGCTCGCTAACCCTCAGGTCGCGGGAGCACTCTCGGACCTGATGCCCCTGCGTAACCAACACGGTACGCATAGTTGGGGGCATGTCTTTTGGCCGCAACGCCTCGATGACTACCCGCAAGCTATCGAGGTCGATTCTTCGGATGAGGAAGAAGACGAGGACGAGGTACGCTCGGATGGTGGATGGTCCATTCCCTCGACTGACCCTTGGAAGGTTTCCACTCCTGATCCTGAGGAGGAAGCCATCAAATGGGGTCCGACTTCAGTTGAGGGGTCGACCCCGACCCTATCCTCCTCAAGTTCTGACTCCTCCTATTCGGAAGTCGAGTCTTTCGACTTACTCCCTGAGCTCGAACAACTAGAGCTTAGCACGATCGACGAGCTCTCGGAAGAGGAGTTCCACGAAGCCCTGAAAGTCGCAGTAAGGGCCCCTTCCCCGCCTCCTCCTCCCCCGACTACGATCACCAAGCACGTCGAGGAACCCCATGGACGATGCGGTTTCTTTCGTGGAACCGGAGAAGATCGGTTCGGATACATCAACTCTCGAGGCGACATTTTCATGGTCCCCAACAGTTCCTTCGGCATCTCTGACGTTCGGATCATGGTCGCATACCATCTCCGATGGCCGGAAGCTTCAGTCAGGACCACCCAAGCTGCCTCCCTACTCATCGACGATGTCATCGCCCGGCGTGGAAATTACCCCGCCTTCAAGGTCGACGCTGAACGCATCGCGACTACTTATCGTGAGGCTTTAGGCATGTCGGCGGCAGAGACTGCTCAATGGGACTGCATTCGAGCAGTAGGTAGCGATGCGGAGCTCGTCCAGATCTCCCTGGATGTCTTCCGTCCTGAGGTCGTCGAGAGAAACAATGCTATCGTTCACCTCTAAGGTCGAGGACGACCTTCAGCGGAGGGGGAGCTGATGTTACGAATGTACAATAGGTATTGCGACGTCTCGACGAACTGGTAACGGTTTCTAGTACTTATTCTGTACGATACAAGTATGGTAGGCTCTGGGACTCCAGCTACGATTGTATATGGCGGATTCTATGGAACAGTCTCGTATTATCTAGGATGCTCTAGGACTTTCCATGCACAGTTACTTCTGCACAGTGCACAGTCGCTTCCGCGCAGTGCACAGCGCTTCTGCACAGTACACAGCAGCACTGCCACAGTGTTACTAGGTTCGACTAGCGCTGACTACTACGCACCAGAAAGTCCTTGTATACGCTAGAACGTTCCGTCTACAGGCTGGTATACATGTATATAAGAGGCGACGCCATAGAGCGACCCTCAGCTTTCAGTCTCTTCGCGAAATACGACTTTGGTTGCTCGTTAACTCGCTCTCAACTGTAAACACTACTACGCGCTTATCTTCGACAAGCTAGGGCTAGTAGCTGAATAGATACAAGCTCTCTATTCATTGACGTCTTAAGGCTTGATAGTTTAAGAGTCACGCTCGAAAGCGTAACACGTAACAGTGTCATCAAAGTTTAACGGTTCGTAACAGTTCATGGCTACAGCAAAAGGTGCTAGGCAGGCAACATGCGCATCAACGCGCTTATCTTCGACAAGCTAGGGCTAGTAACTGAATAGATACAAGCTCTCTATTCATTGATGTCTTAAGGCTTGATAGTTTAAGAGTCACGCTTGAAAGCGTAACACGGTGCAGCCAAATCGGGTAAGGGAGTTTCCGAGTTGGGATCAGCGAGAGTGACGTCAGGGGCCGAGACAGAGGACCTGATTGTAGACTCAAGAGTGTCCGCCATCGCAGCTGCATGCGGGGAGTGCTTCATTATGTTGAAATTGTGAAGAGTGAGAGGTAAGGGGAGAAAAGAGGAAAAATGAGGCGATGGGGGCGAGCGGTACGACAGTGATGCGGCAGATGCGAGTGAGTGATGTGGGGAGAGGAAAAGAAGAAAAAAGAGGTATATGCACACGTCTGTGGGTGCGAGGTGTCTCGAGTAGAGCGGCTAAACACCAGGGGGAGATCAACTTGAACGGGGATCAAACCGGGGTTTTGTGGCTCATAACCTGTAAGATCCTCACACCTATGAGCTATACTACAATGGACGTCAGATACGAGCATGTAGCGAATGGACGCGATACGTACCTCAGCGGTGAGAGACAACCGACTGAGGTGCGATCGTATGTACGTGCAAGACTATATATATGGGCGTCTATCCTACTGCGTGGATGCTGTCCGAGTCGTCACCGTAATATCTCGACATACAGCTCCACTTCCGTGATTCAGATGATGGCTAGGATTGAGCGCGCATGTTATGGGGCACTGGCGAAGCGGCCGCGAGATTGGGTTAAAGTTGCAAGACATTGGAAGATGGTTGCAAGTTGGTCGTGAGGGGCTGCCATACCTACGGCGCTTACAACTGCGCAAATCATGATATAGAGTAGATAGCTAGTTAAATTACATCATGAGCAACCCAATCATTGCCCCCGTTGTAACATCGGCGTCGTTTCTGCGATGTACTGGTCTGATATTGAGGTCGTTTGGCCGTGTATCTATGCGGATATCAGTCTTCGGATGGCTCGAGCTTGTAGAGCATCTGATGACCATTTGTATGTGCAGTATCGACTTATACATAGATGTTTACAACGCCTTTCGATTCAAAAACGCTGCTGGGTGTGTACTACATTTGCAGGCTGCGAACAGGGCCAGAGTGACGGAAATGCTGGTCTGCCCCAAATCTCGTAGGTGAGCAGGTTGTGACGCAGCCAAAGAGAAGGAATGCTCACAGAGTCGATGACTTTTAGTTGAGCGTGGGCGTGGTCCAGTCGATCCACTGGGCCGCGTTCCAGGGGACGCCATTGAACACCTGGTTGGACTGGAAGTAGTCCGTGCTGACGTTCTGACCGAGCAAGAACCGGTCAAAGAACGCATTCAGCGTCGGCGTGAGCGACGACGGGCACGCGCAGTGCGCGTGCCCGCCGACCTGCTCGAACCCATGGAAGTCCGCGACCCCGAGCGCCTCCCACACAGTGTGCGCCGCGGTCATGCACCCGAACGAGCTCAGCGGGCTCAGCCACACGTAGTCCGTGTTCTCGAACGAGATCATCGGCCGCGGCGCGATCAGCGCCGCGAGCAGGTGGTGGTCGTACGGGAGCACGTTCAGGTCGTTCACGTAGTTGTCGAAGTTGGTCGAGAACCAGACGTTCTCCGTCACGATCTCCGTCGCGGTCTGCACGACCGAGCCCTCGTTCTGCTCGTACAGCGACAGCCGCCAGCACGCGTCGCCGCCCGAGCCGGACTCCTGCGGGATCGTGAGCGCGATGCGCGGCTCGAGCGCGCCCGCCATGAGCGCGCCCTTGCCGTCGCGCGAGCAGCCCGTGACGGCGATCTTCTGCGTGTTGATGTTCGCCGCGGGGGTCTGCTCGAGCGCGTCGATGATCCGGCTCACGCCCCACGCCCACGCGGTCATCGCGCTCGCCGTCGCGCTCTTCCCGTACAGGTTGTAGAAGAGGCCGACGCCCCGCGAGCTCGCGTCGTTCTGCTGCGCCATATCCGAGTTGGCGTAGATCATCGTCGCGATCTGTTACAGCCATGGCCCCACGAAACAGCACGTCAGGTCAGACCATCTCCCCTGCATCTCAAAGGCCAACTCACGCCGCTCGGAACGGGGATGCTCAGCCCGTCGTACGCAATGACCAGCGGCCAGCCACCCTCAGGCGGCGTCCCAGACGGGAACGTGATCTTCGGCGCAAAGTTGATGGACGACCCCCCGTTGCTCACAGTGATCGACAGCGTGCCGCTCGTCCCGGACCCAGTGAACTGCGCGGACACCGACTGGGGCTTGCCCGGGAGGGAACCGGCCTCGTATCCCTGGATGAGCGCGTTGATCTGCGCGCGGCGGCACTCCCAGTCCTCGGCGGTCTGCACGGGCGTGCCGTCGTCGAAGAGGAACGGGTTCGGGAGCTTGGCGTTGTTGTAGCCCGACACCGTTGCGGGCATTGCGCAGGACCCTGCGGGGCTGGTCGGCGTGGCGGGGGTGGACGTCGTCGCGGGCGGTGTGGATACGGGCGTGGTGGTGGGAGTGGAGGGCGTGCTGGATGCTGATCCGGGCAGGCATTGCCTGTGGGGTACGGTGAGCAAACCGAGCTCTGCGTGTCAGATGAGTGACTTACGAGTAGTATGGGTTGATCACCGTACACACAGTACCGGAAACACAAGCTGCCGATATGTGTAAGCGACTGTTCGGTGCATAAGAGCGAAGGGCAACTTACTCGTAGCTCCAGTCCAGCCAATACCTCCGCATTGGCCTGCAGGTGGCAGTGCTTAGTTCTACTACTACCCCGTATGCCAAGCCGACCAACAAGACCTACCCCATTCCGCCGACTGTGCATGAGCAGTACCGAGGCAAGCAAGAGCGACACCAAGCTGGACAGCAGTGAAGAGCTGCATCGTGTCAAGCGGAGGTTCTCGAGAAGGTATGTGCTCCGTCACCCATCGCCGCTCTTATACATTCTCGAGGAGCACACATGGCGGTCCCGGATCGCAGAGCAGTCCGAGAATGCTCCCGTCACAGAATTGACAAGGAGCAACACGGGCCGCGACAGGGATAGCATTAGTGCGCCAACGAACCCGACGTCTCAGATGTCGACCACAGACCATGCCGCGTGACTGCGACCCCGCGTCGAACGTGCTGGCGACATGGCGCGTGGCGGCAAAGCGACCGCGAAGGCGACGAAGGATTGGGAACGGAATGGCCGGGGTCTGTAGACGGTGCTTGGCGGCTGTCGCTTCAGGTATACTCGGGCCATCGTCGGGGACGCGCTGCTGACAGACGAATAGCGAGTTCGCGAACGAGAACGCGAGATGCACTACGCACCACGGAAGGCTACGAACCGCTGCGAGCTGCGAGCTGCGAGCTTCCGACCATCAAAGACACGGGATGTGCGCTATTAGCTTCGGAGCGACTGATGGCCTGCACGGGAATTTCGCCGATGATATCATGGAAAGGAGGCTGTAGAACGCACCACCTGACGGTGCCGCATGACCCGCGCCAGACGACGCCGTCTGTTTTGTATGAACCCGGGCGTGACGATGTGGATGCCGTACGATGTCTGCTGCTTGTTCACCAGAGCACCTTCCTCGGACTTCCTGGCTTCGACGGTTTACGACGGGCCGCCTGTTGCCTCGGCCGCCGTCGTGCGGCGAAATAGACGTTGCACAGCCGACTGCACATCTCCAGTGCCTTTGGTTCGTGACCAAACAGGCACCGAGGCTCGACGCAAGATTTTCCGCGTGGTCGAGATTGAGCGTTCTGGGCAAAGGTGAGTAGTGCTTGCCTTCCCAGTGAGGTGATGAGGGTCGGTACCTACAGAGCGACTGGCAGAACTATAGTATGCTCGGGCCGTAATCCCCATCAGCTCCATCATCTCATCATACAGACACTGCTGACTATATGGCTCACGAGCGTGGTTTGCCAAATCACTCTGGTACCATTGCTGAGCCGAGAATGCGGCAATCCCATGAATTATATGTGTGAAGGCCACGTCATACATATGTTACCCCACTATCCGGATCCTCAAGGTGTAAGGGATGTGCACGCGAGATGTCTGTGCCTCCGTCGATGGACACGGACTGCAGCATCAGCGGCAGTGGTGGTTGTGGTGGGCATAAGCTGCGTGTGTATCGATTATGGGTCTGTTCCCGGGGTGTTTGAGCGGGCAAGGCCAATGCTTTTTTTACTCGGGAGCGTGATCCTCTATGGAAGTACGGGTGATGGATAGAGTGACCCAGAGAAGGACAGGCACCTCGAACTGCTCTGCCTGTAGTTTCCCCGAGCTCGGCTCCCTGTCAGCGATGGACGATAAGACCATGCAAGGAGCTCGGTTCGACTCGTGTCTGTGTAAGAGAGTGTGTCACGTAGTAACAAGTGAGAAAGATATGCTCTCAGTATAAGGAGGTAGTGTTGATTTGATGCGGAGAGCTAGGACGACGTTTACGTGTACCACATCCTGCCCCGTGCACTTTCGCCCAAAATGGAAGCTGTAGTGGTTGTCGAGTACGTCTCAGGACACCTGGCGCTGCATATAGGCAACACCGACTAACCCTGCTATCTGACCTTATATGCCATATTCACTACGTGTTGACTACAGGTTCAACAAGCAGAGAACAGATGCTACTATGCGATGTGTTCCATCGGCAGGTGGAATTGAGACTTGTTCCCGTGTCTCCCTCACTCTCAGTATGGGGTTGCCTCCTCTGTACGCACATTACGTGTAGCAGGCGAGAGGGGTACCGGTATCATTGGATCCGGAATCCCGGGCTGAGCGCCATAGTAGGGCCTCACACGCTGTAGCTTACGAAGTCTTGGCCGACGGCCAGAACTTGAGACAACGTGACCAAGGCTCCTGAACACATATATTAAGCAGATCCAGGTCGCATCGCATCGACCTCACACTCCTCAAGCCTTGTCAGCAATCATCTACAGCAGCGAACTCGAACGAAATGGATGTCGCCCTGTACAAAGACAGGAAGGTCTCGCGAGGCTTTACTTACCACTACTTCTACCAGCCAGCGACGCTGGGACAGCCAACGCTGCTCATATTGCACGGCTTCCCCTCCAGCTCGTATGGATGGCACAGGCAGGTCGAGTACTTTCGCCCCAAGGGCTATGGCCTCCTTGTACCAGACCTTCTCGGGGCTGGCGAAACGGAGAAGCCGGAGGATCCACAGGCGTTCCGGTTAGCGCTCATTGCGCGGGACCTCATCGATCTCCTCGATGCTGAAGGTCTCGATAAGGTTGTAGGGATTGGCCATGACTGGTGAGGCTCCAGCGCACCGAGGATCCTGATGCGTGTGCTAACAGGCTGTATGTCGACTCCTGCAGGGGCTCCGTCGTTCTTTCTCGCACCGCCAATCTGTTTCAGGACAGGTTTCATGCGTTCATCTGGAACGTGGTCCCGTACACACCACCAAGCCACCAGCGCATGGACATAGACGCCGCTATCGCGCGCTTTGAAACGCTCACAGGCAACGCGCGCTATGGGTACTGGAAGTGGTACAACGAGGACGACGCCCACGAGCTCTGCGACAAGAACGTAAGCAGACCGACGAACACCTATGCCGCGCAGTCTGGTATGGGAAATTGACTATACAATCGCACAGATTGACGCTTTCGTCCAACTCGCCTATCCAGTATCTTCGGAGGTCTGGCTTGAGTGGCTGACTCCGCCCAGAAAGGCCAAACAATGGACCGAAGAAAATCGCCAACCCGGTCTTCCGAGCTGGTTGACGCAGGATGTAGGTATTCCCGCCTCGATTCTATGTCATCGCGCTAAACGATGTCACATCGTAGGAGTACGACAGATTCCGGGACACTTTGGCCAAAGGAGGCCTCAAGTCGTACCTTAACTACTACAAGGTCGCTGTCAGATCCTTGAACTACGAAGATGATCAGAGTAAGTCCGACGCTCACCGAGCATTGTCTATCTATTTCAAGGCTAACGCTGCCTCGGCAGAGATCGCGCAGGATGCTTGGGCGATACACAAGCCGACGCTGTTCGTCGCAGCCAAGTATGATGCAGTGGCCACTCCTGCAATGGGCAAGGTCAATATCGAGAAGTATGTGCCACAGGCGAAGACGGTGGAGTTAGAGTGCGGCCATTGGGTACAACTAGAGCAGACCGACCGGCTGAACGGGGTGTGGGAAGAATGGATCGAAGATTTGCGTTTGCGTGGCGCGAAGAGCACCCTGTAATCGCTGCACTGTCTGTGGCCCAGTGACCTCAAGGTCATGATGTCGTTGTGTGTACGAATATGATTATGGAGTATCCCTAGGAATGCGATGCGTCGACACCGCGCGTTCTGGGGTGCGCTCCAACTCCTAGTACTTTGCAGACAAAGGCGCGTATCTAACGTGTGAGAAGAGTGTGAATCACTCCTAGAGATCACTGGGCCTTTGATCGAATCCAACCAGGTCGACTCCTTCATGCAGCTGCTCTCCCCTGTTACGCCGGGATTATGAAAGGACTGGCCCTTACCAGACGAAGGGATGGATTGAGGGGGATGGCCGGTCTGGGCGACCACGATGGATGAATCAAGAGGTATGAATATTCGTGAGTAACGTACATAATGATGCTGATTGCAAGTGACGAACCGCAGGAGTACACGGCCATCCGCGACACACTTGTCCAGTCGGGGCTGAAGTCACAAACATATATTACGATACCATCTTCAGCGATGCAAATGCTGAGAGCGAGCGCAGTGCGCACCGTGCTCTCACCGCGTGACTACGATGAGGCACGCGACAGATTCCACAGGAAAGCCCTGATAGCCAGTGTTGTTCCTCGCTTCCATGCAGGACGCCGTCTGTGTGGCAGCGGTGGGCAAACTCGCTATCACCCAATATGCGCTGCATGCCAAGATTGTGGAGATTGACGTAGGCCATTGGCTACAATTTCAACAAGGAGTTGGAGGCTTGGCTGGGCAAGTTAGGGCTTCTGTAGAGGTGGAGGATAGGGCACCTTATTCCCTTAGCAGGAAGCGTCCCTCCACGAATCCCGACGTACTGAATGCTCAGGCCTCAGGATCCGGAGGAATCATGATTGTGGTTACGCCTGCGTTCTCTCCGCTCTGCTTTGTCAGGCACGAACCGAGAGCATCCGGGGCCCGCGGTCTAGTTGCGGGATCCTCAGCTCCTGGGAGGCATAAAGTTAACGTTCGCAACCACAACGCATCGGCACATGAGCGGCGTACAATCTTCCTCTGTGGCGTGTCCTGGAATCCATGAGGACGAGTGTTGGCATATAAAAGGCTGAACGCTGCCCACCCAACGTTTTAAACCAGAACCTCGCATAGAGCACCTGGACCGACAAGAACAGCGATGGACCCTACTCTATACAAGGACGTAGTTGTCCCTCGTGGCTTCACTTACCACTACTACCACTCCCCCGCCGTCCCCGGGAAGCCGACACTCTTATTCTTGCACGGCTATCCGTCCAGCTCATACGATTGGCACAGGCAGGTTGCGTACTTCCAGCCCCAAGGGTATGGTATAATAGTCCCCGACGGCCTCGGGTCCGGGGGATCTTCGAAGCCCGATGATCCGCAGGCGCTCGCATTCGGCGCTCGCATTCGTTGCGCTCGCGCAGGACATCGTCGACCTGCTCGACGCTGCGCGGGTCGGCAAGGTGGTTGGGATTGCACACGACTGGTACGTCATGTGTGGTACTCGGAGCCAGCGCTCTCCTAAGCAGGCGCGTACAGGGGTTCGGTAGTGCTGTCGCGCCTATCCAGTCTCCATTCTGAAAGGTTTGAAGGCTTCGCTTGGCTGGCATTGGGGTATATGCCCGTGTTCTCCGCACTTCACACCCTTGCGCGGGCGATGTCGTCAATGAAAAGTGACGTCCCTGGGTACTGGTCATTCCTTGCAGAGGAAGATACATACCTGATATGCGAGAAGAACGTGCGTTAGCTTATGGTTTTGACCGTAAAACAAGCTGAAGGGCGAGTTTGCTTTCAGATCGACTCTTTCATCCAGCTGGTCTACTCTGTCACACCGGAAACGTGGGTTGAATGGCTCATACCTGAAGGGAAGGCAAAGGAATATGTGGAGGGAAACCGACTGACTGGACGACCGCACTGGTTGTCTCAAGAGGTAGAGACCCTCCTGGTGAAATGTTCCAAATCGCGCTGATTGCGATGGGTGGATCCCAGGAATACAACACTATTCGCGACATACTCGTCCAGGCAGGATTAAAGTCGCGAAACATCTACTACACCACGGCCTTCAGCAACGCGAACATTCAAAGCGACAGTAGTACGTACTAGGTCCTCAGAACGTAATCTCAGTTAGCACTGATCGCGTACACTCTGTAGAGATTCCACAAGAAGCAATGGCCGTTCAGCGGCCGGCCTTATTCATTGCTGCCGCGCGGGACGTTGTGTGCTTGGCGTCTGTGAGCAAGACTGTCATGGCCCAATACGCACCGCACGCCAAAGTTGTGGAGATCGACATTGGTCATTGGCTCCAGTTCGAGGCAACGGAACAGGTCAACAACGAGTTGGAAGTTTGGTTGGACACACTTCTGTAGGGCGAGGCGATGGCACGCGTCATTATCCTGCAAGCACAGAGCCTGACACGTTGTACGATAGTATCAGTGCAATATTAGCAGACGAAAGGATCTACGGCTCGCGGCACATCGGAATCGCGTTTACTGCTTCTTGGCTGCATGCTCATCTTGCAGAAAGCACGTTGGCAGATGTCCTTGTGAAGCGCGTGAGTGTAACGAACGTGTGTCGTGTTCCAGCCGCTCACATTCTGATGGGAAATCATCATCGCACCGCGCTGTCGATACGTATTGACGATGAATTAATTCAGTCACGAGTGACTCCACTACGGAATAACGACGCTGGAACGTTTAGTCCAAAGAGTACCACAAGGCAATGCGAGTTTGGAAAGTACGCTGTGGACGTCAGTCTTCGGCGTCGCGATGAGTGCGCTTGACTAGCAGATCTTCGACATGTTGGAAACCTGCAATAATCGCCCGCTGGCTCAGCCACACCCAAACAATCCCAAGAAAGATCATATACAACGTGCATCTTTTGTGCCTTGAGTCCTGGCCGTGCGAACGTATCGAGAGTGGCCAGGTATCCCTGTGGTTCTACCATCGCAGCCGACTGTGAGGATTCATACCTCTCGAATCGTCCGTTGTGGTCGTCGTCTAGCCTGGCGATTTCCCTCGATCTAATCCTTCGTCTCTCCTGCTGGTAAGAGCCCATCTTGCCGTAACCGACCAGGATCACGCCACGCAAGCAGTGGAGATTCCGCAGGAAGCCCTGGACGTCCAACCTTATTCCTTGCTAACATGTGAGACGCCGCGTGTGTAGGAGCAGTGGGCAAGTTCGCTATCACCCGGTTCGCGCTCCATGCCGAGGTCGACGTAGGCCATTGGCTGTAGTTCGAGACTATCAAGCACGTCATCCAGGTGTTGGAAATCTGGTTGGACAGCATAGGGCTTCCGTCGAAGTGGAAGATAGCGCACCCGGTCCCCTCGAAGCCCAGGATACGGAGATATCATGAACATGGCTACGGTTGGGTTCTCTCCGCTCTGCTTTGTCAGGTGTGAATTGGGTTTGAGAGCACCCGAGGGCCGCGTTCCAGTTGCGGGATCTTCATTTCTTGAATCACACGAAGTTAACGTTCATAGCTACACTGTATTGGCACATGAGCAACTCACGTTCGACTTCTTGTGTGACCCTCCATGAATGCCGTTCAGGCGAGTGTATACATATAAGACATCACAGGTTCCCGATACCCAACTCCCAACCTTCCAGACCAGAGCCACGCATATAGCACCTGGGCCGACAAAGACAGCGATGGATCCTACCTTGTACAAGAAAACCACCGTCCCTCGCGGCTTCACTTACCACTACTACTACTCCCCTGCTGCTCCCGGGAAACCGACGCTCCTGTTCCTTCACAGCTTCCCGACCAGCTCGTACGAGTGGCACAGGCAGGTCGAGCACTTCCAGCCCCAAGGGTACGGTATATTCGTGCCGGATTACCTCGGGTGTGGGGGGTCGTCGAAGCCGGATTATGTAGAGGCGTACACCTTCGTCGCGCTCGGACACGACATAGTCCACCTACTCGACGTCGCGCAAGTCGACACTGTGGTGGGAATCGGACACGTTTGGTGAGTCAAACGAGGTACGTGAAGTCGAAATCATCGCTAACGGGCGTGCGTAGGGGTTCAGTGGTGCTTTCGCGCCTATCTAGCCTGTATCCCGACAGATTCAAGGGGTTTGTGTGGCTAGCGTTGTGGCACATACCCGTGTTTTCTGGAGTGAAGGACTTTGCACGTTCGATAGCCCCAGCAATTGGTGACGTTCCCGGTTGTTGGACGTACCTTGGTGAGGAAAACGCGTACCTGGCCTGCGAAAAGAATGTAGGTCAGCTTGTGGGTCTACTCGAGCCTTCGGATTGATTTGCCCCCAGATCGACTCTTTCCTTCAATTGTTATACCCTGTCGCACCGGAGATATGGCCGGAATGGCTCATACCGGCGGGGAAGACCAAGGAATGGATTGAGGGGAACCGCCAGGCGGGACGGCCGCAATGGTTGACCCAAGAGGTATGAATGCTGACGATCAAGGAAATTGATGGCGCGCTCATTGCGAATAAATGGTTATCAGGAATACGCCACTATGCGCGACATACTCGTTCGATCTGGGCTGAAATGGCGAAACATCTACTACAGCACCGCCTTCAGCAACGCAAACCACGAAAGCGATAGCAGTACGTACCTGTTTCCGAACATGTGATCCCAGCTGGGACTGATCGCGTACTCGCAGGGGAGATCCGACAGGAAGCAATGGCCGTCCGACGCCCTGCCTTATACATTACTGCCACGCGGGACATTGGGTGCCTAGCATCAATAGGCAAAACCGTCATGGCCAAACATGCGCCGCATGCGAAGATAGTGGAGATCGACGCAGGCCATTGGCTTCAATTTGAGGCAACTGAACAAGTCAACAGGGAGCTGGAGGTTTGGTTGGACACTCTTCTGTAGGGCGAGGCGACAGGCCTCGGCGCGTTGTACGATAGGATTAGTGTATGATTAGCAGACGCAAGGATGTACGGCTCGCGGCATATCGGAATCGTGTCTACTGTTTCTTGGCCTCGCGCTCCATCTTGCGGAGAGCACGACGACGGATGTCCTTGTGAAGTGCGTGAGTGTAACGGACGAAGGCCATGTTCCATCCGATTACATTCTAGTGGCAAGTTGTCAATTCGTGGAAACAGCGACGGATTCGACACGGACACACCATGACATAGTCGAGTAGCGAGTGACTCCAGTACGGAGTGACAACGCCAGGGCGTTTGGTCCACAGAGCGCCACAAGGCAGGGCGATCTTGGAGAGCACACTGCGCACGTAGGCCTTCGGCGTCGGAATGAGTGCGCTCGACTTGCGGATCTTGGACATGTTCGAAACCTACATCGAAATCCAGTCAACTTGGCATCTTTCAGATATTCTCCAAGGAGATTCATACAACGAAATACGTGTTGACGCATTCCACGTCGATGCCCTTGCCCTTAACCTCTTCAGCAAGTGAGCCAGTGAACGAGGATACGAAAGACTTGGAGCCCGCGTAAGTCGAGAGCATGGGCGAAGCGACGCTGACACCGGAGAAAGAGCCCATATTGATGATCAAGCCACGCTTCCTGGAGTTCTCCGTAAGGAACGCTTCTAGCTCTCTGAGCTGTATGTTCATACCTCTCGACCATACCGGGCAGGACCATTTTGGTAAGCCTGACGAGAGAGGCAATGTTGATGGCAACAATATCCTCCATGTCCTTGGCGCTTGTTGCATAGAAATCCTCGGGGTAGTTGTAAGACTTGCCCGCATTGTTCACTGGTCGCGAAAATATTAAGAACCATCTGAAATTCTGTATCAAGGGAGACGTACCGAGAACACCAATATCGAGACCCGCGAGTTCGGACTCGAGCTTGCTCCATTGGGCGGCATTATCCAGTTGAGAGAAGTCCATGGGCACGGCCTTAGCTTGCACCTTCTTGCCATCCTTGCCCTGCGACTCTGAGAGTAGTATATTAGACCAGGGTCAAGGTGACGGACTCCCTTAGGCTCTACATACCGATCTCGGAAACGAGAGTTGCCAAGGCGGTAGCGTTGCGGGCGGATACGATGACGTTAAAGCCCTTGGATGCGAGCTGGAGCGCGTATTCGCGTCCAATGCCTTCTGAAGCACCCGTTACCACTGGCATGCACGGGGTTTAGTACCATTCGGGTAAGGGAACCACATATGGACGTACCAGCCCAAGCACCCTTTCCTGCGCCGTACTTCTTGAGCTGTTCGTTCCAGTCCGGATTGAACCCTGTCAGCGAGCATGGCTAATTTTTGTAGAGCTCCATCACTCACACTTTTGCCGGAGACAACGAAGGTCTGCAACAGCACGAACAGGGTCTTGAACGCAAACCTGGCGACAGAGAAGGAGCCGACGGCAAGAAGAAACAGTGCCACCTTCGGGTAGTCCGTCACTACGGTCCAATACGCGTGTGTTAACACAATCTCCCGTGGTGTCTCGCTCCGTAGACATACCTAGGACATGCGAGGAAGGAATAGGGACAGCGGCCAGGATGTTCGCCATGATGACGACGAGAGCAGAGGGCGTAGCGGGCGCCTACACGTGTCGCGCGACGCGTTCTGCTTACGCGCTCATAAGCGCCCATTAAGCCTACGCTCTGGACTAGTGATGCGACGAATGTTAAACAGCCCATTCATGTGCAAGAATCGTGGTATTCGTTTAGCTAGCCTCATACATCTTAACCAACGACAACCTGGTACGGTACAGGGCCATTGATATGCATGCTGTCAACAACCCCATCAGTCTTGGCCGCATGCGCCTTCAAACGTTCCACTTCTTCGATGATCATGGCGTCCTTGCCGGCGCGCGTACGGGGCGTGAATCGCCGGCGGGGTGCTGTGATCTTCCAGTCTGGCAGTCGGTCGAGTCCAAGGGTACGTAGGATCTTGAGCTCAACGAGGGACTGATGCCGTCCTATGAGAAGAGAGCAAGGGATAGGTTGATGCTGGGGAGGACTCACGTAATCCCTTGGATCTTCGCGGTTCAGGTTGAGAGGCTCCTTCAGCGTCACTGGTGGATTCGTGATGAAACGTGGAATGCGGAGGTGGTTCTTTGACGCGGAATGAGGCTGGACGGAGTGCATGAGCTACAGAAGGCCCTGCATGAACGATACGATTGCATGATCGCTTACCATGAACGGGTGTAGGAGTATTACGTCGCCAGCCTCTCCTGTTAACTTCATGCGACGATGATGAGCGAACGAAAACATTGAGACAGCGCGCTATGTACCTCGACGAACTCTTTGCAGCTTTGTATAGAGCAAATAGAACGACTACCGTCAGGATCTTGGGGCATCTCGCTAGCTCCCCCCGGATGATCATGCAGCCTGGTCATAATGTAGTCAGAAGAGGTGCAAGGCACGCAACAACAAGGTTCGGTACCACTGTACGACATTCTTGATGCCATCCGGTGCGATGTACGTTCCTCCGCCTCGAGGTACAATATCGTTGAATAACACAATCACCGTGAGGCCTTGCTCTCCGGAGTCGAGAAAGTGAGTGAACCTGGTCAAATCGTTTCAATCACCTCATGTCATTCAACGACAGCATGGTATTTGCCGAACGCACCAGTCCCCGTCACTGTCGGGGTTGTCGTACGTTAGTAATTTTACCCGGGACTGTACAAGAAGTTTGAGATGCTCACATGTGCCAATTACCCAGATCCCTCGGTTGGATCGTCTTCTGTTGACCACTCTCAACTATGAGCTCTGTATCGTGGTTGCGATTGAATTTCCACTCACGTCTACCCACTCCTCTGATCCTAAGTTCACGATGAGGCTATCTCCGCAGCTCTCAAACAGCGTAGGATCGATCCTGCCTTCCCCGCCCAGTATCTCGCCTATAAGAGACGCATCGACACATTGTCTCATAAGTTACGAGAGACCCAGCACGCACACATCGCACCCCACGCTTTAGGCATGAACTCCCTCGTCGGGATCTCGCGATGTCTCGGCATGTGAATCTACCACACGAAACAGTCATGAGCTACACTCATCTCAATAGCACAAAGAAAACATACCTTCTCCTTCGTCCACGTCGATTTGTCATTCGGGTCGTACCCCAGCCTCACCCAGACGTTCTCCGTGAAGCGCTTGAGATACTCTTCATTGACGGCCTTCGGGATCTTCACCCATCCGTGCTCCAGGAAGTGCTCGCGCTGCTCTAGAGTGAGATACTTGTACTCGTCGATAGCCATGGGGTAGCTCGCTAAAGGATGAGAGCGAACGAGGGCTCAATTACCAGGCTGCGTTGATGAGACAGATATAGGGCGGACCGTATAGGGCATATGACCTCAACACGGCACAGATGTGTATCGTACCGCGTACTGCTGCTTCTCGGCATGGGTGCATTAGCATAGCTGTTCGGGGAAACATCGAGGAAACGCCTGTCACATCGGACGAGAAGGCCTTCGCGAGAACTCTACAGTCAGCTACTGGTCATATTGATACGCAGATATTCCTAGATATAACTGAAGGTCGCAATAAGCACGAGGGTATAGAATGACCACTCAAAAATCGAAGCACTGACCTAAAGCAAATCATACAACAGTGCAGCACAAAGCAAAGCAGAACATAAGGCAGCACAAAACCCCAATACAAGGATAATCCTCTATGGCCCATCCGGATGAGCGATCGTCCACTGCCCATGCACCTCCCTCAACAGCGTCAGATACTTCTTCGCCTGCATCCCCGTCGTAATCGGCGGCGTCTCCTCCAGCATCGCACACACCCTCGCGTCCTCACACCTCGTGCCCCCGGGCCCATACAGCGTCGTCAGCACCAACGTCTCCGTGCAGTCCTCGCCCCAGCTCAACGGCAAGTTGAACGCGCGCATCACCTGCGCCTTGCTGATCTTCACTCCGCCCGCGCCCTCGAGGTCCGCGGGCGTCGTCGAGCCCTCGTACCGGTCGATCACGCGCTGCACGTACTTGTACTGCTCGAGCTGCTCGGACATCTTGAGCACCCGCGAGCGGTTCTTCACGAACGTGTCCCACTGCGGCTCCTTGCTGATGATGCCCTTGATCCACATCCCGACGGCGTTGTCCAGTGCGGACGTTGCTGCACCCGAGAGGGTCGGTGTGCGAGATATCGCGGAGGGTGCTAGGGTGGCGGGAGGCGTCATCGTTGCTGTCGGCGCGATGGATACCGTCGAGAGCGAAGGAATCGAAATCCCTGGTGTAGAAACGCTCCGACTAACAGTTTCTAGCGGTCGGCCCGACAGGCTGAAGTTTGATTGGTACTGTGCAAACGGATTTGATGGCGACGACGACGACGCTGACAGGCCAGTCTTCGTACCCTTAGAAATAGATGGAGCAGAGGAATCCGAGAAAGAGGGCGTCCGGGAATTGCTCCATGGATACGCTACAGTCTGGGAAGGCCCTGGCGAAACTGACTTCTCGGTTCGCGTGTCCGACTGAGGGACGAGAAGCTTCGCCTTCTTCGGTGGGGAGGGCCCAGGCAGATACGATGACGATAACGATCGTGCGGGAGTTGACGCAGATTGCACAGTGGGGAATGTCGAGGCAGCTAGTGCAGCCTGAGCTGAAGGCGCTGATGGCTCCGGTGATTGTGGTGTTGGCTCAGTTGCCATTGTTTGCGTCTGCTGAGTAGCAGGAGCTTGCACCTCTCGAGGCTGAGACATAGGTTGAATAGACGCAGGACCCTGGCACTGAGAAGCTGGAGGTGTCTCCGATTGCGTTCTAGACTGTGGACTAGACGACGTCTCTTCTGGAGGTGAAGATGGAGATGGCGAACCGTCTCGCTGCGTCTGGATGGTGTAATCTTCAGACAACGCAGACTGCACGCTCTGCACACTCTGCATGCTCGACGAACGCGGACGCTTGCGTCTTGCCTCCAGTGCTGCCGAGGCCATGTATGCTGAGCTGTCGAACTTATCCTCTGTAGGTGTCCCGAGATCCACGCTGAAGAGGCTAGAACGTTTGGGAGGTGAAGGTACAGGTGCAGGAGAGGGCGAGGTCATCGAGTCGGTCATAGGTGTGAGCAGTTCGCGCTGCAAACGAGGAGGTGAACTGTGCGTGTCGATGGCCTTCCCTCCAGGTGGCAAGTTCTGAGGCTCGTGTCAGGCGGAACTCCTGCCGGCGCAAAGGCGAAGTACTCACCTCTTCGATGTATATTTCGACAGTACGTTCAGGAGTGACTTTGAGGTTCGCTGGCTGGCAGATAGGCTCGCCGTCTGCAGTGATCCTCAAGAAATACTGTTTATACTTCCCACGCAGCGTATACACCTTCGCGGCGCCTGCCATGCTATTCAATCCTAGTCCCGTTACGATCGGGGCGATCACCTACCATCAATCCTCGATGGACCTCTCTGCAATTCTTCGGAAACCTCTTGGGCATCCGCCCAGAAACCTTCGTCTCCAGGCTCTGCAGGCTTGAGCGGCACCCTCACTTCCGCAAGAAGGCTTTCCCCGTTCGGGTCCCTCTTATCTTCGATCAACAGTGTCAAGATGCGGCAAACACGGATAGCGGGGGGAGGTGCATCCGGAATGTGTGGGGCAGGAGCATACCCTGGGGGTGGAGGAGCAGACGACGGGTGCTCCTGTCGATGGGAGCGCGATTTCGACTTATGTCGTTTTTCCTTGTCCGGTGAGTGCGAAGGTGTCGGCGCATATGGAGCGGGATATGAGGCAGGATATGACGGCGGATAGGCAGGCGGATAGGCAGGCGGAGGCTGAGGGGGAGGTGAGCCGTAGTAATCCCCCGGCGGTGGTGGGGGTGGGGACGGTTCACGGTAGTGATAGTCCGCTGGAGGAGGATATTGGTACTCGTGGGGGTATGCATGGGCATCATTGCGCTTGTTGGATCGCGAGCTATTGGAGTAATGCTCTCCGGGAGGAGGTGGAGGGACGGGGTGAGAGTAGTGATGCTGAGGCGGATGGGCGGGAGGAGCAGAAGACTGAGCCTGAGCCTGAGCCTGGGCTTGAGCTTGCCTGGTAGGCGCACTCTGACGGATCTTTTCATAATCATAGCGGTAGTACGACGAGCGAGGCTGCAAATCCTGTGCGGGCTGTTGCTGTGGTGGGTATTGATAGGGCGGTTGTTGAGGATAAGACTGAGGGTGCGGAGGCTGCTGCATAGCGTGGGAGGGATAGTAGTGAGGAGGGGCCGGATGACCCTGGAGGGGAGGCGCGTGAGCTTGAGGTTGAGCGGGTGGTGGAGCAGCCTGAGCTTCAGTAACGGTTGATCGCGATTTCTTCTTGCTAGTCTTTGTCTTGACAGGACGATCAGGGAGCTCTGCGCGATATGCGGCACCGTATGGTCCATCCTGGATGGTATAGGGAGAACCAACGGCGGTCGGGTCATTCGAGTAGCTTCGGACGCGAAAAGCGGTCTTCTGGATGGGCGGCGCGGCAGGAGAAGGGTATGGCTGGGCCGCTACAGTGTGGCCGGACGCTGGTGTCTTCTCTGCATCTTTGCCCTTCCGCGACGAGCTCTTACTAGACGTCTCCTTATCCTTGCTCTTCGTCGACTTCTTCCGCGATTTGGACGCGGGCTCCTCGGAGGGTGGGTTCTGACCAGGAAGGTAGTGTTGTGCAGATGTAGACGTCTCCGGTGGGGGTGCGTGGTAAGTCGGCACCGACGGTGGGCTAGTGCCAAACCCGACGGGCTGCCGTAGGACAGGTGCGTTCGATGACTGCGAGGCTTGATAGGATGCGGAAGGATGGAAGGCGGGCGCACTAGGCTGCCATGAGCTGTGCGTAACGCCGTCCGCGTCCGAGCCTGGAGTCCCAGGGTGGAATCGCGTCTGTCCAAAGAGGAGGTCAGTGAACATAGTTGGGGGCTAAGGAGCTGGGACGCACCGGCGAGGACTCCCTGCTACTTCTGGTGTGCGAGCGGAGAGATTGGTCAGTTGGTTTCACGGGGATAGATACGCGAGCCAATCGGTGCATATGGACAAAGGAGACACGTACGATGAATCACTGCTCATTGCGATCAAGATGAAGCACTCCGGGGTACGGTAGTGGATTTGTACACCGTGGTTGAGGCGTAGGCGCAAGCGAATCGGCCACTCGATGCTAGCAGGACAAAGAACGAAGACATATAAATTAGAGAGCGCAACTAGTATGCTCGATCGAGAGACACAGCGGCAAAGCTAGAGATGTAAAGCAGCAGAGCTCAAGCCATCGTTGGTGTTCAGTACTAGCCTATACAATCGCACCTTCTCCTGGGTTCGTCTTGCCCATATCCAGCGTACAATGGTTCCAGCCCACGAGTCCCGTGAGTTTCACGTGTAGGACGCGTCGCGTCTCTAATGGGCGTCTAATGCGCACAGTGAGAGAGGACAGCAAAGTCTAGCCATGGAAGTACTCGTAAATAGACTCTAAAAGGTACATATACAGCGCATGAGAAGTAATCTAGTATCACATGGCCTCTATGCCAAACCAGTATCTAACACGCTCAAAGATCAAGAACGTCAAAATTGTGTGGGTTCCGAGCTAACGAGTATATCAGCATCACTGCTTTGGATATGTAGGAATTGGTTTCGTCGCGATAACTCACCCTAGCCCAGCACATACCAAAACCCTTATAGAACCCAAAGGGTCCCTCGCGCACCATAACCTGCCTTACGCAGTCGAAGGCGTTCTTGTACTCGTGCTTCTTATCGTTCATTAGCCGTACCTTCACCACATCTTCGGAAAGGGTCAGCTTCCCGCAGTCAACATGTGGCAGAGCGAGTGCGCCTTACCGACTGGATTGGACGTAATGGAGCAGAACAAGCTAAAAGAAGCTTCATCAATGTCCCTGTCGCGTTATATTGAGCCATGAGAGGCATACCCAGCGAACGTGCTCGCGACAAGATGCAAGGGAACACCCTCCTGCATGATTCCCCGCTTCTTGAGTGACTGCTTAATCTGGTCATAGGAGCAGATCTGCGTCGCCGAAAGCACGATCCCTCGAATCGTTGTTGCTTCCACTCCTCGGTAGAGCGCACCCACACCCCCTGCTAGCGACGACACGCCTTTCGTCGCAGCAAGTGCAGCGCCCTCGCGATATATCGACGCGAACGCGTGTCGCATATTCTGATATGGGCTGCCATCGGGGTAATGAGCCTGCATTCGCACTTTTATAGCCCTCACGCGTTAGCTGGACGGCTACGAATAAGAGTAATAGGCGAGTACCTTTGACGAGATCCGCGGGATTGGCCAGTGCACTTCCAATCGTAGCAGCGATGGACGCGGCACCGATCTTGAGCGCGATGCCCTCCCGAGTCAACGCGCCCTGGGATAGCGCGTGCAACCTAGCAAATAGCAGTCTGTCAGTGGTGGCCGTGTGGCAAATCATGGAATAGCACCGACTTGTCCTTGAAAAACTCGTATGTGCCAAGCCGGATACCAGAGTAAACGAGTTCTCGGACCATGCTCGCTGACAGGCCGCCCATGAGACTCATGATACCCTCTTTCCGCGCCATCTCTACTCCGACAGACCAGAAGGCACTGCCCTGCGCTCCTGGTGCTACACGCGTGAATGTGCAATGAGCATAAGAATTCGTGGGAGATGACACGAAGGAGATTCTCACTCTGCAGTCGCAGCTGCTGTCTGACCTACGTGTACGTTCTAGTCCCATAGGGATGGTACGGGCGGGTTGTCGCGCTCACCTTTACACTGTTAGAAGGGGTGGGTCATAGCTTGAGTACAGTCGACCCGGAGCTATGGTTCTCGAGTGCACTCACATGTCTGTCGGATTGCATATAGCTGAAGACGTCATATCTGTTCAATTTCCATTAAGTTCGTGCTTCGCCCCGTCGCGCTGACCATGCACACGTACTGCTAATCGCCGCGCCGACGAACTTCAACGCGTATTGCGACTCGCGAGGGACTTCCACCTCTTTCTCAAGCACGGCCACTTTCTCTTCCAGAGGAGTGATCGTGACTGTCGCCTGAGCAGCAGCCTGTGCCATCTTGTAACTCTAGTGTATGCGTCGAATTATACGCCGTGGCAGCTCCACGACACCCGGGCTGCGTTGTCGTCGAGGTGGAAGTCGTTCGGCGGCGGAGGGACGGTGTTGAAGCTCTATTCGGGGTTCCGAGACAAGAAGACGCGATTTAATAGGCGAGCAGGCTTAAGCTGCGGCCCCTGAGCACCGGGTACCCACTTGGCCGTCGTTGGCGGGGGGCATGCGCACTGTGTCAAGCGAGCGAGGGCCGTGTAGCGGGTCAAGTGACCGTGGCGGGGGGTCTCATGGACGGCGCCTCTGCCGCCACCCTACGGCAGCGTGGCGATTATGCCTCCGCTGACCAACGCTTGCGACATCGTGGGCAATCCCACAGGGCAAAACCGTCGACGAGCGGGCGGCGGAGCAGCCATTCGGAATGGGTGCAGTTTCGGGATGATACAGGGTGATACGAACAGCCCGAGGGCGTTCGGGGGTAAGGATGGCGAGCTTGGAATTCCGAATGTGCGCGGTCGGGCGTTGATCAGGGAGGCGAACCTGCTTAGTCTCATTACGATATGGAAGCGACGTGGATGAACAGTGCGTTGACGTCGGCCGATTAGAAAACTCAACATTGAGCACGAAACACAGGGGGCCCAAACATAGGTCAGTCGCGCGCCGTTGCACCATAGGATGAATACAAGTCACATACATATGTGTCGAATCAAGGCTGTCGGGTTGTTGGGCTCTGGGCGTCTGTTGACCACGAGGCTCCCAAGCGGCACTTTTCCAACAGCCACAATCGCACTGGCGTTGCCTTTTGACTGCGACCATCTGGTATCTGCCTGTCGCCCACTTACCTCTCTAGCTGCGTCAGGCTGGATATGTTGGACGGTAATGTGCGGAGGCGATATGAAGTCGTAGATCCCTTCTTGGGCTACTGATGTCGACGCTTCTCTACTGAGATCCCAGGGATCCCACTTCAATACACGTCTACTTTGCTCGGGTCCACCCGCCGAGCATTGAATGCGCGAAGGAACCCAGAGTACGACCACCACACGCAAAGATATAGCGAACAAGCAAGAATCGTCAGATTCGGCTCATAAAAGTACACAGGTAATGTGATCTACATCGAGTTCTCTACTCTCTTCTCTCCAGCATAGGTGTCATATTGCATATGTGTGCATAACGTCACGTTCCCGACGTGCTGCTCATCCAACATAGAACGATCTCTAGCGAACCCGCGGCGGTTTTAGCATCGCGCTCTGGACGTTCTGCGGAGGACGAAGTGCGTACCTGATGCGTAGCCGAAATCTACTGGTTCTCCCGTTCTAGCAGGTCGTTCAGGCATCGTACGACGATGCCCACACCCTCCTCTACGCTCTCTCGCTCCTCCTCTCCCACTCGTGCCAGAACACGGCCGAACCGATCCGGATGCCAACGCCGCAGCGCGTTCCGAACCTTGTCCCTGCGTGTCTCCCCGGGCTGCAGCGGAGAGAGCACGAACCGCGTCACCCTCGCGGGAGTGATGTCCTCCAGCTTCCGAGGTCGCGAGAACATGGGCCATGGGACGTCGCGGAACCCGAGCGACTCAGAGGTGCTCGAGAGCTCCGCCCACCGCGCCTCGTAGTTCTGCTGCGCCTCGCGCTCCGTCGCCTGCCTCCGCAACTTCAGTGCTTCTCGCTCGCGCTCCCGCCGTGCACGCTCTTGCTCCTCCTCCACGCGTTTCCGCTTCTCGTACGCCGCTCGGTTGCGTTCGCTCTCTCGCCGGTACGCCTGCAGCCGTCGCAGCTCGTCTTCGACCGTCATCTCGACGTCGCGCATCCGTCGCCGTCGCTGTCGTGCACTCTCCTCGATGATCAGATGCCGGTCGCTGTAGAGCATCTGCTCAACGGCGGGCCACCCTCTCCGGCCGGACGCGACGACCCGAAAGATAGCTTGTTCTCGCATGGCATCGAGCTCCTGCTGTTGCTGGATCCACCGCACCGTCTCCTCGTTCTGCTCTGCCATCTCTGCGAACTGCTGCTCGAGCACCCAGGCGCACGTCTTCGCCATATGCTGCCATGGGTTGGTGTCTTCGTACGCCAACGCGTGGGGGCTGCCGAGAGTCTGCGAGCGACGCATCGAAGGATAGGCATGTTGTGTGGCCGAGCTGTGTGATGTCGACGCTCGTCCGGAGAAAGACGCGCGATCGTCGTGGTAGTGCTTCGGAGAGCGATAGTGGTGAGGGTGGGGCTGGTAGTACGCGTTCTCGGGCGTCGCGAACATCATGACCAAGTAGGGCAGTGGCGAGGCGGGGGTATGAGCAAGAGGGAGGGAGAGGCGTCCGAAAGCGGCAGGATGGATGAGTACGCGCGAGCGGGGAGGTGTGTGCGTATGCGTATGTGTGGCCACCCAGCGCGCGAGAGGCCATCATATGTATACTGCCCCCTCCCCGGAGGCCCGGCCGCGAAAGGGGAAACGATTGTCTGCCTTCGCGCGTTCGCAGGCCCTATCGTGTTAGGGGTGCAGGAGCTGCGCTGCGCGTCTCGGCGCGTGCATCGCGCAATGGACCAATCGCCCCCTGCCTCCCCGCCTCCGCGTGCCGGAAATGGAGGGCTTTCCGGCCAGAGCCTAAGTCTGAATGCCGCCGCAATGTATTGCATACGAGCCCATGTCCAGCATTGTGAGCTGCAGCTACGACGTAGAGGGCCCCCGTACGCCTGCGACGGCTCCCTCGTACCGAGCCTGACGTCCCTCGATCGGCCCTCGTCGCCTTGTCCGCTCCGTACTCTCCTTTATGAACCTGGCGTCCTGCCTGGACGCCGTGCGATAATGCAATTGCAACCCGAAGTCCTCCTTCTCCGGAGGGACGCCGAAGCAGTGCACAGTCACATCTGCCATGGCCATCTGCCATCTGCTTCCTCCCTTCGCCCCAATGCTGCGATGCATCGGAACACCAGTTGCTTTGTCTCGACTCTCAACTCTCGACTCCCGCGGTGGCGCCTTCCGGCGTTCCCTTCTTTGTTCACAGCAGCTGCCTAGCCCTCTGAGGCCTTCCGCCCGATCCCAGCTACAAAGTGCTCGGACGCACTTGTGCGCCTGTTGTGGCCTCGATTGAGAGGTTGAGACTGATCGCAGACGTTAACTCAAGAGGGGAAGCTCGTCCCCGTGTCCATGCAAAGTGATGTAACACACCCCATCCCGATCCTCCCTTCGGGCGCCCTTGCTACAGGACGCCATCGCGTGCGCAGCGACTCCATCGAGCAACTTGCACAGCTCCAACCGTCCATCCAAAGATGTCGACCAGGGATGGCTATCACTTACACAAACGGGCAATCAAAGTACCACCGAGCGCGCTCATGTCGTAAGAGGGCAGCAGTAGCAGCAGCAGACAAGACAGACCCACGGCCGATCGCAGGTGGCAGCTGGTTATCACGCAGCACTCGCAGACGCACGCGCACGAGGCTCGCGCCGAAGGGATGCAGTCTGCAGATGTACCAGTCCTTCCGAAGCTCGATCATCTGGGATGCTGCCCCCCAGCCGGCAGGCAGCTGCGTGGCCCGTCAACCGTGGGCGAGACGTGGGTACACGACCGAGATGACGCGTCCCGTTGGGGTCTTGTGTTGTGCCATCATCCCTCGGGGGCGTCTACAGAGTACAGTCTACTCTCTTCTTTAAATGAGTGGCGTCCACGGCCCTATGGGGCGAGGTGGGAGTCCGACGGGCCATCGGACGAAGCTCCAGGACGACGCGTAAGAGCTCCCTGCGGCGAGAGAAGGCGAAAGCGGATCGTAGGATAGAATGGCGCGGGCGAGCGTGTTATACAAGCACAACAGCGTTGGCGACGCACGTAGACCTAAGGGGAATAGTACAGTAAAGCGAGAAGGACAGCGGTCGTTACGCGGTGTGTGGTAGACAACGACGGTGCGCTGGTTTTGCAGATTGGCAGTAAAGGATCGGACGGGTAAGTTAATATGAACATAAGAAGAATACGATAAGGCTATGTAATCCGCACTGTTGCTGTCGACGACGACCGCGCGCACGCGCCGCTCCCCAACCTCGAGTCGAGGGAGCGAGACGCTGCATTCAGACGCGGGAGGCCGAGTGGCCTTTCTGGTCCGTGGAGAGGCTGTCCGGGATGTCGTCCGTCGCGTAGTCCACAGTCTTGTCGACCGTGATCTGCACCTATTGTATTTGGACATGGACGCCTCCATCAGCGGCTCGCCCGTGTCCACTTCCGATGTCGTACTCACCCTCGTGCCAAGGTTCAGCTGGTCCGCGTTCTGGCAGCAGCAGGGAAAACAGGTGTACCGTCAGCTGACGCGCTAAGAGGCGATAGAAGGGAGAATATGGAGGGGTGGAGGGAGAGGGCGTCGAGAGGTGGGAAATGTCGGACGTACCGAATGGCGCACGCCCCGGCCGGTGAAGATGACGGGCAGTCGGTGCCCACTTCCGGATTGCGACTGGGACTGGGCCCGGAGGATCTTGCGTGCGTTCATCCTGCGCAGGCGGAAATCAAGCATAGACGGTGGTGAGCACATACGCATCCTCCCAGGCACACTATCTCGCCCGGACAAGCGAGAATGAAGCAGGGACCGGTACGTACGATGCGAGGAACGAATTCGCGTAAACTGACGAGAGCGATAAAGAGAGCCGGATCTCAGCCAGAGAACCGAGGAAGAGCGGGTAATGAGGCACACGCACGCTTGCTGATCGCGAAATGAAGCCCGAGATAGATCAGGACATGAGGCTTCACGAGCCACTGTAGGAGGCGTTTAGTTTAGACGCAGTCCGTCCAACACGCGCTTTTCATATAGATGCGAGCGAGAGGCGGTACGCACGAAGATGAGCGACACGAGTGTGGTGACCCTGCCGGGCGGTATCTGATTAGCAAGCCTGGAAATAGACGCGGCCAGGGAAACATGTGCGACGCACGAGGTGAGCAGCCCGTTCTCCACCGTATATAGCGTGACAGAGTCGAGGATGTGATCGAATCTAG
Source organism: Cubamyces lactineus (assembly GCA_022376465.1). Lineage (NCBI taxonomy): Eukaryota > Fungi > Basidiomycota > Agaricomycetes > Polyporales > Polyporaceae > Cubamyces > Cubamyces lactineus. The sequence continues at coordinate 233,356 of JACDTU010000007.1, read as the reverse complement.
TAGCGCGGCGAAGAGGCCAGCGATGAGCACTACAGGCGGGTATTAACGGGCGAGGGACCGTACCTTCCGGAGCCGGTACGATTCCTGCGCAGGTAGTAGCAGAGGCCGCCGGTGATCAAGAAATCGACAACGGATGAGAGGACAAGTCCGAGAGTGAATACCCACTGGCGAGTGAGTGGTCAAGGGTTAGCCCTGGCTGCGGCAGAGACTGACTGTGCGTATACTGACTCGGAATTGCTGCCCGAACTCGTAGAAGCTCCCTAATCGGATACTGCGCCGTTCCGGGGGTGTGAGCTGCATGAGCACAGTACAGGGTCAGGGTTCAAGACTCACAGCTCGACCGTCGTCACTGTGAGAGAAGTAAGGTGAGCTGCGGCCAAGTAACTCCACATTTTACGGGGCGACTCACCGAAAGCTGCGACTGTGTACAAGTCGCCACTACCATCAGCATTCGCAAGAATTATACGGCCGCAGCCACCTACCTACGCGGGCCACGGCGAGGACAGCCTATAAACGAGGTCGATGAGTATCGTCTCAAGTGCAATGCCGTCACAGTGCTTACAATAGGGACTGTAATCCAGTAATTACCCTTGCTCACTGTTGAAGTAAGTACTCATCCTCCAAGCACATTGGCATGGATACTGACGTTTGAACAAGCGTAGCGCGAAGAACCTGGTGGCCAGTCAATATCGTACGAATTGTCTGCACAGAGCAAGGCTACTTACAGATGCACAATCACGGTGAGGACCGCCTACAAATAAGCTCAGCGACGAGGTGATCATGGGCTCGAAAACAGAACTTACGGTAAGTGCGATAGAAATCTGCCCATTCCCGATTGTTAACTTATGACAACAATAAGATGCAGCGGGTCACTCACGCCAACAGCCCTATGAACCAAGCGTTAGCAAGGCCATAATACGAAAACAGGGAATAGCTCACCAGAATACATGGTCGGTGATGTCCCCCGTACCGAAGTTGTTCACAAAGTACATGTAATTTGCCGCGGCTATCATCACAGAGTGCAGGAGATCTAGGATGCTAGCGAATCGTCAAGGAACAGAACGATATATGTCCCAAGGAAACTCACAAGACGGTGGCGACCTGGGCGCATATAAGCAAGAGTCATTTACTCGATCGCGACGGTACGCACCTTCATCTTTGTGGAGAACTGGTCCCGGCTGAAGAGTCTAAAATACAAGACGGTTTGCATCGCGACGATGCCCGTCAGCCTATACATGTAGGGATTAGGTGCACGCCCTGCGACCGAGAGAAAGCTTGAAGCGACGTACCCCGTACAGACCATCCCCCCGAGGATGAGAGCACCCAAGCTCGTCTTGAGGTTAGACTCCGAGATCGCGACCATCTTCTTCAACCGTTACCGTCTCGCGGGACGTCCAGCATGCAAGAGCGGAGGATGAGAGAGCCAAGAGGGTGGGCGGCAATCCTCGTCTGGCGTATTTGAGGATGGTGGTAGTCGGTTTCTGAGGAGAGTAAGCGGGAGAACAAGCGCGTTTGGCCGAGCCCGACGCGCGATCTCATGGCAATTTAGGACCATCTCCGCGTGCGTCCCAAAGCGGCTTGGGAGCAACGGTCAGCCGAGCGGCCCACGAGCGAGGGCGAGGCGGAGTCGGCGCGCCCCTAAGCGCCTCCAGTGCGCTGTCCAGTCTCCACGTCCGATCCAGATCTGAGTGATCACGAAGATTGCAGAGCGTCCGCACAGCGCCCTGAGCCGGCTCGGTAGCGTTTCTGGCGGGCTCGAATGGAACGTTTCCATACAGATACTGCGCCACCACCGTCGCGACGGCTGACGGCTGCTTTCGCTGTGCGACTTGGAGAGCGCAGCTGTGCGTGGGTTGACCGTCTCCATCGCTGCCGTTTGTCTTCGTCTTGGAAGGCTTGCAGCTCTGACAGTCCCGGGCCCGGCACAGTCTCAAGTGTCGCCGTGGATTGGTAGCCTTGCTGGTTCGATGCTGTTCAGTGCTTCCCCGCGTCCGGCGTCCAAGCGCGGATGAGCCTTTATGGGTGCGGCTGGATGTGGGGGCTCGCGTGCATCCACAGGAACCAATCATGGGAGAACTCTTTGGGATTGGTTACCGAAGAAAGAGATGGCGAAGAGAGACTCGACGCTGAGGGTGGATAAATAGCAAGTCCCAGGCGAGGGAAAGGTTCTGCCATAAAGCTATCGATCAACCCGTCCGGCCAATCTTATCTTGCTTGCCAACACTGCGTTCGACTCGGTCTAAATCTGGAGAGGAAGAATGAAAGCATAAGGAGACGCCTGGAGACGCACGCTCAAGACTGGACCATGGACCATGGTACGTTCCGACAAGTATCGGTGCGATGTCAGCCAGATATTACACTCGCACGTCGGGGATGTCGAGTAAGAACCTCGGAGCGGTAGAACGAAGCGAGATGGACTTGTGAGGTGGCAGACGCTGGCAGGCAATTGCTTCCTCCGACGACGCCGCGGGGCTCTCGGGCGCTTGCTCTGCCCAGCGCTTCAGCCGCCCATCGCCCAATTTGGCTAGCACGCTCGCAAACTGCGCAAGTGGCGCCGACTCCTCGTCCGGGCGAGGAACTCGTCCGATGGCAGAACCTTGCGCTTCCTCACTCACGAGGACACAGCAATCATTCAGGGAACTCTCGAGAAGATGTTCATCCACCACGCCAAGCACGACGTTTCGGACCATCGCCTTGCCATTGCTCGCAAACACGCTAACGGCACCGGATCAGTTTGAAGCGTGTACCTGGCTACATCCGCCTAACAGCCTTCACGGTCTACCAAACCTGCAATTGAAACACCGGGATGCTGAGTATAACGCAAATAGTGTAGGCTGTAGCTGCGTACGACTCCATGGCAGAATCTGACAGTACAGGCCTCCTGATAATAGGACACGTCGCAAGGAACATCAGCCATGTCTCCACAATCCACAATCCCCCTTCCGTATTCAGTTCGAACCTGTACTGACACATTGGCAGAGACGTTCCATTGTCCTACGTATCCTTTGCGCTTCTGGCCTCTTCGTCTGCCAGCAACCCCTCCGACCACGAGCGGTATTCCTTCAACACCTTCCCAAACTCGTCGAGCTTGCCCTGTATCTCTGCAAGCGCGTCCTTGCCCAGCGGGAAGTGCAGCGGAGGGTCCGGCAAAGCAGCAACCTTGTATATCGCCTCGACGGCTTTGTGCACATCCCCAGGGCAGACGAAGGACTCCCATACTGCACGGAGGCGAGAAACCGGCAGGTCTGCATCTTGGTATACTGGATGCTGCGGCGCCCACTTCGCGCCTTCCTTCATGCTTGTTTGGAACCATCCAGGCTCGATCAGGGTAACCTTCAAGTGCACCACAAATTTAGAGTGGGTTCTGCTAACAAGTCCATTCAGATTCGAAGTCACCTTGATATTCCACGCCGGATCGAGCTCCTGGGCCATGCTCTCCGTCAAGCCTTCCAGAGCTGCAGGTCGCGATGAAATATCGGTGTGTCAGCTCCCCTCTCAAGACTCTACGTGAGATGCAGTGGCTGGACAGGCTCACCGAACTTCGAAGCCACATAAAACGAAAACGCCGGCTTCCCTACGACCCCCAGCATGGACGAATTCTGCAGCAACCTACCTCCATGCCCCTTCGGGTTGACCTCACGGAAGAACCTCAAGGCCTGTCGCGTCACATTCACCGTCCCCCAGAAGTTTGTGTCCATGATCGCCCTCGCCATCTCGTCGTCCATGCTCTCGAACTCGCCGGCGTGGCCGCATCCCGCGTTGTTCACGACGACGTCGATCCGCCCGAATACTTCCCTCGCTCTCTCGAACGCGTCCGTGACCTGCGAGGGCTGGGTGATGTCGAGCTTGAACGTGAGGAGGCGGTCGCTCGGGTACTGTGCCACAAGGTCCGCGAGGGCGGATGGCGTGCGTGCGGTGGCAACGACCGCCTCACCCTTCGCAAGGACCACTTCTGCCAGCGCTCTACCAAAGCCGGTAGACGTTCCGGTGACTGCAGGCGCGCGTCAGTCCGATTCGATCCACCCTCGTCCAGCAAAGGGTGCAAGGGTGCTGTTACTCACTGAACCACACCCGGCACTGAGGATGGGACATAGCTGATCAGCACGAGCGTACTCGCAGCCTGGCAGCGATAAGTACCAGGTTGGGCACTCTATCGGCGAGACGGGTTTATAACCATCGGCGTCCAAAGTTACGCGCTTAAAACGTCCGCACAAGGCTTATTCGCATGCACGAGTGTTCCGTCGAGGAACTCCACAGCCGCTGATGATAACGCGCGGCGCTCTGATCCCATGCTCTTAGCTTTCCCCATGAATTTCAAGGTCGGCTTTATCTTCATGCTAGTATGAACGGCAGTTAGACCTCGTCCTTCAAGTTAGGCCTCGCGAAATGCTCTCAGAATACCTATATGGCTACATAGTATGCTTGCCAGTATGCCAACTGCTCACTCCGGAACCAGCGCACGCGAAAGTGGCGATGACGTTGGATATCGATACCAGTCTAACGATCTCTCAATCAGAGCAGTTGCGCAATCGTGCATGTGCGTCAAGGCTCGCCTTCTAGTGCCCCGAAGGTCGCAGGAAGCGCAAACGTGACGCACATACGAGCACGATGCTCTTCAAGTTGGTGTGTAATTACGCACCAGGACACGGGAGGCTAGTTTTGGAAAAGCAGTCAAGAGTGGCGTTCGGCTGAGTGTTTCCTCGTCCTGTCTTAATGTTCGTCTCTGCTTGACGCTCCCAGCTCATCTGGATCAACCTCGCGGATATGTACGCGGACGGCAGTGTTCATCATACAGCACTTGACGCTTCTCAGTGAGTACCTGAGCTACCGCCTGACCCTAAATACTATAGATTCATAATGTAACACTCGGGTCGAAACAGACTTATCCTCGGTTCGGAAGTCGAAGGGAAAGGCAGTATATGATCGTAGGTGTATTCACATACAGTATGCCTCACCAAGACACGACAACTAGTACCCGAGTGGCGTTCGTACTACTCATACAACTGTACTGGCACATCAGCAGGCACGCTGACCTTATGCTCGAGCCATCTCGTTTGAGGCTCTCGCTCTCGCCACTCAATCCCTCTGCAACCCCTCCGACCACGAACTGTAACCCTCTATGACCTGCTTGATCCCTGCGGATTTCGCCTGCATCATAGCAATCGCGTCCTCGCCCAGCGGAAAGTGCAAAGGCGGATCCGTGAGCGCCGCGATTTTGTAAATCGCAGCCGCCCCCTTTCCTACATCTCCGGGAAAGAGAGAAGAGCCCCAGCCCGCGCGGAGCTGAGCAGCGGGCAGTTCGGGGTTCGTGTACGCCGGGTGGGGTAGCGACCACTGCGTGGCGTCTTTCATGTTTGTGTGGAACCACCCAGGTTCGATCAAGGTAATCTTGTACGATGGGATTGTGAAAGCATGTTAACAGGTCGTGATTATAGCCCGACATGAACTCGAATCACCTTGATGTTCCATGCAGGGTCAAGCTCTTGGGCTAAGCTTTCGGTCAAGCCCTCCAGCGCTGCAAACCGTAGTAATGGCGCGATGTCAGTTTTCCGTAGCGGATACAGCATGCACTGCGCGTGACCCCGTAGAACAGGCTTACCGAATTTCGAGGCAACATAGAAGGCACCCCCCGGTCCGCCGACGACTCCCATCACCGACGAGGTCTGCAGCAACCTCCCTCCATGTCCCTTGGGATTGACCTCGCGGAAGAACCTCAACGCCTCGCGCGTGACGCTCACCGTCCCCCAGAAGTTTGTGTCCATAATTGCCCGTCCCGTCGCATCGTCCACGCTCTCGAACTCGCCGCCATGTCCGAAGCCCGCATTGTTCATAACGACGTCGATCCGACCGAACGCTTCCCGTGCCTTCTCGAATGCGTCGGCGACCTGCGAGGGCTGGGTGACGTCGAGTCTGAGGATGAGGAGGCGGTCGCTTGGGTACTGTACCGCGAGCTCCGCAAGGACGGACGGTGTGCGGGCGGTGGCGACGACCGCTTCGCCTTTCGCGAGGACGACCTCGGCCAATGCTCTACCAAAGCCGGTGGACGTTCCGGTAACTATGGGTACGGTCAGGTCTGCGTCTGGCTGTGGCTAGGCTAGGAGGATGTCGCTTACTGAACCATACTCGACACTGTGGATGGGACATGGTCAATGAACTGGGGCGTCCTAGGAAGCGGGGCAACGTTCCAGTGTGGCCTCTATATACGTCTGCATCTCTGCGGTCTTCTCGTTTAGGCAAACAAAGGTAAGGACGTGTATGAGACGATAAGAGCTTCCATGCATACCGTGAAGCCTGAGGAGGCTTCTGTCCGATATCAATGATTCGAGAGTTCGTCGAGCTCTGGTTCCATGCTTTTTTCGGTACCTAAACCACTAAGCCTTCCAAACAGACCTGTATATACCCATGCTGGCCGGCGTCGGAGAAACAGCCCTGGTCGTATTCCAAGCTTCAAGTCTAGGGGAGGCACTCACTGTCGAACCATGCTTCACGCGTAAGTGCAATGGAACCTTGCCAGTGCTGGATGTTATTGAAGGGAACTTTGAGGCTTGCGCGCTGCACCGCGTTTCTCGCCCTGGTATAACCTCCGATTTGCCTTACACGCGCTTGCGATGGTTCGCGAGTGACTCAGTGAGCACACCTTGAACGTATACGGTGACATTGAACTTCGCACAACGACACGTGATATATGATACAGATCGCAGGGTAACAGTGCGGTCGGTTGTTGAGAACCAGCCAGGGTGGTATACAGTTGAAGGTTTCCTCCTCGTAGTCGTTTCCTATCCTTCGAGATCCAGCGCGTATTGGTTCTCCTCGCTCATTCAGATCGGCCGAGCAGAGGTGTACGCCCACAGCGAACCGGACCCGCGCGTCGTCCCGGTCACCTTCCAGCCCGCAGCGCGCGCGAGGTCGGATATCTCCCAAAGTGTACGCTCCTTCGCGTTCAGCATCGCAATCATCTGCAACGCAGATTCACAGTGAGCTGTGGTTCTTGTGATGCGATAGAATGGAAGAATGTGGGACGCACCGAAAGATCGAGTAGGTACCCGTTCACGCTCGCCTTGCCAAGGTTCGCGAGCAGCGGCGACCCTTCCGGTGCGAGCGAACGTACCGCACCAGGGATGGGCTCCGCGACTTCGGTAGTGTCCACACACGCGAGGGGAAGGATCATGTCTACGACGAGTAGCTGAGTCGTCGGCTGCGCAGCGTTGCGTAGATGGCGGAGCATCCTGGATACAGTTAGCTCAGACTCTCCTGATACTCCTCATACACTAATGGGATGTAGGAGTGTGAGAGAGGATATGCGTACTGGATGACATCTTCATCAGGCCAGTTGTGAGTGCATCCGCGGACGAGGTAGACCGAGGGCGCCGAGATGGCGCCGACACCAGGGACGTCGATCGTCGGCGGCTGCGGCGTGAAGAAGCTGTGCGCCTTGAACGAAACCCGTCCAGACTTGATCAGCTCTGCGTGCGACGCGTCCCAGAGCTGAAGGAGTAGAGAGCAGTTAGCGACCAATAGGAATTATAATGGAGAACAAGGTAATTGATGCGCACGGAGGGGGCAATCTCAATAACGTGTTCTCTGTCCTCGACGACGAAGCGGAGGTGCGGGTACGCCTTAGCGAGGACCATAGAGCTCGAACCGATGCCGCCGCCTACATCGATGACTACTGAGTTCTCCGGAAGATCTTTCCATGGGAACGCTGCAACAACAAGCTCAACATTTGACTTCTACACGCAATCGCATTGTCAGGAATACGCACCAGTGACGATGTTCTCCGAGATCTCCCAAGCCCGTGCCCCAGTCATTGCCCGCCCAAACTCGGCGAGACGAGACTTATTCTCGGGCAGCTCAAGCCAGTCGAAGTATCCAAGCTCCGTGCGGAATGCCAGATTGAACGGGGTCTTGTACTTCTCGGGCAAGGCTCCCTTGTGGTCCTTGTCCAGGATTGCACGGAGCGTGCGGGCGCGCTCGCGGGTGGGCAGCAGCTGGTCGGTGAGATGCGCGACGGCCTTGAGGAATTCGTCTCCACTGTTGACAATCAGTATTATCAGTATTCGTACACATCGTCAAAAATGCTACGGGGAACCGAAAATGAGGGCTATACGCACGTCATAGCCACAAGAGCGGCAATCCCATCCGTACCATCGTGCTTCTTCTCGGGCCTATTAGAGTGATAGAGTTAGTGTGCTACTCAGCATTGCAGTACCAGTGAGCACGACATACGCATCCCGGAGCTGCTCGAGCGTCTTGCCTGAGTCAACCAATGCCGACAGGCGGTTGTTCGCAAACACGTCCGGCTTGACCTCCCGGAGCCAATGGTACGTCGCTAGCAGACGCAAAATATGACCTAGCAGCACATCGTAGCACAGCCCCCACAGCAGCCGCACCGGTCAGCCCATCTCTTCCTGCTGATACTAGCACAGGCACAGTGGTGGAATGGAAGACTCACTGAGTTTAGCAGGGTCGAGCGGCTCGTCGGCGTGCCGCAGGTCATCGATCGTGCGGGCGATGTCCCGGACGTGCATGCCAGCGTCTCCCGCCTTCCGGAGGATCTCGACCGTATGGGACTCCTCCAAGAACTCGATGCACGATGCCAAGTGGTCCTGTGTCCGTCCGCATGTTGCATCAGCATCAGCAGTCCACAACCGACAGCGAGAATCACCCGGGGACGGGGAGAGGAGAGCGCAATGAGAGAACGAGGTACTCACGCTCATCATCGCGTCGGTGAGCTGGAAGAACGGCTTGTGCACGGAGGCGGAGAGCTGTCCGCACGCCGCAACGATCCTGTTCGCGGCATCGACGACGGCCGGGTCCGACGTGAGCTTTTCCGCGATCTCGAGCTCGGGGCTGTGGGCAGCGGTCTTATAGTACGGCTTGTCCAGCGACGGGAAGTCCAGCGGGCCCGTCGGGCCAGGCTGGGTGCGGTAGACATTCTCGATCTCCCCGAGAGCGTCGCCGATGAGGCCGTGCAGCGCACGGAGTGTTTCGAAGGTCGACATGAGTTGAGTGTCAAGGACGCGGTATGAGATAGAAGAGAGGCGAGCTAGTATCAGTGGACGGTAGGATTCGGCGGGCCTATGCGTCCTGCATCCGGATCCTACTTCTGCATAGCCTTATATGTTGTGCGCTAGCTCCGCGATAGGAAAGACGACCACGCCATCCGGGAGAACGACGACCACAGCCAGATCGTTGTAGCCCCAGCAGACGTCACCCATCCAGCTCGATTTGCCCGCTGACGGACGCCTGATCACTGAAAAGCCCGACGGTCTGGTGATTCAGCATATGCGACGTGCGTTGCCGTCGTCCTATACGAGAACCCGCTGCCTTACGGGGACTCACCACCAGGACGGAGCGCGTTTGCAGCCCCGCTCCACGTCCAAAACGGGACAATCGTTCGCGAGGTATCGCGTAGCGGCCTCGCGAGCCCTACCGTCGGGGCTTCTGGTGCTATGGCGCGCTTCGCATCTACGTACTGCCACCATGTGTGTATAGAGAGGCTCACTCAGCCCTCCGAGGCACACGGCATCATGTGCCATAGAGATGCACGGAACGGCGTACTCGCGCGCTGGGATCGCGGTTTGCGCGAAGTCTTTCCGTCGGTACGGGCCCTGATTGTCGACGAGGACGCGGCGGCATTTCGCGACAAATGGCCAGAAGACATCCACGCATCGATCCGATGTGGATGTCGCCCGGCCGGCATGCACCTAGGAGTGCGTCCAAGTCGCATACTGGCGTCAGCATTTCTGACCTAAGCTACAATCGGAGGTAATTTCGAGGTCTAGATTGCCTGTATTTCAGCATAGCCCATGGATGATCAATCAAGAGGTCGCTGCTCACTCTTCCAGAACTACAGTCGACACCCTCTTAACCCATACTACTCGGCAGGGCTCCAGAGCTCCCCCGCCTGCACAATTTCGCTTAGAAAGTATACAAGTAGATGCGCTTACATCAAGGCTATATAGCCATCCACATCCGAGAAGGAAAAGTGGCTTCAATCCTCAGCGATTTGCGGATCTATGTGCTAAGCGAGGTATGGGTTAAGAGGGTGTCGACTGTAGTCAACAGTCGCTCTTCGCAGCCCATTTATTGAAGCGCTCGCACAAAGCTGCAAATGTCCATATTGTACAGTGGTGCGTATGTTAGATCTAAGAACACAGCTTCCAAAACAATGGTGACGACATACCGAGCAAATTGGCATGATTTGTATTTTGAACACGACGTGCGCCCTCACTCACATCACACGCTGACTGAACGACCAGCGAGCACTTCAACTCAGAGGCGCCTCAACTTGCTGTTGTATTATACTCCTTCCAAAAGATTGATATTACAAGTACAACGATACATCCACGGTCATAACGGCATCAAAAGACGACAAGGACCAGTACACCATATGGCGTGACGCTCAGAGACCACCACGCAGACGGAGGACAAGGTGAAGCGTGCTCTCCTTCTGGATGTTGTAGTCCGAAAGCGTGCGACCATCCTCGAGCTGCTTGCCTGCGAAGATAAGGCGCTGCTGGTCGGGCGGGATACCTTCCTTGTCTTGGATCTTCGCCTTCACATTATCGATCGTGTCCGAGGACTCGACCTCCAAGGTGATGGTCTTGCCAGTAAGCGTCTTGACAAAGATCTGCATACCGCCACGCAGACGGAGGACGAGGTGGAGGGTGGACTCCTTCTGAATGTTGTAGTCGGAAAGAGTACGACCGTCCTCAAGCTGCTTTCCGGCGAAGATGAGACGTTGCTGGTCGGGAGGGATACCCTCCTTGTCCTGAATCTTCGCCTTCACGTTGTCGATGGTGTCCGATGACTCCACCTCAAGGGTGATCGTCTTACCCGTAAGGGTCTTGACGAAAATCTGCATACCACCACGAAGGCGGAGGACTGCATGGCATGTGAGCACCAAATATGATGACTCGTAGAACAGTTGCATGTACGTACCAAGGTGGAGCGTACTCTCCTTCTGGATGTTGTAGTCCGAAAGAGTACGACCATCCTCGAGCTGCTTGCCAGCGAAGATGAGACGCTGCTGGTCGGGAGGAATGCCTTCCTTGTCTTGAATCTTCGCCTTGACGTTGTCAATGGTATCGGACGACTCGACCTCGAGGGTGATGGTCTTGCCGGTCAAGGTCTTGACAAAGATCTGCATACCTCCGCGAAGACGGAGGACTGTGACAACCAGTGAGTACGTGAGATTAACACTCCATCAACAGACTACTAACCGAGGTGGAGAGTAGACTCCTTCTGGATGTTGTAGTCAGAAAGAGTGCGCCCGTCCTCTAGCTGCTTCCCGGCGAAGATAAGACGCTGCTGGTCGGGAGGGATGCTGCGCAGACAATCAGTTATAGTCATATATGCGCATCGATCACGACTACTCACCCCTCCTTGTCCTGGATCTTGGCCTTGACGTTGTCAATGGTATCCGAGGACTCGACCTCGAGGGTGATGGTCTTGCCGGTAAGGGTCTTCACGAAGATCTGCATGCTGCACGGGGAACTGTCAACAGCGAGACTTGGTTTTAGGATGTCGAGGGTACATACATGAATGTAGGATGGAAAGAATGAGAGTGTGTTGGGTAGAGATGGTGGTTGAAGGGAGAGAGAGGAGAGGCGCAGTGGTTGCTTATCAAGGCGGGGGTACCGGGCAACGCCGGGGGCGTCAGTGGCGTGCGTCGCGGCGAATTGGTCTAGACCCTTCTCGCGCGTTGATTGGTCGGCTACGCATACGCGCCCGCCCGACGTCATCTCCCCCCCGCCGCCACCGGTGGTTGCTCTCACCTCTTGAGTCGCTGCCGTTCTTTGGCACAACTGTCCGCATCTACGCCCCTCACCGCTATGCGGAGATCCACTTCTACCTGCGAGTATTATCTACAAGGGAGCGCGTATCGTCTCGCGGACGTAAGACAGCGAAGCGAAGCAATCACCGCACGCGTTGAGGGCGTGTATCATTGGCAGCGGACGCTCAACAACCTACCGAGGCCCTCGAAGACCTAGTGCTTCTATCATGATGCGAACGGTGCGTGCAATATCTCAGAGCTCCCGATACTTGGCCCGTCTCTGTAAGGAAGATCGATGGTCAATGTTCTACCTCTCGTCGACTTGGCGTCGCGCTAACAGAGCTCAATGTGACGATAAGCCTAGAGTTTAGCATGATAACATGGGTCGCAAGGTGGGTCCTCGGGCTCTATGTGCACATATTAGAGAATTCGAACCCACGTATCACAAACGTCTTACCCAGGATGCGACGATACGTGGGCATATTCATCATGACCGGCTTCTCTTGCTATCCCGAGCTGGCCAATTCTCCGATTGCTATGCAGAAGGCCGGACGGTCACGAATACTCGAAGAGGGGTATGGGCAAGTAAGTACAATAGTGCCGAGAGACTTGGATGGGCTTGTAGTCATATCGTATGTTTTTCCAGTCTTCAGAGCACTAAAGAACTAGAAACGAGCTGTGCAGATCGTAGCGCTATCGTCCAGTAATATGAAGAACCAATACTGTAAAAGAGCCAGCCGGAAACTCCTGAGGCCAGTCTGAGCGAACACTTTATTCGCAGGCTACAAGGTGGGGCTCTCATAGACTACGACGTAACGTTAACCAAACGACTGTTGCGGCGAGACTAGCGTCAACGAAGCTCATCATTGCCACCGGAATAGGCGGGCCGCTGCAGCGGTCGTGAGTGTTCGATGTCAGTGCAGATCGCAGCCAGTTTGAAGCGTTTTGTGAAGTAACGGAAGACTTACGCCATCGTCCAACAGCATTATACCCAAAAGGTGTCGAGTACGCGCGGGCTGAGGCTGAGGCTGAGTGGGGCTCAGTCGAGACGCCCAAAGAAACGCGAGCACGTGGGCGCGTCACCGGCGTGCATGACCGGAGGAGGTGGCTGTCCCCGCCTCGCGTAGTGGTATGTGGGCTCACGCTCACTCTCGTCCGTCCGAAGCGCAAGTGCGAGTGAGCCCGGTGGATAGCTGAGACACGTAAATGCCTCCAAGCTTGGAAGTAACGCAGCTCGGTGCCGCTGCGCGGCGGCGATCATTCACCTCTTCCTCCGACGTTCCCTAGGTATAAAAGCATGTCGGAGGGGCCACAGAATCTTCAGCAAAGTGTCTTCCTTCGCTCCTCCCTTTCCACGACTCCCGCTTACGAAGTCTACGCCCTTCACCGTCATGAGCTCGCAGACCTCTTCTTCTGGCGTTCTTGCCAAGTTCCTGGTCGTCCTCTTCGCCCTCTTCGGTGTATTCTTCCAGCTCGCCGCTGCCGTTCCGTTCGCCGATATGGGGAAGCGCGACATCTGGGACCCTCAGCTGCTCTACCCGCATGCGGGCACTGTGTGGTACAAGGGGCAGACGCACAACGTCACCTGGTATGTAACATCGTGCGATATCAAGGGGTTTGTGAATCTGACCAAGTTTGTAGGGACAACTCCAACCCTCCGTCTAACCTCACCAACCCCGTTGGCATGATTATCCTCAAGGCAGGCAGCACTACGACTCCTCGTAAGTCTATCATCACATCTCGTTGTGTACTCTGCGTTCCGGTGCTGATCATTGAGGGCAGTCATCCTGGCCGACGGTTTCAGCATTCTTGACGGAAGGGTTGAGGTCACCGTCCCATGGGTCCTCGAGGCAAACGACTACAGTCTCATCCGTGAGTGCTCATCCTTGCCTCGCGGCAGGTACAACCCGGGATGCTGAACTCCTAAACTCGTACTGCAGTGTTCGGTGACTCTAGCAACGTCGGACCTCAGTTTACGATCCTCCAGTGAGCTGGAACCCGATGCATACCGAACGAGTTGAGGGGTATTCGCATGGCTGGTCGGATGACGCCTGCCTGCTAGGCAGCGGATGAGCTTCGATGAATATGGACTTCTTTGATTTTGGCTTCGAATAACGGACTTTTCTTGTTACGACAGTGATTCGTACATTACTCTATTACCCAACGGACTTTCTGTTCGGGCTATCGCCCATGGTCATGCATTCGCGCGATGTGAACGTGGAAGTGTCGAGCCACTGCAAGTTGTTTCGTGTGTGGTAGCAGCGCTCGTGTCAATACCTTGCCGTCTGAACATGAGAAACAATCGTAGTTGACATAGATATCTGCATTATACACGGAATCTAGAGTTTACGGATTAGATATACCTGGAAAGCGTTCCGTTCTCAGGGCTTTTCTTGGGGTGCAGAGCTCGAGCTTGAGCTATTTCTCAAATAGACACGCAGCCTGCGCAACGATGTGGTTATGTAAAATGAGTAGTCGCCAACGAACCCTTGGCACAGTGGTAGCGCGTGAGATTCCAGCAATTACCGGCTCATACGGTAATATCGGGTTTCCTCAAGGTCGTCCGTTCGATCCGGGCAGGGTTCACTTTTTGTGGTAATTTTCCTATGTTTTTTGGAGTCCAGGGAGGGCGGGCAATGTTCAAAACATTCGGAATGTCTGGGAGGGCGGTCTGACATGTAGCATAGGATGAGTGGTCTGATTAGGCAGTCGCTGGAGGGAGGGATCGAAGAAGCACCCAGCCCGATCGTAAGAAGTATATCGTTAGTAGATCTCGACGTGTCTCCACTTCGACACTTCCATATACGCTCAGCCACTATTTTCCAGAGCTCAAGCCATAGAGCTGAACCGATGCCCTCAGACTGATTAGGTTGATATATAAAATACGACAATAACACCAACGATGCACAACTTCAAGGGGCCGCCTCATGAGGGACACCTTTCAGCCGTTGTACGGGCGAAGACTCGGGTTCAGCCAGTCGTACATAGCGACACCGGAGTACTGCTCTCCCCCAACCTGGCCGCCCACAGCGCTACCCACCCAGCGATGGTAGATAGGCTGGTCGAGAACGAGGCTGAGGCCAGTAATGTTGAAGTGGTACTGATCCCCATTCGCGAGCGTGTAGTCGAGGATGAAGCCCTTCATGACGTTCACGCCGCTCGGAGCGTCAAATCCGAGGCCGTACGGGGTGATGGAGACGAAATCGTCCTCGCGCGAGCCCAGCAGGCTGCACTGGTTCTGGAGAATGGTGCCGGAGTGCTCGAGGAAGCCGGTCGTGAAGTCCTTCGTCGAGCCCGTGATCGCGGCGTACACGGCGGAGAGATCGTACGGCCCGACCTGGGCATCGAGGAAGTACCAGTCGTCCATGAACTTGTCGATCGGCTGTGGCATCCAGTTCGCGTCGTGATAGCCCTTGCCCGTGATCGTCAGCGGGCTCCCGCTGAGGACAACGTCGACCGTGGCGTCGCCGCCGGGCTGCGAAGTTGCCCAGCCGAGCTGCTGGAAGAAGATCTGCTCGTTCGCAGAAAGGGAGGTGCCGGCGGGGATCGCGCTGTCGAAGTACGGGCTCGTCGTGGAGTTGCAGCCAAAGTGCGAGGGACCATCGCTGGTGATCTCGAGCGTGCCTGTGACGCCAAAGTCAGGAGCGTTGAGGCTGACGGAGAATTTGCTGAGATCAGCGGAGTTCTGGAATTCGCCTGCTCCCTCCCAGATACCAGTGACGGCCTGCCCCTGGTATGTCACGGAGGAAGAGGAGGCGGGGATTTGGTACGCGAAGACCGTCCCGTTGGCGAACGCGCCATTGATGACAATGTAGTTTTCAGGCGCGCTTGCACCACCTGCAGCCTCTCTCAGAGCCGAGATCGGGTAACCTGCGGAAGGAAAGTCGTCAAAATGAGGCGTTCAAAGCGCAGAGGTCGAACATACCCTGGTAGAACGTGACATGGAAGCTAGCAGGGCCCTGTCCGCCCTCGAGGGGGCCGCCGACTTGAACCCACCACCATTCCGTGGCATCGTTTTGCGAGTTGACGTCGATGTATTGCCCATCATGGGGGATACTCTGGCGCCTGTTAAGACCTGAAGGCTACGGTCAGCGGAACGGTTACAGCTGATGCAGGTGACAAGAAACGAACCTGCAAGGCAGCTCGAGGCCAAACCAAGGATAGCGGATGAGGCAAGGATCAAAGATGCGCGCATCCTGAAGCAAAGGTGAGATGAGAGCGAGCACGGTCTGACAATGGTCAGTATGGGCTTGAGTTAACATCTTTTATACTGGCAGTGGTGTAAGCCCATGTTACTGTATGGCCACAGGCACCATGCCGACTGCCGTATATCGCGCGATGGGGAGCGGCTTTACGACGGGGTTTCACCACTGTATCAGACCGAGCTGCGAGCCCTTACTGTTGTCCGTGAATGATCCATCGGAATTCAGGAGTGCTCGGTGATTTGGTGATCTTGCAGTGTGCCCTTGATATCTTGATCAGAGGCCTAACGTCCTTTGTAGCATGAATCGTCGAGCTATAAGATTGTATATAGCCAATGTACAGTATGTGACAACACATACGAAGGGAGTTTTCTAACCAGCCATTGAGAGCCGAAGCGATCTCAAGCAGCCCAAGTGCAGGCTTGCAGGCACGGTGCGCGTCCGAATCGGCATTGACATTATGCCGCGGGGATCGGTTCGTCTGGAACTCCCAGACAGACAGATCCCCGCGAGTTAGAGGGATGCCGGCAAACAGGCTTTGTGATCAAAACATTGATCCTGTATGGGCCGACTTAGCGGAGAGTGAACTCTCCAGCTGAGGACCCCGGGATCTGCGACCTTGGTGTGAACCGTACGGTGCGCAGTGCGTATGGTGTCCGAGTGTTCAGCGAGTCCGAGTCTTCAACCACACACGTACAACGCCCTACCTCAGACTCATGTCAGGACTTTTTGTGTTGACAAGTCGCACAGAATCCACATCCACTTAGCTCGGGTGTCCATTGAATACGATCTGTGTCAGGTAGAGGAAACAGTGGCGTGAAGGTAGCTGACATTCACAACGTACCGCATCATACGGTACACCCAAAATCACGTCAGCATGCCGGCCTCATTGCTAGAGATCGTGCCCCACGGAGCCAGCTACCATCGACGGTCGCTGACTCCGAGCATCCGTGGCGAATATCGGATGACTACTTAGTAGCCAAGAACTTGCAAAGCATGAGGGACATCATTCAAATTGAGATTTTAAGTCGACCGAGTCTCGAGAAGTGGCTGGTCGGGGGCGGCTTGAGTACGGGGGTTTGGATTCCAGGACACGTTAGAAGACACATTACTCGTAGTCGCTATACTGAAGGACTAAGCATGCGTCAGTCCCGGAAGATATTCCTGCAGTTCGTCAAGTAGCAGCAGCAGAAAGACGAATAACAGGAGGGATCTACTATCTGACGTGAGGGGCGAAGGCAAGCAAGTTGCACGATGGGCTACCTTGCAAGCAAATGGCCTCAAGCGCTCGTATCGGAAAGAGGGCCGATTCTCCGATATGGGCGTCTATGCCCTGGTATGAGTTCCCCACGACGATGGCTTGGGCTCTCATGCTTTTTGCTCAGTGCTCTGTGAACCACAACGATTGCTTCATATCACCTCAAAGCATGCCCGTTCTTCTGGCTATGCGAACGCATGTCGTACCGCTCACTATTGTGAGACAATTATAGCAGACGTGCCATACTTCCGGATGAGGCTGCTGTAAAGCCTCTATTCTAGACCTTTGTGAGTGCCTTTCCAGCCCCGCACGCCCATCCTCTCTTTCACGCGACGCTCGCAGCCCGCTCGACGGGTAACAGACAGCATGTGCGCTGCTTTGCTTCGCATACATCCCAGCATTCCCCACGCGCTCTCACGCTGCAGAGCTTAACTCCGGCTCAAGCTTGTGCTTGAAACCAAACTCTTGACACTTTTTTGGCCACCGCCGCCGGCCTGCAACGCAACTCACCACACCCACAGAATTCCGTGTCCGAACAAGGTCATTCCTCTGTCAACGTTCCTTTCTTCTTGGGGCCAAAGCGACGCCCCGGACATCTCTGTTGTTGGTGCCAGGCGTACGTTCGGTCCGCTAATCGGATGCATGTGTCGTCGCACGCTATTCAGCCGGTCTCCTCGAGCTCATACGCGATGGCTTCAGTGGATTCAACGATCAGACCCACTTGTACTTTGGCTCAAACTCTCGAAATCCCCTCTTCTACGACTGCGGTCTTCATCTGTTGTTGCCCTGCAACATCCGCCGGGCGTAATCCCCGTCAAGGAATCAACCGTTATGGCAGTGCCTTTCCACAGATACATGGCACTTTCATCGTGATGGCCGATACCTCACGTAGTCAACCCGTGTGAAGGCAACGCAAGCAAATCCGCCCGTTAGGTATCCAGATGCGCAACGGCAATAGTACCGTACGTACAAAGCTGAGTGATCAAACATCTCCATTATCATGCGTATCTCACAGGAACTGCTCAGGTTCCTTCCAATTGCACGGCGAAGTGCTCAATGGCCCCACGAGAGTACCAATGGAATGGATAGAGTGCGGGAGTGCCTTGTAAGGCTTTCTCCGCGTGCGTCTCGGCGGACGACAGGCGCAACGCTCTATGCAGCCCCCCACGAACCTTACGTTGGCATCTTCCTGGCCATGAGAACTTGTCAGGACCGGCAACGACACTGGAGGACCGCAGTGCGGCGGGCAGAGTCGCCTACGCGAGAAAGAATCTGTCAAATGCGCCCAAGAGTTTTACCACCTGCGTCCGGGTTCCTAGCGCATCCTTCCACGACTGTCCCCGGACAGCACCGCATGCACCGTGCGCCACCAAAGGCTACACAACCTACAAAGACAGGACAACAAGTCTTCGAATCCACACGCCGTCATTGGGCCTGTCCGGCGCGTCGGCATGCGGGGATGCTGCGGCGGTCGCGCAGCGCGCTCTCACCGCAAGCGATCCTGCCGTGTTCATCTTGGGCCAGGGCCGCCATGGTGCGCGTCTCTATGTCCGACGGTGCGGTATGTGGTACACGCTCTCTACCTAGGGTCTGGATACGGCTTTGGCCCGCCTTGCAGGCAACAAACAAACAGTTCATCACGATGCGCTATGGATGGGTATAAAAGACGTGCCGGAGTGCGACGAGCTTCATCGTCCACACCAGTCGACCTCCAGACTAGTCCGGGCTCATCTCCTTCAGCTAGTTATGCTCTCGAAGGCTTTGCTTTCTCTTACTGTCTTGGCTGCGTCTGTGACCGCCGCTGTTCCGCCCACCAAGCGGGCCACTTGCAGCGGTGGACAGACAACTGCCAACGAGGCGGTGAGTGCCAACCCGTGTTTCGCACTACTAGACGTTCAACGTTCGCCGCTAGTGTTGCGTCTGGTTTGACGTCCTCGACGATATCCAAGAAAACCTGTAAGCATTTTTGCTCACCGTCTTCGTCGAGTATGGTTGATTTGGCCGCCATATACAGGTTCAGCGGCGGTGATTGCGGTGACGAAGCTCATGAATCTCTTCGGGTATGAAGCGAACCTCCGATGCACGCACTCGCAGTAGACCGTTGATCAATCCATCCGACAGCTCATCTTCCACGACGCGATCGCCTTCTCCCCTGCATTGACATCCACCGGACAGTTCGGGTGTGTGTTCATCCGTCTATCTCCCCGTTACGTTCGCTAATTGACCGGCGGCACAGAGGTGGAGGTGCCGGTAAGCATTCAAGTTGAAGTCACCATGTGGTTGGATCTCATCTCCTCACGGCGTTTCAGACGGCTCGATCATGGCGCACACCGACGTTGAGATCCAGAACCCCGCGAACAACGGCCTAGACGAGATCATCGAGGCCCAGCGACCATTCGCGCTCAAGCACAACGTCTCCTTCGGCGACTTGTACGTTGCCATTCTTGTTCTTGACGTGTTATATCAGGTTCTCACTGGTCCGCCGATGATCAGCATCCAGTTCGCGGGCGCTGTCGGCGTCGCCAACTGTAACGGTGGCCCTCAGATTCAGTTCTTTGCTGGACGGTCGAATGATTCACAGCCTGCTCCCCCTGGGCTGGTGCCTCAGCCAACTGACTCCGTGACGGACATCCTCAACCGTGTCGGGGACGCGGGCTTCTCCGCAGTCGAGCTCGTCTGGATGCTTGTCTCGCACACCGTCGCGGCGCAAGAGACCGTGGACCCTGTGAGTGGCCCATTCATCAATCACCCGCTTCCTCCAGACATGCCATGATGGAGCGAGGCGGGGAAGATGATTGCATTTAGGCTTCTCACGCTGACATACATTCATCTGCTCCCTTTGTGATAACCGCGTATTGCGCAGTCCATCCCAGGCGCGCCGTTCGACTCGACGCCCAAGGACTTTGATGCGCAATTCTTCGTCGAGAGTATGCTCAATGGCACCCTCACTCCCGGGAATGGCCTCCAGAGTGGCGAAGCGCTCTCGCCGTACCCGGGCGAGTTCCGTCTGCAGTCGGACGCCCTCATTGGCAGGTAAGTCCGGGCTTAAGCCTAGCCATCTACCTGTCCGTCTCAATGCGCTGCGCTGTGAATCCTGATTTCTCCACATCGCTCGACAGGGATAATCGCACTGCCTGCGAATGACAGAAGATGATCGGTACGCAGTCTCGTATTCCCTCGCATCCTATCACCGCCCGGCTGATACGTGCGTGTTTTGTCGCCACAGCGGACCGCGCGAACATGCTGCAAAAGTTCGAGCAGACCGTCTTGAAGCTCTCTCTGCTCGGCTTCGACCAGAGCACGCTGACAGACTGCTCGGACGTGATACCCGTCGCGACTGGCACGGTCGCGGACCCTTTCCTCCCTGCTGGGATGACCATGGATGACATCGAGGCTTCGTGCGACTCGACGCCGTTCCCGTCGTTGTCTGCTGTACCTGGTAAATGTCATCTTGTTGTCTCGCTGATTCTATGATGTTAATTGGATGTTGTCAGGCCCCGTAACGAGTATCCCTGCTGTGTGAACACAGCGCGAATGCTCGCTCGCAGCTTTCATAGCTTATAGAATCTACGATGGGCTCATCGTAGCAATATGCATTTCAAGTTGTACTCCGAATAGTGGCTACCAGCAATCATCTGGGATTCTGCTGAGGGATCAATCGCCTAGAGAGCAGTCATCCGCCACTGCCCGGCCAGGGTAGGCATGGAACCTCAGGAACGCTCCCATGATTAAGCCAGTGAAGGTGATGTACTAAGTAACATCGACCAGGATGATGCTCGTTATGACGCGTGAGTCCCTTGTCGTCTAAAAGTGCACGCCATGACGCCCATATGTACAGGTAAGGACTCTTGGAAGCCGTCTCTAACGCCAGCGAGCGTCTCGGCGGTACTAGTATGGTAGCGGCTGGTTCCAACTCGCATCTACGACGCCTTCAATTCGATCCCTGTACACCATGCGCGATCATCGCAAGGAACAGCGTGGCGCTGTGCAAGGAAGTGAGGTGGTTCATGTGGTGTGCTGATAACTCTCTTCGCTTGCGGACTTTGCGCCGCTGGGGTCGTGCTATAAGACAGTTCAACCTCGCGATGTCCCCTGGGGGCACTGATCCAGCCTGAGATGTTCGCAGAATTATTTTCCTCTTGGCACTCACTTTCGCTTCTACTACTAGGTGTCATCATCTTGATACTCAATGCCATCAGGTCCACCACTTCTTCGAGGTATTCGCGCCTCCCGCCAGGTCCACGCTCGATCCCCCTTGTAGGCAGCTTGCTTGACATCCCGACGCTATACCCAGAACAGTGGTATCGCAGCATGAATGCCAAGTATGGTGAGTTATTATTTTCTCCGTCATTGGAGCGAGTTACGAACCACATTCCTCTTGCTCGTCAGGCGATATCGTCCACTTCAATATGCCGGGTCAGCATGTGGTCGTACTAGGAACGCATGAGACAGCTGTCGACCTCCTCGAGAAGAAGTCTTCCGTGACCTCTGATCGAGTGTCTACGACAATGGTTATGCTGTGAGTGCATGCGGACGGTTCCCAACCTCCGAACCTAGCCTTCACTGAATCTTTTACTGATACCATGACCAAATACTCAGGAGCGGTTGGGGATGGATGCTCACCACGATGGGCTATAGCTCATCGTGGCGCAGACACAGGAAAGTGTTCTACCAGCATTTCAATACCAGGGCAGCTCGTTCGTACAGACCGGTGCAAGAACGACACGCCCACCATTTCATCAAGAACGTACTCAAGAATCCACGGGAGTTCGCACAGCACATCCGGCGGTAAGTGTCAGGTTACGGAGAGAATCGTGATCACATTGGCTCATGGTTGAGTCGTGGGATCTCATTCCAACTACTGCAGGTTTTTCGCCGCGTCGATCCTAGAGATCACGTACGGCATGTCGATGGAAGCACTCGATACAGACGATGGATATGTCAACCTCGCAGAGGCGGCTGTGGCATCGTTCGGCGCGGTCGCCATACCCGGGAAATACTGGGTCGATATGTTCCCGCTCCTTCGTTTCGTGCCCTCTTGGGTACCGGGCGCGGGATTTAAGCGCAAAGCGCACGCCTGGAAGGCCCTCAACCACAACCTTCGTGATCTCCCTTGGGAGTGGACCAAGGCCTCGGTGGTATGTCGCCTCCGAATTTCTCAGCCGCTCTTAGTCAAAGTAACTTGTGTTGGCCGCTGTACCACAGCAGCACGGAAGCCGCAGTCCATCTGTCGCTGCGAGCCTCATGCAGGATGCCTCGCACACTGAGGGAAAGGTCGATGCTGCAGAGGAAGAGCTGGTAGCCAAAAATGCCGCTGCTGCCGCGTATGCAGGTATGCCACTCAGCTCACACCCAGGGGCCAGTGTTGAACTTAGTCACATACCTCAATCGTCTGTTCTATCTACAAGGCGGCTCAGATACAGTGAGTCCGTGCACAGCTCACATCTCGGCACAAGATCTGACATCGGTCCATCGTACTGTGCTTCAGACCCTCTCGGCCGTCCAGACATTCTTCTTAGCTATGGGTTCTTACCCCGACGTACAAAGGAAGGCTCAGGTTGAGCTCGACGCTGTCGTTGGACATGACCGGCTCCCCACCTTTGCCGACCACGACTCGCTGCCTTACGTCTCCGCTCTCGTGAAGGAATGCTTGCGGTGGCGTGTTGTAGCCCCCCTCGGTATGCCGCATGCTTCCACTGAAGTCTTTGAATTTCGCGGATATGTCATTCCCAGAGGAACGTTGTTGGTCTATAACATCTGGTGAGCATTTGGCCATTCAGATCGTCCCGAAGTGCTTTGATAGACCGAATCGGACGTATAGGGGGTACTCTCGCGATCCTCGTCACTACCCAGACCCGGAGGTCTTCAGGCCAGAACGCTTCTTGAAAGATGGAGTACTCGACCCGGATGTCCTTGACCCGTCCGCTTTTGTCTTCGGGTACGGTCGAAGGTACGTACGTGACTTGGAAGCCCAGAGACTACCTGCCGCCTATGACATCTTGCGCAACTTGAAATACACTGTGTCCACTTGCTCTGCGCTCACATAATCTTAGGAAATGCCCTGGACGCCATCTAGCAGAGGCCGCGCTCTTCATCAGCGTAGCCACGGCACTTCATACGCTCTCCGTCACCGCACCAAATGGCGCCGATGGTAAACCCGTGCGGCTGGAGGGAAAGATGACCTCTGGCTTTATCACGTAAGTGGCGTGTCCCACAGATACAGCGGTAGGATGATGACTATTTACTCTGATCTAGGTATCCAGAGCCTTTTGAGCTAGACATAGTCTCTCGTGGGCCCTGGGCAGAGAACCTCATAGCGAACTGCACCACCGAGACGACCTCGTCGGACCGTGACTAGTGGATCTGAGCGGCTGCACGTAACCTCCGTTCAGTCAGACGTCTATGTTATACGATATGGGAACTTCGCTTGTACAGTACTGCATGGCCGATGACGTGAACCAACTTCTAGGACTGTCTGGCAGCTTATAGAGCACATCCAGCTTGAGTATACAAGGCGGCCTTGTCTCCGCTGCCGTCCACGAGGCTACGGAAGTATCCGCCTTCCTTCTGCAGCAGCATGCGCGGTGCGTCATACTCGACCTGTACTCCATGGTCAGTATTGTACCGACGTAGGATCCGAGATGATATCGACTCACAATTCGACCAGCATCAAGTACCATCTGCATGTCATGTAATGCGATGAGTATACTTCAAGAATCGAAGAGGCATGTTACTCACGATCTTGTCGGCGTCCATGATGCTCTGCAAGCGATGAGCCACAGTGATCACAGTGACGTCTCGCCCCAGTTCCTCCCGCAAGGAGTTCTGGATGATCCCGTCTGTGTCGTAGTCTAAACGGATCCTTCATCAATAGCTGCCCGCTTGTCCCGACAACAACATTACTCACCAATCGCGGATGTAGCTGACGATCGACGTGGTCTGTTAGCGTGGCTTCACCGGCATAGCATGCGAAACCCCACCTTCATCTAAGATGAGCAGCTTGCTCCTGCGTACGATGGCCCGCGCGAGCGCCAGGATCTGTCGTTGCCCGACCGAGAGGTTACTTCCTCCCCCGGCGATCTCAGAGTCCAACGTAAGCCGCGCGCCGTTCTCCGCGCTCATATTCTCCTGCAGGGAGAACAGTCCGGCAGAACGCAAGGCGTTGTTGAGCGTCGCATCATCGTGTTGCCCGAAGGGGTCAAGGTTTCTCCGAAGTGTGCCGCTGAGCAACTCGGGCTGTATATAGTGTTAGAGTTAGCGTGATGTGGACGCCGCTACCGGGAGCATGCATACCGTCTGCGGGATGATAGTAATGTTCGAGCGGAGCGCATCGAGGTTGATCGAATCCGTAGCAATGCCGTCGTAATACACCTTGCCTTCCGTCAGGATGCATCGTAGGAGCGTGAGAGTCAAGGAGCTCTAAGAATTTGGGCAGGTCAACTCTCTCCCAATACAATGTGCGATGCATTCGCCTTACCTTTCCACTGCCTGTACGGCCCACTACACAGCAGCGTGAGTATGGCGCCTCTTAGACACGTGGAAAGGCTTACCGATGCCAATACGCTCGCCTGATTTGACTTCAAACGAGATCTCGTGCAGTACGCGAGGGCCATCCTGCACTTGGCATGAGTGCAATTCCGAGATGATTTGTACGAGGACCTACAGCAGAGTAACGCGCTGATAGCTTCTCAACACGTAGATCGCCGCTAGCCGGCCAGTAAGCGGGAGGAATTCCGGAGGCCGAAGGCTTTGGCTCTTGCTCGATCGTTAGATATTGCTGGACGCGCTCAATGCTAAGGCAGCGTGTCAGTGGTTATGGCGAATAACATATTACTGATCACAAGCTGACCTGTTCGCTGTACGAACATTCGTTACCAGTGACAGGAATTGGCGCATTTGAGCAAGAACGCAACTTACCGCAGACTTGGAGGTGGTTGACTGTCCTGACCCAGAAGAGGACATTGATGCTGAAACCGCCTGAGGATGGGTGTCAATGAATCTGTGACATGCGAGAGAACAAGCGGACACCAATTACCTGCCATCGCCATAGCAAAACCGGCATCGGAAGCACTCAAACGAGCAACATAGATGATGTACGCGGCGAGGGCGACAGAGAGGACATTTCCCATGGAATCGACTCGGACAGTGACCCATCTGGATAGATGACGATATCATTTGTCACTTCTGCTCTCCAGAACGAACCGTATGACAGCGCACCGATTCAGTCCATTGTATATCAGAGCTGCGCGGTTGTACCGGTCAAGACGCAAGTACGACTCTTTCTTGAACATATCCTGCGCGCCGTAAGCTCTGATGGAAACTAAGACCGGGTCAGCCCTCATCACATGAACTTGAGGTTACAATACTCACCAAGCCCAGTGATGGCCGAGCCGAAGTGCCCCAGGACTGGCGCACGCGTGTTGCTTAGCTCGCGCTTCACGCACATCTGCGCCTTGATATAGATGCGGCCGAGTGTGGCCCCGGCGATACCGACGACGAGGGCGAAGAGGATGAAGACAGGCGCCATGAGCGCCGTGGCGAGGACCCGAAGTAGCATGAAGATGGTGCATTCGATGACGCTGAGAAGGTACCTTGGGACGCTCGTGTCAACTGTTGCGGGGAGGATAAGCCAATTCCTCCGAGGAGAGTATAGAGGTATCAGTAAGGGTACGTACTGGCTTGGATGTCGGAGGTGCAACGAGCGATGATACGGGACGTCGGGGTAATATCGAGCCATCTATTCCTGATCTTCAGCCACGATGTCTTGCCACAGCGATAGCAAAAGAGACTACCTGAGAGTTGTACCTAGAATTGAAGATACTAGCCGATGATGGAGTACTCTCGATGCGTGCATAGAGCCAATGATGTAGAAGAACCAGACCACGGCGTAAGCGCTCACAGTGCCTAGGACGAGGACGCCATACAGGGACAAGTAACTGTAATGCGGTAAGCTCACCGCCATGAATGAAGGAGACGATGCCGCTTACTATGCAACGGAGACTTCCGATGGTGCATGGTTCTCGTACTGAGCTGCCCAATATCCTAGGAGATAACTCTGTAGATGGCCTGTGGTCAAATGGCGATATTATCATACACGGTTGAATAGTCTCACCTGGCTGTTCATGACGCTATGCGTGACCGTGAACATAGACAAGCAGACGATCCAGTAGATAATGGGCCGGCTTGAGGTGTTCATCAGGTAGAGACGCACTGGTACGACCCCGCTGAGCACGGCATCTTCCAACAACAAGAGGTGAATTGTTATACTCACGAGTGTCCCACCCAACTTGGCCCTCTTCGACCTCCTCGGCTACAATGAGCTTCCCGCTATTCTCTCCGTCCTTCTGGGCATTCTCATTCTCAAGGTCATCTTGGAGGCCTTCGGTATCCGCCTCCTTGAGCAGCGCCTCCTCTTCAGCGAGCTCCGCCGAAAGCTCCTTGTCTTCCCGGAGAGTCTTCTCCAGCGAGCCTTGGCTGACGATCCGTCCGTCCGCTCCCAAAGCGACGACAAAGTCCGCAATCGGCCGTGCGAGGGCGACGTTGTGGCTCTACATGAGCCCCGCTTCCATGAGTATATGGCATGTTCCGGTGCATAGAGGGGCTGACATACCACTAAGAGCACTGTGCGACCACGGACAAGGTCACCCTTGAAACATTTGTCCACAATCCATCTACCAGTATGCACGTCAAGCGCGGCGAGGACCTATATGCGTGTTCGCGTGAGCACCACTCGTAGACGAGGGCCGTAGGGTAGGACCACTCACGTCGTCAAGGAGCAAGATTTCCGCGGAGGAGTAGATAGCTCGAGCAAGGGTGATTCGAGCCTTTACAAAAGCAGGTGTCGATTTCAAAGCGGCTCATTTCAGCGTAATACTACTCACCTTTTGACCACCGCTGCGACAAATATGAACAAACGCTGTCAGCCCGTGCGATACACTTGGTCAGTGAAGAGAGTGTACCTTAGGGTGATGCCCTTCTCTCCAACCTCGGTCTTATCACCAGCATCGAACAGGCTCAAGTCGCGTTCCAAAGCACATTGCTTGATGACTGCAGGAACAAACCTCTTGAGCATCACGCTGGCATACAGGAAGTACCATAGCGAGCTCACCTTTTGTATAACGCATTTCATCAAACGGCGCGCCGAAGAGTATGTTATTCTGAACACACGCCATGATACTTAGCAATCGGATCATCAGAAGGAGTAGGATCCGCCGTCACTCACCCGGATTGTGTCGTTCAATACCCAAGACTCCTGCGCAGCGTAGGCAACGCCGCCCGTCCGCGGAAGACTGACGAAAGACTCTGGTCCCATCAACCTCGCATGCATCTCGCCTAGAACGCAACCATGATCAACACCTCCGCCGTCTTGACAAGGTACAATTCGAAACGCGGACGCACCCAGTAACGCCATGAGCAACGACGTCTTGCCCGAGCCCGTCGGCCCGAGGATGAGGTTCATCCGCCCGCGCTTGAAGAGCACCTCGCCGTCGATGTGCAGGACGAACCTCCTGCTCTGCTGGCTTTCTACTGTGGCGGGCGTCGACACGTCAGCTTCATTTGACCAGGTGAAAGAGGTCTGTTTGATGCCGAAAACCTCGTCGGAGGACGACGGGGCAGGAAAGCTGAGGTCCGGGGATGAAGCAATGTCCTGCGCCGAGGCGGGGCGGGCGAACTCATCTAGGAGTTCAGTCTGTGAGATTGGCACAGACCCGTCAGCTTATGGACTTCGCCGGAGGCACGGAGCTGACCGGTGTGCTCACCTCGTGCAGGAAGTTGTTGATACGGTCAAGCGAGACGCGCGCTGGCAAGGTTAACAGCGTCAGCCAGCTGTGTCGGCTGGAGCCACACGGGTTCAAGGCTCACCTTGCGTCAAGACCGGGATCTGGAAGAAGATCGCGTGCATCTGCTGCTGAATTATGAGGAAGGCTGCGAAGTAACTCTGAGTCGCCCGTCTGCTGTCGAGGACGCGCGTATATGCACATACCCGCGTTCGACGAGAACAGCTTCGAGGCTGGAATCCATGACATTGAGTGAGCACAGAACCGGAAACCGTAAAGAGTGAAGACGTACCCGTCAATTCGCCTTTCATCAAGACGGTCTATGGCGCGCACGTATCCAGTCAGCGTCTCCAATACCGGCGAGGACTCGCAGTTGCAGCAACACTCACGTAGGTCGCGAACGTGACCACCATCGTGATGAACGGAATGATATAGCTATCATCAGGACCTCAGTATGCGCAAACCCGCTATCGGTACGTGCAAAAAAAAACTCTGTACGTACTTGAAGAGGTTGTTCAGGATCTCCAGCCACCGCGTTTTGCTCAAGAACTTCAGCTCAGCGAGCCTGCGCTCCTCGATCTGCGCCGCGACGCGGGGTTCCCAGCCAAAGAGCTTGATCATCCTGATCACGTTGAGGACTGTATATGACCATGGCCACTGGTCACCACACATTCCACAAGGTACAGGCTGGCTGTATGCGCACCTTCGTTGATAATCTGCACGCGCGCGTCGGTCTGGAAGGAGGCCAGTTGTGTCATGACGTCGACCTTGGCGTGTAGCTTTGAGACGCACCGTGCTCATCATTCCCTTCTGGAAGCTCTGAATCCAGCTGCTCAGGTACCCAGGGAACGGGAGGAGAGCGACAAGCGTCGCGAGCCCTACCAGCGCACTACAAAAATCAAACGCAAACATTATGAGCTCACAGTCTCCACGCGCGACCGCACGGTGGCACGGCGAGTAAACGCACCTCCATCCCAAGACGCTGTACATGAACACGATCGCGATGCCGATCCGCGCCGGGCTCTGGATGACTGCACGCAGCGCGTCAAGGAACAAACGTGAAACATTATTGAGCCCTTCCTCAATCCTACGACTTGCAAAGAAAGAGAAGGACGCACGTAAGCGGAGCCACTCCCTGTTTCCCTCCGTGACGCTCGCGAGGTCGCTCGTGATCAGGTTGTTCAGCTTGCCCACGAGGAAGCCGTCCTTCGGTTTCTCCTCTGCGGCAGGCCCAGCGTCTCCGCCGCCAACGGACGTGGTGGGCGGGGCGGGCTCGTCGCGAGGGTCCTCGTTTGACGTCTCGGACTTGACGCGGATACGGAGTGCGTGCTGGAAGAGCAGCTCGGTGACGATCGCCTCCGTATGCACGCTCATGCGGTTCTGCCAAACGCGCCACACCAAAACATCATAGTAAGCTCACGCCAGTCGCGCGCAAAAATCGATATGCATAGAACGGGAGCGAAAGCGGGACTGACCATCGTCCACCCATACCACTCCTCGCACACCATCTCGACAAGCGGCCCAAGAAAGAGAACCGCGAGCCAGACCCACGGCCGGATCGTCGACGCGCTCCCCGCCTCGAGCGACGCGAGGATGCCCTGCGTCGCGAGCGGCCACGTCAGGCCGATGATGGACTGCAGAGAAAAGCGGGGTGCGCGTTAGCAATACAGCTGCTGTTGTAGGAGATGAATGGAGGGGTGGGCGACGTGCGCGGGACTTACTGTGCCTGCGGTGAGGAGCGCGGCGAGCGCGTACTCCCGGTCTGGAGGGGGTCGTGAGCGCCTGGCGGGTGTTCATGGTGGGAGGTATAGGACTCACGAAATAGAGCGAGAATACCCCAGAAGAGATGCCGCTTCGACTTCGTTTGCAGCGGGTCGAGATGCTTTATCATGAACCATACCGCGCACATCAGCTCGCATCCCATTTCCAGTGACCACCATGACTCCGTGCCTATGGTGAGGTAGCGATACGTACCTTCAGGCTTTCGTCCACGAGGACAGCAGTAGAGTCCGAGCGCGCGAGCGGGGGCAGCTCGTCGAGCGGGAGGTGCTTCACCCGGTGCGCCTTCGCGACGGTCTCGTTCAGCCAGCTGTACATCCTGCGCTCGTACCACCCTGCGCTCTGCTCCGTGTTCAAAGTCTCCCCTGGGGCCTGCAGCAGTCCAGTGAGCATCTGAGAAGTACAACATCGCATATCGCATATTGACGAGACGTACCGTGTTGAGAGGAGGGCGAGGGACGAGAATGGGGATGACGGTGGCGGCTATGGTGAGGATGGCGAATTTGGCCCAGAGCAAAGTGCCTTCGTGTGCGTCCGCGGGAGAGCGCGTCGTCGTGCCGAGGGGGAGGACGTCCCGGTAGACGTACACGGCCCACGTCACCGACAACACAAAAGACAGATGGCTGGAGACCAGCGAGCTGTGACGCGAGGAAGATACAGAAATAACAGCAAGAAAAGAGCAGTAAAGCTAGCGCGTCCATCAGTCAGCATGTATAGGCTCACCGACTGGACGGCCCCAGCACAACGATAAGATGACTTACATAGACCGCACACTGGGCGAACGCGCCCCAGTCCGACGGCAAAACATCGTCGGTCAAGTCGGTACCAAGAAAACCATTGCAGACGGTAGCGATAGCTAGACACAGCAGAGCGACGCAAGACAGTAAACGAGCAAGCTTATACGTCAAGACGACCCGCCCTCCCGAACGGTGTACGAAACCCTTCAGCCCGTGCCCTTCTTCCAATGTTTGACCTACGTCCGCCCGCACGCCTTCCATCGTATCCGACGATGGCCGTTTGGCAGCGTCACAATCGCGCGTCGAGTGGTAGGCGCGAATACCGACCTGGGCGAGGATTAAGAGGGCGGAAAGGCCCGTCGCGGAGAGAGGAATCACTTGAGAGTCCATCGCAGGCGGGATGGGTCTATAGAAGTACCAACGTTAGTTCTGGCACGGTCGAAAGATACAAGTACTGCGAGGTACGTACTGGAGATAGTTCGGTTGATGGTCCATGAGCGTGCGCAGCCAACGCTCGCTAGTGGGCATTGTGCGGGGGATCCAAAGAGGGCGGCGTTCTGAAGGGACCTAGCACGCGCGGTGGCCCTGGTATTTCAATGTTTTCGCTGAGCTTACGCGTCGGTGTTGATGGACGACTGCGCGCGCGCCAACTGTGGCAGATCAAAGTCAGTAACTGAGTTCATACGAATGCTTGACGTTGTTCCGACGGACCCGGAGTACACTGCAATGACTTCGCTGGCTTCGCGGTCTGAAGAGGCTGTGCCGATAAGGTATAGAGCAGTATCACTCCGTGATTTCGAGCTGCTCTTATACAGACTCTGAGTACTGCGCAGCTTGCGTTGGGGTGCTGGTAAGGGTGCAATTATAGGGACACAGTCATGTTTTTCTTGTTGAATTTATATACTGCGCAATCAGGAGGTGATCGTCGGCCGAAAAATCCGTCGACCCAGGCCCGATCGGGTCGTCAACGGAAGGGCGACTACGAGGGACGTATGGCGCGAGGTGAGCAGAGTAAGATGGCAAGTGACGCGGTTATGGATGTTGTTGGTGTCAATGGACAGAGGGGAGCACACCGGGGAGCGTCTGAGTTCAGGTTCACAGAAGGAATGGACCACGTGATAGCAGCTATCGAAGGACGCGACGCGTTTGTTTTGGGTTGTTTGTCTTATTATGACGTAGCGCGTTCAGGGTGTACACCATCTTGCGCACTGTTTGATTCTCCATCACCAGCCACCACCGCATACTCTGTTTCCATCTCCACGTCCGAGTCGCCCTGTTGCTGGTATCGGTAGCAATCACAATGGAGACCTACTGGAGCGCCTATGCGTGAGCAGGTGAAGTTGGTTCGTAGTCGAGTAGACATTCGCATTGAATCGAACCGACAGCTTTCACTTCTGTATCCGCGACGTCGCGGAAGCAGAACGGGCGTAGGCCTTTGATCTGGATCAGAGAGACCAGATGTGCCTGAGCTTGCGATGTGTATGCCTTGGTGATAAACTCGTTCGAGCGTCGGGACCGAGAGTAAATGAAAGCGACTGCTGCGGAGAGGAGGGGCGAGTGACATCACGTTGACGAAACCCTCGCTCTTTCTCGACTCGGTGGGTGTATCCGGTGAAGGAACGCGTGTAGCGAGCGAACGACAACTCCTTTCCGGAAGAGGCAAGTGAGTGGGGCGGACTGACGTTTGCTGTGGTGCAGGATGCGAATGGCCATGGCTCATTCCACCCGCCCAAGCCTATGACGCTCTACACGCCAGCCCTGCGTTGCTGCGCTATATAACCTCCCTTCCCATCCTCCTTCGTCCCCACAAGCGTTACGACTTTCTTCACGACAACGACCGATCTCTCATCATCCCACTAACGACATCCAACTTTCGACTCGACACCTCATCTCTTACGACTACACATTTGCCATAATGTCTCTCCCTCAGGCTCGCAAGGATATCAGCGACCACCCCGCTGCCAACGCAGTCACGGAACCCATCGACCGTCAGAAGCTTCAGACGGACATCGACCGCAAGCTCCGCCTCTACGGCGTCTTCAACGCCATCAAGCAGTCCCGCCTCCCCACCAACGAGCAAATTGACGCCATCCTCGCTCACTTTTCTAACGGCACCCTCTCCGGCTCCGACTCCCTCTCGCCCGACGGCCAGAAGCTCGTCCAGGATACCCACGACATCGTCGAGACCCTTCGCCGCATCGTCGCCGAGAAGAACGCGGATGAGGTCTTCCAGAACTTCTTCTGGCACACCCGCGACGTGGACGTCGACCGCGCCAAGAAGGATCCCAACGAGGTCCTCCCCGTCGAGGGCCAGAAGGCCAAGTCTGACGGCCAGATCGCCGCCCAGCACCTTCGCACCCTTCTCTCCCTCGTCTTCACCAACGCCGAGGTTCGCAAGCTCTTCGCCGACTTCGGTGTCATCGGACGCGACTTGCTCGCCCGTGGTGCCGAGAAGGTCGCTGAGAAGGCGCGCCCCGACGAGGAAGAGCTTCGCAAGCTCCACGAGCCTGCGCCTTCGCACACGTTCTACACTGAGGGCGGCCGCCAAGTCGGCCCCGACGAGACGCCCGTAAGTGTCCTTGTATGAGATTATCAAGGATCCGTCTGACGTTCTGTCCAGGTTCCCGAGGTCAACATTCCCGGCACCGACATCCGCGTCGCTCACCACCCCCGCGCTGAGGATCCAGCTGCGGGAACGAAGATTCAGAAGGGCGACGAAGTTAAGCGCGCCGACGAGGCCCTTGCTGAGGCCCAGCGCAAGAAGGAGCAAGCGAAGACCCAAGCCCAACTCGAAGCTGAGCGTCAGAAGGAGGATGTGAAGCAGCGCGCGGCTCCCGATCAGCCTCCTCAGGATGAAGCGGATGTCCAGACGCGCAAGCAGAGGCTCCAGGAGAAGTGGGGCGACGTCAAGGACACGCTCCGTGGCCGCGTCCCTGACGAGCACAAGGAACGCGTGAACGATCACACTCAGCGCGTCAAGAACTTCCTCAGCGACGAGTATTTCCCTGAGGAGCGTCGCGATCAGTTCATCTTCCGCCTCAAGAAGGTATGTCATTTCTCAAGTAGCCGTGACTTCGTGATTCTAACTGCGCTACGCAGGTGATCTACGAGTGCCAGAGCCACCAGGATTACCAGGGCTCAATGCAATGGCTTCTCAACTTCCTCGAGGAGTACGCGTCGCACGGCCGCACGATTGCTGAGCACGGCAAAGACTCGCACCAGCAACTCACCTCTGACCCTAACCTTCAAACATCGATGCGCGAGCTCCGCACGCTCCTCGAGCGGTTCGCGAACGGGCGCAGCCTCGACACGATCGGGGACGCGATGCGCGCGCTGTACGATGACGCTCAGCAGGACGAGCGGCTGCGGCACTGGTTCCGCGACGTGGACGAGTTTGTGCGCGAGGCGCTTCTTCAGCCGGGCTACATCCTCGACGACCAGGCGAACGAGCGCGCGAAGGAGCTCCGCGAGAATGGCCGCCAGTTCTACGATGACAAGTATAAGGGTCACTTTGACAATCTCATCAACAGCGTGCAGGCTTGGTTCGGCGCGATCGCGGAGGACCCGCTCAACAAGGAGTACGTATTCATATTGTACCCATACACTGATGTGATATCAGAAGCTGACTATATGCGCGTAGGTTCGGCAACAACTTCGCGCAGCTCGCGAAGGATCTCTTCTTCGACGGCGACGGCAACCTGAAGTTCAAGCCCGAGCTCTGGGCAGACGTCCGCCAGCAGATCATCCCCGGGTTCATCGACCAGGTCGGCTACGTGCCCATCCCGCGCATTGAGTACACGGACGAGTCCGTCGATCTCGTCATCGAGAATCTCGCGCTCTCGGGCAAGAACTTATTCCCGAACCTCATCTCGATGGAGGCGCGCAACTTCGCCAAGCTCAGCGCGTACAAGAACATCAAGTGAGCCTCAGCAGTTGAGCGTGATAAGGCGTAGAATCTGACGATGCGTTTTCAGGGACGAGTTCCACCACGAGTTCACGCTCACGCTCGGTCAGGTCCAGGCGGACATGCGCGACGTCGCCTTTTACTTCCGCAAGAAGACGGGTACGCCCAAGATCACCGATTCTGGCCTCGCCGACGTCCTCCTCGGCGGCTCCGGCCTTACCGTGACCGTGCACCTCGTCTCCGCCGACAAAGACCGGTCCTCCGTCTTCAAAGTCAAGGATGTCAACACCTCCATCCACACGCTCAAGTTCTCGATCCGCGACTCGAAGCACGACACGCTCTACAAGATGCTCGGCCCGCTCGCGACCGGGCTCGTCAAGAAGCAGCTCCAGAAGGCGATCGGGCAGGCCGTGCGCACCGCGCTCGAGTACGTCGACGGCCAGCTCGTGTCCGTGCGCGATCAGATGGCGCAGGCGAAGGCGTCCGAGGACGCGAGCCGCCGCGACGTACTCAAGCAACAGTTGCTCGCGCGCAAGCAGGAGGCGGACAAGGCGCGCGCGAAGAGGCAGGAGCGCGGCGCGCAGTTCAAGGTCGTCACTCAGCCGGGGGACGAGCTTCTGCCTGATGCGGGACATCCCGCTGGGTGGGTGAATCGCACGCAGGAGCGGGTGCAGGCTGCGAGCACTGGTGAGGAGTGGCGCAGCGAAGCGTGAGTGTTCTCTTTTAGGGGTACTAGTAAGATCGACATGCTCATGCGACGATGATAGGTACAACATCGCGTAAAACGTGGAAACGTCTGCCATTGTGCTCTGACGATTGCTCTGATGGGACCCTCGGACTTTGTGTGTAGGATAGCATTTGCGAAGTGATGTATCCGTATGCCTTCATGAATAATTGTATCATACCCTTCGATACTGCTAGTATTGCGACAGTCGGACAAAGAGACCGACAAACATCAATGCATGCACGAAAGCCTTCACTCTTAGTGTCAGACTCAACAGCATAAATCTACAGCCACAATAACTTCGTTTATAGCACTATAATTGAATGAATACAGTACGCGGGTCAACAAAACCTACTGTCTCACCATGAGCACGGCTGTGTAGTACACAACCGCATCGAGCTCTGCGGGGCCATAAAGCAGTGGAAGCAATAACACGCGAAGCCCGAGACAAAAAGAGGGGAAAGGATCGACAAAACGAGGGTGTATATGTATGTATCATACCAAAAGACAGTCCTTAGCCACAGTTTCAACGCCCTGGCTCTGAGGCTCTATGTCACCCCAAGGGTCAAAGCGGACATGGAGCGAAGCCCTCCCGCTCACTACGTAGCCTTCTTCGGGGCAGTCGAGGGGTTCGTGTCCGTCGCCCACGAATCAAACGGGAACTGGACGACCGCAAGGCCGCTGACGAGGTTGCTATCGCTCGGGGGCGCCTGGGTCGACACGACCGCGACGTAGACGGTGCCGTCGAGGCCCTCGGGCACAGTCGCCTGCCCGTTCACGATGGGCGAGTACTGCACGGTGAGCCCGTCGAGCCACGCGAGGTAGAACGTGCTCGCGGCGGCCTTGAGCGTGAGCGAGACGTACACGGTGCCGTCTGCGGTCGGGTAGCCCGGGTAGACGGTCAGCGCGGGGTACGTCTTGAACGGCAGGTCGGGGTTCGTGTCCGGGCAGTCGCCGATGTAGTCGACTGCAGGTAGACCGCGGCGGGGGTCAGTCAGCGTGCGTTCTTGTTCGCGATATGGAGAGGGTGGGGATGCGCGCACTGACCGAGGAGCGAGTACGCCTCGTTGGGCGAGAGAGGCGTCTCCCAGGGGCCCTCCCAAGGCTGGCGCTTCTCGACGGCGGAGGTGAGCCAGCCGGCGTGGCGGGACTCGGCCGCGGCGATAGACGCAGCGTAGATCTCGAGGCCGGTCCCGTTGATGAACCCGACGGCGCCGATACCGGCGGAGGCCTGGATGGTGGTGACCTGCTGCGCGAGGTCGATGAACGAGTCTACGTCGGTGATCGGGCTGCGCGTGTCTAGTCAGTAATCCTTCTGAGCAAGGAAGGGAGAGGGGGGGGGGGAGGCGTACAAGTTGTACGTGCAGGGCGCGGGGGCGTCCGAACCGAGCGCGTCGGTCATGTCCGAGACGTGCGCGGCCTCGTGGTCCGCGATCTGCGAGATGCGGTTGCGGACCCAGGTGGGGTAGCCGGCGTCGGTGAAGTCGGTGTCGGCGAACGTGTCCAAGCCCTGGGAGAACAGCGCGTTCTCGACGTGCTGGAGCGTGAGCAGGTACTGCGTCAGGCTCGTGTCTGTTGACCACATACGTCAGCATGAGAGCGTTAAGGAAGCACGCAGGGTGGCAGCGGTGGGTACTCACCATCCCAGCCGGAGAGGGCCTGGCCGAGGGTCGTGGCGGCGCCGACGAGTGCGAGGAGGATAGCCTTGCGGAACATTGTGTACAATAGAAGCGAAAGGGGTCTCGCACGAAGGAGCGGAGGGGGCGCGGCTGGGAGTAGGCGGAACCGTTCGAGGAACTTGAACGATGAAGGGCGTGGTGGCTCTCAGGCTTGTATTTATATGTTGGACGTCTCAGTCTTTGCGAGACGGCGAGAGACTGAGTACGCGGACAAACTTGAGTAATGCTGATTGTGCATTGCGACTGCCAGCACGTCACGCCTGTGGCCAGCAGCAGAAGTGAGGTCAAACCGTGGAGGAGGAACGTACGAAGACCCCAAGTGAGACATCTCCGAGCTAGCAGCTAGAGTGAAGCGAGGAAGCACCCGTTTGGGCCCATTGCGACAAGCATGCATGTTCGTAGTTGCAGCGTACGGAGAGATGCCGACGGTGTCTCATCGCATCAATGTATACACTTGGACATGTGACGAGTACTAGCAGTCAGAAGGCTTGGCACAGGACCGCGAGCAGGCAGATGAGAAGACGGCTCCGCGACATTCGTCGCTGTCTGTGTTGCATCCGTTCAATGGTCTAGACTAGCCTGTTGTAGATGCCGTATAGAGTACCAAGACACCCTTTGCGGGCTGGTTGCTACGCAATGGGCCCAGGGATGCGCTTTCGAGTCGCAATGATGGAGGTCGTTTGGCCACTTTTCCGCCTAGACGTCGAGCACCCTAGCTTAGCTCTTGAGGGTTTCTTTCCCTTCATTGACAACAATAGTGAGCAGCAGAGAATTCATCTGAGGGTTGCACGTGGACTCAGCTAACGCTTGACAATCTCGACATTGTATACTAACCTTCCACCATATCGTCTAGTCAATGACATACCATGATGTTGCTGCCGTGCTCGGATGCACAGACTGAAACTGCATTGTACATGGTAGTAATCCCATCTGTACTGCGTCATGAGCCGTCCCAGCATCTCATACGTACCTGAGGATCGTGTTGACACCGTCGAGGGCGTCGATGCCGGTGCATCCTTCGGCGTGGAAAATGCAGAGTGATGTAACATTCATTATGTTCGATAGAGTCTATCTTGGTTTCACTCACCATCGGAACGTGCGTGCGAGCCCTGGAAGCCTTGCAAAACGTTTGCCGCCACTACAACGAAGTCTCTCCAGTGCCACGCATTGGTAGGTGTACATTGCAGCGTTTGCATCCGCCACTGTCGTCAGCTCAGAACTTGAACCTAGTCTCCTGTAGGCAGACGACCGATGTGCACTATTGAGTAAGGGGAGGACAAGCACAACGGGCTGCGATTAGGCACTTCTTTGCAATAAGTGTACGCACCATACTTGCGGTCGCTTGCGGCAGTCACCACCTTCGTACGTGACGGGTTAGAGCAGAGACGACATGTGTGGACATGAGTGCCGACCGGCGGCGCTTAGCTACCACATCACGCTCACCAGTTGCTTCAATGGCCGCATGGCACGACGTGACATCACGAGTGGGCCGAGGTAGTTGACGACCATGGATGTCCCCATCGTCGAAGTTTTGTGGCTAATGTGTGGAGTGCAAAACTCTACCCAATATTAGATAGATATCCTGGATACACTTGTTCAGCTAGCGCGAGGCGAAGATACGTTAAAAAGTCCGTGCACAAGTCATCAGTCCATGCGAACACATTAGGTGCAGAGAGAGCAGGATAGAAAGCACATCATCAAAGCGGCGTGAATCTCGTAGCGTGTCGATCAATCGCTGTAAAGCGTCCCCCTCTCGGAGTCGACGCCCGCCGCGTCCTCCTTCGGCAGCCTGTGCAAAGGCTTGTAGCTCGCGTCCCGCCTGCCCTTCACGCCCCGGATGCACATGAAGAGCGACACGGAAAGACCCATCAGGCCAATGACGACGCTCGCCGCCGAAAGCCCCGCAGCAAGGGGCCCAAAGTCGCCCGACTTGTTGGAACCATCGGTCGACGAGTCGGAAGCCGCCCCGCTCACAGCCAGATCTCCTGCTGCGTCGGCACCAGCGCTGCTAGAGCCGGAGCTTGCGCTGGTCTGGCTTTGGCCTGTGTATGCGTTGAGGACCTCGACGAACGACGCGGGATCTGCAGGAGGAGCAGACTTGGCGAGCTGCACAGCGACGTAGTCGTTGAATTCGGGCCAGGCCTGCTTCGGGTCGGTGACCGACAGGAACTGCAAGTAGGGCTTCTCACCCGTCGTGACGTTCCCGGGAGGGGTATAATCACCGTAGTGGAATCTGGGCACGTCAGCCTTAGCAGGTGTACATGTGAACTAGGAAGTCGTTAGACGTACGAGGCATACACGTTCCGGAGGAAAGGCATCCCGAGCAGAACATCGTATGCATCGATGGGCTTGCCGACCTGGAATGAGTTGAGGCAAATGGTGGTGTCGGCAACCAAGTCGATGCCGTCGATCGTACCGAGTTTGACCCCGTTGTACATAGTAATGATGTCGCGAGGGTGGACAGGGTATTCCTGACCGCTGCACAACGTCATGGTTGTCAGTCAATTGCAGACCGGCGGAAGGGTGCGGCTATGACATACCCGAGGATGAACGAGAGGTTGGTACTTGCGTTACACGGAACAATCCAGCTGGTTACGTTGCCTCCATTATCTGTGCCGGGTATGGGGCCATTGTAGGGAACCGCTCCAGGGATAGAGCTATAGATCGCGGCGACCACAGCGTCGGGGAGTTGCGTATACGTGAATCCCGAGTCAAAAACGGTCGCGACCTTGCCCTCTGGGACATCCGGAACGGCAGATTTGTTCCAACCTGTGAATGGCTTCCCGTTGATGCTCATGCCGTCCATGACGACAGTCCAGTGGTCCGGCTGGATGCGCTGCAACTGAGGTGCTTTGTTGATGGCCTCCATACCCTTCGCATGTTGACCGAAGAGCAGGTGGCCGCCTTGCTCGACGCCACTTGCGTCCAGGCGACCGAGCTCGAGGTCGAAGTAGGCGGGGGCGGAAGGATTCTGGGTGAAGAGATTGGTGATGGGAGCACGTCCCAGCTTCTGAGTACTCTCAAGCCCCCATGTCTCCGACAGTGTCTGGAAGATCGTCGCCGTATCGAAGGCCATTCCTATCAATCCCTTGATATTACCTGGGAACGCATCGACCTAAGAAAGGACAGCGTCAACATCTCCAAAGCTGCTCGCGAAGATGCCTGTCAGACCTTCGCTGCACTGATAAATACTTGAACCAAGAATATCAAGATGCTGCTCGATTTGATAACGACAATAATGCGCGGGCTTACCTTGGTTTGGGATAACATACGGGCCAATTTGTAGGTCGGCAAACTGGATGTCTCCTTCGACAGAGCCTATCGCATACGAAAACTCGACGTCTATACCCGTATTGTTGGTTGTTTTGAGATTGAGTCCCCGAGCATCGACCCACAGGTCAGTCGAGCCCGTATCGATGATCACTGTAAAATCTGCCGCCGTAGAAGTGATGTAAGCGTCGCCTGAGAATCACAGAGGTCAAGGGGACTCTACTCACTCTGTCCGCCCAAAATGATCTCGGTGGTGTACTGAGCGTCTAGGATGAGTATAATTTATGACTGACAGGGGAAGGCCCGTTCACATACCATTGAACCATTGAAGTGGCCAGCGGCCCCGAGATCCACGGGTGAGCTCAAGGTCCCATACTCCGCGCTTGATCTCGACTCCAGGCTATGTCCATACACCGTCGTGACATACGAACAGAAAGCGAAGGCCAAAGGCAAGCGACGAAGGTAGGATGAGGCCATCGAGACCTAGGAGTGGGGTAAGGGCCGCCCCGACAGGCACTGTGTCTTTATAACCAGAAAGCCAGACAACCACCTTCGGCCGCGCCTTACTCAAGGCGCCTCCGCATTGCAAAAGAGGTACGGGCACGATCGGCTTTCTGCATTGCCTTCGCAAGTCATGCGTGTATGGCGCATACAGGAACAACACAATTTCAGGGCAGTGAAGAAGCAGCTTCTCACCATGTCTTGGTAGCTGCAGCGCAATTGGCAGTACCCCGTTTCGCACCGCGTGGCTTGGGATCAACTCACGAGTATAACTTGGTAAGAGCAGGCGGTGAGTTTGAATTTGAGCTTTTGCGAGAACGGGTAGCAATCGGTGATGGCGACTGCCACAACGTTGCAACCGCGCGTTGAGCCGGGCACAGTACCGGTTTCACAGTCATACGCAAGTGTAGACTTCCGACGGCCCGCGAGCGTTCAGGTTTGCGTCGTTTGAAAACATACGAAAGGGCTCGGTGTCCACAGCCTTAGTATTCTGATTGCGTGTCATTGTGCAGAGTCTATGCAGAGATCTCCAGGGCAATATAGGGTATACCTTCCAAATGCAGAGCAGTTCATGTCGAGTAGTACTAGGAGCACGTTTTGACGACGGTTACGAATGACAGTGAAGAACGGTAATTTTGATTTACGCATTTTGGTTCTTGAGCAGCAAGGGGGGAAAGGGCAATGTTTACATGTGAGTGCGCAGCACGAGGGAGGGGACGAGGAAGAGGAGAGTCCCGACTCCCGAATCCGGCGCATGTTATCAAGCGCCCGCTATCGGAGCGCCGGCGCCTGCTACTGAGCCGCACCTGTCTTGCTTGATCCGTGACCACATCCAAGGCGTGCAAGGAACAAGGGCCATAACAACAACAACTGCTGACGATGCTTTCCGAAAGACGCGCAAACATCAAGAAGGGCGGTCATGGGGGTACTGTTCAGAATCCTGTAATCCCTCTCTGACTCACCAGTATGTATACATTCACTCGTACCTTTTGATTTCTGCATGCAGAAATGGAGCCGCTCTCGTTCTCTCTTCTCTCACTGAGAGACAAAACCATAAGTACGCGCGTACAACAAGCCATATTGCGACGAAATTGTACGGGGAATGTGCCAAAGCGCCCCGGAGGTCATGCGCGATCCGGCTACTCCGACATACTAGGCACTGAACGAGGGACAGCCCGCTTCCCGCAAGAAAAGGCAAGCCTTTCGGCTCAGCAGGTTCATTGGCGCAGCAGGATGTGGCAGAGAAGGCGACGGCGCCGTGTTGTAAGTGCACTTTCCACACATGCTCGTCACGGCGTAGGCACTGAGGCCAATAACAACTCTCGCAGGCCGTGCACGTCTTGTCTAGCGACTGTCAGCTGGAAAACGCGTCCTGCCCCTCCCTTTTCTCACCTCTACTGCGCCTCCGGCTCTCGCAGGCACTTTGTCATCCTTCTCTACACCACTGCGCACTGACTCTTGTCCAACATAGAACCGACCTGCAACCTATTCGACAGAATTGTATCCGGTCCAACTGGAAGACCCATTACACTTAGCTTATTGGCATATTTTCAGGATAGGACGCACGTCTCGCGTTAGTCGTATTAGCCATGGTCGTGCAACAAGTCTCGCACGGCCACAGCAAACATCGTCCCCTCCTTCCGCTCTTCTCCTTCTTCATCGCGTTGTCTAGCCTCTGTTTCACTTCGACTGTGCAAGTTGGAGCACCGGCGGCGCGCAAGTAGGGAGAAAGCACAATCTGGCGCATGGCTACCGTACAGGAGGGACATGGAGCCTGTAGCGCTCCGCAAATCGATGAGGAAATGGGTCTCCGGCACTTCCTCTATCTGCATGTTCGAAGGCTGCTCGCGAGCCGTTTTGATCATCCGCCCAGCGCACATGAAGCCGAGGCCGAGCGGACGATTCACAAGCAGCACGCCAAACGGATGAGAGACAAGGAAGGAAAAACCTAAAGCAAGGCTGATTTCGACCTTCGGGCTTTCGTGCGTCGACATCTGGAATACCACTGTGGCCCCTTCGAACGGAGCGACTTTACTGAGGTGACGGCGATCTTTTCGCAAGCCTCTAATAGCGTATGCAACTAGGCACGCCAAGGACGGATCGTCATGGGGGCGCAACGTAGCATAAGAAGGTTCCTTGGGGGTTAGGAGTGGAGGCCGAGAATATCATCTGTGGTATAGCGCGTCGCTCGCTCTCTATCTTGACCTTCAGCCATAGCTCTGTGCTTCGATGCTGATACCACGTATTATCGGTCTATCATAGTGGCAATAACGAATACTTTCACTTATCTGTGATACAGCATGTCCAATGTGGAGTTGACTAGAGACTCTAGTACCAAGCCATCACATGGGGCGAGTGTTGAGTGTTTCGAGTCCGCATCCCGGCGTATCTGTTGCGCGCGACGTATCGGGTCAAAGGTGAGCAATATCTCTTGGATTCGTGCTGCCTCACTGTCCGATGCCTCTGTTGACAATGCCCCGCAATGTAGTTCATGCATTGGAACAACAGCCCGGGCGGACTTCGTCCTGGAGGACACGCGTCCCTTCATGCCACCACGGCATAGCACGAGGAGCAGTGCATCCCTGACACGCTGGCTCCGCGCGGATCCAAGTCAGTTTCTAAGAGCTGAACAAAGCATCCAAAGTGTATTTCCAACAGATTTCAGAGAGTGCCAGACAGGAATAACGCTAGTGCGGGTCGAGGCAGGAGAACAAGGGGTGGCACGCAGGTGGCACCATGAGGCGCCCGTCCGAGATCAATGTATCCAGGGGAGTAGCAGTCGAGGGCAAGGCTCGCCTGCACAAAGCTCCAAAGTACAAAGCCTACCATCGCGGGAAAGGGAAGGGGGCTAGGATGGATATATAAGAGAGAGCGCAAACGTAACTCACCAGCACACTCCCACCCCAACCTCTCCTCGTCAGCAAGAGCACACACTCTCAGGATGATCTCACCGCAAGCGTGGCCGCCCCACGTCCCAAATATCTCTCGAGTGCAAGATAAACCCCTCAAGTTACGTGTTACCCGCAAGCCGGATCGCGACGAAATGGCCCCTAGGGTGCCTTCGGGCACTCTGGTCGCCACCTCGGCCTACTAGGCACCTCCGTGCGGGGGGTGAATCGTCTCCGACTGTTCAGAGAGACAGACCCCCCGCGCGGTAGGGCCATCGATGCATGGAGGACTGGTCTTAGGCTTGTATGAAGCCACAGGCCGACCGTCTGTAGGAGAAAGTGTTGTAGTGAGTACACCGCCGATACGCATAAGGAACGTGACCTGACCATTTCGTCTTCGCAGCATGTATGCTTGGTCATAGCCCGTTTGCCATGTCCGCCCCCGCTGTACCTAACTGGCCGCGAGGATATTCGGTGTTCGCTTTACCACGACACCGAACCACCCTTGCGTCCCGCTACAGTCCATCGTCACCCTCAGACCTCCTCCTCGCCGCTTTCCTCCCCAATTCGCCCACGTCCATAACGACCTACTCTGCCAACGCTGTCTGCGATGGGCAGCCGAGCTGGACGACCTGCCTTTCTCGGCGCCATAGCCGCGTCCGCGACGTGCTCTCGCGCGGACGCGGTTGGAGGCTATCGGCTCATGGAGCCTAGGGAAAGCGAACGGGTTGGGGGTGTTAGACAAGGAAGTCGAGGTCCTCAGACTCCAGCTAGCGGCAAGGCCACTCGCCCCTCCGGACGTTCGATATCCACCTTCGGGCCCTGCCCCCGCATCTATCCAATTATAATAGTGGGCCACGGGTGGTCTATCCCCTTGTACGGTCGCCCGTCCGCGCGCGTTCATTCGTGCAGATACCCGCATGATGGGTATCGCGAGCAAGGTCATCCTCGAGGCGAGGCACCGCTCGCCACTCGTTATGCGTCGCCCAGGAGGAGGGCCGCCAACGCTCCCAGTCGACATCCCAGACGTCCTTCGCGTTCCCCCTGCCAGACACCTGTGAAGTTTGCGGGGACGGACGATGGCCATACCCTCAAGAAGCTCCTTCCGCACCGGGTGTAGCCGTGCCGCTGTGCTCTCCAAAGGGTCGGTGAATGCAGGGCTAGTACGCCTTCACGCCGGCTTCCCTACCGCGGGCGGGTCAGCGTGTTCGCCACGCAGGATGAATCTCACAGTCTGCGGCGGTCAA
This sequence comes from Cubamyces lactineus, assembly GCA_022376465.1. Lineage (NCBI taxonomy): Eukaryota > Fungi > Basidiomycota > Agaricomycetes > Polyporales > Polyporaceae > Cubamyces > Cubamyces lactineus. The sequence continues at coordinate 188,610 of JACDTU010000007.1, read as the reverse complement.
GTCAGGCCATGGCTACGGAGCTGGGACAAAGCCGTCTGCCCACCGGCGGTGCGGCTTCCGTTCTGCACCTCGAGGCGGGATCGCGACGTAGGAGCGTTGCCGGAACCTGTGGATCTAAGGTGGTGGTGAATACGGAGGACGCACGGGGCGCGGTTGACGCGGTGAAATTGCAAGCTTACAGTACTCGGTCAACGCTGATTTTAGGGACGGTCGGCCAGCTGCGATCCGACACACGGGATCAAGGCTAACCTTCTGGACAACAAGACCGATCCTCATATGCATCGATGTAGATACTAGCCATGTATCTGCCTAGTTAAATGGCCATAACAATGCCTATCTTTTCTCTTTACTTCTTGGTGCGGTCTCGGATCTCCCATGTGCGACACACTACGAGTGCGTCGCGCGCTCGAGCCCTGAGAGAAGTCGACAGTCCGTGAGATGTATCTCGTATATTAGTATTCAGAACACGCAACGTTAGGTTGCAACTACATGTCGTACTACGCGTGCGTTGCCGTACTTTATATACCATACGCATCACGCAGTTGAACACTTCCCGCCCAACGCGTCCCCCTAGTTTGTTCGACACAGCGAATAGCAATGAAGACGAGCCCCCACCCACACACCAATCCTCCTTCGTCGTGCGCGAGCCCTGGGTGTGTGGCACCGCGTCCCATCATTACAAGATCTTACAAGTTCCACGCTTGCTGTGACTTGAGTATCGTATCGTATGTCGACCAATCACACCAACATGCCCGCAATACCCGCGGCTTGCAATGTTCTACAATCATGCCGCTCAGGTATCAGTACTCGCCCACCCCACACTGAAAGGAATAAGAGAAACACGCACGAGATGAATCCACAGATCATCGCAGACCCCGCTATGCGCGCGATGATCCGCGCGCGGGACGGCGCGAGCGCAGAGAGCACGCCGACCTGGATACCGAGCGAGCCGAGGTTCGCGAACCCGCAGAGCGCGTACGACGCGATCGTGTACGCGCGCTCCGAAAGCGGGTTGTCCCCGTGCATGATGGCTTGCAAGTCTGCGGGCGGTGTCGTCAACGTCCATCCTGCGGCACAGCGCCACACACGCGGAACATAGAGGGGAGGAGGAGGGGGCAGAAGGGAACGAGGGACGCACCGGTGTAACCGACGAACTCGTTCGCGACGAGCTTCGTCGCGAGCAGCTGCGCGACGGGCAGGATCTCGTCGCGGGGCACGCCCATGAAGAACGTGACGGGGTAGAAGATGTAGCGGAGGATGAGCTGGAGCGTGAGCGCGTGGATGCCGAAGCCCTTGCCGATCCAGGTGAGGAGGCCGTTGATCATCGCGACGAGCGAGACGACCGTCAGCACGTTGGTCCTTTCGCAACGTTAGCATCTCTTGCGGCGAGTGACGGAGGGCGGGGGAAGAGACGTACAGAATCTGACCGGCGACAATGAGACCGAAGAGAGCACCCTTGCTGAACGCGTGCAGCGCGTTGGCAGGCTTGTCTTTGTCGGCATCACCACGGTCGACAGTGACGCGGCCACGAGTAACGGGCTCGTCCATCTCGGGGATACGCATCTTGCTAATAGCAATAGACGCGGGGATACTCATGACCGACGCAGTGACCAAGTTCTGCGGGGGTACGCCAAGGCCGATGTACGCGCTGAGCACGGAACCGGCGATGGTGGAGAATCCTTTTGGTACGACCATCAAAATCAGCAAGCTGGTATAGTATCAAAAGTAGGGATCGGACTGACCGGAAGTCATGGTAAGGTGCAGCTCGGACTCGGTCATGTAGTCGACGTAGGGCTTGACGAGACACGCAGACTCGCCCTGTCCGATGAACGGCGAGGCGGCCGCGACGACGGCCTCAGCACCGGAGACGTTCATGATCTTGAAGAAGAACCATGCGCTGCACGGAGTTCGGGGTCAGTGCTTGCCATCCACAATCTAGCAAGGTTGAGTACGCACAAGCCCTTGATAAGCCATTGCATGACGCCGAGGTAGTACATCATTTGCACGAAGGCAATGAAGAAGATAATCGACGCAAGCTAAGGTACGGTACGTCAGCTATCATGAACAGACAACGGTAGCATACCAATACTGACCGTGTTCACGAAGAACCAGTGCTTGCCAACGGTTTCCGCGTCGAAGAAGAACTCAGCGCCACTGAGGGCCTGAGAGAGGAAGTCGGAGGCGAGGTAGGCGATCCACTTGAATATCGAGAAACCAGCGCCGGACTTGAGCACGAACATCGCAATCGCCTGCTGAGCGAACAATCCAACAATGACCGTAGGCCTTCAAAGCGGTCAGGCCTATTCGTCTTCGGACTACATTAAATGTGAACGTACCATGGGATGTGGTTGCGATGTTTCGAGGTGGCCCAGAAGCAAAACTGGAACACGAACAGGCCGAGGACGGAGATCGCGCGATCGCCATAGCCTGTGTTCTGCAGCAGAAGACGTATGTATATCAACGTTCCTCGCGCGCGTCGAGCAGGGCAGAGGCACTAACGCCAGTCAGCGGGAACCCAAACGCCGAGCCGAAGACGATGCCGAGGAGGGCGAGCCAGCCCATGGTGAGGCGGACATAGCGCGGGAGCTTGAAGAACGGCGTCTGCACGCAGGGCACCCAGATGGCCTCGACGGGGCGAGTGACGACCGAGTTCGGGATGAAGCGGAAGGCGATGACGCTGCGCGGGCCAGAATTTTCAGCGGCTGAAGTTTCAACGGTGCACGAGACGGCGGGCGGGGCGCGAGTGTGTCACGCTCCAGCGCAAGCTCCGGACCACTGAGATTCCGTCGCTCGCGCTTGCGGCACACGACCACAAAAAATCCTTCACATCTTCGCATTTCTTCGTCGCACACTGCGCACACCCTTCGCGCACGTCTCTGCAGCAAAAACGACTTACATGATGAAGAACCAGGCCCAGAAAGTCTGGACGATCCTGGAGGCGTGACGGGCGGGGCGCGTGAGTCACGCGTGACGATCGAGAAAAAAGCGGAAGATCGGGCGTACCATCGATGCCGGGTCGCCTTGAGCACCGTCGAGCTCACCCACCAGCCGAGGATGAGGGCGGCGAGGGCGACGAGCACGAACGGGCGGCCGCGGCGGTAGAGCTTCGTGAGCGTCGACACGTCCTCATCGTCCTCGTCGTGCAGAGCCGAGGTGGTCGCCTTCTCGGGGTCGCTGACCTGGACCTCCGCGCCGACGTTGGTCGGGTCGACCTTTTCGATCGAGTCGCTGCCGCTTGAGCGGGAGGGCTTGCGCGCCATACGCACCTGTTGCTCCTCGGCCGGGTTCATCGTCTCCTGCGTGATCATCGTGGGGTGGCGAGGTCGAGAGTCGTCCTGTGCTTCCTTGGCGAGGGTGGAAGGCAGGCCTCAGCAGAGAGAGAGCAGCGAGGAGGGGGAGGGCGGCGGGCGGGGCAGACGAGTGCAGCAGAGAAACTTGGGCCGGCGGGTGAGGGTGGCTGATATACCGTGACAGGGACCCGGACTGGAAGATCTGGCGTTGGCGCTCGCGCCGCTGCACCACGCGGACCCATCAATCTGCCGTTTCCCCTCCCCGGATTGGCTCTCGTCCCCGTGCCTGGACCCATATCTTTATCGCCCCCCTGCCAGGTAAGAACAGATAAGAAAAAGCCACACAACGCAGTATAACCAGCCTCAAGTGCGAACTTACCGTACCGCACGCGGGCTTCTACCATTGAAACCCCGGACTTTGTGAGCGTACGATTCACCAGGCGCACGACGCAGGGAGCAGGAATCACCGGAACTTACGTTCGGTGCTCTTGAATGTGCGGCCACCGCCCATAGCCGGGCACACATGACCACCCAGCCACACTATCTCGGCCGCAGCGACAACTGCACGAGTGCCCACCCAGCCCTCGACGACCCGTGGGCCGTATCTACGAGGCAGGCCGATATGTCATGATGCATCGCGCGTCGCCTCCAGACTCCAAATTTTCCAACGCGCTCTCGTATCAGCACCCCCGCCACCACAACCCACTGACCAACCTACAAAGATCAGTTTCACCCAAGGCTACCCACCAGCATCCAAGGCCAGCGGCACCGCCCACCAATGGACCTGAGGCACGTCCACCCGCCAACGTCTCATGATAGCCCGCAAGCGCATGGCGGACGTCACACCGACAGGCACCTCCATTGAACCTCCGTCCTACGCCTCTTTTGGCAGCTGGCTTGCGCTCCTCGGTCACTCATAGCGGGAGCCACAGCGTCTACACCACCTGTTGAAGTTCTCCGACGTTCCAGGAGGTGACTGACGCGGTGTGGCAGCCCGGTGGGTGTTCACGAGCCCCCTGTCGTTCGAGGTCCGGGAACGCTGGGATGCAATGGCATTGGGCTCGGAGCGAGAGGGGTCGGGCTCGGGACAGCTGCGAGAGCCTTATCGGACTCGGACTCGCTCGAGTGCGACGCGGGTACGGTGTCGTGTCGTGTGAGCTAATGCCTTCGCGTCATGGCAATCTCCGTCGCATTGCACTTGGCGAGGAGCGGCGTATCATGCTATCAAGCATTAACATCGTATCTCCCAAGACTCTCGGAAGTGAACAGTTACAGCCTCTTGATGTGCGCCGTGGGCCAGGGGAGAGACCGTGATACGCCGGGTACGGGTCGAGCGTGATACGGGCTGCGTAGCCGCGCTGTCTGGCATCTGCCATTCAACGTGCCTTCGTGGGCCCGAGCAGGCTGAGATAACGTGAACTTGCAGATCGTCCTGCTCGGAGATAGATTAGCAACACTCAAACGGCTCCGAGACGCACCGTGCTCCAACCATCACCACCTCAGGCATGCCGTATCGCTCTGTAAAATCCCTACCTGGCAAAACGTATACGGACCCGCAAGCGAGGAAAGCCTCGGCGCAAATCGTGTATACCGTAGGGTATCTGCAGATGAGTAACGCTCGCAGCTCATAGCAAAGACGCGCATGCACATTCAAACACAACTAGCAAGTGCCCAGTACGAGACCACGGCCGCCGCAAAGCAGGCCCTGGTGGCACTGGACACCGGTAGTATGTACTAAGTAACACTTTACGTAGACCCGAACCCGGGACGCTTGCCACTGGCACATAGACGACACGCGGGCCACGGGCTGCCCACCGACCAGCCGGAACGAGACCGAGAGATCATACCCTAGAGCGTACATTGATAAAACACCAGGTATGCCGCGACGTGTCAATACGCGGGACACCTGGGCATGCAACATACCGCACGCCACGCAGAGCGACGTCTTGGCGTCTCCTCGCCGCCGTACCCCAAGAAACTCGATCCAGTTCCTCCACCTCCAAACGGCCCGATCCACTCCAGCGTCCTATAACTCGAACGCACGGGCTCTCCAACCACTGGCCATCGTCCAAAAGACGACGAGTCAAGACCGACGCGCGCAGGACGCTACACCTTGAGCGCCTTGATCGACTTGCCCATCGCGATCGCGATCCACTCGCCCGCGGCGGTCGTGTGGCCCGTGTTCATCGTCATGCTCGCGATGTGCGGCGACCACGCGAGGTTCGTGATCTCGCTCGCGCCCGTGTACGCCGCCCACGGGTCCTGCAGCACCCGCTTCTTCACGTCCGGCCGCGGCGAGCTCAGCCCCGTGCTCGCGTTTCGTGGGGACGCGGCGGGTGCCTGCGTGTGTGGCGCGAGCTCCCAGAGGAGCAGTTGGCAGTCGTCGCCTGGGCGGCGGGGAAGTGGTCAGTGATGAACCGGTAGCTCGACGAGGGAGGCAGGAGCTTACCTGCTGTAGCGAGGAGTTGCGAGTCGGTAGAGCTCCAGCCAAGAGCGTTCACTTGTGCCTTGTGCGCTTTAAGCTCCATCACGGGCTGTCCCGGACTGCGCATGTCGAGGATCTGCACCTCGGTCCCGTCCATGTGAAAAGTCGACATGTAGTTGGAGTCTGCCGGGTTAAACGCTATCCTCAGGAGCGGCGATGTCGGCGGCCGAGCGCTCGAAGAGGGAGAAGATGTAGGCGGGGGCATGTTCTTCGGCGCGGGGGTTTCGTAGAGGATCGTGGAGTGCTCGAGGCTACGCAGGTCGAAGGCACGAAGCGAGCCATCCGCCCCAACGGAGACGAATATGTCTGTCGATCCTGGCAACCATGCGACGTCGTATACTTCGCGGTCGTGCGCGATGAGTTGTGTGATCGCGGTGGATGTGTCGATATTCCACACGGTGCACGTTGTGTCAATGGAGGATGTAACGATCAGACTGGGTGACTTCTCGTTCCATGAAAAGCTTGTGAGCGGTGCCCCAGTGTTGTTGTTTTGAACTTTGCTTTGCTGCGGAAGACATGGTCAGCGTAAAGTCGCGTGGGGCAGGATGCATAGGTTGAGTTGCACCTGCCCAAAGACTATGTCGGGCCAAGGGGGGCGCATATATCCGAATGAACATGAAGGCGCATCAACGCAGGACACGACCGTTGCCTCGCCATGACATACGCAGCATATGCAGGGAAACATGCAAGGGAACATAGACATAACTCGCATTGGCGCATGCCTTGCATAGACATGGCAGCGAGATCACAACTGGAAGAGGAAACACTCACCCCAGATAGAGCAGTCTTCAACGTCAACTTGTGTCCGCCACCGCTCACTTGTCGACCCACATATGCACTGACAGCAGCCGCCCCCTCGCTCGAGTATTCCCACACTCTAAGCGCGTCGCCCGTCGTCGCCAGCAGCTCCGCGCTCGATGCCTTCTGACTCCATGCGAAGCTATTTGCCGTTGAGGGCTGCCATTGTAGGCGTGTAGCAGGGTAGCCATGTTGCGCCTCCACGAGGGTGACGAAGTCCGGGTATTCAGTGTAGTCGTCCTCGACGAGGACGCGTTCGTCTTGCAGGCCGACGATGGCGATTCGATTCCGGTAATCCTCAGTCAACGAGGCAATCCCCAGTCGGAAAGCGGAGCGTGGTCGTAGTGACTGGCCGGGAGCAGGTGATTTGCACCAGTCAAGAGCGTATACAGGCCCTGAACGCGAACGACGACGAATGGCATGGAGTGTGAGCAGAGTCACGATCGGACGGCGCCACGCTGATTAGTACTCACAAGGAGCCTCGTACTGGAGAGAGGTCGTCTGGGTCATGATGGGCGGCGATTCGTAGCGTCTGCGATAAGTCTTGACGCGTATGGGCGAGGCTGAATATTTCATGCGCATTGGGGGAGGATACGAAGGTCAGCACGGCGGGGTCTATCTCGACATGTCGGCAATGACGGAGACGTTCATATACTTGCCTCAAGGTTTGCTCGTGTACTGAGATATCTTCGGAAGGCCGCGGGGACAGATAGTCCAACAGGTTCTAGTAGTACAGACGCGTTCCAGACCTCAAGAAAGCAGCAATCTCAAAGAAAAAGCATGTGCGGGTATGATGCGGATAGTGGACGTTGTCGTAAGAAATACGACCGCCTCTCGTCCACCCATCTGCCTACTACGCCCGGCGCTTATCAAACCCAAGTGCAGCCCATCCGGCGCTTCTCATGAGCCACATCCTCCCCTTGTACGTCGAATTCGATTGCAAGTTGAAAGAACCAAGAGGTCATTTCATTTCATACACTAGCAGTTAAGCGACTACAAAGCTCATAAAATTGGAACATCATCTGCTAGGTACTCAAAATCTGACTTAGAACTGCAATGTTATGGCAGTTCCTTAAAATGTAAGCGATGGGGCGGCCTAATGTGGCGCAAATGAGATAGTTGCAGCAGGTCGATGAGGTGTGGCCTTGTGAAAGGGGGGCGTGAGCTGAGTTCGTACAAAATGATGTTAAACGCGAAGCACTCACCGGTCGTTCTGGATCAGCCTATAGCCACGACTCTCGTCGTGTCCTCAGCCTTGGGCTTTCTTACGTGCCCGTCAACCACCCAGCCCTACTCAGCCTTGGGCTTTCTTACCTGCCCGCCCGCCTTCGCAGTCCCTTATTGCACTTCCCAGCCCGGGAACTACATCCCGCCACGGTCAGCACACGCTCCGCACCATCGCGATTGCTGAAGAGTGACTCACAATGCAGAACCTGCCCGCTCCGAACTGCCGCCTCCGCCAACGTCAACACTTGCCCCAGATCCCGTGCGCGGAGACGCATGGGATCTGTCGTAGTTTGAAGAGGACCCCTCACTCGGGGCGCGAGCCCCTAGTGAAGTCGGGTAAGAGTCTCTCTGCCCGTTCACTGATCGGTAGTGTAGCCGGGCAAGAGGCTTGACGGGGCCTCTTTCGCACGGTAGTGAAGCCGGGCAAGAGGCTTCACTACCGCGCACGGCCTCTAGTGAAGCCGGGTAAGAGTCTCTGCGCCGTAATGGACGCGGCGCGGAGCGCGGTTCAACTGCTCGCGTAGCAGTTGCCTGCAGGATCGGTTCCGTCTGCATGATACATGGCGGTGAGTTACCTATATGCGAAAGCGCTATGAGAGAGTGCTTACGGGTATTCAGTGGATGAGGAAAGCTGAGTGGTTTGTCTGTCAGAAGAGTGTGCACATTTGCGCGTGTCCCCGAAGGGACGGTCTTGGTGGGTGCCCATGCTACCCAGTGAGTTGGTGATGGTGTGGTGGATGCTGTTCTTGTGAGGTTGTTCTCGATGCGAGTGGATGAGGATGAGCTGATGAGTATGAGGTGTCCCTACCGCACCCTTATATACCTCTCCGCAACCGTCTCGCCAGCCAGAGAGTGCTGTGTGCTTGGACCCAGCTTCGACGCGCTTTGACCGTGGCGATGACGGCCATCCGACGCTTGGCCCTGTGCCCGAACCTTTCAAGTGGCCGACTGGACATCGCCTTGACCCTAGGCGAACATCCATGGCGCGCTTTGTTCTCAGTAACGTCAATGCACCGCGTTCATCTACAATTGGAAGTCCTTCGCCGCGTTACAGCCTCACTTGACGATGGCAGGCCGCAGCATCACTCTAGGCGCTCGGTTGGATCCATTGTCACAACACTCCGTCCTGGCCCATGCGGTGGCTCATCACTCAGCACGCGGACGAAGGCCCCCATTCTCAACCCTGGTACAATGGTAAGTGCTCTGACTCTTGAGTCTCACACGCAGCCGGCACTGCCATACGAAGGCCCGCGCGCGGGCCGCGACTCGCACGGATGCGACGCCCTCTGGACAAACAATTGGTTGAGAACGTTGCAATATCGGTGAGCAGCACATATGCATATCATATTTAGTATGTTCATGGGCACAATATAAGCAGTATTCACACATATTGTAATGCCTTACTAATCGCTCAGCTTCTCAGGAATCTCATACAGCCAAGGGGACGAAGAGTCCTGGACACGCTCCCCGCCGAAATCCTTCAGAGGATCTTCGCTCTCTCCTGTACTGATGGCGGCCATACTGGAATCGCCCTTTCACTCATCTTCAAGAGCATTTGTGCGGTGTCCCGCATCGCGCGCTACCGCTCAATTGCATGAATTGCCAACCCACTCCGCCTTAAGTCGTCCCTCGCGATGCACGAGCGTGAGTGCGGGGTATAAGCAGTGTCTCATCACGCCATGATCTCACAGCTCAATGATCAACTACAAGATGCTCTCTGCGAAGACTCGGGGTCGTCTAACTCAGGTCGTGCGAAAGACAACCGACTGCCACACATGTCGCGAGTGTCGGAGGTAGGTCAATAACCAACGATCCACCCCTCTGTCGCGTACCACGACACCACGCGACGATCTCTTCAGCTCGTCGCGCTAAGCTGGCGGACCCTTGCCACTGTCCAGTTTGGCTTCCGGCACCACATACGCCATTCTGCAAACGTTCGCGGAACGGGTTAAGCTGCCTGCCGTCGCTGTCATCCCTGCGTGTCAAAGGCAATTTCGCCCGACTACCCGTCGTCTTGGGAAGGATGAATGGCAAGGAACGCGCTTGCTTGAATCCATCATCTGCATGATATTGGTGATCTTGGTGACTACAGCAGTGTGTACGTATCCGGCTGGAATGATGCCGACAACACAGAAGTCAAGAAAGCGCTTACGAGCAAGCTTTATGTGATTCGTACTACACACCATCATCGATCGTTGTCCGGTCTCTCTCTCTCAGCACCTTCCGTCCTGTTCGTGTTCACTGTGAACGCTCAACACACAAGCTATCTCAATCCTCCTCGCTCTCGACCTCACCTTCATAGCAGCATGGAATCTCTTCCCCTGGAGATCCTCCAGTACATCTTCGCGCTCGCCTGCACCGACGGCGGTCATACGGGCAACGCGCTTTCCCTCACTTCCAAGGACATTCGCGCCGCCTCGCGCACCGTGCGCTTCCACACCGTCACCTTGATCGCGAACCCGCGCCGTCTGGATTCGTTCCTCGCACTGTACGAACGCGAGTGTGAGCAAACGGAAGAAGCTCGCAAGCCCCGCGTCCGGCACCTGTACGCAATGTTCCCCCGCATCGGTGATCGCGGCGCGCCGCGATCTTCACGCTACTCGCTCTCCCCCCCTCCGCGGCCACAGCACCACAATCAGACTTTCAGAGATCGGGAAAGTCCCAAGTTTTCTTCTGGGTCTCCCAACTCTACGTTAAAGGTGAGAGAAGGTATTCACAAGGATAGCCGCAGCTCAATACTCACTGATGGGCAGCGTGGCGCCCTTAACGAGGAGCGGCTCGACGCAGATGAGACCAGAGGTCATCTCGCTGCAATCCCAGCTGAAGCGGCCGACTCGCGAGGTAGGCAGCTTGTCGGAGACCCCACTACATCCCCAGCCTATTTCGCTGCTGCACGCAGGCTATTCCAATTCGTCGCGCCAGATCTGCGAACGCTCATCTTACGAACTGGCTTTCGGGACGCCGGAGGCCCGCTGTGGCTCGAACTCTTCACTGCACCGTTTCCCGCTCTGAAGTCCCTCACGCTCTTCGAGGTTGCAACACCGACTGGCCTTTTTCCCAAAAGCAACAACGACGCCGTGTCACAGGACCAAGGGCCACTCTTTCCCGGCCTTACGCACCTTCACCTCCTCCCGACTCAGAAGGGATATTACTATCAACTCAAGACGTGGGCAAGCCACGCACCGCGCATCACGCACCTCCGCATGTCGGGGATCAGGGCCTCAAATCCTGTGGTTGACCAGCTCGCGCTAGCGGTGGGGGTCGTGCCCCCTTCTATTACCAGTGGAAGGAGGGTCCAGGAGGTACTGCGCGACTTATGGGAGATATTGACATTCAAGCAGCTTGTTCCCGGCGAACCAGTACCACCGCCTCCCATGCCTATGTTTGGCGAGCTGCGGTACCTACTTGTTCAACCTGGGCCTGCTCCTGACGACAATGAGATGGACAGGCTGTCACATCACGACGGAGTGAAGGAACTCATGGAACTCGCAGAAGCGTGTCGCGCAGCCGGCGTGCAGGCCGTCGTGCTCCCGTCTAGCGAGAAGAAGGGCCCTGACCGAATGTATCTTGAGCAGGTACGCAAGGATTGGATAGACATGGTCTCAGGGACCGGGGCTGGTGTTTGGACATACTAGTATTGTCTACGCGTTTGTGCGAAGACTATGTTGCGATAAGTGTTCAATCATATGTACATGGATGAAGAAGTCGTTGCCAATTTACACATGGAACTCGGTGCGGACTGCACAACAACTATATGTATCACTGGGAACGAGCCTCTTCCCATGTGCAGTATGCCCAGAGACCAACGCGGCACAGCCAGGCCTGCTACGGCTGCGGTACACAAGCTTAAGGGCCGCACCCGCAGTACGTATCCGAGACGCCCACGATTATAAGCAAGAGCGCGCTCTGGGCGGTGTGATTTAAACCTCCACCCATTGAACTATTTGTAAGAACCGACCCCAGGTAATCGCTCATCCCGAGGCATCTGGCTTCATGGATACCCTCCCTTTAGAGACTCTTCAGCGTATCTTCACGCTCGCCTGTACGGACGGCGGCCTCACCGGCAACGCGCTCTCCCTTACCTCCAAGAGCGTCCGCGCCGCGTCGCGTACCGCGCGATTCCACACCGTCTCCCTGATTGCCAACCCACGCCGCTTGAGCTCGTTCCTCGCACTGTACGAGCGCGAGTGCAAGCTCGAGACGGAAGGTGGGCGCGATAAACCGCACGTCCGGCACCTCTACGCGACGTTCCCGCGCATCGATGGGAGTCGTCAGCGGCCGCGGCTGGCGTATTACACGTCCTCTCTCTCTCCACCCCCACGCCGCCGCCGCAAAGACCGGCAGCGCCGCAATTATAGAGTCTCAGAATCTGTTGACTCTGACTCGGAGGTGAGCACGCGCATGCACAGCGAGCAGACAAGACCCCGACTTATTGACATGTTTTTTGACGGATTCGTACTATAGCCCGACTCACTCTCCGATGAGCAGCTCGACCTATATCAGCTAGAATACGAAGTCGGCATGATCCTCGAGGAAGCAGCTGGCTCGCGAGGCAGGCGGCCCAGGGAGGACACTGTCCTCTCCGATCCTTCCTACCACGATGCTGCACGCCGGCTGTTCCAGCTCGTCGCGCCCGACCTGTGGACGCTCGTCCTCCAGTCTGGCTTTCGATACGGAGGCACGCTGGGCATCTCGCTCTTCACCATCCCATTCCCCGCCCTGCGCTCGCTCACGGTCGTTGAAATTTCCAACCCGAACAGCCTCTTCCCCGACGTCGATTCGAGCGCCGACCCGAGCGCGAGCCAGGAATCACTCTTCCCCGCCCTCACACACCTGCATCTCCTCCCATACGACCACGACTTCCAGCTCCTAGATAAGTGGGCGATACGCGCTCCCCACGTCACGCACCTCCGCGTATCGGGCCAGACGGGCGATCTCGACCAGCTCGCGCGCGCCGTTGGAGTGACACGCCCTCCCGTCCCGCGAGGGAGACACCCGAGTCCGATCGTCAACGTATGGCGGACCTTGTCAGAGCAGCTCCATCCTCCTGCACCGCCACGGCCACCTCCCCCGGCCCTGTTTCCTCAGCTGCAGTGCCTGCTCGTCCAGCCCGGGTCGCCTCCGCCTCCAGGTGGATTTTGCGGCACGCCGTTCGTGGAGTATGACCAGGCGCTGCGGGAGCTCAGTCGGTTCTTGGAGACGTGTCGCGCGGCCGGCAAGCAGGCGGTCGCGCTTTCGCCTCGCAAGAGGATGAATAGCCGTAAGTATCTTGAGGAGGTGCGCAAGGATTGGTTGGAAGTGGTTTCGGAGACAGGGGCGGGCGCATGGGCGCACTGTGTGTGAAACGTTGTTCAAGCCGGGGATTCATCATCATAATTGCTCGCGCAAGTTTTGTATGATTATGCGCAGAATGTTCATGTCAGGCAACATCACTAGCACACGAAAACTAATGTATCTGTCCGTAGCCCCTCGACTGCATATCCAGTGTTCACAAAGCCCGCGCCATCGCACTCATCGGGCCGTCAGCTATCCTCCTAGCACACCACTCACGCGTTAACCGCCTGCGAACCGAAGGGGATCTGCACAATCGTAAACCCGCTCAGCATGTTCGCATCGCTCGGGGGCGCGTCCTTGCTCGACACGACCGTCGCAAACACCGTGCCCATCAAGCCTTGCGGCACCGTCGTCTTCCCGCTCCCGTCCAAATCCGAGTAGACAACGTCGAGCCCGCTGAGCCACGCAACGGACGCGCTCGCGGGACGCTTGTCGAAGTCGAGAGACACGGCGTCGCCGGGTGAGGCCGTGGACCCGGTGGTCGTGAGGGTGAGCGCGGGGAAGGTCTGGACGGGGAGCGTCGGGTTGGTCGAAGGGCAGCTTTTGATGAATTGTGCTATAGCGAGGTGTGGATGGGGTCAGCGGGCGAAGCGGACGGGTGGCGGAGACAGGGAAGCACTCACAGGCAAGCGAGAACGCGCCGCTGGTGGTGAGCGGGGCATCGAACGGCCCGTTCCATGGCTGGTTCTTGAGGACCGAGGCGGAGACCCATCCAGCATGACGAGCTTCAACCGACAGGATGGACTGTATGGATACATGAGCAGATGCCCAAGAGGCACAGGACGGTGTTGCGACATACAGCAGCATCCGTTAGGACACCTTTGTCGGACACGAGGTGTGCCGCGCCGAGGTATGCCGCATCGCCCACGCTCTCCAAGGCCATGGAAAGGCCTGCGAACGACTCTGGGGAGTCATAAGGGCTAAATGCAGCCATGAGATATCAACGAAGGCCCACTGTTGAGGAGGCAACACGCACAAATCATACACGCAGGGCTTAGTAGCGTTGTCTCCGAGGGCAGTACTAAGGAACTTAACGTGCGCCGCCTCGTGCTGCGCGATTTGTTCAAAGCGGCCGCGCACCCAGGATGCGAAGCCCGCCTTCTCGAACGCGCCGGCGTCAAACTTGGCCAGACCGCCGGAGTAGAACGCGTTCTCCAAGTGCTCGAGGGTCAGCGCGAACTGCAGGATGTCGGTATCTAAAGGGCAGTCAGTACCCCAGCATCGTCAGAATATCAGGCACGAGATGCTCACCGGTAACGGGCGCAGGGGTAGGAGCAGCGAACATGGCTGCGGACGCAACCAGGACCACAAAGAGTGCGTTAGGGAACATCGCGAGAGAGTGACTTAGGAGAAGGAAAGGAGTGAGAGAGCGAAGGGCTAGAGAGAAATCTCATCGTCCAGCCGTTGTGTTATATATGCGACATTTCTGTAAAATCCTTAGGTGTCACGAAGACGAGACGCAGAACCACGACAGCCCAAACGGAAGCTTCAAGCAGCGGCGTTCAAGATCCATGACTGACACAGCCTTCTAAGCAGGAGTCTTTCGTGGTGTGATCGAGGAGCCCGAGAAGGCCGAGCTGACGAAGTCGGGGCCCGCAAAAACAGTCAAAACGATCCACCGAGCGAGAAGCTCGCCCACCGCACGATACAGCGCAGAGGCGCAGAATATGACGAGGCCGGGCATCTCGGGCGGGCGAGCGATCTGCAGCGAGACGGCTGGCCGTAGTGCGTAGTTCGCGCAGGGAATCGTGAGCACGAGGCCAAGCGTGATTGGTGAGCCTATTCCCGTGGTGGCGGAGGCCCGTGTTCTTCATTGGCATCCTCGCTTGCTCCATACCATGCAGACGGGAGGCTCCGAGCAAGCGTGGCTAGGAAAGCACGAGCCGGTCAATGTTGTCGATCCCAGAGAGAAGCAGTAGAAAGGGCTTCTGGACCCCGGGCATTGCGGTCTAATACTAGAAGGGCGGGCCGATCGTAGCACTAGCATAGGACGCAGCCAGACGAAACGCCAACTTCAGCCACGGGTTTCATCAGCCCAGCACGACACGACCCAGCACAAGACCCGCGATCATCCAGGTACGTCGAGCATGTCGAAGAGGAACTTGTAAGTACTACGGCAAAAGGAGGCGGTGCATGATACCCATGTCATCTTCAAGATTTGGTGGCGAAGCACAGAGTGTCAGCATCACTGAAGTTTGAACGAACGATGTGAGTGCTCAGCCCATCGCCCATCGTAGTCGACCGCAGATATGTTATGAATGGCTATGGAAGGCACAGCAAACGTCCTGCAGCCCCGAGAAGCCCATTCGGCGTTAGCGCGATCGAATGGCCCCTTTCACTCTAGAGAGCACGGTAACGCACCACAGCTAGCGCATATACACAAGATCGGAGGCGGCCCTTGGATACAGCCGCATACGTAGACAAGTGGGTCCGTGGATACGTGCCCTTACGTGCATTCGCGTCGATCCTCACCTCCGGCCAGTACCCAAACCAGAGCCCCGCATGAAGTCAGTCATTACGGCGCATGCTCCGTGCATAGCTGTACCTATGCACATCTGATCAATGACATAACCACATCACAACAACGTCGACCTTTCGTAGAACTCACCTCACAATTCAATTCAAAGCAACGGCAAATAATCGAAATACCGAGCGCAGTCCTGTAGACTGCAGATGGTGGTGGAGACCTGACAAATGTAACTGTCATCGACCGTCCGTCCGAGTCTTCGAACTTTAGAGCACCGACACCGACACCGCCGCACCGACCGACTGACTGCGTCTGAACATCTCGGGATCGCCGACAGCCAAAGTCCGAGTCCGAGTCCGCCGAGTGGTGTCTTGTTTCGACCAGTTGTAACCTGTCGACCTCCAACGGTGCCAGTGCCACTGCAGGCGTCACCGTGCGGAGCCTTGCAACTTCATCGAGCCCCCTGTAGTGGTGTCGCTGAGACGCCGAGCGAGTCCGACGGGGCGCATGTCGCAGCTTCGAATACACCACACCGGCGTTGAGTAACGGTGGATCCATGTTGGATCGGAGGTACCCCTGACGCGGGGCGTTCGCGTTAGCGCTGGAAGAGTGTCAGAAACGTCCGTTGGAGCGCGGGCGCTTGGTCACTCACCTTCATCCTCACTCTTGAGATTCGAGATTCGAGGATTCGAAAGTTTCCCCCGGGTACCCCGCTAGTCTAGTACCGAGTGAAAGCAGATAGCTCGAAGCACCCAAAGCAGCAGAGACGTCAAGCAGAATCCTCATTGGATAAAGTATCGTAAAAAAACCAAGTCGGCACTATCATTACATGTAATAACACAAGAAGCGAGAGAACACAGAGGGAGGGGAAGAAACATGACAGGGGTCGTCGTGGTATTCGTCACACAGATTAACGTACGGAATAGGAGGAGGGTGAGGGTAGCCTGTACACACACGAGCGTCGTCCCACGGGCACAGCACAACACGCCATCCGTCATCATCCGAGGCGAAGCATCCCGCCCGTCCTTTCCTACAACAACAGCAGCAACAGCACCACAACATTACTTCGCGCCCACAACTACACACCCCCGAGAATAGCAAGGGTACGCCTATGCGTGGCCCGAGCCGCCCGGCGCGTAGTGCTTTTCGCCGATCGCACCCTCGTGCTCGTACAGCGGCGGGAGGGGGTCGACCTTCATGCGGAATACGTATTTCTGGATCGTGTGCTTGAGCGACTTGACCTGGTACGCCGCGTGCACGTGCGTCGGCACGCTGAACACCTGGTCGAGCTCCTCGAGCGAGAGCGCCTTCGTCTCGGGCAGGAAGAGCAGGATGAGGAAGAAGCCCATGATGTTCCAGCCCGCGTACCACCCGAACGCGCCTTGAGGCTGGAACGCGCCGAGCAGACGCGGGAAGGTGATCGCGACGATGAAGTTGAAGAACCAGAGCACGGACGTCGCCCAGCCCATGCCGACGTCACGGACGTACAGCGGGAACGCCTCGGCGGAGTAAGTGAACGGCACAGGGCCCTCACCGGGCGAGTACGCCATCGCGAATAGGTAGATACCGAGCGCGACGACGGCG
Source organism: Cubamyces lactineus (assembly GCA_022376465.1). Lineage (NCBI taxonomy): Eukaryota > Fungi > Basidiomycota > Agaricomycetes > Polyporales > Polyporaceae > Cubamyces > Cubamyces lactineus. The sequence goes on along the minus strand of JACDTU010000007.1, from coordinate 171,425 downwards.
ATGCGCGCCTTTGAGTCTTCGGGGATGTAGAACGCGAAGCCGGTCATGAGCAGGAAGATAGCCATGAGCGGGAAAGTCGTGAGCAGGAGGTTGCGGCGACCGAAGGTGTCGATGGTCCAGACGGCGGGGAACGCGAACAGCCAGTTGAGCATGCCGAAGCCCCACGAGGCCTCGAGCGCCTGGGTGTTCGTGAAGTTCGCCTGAGAGAAGATGTTGGACGAGTAGTACGCAATGACGTTGACACCGCAGAACTGCTGCATGAACATGACGATGCCAGAGGCGAGCGTCGCGCGGCGGTTGCGGGGGACGGTGAACAGCTCAAGGAAGAGGTTGCGGCCGGTCTGGATCTCCTTCTCCGCCTCGAGAAGGACATGAATGTAGTAGAGGTCACGGGCAGCCTGGAGCGAGCTCTTGCGGAGGCGCAAGAGCGACTCAAAGGCCTTGTCGTAACGACCCTTGCCAATCAACCAACGGGGCGACTCGGGGCAGAAGAAGACCTGCGTCATGATGATAAGGGCGGGAACACCGGCCTATGAAAAAATAGAAGTCAACATCGGCCTAATGCCTGTGGGCGCGCGAGAACACTTACGCTACCAAGCATGAGACGCCAATTGAGACCGTGAACGTTGTGCGTATCCGCGACGTGGTAGAACGCCAAGCTCATGACCGTGCCAATCATGATACCGAACGCCGTCCACATTTGCCTGTGAAAGCCCGGTCAGCGTCTGACGGTGCGTTAAGGCCGACAAGCTATACATACCACATCATAACCAGCGCGCCACGAATGGCCGGAGGAGCGCACTCAGCCGCATACACGGGGACCGTCGAGGACTTGGGGCCGATACCGAAACCAAGGATGAACCGCGCGATGAACAGGTGCCACCACGTGTTGGTGAGACCTTGCCAGATACAGGTGATGAAGGACACGAATGCCGAGATGCAGATCGTGCCCCGGCGACCAAAGTACTTGTTCATGGGCGCCGAGAGCCAGCATCCGATTACACCGCAGCACAGCTGTCGCAGACGGGATGCCGGTAAGCTCGGAAGGTTACGGAATAGAATAGCATTCGGAGATACGCACGTAAGGAGCACCGTTCACGAGACCGAGCAGCCACTGGTTCCTGCTCGCGTTGGGACCCGTCTGGGGGATGCCCAGCTGGTCGGGGAAGAACAGGTTGGCGCCGTTAATGACTGATTCGTCCATCTGTGATCGCAGCAGGTCAGCATCGATCGGCAAAAGTGATGAATATGCCACAGATAGCACGAGTACTCACACCCTGGACGGCGGCTGAGAGGGAACAAAGGATGACGAGGTAGTAGAGCTGCGCGGGTTGTGCCCAGCGGTGAGTGAGCTCCCTGCGGAGGACGCTCTTGTCCTCTTCCGTGAGCTGGGAGAGAGACTCGAACGCGGTAGGGTCCTGTGCGACGAGGGCACCCTTGCGGAACTCCTGCTCGAGGTGGCCAAGTCCATGGGACTTTGCGAACTCGGAGGCGTCGTCCATGAGCTGATCATGGGGGATGCCCGTGAGAGGGTTGGCGAGCTTGACATTGGCGGTGGTGTTGTCAATGTGCTTGATCTCCTTGGAGTAGTCGGAGACGGACTCCTGCTTGATGGAGCTCTTCTCTTGGTCGATAGACATGGCGGAAGGAAGAGTGGGGAGTGTCTTGGTCGTCGCAGTCGTGGATGGGGATGGTCTGAATGCGAAGCTCCGGATCCGGGGTAAGAAGCGCGTCCGAGGAGAAGCTGATGGACGGCGGGAGGAAGAGGAGGGAGGACGAGGGGAGGAGAGCGGGACTGAGAAGGTTTATATAATTTCCTGGAGGGAGGGATGGATCAGAAGGCGCTGGGAGTACTCCACTCGCCCTCCCCCTGCTCGCAAACGACACCCACTGCCTTTCTCGGCCTACGCAAATGCAGCGCAACCCCGGATGATCGTTTCCTCCCCCGACGCTATCACATAGACGCCCGTGGCCCCACCGGCTAACGTGCCTTCTCCCCCGCCCCCTCACCCAGCCCATCTTCCCCGCCCCCGCCCCCGCCCTACCCTCCGCCTCCGTCTTGAGCTGCCCAGATGCGCGTCCTCCCTCCCTCTTCGCGTCCCCGGAGACGACACACAGCACCTTATCTCGCCTCGTCTGCCCCCGTTCTCACCCAAGCCCTGCAACGCTCGGCAGGCCACTCTAAGCTCACGGCATCGCCAGCCCTCTGATTTGGGGTGCCTCCATGCTCCGGCGGCTGTATTCTTCCACCGGCACGTCGGCCTCGCGCGGCGCGCTGCAACGCTCGGCGCCTTCCTCCTTGACGTTTCCGTTATTCCTCAGCCCTTCTCCGTGACGCCACCGCCCGCCCCCCGCGTCCTGCGTCAACAACGGGGGTTCCCTCTTCGATGGTCCAGTTATGACACCATCCTGTCTTTTCTTTTGTCCTGAGAATTCAAGCAATGTGCTTCTACTGTGGTCACTGCGCGCAGACGCAAGCGAGAGCAAGGAGCACCAGCCTGACGTTCCCCTTCCCATGCCATACCGGGAATCGAACCCATCTCTCCGAGCCCCATCAATCGCAAAACCCAGCATTTTTTGCCCGTCTCCGACCTCGCCTCTCTACAACTTGCAGCCGACCGCGCCTTGCCTGATCGTCCCGCCCCCGCTAGCTCCCGCCCTCGTCCATGTCCGAGCCCGCAGGGATGGATCGTGCCTGAATGTGGTGGTCAGCTGAGCCCCTCTCTGTCTCCTTCTGTCCACCGCCCGCCCCGCCACGTCCCGCCCTCGCAGCAATCGATCGGCGGTCGCGAGCCTCGAGGCGGCGCTCTTCTGAATATCCGGGCCTCCGCCCGACAGCGCGCACCCCGGGCTAAACTCCTCTGCGCGCTCCGTTCCTGTCTCTATCTCCACTTCCTGCTCTCTCGAGCTCGAATTTCCTTCTGACGGCTCGAGCCTCGTCGCGTATGTCGTCGAAGGGCGGGCCTGCCCGTCCGCTTTTCGGCGCACGATCGCACCAACCGATCGTGCTTCACACAAAGGCGCTGCAACGTTTTTGTTCTCAACTTCCTGACATCCCTCCAACAGCCAAATTTCGTTCCCGCCGCATCCCATTCGTTCCAGCGCGAGGACGAGTACACGCTCGGACTGATCGGCCCGTGTGTGCGGTGCCAAGGAGGCGGGTGGAGCGCGATCGTTCCTGCGCGTCGGGCCCGAGAATCGTTCTCCCGCCCGTCCGCCCAAGGCCCACGCCCCACCCCCGCAGGGCAATTTGTAGTGGAAGAAAAATTTGCGCCCCCGCCCCCATCGCGCCCTGCGACGTTCGCAACGTTCGAACGTGCACATCGAAGGTCGGACAGGGGCAGCACGGGTGAGGCGTTTGGGGAACGCTGTCAGAAAGACGAGATGGCGTCGTCGTCGATGGCTCGCAGGACGGGCGAGATCTGTCATAATTGGTTTTTCGACGACGCCTCTTTCCCCAGCCAGGTAGAGCCAGGTTCCCTGAAGTCTGCTTCCCCAGGACCTGGGGAAGGAACGTCGCAAGATGGGCAGATTGCGGGGCGAGTCAACGTTCTGCAGCTGGGGAAGCTTGGGGAAGCGGTATCGTCGCATGCAGGTTCTGAACGGTGTTCTTGTGAGTGTTCTGACTCTTGTGTCTGAGGTGAGACCTCCCCGCAGTACGTCTTCCCCACCGGGACGACCCGTACGTGCGGTCGCACACGCAGAACCGGCGAAGAATGCAGAGTGAGATAGCCTCAGCCGCTACTGAGATAGCCATGCTGGCTCTTCGACCGCATCCCTTCGACCGCCCCCCCTCTAAGCTCACTCCCTTCTCATCTTCCGCAGACGCTGCTGTACCTGTCTCCAGTCCTCGGCTGTTTCGAACTCCATCCGCAGGGTGCGCGAGTCCGTCGACAATCGGACGACCTGTACATCTCTGCCCTGCTCCTCCGTCTCTCCACCGCCGTTCAGCGGCCGCTCTCGAGATCTCAAGCTACATACCCCTCTTATATCGCGCCAATTCCACAAGTCAACATCTCACGATTCGCACCCAAGCTACGCAGGCCGCAAGCCGCCACCGCAGGTGAGTACGCACCCACACCCACACCCGGAGAACGCAGGCGCAAGTTCCGGATCTGCGGCAGCAGGCCTCCGAGCTCGGCGGCACGTCCACGCGTTTGGCAGAGCTCTGCGTTCGGGCAGCGGTCGTGCGGTCTCATCGGGATGCCGACTCGCGATGATGTCATCGCGCTCAGACGGGCGCCTAAACAATTCTTCGCTGACGCCGTCGTCTGTCAAGTTCCGGTCGTCGACCGACCGGTCCACTTCCATGTGCCCGCTGCTTTGCTGGGTCGCTCGTCGTGTCGGGCGATGCGCTCACTGGTCAGAGGAGTGGACGTCGCTACGCATACTACACATATGTCATTGGCGCGACTGGTCATGGACGTAATGCGCTGCAATCAGCCGAAATCGACGACGTCAGAGCCAAAAGTGCGGTATGTTTTTTGTGTTTCTTTTTCCTTCTTTTGTTTTCTTTTTTCGGTGCTTGATATCATGATGATTGAGCTGCGGACCTGCGGACCATCATGCCTGCCGTCGTGGCGCCGCCGCCCGTGCTCACGCGCGTGTGCCTGGCGTTGCGCCGACATTCAGAAGGACGTCGCGGGAGTGGCAGATGACTGCATTTTGCCACCAGCCCATCGCACACCTGAATCTTCTTGTTCCCTGACGATTCAGGCTCGCGCTTGGCATCTTACCTGGCGCATCATTCCACTCACCACCACCTCGGAGATCCGGCTCGAGGCATCTTCCCAATCTACACGTCAAGGAGCTCGCTGAGCCGCGCTCGTAGCTTGAACCCACCTAACCTCTCGTACCTTCCCTGCGGTGTTTGAATCCCGGTGGAGGTAAGTACGATTGCCTAAGGGGGTGCAGCGATGCCCGGCGGGTGCTGCGCGGATCAGAAAGAGAGGTCGCGTGGACGTAACTTGTAACGGCCTGAGAGCGTGTTTAGACTACGCACCGCCGGCGGTACCACGACTGGGGCCTCGTCAGGTCGCCGATGGTCGATGGCGGCCGCTAGGCCTCATGCATGCTTGTTCGCTGGATCATGTGCGCGAGGAGTTCCTGCACAGGGAAGGCCGCTGATCCCGCTGTACGTACCCAGTTCGCGAAGATTTTCTTTGTCTACAGTCTAGGATCTTTTGACTTCTCCTCGACTCGGGTCGCTGGCTGATCACCCGCATATATTCATGTTATTCTTCTGATTCAGGCTGCCAGGCACCCGCAACTTCCAAGTGTCCCTCTGTGGACGCTCAGCACCTGTTCGAGCGAACGTACATCGGGATCACGGTACCTCCTGTACGTTATCACCGCACAACTCACGAGCAAGCGAACGCGCACGCTGCGCCTGGCTTGACTCGTGCCACGACCCCGTCGATATCGGCATCAATGTAAAGCTTAACGCCACCAAAGAAGCTACTCCCAGTGGCTGCTACTAGTCGCGTCGTACTGTACTGTACTATGCACCGACCCTCTTTCTCGTCGCTTCCTACCGGGTTGCGCCGGTACCTACTCCATCTTTCTACAGATTGCACCGGATCGGAAATGAACGCTGCGGACAGTTTTCTGCGCAGGGCTGCATCGCATCGCATCGCGTTCATGAGGATGATATAGGACCGAACTCATCCCCGGTCCTGATCGTCATTCAGTATGCGTCAGTGGGAGTGGAATCCTCGATACCCCTACGCTCAAGTATGCGACACCACCGGTCTCACGTCCTAGGGTGAGTAGCCATACTTGGAGAGCGACTGCGCATCCATCTATCCTTGTCGTACTAACCGAACACCTCTTAGATCCACCTTTACTCCTTCGCGCGTCGCGACCGCCGCTCTGCTCGAATATCCAGAGGCCTGCGAATGATAACAGAGGTACCCCTACCCCTTCCCATCGGCTCGTACTTCGCCCCAAGCATCAGGCATCCCAACTTCTCGTCGACGTCATCCTAAGCTACCGACCACCAGCATCAAGCTCTATCAAACCGGTGGCAGCGAGATAGCAGGAGTCGACGGCTTCCACACGCCCAACAGTCAGACTCGAACCCTGATTCAAAAGCCCTAGGCTCTAGCAGGGTTCTTCTGCGTCTGCGCTGGGGTACTGTATCGGGTGGCAGACGCGACTGAACGATGTCCACCGTGTACGTACACGCGTCCCTCGTATATACACGCGCACGATGAATAGCCGGAGGGTAAGTACACGTGCGCTCCCACTGCCAGTATGCGATCTGTCAAGGGGTGGGACTGTACGTACGTCGAGCGGTGAGGCCTGGTCGCTGAATATGCCTCGAGGCCAACGCTGAGTCTTGTGGCTGTCGAGACACCTCGCGCTGGTGAGTATCTTCTGCTGTGCTCGGAGTACGCCTCTACTAGACGATGCTAGTGACCCTCGTACGTCACGGAGGCGTTCAAATTCCACAGCCTGCGCCGTCGCTTAGCTATGAAGTTTCGCGGCCCCAACGCCAAGCGTACATTGACATCTACTGTCCTGCCCCCAAACCGCCCCTGCATGGGAACGGGACTCTGCCAGGCTCCCTTCCTCGTGGACGCTGTGGATGAGGATAGCAGAAGGCTCGTTAGAAGGCTGGAACACTCTCACGACGGCGAGGGTCTGCGTAGTTCATGGACACTGGACGGTCTAGCCTCTTCTCACTGTCTCGTGCATGCTCCACCTCCACTGCGAACACTTGCCTTGAGTGTGCTCCTTAAGGCCAGAAGAATCTGAGTGACGGCAGCGTTGGGACCACGCAAGCGCAACAAGCACAAGTGGTGTTCAAATGCGGATTCTTCTGTGCATGCTGTGTACTTACTACTACTTATCTGGAGGTCGAATTGAGCAATCAGCATCGAAAAAAACATCCACTCCTCATACTGTACAAGCGTCCGCGCCTTGGTGCGCTGCGCTGCATCGCGTCTATCTGTCGGATTGCGGTTCAGCGCACAGCGTCGTCGCGTGCGATACGCATAGCTGGATATCCACGGCCCACGAGTTGTCTCGGTACAGTGGTGGGTCCGGATGCAGCAAGTGAGCGGTTGTAGCCTTGCCACTGAGACGTCTTCACAGCTCAGTCCTGGTATGCAGACGGTCTGACGCGAAGACTGGTACTGTGCTCAGCACACGGAGTGGTTGGCAGCCATGCTCGAGCTCGTAGCATCCCCGTTTGCTCATACACGTGCCCTCATTCTAAGGATCGCCAGTGCCGTGCGCGTGATCCCCTGATTCGCCTCCACCCCGCGGTGATTCTCAGAAACCAACAGGAGACGAGACGCACGGAAGCCGCCATCCGCGCTCCCTGGACTCCCGAACTCGCAGTCCTTGACGCGACGCAACAACTCACCATGCCCTCAATCACTCGGCACCTCGCACCCCGCACCCCGCTCCTCGCCCGGGTACCTGCATCCTGACCACGAAGCGAGCATCCGCCGTCGGCCATCCAACGTCCAGGGCCGACGTCGCGTCGCGTTCTCGCACTTACGTACCGCCGACACGCACGCACGTCCGACAGCCGTGGACCATGTGAATGGGATGCATGCCGAGAGCCTTTGTGCCCCTTGAGCTTCGCCGACTCTATTGGCGGCATTGTCAGATTGAGGTGCGTGCGCGTGCCCGCTGCGTCGGATTCCGAGAAGGCTAACCTTAGGCTTGTCGTGTCGTACTCGTCCATGCGGCCGTGGCGGCGATTGTGGCTCGAGGCGACGTCTGGTCAGGACCAGCCTTGAGTGCACGAGTAGGTAATCCCGTGGTGTTGCAGCCTACTTCCGTGCGGGTATGCGAATTGAGCACTTACACTCCAGCTCGCGACCGCTAAATGAGAGCTGAGCGAATGATGATGATGATTGCCAAGAGATATGGAACTCAATGACCTCGCGGCTTTCCGCTGTGGCCGACGAGGTCTGCGGCGGTTAACGCAGCGTTAGCCCAAGCGTACAGATGGCAGATAGTCACCGTGATCATGATGGGTCAGGCGGAACCTCTGGTCAGATTCACTGGGAGGTGCAGGACGTCGCGTGACGTTGACGGATGCGAGATCATGTTGTGCACTGCATTTTCACCCTCGTCCGACTCCGTCGTTGACGCTGCGGCCTGTGGTATCTGTTGGGGCACGGGTATGTAAGACGGATGATCTTCACCCACGCTAGCGACATACCTTGATCATAGGTATGATATAAGGATATGCGGATGGCAGGCCCATGTTCCGACCGTCCATGGACTAGCATGGGCTTGAGTCGCTGTGATGATCAGAACTGAGTTGTAGGAGAAAGTGAATGGATGATGTGTCGGGAGTTGAGCGTCCAGAGCCGCAACCACCAATGCTCGCGAGTTGCGTAACTTCTCCAGGGTTTCGAGACTATCGACGGGCTGTCATGGGCCCAGCATTCACTGTCAAATGCACTGGCGCAAGGCAAAGTATTCCAGATGCGCACGGTGATAAAGCGACCGTCCGACCCGGGACGCACGGTGAGTGAATGGCCTAGACATAACCTGTGCACGTATCGCAGCACGTAAACTGTAACCTGTAGGCTAGCGCTGTTGCTATAGCTGCACAAAGAAACTCCCACGATGTTATCCCACCCTACTACGCCGGAGGCAGCGCTGGACAGACGTCAAACGTTGAACACCGCTCATATAGCAAGACAAACACCACAAAGACCTACCGAATCGCGACTGACAACTCATGAGCCGAAACAATCACACCACCTACCGCGTCTACGTATAAACAACCTTAGAATGAGAAACGTACCTCTGAGCATGTACCGTAATCTCAGACGGACGAACCGCACCAAGAGCGAAGAGAAGCGCGCAGAAGAGCGCATTGATATACAAACATGTAAAACTCAATCTAGTAGGATACCGAGGGCGATGTCGAGGACAGGAAGCATGAGGCTTTTCTGGTAGCGTATAGTCCGTGGGATGGTAGCAACAACACGCATAAATACATAGGAGCAACGACGAGGCAAAATGCAGGGAGAATGCGAATGCGAAGGTAATAAAACACAGCAAAGAAACGAGAAGACGACAACAAAGACCAGTCAAGACACAGAGGATGAGGTGTCGGAAGTCGGAGGGGGGCGGTTGGGTAGGCGGATAGTGACTGGTCGATGTTGCCGCTTTTACTGGAGATGAACAGCAGAAGACACATTGACGGGAGACGTTGGAGCATAGAGTCGCCAGATGAAAGAGCAGAGGAGCCAGGACGGATGGGGTGGTGGGGGGTGACGCAGGAGAAACAACCTCACTTTCATATGCTTGTTTATACCGTTTGCCGAGATTGCATAGACCGATACCGAGTCGCTTCCAGTCGGAGGAGTCGCCGTCGTAGTGTCGGTTTTTAGTCGCTGTCGACCATCTCGATCGCGCCGCATTCTTCGCAGTGGGCCCACATCGAACGCCGGCCGTTGGGTCCAGCTGCGCAGGCCATTCGAAGCTTGGGAATCTGGGTACAGTTTTGGCTGACGACGAAATGTCAGCGCTATCCTTCAACTACTGTGACACCACTGCAGCAAACGACGTCAAGTCTGCCATAGATACCTACCCATGGTGAGTGAAGCTATTGCCCCGAGGTTGAATGAGACCGACGGGCTTCTCGGGGGCGTTTAATGAAGGATCAGGGAAACCGTGTGACGTAACTGCCATGTATGAGTCGGGCTCGGTGGGGTAGAGGTCGAACACTGGGTAGAGAGCTAGGTGAACAGGGATATATGCATTCAAATCGCGCGTGTTGCGGTCCGTGACACTGAGACTTACGGGAGTTCCGAGGTGAGTCCGATGTCGCAGACGAGGCGTAGCTGGCGTTGGACGGTAAACGAGTGTGGAATGGATGGGTAGGAATGGCGAGGGGCTCGAGGTCAGAGATAGAGGCGTCGGACATGGCGACGTCCGTGTCGACTTCGGTTTGGGGGAAGGGGACGAGCCTACGCTGCTTCCCATGCTGCAAGCGAAGCGCGTCAAAACTGAGAGGCGGCTATATGCGGTGCCATATATATGAACATACAGTAGGGGTAGCATCCTCGAACTCGGCATCGAACTTGCGCTTGACAGCCATAGCAGTAGGGGACGGTGAAGGGTAAGACGGGGACAGCGAGGGGGAATGGGTTAGCAAAGCCTGGACGGCAGTAGAGGAAGAGAGGGGGTGGGAGGACGAGAGCGTACCTCGGTCGAATATAATACCCTCCTATTTGTTCCTATTTGTCCCCGGAACGTAAGGGAAAATGCGCTGCCATATATAGCGCCCAATTTATCGGCGAGCGTCGGCGCGCTGAAAGGACATCTCTGATTGGTCAGTGCTGGTCGTCACCCCAATTTATGTAGCGCGGAGTTCGAAAGCAAAGGAATTGATCGCGGTGGTAGTCTGAGAACGACACCAAACGTCACATGGGTGTCACTGGAAGTTCGCACTGGGAATGCCTGGAAGCGTGACAGGTTAGCTTCGGTGGCGGGCGGTGGCTGGAGCCCTGGCGGTCGAGAGCGGCGTTTGGGTGCATCATCGTCCTTCCCAAGTGAGCAGCTGTGTGACCGACAAGACGCGAGAACGCCAGACCGGCGGCCACCGCCAGGTCGCTGGTACCGCCGCTTGGGAAGTCCTCCGGTGAAAGCGCTTTCTTACTACGTACCACCTCTCGCGAATACTTGAGGTTAACTTCGTCCCACTGAAAGGCTCTGCCTTTTGGACTCCGCTGTGGCGCCATCACCCGGCCCCACGGCAGACTTCGCGCCCTCGGGCGCGACACCGCGCGACCTCCCTCGCGAAGGTGTTTAATACTCGCGCGAGGGTCTAAACGCTAACGCTGAGGCCGTTCTTGAATGGGCTTCTGAGTACGTTTTGAGTGTTTGTTTTGACTCGGAACAGCTGTGTGGACGCCGCTCGCTGCTCAGGTGCGCATTCAGGCTCATAGTTTGCAAGCGACTGTCTGCGTATATGCCGAGCGCGCACGGAATCGTGCTGCTCAAGGGCGTTTCTCCTAACCAAATGTAAGTTTTATATTTCGCGTTCATGCACTCTGAGCCTGCTATCCTTTCAGTTGGCAAGATGCACCTTTGCTGGCATATGTGCGAGTATTGAACACCTTGGCGAGGGAGGTGGCGCGGTGTCGCGCGCGAGGGCGCGAAGTCCGCCGTGGCACCTAGTGTTCGGCTATGTGTGAGAGATTGGATTACGAAGCCAGGATTGATTCTATATTGAACTACTGTCCAGTCCTGGCAGTTCCCCGTTGTGCCATAAATCAATTTTTGGACATTCAGCACAAGTGACGATGCGACATAGGGCACCTTCGGTATCTCAGCAGTGCTTTCCACGCTGTTTCATGCTAGCATTTATTGCGTGAACACGGTACGAGTGAGAACGGACCTCGCCGAGCGCAGAGGACGCGAACGCCAGAAACAAGAAATGAGGTATCAGCGTCTCAGAATTGCTTGCTCACACATCCTCAATTCGGAATACAACTTAGTTTCCAGGAGAGCCAAGCAAGGCCAAATACCGGAACACCGCAAGCAAGTGTGCAGTTTATTTTGCAAACGACTGTAACCTCTAGTATCGATGACCTTCCACCGCCCGCATGACCAGGGCCGCTCACAACATGTTTGGTGCGTCGGCTCCAGTTGTGAGTCTAGGCAGTCCAGCCTGGTGGGTTCCTTATACACAAACGGCTACCTCGCGCGCTATACTGTATGTGCCCTCTACACACTACTAAAAGTAGTAGAGTATAGTGGCACTGGTGGTCACGTCGTATGCCAATGACCTCCTCTCAAGGGAAGTCATTGATACTCAGTGCTGTAGTAGTATACTGCGACACACCTCCGGAATGGCCGCCACCTTGCGTCGAAAGCAGGCCAAGCCCTTAGCGACCTGCCGCAGCTGGAGTCTTCTGACAGTGCTACGGTCGTCGATCTTCGGTGACATTGCGTGGTGTCCACTCTCTACCGTCGTCGGGATACATTGTCACGCATCAGATACAAATACAATTACTAGGCAGTTGTCAGCGACTATCTCACGCAGAGGAGGTTGAACAGAGCTCACGTTAACATACCGAGTTGCCCGTTCTACTATATACCCTAGATATCCTGTCGAAGAGGCGTATGGACGTGTCGCGTCGCTCATCGTGTCTTTCCTTGCGATTTTGCATCCCGCTTGGATTGTCGTGAAGATCGAGTATCTTCCTTCGTATCCGTGTTGCTCGAACCGGCAAGGCCGCTCCCCTCCATTGCGCTCTTGACCGTCTCCCACCAGCCCGTCCCAATCGCCTCCTGCACTACGCCCACAACTTTGTGCACCGCCTCCTGCACGCCTTCGTTGATCCTTGCGGCGTCCTCCCTCCCAGCAGCCTCTGCGTTGTACTGCCACTCACGATGCTTGTCCCATCCCTCCCAAGCCTTTGGTCGCGCTTTCTCTTTCTCCTTGCGGGTCTGCGCGCGAGTCCTGGGAGCACTGGCACCCGCCCGTGTCCTCGACTTCCTCGTCGATCGCGATCCTCGTGAATCTTGATCGGAGCCGTTCTCGTTCAGCATGCCCAAGAGCGCGCTCCCGAGCATAGAGAGCAAGCCACCACCGAACGGTGCGCCAACGCCGTTCTCTCCGTTGGCGTTCGCGTTGCCCATGAAGTAGCCCGCCCCGGCCGCGAGGATGCTGAGGATGCCGCCCCACTTGACGAACCAGAAGGCCGTGCGTATCATCCATCCGGTCGTACGGTAGAAGCTGACGAGCGCAAGATACGCCGCAAGCAGAGTGATGAGAGGGGGCAGAATCTTCTGAGCATCCCATTCTGGCGCATTGACGAGCGTGCAGACGAATTTGAAGAGGGCGGCGAGAAGAGTGAGCGAGTGGGTGATGAGTGACTCCACGAGAGTGTACACCGGTGGAGGGAGCACGGATGAGAGGAACGAGAGTATAGGGTCTAAAATCCTTTCCAGCAAGGTGTCGTCCACTGGATAGTCTGCCATGGTCGCGACTAGACGAGGGGGAGGGTGACGAGCACAAGCCTGAAGGCAGTCATACAAGGGCAACGACTCTGACGCGCGAGAGCGTGTCCTCCACCGCGCTCGGCCACATGGTGGGAACTTGTGTATCCGGCAGGTGCCGACCCTGCCGGCGGCACTATATGGAACGCTCGTCGCCGGCGGTTCAACGAACGGATTCCGAGTACTTAAAGTCGTTGTAGGACTGGGCCACGATCTCAGTTACAGTACCAATCGCTCTGAGTTGAACCTCCTCACAGCTGAGCAACCTCACTATACATATACCGCACTGCCCCACAAGCCCATGTTCGTATGGTGAGCGTTGCCGCTCTCATATTGTCTTCCTGGAACTACGTCTACGGATTGCTTCAAATCAACACCAGTAGTATCACTGGTGTTGTATCAGAAATCAAGATACGTGCTTCAGTTGTCATTGCACCCAAGCAGTTTGCGTGTAGACACGGGCCCGACTATGTCTACCATGAAATCACTGTCCACATTCTGGAAATCCTCATACGGTTTCTTACCTTGGCCTGCTTTTGCTAATTGCCCTCTTCCATCCAATCCCAGGCCCCAACCGAGGTAGCACACGTACAGGGCACCCAGGCTAAGGCGCAACAGAGCCCGCATCTCCTATGGACGACGTAGCCCACTGCGATGAATGCTATTGCGACAGCAAGCGCAAGTCAAGGTCGCCTACAGCCACGATGGAAACATCGTTACGCACGGACAGAAAATAAGTAGAATCCTTGGCCGATCCTGGCAGGCACCGCGAGTGCCTTCTTCTCGGCTTTACGGGCGATATCTCCGGTTTTGGACATGGTAATTGTGAGGTATTTGAAGTGGGCTGATAGAGAGGTGCGTGCTCGGCGGTTTGATTGAACTGTAAGCTCGTGTCCTGCCTAACGAGGGAAGCGTTATGTAGGCATGTGAAGTGCTATGATATCATCTGCAGACTGCTCTCCACGTCGAAGGCTTCATGAACCTTCATAGATGATGAAGGCGTCTGAATGCCGATCCTCTTCGGAGTGTTTCTAAACGTGTACCGAGCGGTGATCTGGTGCTATCACAAAGCGCACTTTGGTTCCCGCGATTCGCGTCTCCCGTATCCGGATATCCAAGGAGCACGAAGCTGGGCCTAGACGACATCGCCCATGACATGGTGTCATGCCGGTATACGTACCTTTCAACAGCCGAACGCCCCACGGCGTAATTGTAGCTTGCTGAATGCCTCAGCTCCAGAGACTAACCAACGTCAGCGTCTGATGCATGGGGACAAATGAATTAATCTGTTTTCTGTCTGCGCCACGGACGATTCGTGGGGGAAGGTGCCGAACGATCTTCCGCTATCCGCCATGCACCTCTATAACATCACAATTGTGTACGTATAGGATATGAATGGATGGCGCAGTCCCGGAGGCCAAGGTGACACGAGCGCCCAACAGAGCTTCCATATTACTAGATCACTCAATGCTTATCGTCGGCAACATGGTCCGAAAGACCCCTGCGAAAGCGAGAGCATTAGACTGCTACGAGGCTGTCCAATGAATTAAGCAGCATGCGGATGAAGAAAGCTCGGACACGCCCGAGTGACTAGCACGGATACTGTTCGCGGAAAGACGCCAATGAGTCTAGTTAGCTTTCGACTTCCACAGGTCCGACGCCACGGCGGCACGTTTCCAACGGTGCGATTGGATGTCTCGGGAAGCCCGGGAAGCTTGGTCGACTGGGACACGTACCCAGTGGAGCTAGTGTACGAGCAGCTGGACAGCTGCCGCATGCGGCGTTGAATTGGGCCTTTAGCGGAAGAACTGTGGTACGAATGGGCAGTGGATCAAACGTTGGAAAGAAGGCACCACGATTGGGAGCGTTCAGTGAGGTGCTTCCAGGCATCGTGGTAAACCTTCAGCTAGACGGCCGAGCCTGCTCATGCTCAGCCCAAGGGATCGGAACCGCACCTGTGCACGGACTAACATCCCGCTTCCTATGGGGGTTGTAGCGGCTCGCGCGAGTACAGTCATCTGCAAGCTGGTGTAGGAGCGGTCTCGCGTCAATCCTTGCGGCCGCCACGATTCGAGCACGACACCGATACAGACGTGTAAAGGCAGTCCGTGGACCGAATGGTGGTGCGCAAAGATTGCCGCGACGCCCGCTACCACAACAGCACCGTGCAGGTCAGCCGTAGCAGGCGAGGATGGGGAAGGAGAAGGGAGCACTGGCCTCTTCCCCGACCGGAATACGCTCTCCTTTATACCTTCAGGCCCTGCGTCTTCGAGCTCCGATTCGTCTACCTTTCGGGTCCCGCCTTCTGCGTCGACCTGATCCCAACGAGCCAAAGCAGGCGCGAACGCACACCAGCTTGCGAAATGCCCCTGGCGAACCACCTTCAGCCCCCGGAATCTTGCGTGTAAGCGCCATGGGAAGATTGTCAATCTATACCGGGCTTAGTCGTTGAGCCAAACTGACATCCGCCAGAACCTTCGCGGGATAAGGGCCCCAATTAGGGCCTTCATTGCGCCCCCCGAGCCCACCTGTACCTCGGGTTAGTTGGGCATTCGTTTAGATTGAATGGGGGCGGTCACCCGAGATGACGTCGGTGTGGGTTGCAATGAGGCCTGAGAAGCTGTTAAGCCGAACGGTCGCGGTCGGACGTTCGCATGGAATCGCACTCGGGCCTGTGGCGGCAGCGGGCGACCGTGTGCCGTACGCAGATGGGTGGGTGGGAGGCTGCTGGGCGCGCGGCACAGCGAGCCATACGCAGCATCCTTGATTGGCATCTGGGGAGTATCATGAGAGCGAAAGGGTAAGCGCGATGACGAATTAGAAGGATGCGAAGCTCCGCGTTAGCACATCTGCAACACCGCGCGGGGCTATTATGCCTGAAGAACTGATGGCAAGCTCCGCGCATCAGGGACGCTGATGAGCCCGGGCCTGGAGGCTGTCTGCCGACATGTACGGGTCGTACACCCACTGTACAACACAGGTTAACTCCCATCATGACCTCTGAACTGCGCGTGGTGGCAGTTATTAGATGAAGTGAGAGATGCACATCTTGTCCAATGATACCTTCACGACCATCAGGAGAGCGCATGGGAGAGAGGCAGACTCACAGTACCTAGTCAGAGTCCATGTGATGTGACGCCAGCTGAGGAAAGCTGAAGAAGTCGAGTTTTCTGGTGTAGTGGTACCGAGTAGTTGGCGGCATGCAGTTGTCGGCGGAAAACGAGGCGAAAGGTTTTTTGACATCGTGAGCGACGCGACGGCTACCAGCCGCAGACGATCATCGACCGAACGCGCGATGAATGGAGGATAGATGGAAGTGGAAGGGACAGCAACGCGCCGGAATTGCGTGTAACTCGGGCTACACTGTGTAACGCATTACCTAGACTCTCGACAGGTGCGACTTAGGGCATGCTGAGGCATCTTGCATCTTGGAGCTCGTATGTACTATGAGAACTCCTCATCGGCGGCTGATGCTCTTTGCGCCCAGTGATTCAATGCTGAGAAGAAGCTCCTGTCGCAGCCCAACAGGACTAAGAGGCTTGAGCGTGTCGACAGTGATTGCACACGCCAACCGTTGGAGGTGTCGGTGTGAAATACAGATTTTTCCGGCCAGCCCAGTCGGAGAAATTCTTATGAGCTATCGGCCCGACGAACGGGCCCACAGAGCGGGTCAAGTCAACCACCCCAGATACGAGTCGGGTGTAGTGCATTTTTACCACTCGTAATCCGCGACGATTGGCCAACTGTGGGCTTTGTGAGAACGAGAGGTGAAGGGCGGCGTGAACAGGTACACACTTATACAGCGACGATTCCCGCCTAGAAGCCTAAGTGAGTAGCGCAAATTGTTGGAAGGACGAGAGAACAGCACCTTTGGTGGGTATGACGCCAGCGGTGGTCACAAGAACCAGGGAGGTAGTGCGCGCATCCAGAGAACTACTGCGCGCGGATGACAGGAGCTTGACTGGCATTGAGCACAAGACGCTGGAATGATATCTGCGCCATCCCAGGTTTCAAATCACTCCCATGAAACAGTTATATCGGGGACTGAGGTCAGAGACCAATTGGATGCATGTGTATCCATGTGTACCCATGGCCAACACAACATGCCAGCAGACCGTCTCGGAGCAGTTCGCTGCTTTTCCTAATTGGCATTGCGCATGTCCTCAGTAACGGGCTGCCTTGCTACCAGCAGCCAAAAATGCCTATGTTGTTGAACTCGAGGTTACTCACAGTGCATGGTTCAGTGTAACTGGCCGTTCGCAATCGGAGTCGTGGGTAGGTGGCTGATTCGCTTCATTCAGAGTCAAGCAGCGAGAGAGAGAGAGAGAGAGAGAGAGAGAAGCCGCTATCTGGGTGAGACCAGTCATACACAAGCGCCGACCGCGCGCTCTAAGTATGCGTGTAGGCCGGTCAGCCCGCGAGTCCTACGTAGGGAACCCGTTTCTCTGGCGGAAGGGGGGTTGTTGCGTATGTACAGTACTGTCTGTAAGTATCCGGACCTCCCGTGCCACTGCTCCCTATTTCATATGTCGCGCGTGATCGCCGTGGTCGCGCACTGTAGGGAGCCCGGTTCGGTTATTGGTCTCAGTCGTACTGCGTGCACCGCAACCTGCAGTAGCAACAACGGTCATCCCCCACGGGGGGACGCGCGCGTAGTCACACACCTGCAGCCATCCGGCAGAGAGCAGGGAGCAGTCTGCAGGCACCCGCCAGGGGAGGCGCTCAGGCCGTTATACCCCTGTGGTAAGGTCGTGAAGCTCCTGTTGTGAGGAGATTATGAGTATGGGCGTTGTTTCGCATAGCTCGAAGGTCTCCGCTGTGTAGTTCGCCAGCACCGCCAGCGTGTCGCTTGTCGTGAGGAGGAGCGGTGAGATCCTCTCATGCAGGCGGATAAGACTTGGCTTCTTCGCGAAGACAAGACTGAGGAACGCGTCCCGCCATCGTTGGTATGCGTTTCGTCTTCTACGCCGGCAGCGGTCTTGCAGGAACGACAGATGCACTACTCAGGCGGGATCAGGCGGGGCAAGGGCACGCGGCGCAGGCATTCTATGGCCAGTGGATGCTCCGAGAAGTTGATCCTCGAGCTCTTAATGGCTCTCTCCAGGTACTCCCGGAACGTGCTCATGGACATAGGTGAGGGGGCAGCATGCAGTACTAGCTAGTCGCTGGCCACTCGCCATTGTAGGACTGGCAAGCGCTGGAATTCTCCTACGCAGTCGCGGATGTGGGTTTCCAGGCTGCTCGCTATCTCCGCCAAGCACGTTTGTAGAGACTCGATGGTTAGGAGGTGATCATAGCAATGGGCGTTGTCAGTCGTCTTGTTGTCGGCGCTTAAGCGCCGAACCTGGTGCTCAAGAGCGCTCAAGCTCGAGCCTCGAGTGCCACCAAGCGTCGTGCGCAATTGCACAGTATCCCTCTCAAGGCAGTATCTGACCATAAGTTCGCCAGGTTTTCGGTGGCATGTATGCATCCGTAGCCTAGTATATATACACCGTACGCGTTGTCTTGAAGTGCACTCGGGCTAGCTACCACCCGGCAGTACAGGCGTCAAGCAGCTCGTGCAGCAGCATTGTCCCTCATCCGGTTCAGTCCCATGCCATCCATCCCTTGGTCGCATTCGAGGTGACTTGTTTTCATCTCTTATGGGATGGGGATGTTACATAGACTATCCTGGTAGATTTTGGGGGGCCATGCACGATATTTCGTTGTGCTAAGACCGCAATACGGTCATCATCCGCTCACTGGCGGGCATCTGCTCTTTGGCAGGCATCCGCTCTCATTGCGGGCAAGGATCACCATTCCGTTCAACGGCTGCTTCGCCATACCGTTATACGGCTGCGTTGCTTGACCGTTATTGATACGGCCGTGAGTCCCGACATTTTCAGATAAGAGCCGGATGATAGTTACTATGAAATGGGCGCTTCTCTAGCGGTGCGTAAACGTCGTGGGCGCTAGTGCCAACGCGAGCAGCCTGACCTCAGCAGGAATCGTCCCACTGACTCCTCACTCGGCCTCCGTTCTCTGCGCACTGTCTTTCTCCTCCTCCATCTCCTACAGATACCTCTCTTAATCATACCTACGCCGCCAACATGTCCGGAGCAGCAGCCTCTGCAGGAGCGTCCAAGTTCCAGGCGTTCATGAACCACCCCGCAGGTGCGGCACCGCGGTCCTGTCCACCCTGATCTGCGTCTGACCGTCCGGGCATCCTCATGGTTCTTCCCTGGGACTTTGGGATATGTTTAGGCCCCAAGACGGTGTTCTTCTGGGCACCAATGATGAAGTGGTGCCTGGTCGCGGCAGGCTTGAAGGATCTCTCTCGGCCAGCGGACAAGCTGAGTGTGTCACAAAACTTGGGTACGTGTGGTTGTTATATGCTCAGGCGGGGGGATGACTGGTTCTGATGTCTGTTTCGTTGGTTTCCCCCTCTAATGCATCGGTACGCCGTTGTATTTCCGTTTGAATAGCCCTTGCCGCCACTGGCTTTATTTGGGTTCGCTACTCGCTGGTCATCACACCAATCAACTACAGCTTGGCTGCTGTACGTACGAGGCACTCAGATGGCGGGCGTGGGTTCTGACTCTCTTACAGGTCAACTTCTTCGTCGGCTCGACGGGCCTCGGGCAGCTGGGCCGCATCTGGTAGTGCGTACCGTCTCCTTCCGAGCTTCCCATCCCTCCCTGAGCGACTTTCGCCCTACAGCTATCAGAAGACTCAGCAAGACCCCGTCGCAGCGTACTTCGGCACCGCGAGCAATCAGAAGACGGGTCCTACGGCCTCCGCTGCGTAAAGAGCACGTATGTTACTAGCTACTCTCTATCGTATCTCACTTCGTTGGTCGTATTTGATTTCTTGCTATTCATTTGGCCCGCTTGAGCGGGTGTGAAGGATCGTAATTCACTGCTTCCTCGAAATCTCTCGGGATACAATTATACATGGAAAGATGCAAGTTTGGTGACCTTCAAACGCAGGCCGCTCTTGGCGTTACCTGGCGAAGGATCCGCCTTACAAAGGACGTCATAGAGCAAACTGCTACATCTCAGGCCTTAAACCGGGAATTGCGTGCGCGCTGTTCAATGCTCCTCAAGTAAACTCCTTACTGCTAGTGCACACCGAATTGTGAGCGTGCATCAAGTCGCCCTTTCGTGGCTGAGACCTGGGCCCCTTCTTAGCCCTTGCTGCGTGCGCGCTCCGCCGAGGCGGATGGCTTGTACGTATGCGCTCACCTCGACCTTTCCGTCGTGAGAAGTCGATAGGCGGCAAAGGCTAGTCATGCATGGGTGAAGCTCGCGAAGAGCAGACCGTATCCCCATCCCATTCAGCGGCGATTACGCTCACTCTGCCTATTGGCTCAGACTTTCGCCATGAGCTCTTGCCCTTACCACGAGTCGCCTCCACGCGTTGGATGTGGTACATTCTCTAGCGTCCATCGCAGTTTGAGTGGGCGTTGGGAATCCGAATGAGGCAGTGAGCCAAGCCCTCGGCATCGATGCCGAGTTCGGGTAAGCGGTTTCGTTTCTTTTAGACGCCCGATGGCGGCAATATGTAACGGTCCGAGCCTTCAGCCACACTTGCTCTTCCGCTCTCTCCACAACCTCCTCCTCTTCAGGTCCAGTCGTGTGTGCGCGAAGGCTACATTCTGGTTCTCGCTCTCTGAAATCCCTGTTGCATTAACCAAGAGCGAAGACGCTTCAAACACAGACACAACGATGCATATACAACTGCTGGAAGTCCGTGTACCATTTTATGTTGTCATTCAGTTCACAAACTCGCCTATTAGGTCACCGACCCAGGGTTAGCATATATGGTCATAGGGGGATTTGTTGTGGCAGTAGGTCCATTCAAATTCACTTCGGCGTGTTAGCGAGACTCTTGAAGTGTTTGAGAGGCTGGCCGCGCTCAGTTAGGCTTGGGTAGCCGCCCGTTTTGCTGACATATTTGGTTGTTTACAGTTCAGTATGGTATCGTTGCTTGTAAAAGAAAAGGTAGGGACCGCTGCCTGTGGATGATAGCTTTGAACCAAACTGAGCGAGACTATAGCTTTACATCAACGAAGTCGTCCTTGGTACCGCGTGTGGAGTCATCTTCGGCCCTTACTGCGCCAACATCTTCAATCCCCGCTCTTGGGGCGGAGACGTCAATGTGATAACACTTGAGATTACACGAATTACCCTCGCTGCCGGTCTTTTCGCTATTGGGGTTGAATTGCCCCAATCGTATCTGGCGGACCATGCTAAGAGTCTCCTCGTCATGGTTGTCCCGACCATGGCGTTCGGCTGGCTTGTTGTAGCGGGTGCGTCTAACAGGATTGTTTAGCGAGCCGTGAGTCTTATATTGTGTTTCAGCTGTCATTTTCGTCATCTTCCCTCCGCTTAACTTCATATCGTCGCTGGTCATTGCCGCTTGCTTGACACCAACGGACCCAATCATCTCCGCTGCCATCGTCGGTGCGTACTGCAACTACTACATCTCGACGAAGACACTCATTAACGTTCGCATACAGGCGGAAAATTCGCTACTAAACACGTCCCGCTGAACCTTCGCCGCATCTTGTCAGCCGAGTCAGCGGCAAACGATGGCCTGGCCTACCCCTTCTTGAGTATCTCGTTGTACCTGACTATTGAGAGCTCGCGTCGCGTTGCGATTGGCGAGTGGTTTCTGGTTGGCTGGCTATGTAAGTACATCCAATCATGGAAGACGTCGACAAGTCGTTTATAGTTTCCACAGACCAGGTGATACTGGGTACCGTCATAGGAGCAGTGTTAGGTGAGACACCTCCCTGAGCTGTGCCCCACGCCCCACTGACGAGCGACGACCATCGCAATGTAGGCACCGCGTTCTCCCATCTAATGAAGTTTTCCCATCGCAAGGGATTCATCGACCGGGAGTCATACGTCGCGCAATACCTGGCGCTTGCGCTGTTCACAATTGGTGTCACGCGAACATTAGGTAGCGATGACCTACTGGCCGCATTTGCTGCTGGTAAGCCATTATGTAGTCTCTGTCTACACTCTCCAAGAGCTGACATTGGGTACAGGCTCTGCCATCAGCTGGGACGGCTATTTCAACACGCAGATTGAGGACGAGGTGTTCTCTTCCGTCATCGACCTCGTGCTCAACTGCGGGTGCTTCGTTTATATTGGCGCGTGGATGCCGTTCAACATGTTCAATGCGACTGAGCTCGGGATCACCCCGTGGCGCCTGGTCGTACTGTTCATTGCTGTACTCATCTTGCGCCGATTCCCGCCACTATTGCTCCTGTACAAGTGGGTACCGGAGATTACCTCGTGGAGAGAGGCGCTTTTCTCGGGCCACTTCGGTGTGTTCTAGCTTGATTCTTATCAATCTTTTGGTTTCTGACTATTCATCAACTGTATACAGGTCCCGTGAGTTAAAACTCTCGCAGATGATATCTATCACAGTTTCCTGACTTGTCGCTTGCAGATGGGAGTCGGTGCAATTTTCATCTCAACCCTTGCGGTCACCGAGCTACCAACGCCTCACAGTCCGCCTCAGAATCAAGCGGAACTACTAGCTGCGACGCTCCAGACCATCGTCTCATTCATCGTTCTGGGTTCCATCATCATCCGTACGATATCTTATTCACAACACATTCAAGCACATAGCTTACTTATTGAGGTCGCTCGCAGATGGCCTGTCGATCCCGTTCTTCTCCCTCGGCCGTAATGTCCGTTCACGGACCGTGTCCCTCACCCGGACATGGACGGCGCGCAACGCGCCGTCGACTCCGGATTGGCTCCTCTGGGCCCGCCGGACGCCGGCGGGCAGCACACGGCCGGGCACCCCGGTGCACGACGCACGCGACGTCGAACGTGGCCTGGAGAGAAAAGTGGACCCGGCCGGACTCACGGAGCCGCAAGTCGTCTCGCAGCACGAAGCGGGCAAAGAGGAACACCATGTTCCCGAGTTGGGCCCTGCGGCAATGATCAGCGACGCCACGGCAGGCCCCACAACGCTCGGTCACGACGGCGACCACGACGATGGCATGGATGCTTCGCCGCAAGCAGCTGTACCGCAAGGTATGGACGAGGTGCGTTCGGTTCCGCGAAGGTTGCGCTACACGTGGCTCTAGCTGACCTCACACCGCTTGGAATTGTCAACCATGCGATGCAGGCACCCTCTAGCATTGAGAAGGAATATGTCAACCTGAAACCCGACGCCGCTCAGAGCGGCGGCGCGGGCACACGTGTTGGGAGCCGGGCACCCTCCAGCGTCCGCATTCAGAGCGTGTCCGCCGCATCAAGCCTTCGTCTCTCGGTTTCGCCCAGCGGCTCCCGCGTGCGCGTGGCGCTCCCGTCGGATGGCGACGAGCACGAAGACAACGTCAACGGCGTACCTTCGCCTCGCCTAGGCTCGGCCTCCGGGATGCACGCCCCAGCGCCGCAGAAAACCGTTCGGTTCCCGCTTCCGGCAGGCTGGGAGGAGAACGCGGGGGGCGATCGCGTGCCGTCCGGCGTGCAGACTCCCACCTCGGTCAAGGCGGTGCACTTCCCAGATGACATCGGCGGCATTGTGCTGGAAGAGGAAAAGGGCACGAAGGCTGTTGCTACGTCGTCTGAGGATGCGAGCAGTGGTGCTCCCGAGGCCATGACTTCTGCTGGTGGTGGCGATGGCGCGCTGCAGAGCGAGAAGGTGCACTTCCCCGCATCCCAATAACATAGGCTCGTGGCTCTCAGCGAGCCACGGCGCCAACGTTGTAGATTTGGGGTCATGAAAACGGAGAGCAAAAGGGGGGGGCGATGAAAAAATCGAGTGGTGTGAAACGATCTATACTCATTGGTATACTTCACACCTAGAGTCAATAGAGTTTCAGAGTAAACCCACGAACACCTGCACTTTGTGCAGTTTCACTCGAAGATCTTCTGCCTTTATCGTGGGCCTCGTGCGCGAAGGGACATTCAGGATGCATAATACATGTATCGTCCGATTACGCCCGGTGCTAATAGTAGTACAGGATTGGACGTTTCTCTCGTCAAGGCCTCACACGCAGACTTATATTGAAGCGCAGGGGAAGGCTCTACTTAGTCTTCGGACACCTTGATGACGATCTTGCCGACGTGCTTCTGGCTAGCCAGGTATTCGTACGCCTCGCGGGCCTCTTCAAACCTGAAAACCTTGTCTACCACCGGCTTCAGCTTTGCCGTGGAGATGAGCTTGTTCATGTCCTCGAACCTGCAAGATCAAACAGGGATGGGAACGGGAACATGTCGCGGTGACCAGGAGGTCCAACGTACTGCGTACGCGAACCGATGAGGATCCCGCGTAGGAGGATCGTCTTGATGATGACCTCCACGGGGAGCATGCTAACATCCGCAGGCTGAAGTGGTTCCTGTTATCTCAAGACAGAGTGAGCAAGGAGGGGTAAACTGAACGAACCCCTGCCACGAATCCAATGAGTCCTATGGAACCGCCGCAACGGACAGCATTGACGGATTTCATGAGCGTGCCAGGGCCTCCGACTTCGATGATACGGTCGACACCCCTTCCACCGGTCTGCATGGTATTGACTCGCATCAATACGCCGCAATCGTTCTAATGCAGAGCATATGGCAGACTACTCACGATCTTGAGGACCTCCTCGTCCCAGTTTGGCGTCTGCGTATAGTTGATGGTATGAGCAGCGCCAAGCTTCTTCGCAATGTTGAGTTTGATATCGGATGAAGAGGTTACGATCACGGTAGCGCCGGAAGCAACCGCAAGCTGAAGAGCGAAGATAGAGACACCGCCTGTGCCCTGTACCAGGACGGTATCGCCCCCCTTCAATGGGCAGGGGCCGAGAAGCGCATTGTATGCGGTTACTGCGGCGCATCTAGGGTGAGGCCCGGGAACGGATGAGGACTCTACTCAGACCATGCACGATTCAGAAGGTGCACTTACGGCAGCGTAGAAGCCTCCTCGTAGCTGAGGTGCTCCGGAAAGCGTACGAGCGCATGTGCCGGGATGGCCTTGTACTCTGTCAGGACGCCGTCGATGGGTCCACCGAGGCTGGTCGCCTTGATCTCGTCCGTGGCGTCGCCAAAGATATGGTCGACGGCGAAGTTGGAGGATACGCGGTCGCCGAGATTCCAGCCCTTGATCTCCGCGCCGAGAGCTACAATCTCGCCTGCCATGTCCGAGCATGGTATGAGATTGTCCTTCTGCGGCCTCGGGTATTTGCCCCGCGCGATGATCAGATCGCGGTACTGCAGCGATACAGCGTGGACCTTGATGAGGACCTCAGTCGCCTTGAGCTGCGGGATTGGGGCCTCGGTCAAGGTGAGACTCTGAAAGCCATCCGCCTGGTTGTTTAGGACGGTGAGCGCTCCGGCTGCGTAGCCCTCCATTCTGGTGACTTACCTTCGGGATGCGGTATTCGCGCGTCCTCAGAGGAATCGAGGCCATTGTTTGGCTTATGCGTCGACGGAAGGATTATGGTGTATGTAACGGAATGAGGGGATGAGACTTCGTCGTCGTACTCGCTACAATCCTTTATAACAGTCGCCGCCGACCGGTAGTGTGCGGCTATGTTCGGTTCTTCGTCGCGTCCTATGACCCTAGAGGACTAAGCCATGACTGCGGAATTACTCAGGGCTACGATAGTGCATAGCCGTATACCAAAGTGTCAGCCTTTCAGCCTTCGGCTTGAAGACATGGCGGCGGGAAGCTCATGCGTTCATTACAAGCGCAGCCTGTACCAACTTATGATGCTTGCTCGGAGTCGGTTCGTAATTGCGGCGTCCTGAGGTCTCTCAGAGTGAAAGAAGACAAGCATTGTCAGCCGATCATCCGAGGCTTGTGTGTCGATGTGGTACGCATCTAACCACAACATGTCTAGTGCAGGCTGGTCAGTACGGGCGGCAACTACACTACTTACCACCCTTATCTTGAGACTTTTACCACCAACTTAACCCGCATAAGGATATTCAAGCGCCGCATAATACTCCGTTGACGCTTATACACTTGGTCCACCCCTCTTCTAAAACGGTATCACGATGACAGTACGCTTCCTCTACGGCTCAGCGCTGGCATAACTGTGTACTGGTATCAGTGCTAGCGAATGTATGGGTAAGAAGTACATACAGCACGTCAGGCAAACCTCACTGAACTTGACTGGCCTCCACACGCAGCGCAAGCGCGCTGGCACTGGCAGTCTTTTGCGTCCCAGGCTCCAGCCACCCCCGAGGTCGAATATAATCGACGGTTTTTCAGGTCAATGCTAGTCGGATCGCCCTCAATCCAAGCAGTGTTGTTCATGTCGTGAGTACAACATACATCGGTACAGTAGTACATCATAATCGCAGCCTTGCCAGTGCAGCCCCTTTCCTCTATTCAATCACACCGCAGTGTCCAATTCAAGCAAAGTCATTTCAGTCTTTGGAGACCTTGATAACGACTTTCCCGACATGCTTCTGACTAGCCTGATACTCGTATGCTTCACGAGCCTCTTCGAAGCTGAAGACCTTGTCGACAACTGGCTTGAGCTTGACCGCGGAGATGAGCCTGTTCATGTCTTCAAATCTGAGCGATGGTGCTGTGATGAGCACTAACGGCCATTCACAGGACTTAATGACACAAATGGGACACGTACTGCGCGCGCGAGCCTACGAGGATACCGTGCAAAACGATCGTCTTGACGATGACTTGTACGGGGAGCATGCTGATATCGGCCAGCTGTGATACAGCTATCAGACATACTCTCCTCAGAAGATAGGTATAAAGTCCACGTACCCCTGCAACGAAGCCCAGAACGCCAATGGATCCGCCGCAGCGGATGGCATTGACGGACTTCATGAGCGTGCCAGGCCCACCGACCTCGATGATATGGTCGACGCCCCTTCCATTGGTCTAGTGTGTGCTTGGTGAGCCCAATTCAACCTGTCACGAAACCAGGACAGGATACTCACGATCTTGAGGACCTCCTGGTCCCAGTCTGGCACCTTCGTGTAGTTGATGATATGCGCGGCGCCAAGCTTCTTCGCGACCTCCAGCTTTGCATCCGAGGAAGAAGTCGCGATGACGGTCGCGCCGGATGCAACGGCGAGCTGCAGTCCGAAGATTGAGACACCACCAGTGCCTTGGACAAGGACGGTATCGCCCCCTTTGAGGGGCTTAGGGCCCATGAGCGCGTTGTATGCAGTCAGTGCTGCGCAGCTGCACGTAGTGGCCCCCGGTTAGCCCATGCTAGTTCTATGATATACTCCCATATTGACACTCACGGAAGCGTCGAAGCCTCTTCGTAGTTCAAGTGCTCGGGAACGCGCACAAGGGCGTGTGCAGGAAGAACCTTGTATTCCGTCAGAACGCCGTCCACGGGTGCGCCGAGACTGGTCGCCTTGACTTCGTCGGTAGCGTCGCCGAAGATATGGGCAGTAGCAAAGTTGGAGGAAACGCGGTCGCCGATACTCCAGCCCTTGACTTCGGCGCCAAGGGCGATTATTTCGCCAGCCATGTCCGAGCATGGGACAACGTTCTCTTTCTGGGGCATCGGGTACTGGCTCTTGGCAACGATAAGGTCGCGGTATTGGAGCGACACGGCGTGAACTTTGACGAGCACCTCGGTCGACTCGAGCTGTGGGATCGGAGCCTCGGTCAAGGTGAGGTTGTGGAAGCCATCCGCCTAGTCATTTGTGCGAATTCAATGGTCGCTCTGATATTATACGAGGTTGTAGATCATGCCTTGGGGAGACGATATTCACGGGTCTTTTGTGGAATTGAAGACATACTGAATAATTGGGGCTGGCGGGGTCTGACGGGGACGGGGCAAGTTATGGGGGTGGGTCTGAAGTTTGGCTTTTGTTTATCCTCGTATTTATACCGCCTGAGCAGCGAACAGCCCAAGAGAGCCATTGGTATGTCCGAAGACGTTCAGTCATCCTCAACAGCCCCTCCGTTAATGCGAAAGGTCTCGGTCATGACCTCGGGGTGTTGTAAGCAAGCAAAAGGATAACCGTGTCTCGCCGCAATGGAAGGTCTTCTCGACGCGCAAAGGAAGAGAATCGTAGCGTGGAGTAAGCCTGTAGGGATGTTTTGCATCACACGCTTGCCATCTCCTCGCCGAGTATGTACCTAGCAGACATCCAGGTTGAGACGCTAATAGCCAAACAGGCATGTCGACGACGTAGAAGCTCGTGGCTCGGTAGCGGGAGCTCACGACCTGTATCGACAATTTGACACACTGACTGTCGAGTTGTCAGATTACATGAACACAATAGCAGTCACTGCAGCATCAGCACCCCAGGCTTGAAGAGCACATCCGAGGAATGCATTCTTCGTTCGAACTCCTCCTAAACTTCAGCTACTCCTATAGGCCCTTCGGTTTATTCTCGCTAGGCGGCACGATGCACAAGGCTGAAGGGATCTTTGCTGGGGTCCTGGATGAATCCCGCGTCTAGATTCAATCAGGAGCCATGCTCATACCGAAGACCGGACACATACAAGCATGCACATAGATGTCGTCACTAGTGGGATCGTATTGATTGCATGTCATTGGCAGCACTAGCAGAGCATGCTAGAGCACAGTGAGTATCATTACAACATGAGGGGTCGTGTACATCGTAGACGGAGGCTACTAAGGAAATACTAGAATACAACACTACAACACGTAGCTCAGCACAACAGGGACGAGTTCAGCGTACTTGAGAGGGAGGTAGAGGGTGTTTCAGCAAGATGTCATGTGCGGGGCGAGAGAAAGCAAGAAAGGATGACAGATCGGTTTAAATGGGAGATGGGGAGAGGGATGCAGCAGCAGAGATCTAGAGCGTCGGCGCAAGTCCGGGACGGGCGAGCATCACAGGTGAGACCTCACCATCTCGGGCTGGACGCCCAGCGGGCCTCGTAGGGGTGCCAACACGTCGTCCAGGCGGGCGTTGCCCTCGAACGTCTTCAGGCCGTCAACGAACGCGCCCCACCGCGCATCCTCGACGATCGGCGCGGTCACATACGCGAACACGTCCATTTCCTTCACGAGCTCGCCGAGCATGGGGAGCACGGCGTCCATCGCGCGCGTCTCGAGCGCGTGCTGCGCCGCGCGCCCGAGCCCTGCGTGCTCCGCGTACCACGCCGGGTCGAGCCGGACGACGCTCGCGACGTACAGGTCGACGAGTTCTGGCCGCACGCCCTGCGCGACCGCCGCGTCGTATGCCATTCGGTGCCCGATGGCCTCCATCATCGGCTGGCAGTGAGGGAGAATGAGTCGATTCACTTCCGCGCTGCGGTGGTGCGGGACGTCCTTGATGATAGCGTGGAGGTCGGCGAACAGGCCAGCTTCGTGGCGTGCGAGAAGGGAATTAGGGTCGGCGGGAGGAGGCATGGCGTAGCGCCCGATGAGCAATTCGTTCACGAGTCCTGTTGGGATGCGCGCGCATGCACGTGTCAGGGTACGATCCATCATCCCGAAGCGACGAGTACCACACGTACGAATCGCGAGGCCAAGCACATCTCCTTCTGCAATAGCAATCCCACGCATTTCGTTCTGGAAGGAAAATTTACCATCAGCCTCAGGTTCGCGTCCACGGCGGCGGATTCGGATGAGCGGGACTTACGTGCAAGCAGGTCATCTGGTTGTGCGCGAAGAGACCCTGCGCACCACACCGCTCAGACACACCGAGCGCGGCCTGTTGGGAATGCTGGACCATGACGCCCTTGAAAATAGCAGCAATCCCGTGCCTGACGCGCCCATCGAGACGGGCGTCGCAGAACTTCTCGATAGCCCAGCGCTGCAGCGCCTGCATGACATAGGCGTTCGCGGCAGCTGTTAGAATGGGCGCCTGCTGCGTGCGGAAGGTCAAGATAGGTGTCTGCCTTCCAGGACCTCCGATTCGGCGACGAAGAGAGTACATGGTGCCGATGGTGGTATAGCATTGCATGAATGGCAGGGCGAGGCAACCCAACGCGATGGTTCCGATGGTGATTCGGTGAATGATGTCCATGAGGTTTGCGTGCAGATCGGCCGGTTTCTCGAGAGACCCGAGCAGTGCTGCCCGAGGCAGACGGACGTTGCGGAACGTGGTAAGCGAGTGCGTGAGCGGGTGCGGACCCCCACGGTAGGGAAGCAGCCTTGAAAGAAAACGTCAGCAAATCCATGGTGGAGCCGAGGAGCAAGTCTCTGCTCGCGTGGGAGGACGAAACTCACTTGGACTGGACGCCGGTGCACATTTGCTTGCCATCGTTCAAGGGCACGATGAATGGTCGGTGGCCACGGTCCTCGCCGTTGACGATGAGCTTAGCGAATACCACGGCAACGCAGGGAAGCCCTGCGGGTACGGTAGGTGGCATGAATCTGTCATCGTGGTTTTGTCAGATGCACGACGGAAACGCGGAAGAAGACGGACGTACTTCGCAGCGCTTGGTGTTGGTGAGTTTAGCACAAAGTCCCCTGATGGAAGCATCGTGGCAGTCGTTTCTATGTTTCCGATGTCCAGACCGTGGCCGAGTTCAGTCATCATGTATTGTCCGCTGTGGGAGTAAATGTGGATCAGTGACCGCATGCGCATCGGAGCGGAGGTCGCACGACGTACTGTTTCCGGTAGCGGAGAAGATCCTCGACGAGAGGGAGAAGTTCAGGTCGCCGCTTTGCATAGCGAGCGATAGTACCCGCGCAGAGGTTGTATTGAATGGTGAGGAGGGTGATTGCGCCGCCGTCAAGGAGGACTGCAGGGTCGTTATGGAGCTGCCAAAACTTTGGCGAGAGTGACAGCAGGTCGTCAATCGTCATGTCTAGAAGTTACGGAAGGCAACCAAGCGTCAGAGCCGAGACGCTGCGGCGTTTGACAGTGAGAACGTACCGTAGGAAAGGCCGATGGCCTTTGCTTTCTCGTAAGAGAGCTTTGCACGCTTGTTATGATCCATGTAGTGGACTGGTTCCGCAAAGAGCGGCGAGTGAGGGAGGTGGCGCGTTCGTCGGGGGTAGCCCTCGGAAGACATGGCGTAGAATGTCCGTGTACGAGGGAGAGCGTAGAGCAAAAGCTGAGGCGGGGCGTGGTAGACGAGGAACCATCTAGGCAGCGAAGGGGGAGCACTTATGTAGGCGGTTACGAGACGCTCTGTGAGAGATTAGCCGTATGCACCGGTGAGAAAAGGAAGGAGATGCGGAGATGCGAGATACTATTCCGTATATGACGAAGCTGGCCCCAGGAGAACGACCTGCGATGGGTTGTATGCAGGCTGGATGCAGGTGCAGATGGGAGGATTCTCACTCGCACATTTCCCGGGTTCTATTTCGGCGCCGTCACGCTTGCCTGCCCTCTTCGCCTCCACCAGGTGCGCCTCACAGAGAAATCGAGATCATCCCGTAGCCGGTGATGCCCCGACGTCCCCCGCCCGGGAATCCAATGTGAGCCCCATGCTTCCGCTAGCCCGGCCTCCTCCCCCGTGCCCCGGTCCCTCGCCGTCCCGACGTTCGTCACTGCGAGGAGCGTGGCGGCAAGAAAAATCAGCACGAGTCCACTTGGTCACGAACTAACACTTACTGACGACGCACCAGCCCTCGCGCCATCCTGAAAAAGTCAAGCCTCGGCCTGACAATCCATCACTGTTACGTACAGAACCGTATGTTTTTTCCATCTTCCTTACGTGTACGGATGTGCCTTTGTTCTATACCTAGCAAGGCAGGCTTTGCGCCAGTTGATGTTTGTGGGCGACTCAGATCAGCCGGCCTTTCCGCATCCTCGTGCATCCTCGTGCATCCTCGTGTCTCCTCTCCAGAAGTTCTATCTAACGCATCGCAGGGGTGCGTAGGCATACAATCTGCGGCCGTGGCTTCATCCTAGCGTATGTTTTGGGCAATGTGGCTGACGTTGCCACAAGTGCGAACCCGGCGCCACTGCAAATCAGGTTCACCACGCCAACAGTCGAATCAATGATGCGCTGGGAAGCACTCACACCCTCGTTCATTTACTCTCATATTGCATGCCAGGTCCGGGCGAACGGAGTCGACGACCTCGCAGCGGACATAACAACTTGGTTTGCCGGCAGAGATGATAGACGCGTATGGTCTAGCAACGATTGATTCCCCCTCCGCCATCAAACCTTCGTATCAACTCCCCTCTCCCCGCCGGCCCGGGTGTCATTTCTCCTTCTTCGTCATCGCTTGTCTGTCAGACGCACAGATAGCACTCTGACCAGAACTACATCTTTCAATCGCTGCAACACGCCAGCGCGCTGTCTCCGACGAGGCAACCCATACAGTCCTCAAGTCCTCACCATGGCTACCACACGCATGACAGTGAGTATTGCCGAACAGAAGCCCAAGATCTGCAAAATCCTCCCACCACAGGCCCTTCTCTGCATCGTGGTCTCTTCCAACTGTTCTAGCGACACGATGCGCCGGAAGACGGGTCGCAAGTCCACCGCTTCAGCTATACTACGGCTCACCACAGGCTCCGCCCGACGCCCGAGGCTGCAACCGCGCTCCAGATAGTAGGCATTTCGTCATCAAATTCACAACGTGCACTCTTGGTCTGCGGAATCTCGGTTCTGGAAGTCTTGCTTTCCCGGACCCGGGAGGACTAACTCATCCACGCCGTACGCCTCATGGCACGCCGCCTGCTCTCCTCATTCCCCGCAGAAAGTCACTCCCTCCGGTCACGCCTTCTTCCAAGGTATCCATCACAGCAGCTCGGACTCCTGACCAGACACGCTGCGGTTACCACAGTATCGTTCATCACTAGTGCATCGCTAGCCTTGCTAGCTTGTCCTAGCTGTCGTTTTTGGCTGTGAATGCCGTCGTAAGCACGAAGGTGGAGAATCTGGGTCAACGCTGCACTGGACAGGTCGGCACTGTGCATAGCACGCCACGATCAACCAGGTACAACAGCGGGATGGGGCCGATAGGCCTGGGATGGCCCCGATGGCTCTCCGTAAGTCTTCGTATCTACTATCGGGCATCTCTCTCTAACCTCACACCTACACCGTCTGACAGAGGTGCGCCCTGATCATGTGCGCCGCCGCTATCGCACATCTGGCCACAGCGCAGAACGTCCTGGTAAAGTCTACCGAACATCCAGCTCTGGCGCGTACGCCTCGACTGCTCAGCACGCCTCGCGTCCGACTGATGCGGTCTTCTGGCGATCGATGGCACGCCTAACCGTCCGGCTTTTGCGTTCCCGGCCTTGCGAGGTTCCACAGCACCTCATCCTCCCCGACGGACATGTTCATGCTCACGGTACCGCATTCTGACCCCGACGCAGGCTGACGGAGTTTACTTCGGGCTTCCGGACACATGGTATAAGCACCCGGGCGCAGACCATCAGTTCACGAATCATTTCTCAGTCATCGCCAATGATTTGCCCAGTAAAGGAAACTTCAGCGCGCCCCCGGCCGCCGAGCTGTGGACTTGGCTTCGCAGGTATGCTCCTCCGTTCCGTGTCTTCAGGACGTCTTGCATCTTCCCCTCCCTCTGACGTTTCTATCACTCTAGGTTGTTGTTCGCCTCGTCGGTTCTCCACACTCCCGAACTAGCCCTCGGCTGCAGGCCCTCGCTCTGCATCTTTGCACGAATGCGACGTAAAGACGCTCACAAGCCTTCTCCAGGCTCCCAGCCGTGGTTCCCTAGCGCGCTTCCAACGCCCATGTCGTTCTGCGTTCTGATTTATCACAGTGTGTGCGTCTCTTCCCTTTCTGCATGGAGCTTTCCTCTCTGCCTTCCCTCCTTCCTGTGTCGTCGGTCTTCGGAGGCTGGGAACAGAATGTGGATTGCGGGCACATCGCATGCATGCCCGCGGTCGAGTCTCGCGCTGCACGGTTCGTCGTCTGGTGATGATGATGAAGCCCAGTGCAGAATCAAGTTTCAAGCCGCTCCCAACTCAGTACTCAGGCCTCAGGCCTCAGACCTTGACGACTCTGTTCCTCCCTACGCCGTGCACAACTCCCAGCCAACATCCGTCTTGGTCTCGGAGGCCGTGGCTGCCCTCCGTTCCCCGATCGAACTCGTCGATGATGACCGGCTACGTTAGTACGTACCTGGGTCCTGGAGCGCGGGAGAGCCTGGGAGCGCGCGGGAGGCGATGGCCCGCACAAGCGAGATCCCGCCCCTGCAGCCCCTGTGTCGCAGCCCGACGGTCGTCGACTCGGCCAGCCGCGCTCGCCAATCTGGAAATGCTGCCGCGATGCTCACGCCGCGGCGGACATCACGATGTCCGACGTCTACGCCCGTTCCCTTGGTTACCCCGCTTAGCGGTGGGAGCTCAGCGCAGGACTGAGAGCTCGCTCTGGAGTATGCGCAGTTGCCAGTGACCAGGATCTGTGAGCCGTCGTCCATCGGAATCTGAGTTTGCTTGCATAAGCGCGCCGCGGGACGTGAACGTTGACCCGCGAAGGCGGCAGGTCCGGGGAGGATTCTGGCGAAGGTGGAAGCGCTGTCGACGGTGCTCGTCTTGTGCCGTTTCTGCGAAAGTCGTGTGTAATGTCCACCCGTTTCTGTGTACACTCTGGCCCAGGCTGTGATCCATGCAGGTCAGCTGAGTGGAGGCACTGTCTTGCCGGTCTCTCCTCTCAGTGTTGTCTCTGATACAGCGTTCTGGGTGGTGGCTTCTCGCTTTTTTGGCTAACGTTTCCGTACGTGCACCTCGCGGGCTACGCGAACTCATCCCTGGACCCGCTCTCACTCCGAATCACCTTGAGCTCTGCTCGGCCTATCCGACATGCTTCTTGGACTCGACGATCTGGTGTGCATCCCGACTTCGTGCATGATCGTCGTGGCAATCCCAGAATCTCATGGAACGTCATAGTCCTGCCCATGATTTCGCAATACTCGACCAGTCCGTCTGCAGGTCGTGCTACTTTGGATCCTCGTTCGCTAGGTAGCTCTTGATCGTCTCAAGCCATACCATTACATCACGAAAGAAAGCCGCGCGAGTTCACTTACGTGAGGTGGCATGAATTTGCAGTGGGTCGGTATCCCGTGGTTGATTTAGCACAGACCTGCACGGACCCGGTTATCACGACTCCGGCACTCCGAACTGACAGCGACACTTGCGACGCGGCACAGAACGCTAGTTGTCTCTAGCGCAGCGCCCAGGACACAGCAAACCCCCTTCACAGGCCTCTCGGCGTGCAGACACGAGCACGAGCCCAGCACAACGGATGACTGCGGTACACCGGCACGGAAATGATCGCATACTGTACGTCATACCGATACGCTATGTGCAGCCTAGTGGCATAACGCCACCATGCTCCTAGCCAGCTTCGCAAAAGCGTTCGAGGGCGCAGCAGCCTATCCAGCTGGTGCCCTCTAACGTACCACGGGATGCGGAGGCTGTCTATCCTTGAGTCGCCGCTTCTAGACGTGGAGCGGCGATCGCACTTCGCTGACAAGCAGCGCGACCCTGAGCGAAGTGTGCCTTTGTACGTACTACGCCAGGCCGACACCGTTCGCATCCAATGCGTACGGGGGATGCAGCCCTGGAACATGGCTGGTTCGCGCGT
The DNA here is from genome assembly GCA_022376465.1 of Cubamyces lactineus. Classification (NCBI taxonomy): domain Eukaryota; kingdom Fungi; phylum Basidiomycota; class Agaricomycetes; order Polyporales; family Polyporaceae; genus Cubamyces; species Cubamyces lactineus. The sequence continues at coordinate 136,019 of JACDTU010000007.1, read as the reverse complement.
GTGAACGTCGAAAGGGCGGAGGGCCTGAGTGAGAGCTCAAGAAGTCCCCGCGCGGGGTCATCTCGTCGACTCGTCGGTCTTCACTGGCATTTTGACAACTTGTCAACGACGGTGGCATAGATAGGTAGTTGTACGTACCTGCTCGGTGACACCAATTGCCCTGAGCGCATCTTTCGATGCTAGCGCCCCTGGCCGGATGCACGCCGCCGACTTGCCCAGCATGGGCAGGCATGGGCACGGGCACGAGCTAGTGCGTCCATGACGCATCACAGCACATCACTCCATCGCTCACTAGTGTAGTGATGATGGGTTGTACGTACTTACGATAATGGTTTAGAATGCTTGAGCCTGGGTCATGTATCCGACTGCGAACATGTTAGAACTTTGTGTTATACCTGCACGCGCGATTCGCTCCCGCCGATGGCCGGCCTTTGACACCTTCTGTCTCGATGGCCCTGCGGTATGATTGCATTAGTACCCGTCGTTATCATTGTCCGTCATGAGCAGTCGCATTTGCTCAAAGCTTATCAACAGGCAGTTCAAATACCTCTGTACATCTCTGATCAGGTTTCTGTAGGGGCAAAACGCACTCACAGGCGTGGTCTCATTCAGCCTCGTTCACTCGCTTTCATCTCCCCGAACTTGCATGCCAGCGATAGGCTGTGGGTGTACCTTGCTGAGTACACATGCCAGTGTCTACGCATCTGATGAGAGCAGCACTGATTGCGACTTCGAATGGCGAGCTGCAGGGGCGAAGACGATCAGGATCACCCAAATTCGCAACAATACTGATGTGTAGACCTTCAGGACACACATCATCGCCAGCCAATTCTATCCCTTCCTAGTCGACCGACTTGCACTGTATAGCCGCCAGCGCCGACAACCAGTCCTCGTCGCCGTCAGGGACCGCATCGGATCCGCACAGAGGCCATCCGTGCTGCTCCACGTGCAGTCATAGCGGACTATGGAATGTGGCAGCTTCGACGTTCCTCTGAGCGCCTGACGGCGTGCTGTAGTGCACGAGAAGTCGTTGCTTCCTTGGGGCTAAAAGCTGAAGCTACCCAGGGTCACATCCCGTTCCAAGCGGTGGTGGAATGCCAGGTGCACGGAGGCGCGGACAGCGCTACGTGCGAACCGAACACGAGAAACGCGACGGGAGTTCAAGCGGGCAGTACGAAAAGCCAAAGCGGACTACTATGAGGAGCGCATCGCCGCAGCGTGCGAGAAAGGCAAACGGGTATGGGATGTAGTAGCGTGGACTAAACCACGCTCATTACCCACATACAAGTCATTGGTACACAACGGACAGCCGTTAGTGGAACTACAGGACCTGTGGCAGGCAGCCCATGCGACATACAACGCAGCGGCCGATCGCCCGGTGGACATGTCATTCTTGGATGACATACCCGCTTTGGAGGAGCGTGACTGGCCCCCAATATCCATCCGGGAGCTATGCGATGCGGTTGCCAATGTGTCGGGACGGTCGGCACCAGGCGCAGACCACATGCGATGGCCGTATGTGGCCGCACTTGTGAAACACCCCGAGTGCGGCGAGGTACTCCGGAAGTTATTCAATGCATGCCTCGACCTAGCGTACTGGCCGCTGCAATTCAAGCAGGCGGTGTCAGTGGTTATCCCAAAACCCAAAAAGGACGACTACTCACGTCTCAAGGCTTATCGCCCGATCGTGCTGTTGAGCTGTCTAGGGAAGCTATGCGAGAAAGTCATAGCGACACGGCTGCACTATGAGGGTCAGAAATGGGGAGCGTTCCATCCGGCGCAATTCGGAGGGACGAAACAACACTCAACGGTAGATGCGGGGATGATCCTCGTCCACCGCATACGCCAAGGGTGGGTGCGAAAGTTGGACACATCAGTCCTGGCGTTTGATGTGGCACAGTTCTATCCATCAGTGAACCACCGCATGCTGCTAGGAATTCTGCGGCGGCAAGGGTTCAACCACAGGCTAATCAACTTCATAGCGCACTACTTGGGCGGACGTTCCACAACGTATCGGTGGGACGTGTTCGAATCACCGATGTTTGCAGCGGCAGACGTAGGGGTCGTCCAGGGATCGGCTCTATCACCGCCACTCGCAAACTTGTATATCGCGCCAGTAATCCATCGGCTGTCCCCGGTGGACAGCACCGGTGCCAGCGGTCATCCGTGGCTGCAATTCTTTGTGGACGACGGTCTATGGTCAGTATCTGGACAGTCATTGGAGGACAACGTTGGAATACTGCAGGAGATGTATAGACGCACAGTCCGCGAACTGGAGCGAATCGGACTGGTTGTTGAACACGACAAGACAGAGGCATGCCATTTCTCGCACAAAAGGAGCGACCCACCGCTCGACCTTGGAGAGGCGCCGTTCACAGGCAGCACACCGCTACAACCGGTTCCTGTCCTCAGGCATCTAGGGTTCTACTTGGACAAGAAACTCACCTTCCGGGCACACGTGCGCTTCTACGGATCACGGGCCGCGAGCACAGCGCAATCTATGCTGATGCTGGGCAACTCGGTGAAGGGCCTACCGCCAAGACAGCGGAGGCGCTTGTACCAGTCATGCATACTACCACTGATGACATATGGATGTCAGCTATGGTATAGACGGAAAGGCACAAAGTGGCATATCGAATACTTACGGAAGGCGCAGAACACCGCTGCGCGGTGGATCACGGGCGCATTTCGGACATCGCCGATAGGCGGCATGGAAGTACTGGCGGCGCTCCCTCCGATACGGCTACACATCGAGAAGCTGGTCAATCGGACAGGACTGCGCGCAAATACGCTCATGGCATCGCACCCGATACTAGCCGCACTCCCGAATCCGTGGGTTTGCAACCACCTAGCGCCAGACGTAGCCTTCCCGATGGGCACAGGTCCCGATGCGGAGGCGTCACCACTGGTCGCCGCGGATTTTGCAGGCCGCGTCTGCACTGAACAATTTGCCCCGCTCCACATCGAGGCACGACCCGGAGGGCGCGTAGTGGACACCTACGAGAGCAGGCTGAAATGGCACATGGATCACCCTAAGAAAGGATCAGAAGACATGAGCGAGTGGATTAGTACAATACTCAAACCACGGCTCACCAATGCTGTCAACGACCGTCGCGCGGTCACAATATTCTGCGACGGGTCCATGTACCCCAAGCCAAGGTGCCGGACAGGGGCAGCGTACCGTGCATATCGCGCAGGACGGCCACTAATACGGCGTGGGATCGCGTGCGGAAGAGGCACGTCCTATGATGCGGAGATGGTCGCTGGGGGCATGGGCCTGGCGTTCGCAACACGACAGGCCTGTGACACGATACATGTTGTGGCTGACAACGAAGCAGCGCTGAAGACGATACTGGATCCTAGCATGCATAGTCAGCAGCTAGTATCAGTGGTCGCGTGCAGGAACGTACGGGAGTGGCTGGAGAAGGACGCTCGCCGGCGAGTGGAGTTCCACTGGTGTCCGTCACATGAAGGGCTAGAGTGGAATGAGCGAGTAGATGAGGACGCCAAAGAGGCGGCGAACCTACCACTGGAAAAGGACGAGTGCTCACTGGCTCACGCGAGGCACCTCCTCAAAGTGCAACTCTGTGCAGACTGGCGTGAGGAATACCGGACCGCGAGGGGTTACGCGGGCTGGAACTTCCTCAGGCTGCGGGCTTTCGACCCGCCGAGCCATATCAGCAGTCCCGCGCTGAAAGCGTTCGGGCACTCACGCACGGCCATGGCGCGATACTGCCGTGCCGTCCTGGACCACGCACCGATTGGATCCTTCCGTCGGAGGTTTTTCCCGGATCAGCCAACAGACTGCCCAGAATGTGGAGTCTTGCAGGATCGCGAGCACATCCTGCTCAAGTGCAAACGGTACCGCCGGTGGTGGAGGCTACGAGGCGAAGAACAGTTCGTGCAACGCCTGGGGGCCTACAAAGACCTCGCGGGGTTCATGAGTGAAAACGAGAGCGCGTTCACATTTGGGGACGCGCCAGTGTAGAGTGGAGTCGCGCGAAGACGCGAACAAGTGGATACAACGCGAGCAACGCGCGCGTGAAAAGCCCTTAGATGTAGGCACCACGGACAGAGGCAACTCGTCCACCCGCTGCGCATGACGATCCTATTTGGGATTAGAACAACATTATGCCGCCACATGTACCAAGTACGGCGGGGTACAAGCAATCGATATAAAAAAAAAAAAAAAAAGACGTTCCTCTGAGCGCCTGACGGCGTGCTGTAGTGCACGAGAAGTCGTTGCTTCCTTGGGGCTAAAAGCTGAAGCTGACTAGATCATGATGGACCTGAGCTCTCCAAACAGATCTTCAGGCCTCGACGACGTACCTGCATTGCTTATGGACACGACGAGCTCAGGAAAGGGGTGTGACCCAGCAGCATCCTAGCATCAAGGAGCTTGAGAGGCTTAGGGCGGGCGCTCCCCGAGCAATTTTGCAACGGCATCTCAACTCTGCAATGTACACGCTCCATTAGCGAGCAGCGATGCGCGGGGGGCTGCGGTACGAGGAACGTCAATGTATTCTGATCCGCGCTGTCAGCTCATGTCAAGGCATGGACCTAGAAGCGGGACGCGCCTCTCTCATTCCGTGACGGGTAAGTGCTCTGTGGGAGAACATGCCTGGGATCCTGTGCGCGTGGACCCTGCGCTCCAGAACCCCGTCGCAACGCGCGCTCACAAATTCCGGGTGCTGCCCGACTCCCCCAGTTTGTCTCCGGGGGCTAGAGGGTGCTCTAGTCTGCTCGATCGCGGAAATCGATAACGCTCGTCCATGAGCTCGGGCGAGAGAAGCGTACCTGCGGATCCAGGAGGGCTCTCAGAAAGTCGCGGCTTGCGAGCCGGCTTACTGCTGTGCGGCTTCACGTTACTCCGCGCACTCTCAGTGACCTCCGTCTCCCAGTGTCCACATATTCGGCGACGCGGGAAGGGTCGCATTCTATGGTGTGATGGTACCCTAGAGAAGGTTCTGGTACCGATTGGACAGCGATGCGGTGATCACCGCGGGGAAGAGTGAGTCCGCGACGAGGGTAGCGCTTATCGTATTCTTGCACACGCCCTTCTAGCCAGTTTTCAGGGCCAGCATGACGAAGATCATATGTATAATGGCACTCACGAAAGTGAACTCTAAAACAGAGTTGCGACTGAGGAAGCCAATCGAAGGCCCGGCCGGTTGCAGTATATTCGTCTATACCAATCGCTGGAATAGATTCGACATGGCTCGATTCATGAGCGCCACCCTCAACCTTGGGTTGCGCATCGCAACATCTGCAAAGAGAGACTATGCAGAGGGCGTCTCATCAGGCATACTACGCGATCGTCAGCGTCCAATACTCAAGTTCACACCTTGAGGAAACACTCGGCAAGAAACCGCGACTCTTGCAGTTGACAGGCTCGGTGCCTGTGCGGATTTGAACCGTTTACACGGAACACCGTCCTCAGCGTCATGTGGGCCTCTGTGGGCGTACAAGAAGCTCCGTGAATGGAGACGGCGATAGTCCTCTGCCTCATGTCAATGCAACGTCGAAGGTACTGAAAGTGACGATGGACTGACCTCACTTTCTCGTCACGACCAGACATTAGAAGCATTCAGGTGGGACTCGACCCACGAGCGGCGAAGTCGAAGCGTTCTGAGTTCACGAGTAGGAGTAGGAGGAGGGTCGGGACCCGACTTCTTGAGAACTACGAGCTATATTGGAACACAAAGAGCCCTAGAGACCGCTATAAGGCAGCAAGACAGCGTACCATGCACACTGCGAATTTCCGTGAGTCTACGCTCGATCTCAATTCAAGACGTAGTAGCGAGTTGTATTGCGGTGAAGGTTATGGAGAGTCATCTCTTCGTCATGAGTGGATGGTTCTTCCATTCATAGCCTGACACCTTTCTTCGCTGCCAGCCCCAGTAATGCATGATATTCCTTACGAGTACCAACATGGCTGCCTCCCCTGGAGAGCCATTAGGTGTGAGATCCCACGGCGGAAACGCGGGAGCAGGGAGTGCGCGCCTGCAGTTCCAATGAGACGAAATTCCTATGTACAAAGAGCCTTCATACCTCATCTCCGAAAGGTGTCTGTGACCGACAGGTGCCTACGTGAAGATGGCCATATCTGATCGGCTCCTACAGTCTTCACGGAGATTCTACCATTTGCATTATGATCTCAGTCGACGTGGCCTGCCTGGATGTACAGGTACACGAACGTGCTTACTGCGTGCTGAGCAGCGTTGATTGCAGCGTGGTGGGCAAAGGCCTGCACTCTCGCTTCGCAGGTTGCGACCGAACTCGTATCAAAGAGGTAGAATTCGTAGGCACGGATAGCGGTCGAATTATCATCCTGCGCGAATATCGCGTCTGGGCACTTTGCATGCTTCCACGGCTAATCCAGTAGGCTCCCAGAGTGGTAATAAGAGCAACCACGTACGTATGCAGATAGGCCGCTTCGAGGCGGTGGTACTCGTGATCCGTTCCCGACCGTCAGCCAGTTCCACTAACTCTCGAAAGCCGCAGCCCCGACGCGCGTGCGGTGACATCGTTGGTCGGGCGTCGAGCTTCGGTGCCTTTCGACTCTGTATGGCTATGTAGAGATCTGGTCCGCAGATGCCGCAATGGGCAACTGCATATTGAACGCTTTCGGCCTTGATCCTCACGTGTGAGTCGCGAACCTGAAGATAGTTGGATGGATCTAAAGTAGGGCGTCAACAACTGCGTCGCGTTCATGCGAGGAAACACACATACCGACGATGGATACCCTTCACGCTGAACAGAAGGGAGGCGGCTGATGGGAGGACGAAGATGGGGGTCGAGAAGTGTTGAAGTCGACGCCGCGGCAATGTGCGTCTTATATAGGGCCACGCAAGCGTCGCAGAAGGCGGTCTACGGGGTAGGACGAACGGGTCATAGATGACGTGCGGCGACGATACTTCGCCCACGGTGCCAGCAGAGAACTGTTCGCATCAGGTCAGCGGCCTGCCAGAACGGGACAAGTGCAGCATTGACGTGGTGAGACACACCGATCCCGGCGGCCCTTCTATGCTCCTGTGTACTACACGGCACAAGTGCAAATATTGTGACTAGTATGTCCACAGCGTCGTACAAAGGCTCCGTTGGGTATGAGAGTGCGTCCTGTTCGAACAGTCGCCGCAGGAGCTCCGGCCGTTTGCGGAACTCCCGCCAACGGCTTACGGTGGGGGTGGGATATTCGGCAGAAGCCTTCGATCTGGCCAGGTTCTGAGTTCCATGGAGGCAGCGGATGCACCGCTCTTCGCGCCTAAGGCCATGATTTGGTATCGTCGGTCAGAGTCAACAGGTTTAGGCGCCCAAGGATCTGATGGGCTCAAAAATCTGCCCCGTGCATTCGCGCTACCGTATACGTGGTATGGATGCGCAGGGAACTCAGGATATGGATTCCGGGTGTGTTAGCTCCAACGACCAATCACGACCTGCGGACAACACTGAAGCGGCATAGAGATGCAGAGAAAGGCACGGTACACACCCGTGATGCGGAATGAATTTCGAGCATGTATGCCGCTTGTTGCTTACTGGGTGCCTCGATACTGCAGTGCTTCTGCGCTCTGTCGGCCGAGTTGAATCGCGACAGTTTTCACTTGGAGGCACCCCACAGTCGGAATCAGATGGTAGGATCAAGAGGGTACGCCTGCTAGCGGATTGAAGCTGAGGTCTCATTGCGAGTTCAACAACAAGCAATACGACGGTATACAGAGACAAAGGCCGCGACAGGTCCAGCAGAGAAGGCTTGGGTGTGGTCTGGCAGGCAGACGTCCCCAGCTACGAGGGGAGGGGGCCCTCAGACCGGAGGAGCGACGACGGAGAAGCGCCCGAGACTGAGATGAACCGAACCGGTACGACTCGGGGCGAACCGGGTATGGCTAGGCGGTGCTACTTACCGGGGTGGGATCTCGATCGGCAACTGTGCCCAACGTTCTACTAGGCTTTCCTAGTTGGTCTACTGCAGGCTGCACTTGTCCACCACGGTCGACCGCGCGTTACACCAGTTTTATGTATCGTTCTCAAAGCTCCCCTCCTATTCCCAAGCCTGACCGGCGGGTCTCCCGCACGCCACATTCCCCGTCGCATGTTCTCGCCCGGCCAGTGCGAGTCTGCCTAGGATGCCGCCTGAGGACGTGTGTGCTGGCGTCAATAAGCCACACTCGTAAGTCAACGGCAACGCCTCACTCGCTGATAGCACCCCGTATTCCTCGCAGGAACTAGGTCATGCTGCGGCGTGCCGCGAGGACCGGCGCCACTCTAGACGTTGGCTTCAGTCAAGACTCCCTGCACCTCCCTTCGGAAATGTCGTGTACGGTCTTCAACCCCCAAGAACATCCCAGCGGTCATTTGATGCTTCTGGGACGACACACCCCATCCCTTCTCCTCTGGAGGACTCCAGGCAAGACCCAGAAGCCCATAAGTAGCGCACGGTCGCCACAGACTCCGTGGCTTGCGAAGTCCGCGGTATACTTTCGGGGTATGGTCGTTCCTCTTGCACGCAGAGTCCAGCGTCCCGTTGCGCGTAATACACTTCGCCTGCCAGACATCCATAGCGCTCATCCGGAAGGTCCTCGAGACGGCCACTGCAAAGCTATGATCAGCGAGACTCGCCCCGATGCTCCTGCGGAAGCTGCCCATGCGTCCAGAGCCTCGCGCCTTCCTTCACGCCAGTACGGCAATGATCGAGACCGGGGATGTTATACGGCATCGGGAATGCCTCCGATTACCTATTGCAAGGTAGGGTAGTGGCGAGGATCGTACCTGACCCAATGTACGAGGTTTACTCAGCAGTTCGGAAAAGGGTAAGGTGTTCACACTCGACGTCTGTGACCACTGCACCCTCGAAGTAGCGGGAGGGTCGTGGCGAGCAGCACCCGTCAATCACTCATGTGGAACGCAGGAATATTCGACGGTCCCTGCTCCGGCATCCTCCTGACACGCACACCAGCCATTGGTCTGTTGCAGGTAAGCACGGTTTTTTCTTCGAAGGCGACTCGGAACGTCTCCTCCGGTGGTATAGGCATTGCCGCTTGCGCCCCGCTCCGAGGGAACCACATTCCCAGAGTTGTGAGGCTGTGACGCGCGAAACTTGGCGGCAGATAACGTCCAAGAATACGAGCGAGTGTTTCCGCAGTGGGGATCGCCGATTGACATGGAGCGCGGGTGTTCTTCTTGCAAGCTACAGTACACCTTCCGGCTTCATCTGCATAGACGTCTGCTGATAACGAATGGCAGTGCGGTATATGGCATCAAAGACACCTTGGAAGAGGGCGGGAGCGACACGCCACCGACACGTTCACATTCAGTTCACCGATGGGATCAGTTGCTTCATGAACGAGAATCCAGACGTGAAGGCGAGGGCCTGGTCGAGACAAGGGAGCTTCTTATACCAACGCAGACGAACGCCGGTTGGTTACGAGGTCGGAGGACTTCCGCCCTCATCTCCGAGCGCTATGCCGGCCAACCCCGCTTGCAAATCGGAATGGAGATCTCGGTTCGTATACATTGCTGCAAATGTCTCCTTTCACGCCAACGCTAACTTTGCAACCCGAGCCGTAGATGGGAGCGCTTAGGAGCCGTGTGCAGCGGCTGTGTGTCCGAACGTGGTGCTCCGAACTGGTTGTTGCCCCTCCCAGTTTCCCTTTCCGCCTAGACACTGGGTCGCGGCTCTCGCTGCGAAAGGCACACAAGGCGTCTCCGGCGGTAGCTTCTGCTCGCTCGAGCCGCGTGTGGGAGTCGAGCCCGCGGAGCGGGGTTGTCGTGGGGGGAGGACGAAGGAGGCAAGCGGGTGCTTCCTGCGGGTGGCGAGGTGGCTCCTCTCGGGCGATGGCGTCCACGCGTGGCATCCGGGATTCGTCCACATTCTAGAGCAGCTGACAGTCGTTGCGCGTACAGGTGCCGGATCGGACGGGTGAAGACTGTGCAAATACCATACATGGTAAATCTGGCTACCAAGGTTTATCATCCGTCATCGTCCGGGAGTAGAAGGGGGTACGTGCTCCAAGGCTTTTTTACGCTTTGTACGGGCACTTACCCTCCTTACGGCACGTCGGCAGCTTTCGAACACACCTGACACCCTTTCCCTGCGAGACTATATTGCGCTCCTGCGCTGCCGTCCGAGATCTCTCCACACAAGCCCGGTCAGAAAGGCAAGAACATTGTTATCAGATGCACCCCACCCGCGAACATCGAGGATGCCTCGATGCTTCACCCCCTTTGGCCACCGTCCCTGCATCAGTTCCGCATGGCCGACCCCCGTTTGCCTAGAGCAGGGCCCTTCGCCATCCAAACTCTCAGGACGGCGCAGAGATCTGCTCGCGATTCGCACACAGGGAAGCGGACATGATCACACATGCGCCCAGGGCTAGATACCTCCAGGCGACGGACCTTCCTGTATATGCCGGATTCGTCCTTCGGAATATGGCTGGGTCCCTGCCAGAATCGCGACGGTCCGCCACGGGCGTGCGCGTTTGCCGACTGTGGTGCACATGAATGCCGCACTCGTTGCGGGGATCATCGCTTCGCTCTCGCCTCGCCCTCGCCCACGCCGCCAGGGCACACCATCCCGCTCACTCGCAGGCTCACGGCTCTCTGTATAAGTCCGCGTGCGAGAATCGGAGCGGCATCTTATCCCCCGCTCCCCCTCCAGCCCAAACTCCGCCTCTCCTGCTCAGAATGGCACAAATCACCTTCCGCATCAACCCCAAGCCGACGTACAGCGAGCGCATGACAGATGCCCGCGCTGAGCTCCGGCGGCTCATCAAGGAGCAGCTATGCGAGTCTCCCTCCCTCTTCGTTCCTGGTCCGTATGCGCGAGCTCCCCATCGCTGACTGTTCAATAGGCGCTATCACGCACGACAACACCGCGACGATGTCGTGGAGCCGCCGGTCGTACATGAAGAACGTCGTGACGCGCTACCGCGTCCGCATCGAAGGCTGGCCGTTGTCCGAGGTCCCATTCAGGAACCTCAGCGACGTGCCGAACCTAGGCAAACTGGAGCTCCTCTTGCAAGGGTGGAAGGAGGGGTCCATCAGATTCTGTCAAATAACAGAGGAACAATATCTTGCCATGATCCATGACCCGACGCCCTGGATCGGTCCTGCGACAGATGACGCCGAAGGAGAGGAGTAGCGGGGTCGGAGGCCGCCGCGGTAGCGCAGAATACCCATCTTGGCGCCCACAAAAGTCCGTTGTGAGCCACCGCGGGCGCGTTTATTCCTGGTGTCTCTCAGCTCATTGACTGGCTCTCGTTCTTCGCAGCTTCTTCCATCAGCAAGCCTCCCATAGGCCCGTCGTATATAGCTTTCGGTTGCTGTTCTCGCTCTCACTTCCAGATCGACGATTGGATCGCCCGTCCGACTGTGCTTTCATGTCCTACGTACGCATCTGGCATGTAGTCTCCGTGCTTTCAAGTGAATTGCTGTGCATCCCGCTCTTTCTCGAATCGCAGATGCCCGACGAGCTGCTGGAAATGGCGAATCGGCCCTCTCTTTCTGCGCTTGTTATGTAAACGCGGAGCCAATCTGCAGCCGAAGCCTCGTCTGTCCGGTGCGGACACATCGTGTCAGCAGCCGGACATCAACGTAGGTCCTCATAGGAGGGCAGCTCGCTTCTAGCAACGCGTTGGTCTCACAGGATGTGCACAGAACCAAGCATCTCGTTCGGGGGCACGTCATCGAAGCATCATGCCGATGACGAAGCGGAGGCATCATTACAGTTGAGAAATGCATCACAGGCCGGGGGACGCTCCAATCTACCAGTCAATATCCTGCCCTCGTCAACCCAACTCTCTTGCGAGTGGCGGCTCATGCACGTTCATTTCACCCTAGACTCTTGAGCTAAAACTTCAGTTGACGCGCTTCATCTGATCGAAGTCGTGCTGGAGCATATTGCACAGCTACAGGCGTCGGCGACAATAAACTCTGCCAAGGCACTGTCAAGTCCTCTTTGACAACTCGGGCCCGCTTACCGGTGGTGGGTCCATCGACAGCCCCTTCATCATTCCCGCAAGAACATGAACCGCTCGTCAATGTCTGAGGCACAGAGACGCACTGAGCAATCCTGTTCGATCCCCGCCAAACGTCTCGACGAAGTATGCTTCTTTCTAGCCAATTCAACCAAGGCAGTTGGGAGATTTGGAGCCAACGTCGCTTTGTGTTGGTCGCGAAGTCTTCCCTTGCAAAGCGTCCGAGATCGTAGACGAGATGACCCTGAGCCTGTCCGATAGGACTCACGTACACGTGAGTAACTCTAGCTCTAGCCCCGAGCAACAGATGCATTGCGTTGCATTGGATTGGCGCTTGAGACGAACGCAGGCTCTTTACGCACAATCTTCAACAATTCATTCCGAGTACCATGACATCGGTCGTGTCCTACTATCGCCCCATAACTGATGTACAAACAGTTACATGCATATGCCACGCTGTTAGGAATCATTTCAGCAACCATGCTGTAGTAAAGAGGGCGGAGAACTTACAAGTTCAGACGAGGTCCTGTTTAACCACGTAGCGGTAGCGGACTTTGTTGTCCTTCAGGTTCTGTAGCGCCTTACCGACTTCGCGCATCGGCAATTCTTCGATCCAGGGCTTGATGTCTTTCGAGCGCGCTAGCTCGAGCATCTCGAGACACTCCTTCTTGCTCCCAATCTTGCTGCCGCCCAGGAGGCACCCGTTCGGTACAAGGTCGAAAGCATGGATCGCCGGAAGTGTGTCGTCCGCGTCCGGGATGCCTACGGTGACGAAGCGGCCATGAACGTACAGCATGGAGAGATATTCACCAAGCGGTGTAGAATCTCCGAACACATCCCGCGTAGACAGCAAAATGTCGAGCGTGCGAGTGAGATTCTTTGCAAAGTCCTAGGCGGGCGTTAAAACAGCGTATAGAGCGTGTACTAAGCCACTGTACCTTCTTGCCTGTGTTTATCACGTGGTCGGCACCCATCTTCTTGATGTCCTCGACTTTGCTTTCGTCGTGAGTGAAAGCATACACTTCGGCGCCCATCGCTTTGGCCCAAAGAATAGCATAGTGCCCGAGCCCACCAATTCCCATGATCCCGACCTTCTTGCCGGGGCCTGCGCCATGAGTCTTTAAGGGCGAGTAGACGGTTAATCCTGCACACATCATCGAAGCAGCATGACGAGACTCGATTTCATCGGGGATAGGGAAGACGAAGCGCTCATGGGCGCGGATAGCGGTGGAGTAGCCACCTTGAGTGACGACGCCGTCCGGGTACTGGGAGTTCTGTAGATGCAAGGGTCCATGATGACGTTTGACGATATATTTCATGCCAGCCAGAGGAAAGGACGTACATATGTATCGATACCTTTGAGACAGTAGTTCTCATAGTCATCTGTGCACTCACGGCACTGCAAGCAGCTTCCTCGTTGCGCACCCACGCCAACGCGGTCTCCGGTCTTGAATTCAGTGACCTTGTCTCCGACACGGGTGACGGTGCCGACGATCTCATGGCCAACGACCAGGGGGAGCTTCGACTCGCCCCAACCCTGGGTGAGTGTGTGAACGTCTGAGCCGCAGACACCGCAATGAGTGATCGCGATCTCGACGTCCTCCGGCGCGAAGGTCTTGGGCTTGAACTCGATGACCTTGAGATCATGCCACTTCGAAGGATCTACTGGCGAGTATCAGCAGCGCGCCTCAAAAATACACGGATCGCGTACCCGTCAACGCGTAGCCCTTGAATTGTATCTTGTCACTGGACATGGTAGCGACTGGAAGGTCTAGAGACGGAGGAGGGAGGCGTTAAGAGTTGGGGATCTCGAGCGACCCAAGATCTCCAAGTTATATAGTGAATATATCCTGACGTCATACATAACGATGGAGGCCTGTCATGACGCAGCAGCGTTTGTGAAGAAAATACGACGTTTATGGCGAGGAGCTTACCAAAAGTGGGCATCTGCACTGGATGACTACGCCATGGCTTATGTCGTCGTAGGCGCCATGCACCGAGAACATAAGCACAGCCTCTAGCGCTACCTAAAAAAACTGTGCATAGAGCTGTGAATGAAGCGCGGTCGGTATATACACAGCGAAGCAGTCACTGATCAAAGAGTGAGCGAACAATAGGCCCTCGGCGTTGAGTAGAATACATGTCGGAGTTCGGCCCGGTATGGAATGAGGCGCGTCTTAGGCGCTTGGCTTTGTCGCGCCTTCTCGCTTGTGCGGCCAGGCTTACTTTCGCATTTACTCAGACTGCTGTCTCTCGCCTATCCTCAACATACACTAGCTCTCTGAGAGGCCTGAGCATTATGCCACCCGCTGGAAGGAGAATTGGCGATGACTTTGCGGACGACTCGGATTCCGACGTGTCCATCTTCGACCATGGCGAAGAAGACCACCGCGCGAAGAACAAGGGCAAGGGCAAAGCTATAGACAGACGGAAGAAGGATAAGGGAAAGGGCAAGGCTAAAGAAGTTAGTACATCGTAACTGGCGAAATGTAAGGCAGTTCCTTGACGCGTTCTGCAGCAACCGTACGCATGGGAAGCCTCATACACTCGTTCTTGGGACACCGTGCAAGAAGATGAGGCCGGCAGCATACAAGGCGCCGTGCAAGACCTTATAGCGAGAGGTCGACGACGTAGGTGAGGACATTGTAAGCTGGGCTGATTGACCCAACTGAGCTTCCACTAGACTCCAAGCTCCAGCGGCCGCTATCCGCAGAACAATCATCCGCCACCTTGTCCTTGTACTTGACCTGTCCTCCGCTATGATGGACCGTGACATGCGGCCGACGCGCTTTGACTTGATGTTGCAATATGCGCGAGAGTTTGTGACCGAGTGGTTTGACCAGAACCCCTTAGGTCAGATTGGGGTCGTGGGCATGAGGGGAGGTCTGGGTGAAAGAGTCGGAGAGATGTCGGGTATGTCTCTGCAACGACATTCCTAGCGTGGGTGGTATCTCATGGTATGCTTTAGGAAACCCTCAAGACGTGCTCAAAGCCATCTCCGAACGGCACAAGTTGGAGCCCAACGGTGAGCCAAGTCTGCAAAATGCGATTGATATGGCGCGCAGTAGCATGAGGTCTATGCATTTTACTGGTCATGGCATAACCAGCTAACACCTTCCGCATTAGCCACTTACCTACGCATTCCTCTCGCGAAATCCTGATCATCTTCGGGTCGTTGACCACCTGTGATCCCGGCAACATTCATGACACACTGGAGGACTGTGTGAAGGACCGTATACGCATTTCTATCGTAGCGCTTGCGGCAGAAATGAAGATTTGTCGCGAGCTCTGCCAAAAAACAGGCGGTACATGCTCTACGAATTATTCTGATTTGGGCTTCTCATGTGACGTTTCCCGCAGGCCAATTCGGTGTTGCCATGAATGAAGGGCATTTCAAAGATCTGCTATTCGAGCTGATTCCTCCCCCTGCACAACGCGCCGTGGCACGAGCCAACGGTGCCCCAGCTGCGAACCCTGCAGCCGACCTCATGATCATGGGCTTCCCGATGCGTCTCCCTGACACCTCTCCGCCATCTCTGTGCGTGTGTCACTCACAGATGAAGAGCGAAGGATTCTTGTGCCCTCGATGCCTCGCCAAGGTCTGCGATGTCCCGACCGACTGCGATATCTGTGGCCTCATGATCGTCAGCTCGCCGCATCTCGCACGGAGCTACCATCACCTCTTCCCTGTCAAGCCATACCAAGCTGTGTGAGTTTTTGCGGCTGAGACACGGTGTCTGGAAGAAGATTCCCTCTAACCTATTTGGCGCACTGCAGGATGACGCTGGACGACACTCCCAATCCCAGCCAGCGGTGTTACGGATGTTCCGTCGCCTTCAAGGAAACGCCATTGACAATGGCGGGCGCGTCTGGGGAAGGCCTCAGTCCGCTCGGGCGGTATCGGTGCCAGGAATGCCATAACGACTTCTGTACAGATTGCGATGTGTTTGTCCACGACGTCGTCCACTGTTGCCCCGGATGCGGCAAATGAAAAAGAAGGGCGCCGTCTTCGGTTCCCTCCTCCGTCCATCTGGCTCGCGGCGCGCTTCGAGACACGCTTCCCCGTGCTGCTGTCGCTAAGGGTTCGCTCAGTTTGGCTGCTGCTGTACCCTCTGGGGGATCGACACACGGTTCGCACCAGGGTGCGCAGCTTGACTCATGGACATATGACCTCAGACCATAGGCCGCACTCCCTCCGTTCAATGCACTCACCCCCAGGACACACGGACTTATCACGGACTTCGTACCTCTTGCCGCGGAGCTCGTCAGCAGATGTTACGCGGCCACCCTAGCGCTTTATCAGGTAGCTCTAAGACCGCAGGAATCGTCGGAGAGCAGCATCAGCGCTTGATCCCAGCGGGCTCGAACTTACTGGTCGACCCGGAGAGCTCGGGAGTGCAGCAGTCGGCCGGCTTCGCAATTCGCAATTGAACGATGCGCTGCGTTGTAGATCCATTGCTCGAAGACGTCGGATGCGGAGGTTCGTCCACTCTAGATCAAGCCCCGGGGCTCGGTGCAGATCGATGCCATACTCGCGATGGCGATATGATTGACTTCTACCGCATTCCTCAGGGCCTGTCTCCGAGGAGACGTACGTCCCATGTGTCTATGTCTGGCTAGAAGCCGATACTACTACTAGTAGAGTACCGAGCATATTGCGCTCTCAGGGACGGCCCTGGACACGCAAGCGTCTGGACCCACAGTTCTCTTCGGCGCTCTACGTCGCGACAATTCGACGACGCCGGCACGTCGCTCGACCGCTCTGCCGCGTGACCGTCACCCCCCGAATGTGAACGCGGCGCAGGAACGTATGTTTTCTGGAACGCCGCGTGTCTGCCACATTCCCCACGGGGCTCACATATCCCAGCTGAATACCCTCTTTGTGGTTGCGTGCAGCGGAGGTCTGCGCCTCTCTGAGCGGGGGACGCTGGAGCGTGCGTAAAACCCAGTTGAGCGCTGAGAATACGAACACGAGGACAGAGATTGTGTCCGACGCTCAGCGTTCCACGCTCGGCAGAGGGAAGTCGTGCGGGCAACGCCCCTCCATCCACTAATGCCCCCTAGCACCCGGACATCTACCTGAATTCACTGATCAGTGTATGTATGCAAGGTCTTCATGCGCCTCGCATCGCGTTGGCTATCCATTTACACACCTAGCTTGCACCTTACACTGACTACCCGTCGAACACCTTCAGTGGAGACGACTGTCTTCCGCCTACCAAACTGGAGGCTGACGTGAAGTTGAAGATATCCCACAACTACCGAGCTAGACTACGACGTCGTCTGCGTCGGGTCTGCAGACGACAATGGGTAGGGGCATTGTAAAGCAATGCATGTCAATGGGGCTATGAAGCCCGGGTGTCCTAGGAAGGCACTGTCCTCGGGAAGCAACTCCCCTCAGCACGCAGTCGCCGTTGGAGCTCCTTTGCCCCCTCCCGACCAATAGCCGACTCTACCGATCGCCGTCAACGCTTGAGATCACCATGAAGTCTGTATTGCGCCGACTGCCGACCCACGCCTCTCGATGCCGCCCCAGTTTGTCTGCCTTGAAGACAACCTTGCAAATTGTGAATTCGGCGGGGACCTCCGTGCCCGGTCTGCAAGCCGCAGTGGGGACGGTTCTGCAAATCGTTGAATATGCCGAGGTGGGCGGCGCACTCGTTCGTTAGTGGTCGGTGGATGCAACTGCTAAGTCGTCGCGTTCGGTTGGTAGGCGGTCAAGCAGAACCGCAAGGATGCAGAGGAACTCGCAACGTCAGCCGCCCAAATCGTACAGGCGCTCTTGCAATCTACAGAGGACCTGAAGACGGAAGAGATTGATGATGCGTTCCGGAAAGATGTCGTGGACTTCCACAGGTGCGTGCTGCTTGGCAGGTGACGATTGTCCCCGCGGCTGACTGGCACGTACAGCGAGCTCCTGAGGATATCCATGACTTTGAAGAGCCTCACTGAACAAGCAATTTGGCGAAGGGTTTTGAAACGGAATGAGCACACCACTGCGGTCGCAGAACATCGCAGAAATCTCGCACATGCCGTGACTTTATTCCAGGTAGGCGTTGCTGCAGATGGATGTACAACTCGATCCGTACTCACTGAATTGGAGATCAAGGACGGAATAACCAGCCGCCGGCTGATGGTCAGACAACATAGAGAGCTTCAAGATGGGCTGAGGTCACTATATACGTTGAAGGTCGCAGAGCAAGTGGCACCTCCTCCACCTGGGCTCCCTGCTGCCGAAAATCCGAGCTTCTGGCCCACCTTCTACCGGACCACCGCGCTAGATCATGTTCACATAGCAATAGATTTCCTTGCCCCCACGTCTACCATGTGAGTACTGTAATAAGAATGCTAGAGAACTGATGTTGACGTACGGCCACTCGGCTATGCTCCTCGGCTTAGGCGCAACCTCCTTTTTTTTTTCCAAAGGCAATCACCCGGTTCCCACCATCCCACCAAGAATCGGAGGAATCGGAAGAATCGGACCCACAGCCGCCATAACCGCCACAACCACAACCACTGCGTTTCGATCTTGATTCATGACCGGATTCTATACAACACCTCGCCGTAGCCGTTGTTTATCTACACTCATGTATATACATTTAGCCATTGACAACTCGGTGTTCGATAGCACAGTCCCCTCTGATATTTGAATAACGCTCTAATACTGTCCCTAATAAATGTAGGACGTAAGAACGTATATATTTCTGAAGTTACGCCAGTGTCTGCCGCGCGCGTGTACCCCTCTAGGCTCTCGCAGCAAGGGGCATCAGGCCTGGGAGCGTAGGCGGTGAGGTCTGATACCCAGTTCCCAGCCACTCAATGGCCGGCGCGGTCCGTTCAAGTTCCTTCCCCCGAGTCGTCCTTCCCTTGTGTACCATTCAAGATCATCCATTCTATCCTCTCACTTCTAGGCTACAGCAATCTACTACTATCACCCGCGACCCCCTCCTTTACATACGACTCCCTATAAGTTTGCAAGTCCTTACGCTCGCTACATCCACTACCATAGGGCCTGTAGGCCACATATATGCACCGCTCGTGCGATGTATTCCCCAAGGGACCCACATACCAGTGCCAGGATGCGTGCGTGAGATCCTCCCGAGCACTGAGCGCTCTAGTATCGGTAGGGAACGCGAACACGAAGTCCTATTCGACACATGGCAGAAGAGTGCAGTGCGACCCGAGCATCCTAGGATTGCAAAGCGTCCTCAGCAACACCTCGTCGCCCGCATGCGCCCTCTTTGGCCTACTCTGAACGCCTAGCTGGCCGCACCGACCACTGTACGCGCGCGCGCGAAGCTCTGATGAACCTCATATCGCGCCGACTGCCGACCTATGCATCTCGCTGCCGCCCGAACTTGACTGCGTTAAAGACATCCTTGCAACTTCTGAACCAGATCGGGACGCCTGTGCCCGGTTTGCAGGCGGCAGTGGGGACGGTGATGCAGATCATCGAATATGCCGAGGTAGGCGTTACGGTCGAAGCCTTGTTTTGACGATGTGGGTCCGCGCAGTGACTAACTCGTCAGTTCATGTGGGTAGGCGGTCAAGCGGAATCGCGACGATGCTAGAGATCTTGCAGTCTCCGCAGCGCAGATCGTGGAGGCGCTCTTGCAAGCTACGGAAGACTTGAGGACGGACGAAATTGACGACTCCTTCAGGACGGATATTGTGGACTTTCACAAGTGCGTGTTACTGGGAGATACACAGCATACTAGGTGGTTGACGATCCGTGCAGTGAACTCCTGAGGATCTCTACAACCATGCGGAATCTCATTAAGAGGGATGTATGGCACCGCTTACTGAACCGCGATGGGCATGCCGCGGCGATCGTAGAGCACCGAAGGAACCTGGCACAAGCCATTACTGTATTCCAGGTGAGTGAATTGGGAGGTGCTAGCGTACAGGGATTTGCCGCGTACTCACCAGGCTATAGATCAAAGACGGCGTCACCAGTCGACGGCTGATGGTCAGACAACATAGAGAGCTCCGAGACAGCCTCGAGTCGCTGTCCTCGATGGTCGCAGAGCAGTATTCATCACCTCCGACACCTACCGTAACGGTCGCCGCCCTGCCGAGCCTCTCGCCCACCATATACCAACACGATTACAAGTCCATCTCCCGCCTTCACGTAGATATCGACATCCCTGCTGCCATATCTGCGCTGTGAGTACCGCCGCAATTTCCTGAGTAAAGGTGAACATACGTTGACGTGCGGCCTCTCGGCCCGTGCTCCCAGGCGGCGCCTTACTTTTTTTTTTTTTTTTTACCCCACGGAGTGATTTCCCAGGACCGAACCCGCTTTCCATGTTCGGCGAAAGTTTAGGGGCATAACGTGGGATAGAGGACTTGCCGAACCATGTGCTGTTCTGGAGTAGCACGACCGTATGTTACTGTACGTCATATGCACGCCGGGTGTCGCGTATGGCTATTGAGGGAACGTCGGATGCTAACTTTACAATGTAGAGCTGGCCAGCATACCATGAATCCCTATCTGGAGTGACTTTCGCGCTGAGGCAGCGGGGCGTAATGGGGGCAGGCTGAGCGCAGAACGTTGGAAGCATACTGAGCGTTGGTTGTCTGAAACGGTCCCCAACGCTCGAAGTGCATTGCCAAGAGGTTGCATGATATGCCGTGCAGGAGGGTTGGGATCGGCGTCATGACATGAACATCTCGGAGGGAAACAGCAAAGCGACATCAACTTGAATGGACCTGCAAGCATGAATATGTCAGTCTTTGCCAATGTAACATTTACACGTAAGGGAAAATTAGGCACCTTACATGGATTGTTGGCGTGAAGCATTTAGAGCGCGACTCGACTCCATTGTCGAACGCACGTCGAAGACTCGGATCCCGGTCAAGCACTCGTTCGAAGGAGTCATGCAACATCCATGCTACATTATATAATATCAAATATGGGATGAGAGTCCTGTGCCGTTAGAACAACCGCCAAGAAAAAGGACGTCCAAACAAGGTGTATCGTGCATGCAAAAAATGAGCGAATGGACACAGAAGTACGCATGTATACGGTCGCGAGTCCACAGCAAGTGAGGCAAAGGTATGGCTGCTGAAGGTGAAGGTGAAGGCGAACGGGAACAGCAGGTGTGTCATGCGGTGATCATAAACATATAGACACTATCACTCGAAGGGATTCGTGCGTCCGGCCTACGCCAAAGCCGAGACACTATCAGTATACATATGCACTACAGAAACGCAGGACGCACCTGGTGGTCACCACCCCGATCCGGTCCCTCTCCGCAGCCGCACAACCACTCATGCCACCATCGCACCGGGGGGCCGTCAGGTATCGGCTCTGGTTCTCGGGGCGCAGGCTCAGGGACCGGGGGCGGTATAGGTTCGGGTGGCTTGCCCGCCTGCGGTGTGCCCGTTCGAGGCGGCGGTGATCGTGGGGGAGGAATGTCTAGCGGTTGAGGCGGGGGAGGCGGCTGCTTCTTCGCAGTCGCAGTCGCAGTCGCGTTTACCGGGGCAAAAGACGTCGACGCCTCCAGCATAGGCCGGTTTGGACCCTTTCCCTTCTTTCGCTTCGCGGCGCCCTCAGCGCCCTCAGCGAAGTCTGCGGGTATCGAGTCGGACTCGGTCATGATGGCAGAGTCGGCGGGAATATTGAGCGACGTGCGCGACGCCATGGGCGTGTCGAATGGGTTCTCTGGCTCGGGCGTGGGCGGAGCCGAGAACGCCTCGCCCGTGGGCGTCCGCATGTCTTCTAGGGGCACGCCGTCGTCGGCTGGGTCTGGGTCTGCATCGCGGTCGTCCGTGCGTAGCGCATGGTGTGTGCCGACGCCCCCTAGAGGCACCTTGCGCGACGAATCGCGGCGGAAGAGACTTGAGCGTAGCTCGCTGAGGAGCGAGGGAGCGGTCGAGGCGGTAGACTCGCGCGCTGCTTTCCGCCGTTGCCTTTCTGCGATCTCCCACCGACGTAGGTTCTATGTCATATTTCAGTATATAGTATACCGCAAACCGAATGAGTTGTAGCTGCAAGAAAGAAATAGTACGTACCTCTTCTATCTTGCGAGACTCGGCCTCCTCCTCCTTCGTGGGCGGATATCCTTCTACCGCACCGTTCTCCTCCTCCTCATCATCATCGCTCCCACCTCGCCCTGGACTCCGCCCGCGCGACACGGCCTTCTCCTTACCTTTACGTTTCGCACTAGCAGCACTGAGGTAGACTTTCGAGTCCGATCCAGAGGGCTCCTCCTCATCTTCGTCCGGATCGTCGTCGTGCCATGCGTGCGCAATGTCCTTGGGGGGCGTCGGTGAGGGTGGTATCGACGGCAAGGGTTCTGGGGTACTGGGCATCCCGGGAGAGCGTTCTCGCTAAGGCTATGATGCAGTGTGCGCCGGTGCTGGTCCTCGCTGTTGCGGAGTGCTCGTGGGGCGCTATTTCAAGCGTTGGACGCAAGTCAAGGTGAAACGAAGAATGTTACGAGAAATGCAGCGTTCTGGGCCGTCGTAGGTGGTCGTCAAGCGCAGAGCGATTCGAGAGCGCAGGGAGCAGCAGAGCGGGTAAAGAGGCCGGGCGTGGTGGTCGTACAGAGGCCGCGATGTGATACTTTCTCAGAGGACGGAATCGGCAGCTGCGCTCAAGCCTCAGAGGCAACGACGCCACCCGCCTCGGCCATGTTGCTATTTCTGGTCCAAGTCCACCCCCGTCCGTCAGACGCTCCAAATCGCACAAACGCCGCACACGGCGAGCTCTCGCGGTACTGGATGTACAAGCAGGTGGTATAATTACTGCGATACACTGCCAACAAACGAACGACGAGACTAGGAGGACGCAGCGCCAGTCGGATTACTTCAACCATACGCTACAGCTAGGCGGTGTGACCAGGAGACGGAAACAAGAAAATGTGCACGAATGTGTCCGAGTGTTTCATCAAGTCGATGTCGTTTCGCAAACGACCCAAGGAGCAAAGCTGGGAAAGGCTAGTGCATGTGGTTGGCGCTCGCGCCGTGGGGAGGGGGAGGAGGTAAAGTGGAGGAGCGGTCCTACTATGAAAGCAGGTAAATCATCCAAAGTCTATCCAGGGACCGCCGTGCGCACGTCTAGGGCTGTAGTAGGGTGACCATATTAGAACCGTTCGCCATGTGAAGGACCGTGGTCCCGACGGCGCATCATCAGGTCCTCGTCGCTCCGGTCGTCGATCTGCGAGCTGTCGTCCGAAACGTAGTACCGGAGGGCGCTCGACTTGCTCGCCGCGTGCAACATCGGCACTTGCGAGTCCTCCGACTGCACTTGGTCGCGGCCGTACATGGTGCTCCGAGGGCTGCCGCCAGGTGTGAAGCTCATGAGCGAGTTCCTGGCCGTCTCCTGCATCTGCATGATGTTCTGACGGAATGCGTTCTGGAGCAACAAAATTAGCCCAACGTCGCTGCGGACAAATGACTATTTTCGGACGTACTTGCTCACGCCAGTACTGAAGTCGTTTCTCGCGCTCTTGGTTACGGTCCTTTCTATGGATAAAGTAGAGCCCAACGAGCGTGCCGGCCATGCCTATGAGATTGGATCAGCATCACAAGTATGGAATATCAACTACTCCGAGACTCACCTCCAAAAATGCAGACACCGACAACAACATATACCCACTTTCCGACTTGGCGCGGAGTGTCGGCTCTGTCTCCGCACACTCCAGAATCGAGACAGTTGTATGTCTCGCACTCCTTATCGGCGTCGCATGTCTCGCCAATTGCCTTGTTCTGGACGCAAAGGTGCGTCTGCGCGTCGCAATAGAGACCCACACGGCAGTTTCCCCTACAATCGCATTGGTCAACGTGTAGCAGTGGAGATAGAATGATGACTGGGTAGCCGCATAGGGTCACATCGATTCCTGTAGGCCCCCAGCCAGATAGAGGGTAGTTGACGAGTCAAAACGTACCTTGATACGATGTCAATGAATTCGCCGTCTGGGCCGTATGCTGTGTAGGCAGTGTTTTGCACTACACATGGCTGGCCAACCGTGACGTTCGCCCACCTGTTCACAGTGTTACTTTCTTCGAAAACGAAAACTAGATGCGGAGACTTACATGCAAATGTTGTTCAAGCAGACAGAGCCGTTCACGTTCAGGCCGAACCCAGAGGTGTCTGCCAACTCCTTGAAGTTGGGCGGTCCCTCGCACTCATCTTCCCGATCCATCGGCACCCATATACTTCGCACAGCGCACAAACGATCACTCACCATCGCGGTTAAACTGACACGGGCTGCCGACAGGAATGAGGGGCTGGCAGAGATCCTGCTCGTCCGGGCAGAAGAAGCCCTTTGGGCACTTGTTGGGCAGCTTCGCATTCTTCGGGTACCCAAACGGGAACTCGTCCGAGCGGCAGCCCTTGTGTGCGCACGTCGAGTTCTCCGCGCAGAACGTCATGGCGTCGCAGTCGGTCTGGAACTGGTACGTGCCCTCCTGCAGCTTCTGGTGGTCCCGATTGCAGGACTGGCCGAACTTGGCGTCGCCGGCTCGCACGGCTGGGCCCGCCCAGAAGGAGAGAACGAGCGCGGCGGGTATGAGCAGCGCCGGGAGCATGGCGGCAGATGAAGGAGAGTGGGTGGCGAGGGAGAGGCGGCGGTGGTGGAGGAGAGGAAAGGAACGATGAGCGATGGAGGACAGACAACGACCGGCCAAGTCTCCTCCATCTTCATCACAGCAACCGCGCCACGTGCCCTTCCCCGCGCGCAGCATATCGGCGCTTCCTCTCGGCGAAAGCCCGAGTCGAGCATTTCATTTCGTACGTGGAGCAGACACCGCTGTGAGGAATGAATTGACCGCAATAGCACAATACAGAAGATTCATGGTTGGATTGTTTCAGACGGTTGTGGAGGGAGGTACTTCATATCTACTCAACACCATACAAACCATTGAGTCTTGATGAGTGACGTTAGCGTTTAGTATAAAGTCCGTCCCGACACTAAACACCGAGCCTTCCAGTCAACAAGCGTCCAGCTGCTGCTGAAATTATATCTGCTCGGTTGGCTGCATCTTCCATCGTCTCAAGGCCAGGCCCGGACGGCTTCCAAGGGTGACGCAAGGTGCTGACAAACGTGCGGTACGTCTGTGCTGTCTGGACTGGCTTCTCTACTCCTGTGCTGTTCAGGCTGAGTATGCTTAGGTTCTTCAAGGTCGTTCATGCGCTCACTAGGTCCAGATTGCCGAGGCGTCCCCGTCCAGGGACGAGCCTGCCTCACAGGGCCAATCTAATTTTCGCTTTCGTTACAGGCTAAAACTCTCGGAGCAAGTTCGAAGGTAGACGTTTGCTCACGATCTGGTTCGAGGGCATGCATACCTTCGCGCGGCTGAGCATTTCGCCCGGTAATTCGACTCCCTGGGCGAGCATATCCTGCAAGACCAACAGCGGGAGCGCGTTCGCGTTCATGCAGCCGCACGCCGTGATGGTCCAGTAAGGGAGTGTCGAGAGGCGTTTGTCCGTTTAGCCGATGAGGTGCGCGATGCCGGTGCTGATAAAACTTTAGAGCGGGACAACTCGGATGTCGAAGGGCTTGCGCCTCGTGAGATGGGGTCCTAGTTGTTTGACGATAGGCAAGTAAGGAAGAGTGAAGAGCGAGGAGATCCGCCGTCGAGCGCGCCAAGGAAGCTGCCGTGTGCGTTCAGAGAGCACTGTTCATCTGCTCAAGAGGCGGTCGAGAATACGGAGAGGTGGGGTCATATGTGTGCTCCACTAGCTGCGAAGACATTATGTGCTCCGTGCAGCGTTCTGCTATGGCTGAGGACCACCTCGCCAATATCCCGGTGCACTTGGCAGAGATGGTGTTCACGTGTGCTTTCTGGAGTCAAGGGTATGTATGATCAGCATAGAGAATCCCGAGTGCGTGCATAAGGACAAAGACTCTTACATGTGTAGAAGCCTGAGGAGCATTGGCGGGAGCTCACGAATTCAGAGGCGGTATGATGCTGAGCTCTCACGTGGAATTTCTCGTGATCAGTTGCTTTGCATAAGGAGTTGCAGCCAATTACTCCAGTAGTGCTAATCTGAGGCTGTGGTTCGTTAGTTCGCACATACCAGGGATATTGAACGGCAGAGCCGCGGTGAATTCGAAGAGGAGGCATATATGAGCGCTGGCGAACACTGAACTTCGCGTGGAAACCACGTGGGTGGCTGAGAACCTAAGTGGAGAACGCGAGGGTACTCAACGCCCGGGATTCGCCGCAGGCTCACCAGTGGGAGAAGGGCCATAATATTAGGCATGTCGACCCTGCACTTCCGGCATTCTAATTGTGAATAGCTGATCAACTACCTGAGCCCATGCGTTTTGGCTGTCAATACTTCAGCACAACGCTCGGTCCAGTGTCAGTAATGGTCATAGCAATTCAGGCGCAAAGTGCATTCGTAATACGTATGCAAGCCTTAAGGATCCGACCCATGATAAGTGTCAGAAGCTAGGAGTTGCCGCGCTCATAGACACATGGAGCATCCAATGATGGCTCCTAGCTTTTAGAGACCTGTACGGTCGATGCGTGTGGTCTCTGCGGTCGGTCTTTGACAGCTCGAGAACTATTGATGCCACGGACTCTTCAGGTTAGTGTAACTCTTTATCTTCGTCAATCCGGGCATGTGACCCCTGTTAAAGAGTCCTGTGCCCGTGAGGTATAAATAATTGTGCTGAAGCTCCTTGAAGCCTCACTCACCAGCTACCACTTCTGACAGCTCACGTCTCCCGTCGACCTCCGCCCATCGAACGATGGACGTTCATCATTGCAGCTGACCGGCCCACTTGGCTGTGCCCTCTGAGAAGGCAAATCAACCTCTCAAGTCTATGGCACGCACACTATCATCGCGAATCGAGCCTCCCACTCGGACCGCCGGCGTGCCCGCAATGGGTCCATTCCATCCTGGCATATGTGTGATACCTCCTACCCTGGAGCCTCCAGCCATCCGTCTTCTTGGTGCAATACTTCTCCACGGCAGTTGGTGACCAGGTCCAGCCGGGTTCGATGCCAAGCAGACTATGGCGCGCGTTGGAAGAGGGTGCAAGCGTGCAATTCAGGACCAAGGATTCGACAAGTGCAGGGAAAAATCAGGTAAGTACATTAACCTATGATAGGATTAGGGTAAGCTGACTTTTGATCCCTCAGAACGGCGATCCATCGGATGCCCGGTTTCATGCACTCGTGAGGGTATGCCCTCAATTATACGATACTACACAGCAGCATAAATCTGTGCTAGAGCTGGGTTTCTTGCTCTGACACTTCCGACGCCCAAATCCCCACACCGATTGTAGCAGTAGCTGATTGCAATAACAGTGTAATCAACAGGTATACCAAAAACCGTGGGCAGCACTTGAACTGACCACGTTTGCCCCTCATTTCGCTCTGAGCCCGAGGTCATTCACCCCATGGGCAATGGGGCGCAACACATAGCATGCAAGTCGTCCAGTAAGTTGTGCCTCTAGCAATTCTGACAAATTCTTGCAGGTGGTCAGTGTACAACAGTACAGTCAGCGAACCATCGTATCCAAGAACGTATTGTACAAAATCATCAATCGTCACATAACGTACACCGTGTACTGAATTTCCCAGCCTTGATTGTTGACAGGGGCTGCCTACCACTTGGTCGGGCTATACAGCTGTTCAGCATCGCGTTTGGCTGCCGCTCAGCGGAAAATCGCTTACCCGAAGGAACCCCCGGGCGCAAGGGTGATGAGCGGAGCGGCAGCACCATCTGCGTTGTTGAACGAGACAGTGTTGCCCCACCATGTCTGGATCGTGTTCTTCCCGATACCGTTGTTGTCCGGGTACTGCAGGATGAAAAAGATGAGGATTGCGGCTACAGCCACGCCAGAGTCGAGCGCCGCGGACAGGACGTCTATATCCGGGTGAAGAGTTAGCTCGCTATCCCCGACCATGGCGGACTGGGCGAATACGTACAGTTGTACTTGGTCCACCACGAGAAGTGACGCCGACGGATGACGTAGTTGAAGACGAATCCAACGATCGACCAGGGGACGTAGTTGAACGCCGTCGCTGGCGGGATGAGACCCGTGCCGCTGAAGATGACCGGGAAGTTGACGTATTTCATGAAGGAGTTCGGCCACTTGAGCGTGATCAGGTATCCGGCGATAGGACAACCGATGCCAATGATGAAGAAGAACACGAGGCCACTGGAACGCGGGTTGAGTTGTGTGACAACGCGCTTGGGGATATACGATCACTTACTAGTAGATCTGGCCAGGAGAGAATTGACGTGCTGGCCCGATGACACCCCAAATGATCGAAGCAGTGCCAAACACTTGCGTGGAAGGGCACTACGACACATAATTAATATATGAACATGGAAACACGGATTATCACGTACAATGAAGCCATTAGGTTGATCAGGAGAGCATAGGCCGTCGATGTTAGTGAACATCCATGCCTGGACGCCGAGCTGCACCGTTCCGGCGACAACGGTCGCGACGACCTGCGACCAGAACATGGGCCGCGGTGGAATCTTCATGTAGTGGCCGAGCTTGAAGTCGGACGTGAAAGTCAGCGCCTGCGCCATGGTGATGTATCCCCAGGTCTTGAACATCATCATCGCAATGGGGCGTCCGGGCAGAGCATAGCCGATGATCAGCTCGGTGATAACACTATGCAACGAAGTTAGTAGGTACAGCAACGCAGCGAGCACGAGACGTACTTCAGACCGATCTGCTGGTTCGTGATGGCTTGGATCATGCCGATAGGGATAGTATACACGAATGCTGGGAGGCATATATCAGATATCTACGGCAGAGAATGAAAGCGAACTTGAAGGACGCTTACAGATGATTAAAGCGAGCACGAATGCCCAGACAGGGAATTGTGTGTTCCACACCTCGATGGAGATGATGCCAAAGACGAACATGCTGACTATTGGGCGGTGTGCATCAGTATTTGTTACGAGGAAAGGTAACGTAGAACTACTTACGGAAGATGATGGCATACCACCATTCGGGAACCTGGGGATACTTCGACATGAGCCGTGCGTGGATATCGGGTTGTTCGCTCATCGAGCGCCTGGACTGCACCCAGATCTGCTTGCGGAAGTACAGGAACGTATGAGTGAGCGTCGCCGTGATCGACGCGAATGAAAGGCCATAGGAGAGCGCGAATGTCGTGGAGAGGAACAAGGGGCTGTAGGCCTCGTATTTTGCGACGTTGAGGCTGGCGTCTTCGTTGATGATCCGCGAGACGTCGTAAGTTTGGCCGAAGCGGTCAAACGATGTACGCGAAGAGATCCTGGATGACATGCGTGAGAGGAACCTCTACTAACAACTTAGCGTGAACACTGACGGCATGAACTTGCTATACCAGGCATTCGTGTAGTATAGAATGGGCGTGACGATCCCTGCAGATTATAAGACAAGGGCAACATGAGACGGTACTGGTACGTACAGAAGAAGAATACAAAGCCCACGGCGACATTGGCTTCTGCCCACCATGGCGTTGCAAGAGGGGATCCAATGTAAGCGATCTGGTGCGAGGATAAGTACTCGTCCATGTCGGAGCTCGAATACGACATACCTGCGCCCAGTCGAAGGTGACAAGTGACATCCCCTGAACGTGTTGTGAGTAACGCTGAGCATACTCGTAGGAGTCGGCGATCTCACAAGCCCACTGCTGTAGCCAAAGAGCTGGTTGACGACCACGTTGTTCGGGGCAATCCAGCAGACCCAGTTGAAGAACGAGAGGGCCTGGAATATGTACCCGGGGAAGAAGTACCAGCACGTCGAGCCGAGAAAGGCGTAGAAGAAGAACCGTTCGCGGCTGATTCCGCCACGATTACCCATACCGGCATACACCTGGGAGTGCAAGGTGTTGAAGAGGGCGCATGTCACGAGGTTGGCGGGCCAGACTGGAGGAATCAGGCTCAGACCGTCAGTCGCTCACGCTACTATACGCGGACCAGGGAACGCGCTTACTCATAGAGGGCGGCTGCACGAGGAACCGACGGGCAATGCCTCCAATCGAGAACCCAATCTAAAGTTGACAGTATGAAATTCGAAGATCAAAGTTCGTGCTGCTGGCGGGACTCACAAGTTGTGTACTCATGACCACCATCCATTGGTCTGCGACAGTATATGTCAGGCGAGCGTTGAGTGAGCGAGAGACATACTCACAGCCGAAATTATAGATTTGATTGTAGTATACCCGCTGCACTGCGACAATATCTGTCTAGTCGGAGTTGAGGAAGGCGCACACAATATCGTTCTGAGAGCTGGACAACCCACCGCGTACGCTGACCCAGATCCGACACTAGCCATGATCGTAATGAGGACGTGTTCCTTGACGGTGAATGGGCCCGGGTTGAGCGAGACACCGAAGATCTTGACATTGGGAACAACCCGCGCCCAGAGCCGGCCGACGGGAAACGAGATAAGTTGTGCCACGATCTGCGAACACTCATGAGCAAGCGTTGAATGGTTTGAATGGTCGGTGCCACCTACGCCTCCAACAGTGACACTGGGGAAGCGGAAGAAGAAGAACTGGTTCATGCCCGGTATGATGATAGCCCATATGATGCCGATGACCCAGACCCGCAGCGACGAGACGGGCATGGAAGGGTCATCCGTATTTGCGACGGCAGAACGGACCTCCGGATATGGCGAGTCGTCCTCTGCCGGGGATGCGGTCAGACTCTGTGAGGCTGTCGATGCCGATGCACGTACCAAGGAGAATTGCATCCTTGTCGATGTTTGGGTCGTCGAAGTCCGCTACTACATCTTGTACTTTGACCGCTACAACGGGACGCGCAGCTTAGTAGCGAACATCGGTGGACAGTCGTTGTTACCTACCGGCTCTCTCGACGTCGATCTTTTCCTTCTCCTGGATAGAGCTGGAGCTTGAGGTACTGCGCTCGTCCGTCACGATGGGGTCCATGGTAGGGCGGAGGAGGATAAGCGGATGGACGTGGGACTCCTGCCCCGAGGGTTCTTGTACCCCCCGCGCCATGCGCGATAAGGCCCCACTCCCTGAACAGTGCAGATGTCCTCGTCCCTGAAGTGTACCTTATCACTGTAGACGCTCCTGCCAAATACCAGGCCTTTGAGGCAGCATGCTTTCATGTTGAATGGCGCCATGGCATCTTGCTTCACACCTGTGCGCTATTCGACATCTGCCCATCGACGCATTATTTGACATGACCATGCTAGTGGGTTTACATCACGCTAGCCATGCGAATGACCCTGGGACTGTGATCTAAATCGAGTTAGATACGACGGCACCACGTATTCGAGATACAGTTGGTGTCTCTCACCAGAGCATGTGTCGTACTCAACATTCCCTCACGCTTGCTCCGAGGGCTAGAGAACTTAGTACTTCATCCGGGCATGAAGAAGCTGTTGTGACAGCGCAGGATCAGCAGCTAACACCTATCGTGAATTGGGCTGGACGCAATGTTCGCCACCCTAACATCATCCCTGTGTTGGTAATACCGGTGGAGATACGTACTCTTGGGGTTTCAGAGTTTGACGCCACACCGAGTTGGCCTGCTCGGCGGTGGCCTGGTTGCTCACTCGAGATGACGAACTATCTCCACAGCACTGGAATGGAAGAGGTCGTTTGTCGACTAACCCGGAGGCTGGGTCACGCAAGCTTCCGTAGTATGAGATAGGAAGCTTCCCCTGAGCAAAATGTTCCGTGTACGGATGCTTTGATGAGGCAATTGTCCCATGCGCAGCATGTACGAATTGCAGGTATCGATGAGACCGTAATAAATTTGTCATGGATACTAAGGGATGTAGCGAGGACGACATCCGCCAGATTCATAAATGATGATAAGATGCTCAGAGGATCAAGGCGTACTCACTCGTTCTTGAAGATGTAGTGGCTGCTGAGCGGAGCTTCATTGAACTCGTATGCTATGAATAGCCGCATATAGAGCGGATGTATAAGCCGATTGCGCTGGGAGCGTGGACTGCTATGAATCAGCCCGGGAGTCAAGCCGTTGGGCCTGCCACTGACATGCTGCAGGTCGTGTGACGGCAGCGATGCATAGCGGAAGCACATAGAGGCCAAGATGAGAATAGAATGAGGCGAAGAAGAATCGCTGTGAACACAGGCAGGCGACCGTGAGCAAGTTCCCTCCGCAGCATATGGCTCATCCGGCGACTCGTAGCGGTCGCGGCTTCCTCGAATGCAGCGGGTGCATGGGTAAGCTAGCGTTATTTCATCTCAAGTAACTGGTAACGCCATCAACGAGTTCAGCGAGGTGGAAAGAGTCGGCGTTCCCGGCGGAGGGCGCGGTGTTGGTGGCAAAATGCGAAGGTGAACGAACTTGCTGCGGGCGGCGGCGCTGTGGACACACAATTCGGGCGTTTATTCACCACGTGGCCGATCTTACTTTCATTCAAGCGCCCATAGTAGAGGGCGCGATCTGCCACAATTGCCACTCACTCTCACTGCTCGCGCTGCACTTGCACTTGATACAAACTCTCGGCCGTGTCATGGCACCTTCCAACCTCGCGGCGCTAACAAAGTCGCACAACATAGTTGCAGCCAAAAAGAAGGCCAAAAGAGAGCAAATCAAGGAGGTCGTGTTCAATGATCAGGCGCGGAGGTTAGTTCACATCTTGCCTAGCAGCCTGACTCTAGTTACTCATTGCTCTGATTCATAGGGAGTTTTTGACTGGCTTTCACAAACGCAAACTGCAGAAGAAGGAGGCAGCCAAGCAAAAAGCGAAGGAACGTGAGAAGCAGGAGAGGTTAGAAGCTCGACGAGAGGTACGTCCACTGCTGGTATCACGTCTCGTCTGTTCTCACGGGCGAACTCTGTTAGCATCGACGCATGCTGGCTGAACAAGCAGCCAAAAATGCGGAGGAAGCTGAACGAGCATATGGAGGGATAGTTGGTGAGTTTTCTCAACGTCATGTATGGTTCAACCATGCCTTATGATGATGCACAGACGACGACAGTGACAGCGAATGGGACGGTTTGGGAGAGTCCAGTG
Organism: Cubamyces lactineus; assembly: GCA_022376465.1. Lineage (NCBI taxonomy): Eukaryota > Fungi > Basidiomycota > Agaricomycetes > Polyporales > Polyporaceae > Cubamyces > Cubamyces lactineus. The sequence continues at coordinate 103,111 of JACDTU010000007.1, read as the reverse complement.
ATTCGAAAGGCAAGGGAAAGGCAGCAGAGGAGCAAGAGGAATACGAAGACGAGGAACAGCTAGCCACTGTCACCGTCGTAGAAGAGTTCGACCCGGACAGCCTGATACACGGGGAGAAGCCCTCGGCACATACCCACGAACCCCCAAATGCAGATGACGAAGTTTTGCAAAGGGCGAGCATCCCACCTCGTACGAAGCCGAAATCTGCGCCATCCGCCGAGGCCAAATCCCGGCCAGACGCCTCAAGAGCGAAAGCGAAAGCGAAGACTGCGACCAAGGCGAAAGATATCAAGTACCAGACCAGCGCAGCACGGAAGGCAGAGCGAACAAAACAGCGCAAGCGCAAGCTCGAAAAGGCTGAGCGCGCCGGCGGGAAGTCATCTAGGACGAAGGGCGGCTCAAAGGGCAAGCGATAGATGCTGTATCTCTCTCATCTACGAACACATGGATTCGCCGTTGTTGTATCGCTCACGCTGGACTGGCCAAATTAGAGAGCAGGCACGTATGTTATGATATTCCCTCGGCACTTGTATGTTTCCATCCTATCCAGATAGCGTATGGACCCTTCAAAAACCCGCTGACGCTCCATATCTCCCACTCGCCCGCCGGCGACAAATCCAGCCAACCTTGCAAAAACTCTCTCACCACATCCTCTGCTCGAAGCTCTACCACGACAACTACCGCGGTACGCCCCGGCACTGCGAGGTAATCAATCGTAGATAGAAGCGGCGGTATCAACGAGGGGTGGTAGATACAGTCGACCACCAGAAGTAGGTCAGCTGGCTCCGCAGGCACCAACTTTCTTCGGAGAGTGGCCGAGGCGTTGCGTATCTCAATCCAGTCGAGAGGTACGGCGGTAATTTTCGAGGAGCTTGGAGGTGAGAATGAACTTCTCCGCTTAGAAGGGGCGCCCGGGGGATTGGCATGGTTCCGCGCGATATTCTTCCGAATGAGAGGGACGAGGTCATCAATATCGGTGACGGTATAATGACGCGTGAAAGGAGCCAAGACCACTGCGAGAAGGCCAGTTCCTGCACTGAATATATGTCAATCTCTGAGTTACTGCTCAGGCCAATAGGACAGCGCGAGTTACATACCCCAGTTCTATCACATGAGAGGCGGCAAGCTGCTCTGGATTCAGCAGGCCGGCTGTGTTCTTCGCATGCAGTTGTTGGAGAACAGCTTGTGCGAAATCCACACTAACGCAGACGATAGGCATGCAGCGTTGGTGTCGAACAAGAGTGACTGTGGACCAGCTACGGCGCCCACCTCGCATGCCACACAACGCTGCCCGTATCCCCTTTCCGAGACCGGAGCGCGGTCTTGTCTTGCAATATCTCGACCTCAAGCGTCTGTTCTACGGCGTTTCGATTGCTTCGCACTCTCTTCTTATGTACGCCTCTTCCAGGTTTATCCTGACCTGCAGCATCGCCGAGGTCCCCGCCGGGTTTGGCTGGCACGCCGAGATTGAGAGTGATTGTGAGCGTATCTTCGTGTGAGTCGATATGGCCCAGCCCGCGGAACCCGTTGGAACCATCAGCAGCCTTGCGCGCGGCCAGGTCTGTGTACAACAGAAATACCTAAGAATATACTGGCATCAGAACATATGAAATGGTTGTAGGATTCCGAGCGTCCACGCACCTCTTCATCTGCATCAACGACGCGCGTGGAGTTGGCCGGAAGCTGCACGACGCCGCGCACGATTGGTTGCGCAGCCTGAGAGCTGCTCATCGTCCAGGCTCAACAAAGAAACAGTAGATCGCGCGGGATAAGCTGGTAGCTAGCTCGCTGTGTCGCGAGATACGTTTGTAGACATCGCCCGAGGGTCGTGGTCAAGAGCAAGTCGCTTAGCGCCCGGCTGTGCGCGCAGTGACGGCACTGACACGCTCGCCTTGTACGAACCTACACATCTTCTAGTTCGACCATCATCTACGTTAACTGCCCATATACCCCTTCGCTCGCTCCCTATCTGACTACTATGAACTCACTATACACACTCGGCGTGCGACAGACAAATTCCATCCAGGCCGACCTGGAAAGGCTGCGAAATGGCGAGAAGTCCGCATCGTTGCTAGGTCTGTCCATGAGAGTGTCGCGGGTCTAAGAGGGACGAGAGCTGAGACGCAAGGTTGGTGTGTCTCTGCGACAGGGCAGATATCGGCATCTTTGGCCGCAATGCACAGAACGGTGGAGGACTACGATTCCATGGCCAAGCGGGAAATTATCAAGGCGAAGCAGGAGAAGGCGATGATGTGCGTATGTTCAGAGCTCAATCCCGCCCTCATTCTCCACCGTATTAGTAGATTTTCAGAAGCAATGAACGGTGACTGACTCGTTATGCGTCCCGTAGGCGCGTACAAAAGTTCCGTGCGGACTATGCGGACCTTCGCGCCCAATTTGAGAGGATAAAGTCAGAGGTACGTATACTCATTTTTCTCTGATTTCCTCGTCTCAAGTACCCCTCAGCACGAAGCAACCGCGCGCGCGGAACTCATGTCTGGAGCATCATCCTCAACAACACCACTCTCCCCAGCACCGGGCGATGCGCGAAGGCGTTTCATGGCAGGCCCACAACAGCCTCCTGCGGAAGAGATCTCGGAGTCGCCTTTCCGCGGGGCAACACCCATGCCCATGAACGGTGCATTGCGGGAACAGCACGCCCTACGCGAGCATTCGTTCATCCAGAACACCGACTCGCGGCTGGACGACTTCATCGCTCAGGGCCGGGCGGTGCTCGATGACTTAGTGGATCAGCGGAACGTCTTGAAGGGCACCCAGAAACGACTCCTCGATGCGGCAAATACTCTGGGTCTCAGCAGGGACGTTATTGGTTGGATTGAGCGGCGAAGGTACGTTCCCATAATTCGATCCAGACGTGTGTTTGAATCGTTGCTGACGCGACTTACAGTACGCAGGATATGTACATTTTCTTTGCAGGCGCGGTCTTTACGTTCTTCTGTTTCTACCTCATCTGGAGATACCTGGGTTGATTCCTGCTTCCTCATTCCCCTCGGACAGTGTATAGTAGTCGGCGACTAATGCTATGATCTTTACACGAACCAGCTATACTGCGACTTGCGCTCATTGTCAGCCATCCAATCCCGGACCCCGTGTCCTTTTTGCCGTGGTCGATGCATTCAGGCTGGTGTGATATGACGAGTGTGTGTTGATTATGGAGTATTATCTACCGCTAACGAATAAACGATATCTTGATTCTTCTTCAGTCTCGCACTTCAGAATGGACGGGCAATGCTGTACGCTGTGAGCCCCGCCATTGCCTCCAACCTATCCGTGTCGCGCCCGACTTTCAGAGGCTTATCGCCATCGACAAGTATCAGCATACTCCGGTTAACGGGGTCATACTGCGGCCAGTGTATCGTGCGATTAGATGCACCGTTGGGATTGAGGGTGGCCGTGAACTGTATCACGTAGTCCGTGAGGTCGTCGCCCGTCAGTATAGGGGCGAAGTCGCTGCCGTGAGGCTAGATGGGGAGCAGATGTGAGCTTCGACATGTAGCCTGTCGAGTTGACATGTTGACACGCACGTATCCTAGCCCAGTGACTTTGCCCCTCTCGCTCACTGCGAGTGCATAGCGGCGTCAATTGTGGTCTAATTTATGAGCTATAAGGACGTACTGAAAGACCACGTAGGCTGCTTGAGCGATCGTTGGTCTAGGAAGAAACGCCTGGGGGCTTGAAAGACCAGGTCGCCTTGAATGGCGGCCATACGTTTGAACTGCGGCGAGAGTTGGTTGGCGTCACCCGTGCCAAAGGGCGAGCCCGCCGTGGGGTCATTGGGATACAGGTCGAAGAGTGGTGCGAGGAGCGCCTCAGGCGTGGCCGAAAAAAAGTGCTCACGGATAAAATCTCGGAACTCCTCGTCCGTGCTAAGGGGTCCACCAGTAAGACCAACTACACGACAACGACAGAGCGAAGGCTTACGTGACGTTAAAGCTCCCGGTAGCAAAAATGGTACCTTCATCCAAACAATCCCCTAACAACGCATGAGCTTCCAGGTAACGTGAAGCATCCGCTGGTGAAGGTCGACATACCGCTGATGAAGGGCACATGGGCCACCTTGCCAGCGAGGACCAAGTGCTGAGGAGGAGCTTCCAAAAACACGCCATCCGCGCGTGGAGCCCACGCCTCTGCAAGTCCCTGAACATAAAAACCCGGTATCATATATGAGTGACACCTTTCATCGGTAGATCAAGACCTACGGGATAGTCAAACAAGTTCGGGACCGCCGCCGCCGCCGCCATGAGGGTCTCCGCGGAAACTGCTCTCAGACACTCCAACGTGTCCGCTGCTTCTGCGCACCCTGCGTGTTGGACTACGGTATCGTAGGACGGCTGCTGCAGCTCGATATCTCCAGTGGGAAGCGGTGATCCCGAGTTCATGATCGCACCGCGGAAGAGACCTTCGTTGTTTCCGCCATTCGTGACCATCTGAAGGCCTATGGAGATTGCGCCAGCACTCTCCCCCCAGCTAGAGAGCACCGAGGGTCAGTCCCCATATGACCATGATAGAGTGGTAAATGTGAGAAGCTGACAGTGTGACTTTGTCCGGGTCTCCTCCGAAGATTGAGATATACTTCTGGACCCAGCGCAGTGCCGTCCGCTCTGCAGGCATGTCAGATGCGTTGAATTTCTCGCAGTACGCTGCAACGTCTACTCACGATCTTGAAGACCCAAGTTGCCGACCCCAGCTTCTTTCACTTCCCTTCCTCCGAGGAACCCAAGGGCTATAGAACGTTTGGTCAGAGGTTCTGCCTTATACGCTTAGGGGTCCCGCCAAAGCTGACCTCCGTTTCTGAACCAAACGATGTCAAGCCGCAGCATCAAACTTGATTATACCAGCAGATTGTAGCTCACCGGTAGTTCATATTCGCGTAGACGATCGGCTGGCCCATCTCCATGGAACGTCGAACAATGCCGTCTCCGGGAGTCCTAGAACCAGACACATGACGTGGACGTTTACGGCAGAGCATTTCGCAACGGCTTACAGTGCGGTTGAGCCGAAAGTGAAGCCTCCTGATCAGTTATTCGAGAATCATGAGCTGGATTACATCGACTAAATCCCAGGCCGAACGTACCTCCGAAGAATTGCTGAGTGATGGTGTTCAGTTGAGAGGGTAACTGTCGAGTACCTAGATAGACCACTCACCACGAGGACCGGAAGCTTGTCGCCGGCGTTTGCTCCATCTGGAACCTGCACGCTGATCGACAAACCTACGCTAGCATCAGCATGTCGGAAGTACACAGATTGCGGTCCACGACACGTACAGTCTTCGCTTTGAGGTATGTTGGATGAGGCAAAATCTGTCGAGAAGTATTCCGCCATGGCCTGTACGATGTTGGTAGGGAGATCACTGCGTAGACCTGGAATGAGCTGGAGACACTGTGTCGCCGGGAGTGTAGCATTTATGGTCCCGTTGTACGAAGTGATCGGCTTCGGGAGCCTCAGACGGAGTTCGTTGACTCTTTTGTACAACCGTTAGGCGCGAGTTGAGCCGTACGCAAGAGGTGCATGCACACTTACGGAGGCTCAGCGAATGGAATGCCAAAGAAGCTCGTCACAGAATCATCCGAGATCCCGATGACAGTGGCTTGGTCTAGAGTAACAGTTGGATTTGACGATGCCGAAACGCTTGCGATTGCGAGTGCAAGAGACGACAGGGCGATACGACATGGTTTATGCATGTTGGTGTGGAAACGTGAGGGGGAGCCTTGCGCGGCCTAGTTGTATACACTTTTCCCGACCTTCCTGGCTATATATAATGTCCACAAAGCCCGACCGGAGGCCTGCGCAACGCTTCGGCTCGAGTTGCGTGGTCGTTCATAGCCTCATTGGTAGAGTCTCCGTTGTAGTCGGTGCTACGAGTCTCTTGAGTCCTATACCGCGCCGCGGCCATCACAGGACAAATTCCTGCAAGTGATGGGCGGAGTATTGAACTGTAATTGATGCGAGGTCAAACACCAGCTTGTCTCACTGGCATGACGTGACGGAAGTCGTTGGACTCTGAAGAAATGTCGGCACTGGGGCTTTGTGCTTGCCGTGTACATTCGTACTCGTCGTGGCTGTGCCGAGGAGGGATGCCGGGACATCAAATGCGGATGTGATACGGTTGGCTACTTGCGCAGCACATACTACATCGAGAACCCGTGGTTGTTAGAGGCTGTATGGAGAGCGTCCACATGGTTGTGTCCTTGTGCCACAGAGACCAACGAACAAGGATACTCCTGACTTCCGCACGCGCAGTTCCTGACCGCGCGCTTCAGAACGGCTGAGCCATGGTATATGCCGTGAGCCCTGCCATCGCCTCCAACCTGTCCGTATCTTGCCCAATCGTCAGTGGCTGCTCACCGTCCAAGAGCCGCAGAATTCTCCGGTTGATAGGGTCATACTGTGGCCACTCGATTGTGCGATTCAACGGGTCGATGGCGGCGCTGTTGAGGTCGGCGGGGTCGTAAGGCTGCGTCCCGAGCCACTCGGTTGTGCCATTCGATGCGCCATTGGGGTCGAGGAAGTTCGTGAACCGGATTACGTAGTCTGTGAAGTCGTTGCCCATCCGCGCAGGACCGAAGTCGCTGCCATGGGGCTACAACCGGCGCAAGATGTAAGCGCCATGATGTAATGTTTCGAGTCAAACTGCAAAGACGTACGTATCCAAGCCCAGGGACGCCGTCCCTCTCGCTTACTGCGTGCACACAGCTGTGTTAGCTATGGGCTTATCCATGAGTCGACTCTGGAGACGTACTGAAAGACCACGTAGGCTGCTTGAGAGACCGCTGCTCCAGGAAGAAACGCCTTGGTGCCTGGAAGACGATGTCCCCTTGGATGGCGGCCATACGCTTGTACTGCGGCGCGAGCTGGTTCGCATCACCTGTACCAAAGGGAGAGCCTGCCGCGGGGTCGTTCGGATACAAGTCGAAGAGTGGCGCAAGTGTCGTCTTGGACGTGTTTGAAAAGAAATAGTCATGGATGAAGTCTTGGAACTCTTCGTCCGTGCTGAAAATGTAACCAATCAGAATCGTGACATGGCCACCATAGATTGCGGAGACGTACGTGACGTTGAAGCTGCCTGTAGCGAAGATTGTGCCTTCGTCCAGAGAATCCCCTATCCGCGCGTAAGCTTCACTTTGCGGGACAAATGCGGGAAGATCAGTGTACCGCTGATGAAGGGCACATTGGCTACCTTGCCAGAAAGGACCAGGTGCTGCGCAGGTGCCTCCAAGAACACACCATCTGCGCGCGGTGCCCACATCTGTGTGAGACCCTACAAAGCAAAGTCCGGTATCTCGTATAAGCGATATGCAGCCTATACTGAACACCGAAACCTACAGAATAGTCGAACAAGTTCGGGACGGCAGCAGCAGCAGCCATGAGGGTGTCCGCAGAGACTCCTCTTAAACACTCCAGCGTGTCCGCTGCTCCTACACACCCCGCATGTTGAACCACGGTATCGTAAGACGGTTGTTGCAGCTCGGTGTCTCCCGTGGGGAGCGGAGAGCCTGAGCTCATGACCGCACCGCGGAAAAGGCCTTCGATGTCGCCGTCATTCGCAACCATCTGGAGACCTATAGAGATTGCACCTGCACTCTGCCCCCAGCTATAAAGCACCGAAATAATCAACTTTTCAATGGCAAACACGGCCAGCATGTGCACGAGGAGCGTACACTGTGACTTTTTCTGGATCGCCTCCGAAGATTGAGATGTACTTTTGGATCCAGCGCAGTGCAACGCGTTCTGCATGGATGTCAGGAGGTGATAGGTCGGCACAAGAGGTGGCGTTTACTCACGATCCTGAAGACCCAAGTTTCCTACCCCAGCTTTCTTCACTTCCTTGCCTCCGAGAAAACCAAAAGCTAACAACTCGATCAGACATAGCTTAGGTGCCACAGCTTTGGCCGTGACTGACCTCCCACCCTATAAGTGTCGACGATGTCAGACCACAACACCGACTACCCAGTCAGCGAAATAGTGCCTACCGGTAATTCATGTTCGCGTAGATGATGGGTTGACCCATCTCGACGGATCGCCGCACGATAGCGTCACCTGGATTTCTAGACGTAGACACTTTGCACAGTTATTACGAACGTCATGATGTATGAAGACCTACTGTGCGGTTGAGCCGTAAGTGAATCCGCCTACCAAAAGCATGGGAGCAAATTCATCGAAACGTTAGGAGTTGACGCGCATCAGCCACGGTCTAGGTGTGACGTACCTCCGAAGAATTGCTGCGGTAAGGCATTCAGTGGTTAGGCGCGCATCAACACCCTCCGAGTCGACAAACCACTCACTACAAGTACTGGAAGCTTGTCATCGGGGCTCGTGTCGGCAGGGACTTGTACGCTGATTGACAAACCTAGGACGATGTCAGCACGTCACAGGCGCGCTCTCTCTGGGCATGCCATACGCACAGTCCTCGCTCTGGGGGACCATAGATGGGCTGGTATCTGCTCCAAAGTACTCAGCCATCACCTGCAAAATGTTGGCAGGAAGGTCGCTGCGTAGGCCTGGCGGAAGTTGGAGGCACTGTGTCGCCGGGAGTGTGGCGTTGATGGTCCCATTATACGAGATTATTGGTTTTGGGAGCCTCAGGCGGAGCTCGTTGATTCTGCATCAAGCGTGCGTTAGTCGCACGATACACTATGTCTGAAGGGTACACACTTACGGCGGTTCAGCGAACGGGATACCGAAGAAGCTGGTGACGGAGTTGTTCGAGGTCCCGATGACACTCGCCCCGTCCAGAGTAACGGTCGGATTCACCGACGCCGAGACACCTGCAATAGCCAGTGCAAAGGACGACCAGGCGATTCTGGACGGTGTACGCATAGCGGAACAGGGGCGCGCCCAGGGGGGAGAGAGAGGGAGGGAGGTAGGATGGCTGAACTGAAGATTGTCGTGTCCGTATCTTCTGCGTTTATAGGGCACACACAGAGCCTAGCAGGCATCCCGCGCAGTGCTTCGGTTCGCGTTGGATGCGTACTCATAGCCCTGTAGTAGGATGCCCGTGGCAGTCGGTGCCATGCTCAATACGGCGCGGAAAGATCATGGCACGGGTTACCGTAAACGATGGACGGGTACTAGGCTGTTTCACCTATTTGACGCGGCGGAAGTTCGTGGTGAGTCGTGAGGGGTCACCGATTGGCGCGTGACGGCATGCCGTGCATATTCGTACTCTTCGTGGCTGTGCCAGCGTGGAATGCCGACATGAAACGCGGGAGTATTGAGAGAGGACATACCGTAACCGTTCAATGCCCCTTGACTTTGTGATCTGATAACTGGCGGTGGTAAGAACGTCCGACGAACGCGAGTGCGGGAGGCTTCGGTGAATCCAAAAGTAACTCAGAGATGGGCCGAGGTCCTGCCACGTGTTTGCAAGCTACTCGACCGGACATTCAAGTTGCACTGTAGTGCCTACTGAGACCGAAGACAGAACCAGCGTGAACGAAGTCACGATACAAAATACCGCGTCATAGATAGAGGCGGCAGTGTAGAGGCCCGGGATGTAGGCATTTTGCGCAGTACTGATATCCTAGAGCGAACCAAAGAGGGAGACAGTCAGTCTCTCTGCATACAATCAGTCAAAACAATGGACGTACCTGCTCGGCTCGTACCGATTACGATCCGTCGTTCATGCATGAACGACAAGTTTAACACTTGCATTTGTATAAGCCCGTCAACGCATAAGCAATTGAAAACGCCGTACGTCCGGTGTTGGCACTGGCAGCTTCCTCACTTGATCCACTTATCCAACCCATCGGTTCCATCCCATCACCGGGCGAAATGATGCCCCAGTGCACGAGCGGTTGGCAGATCGGACTGTAAGTGAAGCAGAGGGAGGCATGCACACCGAGCCGTCACGGCCAAAAAGGACAACTCACTGTTACTCAGGCTGTTCCTGGACGCGACTCGGATGCATCGTAGCCCGGGCCGGCGGGACTTGTTCTGACACGGTCACGTGTGACGCGATATCCCATAGTTCAGCGAACAGAGAACACAACCAGCATTCAGTCTACCGCGCTCATGAGATGCCTCATACGAGCGCCTTGATCACTAGTAACCCTTCTCTCGCTTTCTTGAAGGGTTGAGTGCTTTAGACCTGCGAGAACTATGTGAAACTCGCTTCATTTCTTCTAGGCGATGGAGGGTAGTCCACCTCGGGCAGTAAGGATACCTGATCGTTATACAGTGCACCATGACTCGAGCAAGGTACACATGAGAAAGTCTGTGAATGTACGTCTAGGTGACAGTTCTGAGTAGTGGAGCTTTATCGGTTCATGTCTCCATACAATGGGAGAGTGACTACATCTGGCGGATGCTGGGAGCGAAATCGTCGCTCGACGCTATACATAGCCATCAATAGCGACGCAAGCGGAGCGACTCAGACATCGCTCGCCGATGCCAAACCAAGAGTCAGAAGAGACTCGATCCGGAGACCGCATCGGTGCACTCAACGCGTGCATGTTGAGTCTCTAGCGTGCCGTCGCGGCGCATGGGTAGCTATGGACAAGTGGCACACCGGAGAAAACGTGGCAGCTTCTCACTGCCAGTCCTTGCCTTTCGGACCTACCTGAGCCTCACTCACTATAAATCGTGGGGACGCACGGTATATCCTCTCCAGTACCCTCCCGCTTCTCATTTAAGTTCATCGAGCTTCACGCACCCCTAAGCTACTCGTCACTTCACTCGCAATTCAACTACCATCGATGCGGTCATTCGTCCTCCTCGCAGTGCTCGCCGCAGGCATCACTGCCGCCAGTGTTTCCCCGAAGGGATCGCAGAACCGACGGGCTCCTTCCTCCGTCTAGCTCCGACAGTATCCTCAGCCATGCTTAGCCTAATGAGCCGCCTTTCTCCGAGCGAGATGCTGATTATTTCTCTGCTACGGATTCCCATAGCGAGCGTGTGGTCGAAAACAGCGCGAGCCTCGACGTTCAGCATCTGCTGGGCACATGCATCAAGCAGGTATCTGTAGTAGGTTGTAATGTCAGGCTGGACACCTTGGTCCTTCATACGGCGTGCCAGTGTCAGGACCTTAGTTGAGTTCTTGTGGTCGAGCGCAGCGGCGAGCTCCATTCTGTTGATTGCCTCTTGAAGGACGATGCGACGCTCGGCTGCCTTCACGGCGAGGGCTTTGGGGTCCTCTGCTGGACAGCTCAAGGAATACGCCAACAATATGTGCAGCACCGAGGATCTCACTGAACTCGGTTTGTTACAAGTGCAGTGCCCCAGTGTTGAGTATGGTTCCAGTACTGGGGGGGGGGAGCTAGGCTTGCGGGTCAATGATCCAGTGCGCGGATACCGATACCATGAAGAAAAAAGATCCTCGTACTCGTTGTTGTTTAGTGAGAATTGAAGATGATTGGTACAACCCGGTGTGCTCGTGTCCCTCAGGCTGCAGTCAGTGTCACGGTGTGGGCCGGTGTGGCAGGCGAAGCTGAGCGCTCGATGTGTAGCGCCCGATTCGATTACTGTCGGACCGGGCTCTCGTAGTACTAGTAGCGCTTTTCCTCCGCCTGGCTTCGTCTTCCACACCCTCCTCCCAAGTCGCGCTATGTACAGCTTGTGTTGAAAGTTCGCTTTGCTTCTACTCTGACTCTCCTTCTCTGCATACACCATGTCTGCCTCTTCGTCCTCGCCTGGCGTGGATGTCCACGACTACACCGAAGGCGCGTCCGCAATCGACATACAGCAGGCCCTCGCCAACGCACACAGGTCCCGAAGAGATTCGCAATATGGTCAAGATGTCGATGCTGTGTTCGACGGCCCTGGGCATTCTGTCAATCCGAGCAGCGTGTCACGTATGTCTCTACACGACCATGGTCGTCGTAACAGCGGGTTTTCCAGAGGATCACGCAGCCGACGGCGCAGCTCGGACAATATCAGCCAGGACGGGAGGGCATGGAGCAGGAGCAGAAGGCCGAGCTACGATGGCCAGGATCAGGAAGAAGACTTGGCAAATGGCCAGTGGTCCGACCACTCTGATCTGTCGGGCGACGAAGACCAGGACAGAGGGCGGCCTCCACGACGGAGGAGGAAATCCCAATCACCACATACTACACGCGGGAATGTATTCGAAAACATAGCAAGCATCTTCGGTCGTAGTGCTCCTGTGACGGAGTCGCCACCTCGTAGTCGCCGCCCGTCCATGTCCAGTCGTGCCTCGCGCTCTCGTCTCCTACGACGACATAGCAGCAGACGCTCCGACGTGAGTTCGGACTATGCAGTCGACACGGAAGACGAGGGCGACGAGCGATGGGGCTATACGTCCAACGAAGAAGACTCGGAGGAAGAGGCAGATATCGCAAGTTTGGCTCATTCCGGCAGCGAGATGGACTATGGCTCTCTACCACCCTCACCTGGACCAACGCTGCCGCTACTCACTGGGGATCCTATATTCGGGTCTGAAGCGCGCATAGAGATGGGCGAGCTCGAACCTCTCTCGCCTCCACCACCTGGCCCTCCTAGCCGACAGACGCTCTACATTGCAGACGAAGATGCGCATATCCGCATGGTAGGTTATGAACCTGTTCCATGGCGACAATGGCTCTGGCGGGCTTGCTGTGTGCTGAGCTTTGGCATACTCGGTCTTCTTGGGCGCTGGTTCCCTCAACTCTGGCTGCGCTGGGTTACTCGGGAGCGTGCTTTCATCAACATGCAACATGGTTTCGTTGTCGTCGAGGTAGGCATATACACGACAGACTCTTACCTTGGCAATGCTCAGCATCTCGTAGACCGCCTACAGAGATATTGCGTTGTTCCCCATATGCAGAATTGCATATCCATACCCTCTGACGACAGTATTCTCTACTATTCCCGATCCATCTCAGCTTCTGCCAACAGCAAGAGTTGCGCGAAGTGAGGGAGAAACCCTTGGTACTCTAATTTACATCGACTATCGCTACAACCGCTTTGCACTGGATCCTCGTACTGGGTTGTTCAGCATGATAAGGTCAGCCCTCCTTGCGCTTACCGCAATAGCAACTCGCCGGAAATTCATTGCTACGCAGGGACTGGAGAGATTCGTCCTGGTCTGGTATTGGGAGCGTGCAGAACGGTCTTCGAAAAGATGTTCAGTCACAACGCATCGCCTTGTTCGGACCTAATCTCATCGACATCGAGGGGAAATCTACCCTATCCTTGCTAATAGACGAGGTACATATCACCTATACCTAGCGAGCACCTTGACCTCACGAACTGCTACCAAATGCTCTAGGTCATCCATCCTTTCTACGTATTCCAAATTGCGAGTATCGTCCTGTGGTCATTGGACGACTACTACTACTACGCGTTCTGCATTGCACTCATTTCCGCTATCAGTATCGTTACCACACTGGTCGAGACAAAGCAGGTAAGTAATACGCCACCTAGCCATTCATGCGTGCGTTCAAGCCTGTTTGGCTGGCATAAGACTATTGCTCGTATGCGGGAAATGTCGCGGTTCGTTTGCAAAGTCAAGGTGTATCGCGACGGCGCTTGTACGTTCCATCGTTCCTCCTGATTACTTTCTCGCGCTCATCCCTTCTCCCCAGGGCTGGAATGCGACTCCTCTGCGCTCGTCACCGGGGACGTCGTCGACCTGATCGACCCGCCACTCGCCACGCTCCCGGCGGACATGTTCCTCCTCTCGGGCGACGCGATCGTGAACGAGAGCATGCTCACCGGCGAGAGCGTCCCGGTCAGCAAGATCCCGATCAAGAACGACGACCTCGCGAAGTGGCGGAACTGCACGGACGTTGCGGGCGACATGGCGAAGAGCTTTCTGTACGCTGGCACGCGCGTCGTCCGCATCCGCGGGGTGTCGACGTTGGATGGCAGCCCAGCCGCCCCAGCTCTAGGGCTTGTTGTACGCACCGGTAAGCCGTTTTCGGTACCAGTGAAGAAAGCACATTGACGGCCCGGTCACTTTGAGGTTTCTACACTACGAAAGGCGCTTTGGTGCGCTCAATGCTATTCCCAAAGCCAACCGGATTCAAGTTCTACAGAGACTCAATGCGGTTCATCGGTGTCCTCGCAGGTGTCGCCGGACTTGGCTTCTGTGCAAGCGCCGTACAATTCGTGCGGCTCGGGGTAACGCGTACCGTAAACTAGCGTGTTTGCATCGCGCTGACGACGTCCTGCCCTGTCTCCAGGTCCGGTGGCACACCATTCTCCTCCGCGCGCTCGACCTCATCACCGTCGTCGTCCCGCCCGCGCTGCCCGCAACGCTCTCTATCGGGACGAGCTTCGCAATCGGACGCCTGCGCGCGCTCGGCATCTTCTGCATCTCGCCGAGCCGTGTGAACGTCGCAGGCCAGATCAACGTCTGCTGCTTCGACAAGACGGGCACGCTCACCGAGGACGGGCTCGACATCCTCGGCGTGCGCGCGCCCGAGCGGCACGCTAGCGGGCGCTTCGGCGAGCTCCTCGAGGACATTCACGACCTTCCCGCGCCGCCTGCGGGCAAGGAGAAGCCGAGCTTCTTGCATGCGCTCGCGACGTGTCATTCGCTGAAGCAGGTGGACGGGGAGGTGATTGGGGACCCGTTGGACGTAAAGATGTTCGAGTTTACGAATTGGACACTGGAGGAGGGCCATGTGGCTGGTGCGGGCGTGGTGAAGAACAAGGCGGTAGGTGATAGGCCTGCGGCGCTTGTGCAGACGGTTGTACGCCCCCCTGGAAGCGCTCGCTTCAGGATTGAGGATGCGCTCAAGGGTGCAGGAAAGGTGAGGATGTTTGAATCTCGTTGTTAGTGAATGCGATGTGCTGAAGTGTTTCACGAAAGCATGCACACTTCTTGGAGTTGGGTGTGATCAGGACGTTCGAGTTTGTGTCTGCGCTCCGGCGGATGAGCGTGATCGTCAAGAGGCTCAAGAGCACTAGCATGGAGGTCTACGTCAAGGGCGCACCCGAGGTCATGGCGGATATCTGTGACAAAAGCACTTGTGCGTATGGCTCGTTCCTCCCACCCCTCTCTCTGAATCTGTCACTTACGTTCTTGGGTGTCCGTCAGTCCCTTCTGACTACGATGATCTGCTCTCGTACTACACTAAGCGCGGCTACCGTGTGATAGCGATGGCAGGAAAGAGCATCGAAGGCCTCTCTTGGCTCAAGGCGCAAAAAATGAAACGGTCTGTCCCGCTGTCCCACTTTGTCTCTATGATTCCCTCTCTAAATTATGTCATGACATCATGGTGCATACAGCGAACAAGCCGAGTATAACCTGCAGTTCCTCGGGCTGATCATCTTCGAGAACAAGCTGAAGCCGGGTACGACACCCGCGATCCAGACGTTGCGCGCCGCGCACTTCGCATGCCGGATGATCACGGGCGACAACCCGCTCACGGCTGTCAGCGTCGCGCGCGAGTGCGGGCTGATCAATCCCGCTGCGCACGTCTTCGCGCCAACGTTCGTTCGAGGTAAGCTCCTGGATCGCGTACAGCCCGCGTCTTGACTTCGACTATGTGGCTGAATAGCTATGCTGTAGGAAATGCGTTCTCGCCGCTGTCAAAGCTCGAGTGGTCAAGCATGGAGGAGCCTACATGGAAGCTCGATGATTACAGCTTGAAGCCGCTGCCTGCCCCTGCACAACGCTTAGTAGAGGTTGAGGAACTAGAGAGCCACGACTACACGCTCGCTGTGACGGGAGACGTCTTCCGATGGATCATGAACCATGCACCGCTCGAGACCATGCAGAGGGTAAGCACCTACACCCTCATCGGACATTGTAACAGTAAAGAACACATTGACGACAATGCGCTACACAGATGCTCGTCAAAACGCAAATTTACGCACGGATGTCACCAGACGAGAAGAACGAGGTCGTCGAGCGCCTCCAAGCGCTCGGCTACACCGTCTTGATGTGTGGAGACGGTGCGAACGACTGCGCTGCACTGAAGGCAGCGGACGTCGGTCTCTCGCTCTCTGAAGCAGAGGCCTCCGTCGCTGCGCCGTTTACGAGTCGTACACCCGACATCAGCTGCGTGCTCGAGGTCATCAAGGAAGGCCGTGCGGCCTTGGTGACGAGCTTCAGCTGCTTCAAGTACATGTGAGTATCCTCTCTGCACTGCGAACACGGATGGCACATGTATGGTGTAGTGTGGTGCGTTGGCTGACGAGTTGCGGTGATTAGGGCCCTTTATTCGTTGATCCAGTTCACGACGATAACGTTGTTGTATTCGTTTGCATCCTCCTTGGGTGACTTCCAGGTATGCCTTCAATTTATGCAGTGCTGCGGTCAGCTCTATCCGCCAAATTGTGAGCTAACTCTCCCCATCAATGTATATCACAGTTCCTGTATATTGATCTGTTCATCATCATCCCCATCGCGGTCACCAGTAAGTCCGACACTTTCTCTGCGGCGAAGATGTACTGACGGGCGGATGCAGTGGGGAGGACGCTCCCCTACCCCCGTATACACCCTAAACGACCGACGGCAAGTCTGGTGTCGAAGAAGGTGCTGGCAAGCCTCGTTGGGCAGATTGTCATCACATCTGCCATCCAGTTCTGGGCGTTCTTCTGGGTCCGGTCACAGGAATGGTGAGTCATCGGTCATTGAGCAGTGTGTGTTGCCTGTGGCAGTGGGCAAGCAGACAGGCAGGCAGACACGGACAGGGCGACACGGAATGGCGGGTTGACATGATGTGCGAATGGTGCAGGTACACGCCCCCGGCTGAGAAGGACCCGAGTGCGGACGACGGCAAGCTCGAGGCGACCAACTACGAGAACTCGGCGCTATTTTTGGTGTCGTGTTTCCAGTACATCCTCGTCGCGGCGGTGTTCAGCATCGGTCCGCCGTACAGGAAGCAGATGTGGACGAACGGTGCGTTGGCGCTTCTCTCTGGGGACATCGCGGTTCCAGGTACTGACGAGCTGTCTGTGTCGCGTCATTGTCGTGGTCGCGCTGTGTCTGCCAGGCTGGTTTATGCTGTCGATGGTCTGTCTGTCAGTGTTCAACCTGCTGGTGCTGCTCAGCCCGCCGGGGGCCATCAGCCAGGTGTTGGAGCTGATGGCGCTGCCTATCTCGGCACGGGCGACACTGCTGTTGGCAGTCGTGATGAACGTGCTGGCGTCGATGGCGTTCGAACATTGGGGTACCCAGGTCGTCGCGCACGTTATCGGCCTATTCTTCGATCTGCGACGACAGCATCGAGTGCGGGATGGTAAATTGTACAAGGCTGTCGAGGGAGGGATGCGGTAGCGCGAGTACGGAAGTGCTGAAAGCAGTAGAGGTTCTCAGATCTGCGCTACTGCGGGGAGGACAAAGTCTGGAGTGCGTGGCGACGAAACATCCCTGGCATAGTGTTTGTATATGGCGTGTGTGCTAGCGTGTGTAATGTTGTCGAATATGTTTAGACAGGGTATGACCGGCGTTGTGGAAACGGAGGCGTTTTGGACGGGACCGCGGCATCTTGGGTCGATGATCGGAGCGGTGCAGGTCGAAAGGCGTTGCCACAGCGAGGACCAGAAATGCTGATCGTTGCTGCTCTCCCATGCCGTTCCCTCGGCCTCTGCGTGTTCGCACTCCGATAGCGCTTTGCTGATGTCCGCTTACGCGTTGACTTTCGGAGTGCGAAACGGGTGGGAAAGGGCGTGGCTGCGGAGACGCGCCTGGACCTGGAGAATCTGGAGACATAGAGTGAAAGAGCGGGCAGACGGCCGTGCGTCTTTCACCTTTTCCCCCGCCATCGTCGTCGGGTCGCTGCTTGTCTGCCCTGGGGGCCATTCCATTCCTTTTCCTCTTCCACCTTCGTCGTCGTTGAACGTTCTGTCGACCTCAGGGAGCCGGCTTCCAATCTCTTCAGCACTCTGTACTTCATCGACCCGCTAGTCTCGGTTTCCATCATGCTCGGTCACTCAAAGTCTGCGACTCTTGCTCTTCTCCTCCTCTTCCTGGGTGTCGTACACTCTGCGCCTCTCGCCCCGCAAAAGCGCACAATCAACACCTCCGTGCGCGTCGCCCGGGATGGAGA
Source organism: Cubamyces lactineus (assembly GCA_022376465.1). Lineage (NCBI taxonomy): Eukaryota > Fungi > Basidiomycota > Agaricomycetes > Polyporales > Polyporaceae > Cubamyces > Cubamyces lactineus. Next base: position 85,151 of record JACDTU010000007.1, on the reverse strand, counting down.
CAACCTCGACCACTCAGTCACTCTTCAGACGTCGAACACGATCCAGACGTGAGTGGCTAGACCGTATGTGGGCCTCAGGGCTAGTTGCTGAACAGCACGCAGCGCTGTGGGACCCATGCTCCAGACATGCACGATCCAGCTTGACCCTATCACTGGAGACAATGGAGAGCCGCTCGTGCGCGAGACAAAGTCGTGCAGCGTAGCCATGACGAGCAGCGGCAACAACGCGGGATCGGGCGGCTCTGACTCTGGTTCGTCCGACTCTGGCACCTCGACAGACAGCTCGTCCGCGTCTGCTACCGACGGGAGCGCGTCGAGCACCGATACCGCCTCGGCCACAGACAGCGCTGCATCTGGTACGTTCGGCGTCTATTCTGCATCGCAGCCACAATCCCGCTACTTTGATGTTGACGGTTACCCGCAGCCTCTCCGACCGATAGCAACGCGTCCGCGCCCGCGACAACCACCGGGGCAATTGGTGTGAATGTGAGTTGAATGACGTTCGCACGCAAGGGATCCGCGTGCTGACCATGGCTACCCCTCCTCGTGTACAGGGCGTCTCCCAAATCCCAGGTTCAGCTCTTTCCACGGGTGCCACAGATACCGCGTCGGCGACGGACTCCGGAGCATCTGCCACTGCGACCGCTACCGCCTCTTCTGGAGGTGCTGTCTCTGCCGCTGTGAGTTCTCATACTGCGTGGGGGCTGTAAGCATACAAGTCTGATATTTCGCGTAGGGATTCTCCACGATTGACGCGTCCGCCGTTGCCACTGAGACGGATGCGAACCCGCCGGCGACTGCTACTCCTGCACCGAGTGGTACTGGCACTGCTGCCGGCGACTTGTCGAATGGTACTGCTACCAGCGCGACGTCCGCAGCGGACACCGCCCAGTCGAGCGCTCCGGCCTTCGTGCTGCCTGGAACGCATATCCAGGTGCTTCCCATCGGTCTCGGTATCTTCGCGGGTATTTCCGTTATCGCCCTCATAGTTGTCGGGTTGGTCACGTACGAGCGTACAAAGTATCGCAGGGTTTGTCATGATCAGTTTTATATCCGGCGTCTGTTCTGTGTTGACCGGTTGCACAGGCTTTCAGACAGCGCAAGCTCGCAGAGTCAGGTGCTGCTATGGGGTATGGTGGAATGGCGTACGTGTCCGCTTCCCAACTGACGATGTCACTGCGTGCTCACACTCTCATCGTGACTCCCACAGGCAAGCCGCCTAAATTATCTCTCGCTATTGATTATTCGGTTTGTTTTGCTACTGCTGCTGTTCCCGTCCCCAGTGTTACCGCGACCATCTTCCTCCCCTTTCGCCTTCCATTACTGCGGACTATCGACATCTCGTATGCTGGCCACGGCTGCCGCCGTAGCCGGGGATTCAGAGGCGCTTCTGCTAGCTGTACTCTGCTGTGTAGCTGCATCGGGACCAATGACATGCGCGAGCGTTTGTTGGCTCGAGGGAATACTGGAGGGACCGCGTCTGGTTGTATTTGTAGCGCTTGTAGAGACCGTTTCGCTTTCGGTATAGGTTTGGGCTTGGACTTGGATCAGCATGGCTGCTGCATTGCAGAATAATATCTTGCGTGAGACACAATGTCACAGGTAATGCATGTGTACCCGATGCCGTCGAGAGACACGTACAAGTCGATGCAAATCCAGCATGTACATGCATGTGGGTGAGTGACAGACATGCGATGTGAGTATGTATGTGAGCTGACATGAAACGAGATATAGGGTAATGTACAGAGTCGTTTGTTTGCTGCATCCATGAGACACGATTCAAGGTACTTCTGCAAGGCGAGGCTTATCCAGAGCCCGACCATGATCTCGACACTAAGTCCAATCCCATCCTACACAGATCACTTCGCCTCGCCCTCCAGGTCACTACGCTTGGTGAGGCAGCTGATGGTGTCCCAACCATAGGTTTCTTCCTCGCGCTTGTGGAGGGCCTCGCTGGCTTCGCGCTCGAGGTCGGTTCGTTTGGTCAGGCAACTGATAGTGTCCCAGCCGTAGGTCTCTTCGTCGCGTTTTTTGTCCGCGACTTCGTCGACGAGGTCAGCGCGTTTAGTGAGGCAACTGATGGTGTCCCAACCATAGGTCGTCTCGTCGCGCTTCTTGTCCACGACCTCGTCACGGGCCTCGCGCTCGAGGTCAGCGCGTTTAGTGAGGCAACTGATAGTGTCCCAGCCATAGGTTTCTTCGTTGCGCTTCTTGTCGGGCACCTCTTCCGGGGATCGGTTCTCGAGGTCGTCGCGCTTGGTCAAACAGCTGATGGTATCCCAACCGTACGTCGACTCGTCGCGCTTCTCTTCTGGGACCTCGTCGCGACTCGACAAATCGGGCGAGTGTCTCTTCGTCTCGCGCTCGAAGTCGTCGCGTTTAGCGATGCAGCTGATGGTGTCCCAGCCATACGTCGACTCGTCGCGCTTCTTGTGCGGAACGTCATGGCCCCGCTTGTAGACGCTCTCCCCAAACGTCCGCCTGACCCGGTCATACGGCTGCAAACCGCAAGTCAGCGTACTATCCCAGACATCCAAGCAAGCGCCGACGTAGGAGATGTGTCGTCCATGTACTCACCGTCGCCAAAGCGAGGTAAGGCGCGCCGCCCTCCTCACCAGTGGAGTCCTGGAACTGAGTGAGGTGTCCGCACCCGGAGCAATATACGTCGTGCACACGCTTTCGCGGCGGGTTTCCCTGTCTGAGCGACTCGAGGATGAACTCGGGCGAGTGGATCCCACGAGCAAGCGCAGTGAAGACCCTGTATAAGAAGGACAATCAGCGTCATGAACCGACTACCCGAGCCCGCCGACAAGAGAAGGGGAACCCACCAGTCGACGAACTCGGTTTGCTTCCCGCATACGGGACAGGCCCGCGGCGGACCTGTGACCCTCGTAGCGACGAGTCCGACATCGAGGTACTCTGGCCCGAGCAGCTCGACGATGCGGCGTTCTTCATCCGCGTCTATGAGCATCTCGTAGGAGTGCGGGCTAATCTGCCGGTACTTCGGCTCTTGCAGAGCGAGACGGGCGCGGGCACCAGCAAGGCCATCGGTCACCGCTGCTGATGACTGTGAACGGGGCGGATACGAAGGCGGTAAGATCTCCATTATGGCCAGTGGGGAAGTGACTTGTGCTTACCGTCAGCAGAGCGGCGAGTATGTGCAGGAGGAGCACGCCAAAAGCGTATGTACGAATGGCAGCCATGGCCGTTACGCCGCAAGAGGGAAGAGATTGGACGTTTGGCAGGAGAACAGGAACTCTGCGAGAGCGACTAGCCGCTTGCCAGATCTTTGCTGTCCATGGCCGTCTTTATAGTGCCAGCCATCTCTATATCTACTCAAAGGCATTCAGCGGCCACTCTCAGAGCAGGCGTTTTGGTTGCTATTTTCGCCGACTTCGAGCAGCGCTATTCCTATCAGATCATAGGTCTGATGGTTGGGCTTGAACGGCTGGCGATGGCCGCCGGGCAGCATGCTGGGAAGTCCACAGACAACACGAACCTACTGACTATGAGTGGGCTCATGGAGTATCTGGTTATCAGTGTCACCGGTCCTTCCCCGTGGGCGGCCCAATGCGACCGTACAGCCGTATGCTACCATGGTGGATCTGTCGGCTGTCGGCCCCTATGACGAAATGCCTGCAGAGTCTGCCGAGACATGATAAGTTTTAGTACGTATACGTGCTGGCCGAGTGCTAGATGACCTACCCGTTCGTGCGAGGGATTGTCTACGGAGAAAAAGATCGCAGTTCAGGACATGAAACGAGGACGTTGACTTGAGCTCCACGAGACTCAGGTACTTACGAAAGTGACGGCCTTCTCTAGCCATGATGTGACAGAATCAGATGCACAACATTTTGTGTTATCATCCAACGGCATAGCGTCCAGGCTCGGGGTTCCGTCGCGCCTCACGAGTCAACTCTGTGGTCAGAAATAAGTAGGAGGCGACCTCGTTGCGTTTGGAGAACGTCGGGACGCCTTCGTCAGGCGCGTTCGCCCTTTCACTATCATCTCTCAACAAGTCGGCCTGAAGGCCAACAGAACTCCGCATCCGTCACGGCTCACCAGTGACCAAAAGCATAGGCTGTGATAGGATCTGGTTGAATTCCAGTGCAGCATCTGAGGATGAAGTTGAGCTCCCAAGTGGCATCATGTTCGAGTATCGAGGTACGGTCTGCTGTCCATTGTCCATGGCGATCCTGTAGGCCCTGACAAAACGGCGCATCAGAAAGCTTAGCGCGCAGCGTCGTCGTTCATCCGGGTGTCATTCCCTATATGGTAGTCATGATACCATGCACACTGACACAAGTTTGAGGCTCGCGGATGCAAGCTGCAGACATCGGTGAGGAGGGAGGCATACTACTAGTAGTATGATAGGCTCGGAAGTCGCAAGCAGCACTGGCAGGGGGCGAGCATCAATTTCAATTGTTCGTGTGACTCAGAGTCTCAAACAATACAAGCTAGGGATTACTCTCTAGCTTATGCTACAAGCGCACAAGATATCTATCGTACACCGCGCATGCTCGTCTACCCCAGAGTCTGCGCTTCTCGCATCCTACCTAAGAAATTGATGGCTGCTCCCGACTCAGAAAGGAGATTACCGAAGCAAGAACTTCATTCCCCCGATTTCCCAACGTTGAGCCACGCTGTACCCCATCGGTCCGGTGTGTCAACGGAGTTGTCGTCGCGCTTGTTATTTTCGCCGATGAGCTCTGAGACCATGTTTTCGGTCCCTTCGCCCCGCTTCTGGATCCATCGACCTATCCACACAGAAACCGACTCCGGCTCGTCGCGCTTCCTGTCCCAAAGTGGGTGCCAACCGATAGTCTTGGCAGGAGAGACTACTGGTTCCTCGTCGTCGCGCTTTCTCCCCCACGGATAGTGCCATGCACCTGGGCCTCCAAGAGATGGCTCCGCATCTTCGTTGGCTGGCTGCAAGGTTTCCGCGAAGAGGCTCTTTGCAGCGCTTTCGGGCACGTCTCGTGGCGGGATCCACTCAGAGAACCAACCGACATGGTCACGACTATGCAGATCGGACGCTTCGTTGATTATGTCGGTGTCTGTGTCATCAGATTCAGCGCGCTGGATTGCGCAAATTTAGCATTATAACCATTGCATAGACATCGGGTGATGGGAACTACCTTTGCTGGTTGATTCGTGGCATCCCGTTTGTACGCGTTCTCGCCGAACGTGCGCGTAGCCTGATCATACGGCTACAAGTACCCGTGTTTAACGAGGAACGCGCATTCCGGAAGGAGAGATGGCGGGCGTACCGTAGCAAGAGCAAGGTATGGTGCACCCCCCTCTTCGCCAGTCGCGTCGCGGAAATTGGTTAAGCGTCCGCAGCTAGAGCAGTAGACGTCGTGCTCAAGCTTCTTTGGCGAGTTTCCTAGCTTGAGAGACTCAACAATGAACTCGGGCGAATGGATTCCCCGAGCGAGTGCAGTGAAGACCCTGAACATGCGTGAAAGGCGATTAGCTACGCTTCAGAGTAAACTCGTTCGCGAAGGAACACGGAACCCACCAATCGACAAACTCGGTTGCCTTTCCACAGACAGGGCAGTGGCGAGGCGGGCCTGTAACCCTTGTGGAGACTAGCCCAACGTTGAGGTAGTCGGGCCCGAGCAGCTCGACGATGCGGCGCTCTTCGTCCTGATCGATGAGCATCTCGTATGTATGCGCGTCTGTCTTGCGAAATTTCAGGTCTTGTTGCTCCAATGCTAGTCGGGCGCGGACAACATCGTCCGAGGTCACTGCGGCCGACAACTAATCCATGAATACATTAATGTGATTTAGTTATCGATCGGCGAGTGTATCGGCAAATGCATATGGGATCGTACATACCGTCACCGTGATCGCAGCGAGAACGTGCAGGAGTAGCACAGAGAAGGCGTAGGTACGAATGGCAACCATGGCGGCGTGCGTGGTGTGCTTGCTGACTCACGACAAGGGATAGGGGAGGGAATTTAGCAGGGACGCGTCGGTGTTCCTGTAGACCGATGACCCACTACGAAGAGGGACTGGCTGCCTGCCAAGAGCTGAAGTTAACGACCATCTATATAGCAGTAGTTGTGGGATATTCGAGGAAGCTGGGCAACTCCTCTCAGAACCAGCGTCCTACTCTTCGCTTTCACGGACGTGAAGCGCTTTTCGTTGACAGCTCCTGCGCTGCTTGAAGGTCTGCTGACGACGAGCCATACCGGGGGCCCTAAGCACAGGGACCTTGTCATCTAGGGTAACCTGTGTATGCAAGCGAGTCCGAGTTTGTGGTAAACATGGAGTCCGACGTCTGCTCGACTGGTCACGCTTCCTGTCGTTCAGCAAGGAGTTTTGGTACATGTTGCGTACCGGTACAACAGCCATAGTTGTCGAGCGCTCAATCGATGTAGAGCGGCTGCCCTTTGATAGCTTGTCACCCAAGGGGGGCACGATCGAGCACACCTGTACGTTGAGACGGAAGATGTAGCGCCAAGTGGAGCAAACGAAGTGCTGAAAGTGTCTGCTCACATCATATGAGCACTCGCATAGTTGCACGTCGGCTATATACTTCTCTTCCGGAGTGTAGGATGACGTTAGGCAGAAGCCTGGGGCATGTCATGAGGTCGCGGTGTTGAACATGGTGGAAGAAGGTCAGTACGGAAATCCGACTCTACGCGCTCACTCGCGCCGACGAGGCGCACGCTTCTGCGAATGCGACGGGGCGTGGGGCAAATCGTCGTCAGAAGCGTCCTGCGCAGGTCGCGTTCGAGCACGATCAGGTCTACGATGGCCCCATTGTTCCTTCCCAAGCAAGCGCACCTGCCGTTCTTCGGATGGCGCCTTCGTCGATCCAGCCGTCTCTGGGCGTTCCGCCCGTGCACCACTCATCAATCCCTCCTGCTGTCCCCGCCATCGCACAGCACCTTGGTCAGACTCATGCACGTCCAGCTCATGCCCAATCCCATCCTCATCCGGATACACGTCGCGCCCTCTTCGCGGGCCCAAACACAGCACGCTACAGCACAGGCATACCCTCCGCCACAGCCACACCCGCCATCCTACTCACCAGCACCATCAGCCACAGCTACGGCGACAACCACAACCACAGTCTCACCGGCACCACGGACAGCTCCACCACGACGGAGCAGCGCCCTTCACGGGATATGTCACGCCCGGGTACGACTCGTGGTGGCCCGTCATGGACCAACCACCGGCGGACGTCGGCGTCGCGAGCGCGCACGTCTCAGCCCCTTTGCCACCCAGCGCGGGCGGGGTGACGGCGCCCGGCAGTACTGGGGTGGTACAAGCTGTTGCACCAGCAGCAGCAGGGGCGGGCGCGGAGATGGGCGCCGGGCGCCTGGGTTGCCGAGCCAGGAGTTCACGTTCGACCAGCAGCATTTCTCACCGCAGTTCTTGCAGGCGATGAGGGACCCAATGCTTCATTTACCGTCCGTGTTCGCGCACGATTGATTAACGGTGATCCTGTGCTGTGGGCTAGCTCCATGCAAGTGTGAGCGTCTGACCAGATGATTTTTGTCTTATCAAGTACATACTACGTTGTATCAGGCTGTGCTTCAGCGAGAGCCTCCGAACCCGAGTCGGTGGCGTGAGTGGTCAGGGCTCTACAATGGCGCCTAGTCTTCAACGTGTGATCCTGAGTTCGCAGACATCGAGACAGCAGAGTACCGAGATGCGTAGTATCGACTCGACAGCAAGGAATAACAAGTCGGCCCCGACGGAACGTGCACGAGTTAGTAACAGCATCGATACTGGTAAGCCAATGGCAGACTTTGAAGCCTGAGATGTCGCATATGCATGGGCGCGCCGGCCGGCTGAGGATAGAGTACAGAGATCTGCCAAGCTCGACGCATGTCCTCACGATAGCCGTGGCCGAGTCTCCAAGTATGTGCGTCTGGTGATGATTCGGGCGACATGACTCCGAAGCAATCAGCCTGAGCATACAAATACACAAGGAGCAGTTCATGTACAACAATACCACGAGTCATGTCGGTCATGAACCCGACAGAGAAGACGGGCGGGCTCTCTTCTCGTGCCATTCTCGGACCAACCTTGCGGCTAGGCTTGCGAGCTCCTCCGCCGATTTCGGCTCCTGCACGTCCATGTACGCGTCCGTGCCGCGAGGGACGGCTAGTACGCTGTGCGACAGGTGTGAACATAGCCGTACTAACAAGGAAACATACGGATAGTCCCACCTCTGTTCTAGCTTCCTCAAGCCCTCCCTGCCGCGCGCTTCGAGCGCAGCACAGTCACTGGCGCCCTCCGTTAGGCATGCTTTCGCTTCATATGCGAGCTGCAATGCCAGCCTAGAATCTCCGTCTCCATCGGCGGACTGTTTTACAGTCGGTCTCGTTGTTCTATTCATGTGCTGGGCTTTGCGTACCTCGTCCTCTGGGGTTGTCTGTAGCACTTCAATGTATCCGGCGAGTAACACACTGAATATCTTGTTCGTTACTGCATACCCAAGCGATCATGAGCATGAATTGACCTTGGTAGCTGCAGTGAACGGCGCACCGGGTATCATGCGAGTGAGGAACTGTTCTCGTGGGCCATCGGCGACAAATTCCTCATCGAAGGCGAATCGTTGTCTTACGGGATCGTACGAGAAGAATGCAAAGCGGCTGAGATCGGTGAGGAGGCCATAGACACGGACCTTTCTCCGCGTGTCTTGATTGCTTCTGGCGGCAGCTGCAGAAATGGAAGACACACGTGAGATGGGCTGGACTCGTGAGCACCCTTTGAAGGCCTACACAACAGTTCCATGAACAACTGGGCAGCGTTTCGCTCTTCTTGGGGTGCGAGGAGCTTGACTTCGATCACGAAGAAGAGAGCATCGCCGATAGCGAAGACCTGAAAAGGCGTGTGGCCGCCGAGACATTGGTGGCTACCACGACGGAGAGTTATGCATATACAGACATACCTCGTGCTCAACCTCGCCACCTGAAGTCTCCTCGGTATCGGGCATCGGATCTTCAGGTTTATCCACGACGCGTCCATGGAATAGAGCGATCAATGGGAGAATGTACTGATACACCAGCACCGTCATGTCTTGCAGTTTACCAAGCGTTATCGAAGGACGTACGTACAGGCTCAAGCACACGCACTCTAGCCGCCTCCCGCTTCTGATAGATCTTGTCCATGTACACATCGGCTGCTCTCCAGGATGATACAAATAGCTCGGTGTGAAACGATGGAGGTAAGTAACACATAGAGACACGGTGCTGATGGAGCTTCCGCGCGTTGTACTTTGTTGGTAGTCCATACTGGCCCGCTAGGTCTTGCCAGGTCGCGGCGGAGAAGGAAGGTAAAGTGGCTCTCGCTTTCTTGATTTCGCGGTCGGAGACGTCTGTGAGGACCTGAAGTTGGGCCAGTACGCGGGCGGCGTCGTCTTTGTCAAGCTCCTTGAGCCTGGAGAGACCAGAAGCGGACAGGAAAGGGGTGAGCTCAGCCGGGTCGATGGCGTCTGCTCTGCGGCGTTTCAGATGCATGGGAACGAGAGGGAGGCAGCAGCGCGAGCCAAGTGCTAACAGGATAGCAAAGCGCAACGTTCTGCGAGATATTACTCGAGAAGCGGCGGAGGATGTGTTGAACGGGTGCAACATGGCGCGCATGGTGAAGTTGGTACGTTTTACGGTTGCTTACGTAATATTTGTCACTATGTCATCCCGCGACCGACATGTGCGTGTCCATGTTATTGTTCTGGTCTTAGCAGTAGGCTAGTGCAGCAAAGACAGGAAGGTATGCTACAACATCCACAAATATTGACTGCGCATCGGCGACCATCATTGTTCTCCAGGATGCGCCCTCATGCATACCTTGCACCCCTGCGCTTCTGTACATGTGCACTGGTCTCGTCAAGCTCAGTGTTCACTCATCAGCACTGGCAGGCGTTTCTAGCGGTCCTTGCACCAATGGAATGGCAAGATTAATATTGCGTGTTTCATCGGCAACCGGGTGAACGCGTACGGTTGGTGTGAGTTGAGCAAGTTGCGGGCATGACCGAGCAGCGAAGGTGAGCTGATAGAGGTCAAGCGCATGACGCTACATGGAAGTTGTCACTGATATCCACGGAATCGGAGTCTAGCTTTTTACCCTCGTGGTAGGACCAAAATTCCATGGCAAGCGGTTCACACGTTCATACGGCGACAGTCGTGTCTGCCTGGCGGGCTCGTCGTAAACGTTTCCACCGCTGCAGGCGGCGGTTGGGGCGCTTCTCACCGCCCTAGATAAATGCAAGGCGAGTATCGTAGGAAGGGCGAAGGACGCGATGCGTCTGCCTTCCTTCGCTAGCACTGACAATTAAAACTCATAGAAATATGGGGAATCAACGGAAGCTCTCAAGTCGCTCATATTGCGTATAGAATCTCTGAACGAGATGTTGCGCAAGACTTCGCCAATTGGTCACGGTGAGCCTCGGGCTCCTCGATGCCTCTAGGCGCCTCATGATCCCACATATGGCTGCCTCGCCGGTATACACATGTGCAACTTGAACAATCGAGTGCACAAGTTTCGTCCCGACGGCGATCATCCGTGCCCAGCCCTTCCGCAGCATCGCTTGTTCTCGCGAGGCCCCGTCGCTTCAGTAGTTCTCCATCCGACTGCTGTCCGCTCCTCAGCTCCATACCTCAACGCACTCATCGCCCCTTGTCTTGGCTCGCACAATGCTTCTCGCCTCTCTGCTGGAGACCTTGCGAATATCAACCCACTCTCTCACGCCTGCTCATTATCCCACTCGATCAAGGCTTCTCTATAAGTAGGCTGTCCTTGTCGTAGTGAACCGTGACGTCGTCGTGTCTATCTCATCTATGGTCGTATAGAGGGTCTGAACGAGCTCGCGGTATATTCTCATCATCCTCTTCGCTGTGATTGGGTATCCTGCGTATACGCCCATTTCAGCCCATATGGCCATGTTTTGCATTCAGCTTGCTGATGACGATGACGAGAACCCACTTTGGGCGTCTTCGAACTATGGACATACTCGCGGAGTAAGCCCCTTCTCGTATCCAGGGGAACTTGGCACGTCTTCTGCTCTACTGATCAAACGTTTTGCTAACTAACCGCAGGGGCTCTAAATAGACCGAATCATAGGGCCTACCGCCATCCCAAAACCCATCTACCGCCATCCAGAGCGGTAAGGAGCACGCTCGTGGCATCTGCCCCCGAGGGCAGCGCGTAGGCCAAATTGTATGTGCTCGGACTGGTGTCGCTCCGCCACCAACTCGCTGCCCCTCTCATTCTACGGCTGTACGAAAACCTCAGTGTGTCCACATTGAAGAAGAGAGCAGATTCGTAGGATTCAGACACCGCCATGCTCATCTCCGGCACCTTCGGATCCATCTCCCCTACCTCCGACTGATGTGTACATGCTGTCTCGTGCCTAGAGCTCTCGAAGACCCCTACATCCCATCGCGAGTGCAGCCGCGCTCGCTCGCGGCACGCACTCTCACCGGTCATAACTCATTCGTCTCCACGCAACTACAGCGATTCAGCCACACACACACACACGTGCGACGACTTCACCTCCTCTCTCGGGCTCACTTCCCTACTGAGAGCGCATGGTGATGAACTTCTGAACCTAGAAGGCTGGGAGCGACCTGTAAGCGACACAAGAAAGTCTTCAGTCTGTGAGCGAACGACTATATTGCATAGTATAAGTACCTGTAAGCGACACAAGAGAGCTACAAGTACTTGGTAAGCAACTGCATATGTAGGCATAGGTAGTGAAGAAACTTACTCTTCAGTCTGTGAGCGAACGACTGAAGAGTAGGGGCGAAGAATGTCCTCCTTATATACTGAGAGAGGAGTGCCATGAGTAAGCGAAGAAAGGAGGCATGTGATCGCTATGTACGATGAGTAAGACCATGGTGCGAGTATCGCAACATATGGTGTCATAGGTATAGAACCCTCTGGAAGGATCCGTAGCAGTGTAGAACGCAACGGAAAGATGGAGGGAATGTCCAAATGTCCAACTACAGTACGTATGCTAAGCAGTCCGTAAAAGGAAGGAAGAAAGTCCATGCTGTGCGCGTTGTAGGCGCCACAGCCACAAGGTCCACATTCCCGGTCCGGCACAGCCGATAACCTGGAAGTTCAACACATGGTTGATCTGCCAACGCTGACACAGGCAGATTATGCAGAGGTTGAGATGGCTCCGGCTATGGAGCAGCGACACAGGTATCCCGTTTGGGGACGGCGAGGATGGCGAGTAAGACTTTGGGAGTGACGGCCGGGGCCGGATTGTAGGAGCTGGCGTGGAAATAGTCGCGGATGGACGATATACGATATGGTGTATTGAGATGGAGGCGACGCGGACACGCTGCCCTCGTGGTGTTTGTCAGTCCGGGACGGGAGCGGGCGCTTCTTCGCAGGCCTCCGGTGCGTATCGTGTCTTGTGTCGTGACGCTCTCGTATGATCAATGCATTCTGACCAGGCTACAACGAGTCCCACAGGCATCAGGTGTGCACCGTACATCATGGCGAGCACATCTACACCATGGAGTTGCATGGATGGATGCGCAGACGTGGAAACATATGTCAGCAATGGATGCTAGAACTTGAAGGTTGCGGCGGCCTAGACCTATTTTCGCCGCCATTGCATCTAATGTCGGGACCAGAGCTGCACCGCACGATCTCGATGTTGCGTCCAGTTTCTGTGTTATGATCTGCGTCAGAACGACTTAACCACAACGATTGGACCAATGCGATATCAGTGTGGAGCAATTTGGAGGATTTCCGAGGACGGACATGTTTGTCGGATGTAAACGTTGTTCAAATGTCAAGGAGAATACGGTCAGTACATATACACAAACAGAAAATCGGCAGAGTAGAAGACCTGTAGTGAATTGACAAACATATTCAATGGAAACACCTCGATAGTGGCCTGTATAGGTCAACCATCAGCCAGATGAGCAGAGGGGTGGACGCCTATTTTGAATGCTGGATGAGGAGCAGCATGGAAAGGCCCGAGACGATAACCCTGTCGATTGGAGAGTGACATCGAGAGAGCACTGAAGGTATGCTTACAAAAGATGTGCACGATCCGGCTGATAGAGTGGAGAAGATGACCGAACACCACAACGAGGTGGACGTCTGATGGGATCCGCGCATGAGCAGAAGGGAGCCAGAAGGTGAGTACACATATGATGGGGGGTTTCAGCTAAACGACTCGTAGTCAGGTTCAGCAATGTAAAGCGTCCAAGATCAGCAGACGGGATTCTTGTGTTCTGATTGCTATGATGTGTGCATTGGGGGACCAGGAGCCTTGTGAATCGTTCCAATGCTCGAGAGGTCGGAACGGCAGGGGAATCCAGCAGAGGCGACGTGGATGTGAGTCAAGGTCAATACGCCAAAGCCATCCATCCTCAAGGAAGTAAGCGGCGGAGGGAGCGGGAGTGGCAGGATGGGAGCGTATGCGCAGAGGCCGCTGTTGAGGAGACAGAAACGCATGGCTTCTGTTGGTGATGATGCCGCGGCAGTCGTTGGTGAAAGAAACAAGTTGGATCCAGCCCATGCTTGGCGTCCTGAGCGTCCATTCTGGAAGAGGGAGAGGAGGGGGAGGGGGGGAAGCGACAGGGATGAGCTGGGAGAGGTCGTAGACGAACAGCTCGCCGATGTCGTTGCCTGCGAGCGCGCGGGAGCAGTCGTCGGAGAAGGCGATGGATGTGATGCGGCAGGGGTGGTGCTCGATCCAGACGACACGGCCCATGATGTCGTGCAGGAGCAGCATGAAGTAGAAGCTGCGATACATGGCTGGCTGTCTGGAAGGTGTTACGACGCTCAGTACGTCACGGTCACCCAGTTTCCTTTTCCTCTCTCTCCCTCGTGCCTCCGTTATGCCACGTCATCCTTTCCCATGCCACGTCACCCTTTCCCACCGGTTCACACGGCTGTTGTATTACTACCCTATCACCTTCCGCCACGTCATCGCCACATCATCTGTATTCCCAGCCCTGACTCTACGTAGTTATACTGGACCCTCACGGTACGTGGCGCCTACGTGGCGCTGACGTGTCCATGTCTCTCTTCCTGTATTTAAGACCAGAGGATCCACTCGGGATCCTCAGCTCGACCTGGTTATCCATTGCCTATTCCTCTGAACCTCTACTCGACTCGAACTACTGGAGACCTCTGGTCCGATCCCTGGGACGTCGCTTGTGTGACTGATCTAGGCTCGTCGTAACATTAGGTCGAGCTCACCAGAACCCGTCGATCTACCCAGATCTCGACACACGACACCCGCTCAAGACAGAGCGGCCCCGAACCGAACAACACGGCGTCGATACCGAAAGAATTTGCGGTTGACAAGGAAGCCAAGCTAGTCTACTACGAAGGGCAACAAGTCTTCTGGAAGAACAAGTCCTGGCACTTCACCGAAGTCCCTCTCACCTGGCGGAACTGCCTTGACATCGACCCCGACTACCGAAGACGCTACCGCGAAATATCACTTGGAGACGAACTTCCGGAGGAACCAGCGGCCACCCCGGAACCGAGAACAGAACCAGAACAACCTTCCCCGGTAGACTTCACTACTCCCAGACCAGCTCAGGCGGAGATACTCGAGGAGAGTGAACCAGAAAGCGAGAACGCTGCAAGAACTTCGAACGACGACCACGACCCGGAGGGAAGCGAAGCCGCACCAGAACCCGTAGGGAAGACCCCTCAAGAAGAATCGAACCGAACTGCAAACAAACCCGAAGGCCGAACCGAAGCCACAATGGCTGAAGAAAAGACGAACGAGATCAAGCTCAAGATGCCCCCAGAGTTCTCAGGGAAGCGGGGCGAAGTAGTGGAGTGGTTGCAGAAATGCTCCCTCTACCTCACGATGAACAAGAAGACCTATGCCACCGACGAAATGAAGATCGTCTTCTGCCTTATGCTGATGAACGGGGGCACCGCCGGAACCTGGGCCCGCACCTTCATTGAAGACGTAGAACGGCAGGCAGCCGACCAGAACAAGAACCGAAGACCAGGCGAAGAACGTATCGAACCCAACTACGGAACATGGGACGACTTCAAGAAGCAACTACTGGAAGCATTCGACGACATCGACCAGAAGGCCAGCGCCCGTGTGCTGCTGCGA
This sequence comes from Cubamyces lactineus, assembly GCA_022376465.1. Lineage (NCBI taxonomy): Eukaryota > Fungi > Basidiomycota > Agaricomycetes > Polyporales > Polyporaceae > Cubamyces > Cubamyces lactineus. Next base: position 70,078 of record JACDTU010000007.1, on the reverse strand, counting down.
AACCTGAAGCAAGGAAGCAAGAAAGTCGAAGACTACATCGCCGAGTTCAAGTCGATCATCTCGCGATGCGGAATCACAGAGTTCGAAGTCATTGCCGACTTCTTCTATGCTGGACTCAACCGTCCCCTTCGAGAGAAGATCTTCGGGATGTACCCCCTACCGAAGGACGCCAGCGAACTCTACCTCCGAGCCTCCACTCTCGAACAGCAGTATCACCTGGGAAGAGCATACGACGGGAAGACCTCGACCTTCCGACCTACGTACAAGCCGTACAGACCCCGACCGCAAGAACGCGACCCTGACGCCATGGATGTCGACAAGATGACGACCGAAGAACGTGAGAAGCACTACCGAGAAGGACGATGCTTCAATTGCCACCAGATAGGGCATCTAGCGCGGCAGTGCCCCAACAGAAGAACCAATGACCGGAAGAAGACGAAGCCAGCTGCCAAGGCCCGCATCACCGAGGTCGAAGAAGACGAGAGCGACGATGATGAAGACATCAAATCCATCGACGGCCAAGCGGCTGACAAGAAGCAGCTTATCGCAGCAAGGATCCGTACCGCTCTGAAGGGGCTAGAGGAAGACCAAGACGCGAAGGAAATCCTCGCAAGCTTCTCCAACGAGGGTTTTTGAAGAACCGGCGTGCCTCGACGTCACGACCGCGTACTAAGGTCCGCCGTGTAATAGTAGCGCAGACTTCTCGACAGTCTATGAGAATTCCGTTATCTATCCACGCGGACCTAAGCGTCGAAACGAAAGCCCTCATCGACACGGGAGCGGGAGAAGTATTCATGGACCACAGGTTTGCGAAAGAGCACAACTTCCCGCTCAAATCGCTGAAAGCCCCGATCCGAGTATACAACGCTGACGGAACCAGGAATGAAGCAGGCGATATCAAGAAATGCGCAGTCCTTGAAATTGAAGCTGGGCGCCACCGACACATTGTGCGGTTCCTGATTACGTCGCTAGGAAAGGAACCAATCATCCTGGGCCTGCCATGGCTGCAGCGCGTCAATGCCAACATCGACTTCACGAAAGGGACCCTCGATATCGACCCCGCCCGGGTAAACCGAACAATTGTGGAACATCTGCGTGCAATGTGGTTCCCAGATCAAGACCCCTTCACCGGAAGACCCAAGCCAGTTGAAGAAGAACCGGACGAAGAAACAGATGAAGAAGACGAAGACGCGACCGAGGAAGCATCGACCCAAGAACCAATCTACGAGAACATCGAACGAGTTACCCTCTCCGACGTGCACCCGGAAGAAGAACCCAACGACCAAGATCTGCTGATAGCTTATCTTCGCGGAGAACACGAAGCCATGATAGCATCGCATGCGACAGAATGGCACGGAGATATGCCTCGACCCGGATCCCCCCTCACCACGGAACACGACTACGAACCCACGAAGATTGGACCCGGACCCACCATCGGAAGAATCCGACGAGCCCCACAAGGACTTCGATTTGCAATTGCAGCCAATGTCTGGATCCGAGCAAAGGTCAACCCCGCAATGGCACTCGCACAACAGCACCAAGCACAGGAAGAGAAGAAGACTTTCGAAGAAATGCTCCCCGAACCGTACCGAGGATATGCCGCCATCTTTGAAAAGAAGGCATCCGAACGATTCCCATCATCACGACCCTGGGACCTGGCCATTGAACTCAAGGAAGGCTTTACCCCGAAGGACTTCAAGCGATATCAACTCACGCCCAAGGAACTCGAAGCCGAGGAGGAATTCATCCGGGAGAACCTACGAAAAGGCTACATCCGACCCTCGAACTCGCCGATGGCATCCCCATTCTTCTTCGTCGGCAAGAAGGACGGAACACTACGACCCTGCCAAGACTATCGATACCTCAACGAAGGAACTGTCCCCAACAAGTACCCACTACCGCTCATATCGGAATTGGTCGACAAGCTGCGCGGAGCGAAGGTTTTCTCCAAACTGGACCTCCGATCGGGATACAACAACGTCCGTATCAAGGACGGTGATCAATGGAAGGCCGCCTTCCGAACCAGCAAAGGGCTATACGAACCAATGGTCATGTTCTTTGGACTGCGGAACTCCCCCTCGGCTTTCCAAGCTATGATGAACGCGATCTTCGCAGACATGATCGACGAAGGATGGGTAGTGATTTACATGGACGACATACTGATCTTTTCGGCAGACCTGGACGAACACCGAAGAAGGACCTTACGTGTCCTGGAACGACTCAAAGAACACGACCTCTACCTCAAGCTAGAGAAATGCGTATTCGACGCACCAGAAGTGGAGTATCTTGGAATGATCATCAGCGAGAACCGGATCTCCATGGACCCTATCAAGATAAAGGGAATACTCGACTGGCCAGAACCGACAACCGTCAAGGACGTTCGATCATTCCTTGGATTCGGCAACTTTTACCGACGATTCATCGACCACTTCTCCGAGATCGCGCGACCGCTCAACGCGCTCACCAAGAAAGACGCTAAATGGGAATGGACAACGGAATGCCAGAAGGCCTTCGACATGCTGAAGCAACGATTCGCGACGGCCCCCGTGCTGCAAATGCCCGACGTTAGCAAACCCTTTGTTGTCGAATCCGACGCTTCGCAATGGGCCACAGGGGCAGTACTCCGGCACGGGATGCCAACGGCGACCTGCACCCGTGCGCGTACCTATCCGAAGGATTCACCGAAGCGGAACGGAACTACGAAATCTATGACCGAGAACTACTTGGCATCATTCGAGCCCTGAAGGCCTGGCGACACTACCTCGAAGGATCAGGGCACCCGGTTACGATCCTATCCGACCACAAGAACCTCACCTACTGGCGCAACCCGCAACAACTGAACAGACGACAAGCACGATGGGCCCTCTTTCTCTCCCAGTTCGACATCCAACTCGTACACACCCCCGGCACGGCAATGGTACAATCGGATGCGCTATCCCGAAGACCCGATCACCGACAAGGATCAGAAGACGACAATACTGAACGAACCATGCTACCTGACAACCTCTTCGTACGACTAGTGGACACCCGACTGGCACCGAGGTTCCGACACTTGGCCACGCAAGACAGACTCTTTTGCGACGCACTTGCTGCCATCCAACACGACGGACCACCCCCGATCAGAAGTGCACTCACCGATTGGCAAGAACGAGATGGCTTAATCTTCTACAAGAACCGATGTTACGTACCGGCCGACGAAGCCCTGCGACAAGACCTGATCAGTCAACACCACGACTCCCCGGCAGCCGGACACCCTGGGAAATTCAAGACTCTAGAACTGATACGACGGTCATACTGGTGGCCCGGCATGTATGCCATGGTATCCCGATACGTCGAAGGCTGTGCCACATGCCAGCAGAACAAGCCAAACACACACCCGACCACCCCGCCCCCACAACCAATCCCCGCTGACGATGTTACTCGGCCATTCCAGAACGTCACGATGGATCTCATCACCGATCTCCCCGAATCCCACGGCTACGATAGTATTCTGGTCGTGGTCGACCATGGCCTTACGAAGGGGGTGATTTTCGCACCATGCAAGAAGACGATCGACGCAATCGGCACAGCGGCGCTTTACCACCGGCATGTCTACCGACACTTTGGACTACCCAGCAAGATCATATCCGACCGAGGGCCACAATTCGTATCCAACGTCACTCGCGAACTAGGAAGACTCTTAGGCATCACCCTTTCCCCGTCTACCGCATATCACCCGCAGACCGACGGACAAACTGAACGAGTGAATCAAGAACTGGAAGTCTACCTCAGGATATTCTGCGAAGGCCGACCAGACGAATGGGTGGAACACCTTGTCGACGCAGAAGTCGCACACAATCAACGGACCCACTCAGCACGGAACGCATCACCATTCTACCTCATGACGGGGTACGAACCGACACTGATTCCTATCGCATACCCCAAGACCAACACCCCGACAGTACAAGAACGGCTAGTGAACCTCCAGAAGGCCCGAGACGAAGCCCTAGCAGCCCACGAGCTAGCCCGACACGTCATACGCGACAGGTTCAAGGGAAAGTTCGTCCAATTCAAGAAAGGACAGAAGGTCTGGCTCGAAGGGAAGAACCTCAAGCTCGCTTACGCATCCCGGAAACTCGCACCCAAACGGGAAGGCCCCTTTGTCATCACCGAAGTACTTGGACCCGTGACCTATCGGCTGGAGCTGCCGAAACACTGGAAGGTACACCCCGTGTTCCACGCATGCTTCCTCACCCCATACAAGGAAAACGACACCCACGGACCGAACTACACGAGGCCACCACCTGACCTTATCGACGGAGAAGAAGAATATGAGGTCGAAGCGATCGTCGGACACAAGACCACACGAGGCGGAATCCGCTACCAAATCAAGTGGAAAGGCTACTCCAGCGCCGAGAACACATGGGAACCCGAGTCCGCTCTAATTCCGAACGCCAAAGAAATCCTCCAACGGTATAAAAGGGCGAAGAAGCTGCTGTAATCTGCAATGCTCTCTCTCGCCATCCTCTTCGCCATCTACTGCCTCACCCTCCTCGCTATCACCCTCCTCTTTCTCTGGTATATCCTCTGTGACCTCTTCAACCGCATCATCGAGCACACTCTCCACAGCCGTGACTACCCATCTCGATCAGCGTGGGGATCGTGAAGCCCATGATCATCGCGCTCTTCACCTGCATGACCCTCGGCTACCTCCTTGCCCTTGCCTTCATCGCCACTCACCTACGCCTCTCCATCAACATCCTCGAAATTGCTCTCGAACACCGTGACCCTCTCGACCCCGTAAACGACAAGCTTGACCAGGCCGACCGCACCCTCAATAACTCCAGCTGGGACGAGTAGAATGGGCCGCCCCCTCTATAGCACCCAAGTCGCTGACGACAATGCAAGCGATCAGGAAAACCAACAGCCGCTACCCATTCCTCCCCCACTCGCCAGACGCCTCTCGTCGCCCCCACCGGAATACACCTCTAGGTCACCATCGCCCGCCTCCTCGACGTCGGACCTCAGCACGGTTGGTGTCGAAGACTCTCATCTGGTAGACCACTCCCGGCACCCCGACGTCAACCAGTTGCTCCGTGCGCTCCTCACCAACCCTACCCCAGTCGTCAATGCCACCGAGCGAGGCTTGCAGTACTTCCTTAGAGAGTATCGATGCCTCTACAACGAGCAACGGGAACTGGACGCACTGGAAGGGAACCTTGTTGACGCAGCTGACATCGCAGAGGACGCTCTAGACGCTCTTCATGAGGCGTTTGGTGAAGAAGAGGAGCAACGGCAAGTCTCGGACTACGACATCGCAGAACGGCAGGCGCGCGCCCTCGAAAACGTCGGGCACCATGCCCACGAGTTACGGAGGTTGGCGAGACACTCTTTGAACACCACTCGACGGCTCGTCCGGACCACGCGCACGTGGAGGAACTTCCTCATACAAACATTTGAACTCCCCGCATTCCGTGCAAGGATGGCGCCACTGGCCTCGGTCATCAACGACGCGGCCCCACCTCCCGGAGAACTCCCAGCTGCGGCAAGAAGAGTACCCGGCGAAGCTCGACGCCAAGGGACCTATCTGCCCTTGTTCCACACCAGAGTCTCCGCAGGAAGCCGTCGGCCCCGTGATCCATCCCCCGACGAGCGTAACGTAAGAGCTCGAAGAGACACCTCGCCTGCCCCAATGGACGCTTCGCCAGCCCGACCTGAGTCCCCGCCGTCCCTCCACCCTATTGGCCGCAGCTGCCTAGTCTGTGGGTCGCCCGACCACGAGTACCTGCGGTGCAGAGACTGGCGATGTGTCTGGTGTCGCGCCACCGCCCCTGGCCATCACCCGTGGGAGTGCCCTCTGCGCCCAGAAGACATGGACGAGCGGTTTACGAGTTGAGCTGGATATTCCGCTGATGGAACAGCGTAGAAGCATATGAAGGGGGTAATGTTACGACGCTCAGTACGTCACGGTCACCCAGTTTCCTTTTCCTCTCTCTCCCTCGTGCCTCCGTTATGCCACGTCATCCTTTCCCATGCCACGTCACCCTTTCCCACCGGTTCACACGGCTGTTGTATTACTACCCTATCACCTTCCGCCACGTCATCGCCACATCATCTGTATTCCCAGCCCTGACTCTACGTAGTTATACTGGACCCTCACGGTACGTGGCGCCTACGTGGCGCTGACGTGTCCATGTCTCTCTTCCTGTATTTAAGACCAGAGGATCCACTCGGGATCCTTGTTACGCTCCGTGCTGTAACCCCGAAGCCCGATCCCCGAACCCCCGTACCCCGCTCCTTACTCCGCGTTACGTACTCCGTTCCTCCGTACTCCGCTCTTCCGTACCCCGTACCCCCGACTCCGTTCTCCGTACTCCGCACTTCGTACTCCGTACTTCGGACTTCCCCCGACCCCATGACTTACATGTCTCAGATAACCCCTCATGGCGCTACCTACATGAGGCTTTTGCTTACTGAGCTATCTACGTTATCTTACCCTTGGCAAGTTACTTCGTACTTTCGTTCTACTCCTTCCTATCACGTACATCTCTTATTGTTTCTATCGGGTTTCTGACTTAGTATAAATACTGCCCCGGAATGTAGTAGCTACTCAGTTCGGAAATCTCGTTATACCCATTACTGGTTCAACTCGTAGTCCGACACTCAACCCCGACCCTCTAGTCCGACCAACCTTCGTTCCCTTCCTACCAACCCCTTCGACCCAACCCCGTTCCCAAGTCCGACCTTCGTCCCGTCAAGTCCGTACTCCGAAGTCCGCAAATAGAGGACACCGAGTCGGAACCCGTGCGTTACTAATAGTTTCGCGAAAGTCCTCACCCCAGTGCTAGTCCGACCTCCGGTCGTACTCCGACCCCGAACTCCGTCCAAGTCCCGACCACCGGAGTTGTACCCCCGGACGGCACGGTCCTAACAGTATTTCCGAACTCACCGGGTTTCACTCAATATGTCCACTCGAACCGTAGTCCGCACTCAGACGCAATCTCGCGCCCTAGAGCAAGAAGACCCCGCCGAGAACTGGAGTGGCTGGACAGCTCGCCGAGGCGACTCAGCGACGCAAGAAGAAGCTACTCCGAGCCGCCGCGGGCAGTTCGCTCGAACAATCGTCGAAGCGTCCTCCGATGGGGACGACGAAGGTGACCCGCCTCAGCCTCTGGTCATCTCTACCGCGACTGCCTCGCAGGTACCCCGCGAGCCATCTCCGGGGAACCCGTTCTCCGAGGGTCAGCCTTCAGGTCCGAGCCGCGGGCCTCCGGGTCCGCCTAGTCCTCCAGGTCCGCCGGGCCCTCCAGGACCGCCAGGCCCTCCGGACAACGACCCACAAGGGCCGGGAGACGACGACACTAGCTCAAGCTCGGACTCCTCCGACTCCGAAGACCGGGTTCAGTCGCAACTAGCGACCGCGATCTCTCTCATCGCGCGTACCCTCGAACGTACTACCGCTCCAACTCCGGCGGTTACCCAACCTTCGAACAACGAGCGGCACAACGTCCGCGAGCCGGACCAGTTCGACGGGTCCGACCCCAACAAACTCCGGTCTTTCTTCACGCAGTTGGAACTTGTCTTCAAGGCCCGACCCCGAACCTTCGACTCCGATGAGAAGAAGGTGACCTACGCCATCTCCTTCCTCAAGGGCACCGCGCTACAGTGGTTCGAGCCCTACCTCCTCGAAGGCGACTCGGACAACCCCCCCATCTTCCTTACATCCTACGACCACTTCCAGGAGGAACTCCGAGTGAACTTCGGTCCTTACGACGCCTCCGGAGCTGCGGAGCATGAGCTGATGAACCTCCGGATGGGCGACAACCAGCGGATAGCTAAGTACATCACTCAGTTCACCCGCCTCGCTACTCAAGTCCGTTGGGGTAATGCTCCGCTCCGGTACCGGTTCTACGACGGACTTCCGAACCGTCTCAAGGACCGCATCTCCGAGGTCGGCAAGCCCGAGACCCTGGTGGCCCTTCGCGACCTCGCGCAGTCGATCGACAACCGCTACTGGGAGCGCAAGGCCGAGGTCTCGCGCGAGTCCGGACCTTCGAAGTCCGGTAACAAGTCGACCTCCGACTCCAAGTCCTCCAACTCCGGCAACAAGTCCGGAGGTAACAACTCCGGACAGGCCTCCTCGTCTACCCCGTCCAAGTCCGGCAATTCCGGTACTTCGTCGAAGTCTCCTAAGACTCCGAAGACCCCGGCCAAGACGTACACCGACAAGCTCGGTAAGGACGGAAAACTCACCCCCGAGGAGCGTCAACGCCGTTTCGCCAACAATCTCTGTCTCTTCTGCGGTGGAGCTGGTCATACCGCGAGTGCTTGTCCGAGGAAGACCTCGTCCGCGACTAAGGGTCGCGCCGCTCAAGCCAACCCCGCTCCCGCTGCGCCCGCTCCGGCTGCAGCCCCGAAGGAGACAAAAAATTAGTCCGCGGTCCTCCGAACTCCGTACCCCGTGAGGACCGCGTTGACTCCTCTGGTACGGAGATCCTCAGGCTCAACGCGTCCGCTCTTTCCGACCCCCATGCACTCTTCCTCGACTTGTACTCCGATCCTATCCCAACTCCGTTCCGCGCCCTTATCGACTCCGGTTCCTCCCATTGTTTCATCGACTCCGATTTCGCGACTATGTATCAACTCCCAACTACCGCCGTAACCCCGCTCCGTCTACAGCTTTTTGACGGTACTTCTAACCACCTGATTACTTCGTTTACCACTCTGCCCGTACATTTCCCGTCTGGAGAAGTCCTCAATATAGATTTCTATGTTACTCCGCTCGACAAGTCCGTGTCTGCCGTTCTGGGATACAGCTGGCTCTCCGCCTACAATCCGTTGATTGACTGGAAGAAGCGCAGCATCCAATTCCGTTCCGCACCCCCGCCGCGTCCTGTTTCTGACACCATGGTACCCCCGCCAGCTCCGGCTGAGCGTACTCCGTCTACTCCGTCTACTCCGGCTACTCCGGAACTACCGACTTCTCCTACTCCGACCTCCGTACCCCGGATCTCCCTTGTGAACGCTGCTGCTTTCGCTCGGGCTTGCAAACTCCCGGGGTCCGCGAGCTATACCCTGAACCTGTCTACCCCGGACTTGGCTACTGCGCGGAGTTCGTCCATCTCCGACTCTCCCCCGGACCTCACCGGAGTTCCGGAGGAGTACCACGAGTTTGCGGACGTCTTCAGCAAGACCAAGGCCGACATCCTACCGGAGCATCGCCCCTACGACTTAAAGATCGACCTGGAAGAAGGGGCTACTCCGCCACTCGGACCTATTTACTCCCTCTCAAAACTCGAGCTCGACACGCTTCGGGAGTATATTGACGAGAACCTCCGATCGGGGTTCATACGTCCGTCCAACTCTCCCTGCGGAGCTCCCGTCCTCTTCGTCAAAAAGAAGGACGGATCTCTTCGCCTTTGCGTGGACTACCGGGGCTTGAATAAGATCACCCGGAAGGACCGCTACCCCCTTCCTCTCGTCTCGGACTTGCTGGACGCGCCTCGGAAGGCCCGGATCTATACCAAAATCGACCTCCGTCACGCCTACAACCTAGTCCGCATAGCTCCCGGAGATGAGTGGAAGACCGCGTTTCGGACCCGCTATGGGTCTTTCGAATGGTTAGTCATGCCGTTCGGACTTTCTAACGCGCCCGCTGCTTTCCAGCGGTTCGTCAATGACATCTTCGCGGACATGCTCGATGTGTGCGTCATCGTCTACCTGGACGACATCCTCATCTACTCCGACAACCCCGAGCAACACCGCAAGCACGTCAAAGAGGTACTCCGGCGACTCCGCAAGCACCGGCTTTATGCCCGCGCTGACAAGTGCGAGTTCCACACCGACTCCGTCGAGTACCTCGGTTACATCCTCTCTCCCACCGGACTCACCATGGCGGAGTCGAAGGTTAAGGCGATCTTGGATTGGCCCGAACCCCGGAAGGTCCGCGACATACAGTCGTTCCTGGGGTTCGCGAACTTCTATCGACGGTTTATTCCAAACTACTCCGAGATCGTACTACCGCTGACCCGCTTAACCCGCAAGTCCGTGCCTTGGCACTTCTCCGAGGAATGTCGGAGTTCGTTTAACGCTCTCAAGAAGGCGTTCACGACAGCTCCGGTACTACACCACTGGATGCCCGACCGACCCCTCACCGTCGAGACTGACGCCTCGGACTACGCCATCGCCGGCATTCTCTCCCTTACCACCGAGTCCGGTGAACTCCACCCCATTGCCTTCCACTCCCGCACCTTGACCGGCGCGGAGTTGAACTACGACACCCACGACAAGGAACTCCTCGCGATCTTCGAATGTTTCAAGACCTGGCGGCACTACCTCGAAGGTTCGGCAACCCCGATCGACGTTGTCACGGACCACAAGAATTTGGTATACTTCGCGACTACGAAGTTACTGACCCGCCGTCAAGCCCGATGGTCGGAGTTCCTCTCGCAGTTCAACCTCGTAGTCCGGTTCCGGCCAGGTAAGCTTGGAGCGAAGCCCGACGCACTGACACGCCGTTGGGACGTCTACCCAAAAGAGGGGGGCAGTGACTACTCCGTCGTCAACCCACACAACTACCGACCGGTTTTCACCCAGGAGCAGCTCGCCGCGTCCCTCCGGGCTACCTACCTCCGACCCCCCGTACTCCGAGCTTCCTTCGTCCTCGACTCCGAACAACTCCTCTCGGACATCAAGTCCGCTCAAGCAACCCCGACTCCTGACCCCGAACTATTTGCCGCACTCAAGCTCGCCTCCGAAGGCAACTCCCGATGGTCCCGCGATGAAGACGGGCTACTCCGACTCTCAGGTCGAGTCTATGTCCCGAACTCCGGCGACCTCCGCCTTCGCGTACTCCGAGCTTGTCACGACCACCCTACTGCCGGACACTGGGGACAGAACAAGACACAAGCCCTGGTCCTGCGGGACTACGCCTGGCCCGGACTTCGACTCTTCGTCCGGGACTATTGTAAGTCCTGTACTACCTGTGCGCGAGCTAAAGTCCCCCGGCATCTCCCCTACGGTACTTTGAAGCAACTCCCGATCCCCGAGCGACCCTGGAACTCCATCTCCATGGACCTCATCGAGCAACTCCCGAACTCCGCTGGCTACACCGCGATCTTGGTGGTAGTCGACAGGCTCACTAAGCAAGGTATATTCATCCCTACCCACGACACGCTTACAGCCTCGGAGTTAGCGGACTTGTTCGTACTCCATGTGTTCTCCAAGCACGGAGTTCCCTCGCACGTTACCTCCGACCGGGGCTCGGAGTTCGTCTCTCACTTCTTCCGCTCCCTCGGTAAGGCCCTCGACATGCGCCTTCACTTCACCTCCGGTTACCACCCGGAAGGCGACGGTCAAACCGAGCGGGTTAACCAGACCCTCGAGCAGTACCTCCGGATCTATTCGAACTACCAGCAGGACAACTGGTCCCAACTCCTTCCCTTGGCGGAGTTCGCGTACAACAATGCTCCGTCCGCAACTACCGGTATATCCCCGTTCTTCGCGAACAAGGGCTACAACCCCGCCATCTCCGTCTACCCCGAGCGGGACCTCACCTCCGCTCGAGCTCGCGACTACGCTGTCGACCTCGACGAACTTCACACCCAACTCCGACAGCAGATCGCCGAAGCCCAGGCCCGGTACCAAGTACAGGCGGACAAACACCGTCTACCCGCGCCGGACTTCAAGGTCGGAGATCAGGTCTATGTCCGAGCTCAGCACATCCGGACTACTCGTCCCTCCAAAAAGTTGTCCGAGAAGTTCTTAGGTCCATTCACTATCATCGCGCAGGTCGGAACTCACTCCTTCACCCTCCGACTACCGGACTCTATGCGCGCGGTACACCCCGTTTTCCATGTCTCACAACTCGAGCCTGCAACTCCGAACACCATCCCCGGCCGCGTCCAAACTCCGCCACCTCCGATCCTGGTGGACGGAGAACCGGAGTACGAGATTTCGGAGATCCTCGACTCCAAGATTGACCGCCGGCGTCGGAGTTGTCAACTCCTGTACCTAGTCCGATGGGCAGGCTACGAAGGTACGGACGAAGAAACTTCGTGGATCTTGGCCACGGAGCTCGGACATGCCCAGGAGCTAGTTTCGGACTTCCACGCAGCTTACCCGGACAAGCCCGGACCTCTTGCTAAATTGTCTTGAAGTTCACACGCGGAGTTCTCACCAGCAGATTTCTTTCTATACTCCTCCGCACTCGGACTACAAGATACTAGCTACGAAGTCCGAGGTCCGAAGTCCGTACTACCGCCCTACTCCGCCATGTCCATGTCCGCCGGGTCCTCCGGCCCCTTCCCCTCCTTCGCGCCCTCGCCCTGCTCCTCCTCCTCCTCACCGGACTTGCCCCGCGCGGACTTGTCCAACCCCGACCCATTCTCCTCCTCCCAGTCCGACCCAGCAACCCCCGCCCGCTCCAGCGCGTCCGCGATCGCGTCCTCCTTGTCCTGCGAGGTGATCTCAAGGATCTCCCGCAGCATAGTCCCGAACTCCGTCGCGAGTTCGGACTTCACCGCCTCGCGGACGGCCTCGCCGATGACGGCCTTCAACTCCTTCCGCACGATCTTGGCGATGGCATCGCCAAGACCCCGGACCTCCTCCCGCATCATCTCCTCCCGCTGCTCCTCCTCGTCGACCAGCAGGTCGATGACCCGCCCCGCGGTGCGCCGGTTGCGCTGCACCACGACGAGCAGGTGCTCGAGGAGCTCCCGGTCGGAGAGCTTCTCCGGGTCGTCGGACCACCGGAGGTCGGACTTCCCAACCTCCGGAAGTCCGGAGCTGGCGGACATCCGAGGGCCCGTCGACGAGCCTGCGATGCTCGGGCCTCGGGCGACGACTGTTCGTGCTGGGGGGTTAATTCCGGGTGGTGCGACAAAGGTCCATCGGACCTCACCTGGCTGCAGCGGCTTCTCCGCCGCCTTCTCCACCGTCTTCTCCTTCTCCTTCTCCTTCCCCTTGCCCTTCTCCGCCCGCACCTTCTCCGAACTCCGAACTCCGGTGGGCGCGGGGGTCTCAAACCCGTCGTCGTCGTCGACGATGGGGGCGGACTTGACCTTCTTGCGCTGCGGGCTTGGGGCCTCCTCCTTGCGCGCGATCCGGGCTTGGATGTCCGCGGGAAGTCCGCGGGCCCCGACGCACGCGCGCGACCGAGCTTTCTGGCATTGGACGCAACTCGACGTCCGTTTGCCCGCGCGGAACCGGCACGCGATTTGCTTCGCGGCGCACCGGTCACACCTCGTCCTGTGGAACTCCGTTAGTCCGACCCCCGTACTCCGTACCCCGACCGGACTTACCGCGGGACGAGCAACTCCGCGTCGTCCTCTTCCTCCTCCGACTCCGGCTCCTCGTCCTCCGCGGGACGCTTGCTTCCCCGCGCGGAAGCCCCGGCCTTCGCGAGGGCAGCCTGGCGGATCAGCGCTGCTGCCTTCTGCGCGGCCTCGTACTCCGCGCGCTCTTTCTCCTCCCGTGCTCGCTCCTCCTCCGCTTTTCGCGCCCTGTAAACCACCGTTAGCCCGAACTCCGTACTCCGCAACCCCGGCAACCCCGGTACTTACGCTTCGGCTGCTGCGGCCTCCTCCGCCGCTGCCTTCATCCGGAGCTGCGCAAGGTGCGCCTCCAAAGCCTGAATGTTGTCGAGGGTTGAGGACATAGTGCTGGTGGTGGTGGTGGGAGACAAAGAGCGAGGACGAACTGGCTAAGTCTCACCCCCGTCTTATATACACCTTTCTTCATCGATTCTGACCCTGCCCCGATTCTTGATCTCCGTTCCCTGGACTTATCGGATTACCTTTTTTGGACAGACTTCCATTTCCCTTCACTATAGGCCCTCAAGGGTTCGGGCCTAGGGGGGAGGCACTGTTACGCTCCGTGCTGTAACCCCGAAGCCCGATCCCCGAACCCCCGTACCCCGCTCCTTACTCCGCGTTACGTACTCCGTTCCTCCGTACTCCGCTCTTCCGTACCCCGTACCCCCGACTCCGTTCTCCGTACTCCGCACTTCGTACTCCGTACTTCGGACTTCCCCCGACCCCATGACTTACATGTCTCAGATAACCCCTCATGGCGCTACCTACATGAGGCTTTTGCTTACTGAGCTATCTACGTTATCTTACCCTTGGCAAGTTACTTCGTACTTTCGTTCTACTCCTTCCTATCACGTACATCTCTTATTGTTTCTATCGGGTTTCTGACTTAGTATAAATACTGCCCCGGAATGTAGTAGCTACTCAGTTCGGAAATCTCGTTATACCCATTACTGGTTCAACTCGTAGTCCGACACTCAACCCCGACCCTCTAGTCCGACCAACCTTCGTTCCCTTCCTACCAACCCCTTCGACCCAACCCCGTTCCCAAGTCCGACCTTCGTCCCGTCAAGTCCGTACTCCGAAGTCCGCAAATAGAGGACACCGAGTCGGAACCCGTGCGTTACTAATAGTTTCGCGAAAGTCCTCACCCCAGTGCTAGTCCGACCTCCGGTCGTACTCCGACCCCGAACTCCGTCCAAGTCCTGACCACCGGAGTTGTACCCCCGGACGGCACGGTCCTAACAATCCTCAGCTCGACCTGGTTATCCATTGCCTATTCCTCTGAACCTCTACTCGACTCGAACTACTGGAGACCTCTGGTCCGATCCCTGGGACGTCGCTTGTGTGACCGATCTAGGCTCGTCGTAACAGAAGGGATCGCCAGAAGGTCGGCGCCTGCTGTGTCTGCCAGCGGGGAACCTGTCGTGGCGGCGGAGAGGATCCAGTGTCCGTCGGGGGAGAGCGCCAACGCGATGATGTGGACTCCATCAGACTGGAAGAGCACTTGAGATGACGTCTTGTCCACGCTCTGCCTGATCCTCCCCCTGTGGATCGCCCCATCGAACGATCCGAAGAGGATGTGCTGCTCGTCCGGGGCGAAGACGACAGTGGTCCCGGTACCCGAGTGGCCTGTGAAGGTCCCCACGCGTTCTCCTGTGTCCGCCTTCCACACCCGAACGACTCCGCCTTTCCCGCTGCATGTCAACAGATTGCTTGTGGGCGACCATGTGGTCATCGGCGCAAGCGTGCTCAAATGGCGAATGACACGCTCACAACGTCCTGTGGATGCCCCGTAGACACGCAGTTCGTCCTCGTACACCGCAGCAACAAGCTTCCCTGTCGGTGATGTCGCGACTGCCCTCAACAATGTCCGACGTTCCCGATCATCAGCTGTAGAACACCAATGTGTCGTAGAGGGTCTGCAACGCTGTATGACTTGGCCTAGGAGGGATGTGTCGTGCTCCAGCTCCGAGGGACACAGCCGGATCTGCACTTGGCCTCCGACGGCATGTGCGATGAGAAGCCTGTCAGACAAGAAAGCAGCCGCATTCGCCCACTCGTTGCTGATCGTCTTCACTAGTTCGGCGCCCGTAGACACGTCCCACAGAGTGAACACCACGTTGTTGTATGCTGCGGCGAGAGCATTGTTTGGATAGAAGACAAGGGACATGACTTGACTCTGACTTGGCAGCGATCGCACCCGTCGCCCATCCGACTTGTTCGAGAGAACGATCGGACCACCGTGAAGGCCACAAGCGACTAGACGGCTGTCAGGGGACACAGCCACCACTGCGATCGTGGCACCATGCTCCTGAATCCAAATCGGAGCCATGTCTGCATCCGAATCCAGGTTGAGGTTGAGACTCCGTGCGTCCCAGACGTGGCACACTGCAAATGAGCTAGAGAGTAGGTTGCCATCCGGGGCAAAGACGACTTGCTGAAACCTGCCTGCCCGCCGCAGCACCACCGTCTTCTCGGGAGAGGAGACCTTCCACAGTCTCACACTGTCACGTTCACAGGCAGAGGCTGCCAGTATGCCATCAAGTGACCATGCGACTGAGAGAACCATACCGCAGTCTTCTACCCAGCTGCAGAGACGAGCCTCGGTGGCGACATCGTGGACATACACCGTCCCATCCTCTGAGCCAGACAGGAGCTCCTTCCCTGTTGGCGAGAACGAAACACTCCGAACCGTGCTCGTATGGCCCTCGAGAGCCTGCATCTGTGTCCCAGTGTGCGTGTTTCGCAGCTGGATCGCCCCATCCATGGAACCGCAGGCTATGCACATTCCATCCAATGAGAATGCGAGAGCGCTGATAGGGGATGTACCCGTCACTCGCAACGCAAGGGTCAAGCTCCATGTTTTCTCCACTCCAACAGGCATTGCCAGGGAATGTTGTGCATCTGCTGCAGCAAGACGGCGAAGAGGCGAGTCCAGCGGGGCGAATATAGTGACCGTTGAGTACATGTGCATGGATGACATGCTGATGATGGGGTAGAATGCATGGACGACACGCTCACAGTCGTACAAGAGCGGCGGAGCCTCCGTGGCCTGCAACGAGTGAGCCTGCAGTTATACAATAGGTTTTAGTAATGCGTGCAGAAAGGATGGGTATCACTCGCCTTCAGGAAGGTCTGCACCGACTGCAGAGCCTCGACCGCGCCGTCGACACAGCCTAGGAGGCTCAAAGCCTCGAGCCAGTGCAGAAGATGGGATTTGCAGAACGCCTCGAGCATCATGAGCAGGTCTTCGCCAATCTCGCCATAGCATAGGTGACGGGTCCAGTACTTGCATGCATATCGGAGCGTGGGAGGAATGTGCCGAGTGATCTTCGCGGACAAGTCAGTGATCTCGCTATTGAGGACACGGTCGTGCTCGAGGTCGATCTCGCAGATATTGTACTTCAATGACTGCATTAGTGTGAGGCATCTCAAAGCGATGAGCGAGTGTTGAATGGGGGAATGGATGTAGAAGGCCTTGTCAGTGCAGCGATTTTGGTCGACGAGGAAGTCGGCGAAGGAGAGATGGATGATCCGGATGCCTCTATGCACCTCTTCCTCGAATGGAATGGCCAGGACAGAGCGTAGAGGATCGACGATGCTCCAGACGGAACCTGATGCATCGCCGAGCAGAGACGCTAGTCCGTCCGTACTCAACCGTTCTTCTGCAAGAGCGATTGTCCCTAGGATGCGCTTCACCCAGGCCTGTAGAAGAGAGGAGGGTGTCTCGAAAGCAGCGCGCAATACCTGGCCGTACAGAGTGTCAAGCATCACAAACTGAGTTGCATTTCTGCGGAGGGCCGCAGAGTCACCAAGATCTGGATGGAGCATTATGTCGAGCTGATGTTGAGGGTCACGGACCGCCTTGTCTTCGACGAATGAAGCGACCATGGCTGCATAGATGAATAGCTCCTCAGAGAGACGAGCCAAACGCTGCACTTCATCCACGGACACCCAGTTTGCATCCACAGCATACCGGTCGCCGATCTACTTGAAGCGCCTCTGGAGGAAGGTGGCGATATCCCGTTCTGTCAGCTCAGGGGTCACTCTATCCAATGGAAGCTCCTGCGTATTCTGCCGGAGGTCTTCGAGAGCTCGGAATCCATGTGTGATGTTGGCGACCGGTCAACTGGTGATGATGAACTTCAGAGGTGCAAGAAGAGCGATGTGCAACGAAAACGCTTGGAGGAGCGTTGACTCCGCACTGTCATCTGTACATTTATCCAAGGCGTCGATGACGACTATGAGATCCTTTGGGGGTTCGCCCTGAGCCTTCGCAACATGGAGAGGTTCGACGAGGAGCGTCTTGATCTGCTGTGCCGCACTCGCCCCCTGGATGTGTGGGTTGTCCTTGACAGCGGCGAGGAGGGCGTCGCGGAACAGTGACCAGTGCTCCGCGAGGTCGGATGCGATGTTTTGGACGATACATAGAATGTCGCTTCAATCGCCATCTCGTGCGCATAAAAAGCTTGCGGCAAGTATGCAATCCTCGTGGCACCGTCTCGCAATAGTCTCGGCGAGTGTCGTCTTCCCGGCACCTGCGAGTGCGTGAATCCAGAGTATCGGACGGTCTGGGTGCCACTCGACATTGATGCCAGAGAAAGGCTGGGGAAGGTCTTCCTGTGCTTGAGTTCCCGGTCGCAGCCAGGTGTAGATCTTCTCCAAGACTTCTTTACGAGTGCCTGGGTCGCATGCTGAGCGGCCGCTCCTCCCAAAGTCGAAGCGAGCACGGGGAACGTAGCGTAGGCCCGGAATAGCTACTTTGGACTGATGAGTGCGACGAGTATCTGCGGACAAAGCACGACCTCACCATTCTTTCTAAGCTATTGTATCTCAGTCAGCATTACTACAGCTACACGAGGAAAGAAGGGCACTCACTGCATGTATGTTGTTGCGAATTCCTACGATACCCTCGTCTACTTTGTCGAACCGGCCGCCCATCTCAGTGAAGCCGTGTTGCAGGTTGCCAGCTATCTCCTATGCAAAATCATATGCTTAACAGCGACGTCTCGCGAGTAGCTGACAAGAGCATACATGTACGGTCAGCTCGAGCTCTATTGTTCCTTCGAGCTGGGCGCACGTGAGAAAGAGCGGAAGACGTGATGCGACTGAAGACTCACTACAAAGCTGTGGACATGCCAGGAAAGCTCCTCGATCCACGACTTGACCTTCTCTGTGTATTCAGCAGCACTCACAAAGCGTGCAATTCGTCCTCGCGCCCACAGCGCTTTGGCACTGTCTACGACTGATTGTACCTTTCTACCCACAAGCCTCAATACTCTGCTGTTACATTGAAACGGCAGCGAACGCGTACTTTGTGAAGGTGTCCAGCCTCTCCTTTAGCACCGGCGGAGGTTCACCCTCGCCGGTCGACGAAATCTTGCGTAACATCTCGTTCAAGGGTTCTATGCGTAATACGAGTGACTGTATGGCCTCTGTCGCATCCACGTATTTCTGCGGTGTGTGTACATCAGTTCCGGAGCAAGAGGACACATGCATAGCGACCTTGGTTCATCCCACTATACCCACCTTGTTTCTTTCCAGGACGGAAAGAAGCGCCCCAACCGCCGCCTGCAGCGGTGGGAACACGGTAGAAGCTTCCTTCGTGATTGTCAACACAAGTAGTAGGCCATTGAAACCAGTTTCCATAAGTTCCCGTCCATAGGTACGTTCCGGTGTTGGATTCTTTCCAGCATTGCTGCAGGTAGCCTGAGGTTCTGTCCCAGATGAGGCGTCAGTACGTCTTGTAGACAGCAAGAGCTGTCTTGAAAGAAGCGGATTGGGGGAGGGCATGGGTGAAAAGACCGGGGTGCTGAAAGTGTCCCAGGAGCGGGTTAGAGGCTTCAACCCGATCTTCGTGAAAGGACACACTAAAAGTGTTAGGAAACAGACTGCAGCGTGGTGTGTATCTCCTGGAACAGTGGATATTCTGACGATGGCTGTGGAGGAGTAGCTGGGCGATATGCGTTTTGGTTGCCGCGAACCTCAATCTCCGGGAGACCAGGGTTGAGTTGATGAGCGAGATGTTTCTGGGAGCGTGAAGTGGTTTTGGAATGATGATGAGGCGAGCGTGTTTCTCGTACGATGCACGAGAGGGGGGTACCAAAGGGCAGGGGGTACAGCCAAGTGTAATCGCTTGCCCTGCGGCCTTCTTTGAGCACGAGGCCAGGAAGTGCTGGGCGTCTTCCAATGATAGCGTTGGGTCCTGTGAGGGTGGGTGATTACATCTGTCACGTCAGGTTGTCGTGAGAACCTGAGGGGGGCGGGCAGTTGCCAAGAGTTAGCTGCATTATGCTTTGTGATGTAGTGGACTTGTTACCCATGATCTCCACTGGCTCCCTCCATGAATCCTGCTCTCCAATTTCTGTCGTAGATGTGAGAACAAGTGTCGCACTGCACATTCGCAGCCTGCACCGCACCAGGATGCGTGCAGGCAGTGTCCGGTGTAGCGCCTGTGTACTAGTACTTCAAGTCCACATTGCGCTGCATTCCTGCATCAAGAGAAGCTTCAAGCAGAGCACAGAGTGATACATGTTGTCTGGACAATGCAATGTTTACTGCACGCTACTTGCACAGGTAAAGCTCTGCACAACAGCCGCAAACAGTACAAACAGTCGCGCCACAGAACAGTACGGAATGAGCGCTCTCTTCTGTCTGCCTGCCATCATCACCTGTACCGTCTCAAGTTCAACGTGCACACCAAAAGAAAACAATGCAGATCAATTATCTGTTCGGCCATAACATACAGCTCTCACTCCTCTGGATAATACCAGGTTCGCGTGCACAGGTAGCCGATCGCGGCCGCTCACGGTCTCGTTCACGTATAGTCTTCGGAGATGCCGGATGTATCGTAATCGTTGGCTGTGGCCCTCGAGAGGAATCCCTCACCCGCATACTCCTAGGTACGCTGCTTCTGTCTCCGATGAACCGTATCCGCTGTAGCTGTGCCATAGTATCGAAGACAAGATATTCCCTGGTATGCCGTGCATTTTTTCCAGATACATCCTGTAACATCCAAACACTCAACCAACCCGAGTGACGAGCCTCAGGGCGATTACACGTATATTGTACTAGCCTGACTCTCGTACGTAGGTGCCCTGTGAGCCTCAGCGCTGGACTGCTGCATACAAGCTACCTCTTTGAGGACGCATGTGCACCACTCCCATGCACACCGTCCACAACGATACGCAGTCACGTTATTAGATGACACTCGGCTAGGTATACATCAGCAAACCGGGTGCAATCAGTATAGTGGTCGCTAGTATATTACATAACTGGTATTTTATTATAGTTACTATCATGTCGCCCTATGTACTATAACTGAGTGGCCAGTGGCGTTAGTACGTCGACTTTTAATACCGCACATGGACGTCTCCCGTAGTGCTCAGTAGTATCGGCCGGTCCATTATAGCACCCTGTCATATCGGGCGGGGTATATAGTGCACAATAGTGTTATGACGAGCCTAGATCGGTCACGCAGTGGCTGAGCTAGGGTTCACGTCGCCTCGAGGAGTAATGAAGAGGCGAGTCAGGGATCGAAGGTCTTCTGAGAAGAGGCAAGTCGGGGTTCAGTGAATAGGCAATAGATAACCAGATCGAGCTGAGGTTCTTCGAAGAAGATCCTCGGCTTATATATACATGACCGAGACTAATAATAGACCGGATCAATGTTCAGTACGGCTAAGTATAGCTGGGGCTGACTGTACATGGGAATAAAGGTGACGTGTCCTGAGAATAAATGACGTGGCATGGGAGAGTAGAGCTAAGTATACAACACATGAATAAGCCGCAGCAGGCTCGGCCTCCGGAACGTAAGCACGATACATAAGCATAGGACAAGTCACGAGACCAAGACGTAACCGTAACCGTAACAGTAACAGTGGCCGTGTCATGCACCATCGTAACATTACCCCCTTCGTATGGTCGACGACGACCTCGTCGTTTACCAATAATATTCGCAATTGTTGAGCCCCTCCGGGCCTTGTAGACCGCGCGCGGGGTCGTCCATAGTAGCGTCCGCGAGTTCGACAGGGGCCTGTACTCCCCAGGGTGTGTTTGCGTGCGCGTTCCTCGTCGCTTCCTCTAGCGAACTCGGGTAGAACTGCGAGTTGTTCGTCAGAGCCTGGCCATACGGGGGTGGTGGTATGACCGGGGCTTCTTCCGGGTACGCAGGTGCCGTAGTTGCAGGCCTTGTTGCGGGTTCGTAAGACAGCGAGTGCATTCGGAATTGAACGTCTGCAAATGGAATCCAAGGAACCGGCGCTGAGGGTCCAGGGTTGGCGATGGCTGGACCAGCTACCTCTGGAGCGTAGGGCGTTGGTGGTCGCACTTGCCGCAGCGACGTGCTTTGCGCTACACGAGATTCGACTCCTTGTTCACGTCGTCGCTGTATTATCGTCGCCTCTCGTGCTCGTCGGGTGTAGCTGCGGTGGTCGCGCGGTAGGTATGTGTAGTCCTCCCGTGAAGATCCAGGGATGGTATGGTACGCGGCGGGTCGTTCGCCAGACGGAGGTTCGAGCAATGAAATGAGATTGCGAGTATACGGCTGGTGTCGAATGGTGAAGGAAGGGGACTCCATGTGTTGAATGAGACCGCGTCGCCCTCGACCATTGCGGAGTCGGAATCGACCGACCGATGCCTCGACGGAGCGGGCGTACTCAGTGACTTCTTGTGCCGATTCGAGGATGCGCTCGGCGTCGTCTTCGTAGAGATGGGTGATGTCAGAAACCTCTTTCCTTATGTCGTTGACAACTTCTTCGACATGGTCCAGTGCTTCTGCGACGGTCTTCATGCTCCTCTTTATCCTGCCAAGTTGTCTGCAAGCGTCTTCCCGGATCAGAGACGCCGATCCTCGCAGGTTGACCAGATGTCTGCCTATGTGGCCGAACTCCCGTGCGTCATTGAACATGTCCCGATATCTGGCGAGCGGATTGACTAGCTCGGGATCGGCGCGCACCGCGTTGATGAGGGGTCCCGGATCCGTGAGGAGAGCGTTGATGAGCCTTCGTCCTTCTCGCGAAGTGGGTTGGTCGACGAGGGAGTTGTTCGTAGCGAGCAACTCTAGATCAGACGTCTCGTCCGGTTCTTCAGGGTCACTTTCCGCTTCGTCGGTCTCGTCGTTGTATGGAGGAGGAGGAGCCACAGGGGGAGGAACGTTTTCTTGGTCGCTCGGGTTCAGCGACTGCTCGGTGGTGACTGAGAAACTTTCCGGGGTCAAGTTCTCTGCAAACTCGAAGCTAGGCATGGTGGGGATAGATGGGGAGGCTGTCGGCAGGGATGTCGCGGTGTTCGATGGTGAACTCGATGATACGAAGATAGAGGACGGCGTAGGCGAGGATCCAGAGGAGGGCGAGTAGGAAGGTGATGGTCATGCACACGACAACGATCATAGGGTTTGTTCGTCGTCAGACTCAGTGGAGTGAGCGGGGATTCTTATCGGTAGTGGGGGCGATCGGTTGTCGGTGTGATGGAATTCACGCTCGAGGGAGTCGTGGGTGAGGCACAATGCGACACAAAGGATTGGAAGGCAAATGGTAGCTGCGATGGTGGCGACGATGGTTGCGGGGACGGCGACAATGACGTAAGCAAATCGTCCGATGAAATGGGGCATTCACCAGGTGCTGGAGGGGTCGCGGTTCTTGAGTGTTCGCTCAGCGATGCGGGTATGGAGATCGGAGAGATTGAAGTGGAGGAAGGTGAGGATGGAAGCGAGAACAAGGGTGCAGTAGAGAGCGAAGATGAGTGCGGGGGATGGTTGGTCTCGGAGGGTGAAGTGGAGGAAGGCGAGTGTGGCGGAAACGAGGACGGCGCAGTAGAGGATGTGGAGTGATTCGAGAGAGGGCATGGTGAGAGATTCAGGCGAGTTTCCTCGCCTTTTTATACCTCTTGAGGATCTCGGCAGCATTCGGCAGGAGCGCTGACTCAGGTTCCCATGTGTTTTCCGCTGATGAGTAACCCCGCCACTTGATTTGAAATCGGGGTTTTCCTCGGATCATCTTGTGTCCCACAATAGCTTCGACCTCGTACTCTTCTTCTCCGTCAACCAGGTCAGGTGGGGGTCTCGTGTGATTGGGTCCGTGGGTGTCGTTTTCCTTATAGGGTGTCAGGAAACACGCATGAAACACGGGATGGATCTTCCACGACTTCGGCAGTTCTAGACGGTATGTGACCGGTCCGATGACCTCGGTGATGCGGAACGGCCCTTCTCGTTTGGGTGCCAGCTTCCTCAAGGCATACGCAAGGTGCAGGTTCTTCCCTTCTAGCCAGACCTTCTGTCCTTTAGCGAATTGGGTGAACTTCCCTCGATACCGGTTGGTCATGACGTTCCGTGCCAGTTCATGCGCTGCTAGTGCTTCGTCTCTTGCTTTCTGCAGGTTTGTAAGTCGTTCTTGCACTGCTGGGACGTTGGTTCGGGGGTACGCCAACGGTATCAGTGGGGGATCATAGCCCATCATGAGGTAGAATGGCGACGCGTTTCGGGCCGAGTGTAGGCGTTGGTTATGCGCGACTTCCGCATCGGTGAGATGTTCTACCCATTCGTCGGGTCTCCCTTCGCAGAATATTCGGAGGTAGACTTCAAGTTCCTGATTAACTCTTTCTGTCTGTCCATCGGTCTGCGGATGATAGGCTGTGGAGGGTGACAATGTGATTCCAAGGAGTCGTCCTAGTTCTTTGGTGACGTTGGATACGAATTGGGGTCCTCGATCTGAGATGATTTTGCTGGGTAGTCCAAATCTTCTGTAAACGTGTCGATGGTAGAGTTCCGCCGTTCCGATTGCGTCCACCGTCTTCTTGCAGGGTGCAAAAATCACCCCCTTCGTAAGGCCTTGGTCGACCACGACCAGAATACTGTCATAGCCATGCGATATCGGGAGGTCTGTGATGAGGTCCATCGTGACGTTTTCGAATGGTCGGGTAACGCCTGTGGCAGAAATGGCTTGTGGCGGCGGTGTCGTGGGGTGTGTGTTCGGTTTCGCTTGCTGACAGATGGCGCAGCCTTCTATGTATTTGGATACCATGGTGTACATTCCCGGCCACCAGTAGGATCTTCGCAAGAGTTCTAGCGTCTTGAATTTGCCTGGATGTCCGGCGGCGGGTAGGTCGTGATGCTGTCGCACGAGGTCAGTTCGGAGAGTTTCGTCTGCAGGGACATAACAGCGATTCTTGTAAAAGACCAGTCCTTCTCTTTCGGACCAATCCATCAAGGTGCTTCGTATTGGCGGAGGTCCGTGGTTCCGTAGCGCTGCCAGTGCGTCGCAAAACAGGCGGTCTTGTTTTGCTAGTTCTTGAAACCTCGGTACGATGGCTAGGTCGACCATTCAAACGAAGAGGTTATCTGGGAGCATTGTGCGTTCTACATTGTCATTGTCGGTTCCTTGTCAGTGGTCCGGTCGTCGTGATAGGGCGTCAGATTGGACCATGGCTGTTCCAGGTGTATGCACTAATGTCATGTCGAATTGGGAAAGGAAGAGCGCCCATCGTGCTTGGCGTTGGTTCAACTGTTGTGGATTTCGCCAGTAGGTCAAGTTCTTGTGGTCAGAGAGTATCGTTACTGGATGCCCTGATCCTTCTAGGTAGTGTCGCCATGCTTTGAGCGCTCGAATGATCCCCAATAGTTCTCGGTCGTAGATTTCGTAATTCCGTTCCGCTTCGGTGAATCCTTCCGATAGGTACGCGCAAGGTCGCATGTCGCCATTGATGTCGCGCTGTCGCAAGACCGCTCCAGTTGCCCATTGAGATGCGTCCGATTCCACTAAGAATGGTTTGGTGACGTCCGGCATCTGTAGCACAGGGGCCGTGGTGAAGCGGTTCTTGAGTTGGTCAAATGCTTTCTGGCATTCTGCGGACCATTCCCATTTGGCGTTCTTCTTGGTGAGTGCGTTCAGTGGTTGCGCGATCTCAGAAAAGTGGTCGATGAAGCGTCGATAGAAGTTCCCAAAACCCAGGAATGATCGGACGTCCTTTACAGTCGTTGGTTCCGGCCAATCGAGAATTCCTTTTAGTTTGACCGGGTCCATCGCAACGCTGTTCTCCCGAATGATCATCCCGAAGTATTCCACTTCTTCTGCGTCGAAGGTGCACTTTTCAAGTTTGAGGTAAAGGTCGTGTTCTCGCAAGTGTTCCAGTACTCGAAGTGTTTGTCGTCGATGGGTTTCCTCGTCTCCTGAGAATATGAGGATGTCGTCCATATAGATTACCACCCATCCTTCATCAATCATGTCTTTGAATATGGAGTTCATCATGGCTTGAAAGGTGGCTGGCGAGTTGCGGAGGCCAAAGAACATGACCATCGGCTCGTATAGGCCCGAACTGGTTCAGAACGCAGCTTTCCATTGATCGCCATCCTTGATTTGTACGTTGTTGTATCCCGATCGTAGGTCCAGCCTCGAAAATATCTTGGCTCCTCGAAGCTTGTCGATTAACTCCGGGATCAGTGGTAAAGGATATTTGTTCGGGATGGTCCCTTTGTTCAGATAGCGATAGTCTTGGCAGGGTCGCAACGACCCGTCCTTCTTCCCTACAAAGAAGAATGGTGATGACATGGGGGACTTCGAGGTTCTGATGTATCTTTTTCGCAGGTTTTCTCGCACGAATTCTTCTTCGGCTTCCAGTTCTTTGGGCGTTAACTGATACCGCTTGAAGTCTTTTGGTACAAAGCCTTCCTTCAGTTCGATAGCGAGATCCCATGGCCTGGCCGGTGGAAATCGCTCTGAGGCTTTCTTCTTGAAGACACTGGCAAATTCCTGGTACGCCGCCGGTAGCATCTCTTCGAATGTCTTCGGCTTCTCCTGCGCCTGTTGTTGCTGTGCCATTGCCATAGCGGGATTGACTTTTGCTCGTATCCAGACATTGTTGGCTATTGCAAAGCGTATTCCTGCTGGTGCCTTTCGAATTCGTCCAATGCTGGGTCCTGGTCCTACACGTGCATCGTCATCGTGTTGATGTTCACCGGTTAATGGGTTTCCTGGTCTGGGAGCATCTCCATGCCATTCAACCACGTGCGGGTGGGTCGTTTTGTCCATTTCGTCTCGTAGATATGCGATCAAAAGTTCTTGGGCATCTGGTTCTTCCTCTGGCTTGATGTCTGATGTGGTAACTCGTTCGATATCTTTGTATAGGGGTTCTTCGTCTCTGTCTTCTTCTGATTCCGTTTCGTTAGCAGGGTCTTCTTCTTCTATTTCTCTAGGTCGTCCTGTGAATGGATCTTGATCTGGGAACCACATTTCTCTGAGGTGCTCGACGACCGTCTTGACTACCTTGCCAGGGTCGATATCCAGTGTCCCTGCTGTGAAGTCGATGTTCGCATTGACTCGTTGAAGCCAGGGGAGTCCTAGAATGATTGGTTCCTTTCCCAGCGATGTGATGAGGAATCGGATGATGTGTCGGTGTCCTCCTGCTTCAACTTCGATCGAAGCGCACTTCTTGATGTCGCCTGCCTCGTTTCGGGTTCCATCCGCATTGAAGACTCGAATAGGCTTCTTCAGTTCCGTGAGCTTCAACTTCTGCTCTTTCGCGAATCGGTAGTCCATGAAAGTTTCTCCAGCTCCTGTGTCGATTAGGGCCTTCGCTTCGACGCTTTGATCTGTATGAATAAATAGCGGTATTCTCATAGACTGCTTCGAAGTCTGCGCTACTATTACATTACGGATCGTCGTTCGCGGTCGTGACGTCGATGCACGCCGGTTCTTCAAAAACCCTCGTCCAGGAGGTCGGATACTACGTCCTTGCGGTCCTCCTTGTCATCGAGGTCCTTGAGAGCGAGGCGGATGCGTGCAGCGATGAGCTTCTTAGAGGAGTTAGATGCTCGAGTGGAGGTGGACTTGGAGTCGTCGTCACTGTCCTCTTCTTCGGCTACCTCCATGATTCGGGCTTTCGTCTTCCCCTTCTGGTCTCCGTTCTTCCCCTTCTTGAGGGGGCATTGGCGTGCCAAGTGTCCCACTTGATGGCAATTGAAGCATCGTCCTTCTTTGTAGTGCTTCTCACGTTCTTCTGAGAGCATTCTGTCAACGTCCATGGCGTCGGGGTCTCATTTGCACGTCCTGTGTTGACGCGGCTTGTAGGTAGGGTTGTACGTGGTCTTTCCCTTCCCGTTGTATGTCTTGCTGAGCAACCATTGCTGCTCCAGTGTTGCGGCTCTCATGTAGAGGGTGTTCGTGTCATTAGGCATGGGGTACATCCCGAAGATTTTCTCGCGTAGCGGCCTATTCAATCCTTCGTAGAAGAAGTCGGCGATGATGCGATAGTCGGTGATGCCGCAGCGCGAGATCAGGGATTTGAATTCGGTGATGTACTCCTCCACTGGTCGTTTGCCCTGGCGGACGCTTCGCAACAGAACTCTTGCACTGGCCTGAGCGTCGACGTCGTCGAAGGCTTCGGTGAGTTGCTTGGAGAAGTCTCGCCACGTGCCCCAGTTTAGAGGCGTTCCTGGTCCCTGTTTCTCCGCTTGTGCCTGTGTGTCTTCGATAAACGACCTCGCCCATGCTCCGGATGTCCCTCCGTTCATCAGCATGAGGCAGAAGATGATCTTCTTCTGATCGGTGTTGTAGGCCGCTTCGTTGATAGAGAGGTACAGCATGCATTTCTGCAGCCATTCAACGACCTCTCCTCGCCTCCCTTCAAACTCCAGGGGCATCTTCAGTTTCATCTCGGGGGTCCGCTCGTATCGCGGTTCGACAAGTGGTGCAGGGGCCACTGCCCGGGGTTCTTGCTGTCCTTGTTTAGCCATGTCTTCTGATTCGTCTGAGGTGTCTTCCTCGGTTTCTGGTGCAGCAATCGGTTCTTCCGATTCTTCTGTCGAGCTCTCGCCTTGCTGAGAGGTGTCTTCTGATTCGCTGCTGCTCGCTACTTCTACTCGAGAAGTTCGTGGAGTGGTGAAGTCGACTGGGGATGTCGGCAGCAAGTTCGGTTCTGTTCGGGTTTCTGTCTCCGCGGGTGCCGCTGGTTCCTCCGGGAGTTCTTCAGCTAGTTCGTTGTACTTGACTCGGTATTCAGGGGAGATTCAAAGGCACTCTTGCCAGGTGAGTGGATGGGGAGCGAAGTGCCACAATTTGTCCTCCCAGTAGACTTGGTCTTCTCCGTAGTATACTAGCTTGGTCTCCTTGTTCGCCGAGTAAACTGTCGGCTGTTCTTCCGTTTCGTCGGGTTCAGGCGCACTCTATTTCAGAGCCGCGCCGATCGGTGTCGTCTGAATCTGGGTAGATTGACGGCGATTTGAGAGCTCGATCTAATGTTATGACGAGCCTAGATCGGTCACGCGGTGGCTGAGCTAGGGGTCACGTCGCCTCGAGGAGTAACGGAGAGGCGAATCAGGGATCGAAGGTCTTCTGAGAAGAGGCGAGTCAGGGTTCGGTGAATAGGCAATAAATAACCAGATCGAGCTGAGGTTCTTCGAAGAAGATCCTCGGCTTATATATACATGACCGAGACTAATAATAGACCGAATCAATGTTCAGTACGGCTAAGTATAGCTGGGGCTGACTGTACATGAGAATAGGAATGACGTGTCATGGGAATAACTGACGTGGCATGGGAGAGTAGAGCTAAGTATACAACACATGAGTAAGCCGCAGCAGGCTTGGCCTCCGGAACGTAAGCACGATACATAAGCATAGGACAAGTCACGAGACCAAGACGTAACCGTAACCGTAACCGTAACAGTGGCCGTGTCACGCACCGTCGTAACAGTAATAACCTCATTACTCCTGACTTACCTTAGAGCGTGACAATAGGCATTCGTCCACAGCGGAGGGCCATCACCATCCCGCGCAGTCCATCTGGCAGTCCTGGTGTCGGTGCTCAGACTCAACCGAGGTCTGACACCATGTAAGCTCTCAAAAGTGTACGTGTCTCTCACTCGGGCTCGGACGCCGGCCCGTTACACTCAAGGCCCACAGTGGCTCTGATGTGAGCTGAAAAATTGGTGAAGACTCAAGCTTACCGGTGCTGCATTAGCTCTAGTCTGAATTCACGCACCGGAACCATCCACACAACTGCCATCACGCCCCTGCTTGATCAGGAGTCAGTACATGCCAGGTGCCAGAACAATACTCACGAGAATCCATGATGCGGGCCACTGAACGCGCATACAGGGAGCTGTGGGGGCGAAGAGCAAGGGGGGCAAGAGCGCATACATCCTTTCTGTCGAAAAGTTCCGGCCTATAAGCCGGGAGAGCTGTGGAGCACAAAGGAAGACGCGGCGGAGTTTACAAGTGCTACTCGAAAAGGTGAGGTACCTACCATATCCGGACACTTCCCTTTAAGGCGCTTGGATCGAGACTCGAGTCGCGACGTAGGCTGAACGTCACTCTCTGGCTTCCAGCGCTTCTGACTTCAACGAAAATTCATTGCTCACCTACTTGTCTATAGTGAGATACCGCACTCTGTCGAGCAGGCGGTCATACGCCAGTGTACTATATCCCCATGCCCTAGACGCCCAAGGGCTACAGCGCATGATAGGCGCCAATTGTCTCCGTCCAAGGCTATAGCTCACTGTCATCCTCATAATACACTAGCGCGCACTATACTCAAGTTACCACTTTGCCGATGTATGTCATGGCTGTACGGACCCAACTGACGCTACTCCTGCGCGTTCAGATATCGACTCGAGTACATGTTTACATCATGAAATCGCCAAGCGCCTGTTACGTAGGGGTATATACATATGTAGATGCGTCTTCTGCGCTTCAGGACACCTCCCTCATCTCAGCCTCCACCCCACGTCTTCTCCTAGAGAACATACCTTTTCCAGTTGGCAAACCACATCCGCCGTCCACCAAACTCACCTGTCCGTGCACGCGCTCGAGGGCCACCACTGAACTCTTACATCCGTTGCGCTGCTACTGCTGGTAACACCGCCTGAACTGTCAAATGCTTGCGCGAATGCCTGGAATGCAATCTTTGCCGCACAATCTGGACTTGCACGCGGAATGCCCGAAGGAAGCAGCCCTTTTGTACGTGGAGACTGCCATTACAAGATCTTTCAAGCGGCATGGTTGGAGTGCGCCCGCGTTGGCTGCGTCTGGTGCAGTTTCCTTGCGAAGCATTTCGAATTCCCCAGTCGCTGTCAATGCTGGTGGAGGAGATGTGCGCCGAAAGTACGTCTTCGAGTAGAGCACTTTGCAGCCCACGGCGCCCTCGGTTGGATGAAGATATACTGGAATCCTTGCTGTAAACCGCCCCCCGCACGATGGAAGTGTTTCGACATGTATACCACTGCAGGTGCGTTCGGCGGCATCATATATCTTGAGCGCCCATAATGCTGAAGAGAACATGGTCTAATAGATGACCCCGCGGCCGCGTACGTCGCAGGACGGCTCCGGATCCCGCACGTAGGAGAGCCTGGGATACTGGCTCTCGCGAAGACATGTGTCGAGGAGTGCGGGCGTGACCACGAGGCTTGCAAGACCATGGCGCTCGAGGCTACCTACCTGCCCCGACGGCTCGTTGACTGCTCTCATCCTCACCACGTCCGCATCATTGAGACTGATCAAAACGCACAAGGGCGATATATTGCGCTCAGCTACGTCTGGGGTGGCCCCCAACCCCAGCGCACCACTACAGCCAATCTCGCTTCCTACATTGTCGAGGGGATAGACCCCGCGGGTCTTCCTCAGACTATTCAGGACGCGATCCGCGTCACGCGAGCTCTCGGGATTCCATTCCTGTGGGTCGACAGTCTATGCATCATTCAGGACTCGGCAGAGGACAAGCACCGCGAGTTAGCGTCCATGTGCGATGTCTATCGTCACGCCTATCTCACAATCGACGTCGCGCGTGCTACCAGTGTGGCCGAAGGTTTCCTCCAAGATTGTCTCCCCCTCTATCCGCACGTTGTACCCCTCATCCTTCCTCCAAATCGCGGAGACTTTCCAGACAAAGTGAGCAACCCAGAGGCGAGGGCGGCGAAAGTGTACCTCGGCCCGGCTCATGAAGACAAGATGACCCATGCAGAATGGTTGTGGGGAGCAAGCCAGACGGCGAGACGGGGCTGGTGCCTGCAGGAGGCGCTACTGTCGAGGCGCTCTCTTATCTTCACCTTTTTGACCGTCCAGCTCCGATGTCAGGCCGCCACACAAAACGTCGGAGGGGCTACCCACGATGGAAGGCATGACTTTCCAAGACTTCCTGACAGCATCCTTCGCCCCCACCGGCCGGTCGAACGCGGCACGGATGAATGGGCGAAAATTCATCAGACGTGGCATCGGATTGTCGAGGACTATTCGGGGCGGCTGCACTCGTACGCGGAGGACAAGCTCCTCGCGTGCGCTGCGATTGCGGAGATGTTCGCGCCTGTACTGGGTCCTGACTACGTCGCCGGGCTGTGGCACAATACCCTCCCCTACGACCTCCTCTGGTGCGGCCCTCAGTGGTCGGACAAACCCCGACCCCATATTCACAAGGATGAATGCGCTCCATCGTGGTCATGGGCGTCCTTTGACGGTCAAGTCCACTACGTCACGTACGCAGAGGAAGACACCTCCATGGTCGTGGCGGAGGTACTCGAATGCACTGTGATGCTGAAAGACGAGGCGCTGAGATATGGGCCGACTAGACCGGCTGGGGTACTCGTCCTCCGTGCTCAGCTCTGCCCGTGTCGATGTTATCACAGGCAGCCCGATCAAACTGGACACCTCGAGCTTGAAGTAGTGTCTCTGGCGCCTCTACAGGTACTGGACCGGCTACGACTCGAGGCTTCGCTCGACAGCGAGGCTGGGCTTTACTATACCGGAGGGAGCGATCAGCGCAGTTATCTAGAGGTATGGGCGATACCACTTGTGTGCAATGCCTCCGGCGCGAGGAAGGGTGAGCGAGTCGTCGACGGCCTCGTCGTTGCCCGGGCGGAGCAGAGTATAGTCTCTGCTGCGCAACAAGGCTCAACTATTGCTCGATACAGGAGAATCGGGGTGTTCACGGGCTTCTGGGACATATTCTATCCAGGATACTTCACCCAGACTCCGCGTGTAGAAATAACACTTGTATGACGCCTCTCTAGCAGATGAGGCAGCGAGAACTCTCTCATCCCGTCGAGTGAGTCATTCTCCGGAGTCCACACGTATGTTACAGTCTTGTCACGATACTGCTGCTAGCGAACATTGGACGGCGAATGCGCCGCGTCTGCCATCTGCCGTCTGCTGTCTGCCGCCGTCTCCGTATGGGACCTCCTAAGTCCTCCAGCTTGGGCAAGCACCACTTGCGCGACTTCACGCGGGCTCGTGCGCACACCGCTCGCTGGAGAAACAGACACGCAGAACAGTATTAGTGACAAGATTGACGATCCAAAGTGCAGAATTGCACCGGCTGCATATGGCCAGCCAGTGCGACCCAGAGGCGCTTCAGACTCATTCCGCCTGTCCGTACGCCGTGCTGAACTTGTGATGGATGTGGGGGCCCGTCATGGTCAAACGGCCCTGCGGCAACGTACATAGAGCCTGACATCCCGCACCTGGTCTTGGCTATCGTCGCGAGGGCTCGGTGATGCGTCGAGTGGACGCGCGACCATGCACCATAGAGTATACTGTGGGCCATTCTCTCCGTCCAACACAGCGCCCTCCCTCCGGACACTGAGAGGAAACAAGTCGACCGGGCCTGCTGGCGTATTGGCATGGGTTCATGACAGCTCGAACCTGTCAGCCTGAATGACACGGCACGGCGACGAAGGAATTGCAAGACGTGTCCTGCTATAGCGATCATAGAGCTTGCTGTACGCTGCCGTCAAGGAGAACACGAGCAGAGAGTTACCTAGGAGCCTTGCCGCACGTAGATGCAGCGAGCACTCCTGGCAAGATGCAAATGGCCACGCACCCCCATCTGAACGCCAAAAGAAAGCATTACGACCAGCCTGAGCGAATCTACAAGTACACGTACGCTAGCAACGCCCCTATGTATAGATACAACAACACAGTGATCCTCACCAGGCTTCCTCCCGGGACGTCCGCGAGCTCGTCACGTCTGTCGTCGACGCATCTCCGGCTGGGACGGCTGCTGCTGCTGCGACGCCGGCGGTTGCGCCTGCATCTGCGTTTGCTGGGCTTGCTGCATATGCGCGGGGGGCGTCGGCGGGAGGGGCGCGTCGGACTTCATCCCGACCATCCGCTCGACCACAGCCTACAGATAAACATGCGCGCGTGAGCACACATATTAACCGAATGAAGCAGAACGAGCGAACGAGCGAACGGACGCACCTGCGCAGAGTCCCAGTCCAGATTCACCTCGTCCTCGTCTTCTTCGTCCTCCGCCTCGTCCGCCTCATCCTCGGCGTGCTCGTCGTGTTCGTACCCGTCCTCGTCCCCTGACCGGCCGCTGCCAAGCGCCCATCCGCCCATGTGCGCGCTCATTCGTGAGTTCGCGCTGTCCGGGTCCGGACTCCTGCTCAGATTCAGTCACTATCAGCACCGCACGGGAACGACGTGAGACGAAGTGGCGGTGGGATACGCACCGGAGGCTCTCGAGCAGCTCCTTATCCCTCTCCCGGCCAGGGTCCGCAAACGCGACGCGAGGCGTGTCCGTTTCGCCCCCGTCCCAATACACGTACTGCCCGTCCGCGCCCATACCCACACCAGCACCTCCAACCCCGTCCCTACCGTCGCTCCAGAAATCAGACGCGCCGTCGTCGCCGTCCCCATACGGATCCTCGCTCGGGTACCGGTGTCGCCGCTCGCCTCCCATGCTTACCGTATCGGACTTCTGCGCGATCCGCCCGCGGCGGTCTCGAGGCAGTCCTGCGGAGAGGAAAGACGGAGGCGCGCCTCGCCTGCGGCCTCCTACGCCCGCAGGCTGAAGGAGTGGAAGTGGGAGAGGAGGAGGCGCGTGTGCGTGTGGTCGTGTGCGCGAGGTTATTGTGGAAGTGGTGGCTGTGCCGGTCGTGGTTGTGGAGGCGAAGGAATGGCGGCGGGCGAGGGAGACGAGCGGGGCGTGCATCGCGCGGACGAGCCGGGCGAGCGCGGCTTCTCCTGCAGTAGGCTGTGGGGGAGGGGCGGTAAGGGAGTGGGAGACGAGTCGTTGAGAGCGTTGGGAGACGAGGACGAGAAGCCTAGATAAGCGCGTCAATCGCGATTCATACTCATAGAGCGGGATAGAGGACGCACATTTGCTGCAAACGGGAGTGGTGCGGTTCGATCCCTATCAGCGGATTGTCCTCCTTCGATGTCGACATCGTAAGGCGCGCGTACAATCGCGGGAAGAGAGGCAGTACGATGCGGTCGCGGAACGACACGAGCGCGAGCGCGCGCACGTCGATCTGCGTGGCCGCCGTCGATACTATGTGGCCCGCGCCCGCGCCCTTGCCATTCTGGGTTGCGGTGGGTGACGCGGGACGGGCTTTGGGTTGGCGATAGAGCGAAGAGAGGATCGGGTCCGTTTGGAGGGGAAGAAGCGCCTAGAGTCAAGTGAACAATAGGCAGAGAAGAGTGGTACGCGAGACGTACGCCTTCGAGGTATGGAAGGACCTTCGTCCAGAACGACGTCCAGAGCTCGACCACGCGCAGGATGAGCTTCTCATCCTCGACGCCAGCTAGCTTAGCGTTCAGGGTGACCATGCCGGCCGAGATGAGCTCGTACGTGTCGTTTTCGAGCGCGGCGATGGCTTTGCCGGGCGCAGCAGATACGACGGTCTGGATATGGCGCTTGACGAGCTGATTGAGGTCCTCTCTACGGCCATCGACCCACAAACGCGACCCCGTTTACAAAGAGGTCCGGTCAGAAGATGGTTGTGTACTCACATTGGGACGCGAAGCGGCTCCTCGTTGAAGAGCGGAAGGACGAGGACATGCAGAGACGTCCATGGGTTGTCGGCGGCGAGACCTCCGGCAGAGAGAGCTGCGACGCTAGAGTTGGCACTGGAGCCTGGGCCCGGGGCCATGTGTGAGGCGAGAGTGATGTTGGAGGGCGTGGCGGAGAGGGACAAGGAAGGGGTGAGTGCGAGGGAGGGCAGGTGGGCGAGATTGCCGAGGCGATGCATCTCGCGGGAGACGAGTTTGGCGTCATAAGTGCGAGTGGAGGAGGCCTGCATGAGCGGGTGAGAGCGTCAGTGGGAGGGACGGGCGTGGGGGTGGAGAGCGCGAGAGGGAGGGCGAGGGAAAAGAAGAGGAGGGAAAGTCGATCTGAGAGAGCGAGTGTGGGACTCGGACGCTCTGTCTCCGCGCAGAAGATCAGACGGACGGTGGGCATGCACTGGCCGAGCGCGTCTGTTCCGTCATGGAGGGAATGCGCGATCTCCGGGGAATGGGAGAGCATAGCGGAGCCATCGAATCGCGATCGAGGGGAGGGCAGCACGCGAGAAAGGCTGCACAACTGCATACGTCCCCTGCGATCATGGAGTACAACAAGCGAGTGAGACACAGGCAGGAGAACAAGAGAAGCAGAACGAGGACAGCCGGACCGCAGCAGAAGCGAAGGGAGCGATAACGAGGACGAGAGAGATAGCGTACGCACCTTGGACGGAGAGACATGACCCTTGGACGGCTGTCCAGCAGAGGTTGCCATCGTCGGCGTGGGCGAAGAGGCGTTGTCGCGGGCGAGAGCAGAGTCGCCGCGGGAGTGAGAGCGAGTGGGGAGGAGAGAGTGGGGGATGGGGGAGGAGCGGTGAGCAGAGGAGGGTACGGAGATGGAGCCAGCGGAGGAGAGGAGGATGTCGCCCAGGAAGCCGAGCCGCTTGGACGGGTGGTCGGGGATGGTGTGTGTCTGTTGGCCGCCGTTGTTGTTGGTGTCGGGGGTGAGGGAATGCGGGGGAGCACGCGGTGTCGCATCGCCCTGGGATGACGAGCGACGGCGCTCAGGCGTGCGCATCGGCATCGGCATCGTGCCCGCTCCTCGTCCGCGGTCGCGTTCTCGGTGGCGGAGTATCTCACCGTCGTCGTCGTCGTCGTCGTCGTCGTCGTTGTGGAGGCCAGAGACGAGGCGGACGTGCGCCGATCGACCCGCCATCCTCCGCCAGTTACGACAATATTCACACACTCGCGGTTCAGGCTTAACCCGCCAGCCGCCCGTAGCCCCCTTCTTATACACAACCTTACTCGGTTCTGAAGTTGGACGTGCATTGTTATAGCAGCTTAACATCATATCTACAACTAGCGGACAAGGTGCGTCGCTCTCAGCCAACGCAGATCATACAGGCGTGATTAGCTCCCCAGTGTACATGTGGCATGTTGAACACTCCCCGGCTCCTCCGCTACCCTTGAGCTGCCGTCCATCACATCCGAATTACAGGGCGTGTGCACACCCCCCTGGCCGTCCATCGTGGAACGCCTCGGGGGTGCGAGAGGCCTCCGATCCCGAGTATGTCCTACGCGAGGCCTTAGGGACGAGGGTAGGGGCGTCAACACATGTCGCGATCCGCTCCCACAGACGGGACCACTCTGGGTGCTCGACTCTGAGCTTGCCCGGCCCCATACCTTTGAGCTCGTTGATGACTCCGCGACATGGCCGATGCTGTTCGGGGCATACCCCAATGTCTAGAGAAGCATACCGTCAGCGATCTATACGTACGCCCACCAGCAACTTGGCGCGACTCACCCCGCCGGTCTCAATCTACCCGGATAGGCGTAGTGTGGCGGATGGTGGTGGACCCCACCATAGCCATCCTGTCGCCAGCTCGAGCACTAGCCCTTCCGACGGATACTGTAGGTATGACGTTCTTTGTTGGATTCTTCTCAGCAGAGAATGAGGTGTTCTTGAGGAGTTTATCTTCGACTCGAGAGTGTTGGAGCCCGTGGCGGATGGGGTCGCCGCCCGAGGGAGGCGGCATGCTGGGGCCGCTGGGAGAGGTCGTTGTGGGGTGTAGGTGAGGATGTGCTCGTGAGAGGCTGGTGAGTGCTGAGTGTGTGTGAGAGGTGAGTGGGATGATGGTGAGGTTGAACGGCCTACTGACGACCCCTTATATATTCCAGGATCCCTGCCGCCCGCATTGACAGGCGAACACGCTTTGCGTGCGTGGAGCCATGGATGACATGGCTTTGCGGAACGGTTGAACCCTTGATCAATAGACCGCTTGCCGGACGCCGATGCAGCCAACCGTTGGTGTAGCTCTATGGTCCGCTAAGCGGTGCCGCTATTGTGTCCTACACCTTAAAAACGAAATCCAATCGACTGCTATCCGAGAGCTATACACCATCTGTGATCTATGCGAAGGAGCTCCGCAAACTGCAGCCGGCTGACGCTGTCTAACCCTAGTACGTTCCGGGTGGCTCAGCGCCAGACCTGAGTAGGTGTGTATGTTCCCTCCCTTCCCCCTCCCCACGCGAGTGCGGAGGGGCCAGCTGTTGTAATCTATTGCCTGAGCAGCGACCAAAGAACGCGAAATCAAACCGTAGGTCTGACGGACGTGGAGAGAGGCCTTGTCGAAAAATCGCACATTTTCAGCCATAGGTTTGACAAGCATCCCGGCTCAACGATTCATTCCATCGGTCGGCCCAAGCACGTCTTCAAAGCACCCACCCAGCGCACTGACGCACCGTCCCCCATCCGGACCATGCGGGAGCGTTGCTTGCGACTATGTAGCGCCGCGCCTCGACCAGGTGAGCCACTCGTCTCAATTGTCTACCCCCGGCTGTCTCTAACCAAGTGCCAGTTGTTTCCAGGCAGCTCCGCGATGCTCGAACTCGAAGGTTGGCCAGTATACTCATCTCTGACCGTTTATTCAGAACGCGTAGCCATTGCTTGTATCTGTCGGAGCATGTCTCATGCAGAAAGCGGTCCAGGGCCAGGGGTAGCAGCGAACTCTATATCTCCTTGGAATCACGGTATAGAAGACACTTTAGCTGTGCTGGAGAGGTAATTGCGTCGTCACAAAAGCATGCGGCGGAGCTGGCTAGTGCGCGGTCGTACATTGGCCCGAGTAGGTCCGCTATTTTCGCATGGACGATGACGAGGCGGCGGCAAAACACTTGGCCTTCTCTCGAAGGAAATTCAAGCGCAAAGCGTACCTTTTGACGGAACATCGGCCGTGCGGCGAGCTGAGCGATTGACAACAAGCCGGCATGGTCCAAGATCTGCGTCCCATCTGGGGCCTAAACAAGCCAGATTGCAGGTGATAGTTGGGCTTTCTCTGACGCGCCATCCGTACCGCTCAAAGCGCATCCCCTACCTCGAGTGGTATATAAGACCCTCAAGTCGAGGGCGAGAAGTCATCAGCAGCCTCCCCTCCCCCACTCGTCTCATACCAGCAGCCCAGCAATCCCTCCCACCGCTACCCGCTCCAGAGACGATGTCTCTCGCCCTACCAGGGCTCGACGGCCCTCTGCGCTTCCAGCGACCTTCCCAAGTCCAAGATAAACTCCTCAAATCCGATATCGACCCACAACGCACGTCAGGTACGTGCGGCATTTCTTCACCTTCCCCGCCTCCTCGTTCCGGTATCGCGTTCTTATACGCCACGCTATCTTCCCAGGATCCCTTACTCCGCGGCGGGATCACAGGCCTCCACGCATCGAGCGTGCGTCTCGTCGCCCGTGAGTACCATCTCGCCCTCTCCTTGTCGTCGCCGCTCCTTGCTGACACGCCATCGTCTCCTCTTGCGCAGTGATGAGCACACCGGCACAGTGTGGTCCTCGTGTTCACCGCAGGACCAGCAGCGTCAGCCGTCCTGCCTTTGGGCATGACAGATTCGAACTGGCTCGTCAGCCCCGCCCTGAGTCTCCGCGAGTACCGGTACCAGTCCGGCTCCCGTACAGTGCCGCATGCACTGACACGGGATGCCCCCCATCCGCGAGAGGTGTACGTGGAGCTCCTACGCTCCCACGCTCCCACGCTGCCGCTTGGGATATCGACATCCGCGCGTGAACGACCTGTTGAACTGCGACGTTGGACGATGAAGACGGCAGGGGCGACTACGGACCCGCGGCGCGCCCCCTCAGACGCAGTATGATGGGTGGATCAACCCTCGGTGCGGCTGTCTCGGGCGGCGTTACTGCTGTACGATATACCCTCGGCCGCGGGTCGATGTACTGCGCGAGGTCCATGGCGTGCGTGACGATGCTATCGACGAGCTGACGGACCAAGGGACATGTGCTCCAGCCGCACCGCCTCGGCTCTTCCCCTTACTCTCGGTGGCCCCCAATACGCACCACACAAACGCCCGTCTGGTGCACCGGACGCACGCCCGCTCGTCTAGAGCTTTCGGAGGAGCAGCCAACCGCTTTTCATCCGCCATCGTGGGCCGGCGCGGTGTTTCATTCTGCCCGGGAGACTCATTGTTAGGGGACGAGGGTAGACAGATCACGGATGAGTGCCCGTGTCGATGTAGGTATGGCGGAGGGCGTGTAATAGCCTGATGCCCCTCAAGGCAGGCTGCTGGGTACTTGGGACAGCTCCTCAGCAGTCCCCTCTTTCCGAAGTTGAATGGATGTCACCTAACAATGTGATGTTCTACTTTTGTTGTTTATGTATATATGTGGTTCCGAGGCAATGGATCTTCGAATCTTGACATTACGTCTGCTGAGTTGGCTG
Organism: Cubamyces lactineus; assembly: GCA_022376465.1. NCBI lineage: Eukaryota > Fungi > Basidiomycota > Agaricomycetes > Polyporales > Polyporaceae > Cubamyces > Cubamyces lactineus. Next base: position 30,347 of record JACDTU010000007.1, on the reverse strand, counting down.
AATACTTCAATTGGGAGCTTCGATTGATTGACCATTGACTTTGAACGATATGTCGAAGGCCGATATCCTTACAATCAACCGCACATTGAAGCATAGCTGATCTGCGGTCGCTACTGGCCGTCTCGACCGCGTTTTGCGCGATCTGAACTTGAATGCGGTAAGGGGATCTACCGAAGACAATATTTATTCGTAGTGTACCAGCGCCGCGGCGACGTGTGCCGCAGGGTGTCCTCCTGCAGCTAGTCATCTCGCCCTGAGAACATCTGGCAGATTCTTGTCCGCATTTTGTTTTCGGGCTATTGTTGGGAGCATATCAACCGTCTCTGTCTAGACTGACGAGTTGGTCACTGCGCGGAATAACAAGTTGTTGACCGGCGCTCGGGCCAGTGAAATTCAGCGAGACGCCGGGGACTGGGCCAAGTCGCCGTTAGCGCTCTGTTCAGTGGTTACCTCCCATCACCTCTGTTTATTCTCTGTCGTCCCAACCAACGGAGAGTATCTTGATTAACTACGAGCCTGGGGTATATTCTTGCGTTTGGTGTCAATCAGCTATTGTTTCTATAATTTCATCCGTACCGACACTTACTACTATCGTTGAGCAGAGGGGCCGCTAATAGCACTGGCATTGTGCCGAACCAAACGTACCTCTAGCATCCCATGCCGAGAACACTTGGGCCGTGTTGGAACGCAAATAGAATGCACAAAGCCCCGCTTGCGCAGCCGTGCATTGGCCCGGATGAGCTCGCTATTTTCGCGATGGCGGTGCAATGACCTGGCCTCCTGGGCCTCGTCCACCTCTCTCGGCCGGGGCCTAGCGTAATACCCATGCTCTTCCAATAGCTTGGACCCGCTCGAGCTGCCGATTGCAGGGTCTAGGACAAAGCGACGTGGGTCAGTATTGACCATGCAATACAGTGTTTGTCCCGTCTTGGATACCAACACGCCAGTCACGGGCCATAGCTCGGACCTTCGGCGACGCGTCAGCCATCCAGCTCAAAGCGCGGCCCCTCCCTCGAGAGGTATATAAGGCCTCGATACTGCAGGACAGAAGAACATCAGCTCCCCCCTCCTCTCTACACCCCACCCCAAGAGTTCAGCAACCCATCTCACCGCTACTCGCATCCGGGACCCATGCATCCCACACCACCTGGCCCAGACGGCGCTGGGCCTCGACGACTTCAGAGACCCTCTCAAGCATCAGATAAACTCCTCAAATCCGATATCGACCCTCAAGTTCCTCGGGGTACGTCGCCAGCCCGTAGCCCGTAGCGCATCCGCACGCTCCCGTCCGCCCCGACGTCGCATTCTGACCGTTCGACGTTTCTAGCACCTCCGCGTATGCTATCAACACACCCACCTCCGCGCATCTAGCGCGTTTCCTCCCTCCCAGGTGAGCCGCGCTTCCATGATGGTCCTGGGGTGTCCCGTCACCTTCGTTCGCGGTGGATGCTGACGCCCGGTCGTCTCCTCCTTGCGCAGAGAATGGAGTACCAGGGGAAGAGAGCGTCCCCCCCGCATTCGCATACGGTCGGGCGCGGTACCGACTCCCCGTCGTAACGCCAACCGGCCCTGGCGATGATCCGTGTCGGACGCAGCTTAGGGTGGCGCGCTGCCCTCAAAGTGATACACTACGAGCTTCTGTCCAGCGAAGGATTCGAGAGCGTCCTAAAGGACCCGGGCGCGTTCGGTTTGTCCCGCGCTGAGATGAAGCGGCTCAGCAGCTCTCGCCGGGACGAGTATTCCAGCGGCGCCGTGCGCATGCCTGTGAGTAAAGCTAGTACTACCATCTCGAGAGCCCCGACAGGTACTGACGCACGCGGTCTGTGACAGATCCTTAGCGGGTGCTGTACGTCTCAGAGGGCGAGGGCTGAACCGGGCCTTCATTGGGACGCTGCTGCACGCCGTGGTGGCGGGTCAGCCGATGCTGTTGTGCGTACTCTCTCCCTCTCTCACCGCTTCGCCGACTAGATCTGTTGCTCGTCTCTGTGGACACATAGGGAGCTCGTAAATCCCACCAGTCGACGAGTTGAGCGATCCGCCCGGGACCCCCAAACTCGGACGCGGACCGACTCGGCGTCGGGACACAGCGAGCCAGCGGATACCGAAGAGCAAAAGACTCGAAAGATGCCGCGAAAACGCACGACGTACCGTCGGTCTGAAGGCGTGCCTGTGCCCGTCGGCCCACAGACCGAAGCTGTTTCAGCGAATACTCGGCGGGGACGAAAGGCGCACTACTCGGGCGCCCCCAAGTGGCACTCCTTGCGGTCCCGCGACGTCATCCAAGACGGCGGACCCGTCAGGCGATTGGATGGGGCATTTCTCCCTCTCTCCCTCTTGGGGCGGCGGCTGAGCCATTGAAAAGGCACTAAGATAACGCGCTAGCAATCTCGATATCAATTTAGGGACGAGTGCGATGGCGGGGACCACGCCGACGTGGTTCTTCCCGTTACGGATGCTCCTGGCCACTGTTTGGATTTCAAAGACTGTCACTTAACAATGTGATGCTCTAACTAAATGTAATGGTGTGATGTTTGTATGTATGTAGATTCATACGTTGCACCAACTTGGGTTATGTACTACCCTCTGGACTCGGGCGTGTGCGTTATAACAGTTGGCGTGATCGCGCAAGCAAGGCGATTTGATCGTTCACGCTGAACGAGGTACTTGATGAGCAAATGTAGAGGAAGGACCACAAGCCGACTCGATATATATTTGTGCGCGAGGATCATTACAATGGAGCGACAATAGTTCAGGACTCGGATCGCTTTACAATACTCGGACCCGTATGGACAGAACGTACGCTCTGTCCGCGCGCAATATCGACCCGCTATGGACCTCATGAATTCGACTGTTTATGAGGGTGCCACTACGTGGATCCTAGATTGTCGTCGTTTACGCTTTCCAGGATGTACAACAGTCATACACAGCTATACCAGTGGCACACCGGGAGTCGTCAGCCAGGACGCCTTGGTCCGCCAGGACGTCGTTGACGATGAATAAAGTGCAACGATGAACCGAGCTCATCTCCGCATCCGCAACAGCGAACCACATCCGACTGGCGAACGGGCAGAACAAGAGGACGGCGACGTGACGAGCACAACAACGAAGAGCAGCATAGTGTAACATACATGCGACGACGACGACTGTAGACCAATGACCAACGACCAACGACGACGGAGGGGAAAAGGACCGGGGATGAGGAGGGATATGCAAGGACGCAGTGAGATGCCGGGGGTAAATAACGGTGCTGATGAGGGAATATGGTGGTGTGTGGGGATGCATATGTGCAATAGATAGGGTCCTGGAGATGAAGGAAGAGACGCAAAGTAACGGACAGACCAGACTGTCCGTCGATAGCCTCGCATCCGCCGACGACCGTACGACACGAAGACAAGCCAAAGAGGGTGAACATGCCGCGCAACAGCGCCTCAGTCCGACTCCTCCTGCAAGTCCTCGTTGACGTGCACCGTCACCGCGTCCGACACGACCATCCTCGCCGCACGCTCCTGCATCAGGCCCCACTGCACCCACCAGTTGTCCGCCTCATCCTCCGGGTCGTACGCAAAGATCTTCTCGATCGCCTGCATCATCTCCTCGCTCGTCTCCGCCCCGACGCCGCCCAGGCTCCCCTTGCGCGCCGCGAGCTCCTGGATCCCACGCTCAGCCCGCTCGCGCAGCGCGCGATCCCGCGCCTCCGCCACGCCGGGCGGCAGTGAGACCGCAAAGATATTCCCCGCCGCGGCGCGCAGGACGCGCTCGACCCGGTCCGCGCGGATCTCAGGGATCGCGTTCAGGAAGGAGTCGATCTGATCCTTGCGGTGCAGATGCGAGAATAACCGGCCGAGCACTGCTGCGTCGCCGGCGGCCATGCCGAGGGCGTATATGGACCCGGCCTGAGCACAGGAAGGTGAGCGTGGCGTGTAAATGCAAAAGGGGAGCAAGCAGTGCTTACGGGAATGGGATGTGCTGCTTCGCCGATGGCGAGAACTCTGCCCCGGGGATGTACCCAGTCTTCAAGGTATGGCCGTTCGATCATGGGAATGCACACAATATCCCGCGCATGGCTTGCCAGTTGTATTAACCTGTGCATACGCTCCTTGAGCATTGCCGCTGATATCATTTCCATGCAATACATACCGAGGATCGCGGCCTTCGAGCGAACGCAGGAGCTGTTCCCGACCGGCAGGGGCTATGAAAAGATCCTTTTCTTGGTATGCAGAGTAGACAAAGAGCGTAAATAGCGGGTCGCCCGTCGTCGGCTCCTTCTGGGGGTCTAGTTCTATGACTCGTATAACGGATAGAGCGGGGGACGTACTACAGGGAAGCCGAGGGCGCCGTAGCCCGGGCCAAACCATGTAAAGACATTGCCCTGCGTATTGATTGAGTTTCAATGTGGGGGCAGGAAACAGTTTCGTTCCTACCGTCTGACGCAATCGGTCGACGAGATCCTTGTCTTCGAACTCCTTCAGTGCCGAGTCAGGCACGATCACACTAACCATCGAATTCAGTAAAGTGAGGCGTGGGTTTCAGATGAGAGACGGACTTGAAGAGCTGCATTCCTGTAGGCGTCTCCTTGTCTTCTTGGCCAAGAGCCTCGAGGATGATCCTCCGACAGTGGTACGGTGGGACATGGCACCCGTCCGCGCCGACGATGACATCCCCGGTGACGACTTCACCCGAGGCAAGGGTGACATACGGACGTTGAGTGTCGGGCTCGATGCTAACGACCTGGCAGCCGCCACGGAGGACGGCGCCGTGTTCTGCGGCCGACTCGGCAAGAATCCTGCGGAGGTCCGAGTACTGCGGGTGATGATGGTCGGGACAAAGTAAGGGTGTGGGAAATTGATGGGGGGAAGGTAAGGAATGACGGCGGCCGTGATAGCAGTGAGCAAGAGAAGACTTGGAAGAGATGGTGCGGGTTACGTACATGCATGAGGAGGAAGTCGCCGCCTGTTTCCTCGAGGACGTCTTCTTCCCACTCGTGCGAGCCAACTACTGAACCGGAGCTGTCTAACGGTTCATAATTCAGTGACTGATCGCCGGGGGAAAGGAATCGGTGTAGTACATTGGGCAAAGAGCACGCCGCGAGACTTTACGGAGCACTTGCGGAGACGTTCCTCCATGCCCCAGCGGTAGAAGAGCTTTGTAGCATTTGGAGGAATGCGGCACCCTGCACCCATGGGAGTCTGTAGGAGAACAGAGGAAAGGATGCCATAGTGAGCGACGGTGGATGGAAGAGGCGGCCGTTGGGCAGAAGACGTGCCTCGTCAAAGGAGTCCATCAACTCGAGGACGGTGACCTTGTGGCCGACCCTACTGAGGGCGATGGCGGCGGTGAGGCCTGAGATGGCGCCGCCGACGATGACGAACTCGATGGGGAGAAAGTCTGGAGTGCGCTGGAGGGGAAAAGTGAGGCGTATGTCGCGTTGGGAGAGCATGAGGAAGTACCATTTTTGTCGGAAGTCGTTAGGAGAGCGTGAGGTCGTAAGGGGAATCCGTGTTTGGAGGGTATCGGCTGGCGGGCGGGAGGGGAGGAGGGACGAGGAGAGATGGCAGAGAAAGAGAGGGAAGGGAGGAAAGGGAAGGAGGAGGAGGAGGGTTGGGTGGACGAGATATCTATCCACCACAACCTTTCCCAATCTGGGCTCAGATCCCAACGCCCCGATCTGTGCCCTCACTCGTCCAGATCAGATCGATCGCAGCTGCGACAGGCGACGTCTCTTCTTCCCACACCCTCGTCAAAATCAAGAATACTCACCTAGATATTCTCAATAACCATCTCGAGAGGAGGAGGAGGGACAACAGCGTTTTCTTGCTCAGCGGGCGAAAACAGCGCTCGGGCGAATTGAATTTAGCCAGGTCCTCCCTTCAGCACGCTCTTCCTCCTCCGCGGAATGAGCCTCTCTCCGCCGTGATAAATGTACGCCAGGCGTACTCACTGATCTTCCCTTCCTCCCGCGATCTCAGTAATTGCTGCTCGCAATCAGCGATGACCGTTCGCCATCCTCTCCCAGTGCCAGATCAGGACGTTCCCGCCCCCCGCCCTCCCATTGGCCATGCGAGGAGGTGGACCAATGGGAGGAAACGGGGGCTCTCGTCGGATTCGAACGGACCTTTCTTCCCGGCCCATCGCCTCCCCACGACGCGTCCCTCTCCCGCCGCCCTCCCTGCATGAGGCCGCCCCTTGCGCTACCGCCACCATCAGAACTCCCTCTCGTCGTCGTCGTCCTGGATCGTGACGCATACACGAGGCGTGCGGCGGCGGCTGCAGCCCCTTGAGAGAGTCTAGGCGTCCCTCTCGGACCCCGCTCTGCGGTGATGTCGCACTCTAGAAAGTCTCAGAAGTCGTCGACTTGTGTTCTGAGAGGCCGAGAGAACATGTCAATACGCATACAAGAGAGGGAGGACAAGACCAGGCGGCCGTGCGTAGGCGATGGTTGCGCAGAAACGTATCGCGATCCGCCTAGCCTCTGCAGCCAAAACGGCTAACCTTCAACCTTGTGCTTACTTACATACGCGCGATTGACGCTCGCGCCGACGCCGGTCATGTTCCTTGACCTTCCTGTTCTTCGGACGGCTCGCGGCTTTCAAACGCGTCGCCTTGGATTTGTGTACACTAATCATACATTCGCACAAAGCTGCTGCTCATACGCGACGTCCCCGGGTGATCACCGTGCAAGAAGAGTGTTGGGTTCGATTACAAGCCGCCGTGCTCTTGCAAGTACTCCCTCGCGTGCTGCTTCGCCTCCTCAGACACGCGCGGGTCTACGGACGACGCTGTTAGCGTCTTCTCTCGCCCCATCCAGTCTGAAATGCACGTACTGTTGAGCGCGGCCTTGTACCCAGCGTTGACACGCTTCTGGTGCTCGTCCTCCGTCACGCCCTCCGGCCGCTCAAACTGGTACCCGTCCGCCTCGAGGATCTCGCGCGCGTGGCGCTTCGCCTCCTCGCTCGTCCTCGGGTCTACGTCGCGCACCCCTCGTTAACATCTCATTCGAGGTTGGGGAGGATGTCGGAGGAACTTACTGTGCAAGGTCGCCTTGTACCCGCCCAAGACGCGGTTCGTCTCGTGCCCCGTACCGTCCGTGCTCCCGACGGCATGTCCGCGAGTGGTCGACGTCTCGTGCGCGGACGCGCCCATCTGCGCGAGGCGCTCCTGCGCACGCTCTTTCGCCTCCTCTGAGACGTGAGGGTTGTGCACGGCAGCCTTCAGGCCTGCGGCGACGCGCTTCTCTGGAGATAGGGGGATACGCGTGAGTCGCGGAGGCGAGGTCACGTGGGCGCGTTTGTGGGGTGTGTGGGGTGAGGTGCTTACCGTCGTGTCCGGACATGTTCGTTGATGGCCTTGCGTTGAGGGTGGTTAGTTGGTGATGAAGAGTAGAGTGTGAAGAGAAGACGGTGGTAGTCGCTGAAGTAGTTGAGTGAGGGGTCGAAGCGCGAACAGGGGTTGTATATATACGCAGAGGGGCACGGGTGACGTCAAAAGAGGACGCGACTGGACGAGGGCGGCCCCAGGCTCCTCACTCCTCCTCAGCTCGAGTGTGTACATAACGCGCCATGAAGTGGATACTGAACGCCGTTGTCCGTCGTTCTCTCCACCTTCTCGCTCAGACTCGCTACAACGGCGTCTTGACGACCGCGGTGGGGCTGACGCACGAGAGCCACTCGCCTGCGGGGTGGATCCTGTTCTTTCACAGCGCCATCACTTCACTCAAAAAACCGGTGACTTGACAAGGATGTCTATATCTTTACAGCCGTACTGTTTTAAATACATTTAAAATTTTGTATATTCAAGCATCGTATCACATTGTTGGGTGTACGTGCTCAAGTCGTCCTGCCGGGCGCAACGAACATCAGTACCAACGTCGACTCCAGCTCCAAGGGGGTCTTACTCACTGTACAAGACGAGCCGCGCCGGGGGATGCTGCACGGGATGAACGCAGTTCGATCGAATGATGGGCCTTCGTGAACCCGCGTGCATTATTCACCGGATCGCCGGTGGACATCGGTGTTGCATGGCCTGCCACTCTCTAGGCATGGCCTGCCACTCTCAAGGCATGGCTTGCCACTCTCAAGGCATGCCAACCCTGCACTCTGCGACGCGGTGGCGTAACTCGTATTAGTGCGCGGCTCGCTACCGAGGTTGAGAATGGACCACGCACCGGCTTGTTACTGAGCCGTTTCGACCACGGTTGTCTGTTGCGTCCATCCGTGTCTGTTGTGTCCATCCGCGTCTCACGTCCATACAAGGGCGCCTCAGACAGCGCGCAGCCGCCCGTGTAGTGGTAGGGTTGCTCGTCGGTCGGCGGGCGGTGCGCATTCCCTGCCGCGGGAGGCTGGTCGCCGATATGGCGCCCCGCGGAGCCCCGTGAACGACGAAGGCCGGGTGTGGATCACAAAAAGGCGGCCGGTGGCCGCCCTCGTAAATGCTCCGTACCTCTCTGCGTTTGTCCGCATGCAGGCGATGTACGGCTTGGGGTATCGGATTTGAGGAGTTTATCTTGCACTCGAGAAGGTTGGGAGACGGGCGGGGGCCCGGTGGGCCCTGGTGGTGAGGGATTCATCGACAACACTGACGATGGGAGAGGCTGGGTTGTGTGGAGAGTCGCTGAAGCGTCGAGGAGAAGAGGGGATGGTGATGCTCTTCCAGTGCTCAACACTCAGGCCTTATATACCTCCTCGAGCGACAGCACGCGCTTTGAGATAGTCTGGCTGACGCGTCCCCGAGGAAACGAGTCGTGACCTGTGAACGACAGATCTGGGAAAGTTAAACACAGCACGAGCATGGCGCCTTGTCTGCATCTTGGTGGATGCGTCCATGCGTTGGGCTAAACAGATCACAAACCGAGATTCAAGACGCCTTGGCCGTTGCTCCGCACTGCGCGATCGCGGTTGAGTATGTGCCCGGTACAGGGGTGTAATTCCTCGCTGACGAAGGTGCACGAGATTTGTCATTCAATCGACGGCTGGACCTGGGTCGAAGCGCTATGAGCAAGTGCATCATAGGGCTGCGACCCAGCCTGCTCTGATATACTAACGGCTCAAGCGTCAAGAGTTGCCCTCTCGCGATGTAGTGCTTCGTTGTCGCAAGTCAAAGTTCCTGTCCAGATCCTGGCAGAATCGACCCGCTGACATACGACCGAACTCGTCGCAGACACGCCTCTGGCCCATGCTAGCCCGCCTCCACCTCAGTAGTCATGGATGAAGGCAAGGGACGTACGAAAGTGAACAATTGGGGCGAGTGGCTCACCTGGCCGATGCGCGGGTCAGGGCACCGTCTGAATTGTACAGAGCACGGGCCGATATTCTGACGACGTGCTTGGGCCAGGGTGCTGGACGATGCGAATATGCAAAGTACAGCTAGATTTCTTGGAGCATGCGTGTTTCTGTGCTGTTAGAGACAGGTGCCGCCAAGGAGAAATAAATTTGCCGCCGCTGCGCACCTGTTGGTTCTCGCGCTAACGTGAAGGAAGGACTCAGTCGGAGACATCGCGCGATACTGAGCAAGGGCGAACCCGTTAGCTAGATGTGGAGGAGAATATGAGAGTGGCGGATTTGCGGCAAATCTTGGAGACTTTCGCGGTGATTCAACAACTACTGCTGAAGTGATGGAATAATTGTCTTCGGGCTTTACTAGTACACGTCCCGAATTATGCACTCAGTGTCTCCTTGATTCCTAGAGGCTCTCACAATGTATCGTTGCTCCGGAGGAAGTCTTTCGCATGGCGCTTCGCCTCCTCGGACACGCGAGGGTCTGTACGACGCGCCCACTCAGCATTGTAACGGTCATGAATACCGCATGCGAACTCACTGTGCAACGCTGCCTTGTATCCGGCAATAACGCGCTTGTGGTGCTCTTCTGGCGTCGCATCCAACGGTACTTCTGCAGCCTGCACTGCCTCGAGAATCTCTCGCGCGTGCTGCTTCGCCTCCTCACTCGTACGTGGGTCTGCGGGGTTTCTGGGGTCAGCGTCGCGGACATAGCAAGGGGTATGGGTACGACATACTACTGATCGAGACTTTAGGGTTATGCAGAGCTGCCTTGAATCCGCCTGCGACCCGGTTTCCTGTGTAACGAGATGAGGAGAGCAGGAAGCACGGCTCGATGCCGAAACCACGGTACCATTTGGCTGACCAGACGAGCTAGCGTAGGTGCGGAGGACGCTGCGCACGGTCGGGCGGGTAGAGGCGAAGGCGGAAGTGATGCGTGCAAACAACATGTTGGATTCGGGGGAACATGTAGCAGGACTCGAGTGTTATATGTTGTGGGTTGATGCTCGAGTGACGTCAAGAGGGAGGCGATCTTGCGAGAGAACAACCGCGATCGACTCGTCTTTGGCTTCCGATCGAGGTCATGTTTCTCTTCAGTCCGTTGCGAGTATTCGATAGTCTGCGTTGGACGACTTCCAACGTTACGCATGAGGAGTTTGAAACAGTCGTATACGTCAAGCCCTCGTACTATTACATCCGGTAGCTGGGTATCCTGCATATGTGGGCACCATGTCAGGACACGCACGGACGCTGCGATGCTTGCATACTCGTTCATCACTTACCTTGGCAAAGCAGCAAAAGCAAAGTTCTAGTCGTCGCTTCCGTCCAATCCCTTCACGACGTCTTCCAGCTTCTCTCGCAGCCCGTCCACTCGCGCGCCCTCCTTCTCCACCGCGTCCGTGTGCAGCAGCTTCAGCGCCGCCCGCGCCTCGCGCGAGAAGTCTAGCGACCGCTGCACGCTCTTCTCTACTTCTGCATTCCCTCCTTCCGTCTCCGGAGGGCCGCTTGGGGAAGAGGTGGAGGTGGAAGGCGGGAGGAGCGCGGCAAAGTCGAGATCGGACGCGCGGAGCAGCGCGAGATCGTGCAAGGTTGAGCTGAGCGGGAGCGGGTGGACGGACGCTTTCGATGTGCTTGGTTTAGCAGCAGGTGTCGTCATGTTAACTACGACTCGTCGATGTAGGTGCCCAGAGAAACTGGGGGTACCCTGCCGAGTCCGGAGGTGGAGGACGGAGTGAGAAAGGTGAGACGCCGAATTCTTACTTGTGCTCACAAGCTACTTACTTCTTGTAAGTAAGATTGTAAGGGCGGGTTTATTATGTACTTACTTGTTTGCTGTAAAGCTTCTTGGACCTGTTCTCCGATGCAGCATGCTCGCCTCCTCTCCCTCTCTACCTTCAGGCCGTTCATAGCGCGTTCTATCCGCATCTCGCATGTTCGGAGGTTCACTGTACTCGCGCTGGAGTCCTCCGCCGATGATACTTGCGCCGCCGTTGTCACGTCCGACCGCAAGATCCTCTCTAACATCGTAGTGAACCAGCAAGCCTTGTCAGTAGCCCTCGCAAGCTCTGTACAATACTCGCGTCACTGATCCTTACGCGTTGATAGCCTCGAAGAGTATGGCGGAATACACCCATACGTCGCGCTGCATGCGCATCAGCGGAATATGGCAAGTCTCCTCCGTTCAAGTGACTGTTGGCCCGAGGGATGTGCGATTGACCTCCGCTACCGCCTAGCCAGGAGCTGTCCAGCGCGCGCTCAAGGAGGCTAACGTCACAGTAAACGACGTAGATGGTATTGCATTCACTCTTGGGCCAGGTATGTCCTTCCAATGTTCTCCGTGCGATGTATGTGCGAAGCCGACATTTGCATAGGCATCCCGGGCTGCCTGAGCGTGTGCGGTAACGCCGCGCGTAGCCTCGCCGCGGCGCTGAACAAACCACTAGTAGGCGTGCACCACATGGTGGGTACCAGTCATCCATACTCAGCAAGCAACCGTTCATTGGGAGTGCCTATTCACAGCAAGCGCACGCGCTCACGCCGCTTCTTACATCCCCTCCGTCCGAGCTTCCCCAATTCCCATTCCTGACTATACTTGTCTCCGGTGGACACACCTTACTACTTCTTGCATCGTCTCTTACGTCGTTCCGAATACTGGCCACCACGCTGGACGAGAGCATAGGAAACGCATACGACAAGGTCGCGCGTCTGCTCAACATCCCGTTCAACGGTACCTCCGCGGGCGCAGCGCTCGAGCGATATTGCGCGTCGTCCCTCCCGCCAGACGAGGGATCGGAAGACGATGTGCCCGAGATCAGGATGCCGCGCCCGATGCCTGGGCGCCTGGCCTTCTCGTACACCGGCTTGCATTCGACCGTTGAGCGCTTCTTGGACGCGCGGAGGGGCACGCTGGACGAGCGTACGCGGCTGGGGCTAGCGAGAAGCTTTCAGCGCGCGGCGGTGGGACAGTTGGCGGCGAAGTTGGTGTTGGGGATGCGGCAGTGTGCAGCGCAGGGCGTGAAGGTGAAGAGTTTGGTCGTGAGCGGGGGCGTGGCGAGTAATTCGTTCCTGAGGGAGAGGTGAGTGACTATTCCAAGGAATTCTCGTTGCGCGTGGAGAGACTGAACACGACGCTGCGGCGCAGGCTAAGAGTCTGTCTGGATGCGGAAAGTCCGGACGAGCGGATATCGTTGGTGTTCCCCCCGCCGGCCTTGTGCACAGGTATGCTTGTGCTGGACCGCGTTCGTACCCGCTGTTCACGAATCCCTACAGACAACGCGGTGATGATTGCGTGGGCGTCGATGCACCGTTTCCTATCAGGTGACACGGACGAGTACTCGATTGAGTCACGCCCGGTGTGGAGTCTCGAGGATCTGGACAAACCTGGGTCATCTACACCAGAGACCGAGCTTGCGGAGGATGCTTAGGGTAGGTATGAGACGCATATTGTAGTAACTTGGCTTGATCCTACAGTGCTTTCCTCTCGTTAGCTAGGTCACTATCAGTTCCGGCGGCGATGCTTCTGAGTGAGGATTTCCTTTAGACCACGCATGAAGCCATATGATGCGGCACCATGACGGCCTTTGGACTACGATACTGAACCAATGGGTGCCAGGAGCTCCCGCGCGCCCGAGGCAGCACCGTACATTGACAATGACTCCAACTGACTCTGCAACCGCACTACCCCCTCTGATTCTATGGACGTTGCGCGCTACGAGCTCTTGAATGTCCGCCTCGGTAGCGAGCTTGACAGCTCCTGGGCACGCGCCGAGCCCGGTCGTCGGGATTCGCCTCATATGGCAAGAGGCGGAGTTGATCACCGCCACGACGGAGGCGCATCAACCCGCCATCGAGTCAGAATGCTGCGCCTCCCCGCCCTGACTGCATGACCGCCACCTCGGGTTTGCTCCGAATCCCGATGTCTCCTGGCGATGGGTCATGCTACCGTACTGCGCGCACGGCATAAAAAGGCTCGCTCTGCCAGCATCAATCCGTGCGCATCCCCCTGTTGCGCATCTCACTACCTGTCGAAGTACTATCTTCCCGCCAACCTCCCTCATACTCCGAACGATGGCCCGTACTACTCAAATACGCCGTTCTCATGCAGAAGCCCAGGCACCGCTCCCCGTTGATCTCGAGTTCCCTCTGCCGTTCTTTTTCAAGGAACGCGAGCCGCTCACTCTCGTTGAGAAGCGCATGCGCACGTTCTCTGGCGCAATACGGTCCAAGCCGAACTGGTGGACCAAAGTCCACGACGCCGACATTGTGGCAAAGTGGCGGCAGGAGATGGTCGACCAGGACCGCGCCACAGTCGACGAGCTCTGGGGCGGCGAGGAACGCCTTGAGCATGGTCGTGGCGAGAAGCAATGGCCGCGAGACCCCATCACGGATGCTCAATTAGCTTATATCTTCGACCAGCTTCGTTACGAAGCCGGCCGATACGATGAGGCCACCGGAATCTACGTGAGCATGTTTACTTCTGCATCATCCCGTCACCGTATTGAACGCGATCCCCGACAGGCTTCTGCTGTTCCGAATGTGTACGAGTCGCGCAGCTTGATTCCTGATGATATTAAATCCTCGCTCGTCTCTGCCGTCTCTATTCTGGAGGCTGTTCCTGAAGATCAGAAGGACTGGCACCCTGGATCCAACAAGCAGGTGCTAGACCTCGTCCATCCGTCCCTGTACTGCCTTCGCATCGGTCAGTCTCATGTCCGTAGCAAGGATGCCTCTGGCGCGGAGACCGTGCGCATCCTGACCGAGGAAGAGTACAAATCCAAGAGGTCGGACTTCGAGGAGTTCGAGGGGCACCTGTACTTCATCTCTACAGACTATCAATGGCTGCCGACGGACTTCTCGGTCTCACCGAGTGGTACTGTACAACCCCTTGGCTACATCAACAACATCCACCCCATCCAGCACCGTCCTCTCCATGACGCCATCACTTCTATTCTCTCACACTTTGTGCCTCTCTTCAACAAGGTGCTCTCCGATTCCCTCAGCCCAGATCCGCCGCTCGCTCTCGAGCTCGATCCGTGCAGGTGGTACAGTCACCTCACAGAACCCGAGTGGACAGGCCCGGAATCGGATAAGATCTGGGAGAAGTGGGAGCGTGAAGAGAAGTGGCCACTCATACCCGATCCCGCACCCTTCTCTCCCCCAAGCAACGACGGCCGCATCGACTTCAAGCTCAACGGCCGAACAATGCAGGTCATCGTCAAGCTCGCTAGTATCGTCCTCACGCCGGAGAACCCAAAGTATAGTGGCGGCTCGTGGCACGTCGAGGGCATGGCGAACGAAAGGATCGTCGCCACGGGCCTCTACTACTACTCTTCGGAGAACATCACCGAGTCGCGTCTTGGCTTCCGAGCTACCGCTGGCGAAGGGGGCGATGGCGGCGTATGGATGTCATACGAGCAGAGCGATTACACGGGTTGGTATACGGCGTACGGCTTCGCAGGCGGCGACTCTCTCAACCAGGAGATCGGCCATATTGTCGCTGAGGAGGACAAGTGCATTGCCTTCCCGAACATATTTCAACACCGTGTCGATGGGTTCGAACTAGCGGACCCCTCGAAGCCCGGACACCGCAAGATCTTGTGCTTCTTTCTAGTCGACCCTCTCGTGAAGATCCATTCGACAAGCGACATCCCGCCTCAACAGGCAGACTGGTCGATGGACGAGATGGTGCGTGCGCCGGCATTGATGAACCTGCCTGTCGAGCTGTTCGACATGGTCGCGGGATTCGCCATGGACGGAACCATCTCGCGCAAGGAGGCTGAAGAGCATCGCGAGAAGCTTATGAAGGAGCGTGCCAACTTTGTGATGGAACACAACGAGCGTGTGTACGAGATCGAGTTCAACATGTGTGAGCATTAGTGTCGCTCCGGCACTTGTACCTTTTCTGGCATTTGGGTGCTATGTTTGATTCGTGGGCTGTAAATATCTTTGTGTTTCTTGGATCACAAGCTATGTTTGGCTCGATCCCAGACTAATACTCATTGAACTGAGTTATCGGGCAACCATGCCCAGCGAGTCGCGTAGGAGGCTGGCTTGAGCGCTGTTTTGAGCGTCCACTGCCTCTTGTCCTCAACGACGATGTCCATGTTCCATCCTCTCCGCGCTCGCCATTGCCTGAGGGCGTCGCTGCCTGCGCCAGCTTCGTATGCTCGCTCTCATGATATGCGGAGACTGTTGAGCCAAGCGCAGGCTCCGAGGTCTAGCCCTCCTACTGGTGCGTCCGACAAGATGGTCTTCGCCACGCCTGCCGTCGACCGCGTTCAGACACAGACCGCCCCGCCGATATCCGTTCAAAGCTCATGCAAGAACTCAAGGTCGCGATGAAGGTGCGTACTTGAGTACTAGTTGTTCAACGCTCGCGTGCCGATGCACAACCGACCGCTCTCGTCCAGGACAAAGACCGAGTCAAGTCCACTGTGATTCGCGTAAGTCTCCTCCCCTGGCAAATATCGCCCACCTCGTTATAAACCCCACATTCTTCCAGTCTGTCCTCTCCGAGGTCTACGCGGCCGATAAGACTCCCTCCGGCACTCCCGCTTCTTCCTCTGCAATCACGAGCATCATCCGGAGAGCGATCACGCGTAGGGTGCGTGCCCTCACTCTACGCCATCCCTACCCGCCCCTCATATAGTACACCCCTTACTTTCCACCATGACCAGTTTGACGCAGCCACGCAGTTTGAGAGCGCCGCTCGCCCTGACCTCGCACACAAGGAGCGCGAAGAGGCCGTCCTCCTCGAGTCTTTCCTCCCGCCTCTCCTGCCCGAGGCTGACATTGATCGTGTCCTCCAGCACGTCCTCTCAGATCCCGCACTGGCCGATGCACGGTCCAAAGGACCCCCGCAGAGGGCCCTCGGTCTCGTTCTCAAGGCGTTCTACACGCAAGTCGACAAGTCGACAGTAGACCCCGAACTTGTACGCCAGCGCGCGCAGGCTCTGTTGCAGTAGACCACAAAGTCGCATTCGTGTGCATCTGAGCCACCGCAAAGCATGTCTGTATTGCGACAAGATGATAGTGTTATTGTACATAATGCCCTCCGTGCGAACATGACAGACCAATGATGATACCAAACAAACTCTCGCACCGTCATTTACGAGCCACCATCCGACTCTGAAGTAACTCCCTCCACTTGATCAACTATAGCAGGTTCAGCAGCATCTGGCGACACCCACTCGTCTTCGCTCGCAGTCGCGCTGCTCACATCAGACATGACGTCTTTCGCAGTGTTCACAGCGGTCCCAGAGCCTGACGCCGCAGAACCCGTCGCAGCAGCGTCGGGCGTGGGTGCCGAATCCGACGGTGACGCATTCGGCGAAGCTGTAGTAGCGTCCCGAGCTTGCGCTCTCCTAGCACTCGCAGACGGCAGGACGCTGCGCACCCTCGTCAGCTCCTCCATGCACCGGTAGATCGCGCCCGACACGCCCTCGAGCACGCGTAGCCGCTCGTCAATAGCCTCCCTCGTCAGTCTATCCAACCTCGCGAGCTGCTCGTCCGTCAGCGACGGTGGCAATTGCGTGAGCGGCGTGCGAGAACCACCCGGCCCTGTCCGCGCGGAACGCGGAATCTGATGCTGCGAAGGCTGTCTCGGGGTAGCGGGGTGTTGCGTCGATGCGTGCGCGCCTGACCGTACCGCCTGGCTCCGATAGTGATCGAAAGGGGCGTGGAATGGGCCCGTACCGTAAACGCGGCCGCCAGTAGGGTGCATCAAGCTCGGATCGAACAGCGGAATCAGGGTCGGGAGGTTTGGTTGGCTCGCGCGCTCCGCTGAAATGGAAGGTCGTTCACCCGAGCTTGAGTCCGAAGCAGACGGACGAGATGCCGTATGCTCAGATCGCAACGCGGGATCGACCGGGGCTGGAGCTGCGGAAGCGTTGGCTTCCACGGAGGATGACGACGAGGACGGTGTAGGGGCGGCGTTCGCGGGAGGAGCAACCGGGGTCGACTGGCTACTCGGGCTGGTAGCGGAAGTAGCAGTGGACGCAGATGGGTTCAGCCTACGCAGTGCGGCCTGGGCTGCAGCGCGGCGCGGATCCACGTACGGTTCACTCGCGGTCGTCGGCTCTGTGCCAGGAGAGTCTGACGTAGAAGGTGACGCGGTCGTAGGCGTCGGCGTCGGCGCCTGCGACTCTCCCGCAGGCTGATGGTGTTGTTCGTGACTTGTCGCAGAGGGTACCGACGACGCTGACGGGCCTTGTTGCGCCTGTGCTTGCGGTGGCGTAGCTCCGGGTTGCTCGAAACCGGCTGGTGCCGCCGGGGCCGGCGCTTGTGGACCAAACGCGTTAGGATCGCCCCATGGCTGCCACACTTGCCCAGGTCCATAGAAGCCTCGGAAAACGGGCGGTTGCTGCATAGGCGGACGGTCAACCGGGTGCCAGTCGCCAGTTACTGGGTCGTACAACATAGGCGGAGGTGGGGGTATCGGGAAAGCCCCACCTAGGTTGGGAACTGCATGCTGTTGGAACGCAGGCGGAGCGCCCTGGGGAAACCGAGCTTGCGCACCAGGGAACTGGCCGTTGAAGGCGGGCGGCTGTGGCACACCGAAGAAACGGCCCACCCATCCCAACGGACCATTGCCCGCAACTGCGGCTCCCGGCTGGGCTGGGGGAATTCCGGCTCCAGCAACACGAGCAGCACCTCGCCGAGGAGGGGCAGCCCCGGGTTGACCTTGCCCGGGCGCCTGTTGTGGGTTCTGTGGCGCATTGTTGTCGAGGACCGTGCGACGGCTAGAGGCGCGAACAGGTTAGATCCCAACGTACCGCATGGATCTACAAGAAGTCATGAGAAACCCACCAGGTCGGGCAGCTCTGTTGGCGCTCAAGCCAAGATCGTAGACATTGGAAGTGGAAGATATGCCCGCATGGGAGCTTCTTGGGCGTCATGTTTGGGCCATCAGCGGGCGGCAGGGGTGGTTGTTGGGGATTGCCGTTGGCTGCTTGCTCCGGCTGCCCAGTTGTGTTGCGTGGCTGCATTTCTTCGCGACAGATGATGCATGTACGGTCGGACATCTCCGCCAATTCCGCCTCGGTGGCGTCGGGGTATCTGCGGTCCATGTCGCGAGTTGCGTTGTGATACCGAACAAGTGCACGAAGTCGGGTGATGAAAGAACGCGCAGTGACGAAGACATCACGGATGATGTTTAGCGGGAGACCATAGAAGGTGAGTATGATCATAAAGAACGTCATGTACGTCGTGAGTTTGAGAAAATCTATAGGGGTGGAGGTTGGTAATAAGAAGCGGGCCAAAGCAATCCATGACATACCCGTGAGGAGTTCTATGTAGAAGATGTACATGCTCTTGTTCTCCCATGGAGGAGCATTTTCGCCTCCGCGCGTACGTGCCCTGCGAAGGTCGAGGATGGAGAGGGCGTAGCGCAGCATGGCGTTGAGTGCGCTGGCTAACAAGATTGCATACTGATATTGCTATGAGCAATACTGTACTGCGTGGATGGAAGAAGAGACCTACCTCGCTTGCAAATAAGACCATGCCACCAACACCGTTGTTGAGTGTGCTTTCTACAGCGAAGGCGAACATGGTTGTGTCGATGGCCCACAGGACAACGAAGAGCGCGTTGATCCTAACATGGAACAACGTGGGAGGGCCGGGATAAGGAGTTTGGTCCATCTTCGAGGAAGAGCTTAGAGTGAGAGGAGCGAAGCAGGAGACATGAGCACTCACAGATTCGACACGGTCCGCCATGAGCCAATGAAAGCATTTGACAAAGAGTAAGAAGCCGAACATCAGGAGGAACGGGACATCAAACTCGTCGCGGAAGATGGTGAACGCCAGGAGAGACTCGGTGACGAACATCCATGTCTGGTCATACAGCCGCTGGTAGAAAAGAGTTGGACGGTAGTGCCCAGTAGTTGTAGGACGGCTGAACGTACCTCAACTTCGCGAGGTTGCAAGGTACCAAAGAACAACCGCTGGAAGATTCTACCGCAGAGAAGAGCACAGAGGAAACCAAAGTTGGCGAGTACCTATAGACGATGTGAACATATGTACAGACGAGGAGTGTACGAGGAAGCGTACGAGAACACTGCGACTGCTCTTTGAGAGGTAGATAGAGACTGAGTAGAAGTTGCTCTGGGCACGACAAGCGTTGGCAATGGTGGCAGCGACGGCAAAGGTGCTGAATACGGAGTAGAGGAAGATGCGATTCGAGGTCACGGCAGCGGTGAGGGGCTGCAACCGTTGGCGGAGGACATCGTGCAGAGGCATTCAGGCCAGATACTAGTTAGCCTAGTAGATCCAACCAGCCAAGTTAGTGATTCCTAGTCGTCGGCCGTCCCGAGCGAAAGCTGAAAGCTGCGATGGCCGCGGTGGCTGAAGACAAGTCTTGGTCAAGTTCACGCGACGTGGCCTCAGCAGCGTGGGTAACGTGACCTGTACCTGTCACAGTCGCGTTACGCGTTTGTACCACCTCGCCCCGGCGCCTATCGGGTTGTAGGTCCACGAGCTGCCATCTCCGAGTCCGTGTCGCTCGTGGCCAGCTCCTCCTCAGTCTTACCACACTCTACCGCAGCGGCAGACTAGCCTCAAAGTAAGTATCTCTTCTACACCTGACGCCAGTTTCAGGCAGTGTGTAACTGATTGGCGCCCCCGCCGCCAGCAATATATCCAAGCCGAGGTAAGCAAGCTATCCGTGTTCGTCGTCGTCTTCCCTGCCGCTCGTGATAGCACACGTTCCAACTCTCAGACTACTAACCGCCATTGCCGGGTCTTGCCATCTGCTAATGGCGCTTATTGCCAAACTGACGCTCATCCGCCGCCATGGAACGTCCCGTCCACCGGCGCCCATATCCTTCTGCTGAGCGCCGGGCATCTATCTACTCGACTCAAACGAGTATTCTGCCCTCTGATCTTCTACTGTTTATCCTGTGCCGACCCCCTTTACCAATGGTGCTCTCCGTCTCAAGAAGCTCTTTGCCGGCCCGTCTTTTTTCTCATCATGCTCTCGCCTACTTATAGATCCGGATGGCCACTCATTCCCTTCACCATCCCAGCTCCTCTCCTGACCCCTTCGACATGCCTCCTCCCTCTGATGATACTCACCTCCGCAAACGGACTCCCTCCGAGAAGCCTCCCTCCTCTCGCAACGCTCCCGCCCCTCCCACACAATCTCCTTCCCACGGCGCACCCAACGCTTCTACTCGCGCCTCCAAGCTTCTCGTCGCGATTGTCTCCCTCGCGCTCACATCCTACCTTGCGTACAACAAACTCGGCAACATCGGCCTGCCCACCTCCCTCTCCGAGTCCTACGCGCTCTGTTCCCGCGAAGGCGCACATATCTACACCCTTGATGCGAAGAACCCTCGCGTACAATGTCTGGTTGTCAATGGGTCCAAGTTTACGTCGAGCGGATCATTGGGTGAGCAACCTGATGGTCCATCATCCTGATCGGTCCCTATAACGCGATCCTTCCCAGATCAAGTCCTATCGCGCTGGCACGAGACAACATCTGGGCAGCCTCACGTGCGCTTCCTTAAGCCAGGCCAGATCGTCGTTCCTGGATTGAGTGGTAGGCCTTCTCCCGCACATCCCGAAGGCGTTCCTAGTTCCTAGCTTAGTCCACCCCCCTAGACTCCCATGCTCACGTACTCGAGTACGGCGCGACCAAGCAAATGCCTCTTGAGGGAACCAAGAGCGTAGCCGGTGGGTTCCCGCGACTATCTTCTGTCCGTCCGACGCCGTAATCATCCTATCAGAAACTGTTGGGCGCGTACGAGCCTACATCGAAGCTGATCCGGACATCTTGGAGGACAAGACCAAGTATGTCGAGGGCTGGGGGTGGGATCACACCAAGTGGCTACTCGAAGAATGGCCGAACTACGTACGAAGCAATTTCCGCACTGGCACCCTCTATGATGGCTTTCTCTGATCGACCTTTTAGAACGCGCTTGAAGCGGATCCTGTTGTGGCCGGACGCCCAGTTGTCCTTCAGAGCAAGGACGGCCATGCGCTCTGGGTATCGGCTACTGTCCTGCAAGCCATGGAACCTCTTCCAGACGAAGTGGAAGGTGGAGTCATCGTCCGCGATTCTTTCGGCAAACCCACCGGTGCGTCCACCTATCCGCCCGTCACGTACCCATGACTGACCATTTGGGCAGGCGTATTCCTGGACAACGCGCAAGACTTGGTCATACGCCCGGAACCGACTTACAAGCAGCTCCAGAAGCGCTTTGCCGCGACAGTCAAAGACGCTCATTCCCTTGGTCTCACTGCCGTTCATGACGCTGGGTTCAACCCCATGTCGCTTGAATTCTTCCGCAGGTAAGTCTAGATCCTTACGGAGTACCTCTGGCGCTCATCAATTGCATAGAGAAGCCCAAACGACTACGCTTCCGGTTCGCGCCGTCCCATTCTAATCCCGTCCCCGAGTTTGTTGACGAGCGAATGATAGATCCGCGTGTATGGCATGAAATACTTCGACGAAACGGCTGCCTATTGGGGAGATTCGTTCGACAAGATCATTCGTGCGGGTAGCAATCGGCTCAGCGTGCGCAGCGTAAAGATTTTCGCGGATGGTAAGCATGCTCCCAAATTCGCTCAACCCTGAGCGCTCATTTATCATTCAGGCGCCCTAAGATCTGGCGGAGCAGCGGTGAGTCCGAGACAAATTGCGCGTCACTCGCACGGCATCCATTACTGACCATACGGTCGCCCCGCTGAACAGCTGTATGAACCCTATAGTGACAACCCGGAGACACGTGGTTTCATGCGCATAGCGCCTGAGATGCTCAATGAAGTAATACCAAAATTCATGAAGGACGGTTGGCAAGTGGTACGCGCCTCAGGTCCCCTGTTATTTTCGCGTATCATCTCCTGACTGCCGGATAGAACGTCCATGCCATCGGGGACCGCGCGAACGGCGTTGTCTTGGACGCTTTTGAGGCCGCGCTTGCCAAGGCGAATGTTACGGCGCTGCGCCCACGCCTCGAGCACGCCCAAATTCTTGCGCAGAGAGATATGGCCCGTTTTGGTGATCTTGGCGGTCAGTTTCCTTCGCACCCACCCGCTTGTGGTCCGCAACTGATCTTGCTCCTCATTTAGTCATTGCGAGCGTCCAACCGACGCATGCGTACGTACCCCTGCTCGTCCACATTCATGAGATATCTGTCCATTCTGACGCCACGGCTGTCTGCAGAATTAGCGACATGTGGTTCGCCGAGGACCGCCTGGTGAGCGAGCCTAACACTGTTCTACCCGATCGAAGATACTAATGACACCCGTGCGATTTTTAAAGGGGCCTGAGCGCGTCAAAGGCCTATACGCTTTCCGTAGCATCATAGATCATGGCGCTCGTATTACGCTTGGCTCTGACTTCCCAGTCGAGGACATGAACCCACTCGCCGGGTTTTATGCCGCTATCACACGCGTATCGCCCGACGGCACGTCTCCCCACGGGCCTGGAGGCTGGTATGTCTATTCAATGCCCCATTGTCTATATATGTGAGCGTTCAGCTCTGACATACGTTCCACATTAGGTTCCCCGAGCAGCGTATGACGCGCGAGGAGGCGCTGAAAGGTGCGTTTTGTCCGTTCCAGCTCCCCGCCGGACCGCTCCATACTTGTCGGCGCTCACACTCTTGTGTGGTGGCGCAATTGCCCATGTGCAGGGATGACCCTAGATCCGGCATACGCCTCCTTTACCGAGGACATCCTCGGCTCCATTACTCCTGGAAAGTTCGCCGATTTCGTCGTGCTCTCTCAAGATATCATGACCATCCCGGCGTCGGACGTGCTGTCTACGCGTGTCGTGGCCACGGTAATGGACGGCAAGCCCGTGTATGGCGCGATTTAGACGTATCCCGAAGTTGACGCACCATTCCTAACAATTGCGGGGACGCGCAATCTCAATATCTATTCGTACGAATTCTCCGGAGAAGCGGATGGATAGCTTGCACTCGAGTTTCCAATAGCAATGTATAGTACTGACCTGCTCCCCAATCATACCCTTTTCATCTGCGATCGCCTATAGATAGCTCTTCATCAGGCCTATCTTTGAATCATATGTTTCTATCATGTCCATGCAAGGTAGTTCGTATGCGGGGACGAGACCAGTGCTTATGGCGTCCGCTTCGGTGGTATGGGCGGCTCCGGGGGATGACAGCGGGTACGTTGACATCCATCTTCTCTGTTCGTCACAGGCAATTGAATACATGTGCTGTATGTAGCACACGATGCAGTCCGCGATCTCATGCAACCGAACGACCGTTAGTTGTCCTTGTATCGCAGTCCAAGCACCATACCCGCCGCAATCAGTTGTGATCGCTTGATAGACGGCTCACGGGAAGCTTCAAGGACAGCTGCATCAAATTCATCTTAGGATGCAACGAAGTACCCAGAATCGCGCGGGTGCACCGGCCTTTGGTCTCTCCAGGATCCTATACTGTCGCTCCCGAGAGATACAAATGCTTCTTTCATGGTCAAGTGCCTACTTTTTTTCCCCTTTCCTTCGACGCTTCCGCCGGGTACCTGGGGGTTCTCGACAGCTGCGGGGAACCATGACGCGATTATGACCACCAGTCTACACCTGGTCCACTGAAGGAAGATACTCATAGGAACGGCGAGGGTTAAGCTTCGTGGCGCGCGCCAAACTCTGCGTTCACAATACAACTCGAGCGCCCCCTACGTATTGCAAACATCATGCTAGCTGTCTTGCGCCCACTCCAACTCCGCCCTTCCGCTGCAATGCTGCACCTAGCGCGTATCAATACTAAATCCGCCGACAAGGTTCAAACTCGCATCTCTTCCCCGCGACATGTCCGTCTCCTTTGTTCAACCTTTCAATGGGCTTATACATCGGATCAGTATGCATTTGCCATCTCGTCAGCCATGGTCCGACGCCTAGCATTTGGTTTTGCTACTGGTAACCGTTCAGCTGGATTACTATGGGATATTCACCGCTATACTATCTGATCTATGATATCTACTAGACTACGAGATCATCGAAGGGTACCACTATCGTGTTGTCGGTATGCTACGGTGTGGGGAAAGAGGTATCGCTAGAGTAGCTAGGAAATTGCAGAGGAACTGTACGCTAACTACCTGTCTTATAACCGAATAAGCCTCAGAGCATACCCTCCTGGGACGAAGACGAGACCGGTATCTCGCGATACGACCGCGTTCCCCGAGGCCCCGGTCTACGGTAAGACGGAGAGGGGCCCGTCTGCCCAGCAACCACCTTCTCACCAGCATGAGCATGCAGAGACACAGACAAGGCGTGCGTTCGTGGTTGGGAGAACTGGGCGTCGATCTCCGCCCACGGGTCATCGTCCCAAACATCCTCCCGTTCGTCGTCCCACGTCGTGCTCGTTACAGACCCTCGTGAAGATGCCGCTTTCCGCTGGCTATACAGCGATGGCTGGTTGTTGAAGGGTGGGAGCTGCATCCACAACTCGAGCTGCTCGTCTGTCTGTTTTCGGTTTGCAGTTCTATCTTCGTCCTCAGAGTCGCTGGAGATGCTTATGACGTCTACGTCCGGTACGCCTTTCCTCCGAGTGCCAATAGCGGGCGTCGAGCGCGATCGGGACGGTGTCGGCGCAGGCGAAGACGACGGGGGAGGCGCGGGCACAGGGGAAGATGGTGGACCATACATCGGAGACGGGGACCTAGACGGCGAGATCGTCCACAGAGGAGGGAACTCGTCCACCGTCCGGCGAGCGTTGTTCTGCCAAGGTAGGACAGGCTCGTCGTTTAACTCGCGCCTCATCTTCTCGATCACCGACTCTGAGCTGTCGTGTGTCGTCTTCGGTCGCTTAGCCTGTCTACACGGTCCACTGCTCGCGCTCGCGTCCCAGCCATTTCCGACGTCATGCTCCTCGTCCTCGTAGAGCCCCGTAGCGCGGGCAGGTGCCGCTTCGGAAGCGCGCGCCTTTCGCTTCTTCGTCTGAACATGGGCGTCCTGCGACGGCTCGGGTAGCGCTCTGCCCTTGTCCTTCTTGCCCTTGTTCTGCTGGTATTCGCGGTACAACCTCCACCCGGGATCTTCTTCTCGCTCGACTACCACCCCATCCTCATCACGATCCGAGCGCGTACCATCGCTAGCTTCAGCCTGAGCGCTCTCTACTGGCGCCTCAGGAAGTGCACGCGCTTTGCCCTTGGACCTCGCAGATGCCGTCGTTGAAGAGACGCCATCCACTCTCGTCTTTGCGCCTCCGAACTTCGCGTTCGGCGGAGCAGGTCTAGGAGCGCCGACCGACAGCGATAGCGGCCCGGGGAGGGCAGCCTGTCCAGCGTACTCGCGGAACACCAATTCTCCCGACTTCTCGACCTCGAGGTAGTCTACGGCAGTCGGAAGGTCGTCTCGCCACGTCGTGTCCACAATGAGCTGATCGGGGTCATCCGTATGTGGCCAGGTGAAGACGAACTGACATCGTCGCATGGGCTGTGAGGATTCCGCCATGACGTCGATTTCTTCTCGCGGAGAATCAAAACTTGCGTATGGGTTCGCACTGAGGGCGTACTCTCGGAGCTCATCGACGGCTGTGCGAGCGCGTGACTTGCCCTTGCCCTTTGGTTCTACAGGAGCACGGCGCGCCGTCGACGCTCTGGCTTGCAGGCTCGCGTATTCATCGTTCGCGTTCGCTCGTTGCCCGCTCGCTCTGGTCGTCGTGTTTCCTGCGGAGAGCATGCGCGAACGTCCAGCTTGTGACGCAACCCCGTCAGCATCCGGAACCTCGTTTACCTCCGCGTCGGCCCGCGCAGCCTTCTTCCTGACGCCAGAGGCCTTCTTGCCGTTCTTCTTCCCCTCCTCGAACTCCAAGATGAGTTCCGGGTGGACATGGCGCAGGATCGGCTCGGGGACCCACATCAGGAAGTTGTCCTCAGGCTTCGGCCTCGCTTTCTTCTTCCCTTTCCCTCCACCCTCGTCGCCATCCTCGTCGTCGCCCTCGTCGTCCTGTTCAGCGACTGTAACTTGGGATAAGGCTGGCAGCAGTGCCTCCGCCACCTGCTCCTCCTCAGCTTCGGTATCCGTGTCCTCGTACCGCCTGCTCCGTCTCCCTTCCAGACCCTTCGCCTGTGCTGTCCCCTTCGATCCTCTAGGACCACCCGCCCCTGGTTCTGGGTGCTTGCCCTTGATCCCGCGCGCGGCGATCTGCACCAGCAGCTTCGGACAGATCTCAACGCGGTACTCGAGTAAGTTGTCTGACGACAAGCGGGGAGTCGCGCGCGTGATCTTCACCACGAGCCGGTCCCGCTCGTCGCGTCCTTGACCGATCGGGAGCTCGATCCGTCCCTCAGCCTCTGCAGCGTCCGACTGCTCCACAGGCTCGGGCGTGCCAGCCCTGACAAACGCGGAGGCAATAGAGGCCATCTCCCGCTGTTTGTCCTTCCCGCCCTTGTGTCGTTGCGATGGCGGGGCCGCACAATTGCGCACGAGTAACGCAGGCGTTCCAACAGCCTCGTGCGGTCCAGGCTGCCACACCTCCTTACGGAAAGCGACGCCTAGAGGATGCGCGCCGGCGGCGAGAAGCCGTCTCTCGTGGCGTTCATCCGCCTCCAGCGCAGAGGCCCTGAAGACGTTCATGACGACACCCTCGTATACGACGTTGCGGAAGCGCTCGAGGATCTTCGAGCGGTATCCCCACTCGGTGAAGTGTTCCTCGCAGAATGCAGCGAGCGCGGGGAGGTCTATGGCCTTGTCGTCTCTCAACTTGATGCTGTTGTTCGCGTGGACGCGCGGGCGGATGTAGTTCTCGAGGACCTCTAGGGACGGGAAGGTGCTCGGGACGGACTTTGACGGCCATCGCTTGGGGAGCAGGCCGCTTTCGTTGGTACGTAGCTCGTGGGTCATCTCAGCGCGCCACAAGGGGAGCCATGCTTGGAACTCGGTCAGACATAACTCTAGGTATTTGCTGAGGAGGCGGTCGCCGTATCCGAGCCTTGCAAGGCCATGCGCAGTGTCTACGCCGACTCCAGCCATTCCCTACGGAGGTGCCAAGGTGAGGGATATCAGTCGAACACATTACAAGAGGCACGTACGGAGTCATAATCTCCTCCGGAGAGAAGTGCAATCAGGATCATGCCATAACGGGTGAGCTTGACTTGGGGGTTGCTCTTGATAGCTTCCGCGGTATAGACGTGGGCGTGCCATTCGCTTTTCTTGCCTGCCAGGTTTAGGGCGGGGTTGTTCTTGTTGCCAGAGAGTGTGATGCTGAGGCTGCCCGAGTCCGACGGACAAAGGTCAACTTCAGACAGACCGACAACAACAGGGGGAGGTAGGCGTACTTTTTAAGAATCATGCGCGCGCCGAAGAGGAAAGTGTCAACGTCGTCCGAGACGATAGCGTCGATGAGTCCATGAGCGTTCATAGCGCCCAATTCTGCCTCTGCCTCTCCAAGAGCCTGTTCGTCGAAGCTACGGTTAGGAGTACGCTCTGGAAGCAACGTAAAGGCACAACTCGCCTCGCGCCACTCAATACGGAATATATCCAACAGGGCTTTGAAGCCCTTTGCAAGATTGTGGCTGCCGCTCTTGCCCATCCTGCTGCCGCGCTTAATACCCGGCCTCTGGCGTCCATCAAAGACAAAGACGAGTGTGAACGGCATCTTGGACCACTTGCAGAGGCGGAAGAAGAGAGTGCGGATCTCCGGATTTGCACCACGGTCCTCTTCCATCCTTCCACGGCTGAATTGGGCGTGGTTGAGCCAGATGCTGGCGTCGATGCCGAGGCGGAAGGAGCGGGTGCCGTATGCATTCTTCTCGAAGCCTTCGACGACTGCAAGATTGACGAGAGAGCGAGGTTGGCCCGCGTGATTGAGAATCTGTTTATGGCGGGAGTAGTGGGATCGCCGTCGTCAAATGCGAATGTTTAGTAGTTGACGCCAGAGTGCGTAGAAGAGAGTGAGGGTACATACCTCCCACAAGCCCGAGACGCCCATGATTTACGCGAGAAGATGAAGCGGGGAGGGAGGAGGGGGAGGAAGAAAGCGCGCATAATCCAAGAGCAAAGTGTATGGTCCGCAGACAGACGCGCGGTTGCGAAAGCTGGCCTGTGGTTGCAACCGGGTTGCAGTGGTTGGAACTGGGTTGCAGAACGGTTCCATCCCCTGGTGATAGTGGATGACTTCCCGTAAGGATTTAGAGACGTCTCTATTTCTCTAGATCATGGCTAAACTCTAGAGCGGGGAGCAAAATATGTCGGGGCTTCGACTTGGCTCCACTTGCAAACGCCCATCGGCTGCACCGCTCCTGCCGCTTAGTCAGCACACTTGGTGCTCACGTATATAGCAATTTGCTGATGGGAAGCCATGCAAAAGGGTCGGATGTACGGTTTCTGCCCCGATTACCTGCCATTTGTGTCGATTTAGAGACGAACTTCAATCTGGAAGGGGGGGTCGACCCCCCCTTCCAGATCGCAAGGTTTAGAGACGAGCGTCTCTCTAGACGGACTTTGAATCTACCTTCGGATCTCAAACGAGCTCCCAAATCCGGCTTGAGCGAGTGATCTAGAGAAATAGAGACGTCTCTAAATCCTTACGGGAAGTCATCCAGTATGTCCCACTTGCCATAGGCGCAGTCACGTGACCGCATTCCCTCCCAATCGTTCCGCCTCCTCTGTCCTCTCGACTGCTCTCAACACCCCACTCTTCTTGTTCCTTGCGATTGCGCATGTTTGGTCTTGCACAGTATACACAAGTCCGTCTATATCCACTCGGCCAGGAAATCTTCGATACGGCACTTTGCCCACCCGACCTGCCTGGCCTCGAATCCGCAAGCCACCTCATATCACAAAGCCGACTCAAGCTACACCCAACCACGTCCACGATCTCTACCTCGATCTCGACCGATGTCTCAGGAGCTTGAGCGGACTCACTCGTATGCTTCAGTGGATGGCTCGACGAAGAGGTTGCGATCCACCGAACTCGAAAGCAAGTAACCCCGCGATCACACGACGACAGTGACCAGCATCTCGTACCGCTGAAACAGGAAGCCTATAACATATGTTTACGCGCACTGCACGAGATGTCTCCTAAGAAGGCTAGCACCCCAAGAACGCTAAGTTGAAGGTCAGTCAGCCCTGGGTTTCAACGTCTAATCAAGGGGCGAATACGGTATGGTGCTTACTCGTTCTACGAAGCCCGTCTTCAGCGTTCAGTGCAACCGTAACATTATCTTCTCGCGACGGAAC
Organism: Cubamyces lactineus; assembly: GCA_022376465.1. Lineage (NCBI taxonomy): Eukaryota > Fungi > Basidiomycota > Agaricomycetes > Polyporales > Polyporaceae > Cubamyces > Cubamyces lactineus. The sequence goes on along the minus strand of JACDTU010000007.1, from coordinate 926 downwards.
ACATTTGAGCAGCCCACGGTGCGTGATGGCGCGGGGCCGTGCGCGCTGGCGAGACATCCTTGCTCACAGGTAAGCCGATGTAGTGTCTCACCAGAGCGACCGTGCTACGGTCACAGAATTTTCGCGTCGCAGATACGAGCTCTTTCGCATGAACCCCGGACGCCTATGTTGCCAAACACAACCACACACCATGCTCTGCCAGTGCAGGCTGTCGTTCCAAGCGAATTCATCCATTGCGTTCCCGACCTAGAGGCTCATCTATGCTATACTATTCTTGCTCACACGCTCTCTTGCGCCCCGTCACTCGCTCGTGAAAGCTCGGCCCGCCTGCCCCAGCCGGTTCAATGGCTATCGACAACACGAAACGCGCTCATAGCGAATGCTGTCCAAGAGGACTTCGGAAACTTGTGTGGCGCATGCAATGTGACTGTAACCCATTCCCTCAGTGAGTTGATCGACGCCGCCGAGGCGTTTCACGGCGTACACTGCGTTCGGCCGTCGTGAAGTCTCGCAACGTTACAGGTATGTGTTGTGTCGTAGCTTCCTCAGGCGCTCGACGAAGGTTCCGATCCTCAGGACACGTGGCCGGTCTGCGATACTGTACGTCCCAGACGTTAGGCGATGTCCCCTGTCCCCGGGCACCCATCGTCTCGCCTATATGGGCGCTTGTCCCCATGTCCCCAGGACCCCGTCGCCTAACCTCCCTCAAAGAGATGTTTTATTACGTAATCCATGCCGTCCGCTGTACGTTAAGCGCCCGTTGCACGAACGAATGTTTGCAGGCTTCAATGCCGTGTTACGATGCCTTTTCCAGGCAGTAGTATTGCTCGAGGCTACAGTTCCATCCAATTTACTCCTCTCACTTCTTGTTTGACCCACTATACAGGTCAGATCACAGGCGATATCGCCTATGTCCCCATGTCCCC